>OX376220.1:10007500-12407500 GCA_947364205.1 Agrochola lota | reverse complement strand
TCGTCATGTCTGTCTGTCCGTCCGTATGTCACAGCCACTTTTTTCTGAAACTATAAGAACTATACTGTTGAAACTTGGTAAGTAGATGTATTCTGTGAACCGCATTAAGATTTCCACACAAAAATAGAAAAAAAACAATAAATTTTGGGGGTACTTAGAACTGAAACACATTTTTTTTTCATCAATCCCATACGTGTGGGGTATCTATGAATAGGTCTTCAAAAATGATATTGAGGTTTCTAATATAATTTTTTTCCAAACTGAATAGTTTGCGCGAGAGACACTTCCAAAATGGTAAAATGTGTGTGTCCCCCCTGTAACTTCTAAAATAAGAGAATGATAAAACTAAAAAAAATATATGATGTACATTACCATGTAAACTTCCACCGAAAATTGGTTTGAACGAGATCTAGGAAGTAGTTTTTTTTTAATATTTGCTAAATATTGTACGGTGGTACGGAACCCTTCGTGTGCGAGTCCAACTCGCACTTGGCCGGTTTTTTATAATATGGACTCCAGACGGACACGGTATACTTCAGTTGCGAGCGTACGAGAGACTTATATAGGCAAATATATGAAAAAGGCTTATTAAAATCTAATGTCGAGCGCATAACAAATCCATAAAGTCGGTACGCTTTATTAACTATTTTGCTAATATGCAAGTCTAAGCAAAGCTTGGAGTCAAGGATAACGCCGAGATCACGGACAGAGTCCACTTTTGTTAGGGGAACATCGCACAGTGTGTATGTATATTGTTACGATGTTTTTATTTTTTGTGAAGTTTAGAAAATTACATTTAGGTAAACTAAGCTGCAACTTATTTCTACGACATTAGTTCGATAGTCTATCCAAGTCTTGTTGTAACAGAAGACACATCGCGGATTGTTCTGTATAACTTAAGATCATAGGCATATGAGAGGAATTTGGCATTAAGAAAACTATTATATATAATAAATAAAACAAATAAAAGTGGACCAAGGATAGAACCTTGTGGTACACCGGAGGTGATACTTTACATAACAAAATTAAAAAATAAAAAGACTCCAGCCCGGTTAGCATGATCGTAATAGAAACGGGTTTTGTCGACAGAAGAATAGACAAAATGACAGATAAACAATAGCTTTTTTCATTCTTCCGTCGACGAAACCCGTAGAAAACCCGTTTCTATGTTTGTCATGCTACGTGTGCAGCTCAGTAACAATTTGTGAAACTATCAGACTTCTAAACATAATTCTAAATTCGCTTGAAAGATCGAATGAAACCTGAATTATTTTCCTATCAGCCTGAACTACATATGGTCGCCTTTGGCAGATGACTTTAACAGTACCTAGCAAACTGATTATTTAAATGCTGTCAATGTTATGGGCAGCTAGAACATGCCCTGAACATGAACAAATAGGATATTCCCCAACAACTCTTCTTGTTTATTCTGTCGAAATTAATGTATGCTTAGTGTAAAGATGTAATTTTTCAACAATAAATTGTTTTTTAGGTACGTGTCGAGCTATTTATGTTTTAATATCTATACCAACCCGCACTGGACCCGCGTGGTGGATTACGGCCTACTCCCTCTCACCGAGAGGAGGCCTATGGCCCAGCAGTGTGAACTTTATTTATGCTGATTATGCTATGCTTATGCTATCCATACAAAGGCAATTTAAATTAGCTAACAGTCCTTCACAAACGTGATGGGTACTGTGGAGAAGGATCAGCAAGAAACTCCACGTTTCGTGCTGATCCTTCTCCACCCACAGTAAACGACCAATTGGAACAGTGAACTAGCTTCTGACGTTCCATAAGTGCCCGCAAAATATTGCTTATTTTCTTCTAAAAGGTGCATCCTACGGAACAAGTCATTGTATACATTTAAAAGTAGTATACAAAATGTTCTACAATTTGAGCACAACGGTAGCTCTGTAGGTCTAAAAGATCCGATACAGCACTTCAAATATAGGCAATTTTTAACAAAAAGTTCAAAATTATAATTTTAGCTGTCTTCCAAGCAAAGTACTCATGCTACGAGGAAAGTCATGTGAGCAAAGCATTTCAATCCCGGTCTCTCGCAGGAGCATCTCGTCTGCTTAATTAATGCATGACAGGAATGTCAGCAGGGTTTGCGGCGCTGGTTCCTTGGTTGACGTTACTGGTGTCAGCCCTTGCTGGCCGCTTGTCCAACCCCAGTTGGTGGTTGCTCTTTTTCTACCCCCAACCACTTCTGCAGCTGGTGGTAGGTTTTGTAGGGATTTTGGGGTGCAGCAACTTCGGTAGCAGGTCGGGGCAGACGAACGAAATGAACTTTGGCGTTGGCAGCAGATCGGACAAATATCCCGTAAGGCAGGGCGTGGACAGTCGTCTTTTTCCCCACCATATAGTGCTACAAGACAATTGCGTCATGGTTTAGAAAGGAGGTAGCCGCGTCAAGAAGGTCTGGTTGTTTTGAAAGGACGCCTAACATCTTCGTTTTCCCTTGCCAGAAAAGGGCAGAGGTAAACTACAATTTTGAACTTTTTGGCAAAATGTTTAAAGTGCTGTATCTCGGGTACAGAACTTTGGACGGCTACACTCAAGTTGTAGAAAAAAATATATTTATAAAATGTATAGGCGTACTCCGTAGGATGATTTTAGAAGTTATAAGTCAAAAACTGAAAGAGGTCCGAAAATTTCGAGGTCTTTCGAACAATACGCAGTTAGCACAGGTTTTTCGAAGGTGCAAACTTGGTTATACACTATTGGTATCTATCCTAACAACACCCCAAAAAAATCAGTAGGTACAGTGCAATTTTTTGCGACCAATCGCGATTATTGTGTCTACAGTGACTGGTCTACACTGGTTTATGCGAAAAAAAGTATTGGAATTGGATATCTAATTAAAAAATCTGTTAATTTAGTTTGACCTTGTATTTTAATCCAGAAGAATGGATTTATGATAACCAGCAATAAATTGTACTTAGTATGAACAATATTTTTATTTTGCTTGTATTTTGTTATCGTTGTCCTCGTATATTCGTATATTAGTATGAATTAACAAAGACGATAAAGATTTGAGTATAAAATACGTAGCAATCGTTCATTTCATAAAGTGGGTTATCAGGTATCTTATACTTGGACCATGCATATCATCATCTTCGTAGCCCCTCTGGGATGTGCCCTAGGTAAGTTTGTAATTTTAATATCGTAACATTTCATTAATGAGAAACATCATTAATGTTAAAATAAAACTTTAAAATGTGCAACACCTTTACAGCTGTACCCAGGAGCATAAACCGCATCGTCGGTGGCTCCGCTACTACCATAGAGACTTACCCGTACATGTCAGACATGCAGCGGATCTACGATGGAGTCTGGTGGCATCACTCATGTGGTGGGTCTCTGCTCACCTCCACCGCGGTGCTCTCCGCTGCACACTGCTTCTAGTAAGACAAGTGTAGCTCAAGTAACTAAAATTTACAAATTACGTCAAGGAAATCATAGTAATTTATTGTTGTTTACAGCGGCGACCAAGATGCTGATTATCGTGTAGTTCTCGGCAGCTCACTATCACACAGTGGCGGCTCCGTTCACAATATCAGACAGATTATCATGCACCCGGAGTACATTCACGACACTCTGAACGATGATGTGGCAATCGTCCGCCTCAACAACCCGGCCGTGTTCTCCAGCACAGAGTATAGGTCGCTAGTATACCAGGTCCCAACTACATTATTGCTGACGGCGCAAATGTCACATATGTTGGATGGGGCAGACTTGATGTACGTTTCAATTTTGTATTTATGTCGTAGCCCGTTCTTAGATTGACCATTTCACGAAATGGCCATATCGTTTAAACTTCAACGTTTAATGATATGTCAGTCCACGTTTGGCCCGACATGGTTAAAGGTGTAGTAAAAATAGCCAAGTAACTGCGACGAACTTGGAAGTAGCGCAACAGCGTGTTAGGTTAGGTTAGAACTGTTACCAACCGGTCACAGTTCTAACCTAACCTAACTCATTCGGTCGGGGTGCCACATAAGCGGCGTAAATCTTTAATTTGTTTAAGCTGATTTTACGTGCTATGTTGCATTTCATGCCGCGTCAGCGGCCGGCGAGCGCTTCTTCCAAGTTAATCGCTTTCCATAATATCATATTTGGAAACCCAATAAAAGTCCATCGACTTTTTTTGCGTGGTCACCCTCCTTTATTTGGTTTATTGTATGCCACCGCCATGATGCACAACAGAAACAAAGCGAGATCAACGCCTCTACCGGTGGATAATCTAACTATTTTACGATATGGTCACTAATGTTTGGCCACATCATGAAGTAGTCGTGCGTTTAACTGTTCATATCGTTAAATGTAGAGTATTCAATGATCGGGCCAGATTACACCATGATGTGACCAGCGGTCGATGTTAGTTAAATGAAATGATCAATTCTAAGATCTGGCCACGACATTTACACTACTGGGACACTAGGTACTACAGACTAATGAACAATTACATTTATTTTTTTGTAAACTTTGTTATTATTTTCAGGCAGATGACCCGAGATCTTCCGAGGAGCTAATGCACGTCAATGTCAACATCATCAACCACCAGCTATGTGCTGAGCGTTATGCTTACCTGAAGACACAGCCATGGTACGAGAACTGGCCCGATGTAAATAGTGGCATGATGTGCGCCGGTATCTTAGATCAGGGTGGAAAAGACGCCTGCACAGGAGACTCGGGCGGTCCCCTCGCTCACTTCGGTGACATCGGCGTCGGTGTCACCTCCTGGAGCTACGACTGCGGCGATGCTTTCTACCCAAGTGTCACCGCTCGCGTTTCCCATTTTAGTAATTGGATTGTCGCCAAGGCAAACTGAACCAGATAAAATCAAGTTTATTCTGGAATAAAAATTTGTCTTCATTTGCTCAATGAATTCTTTACAAAAGTACCAGCCGATATTCCTTGCAGGAGACGCCCCGAGCGTCGGGAGTCGACTTCCGGCCACCGTAGGCGCGGGCTTGCGGACGGTGAGCAATGGGCAGCTCGCCGTCCGATAAGGAACAGGCCCGTGTCGACGGCGCGTTGTGTTCCACGCGCGCCTCAAAGAGATGTCAGCACCAACCGACGGGGTAGAAAGACCAATGCCTGCTGGGGTTGCGGGTTTGTCCGAAAGGGATATCGCGGCCCCGGCACACAGGCAACGGAAGGAACACGGGTGGGTTTTAGTCAGTAAAAGTCTGACACACCCTCTCGCTCTGCTCAGAGCGGGAGAAGTCATTTGATGATTTCCCATCCTGAAAAAAATAAAATAAAAGGCGATATTCCTTATATTGAACGTGTCCAAATCCTAAGTCAGTCATTAACTGCTGAAGACCGAAACTCGTTCTCATTGTTTTCTGAATAAGTTGTTGTTTCCTATGGAGTACCACGATCACCGAGACTTCCATTTGCTCCGACACTTTTGTTTACCCGTGTGCGAGCACACTAACTTAATTTATTCGATATTCTTCGGTATATTCGGTAGTCTTAATTAACAACGTTTTTAAATATTTAAATAATAATATTCACAGCCGTAGGTAGATTATTTCCATTTCCTAATTGACTGAGCGAGCAAAGCGTTTTTGCTTTAAGTCTGGCAAAATTTGCTTTCGTGTGTCAGTTTTTTCGTACCTACTCCTCTACAGTGTGTCTACAGGTCGTATTTTACATCCGATGTAGACAAAATTTGTAAATCCCAGACGACAAAAAAAAAAAAAAAACGTAAAACCTGTGTATACCAACTTGTCATGCAAGCTTTACGAATTTATAGTATTTTTTTTGTCGTCTGGGATTTACAAATTTTGTCTAGATCGGATGTAAAACACGACCAGCATAAATCTAAACCAAGTTCAAGAGCTGTCAGTGTCAATATTCCACAGAAAATAATCACACTGACAGCCCTCACACGTAGAGTTCAGATCGCGTTCAGTTTCATTGGTGAAATTCGCCCTTCGTCAACACGCACTTGACCGGTTTTTTAGGGTTCTTAGTAAACAAGGAACCCTTATAGTTTCGCCATGTCCGTCTATCTGTCTGTCTGTCCGAAGCTTAGCTTAGAGACGGTTAGTACTAGAAAGCTGTAATTTGGCATGGGTACACATATTACTCACGCCGACAAAGTGGAAAAATAAAATCAAGAAAAATATTTTTTTTTTAAAACGGTCTGTCCTATTGTATGGGGTGTTGTTGGAAAGGTCGTTCAAAAATATTGCGAGATTGTGAAAATAATATATGGATTCAGGGATCCGTTTTCGAAATATTAAGCTTTTTTTGTTACATTCAAGTGTCCCCCCCCTCCCTGCCAGCTAAATGGTTTGTTTTGGATATGTGAAAGACGGCAGTAGTATATATAACGAAATTAAAAGGAAAACTATCACAGCTAAGAAGGCTTTACAAGTTAACGAGTAATAATCGACCAACTTACATTTGCGGGTGCAAAAACATGTTCCCCAATACATTCCGGATGGGAGAAGATGTTTTTCAACTACAAAGTTAAGTTTGTTCTTAAGATAAATTCATCGCAACTATGGAACCCTTCATTGTGCGTGGTCCGACTCGCACTTGGGCGGTTTTTTTTAATATTGTAGTTTATTCCACAGGAATCGATTTTCTTATAAGGCCAGGGTTTGGAAATTTTATGAGGAGTGAAGCGTTAACTTTTTGTATTGTGTTTTATTCGTAAATAACACGAATTAAAATAAACGATGTTGATCCCATAGAGAAAGTGGTTCATTTTGATGATCTGTCCACGCCCTTAAATATGATTCATGTCTACACCTTTCTGATAAATGCTGTAGATAAAAATGTCCAGGTGATAGTGCTACACCGAACATTTAGCTTTCATATTTGGATTTCAATAAAAAATATTATAAAACAATAAGTTGGGTCTTAGTTTTATCAAAAATTTTATACAGGTAAAATTGTATAAATAGATAACTTATCGACAATATAAGGGACAAAAATAACAGGGCATTCATTAAAAACTTCGATAAAATTATAAAGGCGGAAATATCTAAGTACTTACGATTTGGGGATTCCTACACGAACACAAGACTTGTGATTATCTTCGAATTATAGATAATAGTTATGGTTGATAATGATATCAGATATTTATTTATAAAAATACGAAGCTAGCGTCCATTTAGCTCAGTACTCGGGTGTCTTGAACTTGAAAAATGCGCGTCATTTTTCTCTTAGCCTTTTTGGGCTCTGCCCTTGGTAAGTCATATTCAGATAAGTTTTTAAGTTTTTACCTACTATAAACCTTTACATTTTATTAATAAAAGTGGTATTCGTAATTTTAACCGTGTTCTGAACGATAAAAAATCACTGATCCGAAATACCCGCTTTCCAGTGGTTAGTTGAAAGAAAGGAATACATATAGTATAGGTTGACTATAAGAACATTGGAAATATATTTTAAATGCAGCTTTTCCTTCACTTAAAATCAAATTATACAATTATTGTAAGGAAGGAGATAATTCTCTAGAAGATAATATATAGTCTGCGTTTATAAGTAAAATCAATCTGCCTAGCCTTTTGCCAGCTATGTTGGGGTCGGCTTCCAGTCTAACCGGATGCCAGTATTTTACATAGAGCGACTGCCTTTCTGACGTCCACAACCCAGTAACTGGGTAATACAATACCCTTGGTAAGGACGGGTTGTCAGACTTTCGGGCTTCTGACGACCTGTAACGACAGTCAAAGATCCACGAATGACAGCCAGGACCAACGGCTTAACGTGCTTTCTGAGGCACGGAGGAGTCTCGGTATGTAAAAATGATCCACTGGCCAATTCCGGCAAGCGTAGCTTAACCTGTTGGATCGACCCGTGCGGCTGTCATTACTTAGCCACGAGGTCCTCCTGCGTTTATAAGAAATACTACTTAATTAATTTGACATAATATGAATCTCTTTTTTTCGATCTTTGTATAGCGGTCCCTAGGAATGCTAGCCGCATCGTCGGTGGCTCCGTTACCAACATCGAGACCTACCCGTACATGTCCAACATGCAGTTTACGTTCGGCATCGTATGGTCCCAGGCTTGTGGCGGCTCTCTGATCACCTCAACCGCGGTGCTCTCCGCTGCACACTGCTTTTAGTAAGTCAAGAAACGCCCAAGGCAATATTTACAAATATCTACTATATCGGGTGTAAAAAGTCGTTTAACAAAGCCGAGAGTCACTTGTCTTATACTCCCCGTCATTTTGATATTTATTTGTACTGGACCATACCTGGGAATCTTCTGGTTACGAAGATTTTGAAGGTCAAAGTTCAAACTTGTCTTTAATTTATTTCACAACAAGTTTCAAATGTTTATAGATGTGGCATAACTTTACTTTCAATACCACCACAATTCCTGTACCGCTGTATGCACCCATAAATAAGCACATTGTTTCGTGACGCGGAATACACCAATAAAACGAATCTGTTCAGAACTACGTCAAATCACAACGAGATTTGATTGGCTAACACTGCGTCAGAAGGCGTCACGCACAACTAGTAAGTAATATGAATCCGGCTTTACATTTTGCGCGTCGTAAATAATAGGTAAGACAATCATTTCCCAGCAATTATTTTTGCTCAATGCTACTTACCTATATAGTTTGATGTGAGTACAGATAGCGTAGATAACGGCTATAGTCTTTTTATACCCAGTACAGTAATTTTGATTATGGAGTTATTTTTTCTTTGTTGTTTGCAGTGGTGACCAACTTTGGCAATGGCGTGTAGTTCTCGGCAGCTCGTTGGCACAAACCGGCGGCACCGTGCACACTATCAGCCGGATTATCTTGCACCCTCAGTACGTTCACGCCACCCTTAACAACGACGTGGCGGTTGTCCGTCTCAACGACCCGGCCGTGTTCTCCAGCACCGTGCAGACCGCTAGTATCGCTAGTGCTAACTACAATGTTCCAGACGGTGCCACTCTCACATACGTTGGATGGGGCAGACTCTCGGTTCTTATAAAATTTTGCATTATATCCACCCTTATACCAGATTGTATTAAAACCAGTTGAGCATTGAAATTGATCTAAGTACATACATTAACAATTATATTTTAATGAAGTACATTTATGGTTGTTTTCAGTTCGAGGGCCCAGTTCCCGACCAGCTTATGCACGTTGACGTCAACGTCATCAACCAACAACTGTGCGCTCAGCGTTATGCTTACCTGAAGACTCAGCCCGGCTACCAGAACTGGCCCGACATCACCAGTGGCATGGTGTGCACCGGAATCTTGGACCAGGGTGGTAAGGATGCCTGTTCAGGTGACTCTGGTGGTCCCCTCGCTCAAACCGGAAACATCGTCATCGGTGTAACTTCCTGGGGCTTCGAATGCGCCGATTCTTTCTACCCAGGAGTCAGTGCTCGCGTTTCTCAGTATAGCAGCTGGATTGTCGCAAACGTAATCTAAAGACATAGGTAGGTAAAAAGTAACAAAAAAATAAGTATCGATTTTACGAACGCGTTCGTAATGGTGTAATAAAAATAAATAGTTTAAGTAGATAAGTAATCTTTGTACAAACAAACTGCAAATTACGAATATTTATCTCACTCAGTAGGTGCTAATGCGCACGTTATGTACAGCGCATTTATACAGTTCCTACTTATCTCAATAGGTTTATGTATTACATTATTTATTACTAGACTAAGTATTGTTCTCCGAGGTATTTGTAATAAGTAACTTGTTTGTATATTGACATAAATATATTTTTACCGGTAACTGTGCAGTTTAATTTTGTATCCTTGTTTTGTTTGAATGCCGTTTCTTATCTGTTACAGTGTGTTATTATGCCAGTAAAAATATATATGCAACGAGGAGCATGACATAAAATTTACAATTATAAAAATGCAGCTTTTAATGTAGCGGAAAGGCTGCAGGTACAAAGGTCCACCTAAATATTTTTTAAAGGAATAACACCATCTCTGAATGAGTGGTGTCATGAGGAAGCCCTTTTATTTTTTCGGGTGGGAAATTATCAAATAACTTCTCCCGCTCTGGGCGGAGCGGGAGGGCGTTTCAGACTCTTACTGACTAAAACCCACCGGTGTTCCTTCAGTGTTGCCTGTACGTTGCTAGAAGCCACGGTATCCTTGTCAGACTTTCCCGCGACCCCGGCAGGCATCTGTCCTAGTGGACCCCGTCAGTTGTGCTGACATCTCTTTAAGGCACGCGTGGAACACAACGCGCCGTCAACCCGGGTCTGGTCCTTATCGGACGGCGACCTACCCATTGCTCACCGTCCGCAAGCCCGCATGAGGAAGCCCTAACGCCGCTGTCCACGTGAACACTGTTTTAGCAAGGACAGGTTGTTTTTTCCGCTATTCTGTCTGTATTTTGTCTGGTTATTCGGGTTGGCGATTTTCAATCCACCTACAGTTTGCTTTGGTTCATGATAATTATGTTCAAGCGTTCCCTGTATACAATCAAGGCATTCCCTGTTCACATTAAATTAACTTGTGATTGAACTAATATCAAACTATGTGGACGGATTAACCAGAACTTAAGTGTTTGGAGCCTCAGCTATTTCGGACATGTTATGCGTTCACCTATGCATAGTCTGGAAAGGCTTATGTTAGGTACTAGGCTGGGTGGAAGGAATACGCGCTCAAGGCAGAGCATCGGCAAGATGGTCAGACGCGATCAAGAAGGCTGTTGGAGGCAGCATTTACCAAGCAGTCCACACTGCAGAAGACCGCATAGCTTGGGGACGCGTCGTATGTGGTCGCGATCCTCAGCATTGAGGGAACAACGAAGAAGAAGAGAAGAAGAGATCGCTGTAAGCGATAAAGCCGCCAATTGTATATTTTGTAGTATATTACTTTTTCTTTATGTAATGTATAATCTGGTGTACAATAAAGTATATATAAATAAACATAAATAAATAAATAAGATGGGAAGTGTTTGATGCAGTGGTGGACTAAGCCCGTCGAGGGCGTTAAAACTAAGTGGAGGCGGGGGGGCCCCCATTAAAATTTGCCGCCCGGGCCCCCGGCATTAACGTTGTAATCTTAAGCAAGCTGCCTCGAAAACGTTAGGTTTTATTTTAACTATTGATACAGAAATAGGAGTTCAGATACTTTGTGGACAACAGAAAAGCTAGAACATCAGACTATTATAGGATGGACAGCGAGCGTAGTGAGGTCTAAAATTTTTGCGCCCCCATAGTTTAAATTTTCTTTTGAACATTTATACAGAAGTTGTAATTTCTTTCTTAACATATGCAGAAAACTTTGAAAATGTAGGCTGCCGAAAATTTTGGCACCCTACGTTTATATTTAGCATGTGTAAGGGGCCCCCAACTACAAACTGCTTTTACTTACTGGACATATTTTGGTCTTGTTTGGGATTTAATTAAAAAGTATTTTTCGAGTTTTGGGGTTCCCCCAGGGGGCCGCCGTTACGGGCGCTTCGCTCTCTGTCTAACTTACGGTATGTCCATAAGTGAGACGGAGAACGAAGTGCCTGTAACGACGGCCGAACGAACGGATTTCGCTTAGAGAGTAGGCCCCCAGGACCGGGGCGGACCTGCCGCCCCTCCCTTAGTCCGCCAGTGGTTTGATATGGTTTTGCCAAAACGCAAAACGGACCGGAGGAATAGGCAGTGATTTTAAAAGAAAAACAATATTGTTTATTAAGTGACACCAGAGGACCAAAAACTTCTAAGAAAGGGAAAACAAGAAAGAAGAGTGATAAAAGAGATTTAAAAAAACTCAGTTTATCCAACGATGAAAACTTGTTTTCAGAATCAAGTGCCATAGGAGCAATGTCCAGATTTTCGTATAAACCTATATCCGAAAAATGTGGTCATTGCTCCTAGTACAAAATGTGCCTCTATCAGGCACATTTTGTGCTTTCACTGGTTGTGATGAAGATGATGATGAGGTAGTGGTTCTCTGTGAACAAAATGTTCTGGCTTGCTTAGCTAGGTGCACGGTTCCAATTGGTCGTTTCCTATGGAGAAGACCCGGCAAGAAACTCCACGGTTACTCTTTTAAAAATAATTGTTTTTTACAATACTTTTAAATAACAGTATTAATAGGTATGGGAGGACAGTGTAGGTCTTTCAACAAGTACCAGCTATCTAATTACGCAACACATTTTCGATTTGCAATTGAGTCAAATTGGTTTCGTTTGACTAGAATTTTCTTTTCCGTTTTGAGCGCAGTGGTGTCTAATGAAGTTATTTACACAAAATAAAGCACTTGGTTGAGTTCGAACCCGCTCCCACAACTCGTACCTCGGGGCCGTTACAAGGGGGGGGGGGCGGGTAAAAAGGGGGATGATTATCCTGACTAATGTCGTGATGGCCCGATGGTTAAGGCCTCGTCTCTCATACACGAGGTTGCTTGGTTTTTTTTTTTTAATCTTATTCGTTTTTGGTTAATAAACTTGGCACGACATTTATCCTTTAAGTAAGTAATAAAGTTTGACATTATTCTTTTTCAAAACTGCCCCTCAAATAGGGTTTAGGGCGTCTTAAAGTTTCTATGGAAGAGTTTTAACACTTGGTCCGATTAACTCGAAATTCAGTATTACTTATATTTTTGACAGAAAAGCAACAATACTAGGTAAGTTGTTTTACTAGGTTTTACCTTTACCCCTTACTGGGCAAAACGAGTAAATTAAATTTTTAACACGCGGATTTTACTGCGTGCTTGATTCTCAAGAGATGACAAGACAAAGAGGGGATTCAGTTTATATGAAAAATCTTATTCCTTGGATCTATAAACTTGAAACTTGGTCCGATTACTTATCTGAATAAATTATTAAGATCGTAATAATATATTTTCAAAAACTACCTTTTTAAGGGGATTGCGCGGGGTGTTGAAATATGTTTTTCTTATTCCTTAGGTTAACAAACTTGAAACTTGGCAATATTTGCCTCTAAACCTAAATATAGTTTGTCACTGTTCGTATTTAAAAAAAACCCCTCACAGAGGGTTTAGAGGATGTCCATGTAAATAAGGAAAAATTTTAACGCGCTGTAGGAAACTCGAAACTCGGTACAAAAAATTACATGTCTCAAGGATTTTACTGCCTGCTTCAATTAACAGTAAAATGGATACTTACCTTAAATAGCATTATTCAGAATTAAAATTGAGTGTACATATAACAACAATATATAAGTCATAATATACCTAAGTATATATATTTTTTACAATTTATGCCCTGTATGTCAAAGGGACGAGGAAGTTTAGGTATATGAGAAATCTTATTCTTTTGATGTATAAACTCGGAAATTGGTCCGAATACTTATTTATCTAAATACATGGTTATAGAATCGAAGGCAGTGGCGTAACTATAGGGTGGCAGGGCTGGCAAAATGCCACGGGCCCCCAACCCAAGAGGGCCCGGGCCCAAGAGGCCACGAGCTCAGAAATAACCTAACATTTTTGACAAAATTATAATTTTTTGAAGTACTTAAAATCAATCAAAGTGTGGGGCACAACTAAAGACCATAATTTTAAAGCTATTCTGACAAAACAAATCTGTAAGTTTAAAAATAATTTTGACACAACTAAAATCGAATTCGACAATCGCGACTCCACGTGGTACCCGTGGTTTGCCATATCCCGTCATTTTTTTTTTAGAGCCAGAGGCGCGCACGGGGGAAGCCTCGACGTGTTTTATATGGAATTTTAAATTTTTTGTTCGGAAAATATGAAAAAATAGTACCTACATGTTGAGTGTTAGGGGTTTAAGGGTACTCTATAGGAGGTCGAAATTTTCATTATTTTTGCGATAGGACGCACCATTTTCGAGATATAAGCAAAAGAAAACATAAATACAGTACTGTTTTTGCACGTGAAGTCGAGATGTTGGTGTGAATTTTAGTTCATGACAACGTATCACCTTTTTAATCGCGATTAAATTTTGTCAGGTTTAGTCTGGTTTGGTTTTTACAATCAAAATTTTAGCTGAAAAACGTCAAATTCAGAATAGCAAAATTGCCATTTTCACTAAATTAAAAACTCAGTACTATCTTAGTGCTGTCAAACTAAAATATAGTTAAGTTATGTGACCCACCGTTGTGTGCCAACGAGCTGCCGAGAATGACACGCCATTCGGAGACTTGGTCACCGCTGAAAACAATCATATTATCGTATGCAGCTAGGTACCGGTCAACCGCCCTAACTTCGCCTGGCATCCTATGTTTGCCTTTTTATATTTCTATGGTATGCCTAGATGAAAAAAGATTTAGACTTTGAGTTTTCATAGACAGCTTTAAGTTTCGATTGCCATACAAGTAAAATGAAAAAGATAATACAGCTTTTTCATTATAGGTAAAATATAGGACGCCAGGCGAAGTTAGGGCAGTTGACGGTACTTAATCTTTTTATCTTGTTGTAGGATTAAAATTCTACTTACTAGAAACAGTGTGCAGCTGAGAGCACGGAGGTTGGGGTGAGCACAGATCCCCCGCAAGACTGGTACCACCAGTAGCCACACCACAAGTACTGCATGTTGGACATGTACGGGTAAGTCTCGATGGTAGTAGCGGAGCCACCGACGATGCGGTTTATGCTCCTGGGTACAGCTGTAAAAAGCATTGTTTTACATCACTTATTAGGTAAATCAAATCATAATAGGTTACTCCAATGATATATTTCTAATTAGTGAATTAATGTTTGCAGGACATGAAAGTTCCACACATACCAAGGGCGGAGCCCAGAAATGCCAAGAGGATGATGATACGCATGGTTCGTGTTTTAAAAATCCGAGTACTGAGCAAAATTATCGATAGCTACGTTTTATACTGCAATATCTTATTTTATCACGTATTGTTTGGCCATAAAACGCAGATAATGTTAATTTGGTCAGAAAACCCCATATGGATGGTGTTTATGTCAATGTACCTAATACCAGCCCATAAGTGGTGTCTCACTGCAGGCAGAGACCTTTTTTCTTACAGAGAAGGCACGATCACCGCTTCACGCAAAACGGGTGTCAGCATGTCCAAGATAAACTAAGCAAAGTGATAAGGGCTATCTATTCGTAATACGATCTTGCGTTGTTTTCAAATTATTTTAATTCTTGTATATACAGGGTAACTTGTAATTTGACATATTCCTTAGTGTGACCCATTTGCAACAATTAAGCACACCATAAAGCCTAGGCGAAAATTCATGAGATTAGACAAAAAACAAAATTTGTGTATTTTTGAAAATTTCCCGGAATTCATCACTAAATATCACTTTACTCTCAAAATGAATGGCCTTCATTGATATTCCATTGGATACCTAATACTTTAACAAACCCTTCGATGTAACCAAATCTTCTAAAACATCAAACAGTTGAAAGTTAAAGGAAGTATTTTATTAATAATTTACAAAATTATTCACGAACATGAAACAATTAAAATCAGATAAAAGCCCAGGGCCCGATGGATTAAACGTATAACCTATGTAATTGACAAGGCGCAACATGGAACAAGCAGGCTTCCGCTCTGGCTTTAGTACGACTGACCACATGCATGCATTGGAACAAGTTGTCGAAAAATATGAAGAATTGAACAAACCTCTATATTTAGGTTATATCGATATCGATTATAGCAAAGCATTTGACAGCATAAGCCAGAGTTCTATATGGAAGTCACTAAGTGATCTAAACTATTATATATACCCATTACACTAGCTACCATAATGGCCAATGTGCTTGACGGTATGCTGAACGGTTATCTTGCTCAATGTGTGACACTCGAAGATGCTCTTGGTTTTAAGGCGGTTCTCTCGACTGAGATTGCAATATTGGTTCTTAAGCACACCGTCAGGTACTCGTATTATACTGACCGTAAAACGCCGGGCCAAACTGAGAGACAATAGTTTGCCGGACGGTATAACAGGTATTTTTGAGTACTGGTACAGGCACTAGACTAATTTTGTAAGATCCCCGGAGGTTGCCTATCTGATTCTTATCAATTAGAGTGTGTAATGCAGATCGAAATCTTTCAAAAAGTTAAGGACAGTCTCTTAAGACCGTTTTCCTGTAGCTACAACGATTAAGGTAGCTGTCCTACCTGCCCCATCTCAAAAATCCACACTGTATATTTAAGGGAGCTGGTTCGTGAGCACAACAACACCTGTGTACTAGTGTAGGTTGCTCCATAGATGGTCATAATAATATAGTCAATAACATTAGTTACGCCGATGACATGGTATTGTTAAGCCCATCTTGCTGGTGTTTCGGGCGGGGCAAATGAATCCTTCATATGTACTGCCCATGACACTAGGTGTGGTTGCGCTAAGACGAGTCTCTCAGTTTGTGTACTTAGGACATGTTGTAAATGAGGACCTGGCTGATGACCTAGACGTGGAATGGGGACGTAGGGGTTCGCGATTCGCTGTAATATGCTAGCGCTGCTAGCTTGCGGGTTTGCGAGGTGTTCAAAAGCAGTCAAAACAACATTGTTTAGGGCCTTCTGCCAATCTTTTTATAGCTGCACCCTGGGCCAGCTGCACGCAGCGGGTCGTAAGTGCTCTGAGAGTTCAGTATAATAATGCCTTCAGGGTGTTTATTGGGCTGCCTCGCTATTATAATGCGTCAGCGATGTTTGCAGAATCACGAGTTGGCTATCATGTCATAATTAGAAAATGAGCAGAATCGTTGATGCGCAGAGTGAGAGACAGTGCTAACAGCTACTTGAGGGCAATTGCTGAACATACTGAGAGTCCTATCTGGAGGGACTGGATTCACCTAAATATAGATTCATTATTATAGTTTGTTTTTGTATGTGTGTGATTACTAAAATTGTTCTTAAATTTCAGTGTATTACTAACGCTCTATGGACAACCTAGTATGAAATATATTATAAATATAATATATATAATCTCAAAATCACATCAATTTTAAATATATAAATATTATGAAATATATATACAACAACAGCACAGGTAATTTCAGACTGGAATCTAGAGGCGAAATAATAAGTATTGAAAGAGGAGTATACATTTTTAAATATTTTAAGTGAAACGATTAGCTAGATAGTATTTGCTTCCATATCATATAATATATATATATTATGCAGCTATGATTATTAAATAAAATTACGAAAACCGACGAGGCCGTATGAGCTTGATGCCTTTGCTTTTCCGACAAAAAAATATTAGTCTAGGAATTTGCCGCGTTTTTGTTTTCTTCAAATACATAAACGTTAAGTTTATTTTAATTTATTTTTATAAATAAGTTAATGTTCTAAAAATAGGTTACGATGTTAAATCAAAGCGACAGTGACAGTGAATTGTCGGATTCCATCAGTGCAAATGCTGCCGCAATTATAAATAATTTGCTTCCAACAAAATCCAAGAAAAATTATTTAAAAACTTATGACGAATTTTCAACATGGAGAAGTGCGAAAGGCCTATCAATTTCAGAATCAGTACTTCTTGTCTATTTTGATTATTTATCCAAGACATAGAATCCGAATACACTTTGGTGCATATACTCAAAACTGAAAGCTACAATAAGCATCAAACACAGCATTGAAATAAATAGATTCACGAAATTACTGGCTTTTTTAAAAAGAAAATCAGAAGGGCATTGCGCAAAGAAGTCTAAAATTTTTACGACTCAAAATGTGGAAAAATTTCTTAATGAAGCTCCTGACGAAATTTTTCTGGCCACAAAATTAAGTATACATGATTTAACTATGAATATTTCGTATCTTAGTAATGGTAATTATTCTATATATTTACCTGTTTTTTATCTTTGTTATAGGTGGCCTTAATTTTTGGACTCAATGGTGCTTGCCGTGCATTTGAACTTGTAAACTTAAAGGTGGAGGACGTTGAAAATCATTCCAATGAGTTGCTGCTGATTAATGTAAAGGAAACTAAGACAAAGAAAAATCGGTCATTCATTGTACAAGGACAATATACTAAAATCATTCATAAATACCAAGCATTGCGTCCCACCAACATGGAAAACAATAGATTTTTTATAAACTATCGGAATGGGAAATGTACTCGACAAGCCATCGGCAAAAATTAAATTAGCAATATGCCAAAGGAAATAGCTAAATATTTAAAATTTAAAGATGTTGAACTCTACACCGGTCACTGCTTTAGAAGAACTTCGGCGACTTTCTTGGCGGATTCAGGGGCGGATATTACGTCAATAAAAAGACAAGGTGGTTGGAGCTCTGATGGAGTAGCTGAGGGTTATATCGAAAGCTCAATGGCGAATAAAACCATATTAAGCAGTCAAATTAACAAAAATATAAAACTGAATCCATCAGAGCCACAACCATCAACTTCCGGCATCTTATCTTCGTCCGTAACTCACGATGCACCACCACCACTATCTCCGACGTATACTATCTACAATGAAACGCAAGTTCCTCAGACGCAAGAACAGAGAAATACTCAAATCAACTCATCAACAATAAATGTACCAAACAAAAATGTAACTCTCTCTATCAATAATTGGACCAATGTTTCGAATGTTAACTTTTACTTTTAATTGTCATTATTTTTAACAAATGCTTATCTCATATTATTATTGTGTTAATTTTTTCGCAAATGGTACGAAAAGTAGAGTATTTTCCTCGGTGATAAAGCTGTCTTAGTCTTGGGTGAACTTAAATCCCTCGCTACACTCAGAACTCGTCTTAAATCCCTCGCTTCGCTCGTGATTGAAGTTTTTAACACCCTCGCTACGCTCGGGAGTAAACCTCGAGTCCTTCGTTACGCTCGCGATTTAAATCGTCACCCGCGACAGAAGACACTGCTTTATCCCCTTGGTTAATAATCTACTATTATTCCAAACAATACAACATCGTTGATTTTTTGTCAGCTAGGAACAACAAGATGCCCAGAGGATACTAGTATCGAGCATAATGCATAATCAACCTAAAATGTTCCCACTGCTGGGACAGAGGAGACAGAGGACCACACAGGCCCAGTGCGGGTTGGTAGATGTCACTGGTCTTCAAATTTTTGGTTCTAGGGCATGTCGGTTTTCCCACGATGTTTTCTGTTTTGAGAACAGGGGTGATGAAATAATTTACACAAAGTAAAGCGCCTGCGTGCGTTCCAAACTACGACTCTCATCTCGTAAGTCGCAAGCGTAACCACTGGGTCACCAGTCACCACTGCTCGATACTGGTAGAGAATGTCTGTTTTTTCCCGGTTTCAGATATCCTCAATAGACACTATGGATTCAACACATTCAACCAGCTACATTTCTTTGTTCCCTAGTTACGGTTCTGTGACAACAATCCACTTAAAACATTGCTTACCTACTGCTGGAGTCCAGCAGTAAGTCAGCAATTTTATGAGTGAATTTCTCCAGCAGCTGGAGTTGCCTTTACGATTCTGCAGCATGAAGTCGTGTCTTATCTTCACCATGGAAGAATATGATTTTAAGTTTTGCCGTAGGTCCGGTTACAACCACTTTCCAATAAATAGAAAGATTCAATAAAACAATACTTTATTCACTTGTAGTTAATTATAAAATAGAGAAGCATCTGTGATAACATTAATCTAATCAGGCTGGAATTATTCTACTTAGTCGTGGTTTTGTTGAATATTGGGTTTTTATCGTGAAAAACCGGAACTTTGTATGAATGATTCATAATCTTCCTGCCCTCGTCCCATGTCACTTGGTGTTGCAACATGTTTTCTTAATCCTTCCATTCATCAGTGTCAATCGTCACGCTATCATTCACTCTCTTTTCTTTCATATCACAAACAATCCATATTTTTTTTCTTTTTTTATATTTACCACTCTTGTGCGTGTCACGTGCGTTTCCTCCCTCCTCATTACATGCCCATACCAATCCAAACGATTTCCTTTCAACATTTCTGTCACTGGCGCTACTTTCAAACTTATCCCAAATATACTCACTAGCACTTCACCCGCGACTTCATCCGCGTTGATTTCGTACTTTCCATAAAAATTATAATACCCCTCCACACCCTAAATGCACCCTTCGATCAGTGGCGTAACTTTACCACCTGAGGCGCGTGGCAAATTTTTGGAATGGAGCCCTCCAGCGTTCCAGTAAAAATAGTCACGTTAGAATTTAATTTTAATAAACCACTGATGTAAGTAGTTACCCAAAACTATTCATAATATTATGTGCATTTTAGTTAAATATCTAATAAGTTTTATTTTCAAGAGCATAGGTTTATACAAATAAACAATGAAATAACAATTTACTTTCTTCAGTAAGATTTTATTATTAATAAAATTCTTTTCCGAGACACTGAAATCAATACAACCGATGAAACTGAAAGTACCGTCACGTGGATTTGAAAAAGTTCTATGTAAGTAAATCGATAGTTAACGGTACGCGTTGATTTTGTAAGCTGAAAATATGTTAAATAAAATTTATTATTATAAAAAACAAAACTGTTTTACTTTACCGCAGTTTTGGATGAATTTTAGTGCATTCAATAGGAAATTTCGTGATTTAGGAGATTTTTTTTTTACCCCCTATCACACCGTTCAAATAGGCACGTTATACCCTTCCGGGCAAATGAACTTTGTCAGCAAAATTTTCGGTTAAATCGCGAAATTTCTTATCGAATGAACTAAAATTCATCAAAATCCGCTATAACAATGAGATACATTTTTGCTTTTTTATAATAATAAATTTTATTTAAAAGAACGACTTATTCGCCACGATTTACAAGAAACAATCTGGTCTCTGGAAATAGCGTCGGACTGAGGATACATGTTCTCGGATTCGATCCTGGCTCGGAGATTTACTTTTTTCTTTTATTTTGTTAACTTTTATTTTATTATTTACATTGTTTTCTTTTTGTTTTGTCATACATCTGCATATTGTTTACTTTGTTTTTCGGCGTTACAATTTATGTTGTGCGGTACGGCAATTGCCAATTAATGAAGGTAGTTTTAAGGTGTTAGCATAGATTCTTACTGTAAATGGTGTACTTTATTTAAATTGTCTAAACTACCTATTTAAAATTTTCAATTATCAGTTTACTGGAACCCCGGTCATCACATTGGCATTTTGTGTTAATTACCAACCTGTATTGGTAATTAACACAGAGGAAATAATAAGTCGCTGCTGCCATCACCACGTCCATCTTTGCGTTCAGATTAGCAAAAATATTCTTGAATGTTCGGCATGTTCACTGTTCATGACAATGTGTGGACGGCGTGTTCAAGGTATGCGGAGTTCTACATTATATAGCCGAATAAAATAAAACATGGTAAAAACACGAATAGCGATGTGTATGTGTATGTGCGATCATCATATTTGACAGCGCTCACGCTGATGATACTAATTTATGGCATGGTCGGCGTTACCGCAAGATAGCTCATGTCATGACGTCATCTATGACAATTCACGAGACATTATTATATTGCGTTATCGCGCTCACGCTATTTCGGTACGGGTGTTAGCACGCTCAAATCGATTAAAGCGTAACTCAGAACGCAGCTTCAGTCTCAGACAGACAGACGAATGTCATCCATTTGACACATGCATGATTTACGCAAAAAAAAAGAAAATAAATCAAATCGGCCAACCGGTTCATTTCAACATTTTCAACTTTCAATTGTTTATTTTAGACCTGCGTTTAAAATAAACATTTATTAATTAATAAGTAACCTTTTTATCAGTCTTATTCAAAATGTAAGAACTTTTTTCAGCACTTCTTGGTTGATGTTTGTATAAGTTGATGTAGGTTTGTTTACAGTAAATAAAATTAATGCTTCAAACTAACAACTCAAACAATAAAGTAAAACATATTGAAACAAGTAAGTTATTACTTAAATGATAATTTTATGTGCACTTAAGCACACCCTTATCATGCAGTAACTTAAGTTTTTTTCTGAAACAGATCTTGTTGTGTTTGCAGAATGAACCATACAGATCCTCAAATACCCAATGGTCCAACACATCTTTACTTACTCCAAATGGATTCCAGTATAAATTTAAGTTCAAATGAACAAGTCCTTCCTCTCCACTTATTGGATAATGTAAGTAAATATATTTTTCTCTAATTTCTATAAATAAGCATATAAATACAAAGCTTAGTAATAATTGCATTAAAATTATTTTTTTTAGAGCCTAGAGTTTGGTCGCAAGCAGTACTTATTGCCGATTCCCTTGAAACAAAAAGAAGCGCAGGATCACCTACAAGTTCTCATTGGTAACTAATACATTTTATTTATCACCATTTCTATGCAGCTTAACATACAAGCATCTGTACTTACTTGGCATTAATTTTACATTTTTACTTCAATCCCCTATTTTACACATACATTTTTGTGGGCCAAAAAGGAAAGCCAATAACAATAGTTAGTAATATTTCAAAATTATGTATTAAGTTATAACTATTTATTCATATGAGCATGATTTACTGTTTGTAGCCAAGAAAATTTATATGTCCATTCTAAATTCAGTATCACATAACACTATAAATTTAATTTAATCAAAATGATTGCAGATTCAAGTCAAGGGCCGGCTAAAGTTATGGGATTAATAGTAGATAAGAAACAAAACCTACAAAATGTATTGCCAGACTTCGATGTTCAACTACAAACTTCTTCAATGGAGTGTAGCAACACTGAAGAACTTCCTATGAAGGGGGAAATGCAAGATTTGAAAGATTATCGCATAGAAGATAGGACTAAACTAGCAGATCATGGTGTCAGTACACACATGGTAAAAAATTATGGTAAATTATGATGTGATTTATTAATCTACATTTATAAATAGAAGCATGCTGTATAAAATAGGATGGAGAAACTACATAAATTAACATTAAATTTAATTAGATCAAATTAATGTGTATGAGTGGGTGTATGTGTGTGAGTTTAAGTGAGTGAAAGTGTGGCCTGTAGGTGTGACTGAGAGTAATAATATTAATAGTTGATTTACAGTTCAAATACCGGACCGTATTGTTCCTCCGCGTGCTGTTGCTGTTTTGCCGACGGTTCTTCAAATACAACGACGAACTATCATTGCAACACGACGCACATTGCCTGAGAGGGCACGGTTCGGTCCTGTAGAAGGTATGTAAATCGAAAACAACAAACATCGCCCCTGTATTCCTGTAAGGGGTAAGCAGAAACAAAAACTGTGAATAGTACTTGCTTTTGTACTTAACACATTATAACAACAAATTGTTTCAGGGATAAAACGTAAAATATCTCTATCAGAAGCAGTTGAACTAGTCCTTAATGCAACATCAAATAAAAAACCATTATTTCTCATGAAAGACATGGAAGAAGTTATAACACATATTGATACTTCAGATAAAGGTATTTGTTATAATATTAAAACTAATTGTACAAAAGATTTTTATATAGATATTCCATGAAGACGCGCCCACTCTTCTTCCTAAACGCGATTACTGTACTGTAAGCGTGGGGCGTGTAAGAGTGGGCGCGTTTTCGTGGATGGCACTATCCATAGCTAGTCTGTAGTAACCAACAAAATCTATAATACATAGTTTCAAATAAATATTTTCAGACAAATCCAACTGGATCGGCTTACTACCCCTAGGCGATCAGAATTCTGCAAATGTCTGGATTTATGAAGAAAATCAAGAATTATATACCATCACTACAGAAATTGTGCCATCCAGAAAGCCTTTGATGCTTGGGTACAGTAAAACATATGCTGATGCCTATGGACTTATAGGACCTACAAAAGACTTTGATAAAGGTGAGTGATAAACTTAAAATAATAAATAAAATAATCCTGTTCCCGATACCGGTGGGCTACTATTTTTATATTCTAATGACACATATAAGTCGTCAGTGTGCTTTGAAGTACATAAACAAATAAAACGAGAATTATCAGTAAAGTATGAAGAACAGGGTATAAAGTTCACTCAACCTCTATAGAAAAGAAAGGAACCTCCGACCAGACGATTGTTGTGTCTGGTGGGCAATGCCCGACGATTGATGACGGGATGTTGTATCTGCGCGTAAGCGCGATTCTTACCGCTTCAACGTGGTGAAGTGATTCGGTGTGCACGCGCTGCAAGAGTGCCAGCTCTTGAACTTAAGAATTTTGTAATGATTTGATGAATATGATTTTATTCAACGCGTAGGTAGGTTATCACCAATAAAATATTCGGTAGGTAGGTACAAATAATATACACATCTTTTTATCTATATGTTCCCACATAGTTTGTGTGGGGTTAAATTACACACTATTAACACTCGATTGCGTTTATAATATAAGTTAACAATGGGCTCATAATAACAAACTATGTCGATGAGCATCTTCTTTAGTACTTAAGTAGCAGCAACATGTAGGATACCTATGTAGGTACGTTCTATTTTATTTATTGTTGGTAGGTACCTACGTGCGTAACGCGTCGCGCCTCAGGCTATTTATATTAAGGGACTAGTCTAGGAACAAAATAGAATAAAACAAAATTGAGTTTCTGATTGGATATCTGTTTTGCAATTTTATTAAACCCCCCCCCCCCCCCCCTATATAGTAATGTTTAGACATTTAAATACTAGCTTTAGAATACTTAATATAAAATGATCAATAGAATTAACATAAAAAATATAATTTAAATCTCGATTACGATTGTAAATGTAATGCTTGGTCAATCCCTAGCATCAGTGAGTTTTCACTGACAGCTCACTCCACGCAAGTTTTCACAGTGATATTTTTACAGAATCGACATGCAGGTCAACAAATGCTATGTACAATTGCGATCTTTTTCATTTTCACAGAACCTCAAATTCAAAAGACATGGTGGTGCCTCGAATGTCAACAAACATTGCGGTCTGCCAAACATCTCGAAACTCATTCATATTTTTGCCACAAGGTAAAGTAGTGTACACACGAAATTTATCACAATGCAATGCCAGTTTTATATAAAAGTTGAGTACAGGGAATAAAACTTACTGGTACTGAATTTTTGGCATCCGATTAGAACTTAAGTTTGTGAATGGCGCCCTTCTTGTATCTGGAAATACGAGTGGTCGAAAATCGAGACATAATTTTGTCCAGCAGTGGACTAAAAGCTAATATGCTGATGATGAAGCGATACCGGCATTTAGCTATTATACACCCTTAGCCCAGGTTAGCACTGGCGATTTTTTTCCTCGGTGATTTTTTTTCGTGCACTGGATTTTTAACGCTATGCTTAGCGCCGAGAGTAGAAAATCCAACAGTGTGTTTTTTCAACGCGCTGGAACGAGATTCCTTCCCAGTGCGTTGGATTCTCAACACTCGGCTCGAAATTTAGAGTTGAAAATCCAGTGCGCGATAAAAATCCAGGCGTGATGTTTTACGTCCGTGCGAACGTGGGCTCATATATGTTATCTTTGATAATAGTTAATTAGTTTGGTAAGCGTCTCATTTTCATATGTCACTATGTCACAATTTTTCTGTTATAGGACGAAGATGAAACCCCTAAGCGACGGTATCGCTGTCGGCATTGTAGGCGAACATTTTCCAAAATATTTGCGTAAGTGCCATATACTATATCGGTAATTTAAAAAGATCTGTTGTGTTATTGTTTTTTATTTTTATTATTTCAGGCTAAGGCGACATACGACTCATCATTGCCCCGTTAAAATGGAAAAAACGTAAGTTGGTACATAGTTTTATTTCAAACATCAAGTCGCCGTCCTCTGCTACGTAGGATGTGCACGAGGAGTTTTTTTATTTGCCAGCCATGCATTATTGCGTGGCTTGGCCATGGGTCGCAGTTGACGAAACCACCCACTTTTTCATAGTGAAGATACGTACACGTGGGTAGCTAGCCGAGGGCTGGTACGGAGCGGCGCCTTTATTAAGCTCAGGCACTCTAAAGACAATTTCTACGCAAGCTCCCACCCCATGCACCCTATCACTCCACTGTGTGTTAAAGGCTAACACATCAGTAATAAAGTAGAAAATCGCGTGCGCCCTTTGATTGTGCTCGAAGCACGAAACTAAATGTCGTCTTAACTCTTATTTCGTTTATAACTAAAGTAATAATTGATCTAGAGCAAAAATATCTTGTGGCTGGATAATACACTATGTTTTCTTACTGTGAATACTTATTTTAGACATAAAAGTCGAGAAATCAGGATTATATCCAAATAATGTTTAAAAAAAGACATGATTTTCGAATAAAAAATGAATCGAGCGAAAATGTTACAATTACGTAACCGTCTTGTACAAGGAAAGAAAAAGATCCAATAAATCATACACTAAAGTTCCATTTTGATTGTGTGCTTGACCATTTGCTTGACTGTTTCAGAATATTAATGCAAATTAACATACAACGTCCTTTCTTAAGAATTTTCGAGCACTATTAAATTGTGGTATTATCTCAAGAAACAACCAAAAGGTTAAAAAATACAACACTTTGTTTCAGGAATATAGAAACCAGTAACAAAGCGTTATTCGAAGTGGAAGTGCCTGCATTGAAAGTGAATTTATCGATGTGCTCTGAAGACAATAAACTACCCTCAGACGAAAGCTTTCAAAACTATACCAACGGATTAGACTTCTCCACAAATCTATTTGATACTGACCGTATATCCAGTCTTGATATTTCTGGGAATTCCAGATCTGACAATGATTTTAATCCTTACGCCATTGGATATAAAGATGATAATGGTTTAACCAACGATTTGGATTTTCCAATTCATTGTGAAACCCCTACGAAAGAGGTTTGTAATTCATTGTAGGATATACAACGCTTGTTATAGAATTATTATACCTTTTCTTTCTTCTAATAAATGCATGGATTACGGCAGGGGGCGGCAAGTAATTTTAAGTGGGATCCGGATACTGTTGAAATCTTTTATCGAAGTACAGAAAAAATAAAAACTTTTTACAAAAAAAAACAAAAACTTTTTACAAAAAAAAAACAAACGACTTCCAAAAAAAAACTACAAAGTGAAAAATAATTCCGAAATTAGAGTTATTTTTCACTTTGATAAGGTACTTATATAAATCAAAATAATAAAAAATTAAAGGTAATTATTACCGGCACTTTACCGCTCTCTCTTCACCACTCAGCACAGCAAAGCAACTGCAGCTGTGTTTACCTACTAAAGCTAAATTCAACGTGTCAGTTATTTAACAATATTTGGCGGTCCAAGTTCCGACCGTTGGATTAGGGTATAGTCGTCACTAAATAGAGTAATTTTAATGTGTTCATAGAAATAAAAATAAAACATGTCTTTCAGAAGCAACCGAAACAAGTCGAAGAGATTCCTGTCCCATGTCCTCATTGCAACCAAATTGTGGCCAAAGGAAAGGGTCGTCAGCACGTAAGGTAAAAAACTAACCGTTACTCTTTTAAAATGTTTTTACAATATTTTGTATACATTAATTATTTAATTATATGTAAAGCCGATACATATAGAATAAGATTACTATACCACGATAGATAAAAAAAAATGAAGCAATGACAGATGAATTAATTATGTGATAGATACATGGTGCTCACATATTTACAAACATTGTAAAATTATAAGATATTCCTAACATTTTAACAAGTAATACTAAAAAGTCAGTGTGTGAGTTCAAGTTATCAATGAATGTAAAATCAGTAAAAAAAAAAGAAGATTAACATATCCAGTACTGTACATAAGCCTCCCACAAGCATCGCCATGATGACGATTGGTCCCAGGGTTCCCGATTTCAGCAGAGTCCCGGCAGAGGCCTACACACGCTGCACATTCCAGTGCGTGGTCGCTACTCCTAAACATTTCGCCCCTTCGGCCATCTTTTATGTATAGCTATTGTTGGTTGGCGCGAAAATATTAGTCTTGTGTACTTGTTACTATAGGATGTGGCAAAATAACTTGTTGTTTGGTTTAATTGGTTTATCGACCATCTGGATAGTTATGATTTATTTGTAAAAAATTATAACGAGTAATTAATGATAGTTTAATACTGTTAATTGTTAATGATGATTGGCACTTATTAGTCCAGAGAAATATTTTTTTTGTAATGCCACGAGATTTCAATTAAAGATATTTAAAATCCAATCGGCATTGTTAAAAATGTTGTATGCACAATTACACAACACTAGCTTTTGCCCGCGGCTTCGCCCGCGTGGATGTCGCAAAATATCCCACGGGAACGTACTACCGGGATTACATACCTAATAGCCGAGGAAAAGGTCATTGACTCCTACCACTGCGCCCGCGTAGCCGTCAACCATAATTATTTTGTTACATGTAATTTTAATCTGTGATAATTTTTTTTAAACTACTCATTTAAATAATTTGATGTCAGGCATATTTTAATCTAAATTAAATGCCCAATTTAAATAACATATTTTATTGGATTAAGAGCGTTTATCCTAAAAGTTGGCAACGTCGCAAATAGCTGTCAAAAATTTACCTGTTTTGATTAATTTGGCTATATTACTGTATGCAAATAAGAAATGTGGCTAACTAGCGAACTAGAATATTAATAATGAATTGCAATTATCACATTGAAATTGATGTTGTTGTTGTGCCGTTTTAGGTGTAAAAAAGGCATTTGGAAAGTTTCCAAATACTTTTTTTACATCTAAAACTAAATATTAAGTGTTACGATATTAATTAAGTATTGCGTTTCATAATCAATATACTAGTTCGTTAGTTAGCCACATTTCTCATTTCCATACAGTAATATTGCCAAATTAATCAAAACAGCGAAATATTTGACATCTATTTGCGACGTTGCCCACTTTTAGAATAAACGCTCTTAATAATACCGGTGAAAACAGCTTCGGAAATAACAATGATTTTTTTATCAACTTCTGAAAGATAATAATGGTTACTGTGGGTCATCCTTAGAAGATAGACATTCCATCGCTGACTTTTTTGTTGAACTTTTTAAGATGAACAATGCTGTAGAACATAATTTTCATGTATCTTTTACGGTTTACGCGGCGCACGCCAGTAAAGCTCACAGTCGGCATGATTTTTACATCTTCAACAATAATCTTCTTATTTCAGCTAATTTGCACAAAACCTTCTGCAAGAATCACTCCGTCCATTGGTGAAATCCGTTTGAAAATCCGTTCGGTAGTTTTTGAGTTTATCGCGTTCATTACAATCGTAATAACGTCAAGACAGACAGACGAACGTGCTCAGTTCGAAAGCATGAGCCTGCTTCTGATACATTCCTAAAGAAAACCCTAATTACACAACCATGGACGCAGGACGCAACCTTGAATCGCTTCGCCATGACCATGGCAGTCAATTATTTACTTCCAAAGCGTTATATTATCGTTATATCATAATTCATATTACTCATGTGTAACTAGTGTATACCTCTGTTACACACATTTCGCCAGCGATACGGGGGAGATACTGAGAAAATGTTGGAAAAAATCAACTAAACACTTTTCCCGCTCAAAAAATATGAGACGATTCTATTAAAATAAACTACCTGTATAATTATGCCAAATTCCTTTTTTATGTATTCACAGTAAATGTCCTGGCCGTCAATTTAAATGTGGATGTGAAAAGGCTTTCACAAACATGAAACAGCTTACGGAACACATTTGGGCTCAAAATTCAAACGAAAGCCCATTGCAGAAAGTAAGTCGAAATAAAAATCGTTAGCATACACATTATTAGGTATCACATGCACATAGTTATTTATGTTCGTCTTTCCTTGATTTTGTTTACAGGACAACGATGATAATAATAAGCCCGCTGTAACCACTAACACAGCCTGCACTACCCTGGCCATAGACCCTGCATCATACAAATGTGAACTTTGCCAACATTCTTTCAAGGTCAGCAAGGAAAAATATTATTAATTACCAAACATTGTTTTAGGGTTCTGTAGCGAAAGAATGAAGACGGGATCCTATTACTATAACCCGGTTTTTGAAACTTTGCGCCTGTCAACGTCAAAATTTTACAATGTATGTGGTTTAAATAAAACAATAACTAATGAACGAATAATAAGTCAGACCTGTGGAGACGACACGAGTTGCGTAGAACGTATTAAGAGGCGTCAGGGCATTGAGGAGGTAACCGGGCGGGAAAATTCAATATAACAACCTGCGATTTTGACAGCTCCAAGCGCACAGTTATAAAAATCAAGTTATAAGCCTTCGCCGTCTGTCTGTCATAGGGCTGTATCCTTCTAAAGCAAGTTTCAGAATGCGTGGTATATAAAACAAACTTCAAGGTTTGATAAGAAAGAAACAATGTATTTCTTCAACTTTATTTGTTACTGCTCTATCATAAAAACTGTAGAATGTATACTAGCGACCCGCTCCTGCTTCGCATGGTTTTTATGACCTGACAAAACATCGAGATTTCTTAGGTGAACGTAACTTTAATAATAACGTATTATAACCATAAACCTTCCGGAATAAATTCTCTAAACGATGGTGAAAAATTCATCAAAATCTGTTGCGTCTTTTAGTAGAACAACGTGGACATACAGACAAACGCGAAAAGCGAAGAAGATATAGATTAAAACGAAGTACAAATAATCTACAAGTTAAAGCAAGATGAATCTCAGAAGAAAATGTCAGTTACGTATGTATTGTAATGACAATTTTTTCGTATCAGCGTCGAGGTATGCTGGTGAATCATTTATGGCGTGTTCACAACACGGTGTCTGCGGGAGTTCCGCTGGAGCGACGCGTGCGCCACTTTCCGTGTGGAACGTGCCCCAAGATATACAGGACGGCCGCCAAGCGCGACCGACATGTGCAGAAACATCACCCAGGTAAACTTAACTATGTAATACGAATCTGTACACTATGCGCCAGAGACGGCCTGTGAAATTATCTACAGATTGGGTTACCTCATATAAAAGGGGCTTAAAAAAGAAGTTGGTTTTATGCCAGACACGTTTTTCTCCGAGATTTCTGGAATTTCTTTCAACTTCTGTAAATAAGACCAGCAATAACCGCAGCTAACTTCACACATACTTCCATTGTTGATTACTCAGTATCAGCACGGCCTCTTTGTGCCCCATATCAATAGGCTCGCTCCTAATTACGGGCAAAACGTGAGTGCTTACACCTCTGTCTCTAACCCTTCGGAAATACAGGATGATGTTACGTTTTGTTGTGGTCCATAATCTGATCTGTGTAGTTGTAATGTATTTTGCATATAATTGTTAAAATATATAAGTATTCCCTTTTGAGTTTTGTATAATGTACAAGTGCCGTGCGTTCCTATAATTTTGATTAATAGGAACATTTAAGATTTTGTAAACGATTGTGGGTTAGTGCTGTGTATGTATTTAGTTGGTAGGCATGTAAAATATATAAATATTTATGTGCAGGGGCCTCTAAAGTTCGTGGGCAGGCGTTGGAGGGCGGCACGCGCGTGTGCGAGCCGGCCATGTGCCCGGCATGCCCGCGCCAGTACGCCACGCGCGCCAAGCTGCTGCAGCATCAGAGGGCACATCACCCTTTCTTGGTAAAACAGCCAGCAGTACTTTGTTAAGGAATTGTCTAGATAATATGGTGATAGTGTTTTGGGAGCAGAGTGTGGCGGGTTTGTAGCGATAAAGGATTCCGCTGGTTCTTATAATCTGAATACTCTTTCTTAATTTGAATACCACTGATTTACGACGAGAATAAAACTTCGCGAGAAAACTTATACTCAAATCTAATGCTTGTTTTGATGTAGTAATCAAAATCATAACCCTATTTGCTTCGCCGTAGTCGGTTAAAAAAAAAAGTTGCGTTCCAGTAATTGGATGTCAGAGGGGTCTAAAAATCTGTAGCGCTACAACTTAATCGCTTATTTCCGTCTAAAAATAACATTATCACTGTCCCCCAGATGTACAGGGCCGTTATAGTTTTGTCGTATATTCTGAAAAAGTGAGGGAGTGTTTTAACCCCCATTTACGCCCTACGACACCGTGATTACGCCTTTGGGGACAATTAGACATTTATTATAATTATGTTTGGTTATTTTTGTTGTCTTCAGTAAAATATTTTGTTCTAGATCACACTTCCAACTACCAAAAATTCAACGAAAAAAACAAGTAAAGCCGTAGGTAAGTTAAAATAAAAAATAAAATGTACATCATTTTCATTTTCTAACCTGACTTAATTTTAAAACATCATGCCTTCTAGTAGTCAAAGTGTGATGTTAATCTTTTGGTATTGTGTACTAGTATTTTAATAAGTATTTTTAAATAAATGATTGAATATCACTGTGCGTTTTTATTGTAACTATTTTTAAGACATACACATTATTTTTAAGAACATTAAAAAATGCATTTTTTTTTTTAAATACGTATTTAATTTAAAGTCTATCATTTATACTTCTTTTCTCATTTAAAATTACACCTTCTAAAATTTAAAGGAGATCACATATAATACTAATTTTGCGAGAAAAATACTTTTTTGTGAAAAATATACTTTCTTGATTTTTTAAGGTAACCAAGAAAAATATTTAAATTAATATCGCGTGTTTCCTCCACCCCACGTGCTCTTATTAAAGTTTCCACCCGCCTAGGCAAGCTGAGAATGATGTTATCTATTATTTCCTGTGATAGTCTCTGCCATTCCTCAACTACTGCGATTCGCAGTTCACCCACATTGCCAGGAGCTGGGATTCTGGATTTTACTCTTCGTTTCAGCAGGTCCCAGACGTGTTCTATCTGATTCATATCCGGTGATCTCGCCGGCCACTCCATAACTGTGATATTCACATTATTAAGATATGCTTGAGTTGAACGAGCAGTATGCGGCCGAGCATTATCCTGCATCAAAACGAAGTCTTCACCGATAAAGGGGGCAAGCGGTACCACATTTTCCCTTACATAACGAGCTGCAGTCAGACTTCCTCCAATCGATCACCACTAGCTCCGTTCGAGCTCCCAAACATATCCCCCCAAACCATTATTGATTCTTCACATACGGTGCCACTGTAGTTTCAAAATTTGTCTGATTATGTCGTTCTCCTTTGCGTCTATATATTTTTTGCCTTCCGTCAACTTGATTTAAAAGAATTCTGCACTCATCACTAAATAATATTTTACTCCATTAGTCCGTGGTTCAAAGTCGCTGTACCCGACCAAAACTTAGTCTGTTTCTACGATGATGTATCTCAAGTTTTGGAGCCTTGGCGGGCACAAACGAACAAAAACCTTTGAATCTTCGTACCGTAAGCTCACTTACTGTGACACCTCGATCCTCAATGAGAGTCAAAATGGCGGGTGTACCATAGCGAATTAAATTATACCAATTACCAAACAAATGTACCTAAAACATACTCCTTCAGAACGAAATTATTTCGAAATTAAGGTACACCCGCCATATTGACATCAAGATGGCGGGTGTTCTATGTTTTTTTTATTATTTAAGCATTACTCATAAAATGTAAGTACACTAAAAAATTGTACCTTAAAAGTACCTCAACTAAATAGAAACACATACTTGATCAGTGCGATAGTTCCTGAGAAATAAAACAACCGTGTCTTGTGTATAAGAAAACACGATAATTATCATGATAATATTAATATAGTTATACAGGGTGTGACAAGACCCTTAAGGAAGCCAAAAGGTACTTGTTCTCCCCATCATTGCGATATTTTTTTTGTTCTAGACCATACCTAGGAATCTTCTAGTTACGGAGATATTGGGAGTCAAAGTTCCAACTTTTTCACAAGTTTTTTTTTTAATACATGTTTTTAACGTAAGATTTTTACTGTAAACACTTCCATGACCCCCATACTATTCAATCCATCCATCAGCACGATGTTTTGAGTGCGTTACATTGAGTCCTACCGCAAAACGTGAATTTTCACCCCCCACGAAAAGAATCGTTTCCCAGCAATAATTTTTGCGTAAAGTTACTTAGTTTGATGTACATAATGCTTGGTTGACGGCTTCGTTAATTAAGGGTCTTGTCACATCCTGTATAACTACATCAATATATCATGATAATTATCGTGTTTTCTTATTTATTTCTCAGGAACTATCCCACTGATTAAGTGTTTCTATTTACTTGAAGTACTTTTTAGGTATTTTTTTTTAGTGTACCTACCTTTTATGAGTAATGGTCAAATAATAAAAAAATATAGAACTCCCGCCATCTTGATGTCAATATGGCGGGTGTACCTTAATTTCGAAATAAGTTCTTTGACGGTCGTTAGACGAGGGTTCCTGCGTACGCGAAGCTGGATGAAATGAAACGATCATCCTTGCTCAAAGTACGTCTTTTTCTGCCTGATGTCTTTTTTTGTGAGAAGACCGGGATACGGTCTTCTCACAAAAGCATTAGTCTCCCTAAATTGTTGCATACTGCGAGAAGTTGTTGAAACAGGTCGGCGAAGAATGCTTGAAGTCACTCTGTAGGTTTGATCATTTCTCCTCATCCCAAGTGCCCTGGCAATCTCAGTTGCGCTCAAGTCGGGCATAATGAAGTCCTTGACTTTGTTTTAAAAGATTTAAGAGTTAAAAAATAACAAATGAATCTGAATTTTAATTAAAACTTTATGAAATTTTAAACCAAAACCATAAAATGATGATTACGGAAAATTGGCTCGAAATGATGTAAATGCTAATTTATTTAAAACAATCGCCTTATAAGGCGACGTTCAATTGTTTTCTCAGTTTGAAATTATTATTTCTAAAATAAAACGAATTAACAACCAGCCAGCAATATTACCCAAACTAGTTTTTCGACATTTTTTTTATGTTCCGCTAAATTTGCTGGTGTGTGTAGTAAATTAACATGCCATACGGATTCTTGATACTCGATCATACAGATTAGGTAAGTCACAAGATTATGAAAGAATTTCTTGATCAGTTTCCTATATTTTTATTTTGTATTGCCTAATTTATCGCCTATAATCATTTTATCAAAGAAGTATCAAAAAACTGCCAATGGAAAATTAGTAGATGTAGGAAATGTGTGGTAAAAATATGTATTGACAATTTGAGACTATTGACTAGTTTAATCTCATGTTTTTTGCCAGCCTGTAGACAATATACCCACCTAGTGTCACTTTAGGCCGTCGCAAATGAAGATTTATCACATTCAAATTCAGTTTGTTTATTCTTTGTTCAATCAACCTGATAAAGTTTGACATGAACGACATTTGAATCGAGTTCACCGCATTTATCTCTGTTCCTCGCAGATATTTCGCAACCAGAGTGAAAGAGAACAACTAATCACTGTCGTCGCATACAAAAGGTATTGTTACGACATACCTATCTTGTTTGTTTTCATTCGGTAACAGGCACTAGACTAGGCAGTGCGCAACTGCAGTGCAGTGAACTGCAGTGCTTCCATTATTATTTTACTGCCCATTTATTAATTCATCTACTAGGGCTTTAATTTATTAACATCTGACGTTCTGCGCTCTGCGATAATTCTGTGTCATGTATTGATTTTATGTAGAACAATGTTGACAGTTCACAGTACCGAGTGTAGTCCTAACCAGATGCTTAATGAAGCATGCCCGTTGAAGTGATGAAATGTGTGAATTGTGTTAGAATGGATTATGACGTAGAAGAAGGGACGATACCAAGAGATTTTATTGAATACGACTTCGCCGAAGATGCGCTGGACTTTGAGGTTAGTTTTAACGCTACTTTTAATAACATTCACTCTACTGATCAACTTTTACATAACTAAGTAGTCTTAACTTTAGATAGTGTCTAAGGTTTCATTATGGTGTCTTGCAAAAAAGTTGGGACACAGAAATAACTTATTAGATTGAGACACTTTTACCCGTTGCGATGAAGTTAATTATTCCTCGATTGCCGCTACCGTTCCTACCTACCGGTAACGCCACCAACAACACGGTAAGAGAGATGAAGATGATTAAATTAGTCTCAATTTAAGAGTACCTAGTCACAAGTTATTCGTCCACAATAGTTAGAAACCGACCTAGGCTTTGCACAACTATTCCAAATGTATCTAGTGATCCTTTCATAGAATAAGAAATTGCGTAACATTCCGAAATCTAAAATAGAAAGTATTATGAGCTTGTAGACCCTTCTACAAGCTCAACCTCGCCCTCAAACCGGCAACTCTTATCATAATAGGACCCCAGGTTCATACATAACATAACCATAACAACAAACAAAATTAACAGTGTCACAGTGCACTACACTCCTCGGGGTGACTCATGGCATGAAGTCATGATTGTCTATGGTGTGAGAGTGAAAAGGCAGATCATTGTCGTCTCTTTCAGTTATTCCATTGGGTATAGTATAGAGGTGTATACTCTGTGTGTAATATAACAAAACAACAAACATACTAGCTATAATACTCCACACTACGATCGACGAGTTTTGCGGTAGGTAGTTGGCTAGGCGCGCTCGGCTAATCGTAGCACCGCGATTGAGCACAGCTGGAGTAGATATTTTCGTGGGATGCGGTGGTCGCGCGAATTCTGTAGAATTCGTAATCTCACTGATTAACGTAGTGTCGCGCTACAGACTCGTCCAGTGAGTGAGAGTGGTGTGAAATAAATGAACGTCGATCATGGTGTGTTTCGGCGATAGATGCGGCTGCGGCGCGTTTTGCCGCCGTTTGTTCTGTCGAGCTCGACCACCGGAGACAGATGAAAATGAAGAAAACTTACCGGTTTCTTTGGTAATTTTTGTGATAAATATATTTAATTTAAATTGAGTTTATGCTTAGTGTTTATTTAAATGAATGTTATTTGGTTTACGCTTTTATCAATTAAAGAGTACCGCGCGCACTTTACACTGCTTCATAATCGAAGGCTGTTTAGTTCCCACTATAACTTTGATTACAATAAAATTTATGTGAAAATCCTTGTTATTAAACCAAACGTGAAGTGTTTTTTACTCCACCTTGAAGTGACGCATTTGAATATAACATGACTCACAAGTTTGTGTAACTTTTTCAGCGACCACGGTGAACTTTTACTTACTATATTTTTTACCACTTATCACTATCACCCATCAGTCGCTTCCGACGCGACATGAGCTTCGCATAGCATTACTTTTGTAATGAATTACAGCACATTGTTCGCAGTAAGGAAATATAGGGAAAGTAAAAAAAATACTTCAATTAAGTACTTATGAAATTCTAATGAATGAGTCAATGCAATAAGTACCTACTTCTTAAGTTGTATAGTAATTAGGTAGGTAGACTTAGCTACCTACCTTAAATATTCAAACAAAATGACGCAAGCGATGGCGATAGCCGTGAAAATATTAAATAATATTATCTTTGAGGAAAATTCAATACAATCTAATTCCTTTGTACCGCCTGTGGAGCTATTGTTCTTATTCTTATCGACAATTTTATTAATAAAACCATCACCAAAACTGAACGCTTATATTAGAAAATATTCATAAAACCTTATAGAAGATAAATCACAGGTAAATAATAAATACTTAGGTACTTACCTCACTCCTACTTAATCATTGACTCACTTTTCTGTCCATTAGTAGGTACTAGTATTTTTTTCCCGCCAATCGGCAATGACACAGTGGCCTACGGACTAAGTAGGTATAACGATGCGGAATTTCCAATATGGTACCTTTATGTTAAGATAAAACGCGGACATATCATACTTCATGCACCTGACTGCACCTTAACTTCATCCAAAAAAGTCGGTAAAAGTCAAAAAATTTGCCGTGTATCTTTGCTACCGCTTTCTTGCAATCAAAATCTAAATAATTAAATCTGTGAGAGTGATTGCGTGAAAAGGGACGGAAGTGTGTCACACGAGCTTTTTGATTTGACCAATGAACGCTCGCGGTGCTAGAGTTCGCTGTCAGAAACGACCTTGACGAGGCCCCGATTACTACACATCGGATTATATGCACTATCAAAATGCCAAAATATGCATGAAAATATTCACAAAAAAAGGGCGAAATATGCACAAAATATGCACAATCAAAATACTATTTATATAAAGAATTAAAGTTTATTGTCACAAGTAATTCTTGTGACAGTATAAAATTAAATATTTTTTTAGATTTTCTAGAGCAAACTTTGTCGGGGACGTTTGTCACATAATATTATTTTGTAGGCTGAAATTAACTGTCTTTATTTTTACATAGAACAGCATTTAATTTGAATAAGCACTACCAGTGAATAATTACTAAAATATGCAATAACGCTACAAACATAGCGTTTTATGCATTTGCATATGCAAACATGCAAATGCATATACTATAATCCGATGTCTACTTATTACTAAGTTGACTTGTCAGATGTTCACACATCTTATGCGACTTCTGTAAGGCTTGTTCGTTTTATCGCACATAATCTCATCTCACAATCGGATAACATTGTAATTTATTCATCGTATATGTACCTACATAATTATTCTGAAATATTTATTTACCTATTTAAAATAGTTAAAAATGGCAGATTTCGTAATCAACGAGTGCGGCTGTCCTGACAGTATTGTGAAAATAATTTTAATCTGACCAACGGACAACGCGGTATTTTATTTTCAGTGCGAAGGTTAGCTGAGCTCACTGCATTTTTTTTAAATAATGCGAGCGGTTTTAGTATGTCACGAAATTATTATAGACCGCCTATAAATAGTGACACTGAAATCTAATTATGCGCGATAAATTAATTATGAACGGCGCTAATCATTGACCCAACATCCAGTACAGGTAAATCATGACAATAGTGTCTACCTACGTACTGTTTCATGTTTTAAAATATTCACAACAAAACATTTAATTCAGATCAATATTAAAATCAAAATTTTAAAAACTATTAACACTAGGTACTAAATACAATAACTAGGTAACTACACAAATAGATACAAAAAACAAAAGGACACTTAGGCCTGAAACTGCGTTACGCGGACGTCCGCGCGGTTCCATACAAAAGTGCTCCGTTGCGGGGACACGCGCGGGCGTCCGACGCGGGGAGGAGGGCCCCGCGCCCGCGCCCCATGTCCCGCCTCCGTGCGCTGGAAGTCCCAGAGTGCTGGAGTCCCATTTTAAAATCGAACTAGCGACACTGCGTAAATAAAATAATCCGGTCTCCGCGACGGGTACCCGGGATGGTTTCCCACGGAGCCCACCCGCGTGTCCACGCGCGTAAACACGCGACGGGTGCCCGTCGCGGGCGCCCGCTTAACGCAGTTTCAGGCCTTAGGCGTCGAAGTATTCGTCCGCATCGCTGTCATCCGGAAACGTGCCCAGAAGACTGGCAGCATTGCCACGTTGAATGGCAATGCTAATTCTTTGGCCAAAGAACAAGCCAGCCCTCTGGTCGCGTGAAGTTTCGACCAGTCGGCGAGAAATTTCCTTAAAAAGGACACGCGCACTCGGACCCCATGACCCAAGCGTTTCGACCCCAAACGGCTCAAAACTGTAGTTACCCATAAGGTTACAGTATTTGCGCCGCTTGAGGGTCTCAGCATTTTAAAATATTAAATAGGTACCTATATTATACCTATTTTTTTATACATTAAAATTATAGGTGAGACCAGTAAGTATCGAGGGGCAAAATCAGATAATCTTTTACTTCCTCCTTTATGACATCATTCCACAAGGTGATTCTAGGTACCATTCTGAATAATATTGTATGTAAATAAACAAGTAACTAGGTGTTTTGCGAAAAACTATGACAGACCAATAAACGAATCGTGTCCAAAGTGCTTTCATTTGACTTCGATTTTTATCTAAGTATTGAACGAGGAACAGAATCGATAAGAAATTGGTAATTTAGTTTTATCGAGATATTTCTGTGAACTTCTACGCAAAAACTGATACCATGGATTCAGTACGTGATACTGTCGGTTATAAAAAAAAATCTGTTGTTCCATAGAATAGTGCAATACCTACGCGGTCCGAATATATACAGCAGATTTTTATTTTTCGTCGATGTCCCTGCCACCCTGTATACATGTATCACTGTCGTTTTAATTAAGAGCGCTTATCGTAAAAGTTGGCAACGTGCGTCGCAAATACGAGTAGCTGTCAAATATTTATGTACCAGTTTTAATTAAATTGGCAATATTACTGTATGGAAATAAGAAATGTGGCTAACTAACGAACTAGCATATTGATTATGAAACGCAATACTTAATTAATATTACACTTAATGTATAGTTTTAGATGTAAAAAAAGTATTTGGAAACTTTCCAAATGCCTTTTTGACACCTAAAACGGTTACAAAATCAAATTCAGTGTTATAATTGCAATTCATTATTATTATCGTAGTTCGCTAGTTAGCCACATTTCGTATTTCCATACAGTAATATTACCAAATTAATGAAAACAGCGAAATATTTGACATCTATTTGCGACGTTGCCCACTTTCAGAATAAAATATGAGCAGAGACCCTATTGTGTAAAATACTGCTATAAGTACCTATGTTCATACTCCTACTAAAACTTATTGATTAAACATGAAACAACTACCTGGCTCTGAAATTGGTACACCGACACAGTCGTGGTGGATATAGGTAACTACATAGCTCTATATCAAGTTAGGTGCACAATGATTGTGTTTAGACACGCAAAGTTACATCATGCCTACCCATAACTTAAGCCAAGTGTTTACGATAATTTCGCTAAATAACAGTGATGGTCATTAGTTAAGTATTAAATAGACGTAAAAACATGCAGGCGTCGTAAAATATCCTAGATATTCATTACGATCTGTTGCCCGCGGTTTCGTTTGGATCATAGGGAAACTAATCACAAACACAACTAATAACAATCCAGATCATAATCTCCTTGTTTGCTTAATTTCATTCAAATCCGTTCGTAGCACTTTCAGTGCCGGGAGCCCTCCTGGAGGGTTCATCTAGTCGCATATGGGATGCCGTGAGCCCTCGCGGAGGGTTCATTTTAAATGTAGGTTTTTCTTAGCGAATACAGCATTATAAACCGTCAAAATAAAATCTGATTTATATTTTAACAAGTTTTTTTAGTATATGCGTTGGTTTTACAATCTAAGCATTTTTCTTTTCTTTAAATTTTTTATTCACGATATACCTATTCACCAAATATTTAAAAGGTTGGAAACTACGTGTAGCGACAAGACCCCCTGAAAACACAATTTTACTTCGTTTTATAGTGTTTTATGACACGGTTTTAAACCTAATGCCGTTGACCGTCCGCGATGGTTAACTTTAACGCAAACGTAATGCCGGCAACCCTCCCGGAGGGTTCACTTTCAATATGTAATAATGTCACTTCATTTTTTAATTACTTATGTTTTTATTTTTTGTATAGTGGCATCATGTTTTTATGTATATTCATGTAATTTGTTATCTTTTAATTGTGCTTTTGTGTGTCTTTTGTATGCACTGAATAAATGTTTTATCTATCTATCTATCTATGTATGGCGGCATGGTGTATGAATTCTGTGAAAAGTAACAAACATACAAACTTGCATATTTATAAAATGACTTGCTTATGCCCGCGGCTTCGCCTAAGTAGTGGACAGAATTTATCTCACGGGAACGTACTATCGGGATAAAAACAAGTATGCTATGTGTCAATCCAGGTTTTCTACCTGTGTGCCAAATATCATCAAAATTCGTTCAGCCGTTTTTGCTTGATTCAGTAATAAACATACAAACTTATACATTTCTAATGTAACTAGCTTCCGTCAGCGGCTTCGCCCGCGTGATATTTTTATAAATTATAGCATATGTTACTCAGTGATAATATAGCACTCTAGTGGTGAAATAATTTTTTTAATCGGTCCGGTAGTTTTTGAGTTTATTAATTACAAACAAAAATAGAAATATATTTTTTATTGTTGGATATAAGATTCTAGTCATATAAAGGTCGTGAATTCGTCACGTAGGTAGGTAGGGCTTGTTATCGTAAAAAAATTAAGTTTAGTGATAAAACATATTCTAAAACTCGGCTCTTTAAGTGGACAGCCCAAAGTTATCATAATCCTGTAATAATGTAAATAATATGGCTAGATATGACTATGGAAATATCTTATCGTTGATTCATATACCTAAATGCTTACAGTATTTTAGTTGTATGATTAAAACGCCATAGATAGTTCAAGGCGTAGTACGTATACGTAGTAGTAGTAGAGTATGAATAAAAAACCGAGAAAACAAAAATTAATAATAAAAAAAAACGAATAAAAACCTCCTTCTTTAGTCATATTGTGCTTACACTACACGCAGTAATTATAATCATGATGAAAGGTTATTTTCACTAAATTCCCTTTTACATCTCCCTAAGCGCACATAGTACGACCAACTAGCGGGCAGGTAATTACCTTCCATGCCTAGGTCGTTAAAGGTGCTTATCCAACCAAGGAAAATGGAATTAGCACGGTGCTCCTCACACATGGTCGATACATGAACACGGTCAGTAGTACAGACATGGTCTAGGCGTACAACACATTTCCCTAATATATACAGGGTGGCAGGGACATCGACGCGAAAACTGATAAGTACCATGGATTCAGTACTTACATGATTCTGAAACAACAAACTTCGACGACAAATTTCAACGCAGGGGCGTTGAAATTTGCCGTCGGTTATTTAAAAAAAAAAACTGCTATTCCATACATTTTGACCGCGTAGGTATTGCACTTTTCCATGAAACAGCAGATTTTTTTTGGTTCAGAATCATGTAATGAATCCATGGTGTCAGTTTTCGCTTCGATGTCCCTGCCACCCTGATATTTAGTAGGTAGTAGATAACTTTTACCTATACAACATGTAAAAAATATCCTGTCCGATCCGTCAGGGTGTTGCTAAGTATGTTACTGAGAGTCAATTTATGTGGTAATTATTAGGGAGAAGAAAAAAAATTGGCACATTTTTTTTTCCAATGAGGAATTTTACCGCGTTTATAACATGGGGCGCAGGCGGCCGTCATTAAGCGGTTTACAAGTCATAATTTATGACCACTGTTGAAAATTTGCAAATTTTTTATGGATTAATGGGTAATTTTGGTACAAAAATGTGAATTTTAAATAGCAATACTTAACTTTTTATCCTACTATCCCACTAATATTATAAATGTGAAAGTTTGTATGTTTGGATGTTTGTTACTCAATCACGCAAAAACGGCTGAACGAATTTGGATGAAATTTGGCACACAGATAGTTTATAACCTAGATTAACACATAGGATACTTTTTGTTCCGGTAATACGTTCCCGTGAGATAATTACCGACCTCCACGCGGGCGAAAGTTAGTTTCAATAATAATAAGATCTTTTTATTATTTTTTGGTACTTAATGTTATTGCAGTACCTATGTTCCTGTTACGAATTGGACAAGGTTTTTTTACATATTGTATGCATCTACACTCCAGCAAAACCTCTGTGTGGGTACGTGGAAGCTGCAGCTTAGTAAATATTTACAATGCAAGGCACACAACATCCATGTAATAAATATTGCATGTTATTAAACCCAAGGTGTTCACAGTAGTTATGTACTATCAGTGTTAATCGTATAGTTTAGAAAATAATGTCAATGTGTGTTCCATGTTGTGTGTATATCTATTTCAGTATTTATAAGCAGTATTTCAGTTTCTGCTTCCACCTTATAGGCTGTAGTGCGACACCCTACCGTTGGTCGCTGTAGTTAAAACTTACCTATTATAAACGAGCTCAATGTCTTCGATCAACAATAGTTGTTGATCATAGCTAGTCCGTATTTGTAGACACCATCCTGTACGTACCTGTAGGCACCTATATGAAGTGTCTTATTAAAAAAACCCTGACACCAATTAAAGGCAAAGCCATGCCCAATGACGTAATTCAGTAGACGACTTTGGTGAGCAAATTCGTGCATCGTTTGTTGATTACTTTGACTCACAAAGTAAGTGAAATAATGAGTCATAGAACAAACAAAATAAAGTGCACAACTAGCTCCTACATTGTAGTTAAGTGCTATATAACCTTTACTTTTAGCCTTGTCAAAATCCAAATAAAGAATCGGGAACTAATTAGTTTAATATCACCTCACATCTTTTTTAACCGACTTCCAAAAAGGAGGGGTTATGTATATCCGCCGATTTCTCCGTCAATTGTGGACCGATTTTGTAAGTTATTTTTTGTATGAAAGGGCTGCTCCCGAATTGGTCCCATATAAATTTTATTAACTTTGCTTAGATAGTTTTTGAGTAATTAATACGTATTTTTCCCACTTAGTATATGTGGATGACATAATGATAACTTCGTGTCACTGTTATTTACATAGCAGGTTCTATGTTATGGTTTGGTTTCCGCACTTAGTCCTTCAGTGGACCATTGTAGCAGGTAGTGGTAAGTATTCGAATTTGTGTGGGGTTGGTATCACAACTAAAAAGTGAAAAATAAAAAAAAACAATGCAAAGTGAAAAATAACTTTAATTTAGGAAGTCGGTAGTTTTTTTTTTTTGTAAAAAGTTTTTATTAACAGCCTGTTAACGTCCGGAACATAACTGATGTTCTTATTAGTGGTCAAAAGGTTAAATGGCAAACACCACTTGTACATATAACAGAGGGTTGGGTCTACTTAGTTCATTTATAGAATTAGCTGACGAGAGAACGCTACCGGCCCATAGCATCTTCTTTATAGTCAGCCCCTTTAAAGTTTTGCCTAAACCTTCTTCTTGCATTAAAGCTTAAGCTAATATAAAATATGCTACAGTGATAGGCAACTAGCTTTTACTGCGACAGGACCCTCTTCCTGTGGATCATGTCAGTTTCTCACAAGGTACATTATAATAGTACGAACGTTTAAACGCATGGGCTTCGACGCAGTTGTCAAAATTTATGGGCACTGGTGCGTTAATATTACTTGCTAAACGTGTTTTAATGAAGAAAGGAGACGACTTTTTTTCGGTAGGAATTTATGAGAATAAACTACAACAATACCACTTTACAATATCCACTAGTTAATGGTAAAAATGACTATAAAACACCTTGATGTAGTCTATAAAAGCTTTGATTGTTTTATTTCAGTCTCAACTGGCAGAGGCACGGGATGTTAAGTTTACGCAGACCCTGTCAGAGCCCCTGAGTATTGGATCACACATCATATGCACGGGGACACCAAGCGACGATTTACCCTGGTAACTTTTTATTCTAAACTTAGTAAGAGACCAACAAACCAAGATATAGGACTCAATTAGCGGTTGTAGCTCGTAAAAACATTTCACGGATAATCTGGTCTCGCCGTGGCCTGTACTAATTTCGGTAAATAGCTGCCAAATTTCGGCAATAAATGTCAGCGCCCGCAGTGTTCTCCACATGACCTTAGAGCTTGCTATACATTTGCTAACACGCAAATCCAGGTCATAACGATGAAAGTACGGTTTGTGTAATCACAGTAGAGTTTGTTTAACGATATTTCACGGCCCGATATTTTTTTTGGATTATCTACTGATAACTTTTGGACCAATAGTAAATTACCTAGGTACCTATCAGAACAGAACCTGTTCTGTGAGTATTCCAAACTTTGGCGCGCTCCTGGGAATTGACCTTGATATAAACAAGTACAACAATATAAAAATATAAGGACAGACCGGCCTTTTGTCGACCGATCAGTTTTAAATGAATCTATGAATAAGGCGGTCTTTTAATTTTGTCAACGACCTATCTGTATCAACACTATTTTAACTAATCTATAATATCTGTATTGTATCAAAGACCTATCTGTACTAGGTTTGCAGTGAACATTGGAAGTGGGGAACCCGACACGGGGCACGGCGAAATCGCCGTGCACTTTAACGTTCGTCTTCCGCAATGTTATGTGGTCCGGAACACGCGACGACACAACAAATGGGGACCCGAGGAAACTACTGCATTCAGGTAATAAGTTCAAACAGGTCGTGTGACGAGTCGTTGAGCTCCCCAAAATAGGGTTGAGCTACACGATGACTGATGCATGCGTGCCGTCAGTCGGGACAGGTCAAAGCTGCAATCATTGGTCTTTCTTAAAATACCCTTCCAGACATGCTTTGTTAGACTCACATATAATATCTTAATAATATAATGTTTGGCCTCTAAGACCATGCACATTCGGCATTTCTTCTCCGGGTCAAGCTAGAAAATGCCGGCCGGCGGCGCAATCTGGTTTTAAAAAATTGACCGAAAAATGTACGTTTAAAAATGTCTTAAAAGATCAACTTATAGAAATATACACCATTTCATTTAGCTACTCCACTAGGTAGGTACGTGTTACGACTCGGTGACCCATTTTCCAGCTTCCACATCGATAAGATAATTTCCCTTTCAGTAAGTAATTTCTCATGTTTCTGAACATTCCGAACAACAAACGATGAATGCTTAAAATTATTACAGCATAGCAACCATGAGGTTGTTAACTTCACGCCTAAAATTATCGACCAATTAGTGTCCAATTAACGTACTTCACAAATGGAGAACGGAGGCATTTACAGTCAGTTCGCCGAATTAGCATTATTAATATCAAAGTATTGTTATTTTTCAGACTGTTTCCTTTCAAAACAGATCACCCATTCACGATAGAGATCTTAGTTGATGAGAATGAGACTCTATGTGCGATCGACGGGATGCAGTACTGCAGCTATGCTCATAGGAATCCGAGCCCATTTACCGCTGAGTGGGTGCAAGTGACAGGCGTCAGAGATGCGACACTGAAAGTTCAGAAGACTGATATATTCCCCTCATTAGCTCCACTACCTGTTGAAGTGAGTACCAAACCGTGATAATAAGTTTTTTTGTATACACCTCCACACAATGACTGACGTAGTCAAGGTCATTGGAATGGATGCGGAGAGTGCAGGACAGACAATTTTTACATGTCAACTATTATTATGTACCTAGTTAATTGACTCAGGCGTGACTGCGGAAATCCATTATAAAATACAATAGACGACGTATATGTAGCAACCTAATCCGCTTATCTGTTCTCGCAACAAGTCAATCAAACAATTTGGTTAAATTACATAAAACTAGACAAAATTTGATGAAACAGAACACAGAACTATCGTTTATTATGGTCGTGGTCGCACGCGCGACTGCTGACCGTGGGGTTCGCTTCCTAGGTCCGACATGGTGTTATTGGACTTATTCATTAGGAATTTCTCAGCCTGTAGTTTGAAAATTAGTAGTGAGATAAAGCCGTTGGTTCTGCGCCGGATGTCCCTCCGATCGTTTCGGATTGCCGTCCTATTGGTCTGAGTGTCAAGGAATAGAGAATGCACCTGTGTTTTGCGCATACACTTGTGTACTATAACATATTCTGCGTACCTACCTAGCTAATCTCCGTTGAGATTGGCCGCCGTGTCCGAAATTCAGTGAGACGGATATTAATATTATCATGGCTTTAAATATTTTGTTCTTCCAGGTTCCCTTAAGACCTAGTATAGATTCTTTACCAGAAAACAGTGAGCCCACATGGCAAGCGAACGTCATCGCATCATTATCGAAAGGCATACCCGAAGGACACCAGCTTGTTATTTACGGCAGGTAAGTCGGACTTTACGGTTTTTGTATGAACATATTTTAATTAAATTTTAAAAATTGAGTAAAAAAATCTTAGTCCGTTATTCTGTACCCTAATTGCGTAATACACGATCAATCAGAATCTGAATCGTTTTGAAACAGATTGCTAATCTATTGCTTCATAGGTTCGAGAAAAAAATCTGCTCAACAACGTAAATAACGCAATGAATGTTGTTGCACTGTCAAAATAAAACAGATTAGTCTTAATCGTTTACGAAAATGAGTTACGTAATTAGATAGCTGGTCATTCTGAAAAGTCTGTTGACACATCCTTATATCTTCGGCAATTACTACAATCGGAAAAGCCGGAGGTCAAGATATATTTTCACCTGAACAACACATTAGTCGTAAGTTCCAAATATAAATAAAAGTCTATGAAAAATGTGCGAAGATCGACAATTTCCGGACAGTAAACCACATTTCAATATTCTCCATGCCTCTGGCCTGAATGTTGGCTGACTTCCAATATCACTCGGCTGCCGATATATAGTTTCATTAACATTTTTTGTATTGGAAATATGTGCCTACATCACATTATATTGATTTTGGGATATAATACAATAAGGTCGTTCATGTTCGGGTTTGGGGGTATGAGGAACAGGGTGTAAAGTTCACTCATCCCCCATAGAAAAGGGAGGATCCTCCGACCAGACCGGTGTGATGTCTGGCGGGCAACTGCCCAGAGGTTGAAGTCGGGAAGCATGTATATATGTTTATCGCGCGGTAAACTCTAATTGCGCGATGCAGGATTTGTGTGACGTCAGGTCTTCGATGCGTAGTTTGCATGTAGCGATGTAGATGCCGCTACACGGGTACCAGCATTATTATAAGTTATCATATCATTCACGGTCGATTTTCCTACCAGTTTTGCGTGTGCAATTATTGTTGAATTTGAACGGAGCCCTTTCATTAGGCGACGAAGTTGCACGTCGTCGTGCAGTTTGAAAAATTTGCCAATTCCAAATACTTACCTACCGATTGAGAAAAACCGTAAACGAAAACACTAGTAAGTACCTCAACTATCTTTACATCTTATAAATTAAAGTCGGTGTTAACCATACTAAGACCAATACTGACGGCTCAGAATGCTGGGTACTAAGAAAGAAAGACGAGAACTCTCTGTTAGTATTCGAGCAGTGCTTGAAAACGAGCAATGGCGAACGCGGTACAACCATGAGCTCTACGAGATGTACGACGACCCTAATGTGATCAAAACCATCAAAATAGGACGTCTTCGATAGGCAGGACATGTCGCAAGAATGGACGACACCAGAGCATACAAACGTTTCCTGGATAGTAAACCGGATGGCCGGAGAAGTCGAGGGCGCCCAAGGTCAGATGGTTGGATGGCGTAGACTTTTAGAGACTTTAAGATTTAAGAAAACTGTTGAAGTGAGAAATTGGAGAGGGGCTTGTGGCTAAGTAATAACAGCCGTCCATGTCGATCGATCAGGTTAAGCTACGCTTGCTGCAGTTGGTCCGTGGATGGGTGGCCATCTTTACATATCGAGACCCGTCCGTGCCTCGGAAAGCACGTTAAGCTGTTGGTCCCGGGCAGTCCCGGCTGTCATTTGTAGATCTTTTACAGTTGTGACGGGTCGTTAGAAGCCCGAAAGTCTAACAACCAGTATTACCTTGGTAAGACTGATAACACGATATCCCTTGGGGTATCGTGCTACCCAGTAACTGAGTTGTGGAGGTAGATAGGCGGTCGGTCCACGTAAAATCAGGAAACCGATCCCAACATAGTTGGGAAAAGGCTAAGCAATGATGAAGTGAGAAATTGGAGAAAAAGCCGAAAACGTTGGAGTAATATACTTGACCAGGCTAAGACCCACCAGCGGCTGTAAAGCTTTAGATAATGACCGATGATTTATTCCGGAAGGTTTATTTGTATATTATATAGTATACTATTAATAAGAATATTATAAACGCGAAAGTTTGCATGTTAGGATGGATAGATGGATGGATATTTGCTACTCTTTCACGCAAAAACCACTGAACGGATTTGGATGAAATTAGGCACACAGATAGTTTATAAACTGAATTAAAACATAGTATACATTTTATCTTGATATTCCCACGGGATCGAGACTCATGCGGGTGAAACCGCGGGGTGCAGCTAGTTAATACTAAATTTACACATAAAGCAATCTCGATGTTTTGCCAATTCATAAAAACGCGATGGGTCGCTAGTATTGTAATAAATAAAGCCTTAGTAAATTCAGTACCACCTTTTCATTCACAGACTTCGTCCACTCCTCCACTCATTCGCAATCGACCTGATGGACATTCCTCGCGAATGGCCGCGACCCAACGTGCTGGCTCACGTGAACGTACGCGCCTATTTTGAATCTCAGCGGGAAAGACAGCTGGTCGTGCTGAACGCGTGGTTCGGCGAATGGGGGGTTGAGCGACGGCAGCGCACCGCTAGACTGATACCTGGGACTTATGTAAGTAGACACTAATGTTTCTTTATAATTAAAACAAATAAAACATCTGGATTTATCACATGTGTGTAAAAAAATTAAAGTGTTATTATGGCAAAATGGGATCTTTCTGGATAACATTCCTGCACGCTGCAACGAACGAATTAAATACGAATATTAAAAGGTCACCTATGCTGCGATTGTTCGTAGCCCCTTATCGCGCTTATAACGATCCTAGCCGAGGTGGACCGAGCAGTTAATCCTATATAAGTGGGGTTGTCGGGCGATGTGGCTCACACTGCGCTCGACGCTTGACGTGGCAACACGTCGTGTCCAGGTTCGCAATAAGTCAATCGTCAGCCTGAGGATGCCTCGTTGAGAGCTGAAACACGTGTCGATTTCTTACAGGGTTCTTTATGACTCTTTAAAAACAGTTAAACGGATTAGGTTACTAAATATACGTCGTCTATTGTATTTCTTCGTCTATACCAAAAATAAAAACGTGTGCGGTCGTGGCACCCCCGTCAGCAAGTTGCTTACACGATACTCGCACGCACAAACACACTCGTATATAATAGAAAATATATATAAGAGAGAGAAAGAGAGAGAGGATGCATGGAGGCATAACGTTTTTTTACCTTACGTGACGATTTCTACCAGTCAACTCCTACCGCAAGCCGCAGCCATATTTTTGCTCAATGTTACGTTTCAATGTTATGTTTTTGCTCTTTATGTTTTGTCCAGAATGCATAGATCTAACGGCCAACTTATTACACCATGTATATAACTTACTTACTAATTATAACTTCCAGACAAAACTACGGATAGTTCGTCAGTCGGCAGATTGGGCGATATATGCAGATGACTTACTGATTGGCGAACTGGAATTCCGCGCATCCGCAGAAGGCGTGCGCGCAGTCCGCGTACGAGGTGACCTCTACCCTGAACAGATCTACATAAGTCCGGCCACAAGCTCCCCTATTAGGGACTGAATCACCTACGGGAAGTCTACTCTATTTCTTAATAAATCCTATGAAACTAACGGGCCAAGCCTGTGTTCATAGCAATGTTACGCATGTGCAAAAGCACATTACGCAATTTAAAGATTTTTCTGAGCGTTAATTTCGCATCAAGTGTATGGGTTACTTGGGTACTAATTACAAGAAAATGCAATAAAAATCTCTAAAAATAAAAGGCGAATGCAATTTTTGGTGTTAATTTTGATAAGTTAGGCGATTTTAAGTTTAGTATTATTGCATTTACTAAATATGTATATTGTATGATGTATGTGTATTTGAGAGACGATTTTTAATATGTTTACTCTCGCTTTATAGATCTGCCTGAATATGATTGATATTGACTATAGGCTAGGGATGAAATTTAAATTAGAGCAATTTATTCTTATTGGTTAAAAAACACATTTTTATTTACGCTAACAGATTTAAAATAATAATTTATGAACATGTATATAACATAAAAAAATATTATTTATTGGCCAACGAATCAGCATCGCCATACAACGTGGCAATGCCGCGCCTGCCAACCTTTTGGCCCAAAAGGCTGGCATCAAAAAAATCGTTTTTTGATGCCCTATGATACTTTCCCTGATTTTTTTTTAAATACGGGGTAAAACTTCAAATGATATTTGATTTTCATTTAAAAAATACCAAAATACATTTTCCCATCGTCTAACCTTTTTGGTCAATCTAGAGCTAGACAAATACGATATTGATCTTACTATTATATTGATCTTATCATTCGAAGTCAATTTATTGAGTAAGTATATTGTTAAAAGTAACTTATTTTTTAACTGCCTTATTAGTATTCGTTAAATGTAAAAAAAAAAAAAATACATACTTAATATAAGTGTCTCTGAATATCTGTTGGATAACAATGCACTTTATTTTGTTATACACTTATATACAGGGTGGCAGGGACATCCGACGAAAAATTTCAAGATTCAGAATCATGTAAGTACTGAATCCATGGTAACCGGCTTCGCGTCGCTGTCCCTAACACCCTGTATAGTTGACAGTTTATACTTAATTATATGCTACAATGTTGATTTATTATACAATTTCATTGACTCAATTAAAGTTTTACTTTAATAATAACTAATAAAAAACGAGGTACTGATACCACGACATGTTACAGACTAACACTCATCACACGAGATATTATCTAAAATATAAGACACTGTAAAGTATTTTTAGTTTGACTATTATAAAAATACGTTAGACGGCCAATATGTACGATTAGTTTAGTACTTACGCAATAATTGATGCCTTTATAGATAAGTACCTACCCTTTGTTCTCAGGCCTAGCTTTTTCCTCTTATGCTATGGCTACATTGTCGCGATAAAGCTAACTACACTTCGCACGCTCTCTGTTGTACAGCGAGAGAGAGCTCGCGAAGAATAGCTCGCTCTATCGCGACAATGTAGCCATAGCAGGACTACACCTTATACCTACCTACCAAATAAATGTTATAATGTTTAAAAAGTTTTTTTTTTTCTTCTGAGTACCCTCAACTTAGAAAGAAACGAGACATCCGAACAATGGTCAATCGGGCAAACAGTGTCCAACAGATTCTCCTAACCATGCTCCTAACCCCCTTTCGGTCACGGCGACCAATCTCAACGGAGACAAAGAAGACTAGCTAATTACTACGCTGAGTGCAGAAGTGTTTGTGCACACACCCCCTTCCCCACTCTCATAGCGCTCAATCAGAGTGAACATGAATGCGCGGGTGTGTTCCGTAGGGGCACGGCCAGGGCACAGACTACTTACAGTCCTACCAACTTATGTGTGAACTCAAAGAGGACGGCATCGTCGATTCAGTGTTGCTAATTAATATAAGGTGCCCAAAATTGAGTAAGTTTTCAAGAAGGAAATTTCACATTAGACATAATCGTTTAACAAGAATTACAGTTTTTACAAATAAAAAAAAATGATACCTATATAAAAATAATAAAATAAATAAAAAGAATTTGATAATTTACAGTTACGTAGGTACGCTAACAATTTAGTCTCCCAGCAATAAACAATGCCTTTATCTAAACAGTAATCCAATGAAGTGGAAATTCAGCAGATAAAATGTTCCACGGGGGGGAACTTTCATTTAATACGAAGTAGGTACCTACCCTGCAAGAGGTACCTGGATGTCTAGCATTTAGTTATGACCGTAACTAACCCCTAACACTAGATTTGACTAATTATAATTAGCAGTGGTACCTAGTGGTAGTGTAGTGTAATAAAAAAAAAACAAATTGCTTTACAATAATTTAATGAAAACCAGGTTTACAGTAATTGTGATCTTTAGATGAACCTGCATACACAACTTCATCCTGGTTGTGAGGCCATACTCCGCTTATTTCCATACCACTGTCATTATTATCACTATCGCTTTCGGTTTCAGTGTCACTTACCACTTCTATAATAAAAGGTTTATCTAAATACAAATCATGTTTTAAGTATTCTCCTTCTAACCTGCGAACGTGTTTACAATGCTGTGCCCGCCCACTCATGAACTGTAATAGCGTCAAAAGCTTCTCTAACTAGGCGGGGAATTTCAGCATTTATGTGCTCAATATTTACATCAGCAACTTTTCTTTTCATTGTGCTCCATATGAGTTCAATGGGATTGAGATCACAGTGATAAGGTGGTAAGTATAAGCATTTGTGTCTATTGTCTTCTAAAATTTTCTCAATCTCATATACAGGTTCAGGCTTGTTTCTCTTAATTATTTCTAAAAGCTGAGGTTTAGTCAAATTCTCTCCGTAGTCAATTTTATTTTGAGTCAACTATAATTGCATATCTTTTTTTAAGGAATTATTTGAGACTTTATTCACACAAATACGGTGATAAGGACCATTATCCATCACTATTATGGATGGCTCTCGTAAATTAGGCACAAGTTTTTCAATAACCCACTTTTTAAAGTTGGTACTATTCATCTCGTCTTGATAATCACCACTTTTTGTGTTTGATTTAAACACAAGTAGTGCATTTGTAACAAATCCAGTATCTCCTCCCGCATGAACAATAATATATCTTTGCCATTTCAATACAGGCTCTAATACTCCGTCTTCACCCTCTCCTTGCCAACATTTACCCGATGTATGCGAAGAGTGAATATGGGTCTCATCTAATTAAATTATGGGCCGGGGCTGGGGAGATTTATTATTTTTATCCACTGCATGCAAGTACTTAGCTCTCCAAGCTGATATTTCATTACGCTCCTCTTCCGATTGGATTGAGATTTATTAAAACGAAATCCCACCTTGTGAAGCAGCTTTCGCAGACTCTCTCACTGTCCTGTGTGATTTATATCTGTCTTTAAGACCTCTAGAAGCTTTTTAACAGTAGGGACCTCTTTTTTAGCATAGCATAAAATTCATGTACTTTCCTCCGTATAACTCCCATGTCAAAATCATCAACATGCACAAATCCACTTTTACGTTTTCTCTCCCTCCTTGCCGTGTCCGAATTTTTGTACCAGTTTCTTCTGCTGCATGCCCTTCCTTAACTATTTTTGAAATTAGTCCTTGACTCACACCTGAAATATAAGATAATAAAATAAATGCTAGTAGAAATTTGAAATCTGGCAGGTTAGTTGGCTCACTCACTTAGCAGGTTACCTAATAGATGTACGTTACCGTTACGCTAACCTGCAGCAAGAATAGAAACGAATATTTCGTGGACTTAAATAATTAGTTAAGTATCGGGTAATTTATAACAAGAAAGTTGACAACACTAACCTGTCGCTGCCGAAATTCGTTTGTATATTTGATTAAATGGAATAATCGGAGACCCAGCCCGAGCTTCTTCAAAAAAGGTTTTAACCTTTAGAATAACGTTTCGAGCATCACTTTTAATAGCTTTCGGTATATTTAACTTTATAAATTCAGCAATATCACGACAAAACAACCAGAGAACCCGAATGTAGTAGACACTGACAATCGAATGACAGTTTAACATGACGGCCGTGGGCCGTAGTTCCAATTTCCGCCATTTCACAGATAAGTTGGTAGGAGTGTAGAGATTGGGCCAGGGTGCCAAACAGCATGGTTATGGCAATAGACTACATATATGTACGTTTTTAGTACTAAAATGAGAAAAAAATGTACCACTTTTTTTGTGGCCTGATATTATATCCGTCCCAGACTCCCAGCACGGCCACGCTTAGGCACCTGTCCCACCGCCGCGGCGCGCCGCGCTCGACGAGGAAGCGACTAGCAATCAACGATTTTCTCACTCAAGAAACGTACAAAAGATTGTAGGCCCCGTGTGTGAGACACATTTAATAATAGTGATCGTACACACTGCCTGCGAATAATAATAATAATAATATAATAATAATAAATTTATTGTTCAACCAGGACTAGATTACATAGCAAGGTAATAAATAAAGCACAAGCAAAAGGACTTAATCTAGTTAGTGGGTGTCGTACTGTTCTCCTAGATAGGTTATAAAATAACCTGTGTTTAGCAGAAACAGTTCCGATCCCCGTCATAAGTGGTTGTCTTAAAATAGTACGTGTTACATATTATTGTCTGTACAGCTACAAGTTCTGAAAAAATAAGGTTTTCAACAACAACAATAAAAATAAAAAAAACCAAAAACTAAGAAAAATCCTTAAATCTAAAAAATATAAATTCAGGAAATGGGCAATTTGTAAAAGTAAAAAAGAAAAAGATATATAAATATATATAAAATAATAAATGTTCAGATAGTGTGGTGAGTATTTTGTTAGTGTGGTGATAGTTTTTTGTTAGTTTATGTAGTGTGTGGTGCATGTATGTGTTTTAGTGATCACCTCTTTAGGAATTCTTCGGTTTCGTCGTAGTTTAGGTTTAGAAAGAAGGAGCGAACAGTCTTTTTGCATTCAAAGTTTGTTAAGGCGTAAATCGAAATTTTTGCGTTAATTTTATTGTAGAGTGATGGGCCAAGATAGAGGGCAAACTTTTTTATAAAAGCTGTGCGTGTAGGTGGTACTGTGCAGATAAGGTCTTTGCGGCGTTTAGAGATTGTTTTGAAAGGAGTTCGTCGGTGTTGCAGAAGGACTATATGTAAAAAATATTGTTGCCTTACATTGAGTACGCTACAGGATTTGTAGAGTTCGATAGTTGGAAAGAGTATTGGTCTGAACGTAGCTACTTTTAGAATAGCTCTGTGTGCGACCTCCAGAGGCTTAAGTATGGTCTTTGCAGCACCACCCCAGCATGAGATACAGTATATTAGGATGGACTGACAAAGAGCAAAGTACATGTTACGGATGATTACCGAGTTGGCTACGTGTCGCAGGGTTTTGAAAACGTAAATTAATTTTCGTACACGACCAGAAAGAGTGTTAATATGCGATTTGAAATTAAGGTTTTTGTCCAGGACTATGCCAAGATATTTAACCTGCTCTGCTGAAGATAAGGTGGGACATAGAAAATTAGACTGGGTTTGGTTGGGACAAGAATGAGCTTTTAGAGAGATTAGGGTTTTTGGCTGGGAAGTATTGGTCATTGAAAACGTGATGAAGTTAGTTTTGTTAGCATTGAGAGTAAGAGTATGAGAGGAAAGCCACTTCAAGGCAGAATTAAAACCGTCTTGTGCAGTAACTTGGAGTTCCGACCAAGAGTTTGCGGTGATTGTGATGGCAGTATCGTCTGCAAAAGAAACTATTGTGGCACTTGGTATTTGGAGATTGCAGAGGTCGTTTATGAACACAAGAAAGAGTGTGGGCCCCAAAATGCTACCTTGGGGTACGCCATACTGAATGGGTAGTTCATCACTCTTGTAATTCTCTATTGTAACAAATTGTGAGCGATCAGTAAGATAACTCTTGAAGAGATCAAGTGAAGACCCTCTGACACCTATACTTTCAAGCTTGATTAGAAGAGTGGAAACCGGAACGGTGTCAAATGCTTTCGCAAGATCTAAAAATATGGTGAGAACTTTCTTGTTACTATTTAAGTTATGTACTATATTGTTAACCAACACATGGACAGCATCACAAGTGGATTTCTTCCTGCGAAAGCCAAACTGCTGGGGTGATAACAGTTTGAAGTGTTCGAGGTAGTGGACTAAACGCGTGTTTATGAGGCGTTCAAGTACCTTAGAGAGTGCACTAAGAACAGCTATTGGGCGATAGTTGTTTGGCAAGGTTCCATCACCACCCTTGAAGATAGGATGAATAATTGCTCTTTTTAAAGAAGAGGGAAAGATAGCTGATAAAAAGCAAAGGTTGAAAATGTGAGCCAGTATAGGTGCCAAGGTCCGTGCATATCTTTTTAGGAAGGTTTGAGATATGCCATCCCAACCAGCAGCAGCATTGACCCTAAGCTGGTTAATGGTACTTAAGACTTCATCGGGATCAGTCTGTTCTAAAATGATAGATTTCTCGAACCTTTTACTTGGAGGGGGAGTTACGTGGATTTGGGGGCTCTTCATATTTTCTGCAAGATTTTTCCCAATGTTAACAAAGAATTCGTTTACATCATTGCAAGACTGTCTGGGTGAGTAAGAGTGTGTTAATAGTTGGTTGGAGGGGTTCCTCTTTTTCTGTGTATTGGTGATGGTTTTTATGGTGTCCCATAGTTTTTTAGGGTTGTGTTGTGCCTTATTTATTTCTTCGGAATCAAATTTCCTTTTTATTTTTTTTAAAAGGGTTGTACAAAAGTTTCTGTATCGCTTATATGTGATAATTAGATTTTGGTTGTCTGGTGACTGCTTAACTTTTTTGTGAAGAGAATCTCGGTTCCGGATACAACGCAGCAAGCCTGGAGTAATCCAGGGTTTCAATATCCTTTTACTTGCTGGGACTTTGACAAGAGTCGTACATTCATTTATGGCTGTTTTTGTTATTTCTGTAAGCTTGTCTATAGCGTCGTCTGGGTCTGAGATAAGGAAAAGAGAGGTAAGATCCACGTTTTTCATAGATTCATCAAGTGCAACATAGTCTACCTTCGATATCATTTTCCTGGGGTTTGACTCTGACTTTTTATTTTGATTATTTACACATAAAAGGGAAGAACAATGATCTGTTACTGATGTATCGTAGACTAGAGTAAGAATAGTAGCACTGGATCGAATCATAATATGATCTAGGCAGTTTCTGCCTCTAGTGGGATGGGTATGCGCTGGTAGAAAACCGTGATACGCCATGGTGCTGAGATATTCATGGGATCGCGAATCTTGGGTATCAGGTTTAATATCCAGGTTAATGTCTCCAGTTATGATAACCGATTTGTAGGAACTGAGGGCTGGAATAATGTTATTGAGTGCGGTAAGGAATGAATTAATGTTGTCGTTTGAGGGGGAACGGTAGATACAAAGTATAGCCACGTCAGAATTGAACTTCAGAAGTAAGCCCGAGGCTGATCCAAGAAAGTTGGGCTCTTCACATATGGTTAAGATATCTGACTTAGCATAGACCACTACCCCATCGCTCTGATTAAGGTGCCTGGTTGTTTTGTATGTGACATAATTATGTAAAATGGGAATGCAGGAGTTACTTGAGCACGATAGCCAGCATTCAGTAAGAACCAGAAGATCACAGTCAATATTCATACGGTGAATTAGGGTTCGAAGATTAAGGTAATTGCAGTTAATGGACCGAATATTTTGTGTTAATGTTGTAAACCAGGAACTTTCGTTCTTAACGTATGATTTGGTTTCTTCGGGGGCACAAATGTGAGTTTCGGATACAGAAAATTGGTCAAGATCAGACATTATATCATTTATCGTATTAGACATTGTTGTATGAAATTAAGGGTAATAGGGTGTAATAAATAAGGCTGTTGGAATGGGGCAGTAAGAATTTTGCAACGTTTACTATGTGTGATGGTGAGCATTGTGTAGAGTTAACGTGTTTAAACCATATGCATGAAATTGAATTAATTAAATGAAAAATGTATAAAGTGTTTTCGGTTGAAATGTTTGGTGTGCAGTAGTATAGATTTACTAACTTAAATAAAGTGACAGAAAGAGTATTAACATAATAAAAAGTAAATAAAGAAATAGCCGTTAACAGAAAACTTAGGTTTCTTAAAGGATGAACTAGTCATACGTTGTTAGGTGCGGTCGATACAGACATCGTTTGGATTTGTAGTTCACTTTTAATAACAATAGAGGGGCTGTCAGGATTCTTCTTTAACAGTATGCGCCCGTCTGCGGTCCAGCAAAACATGTATTGGTTCATCTTGGCATAGTTACGAGCCAGATAAAAAAGTCGTTTAGAGTAGGGAGTTAATTGTTCCGCAGCGTAAGTTGGCGTTTTTGGTGCTTCTATACCCAGATGAGTTGAGTTTAACTTATTATTTGGATTTGATTTGTTGTGGTCCTTAACAGCTGACAAAAAGTTGGTTTTGGTCAGTGTGTTTGTAAACTCGACTGTTAGGGTAGAATTTGGAGTTTCTTTCTTTGAAGGCTGTCGCGAAACATCTCGTATGTCAGACACTTGCAGTTTTATTTCGAGTTGTTTTGATAGTTCCAGCAAGGCATCATACAACATCTTTTTAGTTTCTTTCGTTCTCTTGGGTACGTTGCGGAGCTCGATGCACGTTTTTACAAGGGAACGGTCGAAAGACTCCGCCTTTTCTTCCAGTGCATTTAATCTAGTTGCCATAGAATTACGTTCTTTTTCTAAGCTAATAATCTTTAAATCGAGTGAGGTTAACTGGTCAGAAAAAGAGTTCACAGATTTTTCCATTTCCGTAAAAGACTCCTCTATTTTAGAGTTTGATGTTTTTATTTCAATTATATAGCTCTCTAGTTTGTCCAAACGGGTATTTTGTGAAGTATTTAAGTTTTGAATCATATCTCTTATTTCGTTCTTGAAGTCGGTCAAATAGCTGGTAGTATTGTCATCACCTGATGGGCAACGTCGCTTATTTGTTCTTTGGGTAACATTAGTTGTTGTTGACGACTCATCCTTAGCGAACAATTTCGTGATGTCGGACTCGGAGCGTGAGGGAGTATTATGATTTGGTGGCGTTCTAGACGTCGACATTTTTGCTTTTAATTTAGTATAGAAGAATTTAGTTTAGAATTCTCTTTTGTCGCAGTGAGTGACAAGAGCTATCAAAGAGAGCCTAGCAACACTAGTTTGGCGGGTAGAACACTCGCCGGCGATTAACGGGAAGCGAGTAGAGCTAGCAATTAAAAACGAGCAGCGAGTGCGCGACTGCGATAAGCGATTACGATTAATTACGAAGCGTGAGCCTCTCAACGATTGTTCTCCCCGTAGTCCCAGCCAAGTGAGTGTCTCTGAACTAGTACTCTCTTTGATAGCTTCTGTCGTTGCGCCAAACGAGTACTCGCTGGCAGATTGTGGTATCAACTATTAATATTTATGTACTTATATATTTTGTAGGTACCTAGGATTAGCTAGATTAGTGAGTAATTATGTATTAACATGTTGTACGAAGGAGGATCCACCTACAATACCAACACACTTGGAGGCCACTACCAGTCAGGTAGGCTATTCTCTTCCTGCTGAAGCTCATACAGGCATTTTAGACTCTGCACTTGTAGTTGTGGATGTTACTCCGGATAATTTTTTAAACTAGGCTGTAAGACAACAGAAGTTACCCCTTCAATTAATCAATTATTATTAGAGAGTAATAAAAAGGTATTTTCTGGCAATATAACTCAATATAAATCTAAGGGAGTGCAACATACTATTAAATTATTTAATCAAAATATCCAAGGTTGCTCTTCCAAATTACTGGAACTAGAATTGTTTTTGGAAAATACCAAGTGTGATGTTGTTTGTTTAACAGATCATTGGTTAAAAGAACATCAAGTGATGTCAATTAATTATGAAAATTATTGTGTAGTTAGCCATTTCAGCCGAAAACGTATGATACATGGTGGATCATTAAAATTAATTAAAAATTCTATTAAATCGAAAGAAAGAAAAGACATCATCGAACTATCTGTTGAACACAACATTGAATTGTCCTGTGTTGAGCTTGATAAGCATGTTAAAGTATGTGTATACAGACCTCCAAGTTACCAGAATCTATCCATGTTTGATTCTATAATGGAAGATGTATTAAAGAAACTTAGTACTAGTAGTAAGTCAATAATCATATGTGGAGATTTTAATATTAACTTATTAGAAAATAACTCGAATACTGTCAGATTATTAAGCCTTTTTAAGTAATTTGATTTGTCAAATGTTTTTATTGAACCAACCCGAGTGACAGCTTCCTCTGCCACCTGTATAGATAATATTTTTTGTAATTGTAATTACTTACACAAACAAATTGTAAACAAGTTGATCACAGTGGACAAACCATAACATTTTGCTCCTACATACCTTTACAAAAAATTCAAATAAGGTTTAGGTCAATTACATGTAAAAGTTTAGAGAAATTAAATAATTCATTGGCCAGTAAATTATGTGCTCAGAGTTTTAATAATATAAGTGACCCAAATGAGTTCTACGCCGAGTTCTTTTCACTATTAAACACGCAATTTAATGACACTTTTCCACTAAAGACTAAAAGTATTTACACAAAGTTCTTATTTAGTGATTGGGCGACTCCAGGTATTCGTAAAAGCAGGGAAAAGCTATTTGAACTTTATGGCATAAAGCAACATATGAATAATACAAACTTTCATAAGTATGTTGCAAAAATTCAAAAACTTTTAAAAGTGTGTGCAAAATAGCCAAAGCGCTTTATATTAGCAATAAAATAAAATCAGCTGATGATAAAATAAAAACTACCTGGCAAATAATAAATAATGAAACAGGTAGGAAAAAACAGCGAAATACTGAATTTAATTTAGAGACTGCACATGGCCCTATCAATTCAGATGTAGAAATAGCTCAGGAATTCGAAAACTTTTTTGCTAATATTCCCATTAAAACTACTGAAGCTATAAATTCCTCACCCGCGCTTTCTGCTGCCTTACTTAGACATAATGTGAAGGCATGCCCTTTGGAGTTTAGGTTTCAGCATACAAACCCACAGGCTGTTATAAAAGCTTTTAAAGATCTTAAAATTAAATCAGAATTAAACAGAAGATCTCTGGGGAATGTCTGTAAAGATCTGTAGAACTATTATCGAAACCATTGCGCCCTATTTAGCTTTCATATTTAACACCAGTGTAGACCAAGGAGCCTTTCCGGATCTCATGAAACACAGTAAAGTAGTTCCATTGTTCAAATCCGGTGATATTAAAGAACCCAACAATTATAGGCCCGTGTCAATTCTACCAGTTCTCAGTAAGGTGTTTGAAAAGTTGATGCTCAATCAAATGTTACGTCACTTTAATAAAAAACCCATCTTTCATGAACAACAGTACGGTTTCACCAAAGGGCGTTGTACCACTGACGCTGGTGTCACCCTAATAAAGAACATTTTTAATGCCTGGGAAGAAGCACAAGATGCTATTGGAATCTTTTGCGACCTCTCGAAGGCGTTTGATTGCGTAGACCATGAGACACTTCTGCTGAAACTGGAGCACTATGGGATTAGAAATACAGCTCTTGATTTACTAAGATCATACCTGAAAGATAGAAAGGTTAAAGTTCAAGTAAACGGCGTAAACTCATTAGGGTCTGAAATGGCATTGGGCGTTCCTCAAGGTTCGATATTGGGTCGATTCCTCTTTTTAGTTTACATTAATGATTTACCCCAATTATTTCAAAATCAACCGAAGATGGTGTTATTTGCAGATGACACATCATTGATCTTTAAAATCAACCGACGGTCACAAAATCTTGACGACGTGAATAGCTCTATTCTTCAGGTCCAAGATTGGTTTACGGTAAATAATTTGGTACTAAATAAAAAAAAACCAAATGTATTAGATTTAAATTACCTAATGTTAGAAGTAGCGAATGTAACATCCAATATTGAATGGAGAAAAACTGGAATTTATTAATCAAACGGTTTTCCTAGGAATCACGCTAGACGAGAAATTACAATGGGGACCTCATATAACATCTCTTGCGGGGCGGCTAAGCTCGGCCGCTTATGCGGTTAGAAAGATAAGACAGTTAACAGACGTTGAAACCGCGCGTTTGGTCTATTTTAGCTACTTCCACAGTATTATGTCGTATGGCATTTTACTGTGGGGTCGGGCTGCTGACATTGAATCCATCTTTATCTTACAAAAGAGAGCTGTCAGAGCCATTTATGATTTACATCGTCGCGAATCTCTGAGGGAACTATTTGGAAAGATTAATATTATGACGGTACCTTGCCAATTCATTTATGAAAATATTATGTATGTAAGAAAAAATCTACATATTTTTAATAAAATAAGTGATAGACATAATTTTAATACTAGAAATAAAGATAAAATAGATCAACCATTTTTCAGATTATCTAAAGTACATACATCTTTTATGGGGTACTGTGTTAAATGTTACAACAAAATACCTTGTGATATTTTACAATTAAATGAAAGAAAATTTAAAACTCATATTAAAAGTACACTTTGTAAACAAGCATATTACAAATTAGAGGATTCTATCCAAGATAAGAATGCTTGGAAACAGGCTGGTCCAGCTCCATATGATAATTAGGATAATATAGAATCTAGACAAAATCAAACTGGTTGCTAATTTAAGTTGTATAAATTATTATATTTTATTATATGACACTGATTTTACATTCTGTGATTACTTCCTCACACAGTGACTTATTAATTGTAACTTTATTTTTTTTTTGGAAAATCGTCTACTTTTACAATGTTTGTAAATATGTGAGAACCATGTATCTATCACATAAGTAATTAATTTATCTGTAGTTGCTCTCTTTAAAAAATTTTTTTTACCTATATTGTGGTATAGTAATTTATTTTTTTTATTTTTAGATGTATCGTCTTCACATATAATTATATAACTAATGTACCTACATATACAAAATATTGCAAAACATTTTAAAAGAGTAACGGTGGAGTTTCTTGCCCATTCTTCTCCATACGAAAACTACCTTTTGGAAGGGGCGACTAGAATCAATAATTTTTTTTCGTAATTGTTGACGTTCAAAAGTGCCTTGCAAGGGCCTATTTGAAATAAATGATTTGACTTTGACTTTGACTTTAGCGCGTAGACCGTCGTCAGGGGTGCACGAGAGATGCAATGCGTTCGGAACCTCTCGTCGTGTTTAGTTCGAGTGGTGCGTGTTATGTATTGTCATGGATTATTTTTCATGATAGTGAGTTTTTTAAAGTGAGGTTGTTGTTTTGTTTTGGTGGTGGTGATTCTGAGTCGCTAAGTGAAATACATTGAACACATACATGCAGAGGTGCTCCGGTGGGACAAGGCTTCGCCAGGCTAATCTGGTGTGATCTTTCCATATATTTCAGTGATTTGCTCCTTTCTGCAAGATCGCCTTTATTTACGTCACTTGTTAATTTTGTCCCTACAGGTTTATTTGGTTTATGGGCGAAATAATGTAAGATATAATGCGTGTGTGACAATTATAATAATATTATGTGCTGTGTTCCAAAATCGTTTCTGTGTTCAAAGGAGCTTTGTTTTGTGAGTGGTGCGTGTTATTTTTACAATCCCGGGCGCGCATACCTTCAACTTTGAAAACGGAATTACGTGCACTCGATTACATCTGCTTTTAGCCCCTTTTGCGCATCGCCAGATATGCGCCCGAGCCGCATAATAGCGATTGGCATTTTTAACTTTTATGATACTCATAAAATGTGTATATTAAGGAAAGTCATAACGGGGTATGGTAAAATAGCCCTTACGGTGTTCAGATTTGCGCGCCCGCGATAGTGCGAACAGAAAACAATAACTTGGGAAACGCGGGACGGGATTTTTGTCGGGGTCTTATTAATTACTTGTGCCGAATAGTGTGCATAACTCAGAACTATATTATTTGCAATCGAGTCAACCTGAGGTGAACAGCGGCGAACTACAGGTCGAACTTGTACTGCGTCGGAGCTGGACATAAGCAACGAAGAGCGGGCCGATCGCGCCCTGGACACTGCTGCTGACAAGTCATCAGAACGAAAAAAGAAATACTCGAGAAAGCAGTTTAACCCCGCAAAAAGATTTGCCGGTGAAGCTGGACTTGAACCACCCTGCGGAGAGAGTTACGAGTTCCGGTGCGGTTTCCGGTGAATTCCATTATGTCATTCGGAAATGCAATGTGAAAGAGACACTCACAGTGCACCTTTAAAACCGCGGATCGGATGCACAGCGACGGACGTGTCTGCGCCACCACGGACGACACTAGAGATGTGCTAAGAATTAATTACCTGTTAACAAATATCTAGTAACAGATAACCTAGGAACTGAATTCACAGTTCACTGTTACTATTTCACCGTTTACCATACCCTGACGTTTATTCGTTCATCGTTCATTTATCAGTTATTTTGTCGATGACTGGGATTTCCTCGGTATTTACTTGGGAAGGTCGCTCAGTAGTGATAGTGACGTTAAATGAATGTAAGTATGCGACAAAGAATTAGCTATTTAAGCGTCTTTGACTTTATTGAACTTTAATCCGATGGCACGCGTGTGTGTATTGTTTTCGATAATAGAAATAATGACAAATATGTTCGAAGGGGATCCCTCGGGATTTACTTGGGAACGTCACTCACTGCTCAGAAGTGAATGTAAGCGACAAATAATTAGCCATTCTTTTCCTACTGCATTAAAACTTACTTTACTTAGTTAACTAGTTACCTACTTATCTGTCTGAAACATTACGAAGTATGTATGAATTATTCTATCTAATCAGTTACCTTATGAAGGAAATTTCCCTGTTAAAAGTAACAGGTAATTTCAGAGCCTAGGAACAAGTTACCTGTTAACAGAATTATCCTGTTAAATCCCATCTCTAGACGACACTCTTTCCATGGTGCGTGGGTGCACGCACCGTGGGAGCCGCCTTTAGGACAGAAGCGCGCATCTACACCATAGACTATTTTTTTATTTTTTTTACTACGAAATTATCAATTTCCCATTTCGGAGTAAACGTGTATCCAATCGCAAGAATATCCGAGCGAATATGTCAAATCAATCAGCTGCTGTTTGACATATTGACAGCTTTCAGTTTGACTCGTCTGTCATGTTATTTAAATTATTGTCGGCTGAAAAAATTAAGATTATTCTGCTATTTTGAATAAAAACATATAAATGCTAACAGTTTAAATTTATATGTCTTTATTTAACAAACTTGGGGATTGTTAAAACTTATATTTTTACTATAAATATTCCCAATAAACCGGTTATTACAATAGTCTGTGGTAGCTTCATATGTTTGACCTTCTCAAGGTGACCGATATCGCGAACCGCGTTTGACCAGTCAGGGTTGACAGGGTCTAGCGGCTGCACGGGCCTTACCTGATTTTGTCAGAGAATAAATCAAGATGAGCGTACAAAGCGATTCAGACAAGCGGAAGCAAATCTCTGTGCGAGGTATTGTGGCAGTAGAAAATGTTACTGAGGTGAAGAAAGCGTTCAATCGTCATGTGCATTACACTCTGGTGAAAGATAGAAATGTTGCGACTCCGAGAGACTACTACTTTGCCTTGGCCCACACCGTGAGGGACCACCTCGTCTCGCGCTGGATTCGAACCCAACAGTACTACTATGATAAGGACCCCAAGGTAAATATACTCAATAGTACAAAATTAATGATATAACAATACATATATTGGTCTACTACCCACTTTACTTTAAAAAAGTTTTCTTTGTAAAGTTATGCTCATAGTTTACATTTTAATACATCCTTAAATCTTAAATCTACTTTCAGAAACCTAAATAAAATTTCTTATTATGCAAATTGAGTTTTTAATACAAAAACTTGAAAAGAAAATAAATGAAATGCTATTACACCGGGTGTTGTTTAATAACTATTCATTAAAAAAAATACAATGTTACAATGATTTGGTAATTTCAAATATTTGGAATAAATACATGCATCATTTGAGAAGTAAATTTTTTTGCTATCGAAATATAGAAAAAAGATAAGTCCATAAAATTTACAGTAATATTACAGGTAAAATGTGTAATATTTTTTTCCTAATTTACAAACATCCCAAATCACAAAGTAACAAACATTCCGTGCCATGCTTTTGATTCTTAAAATTTTTAACAAATCTTCAATATTTTTGTGTTAGCGTGTCTACTACCTCTCCCTGGAGTACTACATGGGGAGGTCACTCCAAAACACCATGATCAACCTGGGCATCCAGGGTACCGTGGATGAAGCCCTGTACCAGCTCGGCTTAGACATTGAAGAGTTGGAGGAGCTGGAAGAGGATGCTGGTCTTGGCAACGGTGGTCTGGGACGTCTGGCCGCTTGCTTTGTTGACTCCATGGCTACTCTCGGCCTGGCTGCCTATGGCTATGGTAATTGAACTACACCTAAATAATACCTATATTTAAAAACAGGTTTGACTTCCAGTTTTTGCAGAAGCGTATAATTTTTCCAGCACTTTGTACTGTGACTTATCAGAATCTGTTTTTTTGTGAATGACTTGCTCTTTGTGTTCTTGTAGGGTGTGTCAGAACTATAGGATGCCCATTTATAGCTTTCCATTTAATATTTAATTTATATGATGCACTTTAATTACTACTCCAGGTAATCTGATTAGGTTTGCTCAAATGCAACATTACTGTATTTAAAAGAAAAGTAGAACTTGGAACATAATTGAACCAAAGTTGGCATTCAATGTTGATCAAAATGCAACAACATAAATTGAAATTATTTCAAGAAGCTCCTAACTGTGACCCACAAGACATTGGAAACATACTTGACATTATTTTTGCCAGTGTAAACTAATTTGAAGCAGTTGACAACACCGTCGCTGGCGCGCCGCCAATTATAAACGTACTAACGAAATTGAATACTTTAAACCACATATACATAATATCTATAGTCTAAGATATATTATTCTTCCTACAATTGTAATGTGTTTCTTATTGAAAACTAAAAGTAAAAAAAAATTACTGATTTCTAAAGGGATCATCTTGTCAATCAATGCCTAGATTACATAATCGAAGTACATACTTCTAAACAGGTTTTCCATTCTACAAGTTACAATTACAACACGAATCAATAATAATCAACATGATGGATGCGACGACAGATTAACGTAGCCATGTTATTGATAAAGGATAATTTAGTTGTAGCAAGTTATATCTCAAACTTTTCAAAGTGGTAGACCACAACAAAAATAATAACATTATGAGCCGGCAGTGAAATAAAGGTCAACGACCGCGCTCCACGCTATGTTCATCAGCCAGCCAAAACCTATCTACGTTTACATAATTATTCACTAACATAAATAGCTTTTTGTTATCTCTTGATAACATGATACGAAATCACGCTAATGGACATTGATCTCTGAATAAAGAGTCAAACATATTTTTATTTTTGGATTTGATTATTGTCCAGTGCTCCTGAACTGTCCAATATTATGCCTACCTAAGTAGTTTCTGTGGTATGCGATGCAATCCTTACTGATTCAACCTCCTGGATCTTGGGTTCGATCCCCGGGTCGGGTAGTGTTATCGGGTTTTTCCATTGAGAAAATGTGTGTCCGATTAATGGCAATAGGCTCGCCCCTATAGCAAAATCAATCAATCTGACTAGCCTTTTCCAACTATGTAAAGGTCGGCTTCCAGTCTAACCGGATGCAGCTGAATACTCGACCCAATTACGGGTAACACGATACCCTTTTGTAAGACTGGTTGTCAGACCGCTGGGCATCTGACTACCCGTAACGACTGTCAAAGATCTACGAATGACAGCCGGAAGAACGGCTTAACGTGCTTTCCCAAGCACGGAGGGGTCTCGATTAGAGATGTTACGGAGGTATTTTTACCGGAACCGAAGCCGGAGTCGGAGGTTTTAAAGATCAATCAACAAGATTTAGGATCGGAGTCGGAACTGGAGCCAGAGTCCGATCCGTAGCCGGAGTCGGAGGCGGGTTTAGAAGAAAGATGTTTCATATACCTAACATTATTTTTGGCTTCATATTTAAATTAACAACTTAATTTAACAAATTAACCTGACGCGTCTGACATACACAAAACAATAAACTGAGACTTCAAGCGCGAGCGTGCGTATAAAATATTACCCAGGCGACAAATTAAAATTTGTATGTACTATCGAAGAACTTCATATCTAAGCAATTTGAAAACAAAATCCCGTGAACACAATTACCACATCTGTTATCGCCCCGGTTCAATAACGGCCGAGCGTTGCAAGCAAAAATAGTCCTTACGATGTATAGATATGAAGTTCTTCAATGGTACGTGCGCTAGACACGTGCATCGCTGCGTTTTGATGTTCGGTTTAACTCCGATTCAAACTTATCGGAACCGAAGTCTGAATCGGAGGTGTAATATTAATCGGAAATTCCGAGCTTTCGGAGTCGAAATCAAGCTCCGTAATATCTCTGGTCTCGATATGTAATCGATGGTCACGCATCTACGAAACCCACCGCGGCAAGCGTAACTTTCGATGGACCCATGTAGCTGATAACCCTTAAACTATTTTATTTCATTTATTTATTTATTTCCAAAACACTTAGCCTATTTTACAATTTGGTTTTAGCCACACAATGAAAACCTCACAGGGTTTACCTGTGTATAGCTCTCTCGTAAAACTCACTATAGCATAAGCAAAATGTGGGTGTACTTGAACGCCTCTGCCGACCCTATCGGGGAATACTGGCGTGATGGTAGGTTAGGTATGAAATTACTAAATTATGACATAGGTATACTCTAACTGACATGATTTTTTCTTGACAGTGCTACTTTTCAATCAATCAAATCAATAATTTGACTCCTTACAGGTATCAGGTATGAGTACGGTATCTTCACGCAGAAGATTGAGCACGGCGAACAGCAAGAGGAGCCTGATGACTGGTTGCGCTACGGCAACCCGTGGGAGAAGGCGCGTCCTGAGTTCATGCTGCCCGTCAACTTCTACGGACGCGTGGTCGACACGCCCGAAGGCAAGAAATGGGTTGACACCCAGGTAACTAAGTTTCCAAAATAAAGATTACGTAGAATTAAGAACCTTTTTTTCTTAAGTCAGTTTAAAAAGTCATCCCATGGCTTTGTGGTGTTCTGAATCAACACACAATTTTTTTTTCAAGTTTAAGAGCTGTAATCCAAAAAGTTGGCAACGTCGCAAATAGCTGTCAAATATTTACCTGTTTTAATTAATTTGGCAATATTACTGTATAGAAATAAGAAATGTGGCTAACTAGCGAACTAGAATATTAACACGTTCACTGTGCATGCCCCACAGATGGGGCATGTCGAGTTGCTCATCGTACGTGCATGACCCATGGGTGGGACATGAGTTGTTCGCAAATTTTAAGGCTCATAACCTCAAACACGTGTGAGTTTAGCCACTTTTATCGGTTCACACGTGTGAACAATGAAATAAGAATCAATATTACACATTGTCACAGAAACTGCAATCGGTAGTCTTTTAGCGTTTTGTTATTTGAGTGGTTGTTATCGAACTAATAATTTTGTTGTTATAATTTGTGCGAATTATCGATGGCTTTAGACGATAACAGCAAACTGCATGTCTATTATCAGAATGTTCGTGGGCTCCGTACCAAAACTGAATCCTTCTTTCGTCAACTATGCCTATGTTCATACGATGTCATTGTTTTAACGGAGACTTGGTTGGTCGACGGCATATCAAACTCGGAGTTATTTGGTGATCAGTATATTGTGTGGCGACGCGACCGGGATTACTGCCTCACGGGTCAGTCTCGTGGAGGTGGTGTCTTGATAGCTATCCGTAAGTGTATATCTGCTGTTCCCCAACCATTATTTCACTCCTCGGCCGAAGACTTGTGGGTAACTTTGAGTGTACGTCAGCCCAACACAAGAAATTGCCTTAAATTGAATGTTTGCGTCTTATATCTGTGTAGGCAAAACCATGGTTATACTTTTTCCGACCAACTATCAAATTTTCTCCATAGTTTAAGTAGTATAGTGCTAAACAATCCAACTGATAAATATTTAGTAATTGGCGATTTTAACCTTAGTGGAATTTTGTGGCAATTAAATAACAACACATTATTACCTGTGAATATTTGTAGTGGTGACGAGTACATCCTAACTGATGAATTGCATATTTTAGGGTTCAGTCAATACAATGGCATATTAAATAGTTGTGGTAAGATTCTAGATTTAGTTTTATGTAATGGAATGGTTTCAGTGTGCGAATGTTTGGTGCCTTTATCACCTGTCGACAAATATCATCCGGCCCTCTGTATCGACGTGAACTTTGCAGAGTACACTTATTTAACTCCCGCACCCTTTACTCGTTACCTTTACGGTAAAGCTGACTTTGCGGCCATTAACGGTGAAATAGCAGCTATAGACTGGCCACACGTATTTTTTGACATGTCACTTAGTGACGCCGTAGACTACTTTTATGCTACTATAGCGGATATTCAACATAAGTATGTGCCAACTAAGACAGTCTCTCACAGCTCATACCCTATTTGGTACTCCCCGGCACTTAAACGCTTGATCAAGGAGAAGGCTAAATATCTCCGTAAATTTAAGACGTATGGCAGACTTTCAGATGAGGCGACCTTTAAACATTTACGTGAGCGGGTTAATAAACTTGAAGCGGATTGTTACACCAACTACTTAGCTGATACAGAAGCCTCCATCGAAAGGAATCCTAAACGCTTTTGGACCTTTGTGAAGCAGAGATCCAAGTCCAATGCAATACCCAGTTTCCTCAAGTATGGTGATATGACGATTTCTTCTCCTGAGTCTATTTGTAATGCATTTTCTTCCCACTTCTATTCTACTTATCTTGATCCTACCAATGTAGTGACTACAAGTTACTGTCCTCCTCAAGCTGCAAATTATAATTTACCCTCTGATATTCACTCAATTGAGATTGACCCACATGTTATAGTTAAACTAATTAGTAAAATTGATCCAATTAAATCTGCTGGTCCGGACCACTTATCACCTAAATTGCTGATTGGGAGTGCTAAAACCATAGCCTTACCAGTATCTCTATTGTTTACAAAATCACTCTCTTCTCGTTCTGTTCCCCAAATCTGGAAGTCCGCCTTTATAACTCCGGTGCATAAAAAAGGCCACAAAAATGAAATAGTTAATTACAGACCTATTTCCAAACTGTGCATATTAGCTAAAGTCTTTGAGAGGGTTGTCTACGACCAAGTTTACGCAGCACTGAGTCAGTCCTTTAGCCCTTCTCAGCACGGATTTCTTAAGGGTCGTTCAACTACATCTAACCTGGCTTTGCTCAATGACTTCCTAACGGACAGAATGGACAATGGGGCACAGGTCGATGTCGTTTACACGGATTACAGTAAGGCTTTTGATAGAATTGACCACAATATCCTTAAAATAAAGCTTTTTAACAATGGTATCAGAGGAGATCTACTTCGTTGGTTTACTTCATATCTTGAAAACAGATCTCAAGCTGTCGTTGTCAGTAACTACATATCGAGCTGGGTTTCAGCTCCAAGTGGTGTGCCTCAAGGTTCCTTGATGGGTCCGTTACTTTTTATCATTTATGTGGGCGACATCGACTCGTGTTTCCATAACTCAAATTTGCTCTGTTTTGCTGATGACATGAAGATATTTTCTGCAATATCATCAGATGATGACATGGATGCTCTCCAATCTGACCTGGCGCGATTGGATGATTATTGTTTAACTAATAAACTAGACTTGAACCCTGTTAAATGTTCATTAATCTCCTTTAGCAGAAAACGCGTCCCTCTCCCTACAACTTATCAACTTAAAGGGCAGCTATTGAACAGATGCGACGGCGTACGCGACCTGGGCGTTTTTCATGACTCCAAACTCTTATTTAACGTGCACATTGAGCAAATAGTGGCCAAAGCTTCGAAGTCACTGGGTTTTGTTATGAGACTCGCAGGTTGCTTCAAAAAGACCAAGACCCTTAAAATTCTTTATTGCTCTTTTGTGAGAAGTCATCTTGAATATGCGTCACAAATCTGGAACCCGTGTTATGGCAAGTATATTGATCGTATTGAGAATATACAAAAAAGATTTATTCGTTTCCTATGTTTTCGGCTACGTATACCATACCATTCTGATAGTTACATAAATCTTTGCAAGAAATTTCATTTACAGCCACTCATAAATCGTCGTCGACTGGCAGATTGCACTTTCCTTTTAAAAATTATGTCGAACAAGATAGACTGTTCTGATCTCCTACATAAACTACGTTTCAATGTTCCTCAGAGATCAGTTAGATATAATCCGCCTATCTCCATTCCTTTTTCCTCTTCTAACTACAGGCAAAACTCATACATGGTGCGAGCGAGTAAGGACTTTAATATTCTTTGTAAAGAGTTCTCATTTGACCCATTTACCATCAATAGTTATTCTGCACGCGCTCGGCTGAACGCTGACTTCTTTAAAAGTGCATAGTGCTTATTGTACCTTATACATATATGTTATTATTTTTTTTATTTTTTTCGTGCTTTTAATGATCCTAAGATTTCTGTTACTTATTCTGTTTTTACCCGTGAGAACCTGTAATTGGCTGTATGTTTCACATCCAACTGTTATCAATTTGTTATAGCTGTTGGTTCTCCAATAAATAAATAAATAAATAAATAAATAAATTACTCGAAAACCGAACTTTTTTAATAGAGTTGCCAGTACCCCATTATCAAAAACGAGTTGATTTTGGGTGATAAATAAAACAGAAGACGTATTAAAATTATATTTATTTCAATGGAAACTATTGAAACAGTTCAGGCAAAAAGCTTTTTGGCACGCTAGACACTCCGTATCCGTCTTTTTGGTTTTGCGAACTGCATGCAAAGACGTCATACGTGCATGCCACACGGCTGGGGCATAAAGTAACGAGATCATAAGTATATGACCCACGGGTGGGTCAACAGACAAAAATATTTTTTTAACCTAAAGGGGGTACAAAAAATGAAAAATAATAATATAATATATCATTTTTATATCTAACGCAACATAATTATTATCTACAATTTTCGTTTGCACTTAAGGGGTAGTCTCTCTCATCATAGCTGCACAGTGAACGTGTTAATAATAAAATGCAATAATTCATATCGTAACACCGAATATTTAGTTTTAGATGTTAAAAAAGTATTTAGAAACTTTCCAGATCCCTTTTTTACACTTAGAACGGTTACAACATCAAATTCAATGTTATAATTGCAATTGATTATTAATATTCTAGTTCGCTACTTAGCTACATTTCTTATTTCCATACAGTAATTTTACCAAATTAATCAAAACAGTGAAATATTTGACAGCTATTTGCGACGTTGCCCACTTTCAGAATAAACGCTCTTAATTGGCCAAGCCAATTTATTCGTTCTACAAATTTGTTTTAGTTACGGACAAAAGTAATAATACTTACTCAACTCCTGTCATAAAATACACTTGTGGACACCTGAATCGAGCCACATATTTTTGTTTTTAAGGTTTTTGTAATTTTAAATAACGGTAGTACAACAAACAAAAATTGTGATTTTGAAGCTGTCACTACACTATACACTACAATTCCCGTTTTTCATTGTTCCAAATTTGAAATCGGATTACTAACATATACAACGTGTCCCAAAATTCAACGTTAAGCGGGCACCACGGCACGGCGGGTAGTGACCTGCTGATCACTACCCGAGAAAAAAAATAAGTAGTAAAAAACATTTTTTTTTTTGGAAATTACCAAAAATACATTGAAATCATTCGGAAATTGACACCCCTTAAGATATTTTTAACTACCATATTTTTAACAACCACAATTTTTCTAATATTTTTGTTTTATTTTTAAATCAGCAACCTAAGTAGCACTGCTATCCACCCTTAAAAATCCCAGAATGCCTGTAGGTTTTACACAAAAATCAATCAAAATAAAAAAAATTCTTAAAATTTTCAAAGTTTTTCACTTTTAGTCATCGTGGTGTAAAAAAAAAGTATGGACACTGCAAGTACGGCAAGTTTAAAAAAAATTGGCGCAACTAATCAAGATTCCAAAATGGTATATTAATCTAGGGAAAATAGCTACAAAAAAAAATGCGTACTATTTATAAACAAGATTCCCTGTAGATTTTTGTGTAAAAACTACAGGAATTCTGGGATTTTTAAGGGTTTTGAAATTTCAAAAAAAAAAAAAAATCTTTTTCATTATTTTTTCTCGGGTAGTGATGAGCAGGTGCACGGAATTTTGGGACACGTTGTATATAAGACGATATAACATATTATATATCGTCTTTTTGCGTTCTTCAGGTGCAAAACCTGCGTGAAATTTTTGGAGAAAACAATGGTTCTCTATGTAGAAAATGTGTATTTAGTAACATGTGTTACCTCCAAGAGCATTTACGACGGCGTTCATGATATTCGGCATGGAATTAATTAATGCCACTATAAAGTGCTGTGGAATGTTCTCCCATGCTTCCAAGATTGGGCACGCCACAATTGTGGCGATAAGTCCCCTCTTTGAAGAGTGGCTAGAGAGGCGCCACGGCGTCCTCACCTTCCGCCTGACGCAGGTCCTCACCCGGACATGGTTGTTTCGGGAGGTTCCTGTTCAGAATAAAGCGGGAGGAAACGCCCGGGTGTTATCACTGTGTGGATCGCCCGGAGGACACGGTGGAGCATACGGTAGAGGTCTGTCCGGCTTGGGCGGAGCACCGCCGCGTCCTCACTGAGGCGATCGGCGGCGGCGATCTCTCGCGTCCGGCCCTGGTTCAGGCCATGGTTCGGAGCAAGAGTGCATGGGAGGCCGTCACTACCTTCTGCCAAGCAGTAATGCTCGCGAAGGAGGAGGCGGAACGCGTGAGGGAGAGGTAAGAGACGCCCCGGGCGTCGGGAGTCGCAAGCCGATTTCCGGCCACCGTAGGTGCGGGCTTCCGAACGGTGAGCGATGGGTAGTTCGGTGTCCGATAGTGACCAGGCCCGGGTCGATAGCGCGTTGTGTTTCACGCGCGCCTCAAAGAGATGTCAGCACCAACTGGCGGGGTCCGTTAGGGCCAATGCCTGCCGGGGTTGCGAGTTTGTCCGAAAGGGATATCGAGGCCCCGGCACACAGGCAACGGAAGAAACACGGGTGGGTTTTAGTCAGTAAAAGTCTGACACGCCCTCCCAGAAGAGATTTGATAATTTCCCAAACAAAAAAATGCTTCCAAGGTGGCAGTTTTCAGCTCCTGCCAAGATTCTTGAGGTGGCTGGTCAGGTCGAACACGCTTCTTCAGCTCATCCCATAAGGGCTCTCTCTATTGGATTCATATCAGGGCTTCTTGCTGCCATTCGATTCCATTATTGCGATACTACCGTCATGCAGGTATTCTCGAAAAATTCTTGCACGCTCTTGTCCTTGAGTTATCATGCATAAAAATTAAATCCTGGCCCACAAACTCAGCATATGGCATAACATGAGCTTCTGCGCATTGACAAATGTATCGGTCACTATTTGGTGGTGGCAACCGCGCTCCCGTTACAACTTCAAGGCCAGTTTTTCCTTCGGTGGAAATCTGCCGCAGACTGTCCATGACCCACCGTCATAACTCACTTTCTCTTCAATGCATCATTGCTGAAAACGTTCTCCCTGTCTTCGGTAGACTTTCCTACGTCCACCATTGCCATACAGCATAACCGTGGTTTCATCTGTAAAAAGAACATGGCTCTATTGACGTTGAGTTGGCAACTGTTCGCGTGCAAACTTAAGGCGCGTCATTCTGTGAATCCGTGTCAGTTTGGGACCATTGAATGGGTTATGAATGAGGTTTCAGGCCACTTCGAGTCTCCTAACAGTTCGAGTGCAAACAGTCAGTCCAGGAAAGTCTCGAAGCTGTTCTTGAACCCGTACTGAAGTCAGGTGATGATTACGCAGACTGGTGGTAAAAATACACAACAATTTTAATACTGTTTTTATGCCAAACAAAACTAAATAACGAAATAGCTATTGACGCTCTAATCAAAGCTTGTTGCTTCTTTAAAAGCGACCAAACTCCGTTTTTATTCATTTTCAAATTAGTGAATTCAAATTTGGAAAAATTGTGACACCGAAATGATGGCCAGTATGTCACCTTCAAAACTGCATAAAAACTTTTTCTCGGACTTATCATTATTTTGATGTTAGCGAACCGTCCACCGCCAGCTAAACTAAGTTAGTTTATGGTTAGTTTAGGGGAGCTCGCCAGTTTTTAATACATGTGCGTTCACCCACATGTATAAAAACTGGCGAGCTATACTAAATTAACTTAGTTTAGCTTGCGGTGGACGGCTCGCTTTAGGCCTATAAACATAAAAATGCACGGTGGCTCGATTTAGGAGCCCGGGAGCGTATATTCAAGCTAAGTGCTCAATCTAATTTTGACTTCTATTTTCGACGAGGATTCCGTCGTTGTTAATTATTATTTATTCCTTTTTAATTAATGCCGACACCAAAGAAAAGATTCCGTATTATTTCATTAGTTTATTTACATATTTTAATATTGACACGATACATACTTACCTACTTAAGGTTTTTCTTACTACAAGTTACATTTCATACCTTCATACACGAGTGATTCTATCTGTAACGCCAATATGTTGCCGTGAATAGTGTAATCAGGAGCAAAATAAAACTGTGATTGTTCGTTATGGAGTTACGTATTGTCAAATTATATTACCCAGTAATGTAAAATCACTGTATTTTTTATAATGGTTGAATTTAAATACGCGTTTAAAATTAATTTACTTACGTATACACGGCTACACATCAAGCTATGCATTTCCAGTATAAACTGACCTCGCATTGTACGGAAATACTATACAATACGAGATCAGCATAAATGTATAGCTTGATGTGTAGCCGTGTGTACCTAAATACTATGACTTTTCCTTATAAATAAAAATATCCTTCCTTGAATTATTATACTAATTATAATAATTCAAGGAAGGATATTTTTTATTTATGATAGACGATTAGATATTACGTAGCACCTCAAAGTATAAGTGCTGTGTCATCACAACATGGCCATCGCGCTTGTTTAATCAAACAGAGGACGGCACGGTACTACTGTATCTCAACAGAAACCGTTAATAGTCAAACGGTTTAACGCCTTTCTTAACAATTAATGGAAATTTTCCTTGGCCAAAGTAGTCAATCACAGTTGGTATGATAGTCAAGCGAACCCACACAAGCACAACTAGTCGACAATGCTCCGCAGTCATATTCGTTTCCTGTGCAGCAATTGACCATATTATAGTTGTTACGCTCCCCACTATCCAAATTGTATAATAACACTATAAATATCTAAAACCATTATCTTATTATTGCATTTCTTGAAATGTTTCTTCTTGAACTCAAGTTTACCTTGAACTATGAGAAGATAAGATATGTTATGATAATGATGCTTATCTGCAATATAGGTCGGCAGAGAAAAGTCCTTGTTACCGATAATCTTGGGTAAACAACAAAATAAATATCCCGTTCCTATGCTGTCAGTTGTGTGATGTATGACGCGCATGTTATGTACATGCTGAATAAATGTTTTGTCCATGTGCACCGGGTCGTGTCTGATAATGACTCGCACCCTTTATTTAGATCAAATACGCACACGGTAACTCCGAAATCACTTCCACATAAAACACAAAGTCACAAACCTTTCAACAAAATTATGAGCTATAAGAAATTCTAAACAGGTTATAGGATGCAAATGTTTTACTTGCACAATGACGTTAAGGAAACCAAATAGCTGAATTCTGTTCGATAATCATAAACCAAAGTAATAAAGAGTTTGATAAGGAATTCGTTGTTTGTTATCAGGTCGTGTTCGCGATGCCCTACGACAATCCGATCCCTGGCTACAACAACAATGTCGTCAACACGCTGCGTCTCTGGTCTGCTAAGAGTCCCGTCGATTTCAACTTGAAATTCTGTAAGTAGTAAAAACTACACTCAATATAATGTGTACAAATAAACATGATGTCATTATTAGTTGGCGCCAAACAACATATTAACCAATCAATAAATTATTTTCAGTTAATTCTGGCGACTACATCCAAGCTGTCCTAGACCGTAACGTTGCGGAGAACATTTCCAGAGTTCTGTACCCCAATGACAACTTCTTCGAAGGCAAGGAGTTGCGTCTGCGTCAAGAGTACTTCATGTGCGCTGCTACTCTACAAGATATTATCAGGAGATACAAAAACTCTAAATTCGGTAGTCGCAAGGCCGTCAGAACGACGTTCGAAAGTTTTCCTGAGAAAGTTGCTATACAACTCAACGACACCCACCCTGCGCTTGCCATTCCAGAGCTACTTAGGATTTTGATTGACATTGAGAAACTGTCATTTGAGAAAGCATGGGAGCTAGTACAAAAATGCTGTGCTTACACGAATCACACTGTTTTACCTGAAGCTCTAGAGAGGTGGCCAACCAGTATGTTGGAGAATGTGCTGCCAAGGCACATGCAGCTGATCTACCACATCAACTTCTTGCATCTGAAGGAAGTCGAGAAGCGCTGGCCGGGTGACCAAGACCGCATGCGCCGCATGTCGCTCATCGAAGAAGAGGGCGAGAAACGAGTGAACATGGCTCACTTGTGCATTGTCGGCTCACACGCAGTCAATGGCGTCGCGGCCATTCACTCCGAAATCCTCAAAGCAACCATCTTCAAGGACTTCTTCGAGATGTGGCCTGAGAAGTTCCAGAACAAGACAAACGGCATCACTCCCCGGCGCTGGCTGCTTCTGTGCAATCCAGGTCTGTCTGATCTCATCAGCGACAAGATTGGTGAGGAATGGACGGTTCATTTGGAGCAACTGCAGCAGCTGAAGCGCTGGTCGAAAGACCCTGCTTTCCAGCGGGCGGTTATGAAGGTTAAGCAGGAGAACAAGTTGAGGCTTGCTTCCTTGATTGAGCGGGACACGGGTGTAAAGATCAACCCGGCGTCGATGTTCGACGTGCAGGTGAAGCGCATCCACGAGTACAAGCGGCAGCTGCTGAACATCCTGCACGTGATCACGCTGTACAACCGCATCAAGCGCGACCCCAGCGCGCCCGTCACGCCGCGCACGGTCATGATCGGAGGGAAGGCTGCCCCCGGATACTATGTTGCTAAGCAAATCATTGCCTTGGCTTGTTCTGTCGGAAACACTGTGAGTATTTTTAGATTTTGTCAATATGGGTGCTTATTGCACGACTCATAATGCGAAGCATTAGAGAGTGCTTTGCGATCGAAAAATTTGTTCTGCCTCCTTTCTGCAACTGTTTTTTTTATTGTATTCTAAATACATATACTTACATATTATAAATTAAGAGCGTTTTTTTCTGAAAGTGGGCAACGTCGCAAATGGATGTCAAATTTTTTGCTGTTTTGATTAATTTGGCAAACATCGAAAATTTAGTTTTAGGTGTAAAAAAAGTATTTGGAAACTTTCCAAATGCCTTTTTGACACCTAAAACGGGTACAACATCAAATTCAATGTTATAATTGCAATTCATTATTAATATTCTAGTTCGCTAATTAGCCACATTTCACATTTCCATACAATAATATATTGTGTAGGTAATTTTTGACATCTATTTGCGACGTTGCCAACTTTTAGGATAAACGATCTTAAAGGCACTTTCTGTGTCTGTCTGTGTGACCGCGTTGGTCTTTTAAACTATGCCACGGATTTTATTAAGGTTTTGACCATCATTTAGAGAATTTGTTCTGGAAGGTTCACGTGCATAACACATAAATAATAAACTTATACATAATAAAGAAACCTTCGTGTTTTGTCAAATCGTAAAAATCGTGGCAAAAGAGTGGGTCGCTAGTTATAAATATCCATAAAGTCAAAAGTAGCACACCTTTGCTTTAAAGGTACATTTACATCTGTTTAACAAGTGGCGATTTTGTGGAAAGCGACACTGTTGTCGTTTGTTGAATGAGTCTTGCAACAGAGCGTCGAACGTTCTACAAAATACGACTTGTTGAACCTTGTTGCTTTTGTACCGACAGCTGATGCATTTATTCAGCAACATTGTTTCTACAAATCATATTTTTTGGTCGTATTGTGTAAAAAAAATCTGTGGAATAATCAAAAGTTATGCAGTTTTTCGTGGTCAACGCTCTGTTGCAAGACTCATTCAACAAAGGGCAATAGTGTTGCTAGTAACATTTTGCTTTCCACAAAATCGCCAGTTGTTGAACAGATGTACATGCACCTTAAGATAACAATAACATCGTTCTGCGACAATCTAGTTTCATTGTGATAGCTTTAAATTAGACGCTGTCATAAATTTTAGTGATGAAGGAAAAATTATTAAATCCAGTATAATATTATTATAAAATGGTTAATACGTACCAGCTTTGTACTTAATGTTGTTTTCTTTGGATCAGGTAAACAATGACCCAGATGTTGGAGACAAGCTGAAGTTAATATTCTTGGAGAACTACCGCGTCACGCTGGCTGAGCGCATCATGCCCGCAGCTGATCTCAGCGAACAGGTTGGTTCTTTACTTTATGCCTACAAATAGGGCCTGTATCAATAAACAGATTTTCTTACAGGACATCTTTTTAGAGCATCTTTTTGTGTAACTTACACAGCACTAAAAAGACGAAGTATAAACACTGCAGCTGTATTTCATAGATTTGGTAACATTTAATTCATTTTTAAAAGATCACAGATCTCTTGAGACTTAGGCCCTTTCCTCACTGGTCGGTCGTCAGCGTACCGGGATCAGCATGCTCAGTATACTCGGTATCGAAAGCTTACCGAGCGCCTATATTTCAATGCGCGTTTCCTGATTGGCTCGGTATACGCGTGTTATGGTCTCTGTAGAAACATCCAGCGCGGTTCCCGCTGACGTCACGCGTTTTACAGCATGCTCGGTATACTCGGTACCGAAAGCTTACTCTGAGTGCCTATATGTCAATGAATTAAGCGGTATCGCACAAATGATACCGAAAAAATAACGTTAGGTCCGTAAATGAAAGCAGTGCGGTATTGTTTCAGTATACCGAGCATACTATACCGAAACGATACCGCACCGACCAATGAGGAAAGGTGAACCTGCGGGGTAATTTCGTAAGACACATACATTAGCAATCGATCTGCCTTTCATTTTGACAGTTCACGTTCATTGCGATATTTACTTTGTTGAGCAGACGAATTTTTAAAACCTATGAAGCAATGGATTAGGAACTTCCTTCAATAACCTTCTTTTTTTTTGGTTGTGAAATTATCGAATATTTCTCCTGCTCTGAGCGGAGCGGGAGGGCGTGTCAGACTCTTACTGACTAAAACCCATCGGTGTTCCTTCAGTTGTCTGTACGTTGCCAGGGGCCGCGGTATCCCTTTCGGACTTTCCCGCGATCTTTCGATGCTTCCCTAGGATTCTGATTTAAAGTTACCCAATTAGGGTGCGAGAGTTGTGGCGCGATTTGGGAGAGGCTTATTTCTAGCATGCGAGTTCCGCAAATTCTGCAATGGTTCTGAAATTTCTTAACTTCAGTATCATTTCAAAATAGTTGAAGTCTTGAGAATGATGATGTAATTTCTGACGTAATAGATAAGAGGATCAAGAAAGTTGACGAGAGGCAGTAAAACTTCATCAACAATAAGTTACTACAACTCAATTAACGTAGCCCGAGATATTATAGCCATTATTTTGCATCATAAAATATCGTAATTTATACGTCGTTATCGCAGAGATATATTAGGAAGCACGTGTTAGTCAACTTTTATTACTATCCCCAGTTAATTTTTACTAGTTTTAACTAGTAAAAATTGACTGGGGATATCAATACAAGTTGAAATCTTACCTCATTCATATTTTAAGACTTCTTTGGTCAGAAAAAGACTCTTAAACGTCATTATCGACCGAATATTAGTAACCATTAACGGTCCTATCCTTATAAGGGACTTGCTTTTTCACGCGGCTTCGCCCGCGTCTATGACAAAAAATATCCCACATGAACGTATAGTCACAGCATAAATATATTACTATGAACAGCTTGGCAATAATAACTGATTCCATGATTTATCCATTAATATATGAGGGCAAATAAATATATTACTATAAACAGCTTGGCAATAATAACTGATTCCATGATTTATCCATTAATATATGAGGGCAAATAAATATATTACTATGAACAGCTTGGCAATAATAACTGATTCCATGATTTATCCATTAATATATGAGGGCAAATAAATATATTACTATGAACAGCTTGGCAATAATAACTGATTCCATGATTTATCCATTAATATATGAGGGCAAATAAATATATTACTATGAACAGCTTGGCAATAATAACTGATTCCATGATTTATCCATTAATATATGAGGGCAAATAAATATATTACTATGAACAGCTTGGCAATAATAACTGATTCCATGATTTATCCGTTAATATATGAGGGCAAATAAATATATTACTATGAACAGCTTGGCAATAATAACTGATTCCATGATTTATCCGTTAATATATGACGGCAAATAAATATATTACTATGAACAGCTTGGCAATAATAACTGATTCCATGATTTATCCGTTAATATATGAGGGCAAATAAATATATTACTATGAACAGCTTGGCAATAATAACTGACTCCATGATTTATCCGTTAATATATGGCGGCAAATATATGTGACAATTTGTGGAAGGCAAATATAATTGGCAGCCTAAATATGTGACGTCGAAGGAATACCAAATCTATCGGGTGAATCAGCGACGCCAATACAGACAGGGTGGCCTATACGCGAAAACTGATACCATGGATTCAGTACATGATTCTGAACCGGCCGGTTATTAAAAAAAACTGCTATTTCATAGAAAAGTGATATACCTACGCAGTCAAAATGTATGGAACCGGAGATTTTTTTTTATATAACCGACGATAAATTTCAACGCAGGGCGGTTCAGAACCATGTACTGAATCCATGGTATCAGTATTCGCCTCGATGTCCTTGCCATCCTTTATATATTAGGGAACTGTGTTATTAGAAGGAGACTCGAAGACCGTGGCCTGAAACCTCATAAGCCAGCCAGTGGTCCCAATCTGACACGAGCTCACAGAATGACGTGCATAAAATTTGCACGCAAACATATATCGATATAGGATACTGCATCGGCTATCGGCTTCAATCTGTAATGGCGGCTCGAGTGAATTCAACACTTTCATTCTGTTCTGTCAAATCTGCGAGTTTTTAACAGTGTTCACGCTCTGTCGCACACAAACTTTGTTTATTACTAATAATGTCTTTACTTTTATAGATCTCCACCGCTGGTACCGAAGCCTCAGGTACCGGTAACATGAAGTTCATGTTGAACGGAGGCCTAACCATCGGTACTATGGACGGCGCTAACGTCGAGATGGCAGAGGAGGCCGGAGAGGAGAACTTCTTCATATTCGGCATGAGGGTCGATGATGTGGAAGCTCTGCAGAAGCGAGGGTGAGCTGTTTGAAGATTTTTTTCTGTCAAAAGGCCACTATTATCATGGCCAACCTCGATTCAAAGTCAAAAATAAATCGTAGTGGTAATACACACACGGATACCTGAATCGAACCACCTTGCATATTTTTGTTTAAAGGCCTCTATCTTTTAAATAATGGTAGTACAGGTAAACAAAAAATGTGATTTTGAAGTCAGTCACTCACTACGATTTCCGGTTGTTATTGTTACTAATTTGAAATCGGAATACTAACAAAAACTGTTTCAATTCCAATAAGTATTTTTTATTGCATATTTTAGCGTGGATTTTTTAAAGAAAACAATGGTTTACATAGAGAAAACTTTTATTTTAACTTGTAATACCTCCAAGCGCATTTACGACGGCCGGCATGAGTTTCGGCATAGAATTAACTAATGCCACTATGACGTGCTGTGGAATGTTCTATCATGCATCCAAGATTACCATCTTGCTTTAAGTTCACTTACCCCTGATAAGTTTCTCGAGCTGGTTGACTAGCTCTTCAGCGCATCTCATAAATACTCTATTGGATTCATATCTGGGGTTCTTGCTTCCATTCCATTACTGCGATACTAACGTCATGCAGGTATTCTCTAACAATTCTTGCAGTGTGCGCCCTTGCGTTATCATGCATAAAAATTAAATCCTGGCCCACAAACTCAGCATATGGCATAACATAAGCCTCTGCGCATTGACAAATGTATCGGTCACTATTTGGTGGTGGCAACCGTGCTCCCGTCACAACTTCAAGGCCAGTTTTTCCTTCAGTGGAAATTCAGCCCCAGACTGTCCATGACTCACCGCCTTAGCTCACCTTCTCTTTAAAGCAACATTGTTGAAAACGTCCTCACCGTCTTTTACCGTCATTAACCATTGCTCACACTCCGGTCATATTCCGACCACATGCATTTCACTCGCGTAGCTACGCGAAAGTCCAAATACTCTGGTTGTTGCATCCAGTAGGTATTACGCTCATCTAAAGGTACATACTCGTATTTAACTTGGATCTATTTATCTTTTGTTTTCACAATAAGCATAAACGTTCGTAAAACATCGTATTATCGATAAGTAATATTATAATTCGCAAAGCAAAACATGCGAGAGCAGTGTGAAACATAATTGCTTTATAAATAATTATAATCAGTGCAACTAGCTAAGTTATATTCGTTGACTACTACCTAATATAATCTAGCACTAGGCAATTTATCAGCTTCATTCAACAGCTGATGTGACGACCTCTAGCGCAAATCTATATGACCTACATTACTACATGATTTCTTCGGGTTGTAGGTGTCGTTAAAATGTTCTTTATTTGAAATTACATTGAAGAATCAATTATATAATACCAGTGTTTATTACTACTTTTAAACCTGTTTCTTTAAGAACGTAAACGTAACAAAAAGAGTATGTAAGAATCGTAACAAGTGGCGTACTGCAGTTTCTGCCTACCTCTCTTCTTACATACGCAACGGATTTTGATGAGATTTTCAACATAATTTAGAGAATGTATTCCGGAAGGTTTATGTGTATAATACATTAATATTAAACTTATAGATAACTAACAGCGCCCCGTGGTTTCACCCGCATAAGTCTCGATCCCGTGGGAATATCGGGATAAAAAGTATCCTATGTGTTAATTCAGGTTATAAACTAGCTGTTTGCCAAATTTCATCAAAATCCGTTCAGTAGTTTTTGCGATAAAGAGTAACAGACATCCATACATCCATCCATACTCACAAACTTTCGCGTTTATAATATTAAGTAGGATTAATAAATCTCGATGTTTGGTCAAGTTGTAAAAACCTTGCGAAGCAGGAGCGGGTCGCTAGTATCTATATACAATGTGGCCCATGGGCATGTGACCGCCCGAATTTTTCTGAATATTCATTAAAATTATCGAAAATTAACTAAATTGACTAGCTCTTCAGCGCATCTCATAAATACTCTATTGGATTCATATCTGGGGTTCTTGCTTCCATTCCATTACTGCGATACTAACGTCATGCAGGTATTCTCTAACAATTCTTGCAGTGTGCGCCCTTGCGTTATCATGCATAAAAATTAAATCCTGGCCCACAAACTCAGCATATGGCATAACATAAGCCTCTGCGCATTGACAAATGTATCGGTCACTATTTGGTGGTGGCAACCGTGCTCCCGTCACAACTTCAAGGCCAGTTTTTCCTTCAGTGGAAATTCAGCCCCAGACTGTCCATGACTCACCGCCTTAGCTCACCTTCTCTTTAAAGCAACATTGTTGAAAACGTCCTCACCGTCTTTTACCGTCGTTAACCATTGCTCACACTCCGGTCATATTCCGACCACTGACTGGGAATCTTTGTTATTCTCTCAGTTGGAATTGTGCCCAGTAAATAACGATAGCGTATCCGTTATTTACTGGGCACAATTCCAACTGAGAGAATAACAAAGATTCCCAGTCAGTTACGGTCTACCCGATCTAGGGATGCCCTCTATTAATATACCAGAGGTTAAGGTATATCTGTTTCATACATTATTATAATGTTATGCTCCGACCCTCTGTCTTAGAACGATATACCGACCATTGGAACAGTTATTCATATACTTTATCACATCTCTGACTGTTGCAATTTCTCAAATAAATGATTATGGAACAGACCACAGACATTCAGATACATCAGCTACGGAATATTTAAAAAAAGTTATAGTACGAGTATACTACCCACATTAAGACAGGTTCCAAACTACAGGTTTTTATGGAAGATAGAGGAACTATCTCACAATACCTATAGTTTTTAAAAAGACGTTTTTTTACACCATGTTCCTCCCAGAAAAAACGTCTTCGTAGAAAGCCGTAAAGGGTCAGGGAATGATTGGCTGTCTTTTGTAACGTATGCAGTTCAAAAAGCGCTCAAAAGCAAAATTAATTTTGATTTTTTATTAATGTGCGTAGATACAACGCGTACGAGTACTACGAGCGCAACCCGGAGCTCCGGCAGTGTATCGAGCAGATCCGCAGCGGTTTCTTCTCGCCGGGTGATCCGGGCCGGTTCGCGCACATCGCCGATGTCCTGCTGCAACACGACCGCTTCCTCCACCTGGCCGACTACGACGCGTATATTGAGGCACAGGACAAGGTCTCCGAATGCTATCAGGTATATTGGTTCATATGATTTTCCCCTAAAGACCAACTACAGATTTTGCTCTACATAGTGTGGACTTGAGTACGTTTCGGCGTTGTTTTTCAGAGTTAATATGAAATGCTGCGATCGTCTAGAACAAACAAATAATTATGGTCTCGCGTGTTCATCTAAAGCGGTTGTACTCGCGAGGCGCTCGATCAATCGACCCATAACCGAAAACCATTATCACACGAAGACGCGATTACGCGATCGTATACGTATATATTATTTGGGCACGCCACAGTTGCGGAGATAATCTTTGAGGAGTGGCTAGAGAGGCGCCACGGCGTCCTCACCTTCCGCCTGACGCAGGTCGTCACCGGACACGGTTGTTTCGGGAGGTTCCTGTTCCGGATAAGGCGGTAGGAAACGCCCGGGTGTCACCGCTGTGTGGATCGCCCGGAGGACACGGTGGAGCATACGGTGGTGGTCTGCCCGGCTTGGGCGGGGCACCGCCGTGTCCTTGTGGAGGCGATCGGCGGCAGTGACCTCTCGCGTCCGGCCCTGGTCCAGGCCATGGTACGGAGCGAGAGGGAGTGGGAAGCCGTCACCTCTAACTGCGAAGCAGTAACTCTCGCAAAGGAGGAGGCTGAGCGCGTGAGGGAGAGGCAAATTTCGCGCCCCTAGCCGCCGCAGGAGACGCCTTGGGCGTCGGGAATCGCAGGCCGATTCCCGGCCACCGTAGGCGCGGGCTTGCCGGACGGTGAGCAATGGGCAGCTCACCGCCCGATAAAGACCAGGCCCGGGTCGACGGCGCGTTGTGTTCCACGCGCGCCTCAAAGAGATGTCAGCACAACTGAAGGGGCTGTTAGGACCGATGCCTGCCGGGGTCGCGGGAAAGTCCGTAAGGGATACCGTGGCCCCTGGCAACGTACAGGCAACACTAAAGGAAAACGGGTGGGTTTTAGTCCGTAAGAGTCTGACACGCCCTCCCGCTCCACCCAGAGAAGGAGAACTTATTTGATAATTTCCCACCCAAAATAAAAAGGATGCAGGGTTAAACGGATTTTAGAGCTAAAATCTACTTGTTATCGGAATCCCAAACAATCCGTTCACGAAATAACACTGAACATAAGTGTGATATCCGCGTGCCTCATTGAATTTTTCCGCAACACTTTGCCATTTTATCAAGACCGTTTAGATTTAAAAAAAATAAACCATCACTTATTATAATGTGCGAATTATTTCCTAAGTAACAGCGATAACCATTTTATTATATATAAAATCATTTGGTACATATAAAAACGTGAGTTTTTTTGTTTATCATAAAGGTTATCACCTAAGTTTAGGCATAACCCCTAACTTGCAAATAGGAACGAATGTATATCACTAGTTTATGGGTTAAATTGATTAGGTACCCTTATTTACAAGTTGCCACATCTACTCACGTTTGAAGATAAGCTAGATGTGGTTAACAACTAAGCTTACATACTTATAATTTTTACTAGAGCAAAAATCTGTTATTTTAATAGTCAACCACAACTCTTTTAATGACTTCATAACGTCGAAATGACATACTTCCAAACATAAAAGCCTTACTCATTTCCCTGCGTAATCCGAACATGTTGGCTCTGCGAAAACGTTCGCTTTTATACCAACTATTGGAAAGAGATAATCTGCGACTTATATATTTTTCGCGTTCACAGAACCAGGCTAAGTGGGCTGAGATGGTGATTGAGAACATTGCGTCTTCTGGCAAGTTCTCATCTGACCGCACCATTGCGGAGTACGCGCGTGAGATCTGGGGCGTGGAACCTTCCTGGGAGAAGCTGCCTGCACCCGGCGAAGTTTAAGATCATCCCCCATCCATCCCACTCCTCCCAGCGCTCGCTCACCATGATATTAGAACGGTACTCACTAACGTTACCCTAACACCAATTGTTTGCGGTCTCGAAAGTACAGCTAAACCATATTAGTTAGTACACATTTATATTGTCTTAAAAGTTATCTTTGCAAAAGCCTCCAATGTTTAGAAATATATTTAAAAAAAAGAAACGATATATTTATGTAAATGTATAACTTTCCTGTTTCCACTCTTGTCTGTAGTAGTGCGGAGAAATTATTACTCATCTTTGGTGTAAACAAAAAAGTAGACGTTTTATACTAATTTTAAATCTAATTTAATTAAATGTTGTGACAAAACCGTAACAAAGCAGAATGAAATACATGCGACAATTTTTTCATTCTATAATAAGCAACCTCGCGGTTTTGTAACATTATTTAATAAACTTTGTTATATAAAATATGGTAATAACCTCATGTAGTGTTAAGTAAATTTTGAAAGCTATTAGATTAGATGTTGATAATTAAATGTATTTAGAAAAACATATAATTAGATAGATATAATAATATTGTCCAATGGAAATTATGAGTAGATCTTGTGTAGTAATATAGTAAACACTAAGCCGTGAGCATTATAAAGATATATAAGTTACATCTTCGATCGTACCTAACCCAATAACTAAGGTTTCTAATACCCTCACTTTCAGCCATTACTGTTTCATGTTATGTATTTATAAGAAATAATAAGAGAATTAGAAGAATTTATTTTTATGTGCCATACATTTTTGTATTCGTGAAATATATTTATTATATAAAACATGTAATATTTATATCTTCGAAACCTTCCATATTGCCACATTCACATGAAGCTGTGTAGTAATAAATTGATATAAGAATAAAAGTATTGATTCTTATGGTTTATGATGTTTAAGAATATTTTTCTATATTATACACCAGATATAATATGATACTTATGCTGCCATAGAAATGTTATTTATTTATGTTGTTATAAATTATTATTCTACTTTTAATAAAAATATTATTTTCAATCTAATATCGTTTTTATATGTATATTTTACACATTTTCAGTCAAATTAAAACACACATGCACCGTACGGTCAGAGAGCTATAAATAATTTTCCAGTCGATAACGCAACACATCCAGTAACGAAGTGAGAGTGAGACGACGCAAAACACTTTGAATTCAATATCATTATGTACTTTTGAACAAGGGATACAAGTAGGAACTGCGCGCTCGTAATTTCTTTACGAATTTCCTGCGTGCGCATTACTTTCATGTCCTGCGACCCTCGGCCCTCGGTTAAAATCGGTACGTTTCGGCCAGGACCGCTCTTGTTGATTCGTTGAAGCGTAGACGAGATACGCTATAGTACACCCATCCCTTTCTGTGGTCGGATGTCAACGGCCGTTTATAACATAGCTATACAAATTACTCATACCGCGTCTGTAGTTTGGGCGGGTCGGTCGTCGCCACTCGTCTCTTCGCGTGTTTTGTGTTTCAAGTGTTGTGGGTGCTGCGCTGAGCCGCCACTCGGTCTTCCCAGGTAAAAGTTGCGAAATACAATAAAGGATTTTTCTTAGTATCCCCCTCCTGTTTATGTTATAAAAGGGTTTTTTTGCAAAAGCGCCGACCCGGCGAATGCGCGACCACGATCGATAACGATGTTGTCTTGGCCCTGTAGATATAGAGTCGCCTGCTATATCTTGCTTTAAATTTGGTATTTCCTTCTCCGATACTGTACTATATTTGTATACAATGTTTTAATTATAGATGGCATGTTAACTTTGATTCAGTTTATCGGCCCTGCGTCCCGTGTTTGGCCTGGCCTCCGACTATCGACTAACGAAAGCATGTACTTGGGTTGCTCGTAAAATTCTGTTTTGGTTTTTGAATTACATTCATCACTAAATTACATTAATTTCTGAGTTTGTCTCAATCAGAACCACGAAATGCCGGTGGGTGGCGGATATTGAGAAACAGCGCTTGGCCACTCATGTTTCGCAATTATCGATCTCATTCGGATTTTATTTTTAATATGAGAAAGGATCAACACAATAATACAATTAGTGAATATTTAGCTGCCCAGATTGAATGCTAAATTATTCCTGGCAAAGAATTTCCCCACGGAAGGGCTTACCGAAATGATAATAGTTTAACATGTTTTGTGAATGTACGTTGGTATGAATAAAGCTACGGATATTATAATAAGTCATTCACATACTGCTTTGACTAATCAGTGTGATTCATTCAGTTGTGAGTCGAAGCACGTGGTGGAGCAGACACCTCCCATACATGCGATATTTAATAGTAGCGGTCTGAAATATGCGCTGTAACGATTTAATAACAAAAGGTCGCTACGTATAGTCAAGCTCATGTAAATCGGTTTTAGTACTCATACTGTGTAGTTGCCCAGATTTAGACCACTACTCAATATAAATAGATTCTAGACCATTAAGCAGGCTAGCTTTCGCTGCATGGAAAACCGGTCTTCCCATATTTGCAGTACGAAGAAAATAATGATCATTCCTAAGTCGTTTTTGCTGGCGTTTCATTCTTTACCATAAGTGTACGTACTATAGGTTCTCATAACATTCATTATTTAAGCCATTAATTTCGGCGACCCTTCTGGCATACCGGCCTTCCCTCATTTGAACAGTTAAGAGGGTGACAATTCGATTGGAACTGCTCCCCATACACAAACTTGACTATAAAACAAAAAAGGCCGGAAACAAAATGAAATTACAAGACATTGAGAAATTGAGCGATGCACAGAGATACGCCGAAAAAAGCCTGTTCCTCGGAGGCAGGTGCAAAACGTTCGAACAACAGATGGAGCGTGTTTTTGTACAGGTTGGCAGGTAAAGGAACCTCCCTTTACAAAATTATTCTGAAGAATAATTGGCCCTTTTGTCGTAGATCAATACAATATCCTAGTTGAGTTCATGATAACTGTTAAAAATGTAAATCCAGGAAATAATTTTGTTAATAAGCACTTAGGGTTTTAAATTAAAGCTAGGTAGGCGACTCTTAAGACTATTATTGAGCGTTAGAAAAAATAAACTAATATGCAGTTTATTTATTCTAGATTCAGAATCAATGAAACGAGTTTTTAATCGCAGCAATTCCACCATGGTGGCCATGGTTATAAAGCTTTCAATTTTGAATCCTAATTATCAGCCCACATCTATTAACTGAACGAATGATGTATGTAACGTCTTCCTGCGTGGGAGGGTTGCTTGTGAAGACAGGGGCGAAGGAATTCGCTATCTCAACTTCCACTTAGCAAGGGTGGGGGGAGGGGGACTCGTATTGCAGCTTCCCAGACAGCTCGGAGGCGATCCATTCTATTGAACCAAATATCTATATCGACAACTGCTACCTACGTATTATATATCCTGTCGCCGTAGAGAACGTAGACAGACCTTTTGTAAAGATTTTTTCCTGCACAGAATAGCATTTTCAATGTCAGATTATATTATAAATACCTACAAATAAGTGCATGTAACCACTGTGATTGGATTGAATATGATAGTAAAATTGCACTATCAATACGGTAGAAAGATAAAACAGCGCGTATCGAGTACCTATGTTGTTTACAAAGTTAATTAACATACGTTTGAAACGTTACTTAAAGAACCTGTAATGACTTTAGGTATTACCTTTCACTGTCCAAGTCTCATGCATTTATGGAATAAAGCCCATGCAAAGCTTGCCAATTTTTTTACAGAAAACTTTTTTTGGGCCTGTTTTAATTTAAATCTCCTAATTTCGCTTCTTAATTTGCAATAAAATCAAACATTTAATACTATGTTGCGTTCCGCGTTCGTCTGATATATGTAACGTACGTACCCAAACGCTCACTCGTTAAATCCAAACACGGGCGGCGCGTAGCCATTTCTGGATAATGGAGCCCAAAATAGTCTTCCGTCACTCATGTACGAGGCTGGGATTGTACTGTAGATATGCGGTTGTGGTTACGGAAACCGTCAGCGGTTTGAACCAACACTTTGTCATGTAAAACGCTTGTGCTTGGACCATCGCTATTCGTCATTGACGTCTTCCTGACGCGACGGTAATGACCAACCTAAGCCAACTGCTGATTAGGTCTGTCAGAGTTGTTCATGGTGCCTAATAAAACATCATTTGAATAGCATGAATGATCGTCTAGCCACGACAGGTTGTATAAATAGCCAAGACGTTTTAAAGACTTATTATAAGTAAGTACACTAGTTTAAAAAAATATGTCTTATTTTGATTTCTTTTGCCTAGAGGACCCCGCTGGGCTAAATATAAAAAAGCGACCAAGTGCGAGTTGAACTCGCACACGAAGGGTTCCGAGTGGTACGATGCGTACAATATTTAACACTACATATTTTCATTATTTGTTGTTATAGTGACGTAGTAGTACTTACAAACTCTGTGAAAATTTCAAATGCCTCCCTCAATCCGCCTAGCCGTTTCCCAACTGGAACCCTTAAAATGAGATTTCGTTCTTTATTCGATTATTGCATACATTTTCATGTTGCTGTAGGTGACCTAGATTCCTAAGTCCTAGGTCCAGTAGTGATTGGGTTAGTTTACAAATTGGCGCGATGATATCACCGTCCTTTCAAGTGTTGTTAGTTAGCATTTAGTCGAAATATGTACAACGACAGACATGTATGCCAGTCACAGAGTCACATCGTAAACTTAACGTTGTTCTAGCTAGTGCCTGATCTAAATACAACATCTTGTTCTTGATTTACCACATTAATATATGCAAACTACTAAAACTAGTTTACAGGACAAGTCTGGGTTATTATTGGAATATGTATAACATTACTTACGAGAAGTTGTTAGCTAAACACATTGTAGTTAAAAGTATTTTCAAGTAAAAAAGCCATTTACTGAACTCGTTAAAAAAAATCCGCTAAACCAAACTATAATCAACATAGCAGGTAAGAGTTTGAAATGTTTGCTCGTTCGGACAGGAACTAAAGTAATAACGTCCATCTGTTAATGCTCTTAATCCCTCAGCTTACACCTCCCTTTTAAATAAATTAGAGAGGGGGATAGCAAACAATATACAAGACAGAAATAGGGTTGAACGCCCTTGAACTCACTATGGCGGACTACAGCTGCCCAAAAATGTTCTTGCTAATACTTGGTGTGATCTTTTTTACTGATGCTCACATTGTTTAAGTATAAAACTGTAGAAGTGCATTAACAAAACAGTGGGAGTGTGTACGCGCGTACATTACACCAAATTGGTTTATCCTTGCGTGACTGACCGTATTACCGCCCAGTTTTTACCCCCAAGCATTATGAAACTTGGTATATTTTTAATTTCGTAAGTATTTTACGGAATATTTGGGTTAACACAGGTGTAGATTAACTTTATTTTAACTACACGAAGGATCTTTCGGAAAGGCATTCAAACATAAAATAATGAAAATGAGAGCAGTGAGAGCGGCCCAGTGATAACGGCCCCGACTTACGAGTTTGTAGGGCGTGGGTTCGAGTTAGAAGTTCAAATACAGGCAGGCGATTTACTTTGTGTAAATAATTTCATCACCACTGCTCTCAAAATGGTGAAGGAAAACATCGTGAGGAAACCGGCATGTCCTAAAATCAAAAAATCGAAGATATGTGACATCTACCAACCTGCACTGGGGTGGCGTGGTAGATTACAGCCTCTCGAAGAGAGGAGGTCTGCGTCCCAGCAGTGGGACATTACTCGCTAAATGGCCAATATCCATTGCTGATGACTATAATGGGCACTATTTATTTACTAGAAGTAAGAACATATTTAATGGAATAATACACAAGTTATCGAGCTAACCTTGACATGCCAATAATCTAGCTTGAGTCACCGTAGATTGTTTCTCCCTACGTGGAACAACGAACACCCTACATAGAGTAAGTTGGCATTGTTTTCCAATCCTTTCCGCAATATAATGCGTTAAATTAGGCAGTAGCTTTGGCATAAAAAATCGTTACATTACAAAGCCGTTTTGGTAGGTTTTGGTCCGCATTAATTGTGTTGATTCGGTTGCTTAAAACCTAAATGTAGAAAAAGGTGGATGTGGCGAATTACCATGTATGAAACTTCTTTTTCCATCTACACATAAGGATGTAAGATAAAAGATCGACCTGAGTTACAGGTGAATTGTTTTCATTGATTATAATTAGGTACAGTAAGTATACTGTAGACTTTGGGAGTATCGGCATTTTGGCCAAACAATTACTCAGAAAGCTCTTTGGTACTTTCTACATTGATTATGGTACAGAAGTAATACAAATAAGTAAATGCTGTTATTAGATTCAATCAAGTTTTTGCTTTCAACTGTTTTAGATAGCTAGAGCAACTGACTTCACTTCCTGTCTCTTTACCGTCCTCTATTATTGCCAAAATTGCTTGCAGATCCATTAAGAGCACAATTTTAACTGTAATTTCTATTTGTTTCAGATTCGGGCGGAGCCCAGCCGCATCGCGGCACAGCGATCTTTTTCGTTTTATTTCGATAGTGGAATTTTTAATTCTGAGTTGTGCACGAAACCAAAGTGATCTGTGAAGTGTCGAAGTGCGATAACATGTCGTTTATTGGATTCGCTGCCCTCGTGGCACTGGCCGCTATAGGTAAGTTCATCATTTACTTTATAAACCTTTTAACACCCTTTCAATAACCATTAATCGTGAATAAGTAAAACGGACATTACAATAATCGTTCTGGGAAAAAGATGTTAATGTTAACATCTATCTATGTGCCCCAAAAATTGTGGTTGTGTCACGCACGACTTATGATAATGTATGATTTGAGTATTGTTGGTTCAATTTTATCGATAGACAATATCATTTTCTGGGACAGTAATTATAAATTACGGCTCCTGAATAAATGAATCATCATGTGGAAATAAGGGTCTTTGGACAACATACCTACCTAATTTACAGGTGTACATAGGCACTTAAAAAATAAATATCGATAACCGTGACTTTCTACGCAGTTAGCGCGTAAAAGCGCGCGTCACGATCGTTGGGGTACCATCCACGGTTCACCCCACACGGCGGGCGTCGCGAGCACGCTTGTGACGTCACGGGTCGATACAGCGCGGCCGGGCAACGAACCTATTCAAACGTAACAAACACTGTTTACGACCACTGGCCAAAATCGTATGGTGTGCCTAAATGCTATAAACACTTCTTTGTAAGCTCTACACTTACAACTTTCCATAGCGTACATTATTCCATACTTAAATAGTAGCGAATAGGAGGAAGAATGGTTTGGTTCAAATATTAAACTACCTAAAGGCTCCTGCAGATAAGCGCGACGCGACTCTGGTGTCTTAAAAGGTCATTATCATAGCGTGATATTTTGTGCCCGCATGCGGTTGCGGAAATATTTCAAAACTCTGAGATCGCAGGTTCCAGAGAAGTTCATTGTCAAGTCCGGTATTAGGTGCCACCCGCAACGAATTACCTAAGTGTGTGTGTGCCCGATGTTCTTGCACCAGCTAGCACATGGGATTGGGCAAACGCATGCACCCCTAATCGAGGCCTCATTCGGAAACAGAAGGAGCTGTGCACAAAAACCGCATCGAAAAATCCATAAAATTTGAGAGTTGAGTGTTGTCTTCGAGAGTTGCGGGCGTCCAGAGTTCCAAACTTATCTGTGCGCGGATGGAAACCAGACGGTGAATTTGGCCTCTCAGTAAATATATCTAAATTGGTTACTTAGCTGTACTACCAGCAATGATTACGCTCTAAACACTTTTCTGGTTTGCCTTTTTACTTCGTTTTAACCCAGAATTTCTCGGTGGCGATATAATCTTACTAACGAGCGCAAAACGAGTTCCTGTGACTAAGCGTACTTAACGGAACTAAGCGGGATATATTAGGATTAAGAACATAGTCTCTGTCTGTCTTTTTTTAAATGAATAATCGGAAAGTCATTAAAATTGCTTGATTACAACCCAACGGACGCAATCATGTACTTATTAAAATAACTGGTTGCAACTGCAGAAATCATCTCAGTCAACTGGATGATTCATTCTATACCTACTGCTAATTGATTTACGTAAGTATTATTTTCTCATGGTAATTGAATACGATGCGATTCTTTGTAAGCCTTGGTTTTAATATTATAATCCTAGAGTATAAATTGGACGAGCTACATACTTAAACTTATACTTAAACGCCAATAAAATGAAATCCCACAAAATCACGTACCTACCTAGCTTGTAATATCCATCTGACCGTCCATATATGTTACTGGCCATATGTCCTCTAAATGCAGCTGCAGCCTAAAGAGCTAACTCCAAGATAGAATGTGAAAGTACGAACTGAAAGTTCGAGTTGTTTAATGCTGTTGTTGTTCGGAATACACAATACTTTCCCGGGTTTCAATAGAAATTTTCAATCATAGTCTTCAAATAAGTTATAACAAAATATAAAACCTTTATTCAGTTCAGAAAACACGGTACACTATTAAAAAAACTAGTATATATATGTATACCACACTAGGATTCCCTGTGTCGTAAGGGTGTAGTTTTTCTATATATATTGCATTGCAGGCTTTGGATTAAATACCACCTTAAACTCACAGAGTTGCCTTCTATGTCTAGTTCATACTAAATGAACTGGCAACGCGTGTCGTGTGGGCGAGGACGCCAGGTTCAGTTTAAATGCTAGATTTTGAACAAACGCCGCAGAACATTGGCCTTTCATCGCGCGAAGGTCACAGCCGTGACTCCAATACTACGATATCTTCCACTGCTATGCAATATTTCCAATAATATAGAAGATACGGCAACTTAAGTGTAAAATAAAAGTTAAGTGGACGAACATTTAAAGAGATAAGTTACATCAGCATGATTCAAATTTTGCAGAAAAAGCGAACGAATGACTAATGCTGCCTGCCAAGTGTGAGATTTCAAATGTCTTGTTTAATTCATTGCCTTTATTGTAGTAGTTATAAGTATGGAGTTTCGTATATAAACACGGATGAAAATATAAATAAATTCTGATACAGATAACAATAACAATTATGTACTTTTATAAGCACAATGAGTAGGGAAGTACTTATTTGTTTTTCACATAAATATGAATACAAACAAAAAAAAAGATTTATTTACCAACACGGCAGAACATGGTAATTTTTTTTTAGAAGATTCCTAATTTTAAATTCTATCATCCTAAAAATATTTGTTAGTCCATAGATCTATGAGTTAGTCACTCGGAATGATATTTAAATATTTTTTACAACTGAGTCTGTGAGTAAGCGCCGCTCCTTGTTATTTTTACTATTTCTGTTCATTACTATCATAATATTTCGGGTCAGTGTAAACATAACGTAAACAGAGGCTTATTATTTTAACAATTTAGTCTTTTATTTTCGCGCCACTATACCTACTATATGGTATAGTCTCGTAATAATACAAACTAAATTCCACGGAATAAAAACTGTCCCTGTAGACAGCAGAATGACAGATTGACACGCATCATGAGCTATTTTTATTTATTGTAGTTACTCATTCGGTAACCACATACATGGCACAAACATTGTGACAATTTTTAATTGAGGTCTCAAACCCTTCGAGTTCCAACATAAAATGGTACTTTGTTCATGTACTTATGAGCAATAAATATTCTGGACCAATATACGAAGCCAGAGATTAATCATGAAATCATTCCGTTAATAACGGTCTCTGGATAATTCAATGTTGAAAGAAGGAATTCACTACAAAGGCAGTTTCAACAGATGACAATATTGTCTGCTACTATTTATTACTGTTATTAATGACTTTTGAATCTTCAGCCCGGTTGCTCTTCCTGCTTCCGTATTTTCAGTATTTCAGTGTCGAACGTGAAAACCGTGGTTGTCTTGACATTGATTTTTGTAAGTCTATCGAATATTTTACCTAAAAAGAATAAACTTTCTCCATTCGTTACTCGTTATCTCTATTCCGAAATGAACACACTGTTTATCAACAAACAGCCACAAGCACGTGTTAATGAGCGATCAAAAGAGCGCTCAGCTGAAAACTGCTAATGAACATTCGGTTTTTCAAAACGCGCGATAACGAGCTTCTCATTAAAACACGCATTGATATATGGCCGTTGCTTATGAACATAGGGTGGGGCCCTATATTAACACACATGGTGCTGTTGCTAATACGCAATTAATTCGGATGTGCCCTAAATAACTCGTTGCCATCTAAGCAAATGTTCCAAGGCCAATTGAGCTTTAACGAAACTGAAATTGAACTTTTTTGAGAAGCCATGGGTTGGTATGTGGCTAAGCTACACATTCTGTCATACCTTACACACGGCTTATCTATATCCATAAGCAACTTGGAACTATACTAACAAAGTGACAACGAACAGTGTAGATATATTGCTGCATTGTCATAGTAATGAGTGCGTATGTATATACGCTGCATTTGAAACACCATAAAGAAGTAGGTATTCAATTACATTAAAATCACTATACGATCTTAGGAGCCATAATCACCAAACAGAAAATTCGCAAAATAATTGATTGCGTACATAAGAACAGATAGAGCAATTCGTCATTGCATTAAATAAACCAATTAACCATGGCTATTATGGAAATAAATTACGGTCCTACTTACAGAACAAAAGACGACATAAACAATGTACCTAACTAATCTTTCTATTTAAAGTTTCTTAGTAATGTCGAGCTTAGGCGCGCTTTTATAACGGCACGAGTAGTGTTGCAAGACGTTGAGAAACAAAAGATAAGCATAGATGATGATGATAATATAACACAGTAGCACAACAGCTTAGAATTTCACCGGGTCAACGGCCACAAATAGATTTACAGCCTGTAGAGTGTTACATGTTTATAACACTAAACCATTTATATTGTTTACTTATAACTTATGATTTCCGTATTTCTCAATCGAATCTCTTATAACTACTTGATACTGTGAAAGAAAATCGTCTCCTACAAATATTTTCCTTAGCGAGTCAACAAATGTAAACCATTAATTGAGTCAGAATAATAAAAACGTTGGACACGCCAACCTTTATTGGCTACTGAGTAGGTAACAAAGTGAACAGAACATGGCTAGTCAATCGAATGGTAATTGCATACTATTTTCATAATAAAGTAGTGGAAAGAAATATAAGGCCGTTAGCACTAAGGTGAACGGTTGATTGTTTTCTAAATTAGGAATTCAAATCAAAGCAAGTTGACGCGCGACATACCGTTTAGTTTTTGGAATTATCCACAGAAGCATCGCGTATACTCTGTAGGAATTCTCCGATGCGTTTGTGCGTTATTCAGATAGCTCATAGCTCACCGTGTTACTCATTAGGAATTTACCGCAGTTAGAATAGATATGTTTCATAAATTGCTGTGCAAATATAGTTGTCTTATCGAGGATTCGAGTCTCAACTTCTCCGGAAATTTCAGTTTTGGAATTATTTGATTTTATTTATTTTTAGTTTAATTGTATTTGATCTTAGTTTTATCCGTAAAATTTATGTTTGGCAATGGGTGTTATTTACCTGAAATAAATTAATATTTTATTATTATTATTAAATCTTTGTAAGGTGCCTACGATGCTTATGGTTCTGCAGATTCCCCAAATGCGTAAGCATAGGTGACCACTAACTACCTGTTTGCCATCCTTTTTAAGGCCAAAATTACCTAAATCAGAACCCTGAATTTTTTTAAGTATTTGCAATGGCCAATATAAGAAGATGATAGTTGCATCATTATTGCTAAATGAGAGCTAATAATAATCTCGTGGTCAAGTTGTAGAATAAGCAATACATACAACAAATTGTAAAACTTTGTTGTTGTATTCGTAAATCTGGTTTCGCATACATTCATGGGTCTGTGGATGAAATTATAATTTCACGGTTTTCACCTTCGTCGCAACAAAACAAGTCCTTTTGCAAGCAAGCATTTTGTACATTATATTGAAATTTTTAGATCCAAATCACCCGACTGCTAGTTTTTAAACTAAAGGATTCTTAAAAAAATCGAATATGAAACTTTTAAAGCCTTGTACAGTATCTAAATACATTGTATAAATATGCCGAAACGTGTTGAAGTTGTGTCATCTTTACGCCCCTTGCCTTGAACTCTTAACGACAGGTATGATTTGCAGAGATTTGCATGTGTTGGAAAGGATGACGTGTTCCATATAAATATAAACACTGTTGTTGTTTATGAACGAAACAGTTTCCAACATCCAGCTTATAAAATCACTCGTCATTCTATTGTTTAGAAATGACAGAAGGAATTTTTATGAAAAGTTCAACGCCCTTAACGCAAAAAATCCATTTTCGAATCACTTTGCATAACCACAAGGAAGCGCCAAATGAACACAACGATAAAACTGAGCCCTTAAGTCGATAGAATATTGTGTATTGTTATATAATTTAGTATCAGTAAAAGCATTTATACCGTCTTCCGTTAGTCCTCAGTTATAGCTTTATTGGCCGAACTAGAGTCCCAATAAATTAATTTTAACGATACATCAGAATTATATATTTATGGGGCACCCTTTGCTGGCATTATTTTGTGCACGTATTTATTATTTTTTCTCGATAAGTTTTACTATGTTCATTGACCAATATTTACAGACTGCTCTATACATAAATATTGATCCTATACATGTCTATTATTAATGTAACCTTAAAAAGTCATGCTAGAAAGTAAAAGCATCAATCAATTTTATTAATAAGTAGTTTGGTAGCAAGGGAAAGTGACGATTGACACTGATCTACACCAAAGTGTTATCGCCTTATCTAGATACATTATAGATAGCACACAACATGTGCGGAATGTATGATAAATAACATTATGTTGGTGTCAATTTAATTAATATCTGGGTAGCTAGGTATAACATTATACAAAATAATAAGTATTTTGTATAATGTTGTATAATTTGCGTTTTGCGGCGTTAAATACACTATACAGTGACCTAATAACCTGACTGCATATCTCTCTGCCATAAGTACATAAGATAGAAGTCCTACTGTTCAGATATCAGTTCTATACGTAGAAAATTAACATTTAATAATAACTTTTTCGTACAGAAACCGGCTAGAAATCGTTGCAAGTGTTGGGATAAATCTTAGTTGAATTAGCATCCTGCGTTCAGGTTGTGATGTAAAGAACATCTGTCGTCGCTACGACCAATCAGGAGCGTGCGCAGACGCACATCTGTCGCAAGCGCAACACGCCCTCGCTTTTTTGTTCGCTTTGTTGCTATTTTTTGTCTTCCATCGGCACTGGTTCGAATTCAACCCAATTCGTATTGAAAGTTTTGACCGTTTAATTTAAATTAAATATGTACGACACCAGTACTAGCAAAAGATACAATTAGGTATGTGCAAACGGGAGAATGAGGCCTTTGTCCTGCAATGGGACAATACATCCTAGTTAGATTAGATAAAAAGTACGTAGGTACAGGTTCATAGAAACGATATAAGAAATTAAATAAAAGATGGAATAATTTTGTTAAATTGTTAGTTCTTGAAGAGGCAAAAGGGAAAAAGCTCTGCTCGTAATAAGGATTAGATTCATTAGCAGTAAACTCGTCTTTAACCACGTTTGGTCATAATAAGGATACTATAAACTTGAGGATCTTTAAAGTCAAAAAAACTGTTGTTTCTCGTTGGTAACCGAAGTATTTTAACTACACAGGATATTAGTATGTACATTTGACGTACAGTAAGTTGACTTAATGAGGTCATTAATTAACATTTAGTAAGTGTCATTCTAATGCTCTTCATCTAGTGAAACGAGTAGCGAGACGTGGCATGAGAGCGAGTCACTTGTGCCGGATTATTTTTCCAGGCTTCAGTATAAACTGGGTCGAGGATTTTTAGTTCCCGTAAATCGTAAACTAGCGCCTCCTGGCGTTCGTGGTTTGCTTACTCGTGTTTTCGAAAGTAAACCACTGACTGGTAGTAAATTAAAGTTTAACTAAAATATGGTTTGTAGGTATAAGAAGGTACAGTACCTACCCACCAAATTCGTTCAAAGCTCAATCAGCTCAGAAATGATCTAGAAGAAAATTTAGATCTTTAGATCAAAATTGTACAAAATCCCAACCAATCTTGTTATAAACATTCGTAACATGATGGGCGTGCCATATGGTTTCCGGAAAATAATGGCTAAACTCATGGTGGCAATTGGCCACTTATAACGAGAGGACACAGCTCCAGTATCATAGTCACAAGTCACAACAATCGGCAACCCATATTGTATTGATACAAAAAACAACGATGGTTTTAATAACTGCAGTAACGTATATGAGGAGGCTTTGTGTAAGGTCAGGGACCTAGAAGAAGAACTTATTCATGCAAATCTACGTATTACTAAGCTACAGAAACAAAAAAAAATACTCAGGCAAAGGAAACTAATAATTTATATGATGAATTATTTCATACTAATTGCAACCCTCATTCCTTAATAACAATAGACCTAACCGAAGATTATATATTGAAACATAATAATAGTTGTTATAAAGTAAGTCTAAATAAAATAAAAAAGTATGCAAAACTAAATAAAATCATAAATAAATGCAATAAATTCAGGAAACAACATAAACACAGTTCCAATAATATTAAACTAAGGAAAGAACGTGTTTTTCTAATAAATAAATTAAAAAACTATCAAATTAAATTAGAAGACAGTAAGAACATTTATCAAATTGACACCCAACGATTACAGTCTGCGATTGAGGTTCTTGAAGAGTCACTACATTCTCTTTATATTAAGTACATGAGCTCTCAAAAACAAATAAAGGAACACATCCTTGCTGCAAACAAGTTAGTAGAAATGTGTAATGATGAGACTGTCAGAGTGGTCCCAATGACTCTTAGCACCACTCAATGTTCTTGTCAAAGGGAATCCAACCTTGAGGCTCTTCAACCTGAGGCAACGGAGGACCCGCCCCAGTCTGGAGAGGCTCAGGACTGTATCCCTGATCAAGGTGCACCACATGTTGTACAAGGTTCATCTCAAGTAGCACAGACAGATACTTGTTCTCTCCCTTGTTCTAGTAAAGATTGTTATTGTTCTATTATGTTTTCAGATAGTTTAGGGAGAGGGTTAGGTAAATTATTGAGTAACAACCTGAGTCAATCGGCTGTTAATTATTGTATGCCAGGGAAATCCTACGAAGAGATAATGTCATCTATAACTGGGAATAAATATGATCCGAAAGCCATTATTTCTGTATTTGTAGGCAATAGTACCAATGTCAAAATTGATGACATCATTGTCAGTGTCACTGAAATCTTCAAAATTTAGCTTTATTATAGCTCTATTAGCTTTTAATATAAAATCAGACATAAGTAGTATGTCGAAGTCTTATGTATTTAACCCCACAAAGGTTAGTAATAATACTAATATTAAGGTGGTTAGCAATAATAATTTAAACTAGTCAGTAAGACCAACAGAAGGTACTAGTAACAATGTTGTTTGTCTCACCATCAACAAGCTATCTTCTGGCACTCAATTAGTTAATTGTAAAAACGGGGCTAAGCTGAAATCCTTGAAATTGTTTCATCAAAATATTCAAGGTTTTTCTTCCAAACAATTAGAAATTGAATTGTTTTTAGAAAAAACAATGTTTGATATTATTTTTATAACTGAACACTGGTTGAAAGATTATGAAATGCTAATTAATTTTGAGAATTATAGTGTTGTTTTAACCGAAAATCCATGCTACGTGGAGGTTCACTAATCTTAATAAAAAATTGTATAAAATCTAAGACTCGTAATGACATAGTTGAATTATCGGTAGAACATAGCATTGAACTGCCCTGTGTTGAGCTAGATAAGCATTTTATAGTGTGCGTTTACAGACCTCCAAATTATCAAAACTAACTATATTTGAGTCAGTAATGGAAGATGTTTTAGCTAAACTTGCAACTGGTAATAAATCAGTAATTATTTGTGGTGACTTTAATATTAATATTTTAGAAAATAGTTCAAATAGCAGTAGATTATTAAGCCTCTTCAAATCTTTCAATCTGTCAAATGTGTTTTTAGAACCAACGCAAAAAACTTCGACTACTGCAACATGTATTGATAATATCTTTTGTTGCTGCGACTATTTAGATAAAGCCACTGTAAATTATCTCCCTTCTGATCACAGCGGTCAAACCGTTAGTTTTGAGTCCAGCACACCAATACAAAAAGTGCAGATTCAAATTAGACCAATAACATCGGGTAATTTAAATAAGTTTAACAACACTTTAATAAGCAAGTTAAGTGCTCAGGGCCTAAATTTGTCCAATGGCAATATTCTGTATGAACAATTCTTTTCATTAGTGCAAACAGAGTTCAATAATTCTTTTAAGAAAAAAACTAAAACTATTTGCCCTAAGTTTTTATTTAGTGACTGGGCAACTAAAGGTATCAGGAAAAGTAGGGAAAGATTATTTGAACTGTATGGCCTTAAGCCGTATATTAATACGGAAACTTTTAATAAGTACGTTGCTACTTACTCTAAAACTTTTAAAAATATCTGCAAAGCAGCGAAAGCTTCTTTCATTAGCAACAAGGTTAAATCGGCAGACAATAAAATAAAGACAGTTTGGAAAATTATTAACAATGAAACGAACAAGAACAAAATACATAATACTGATTACACACTTGACACTTCCCGTGGTCTCATTAGCAACAACATCGATGTTGCTCAGGAATTTGCAACTTTCTTTACCAATATTCCAATTAAAACTACAGAAACTTTAAATTCCTCCCCCTTACTTGCTATTGGTCTATTAAGAGCGAATGTTTCAGCCTTTCCCGTGGAATTTAAATTTAAACATGTAAACCCTGTGGTCGTTGTAAAGGCTGAAAAGGCTTTTAAGCAACTCAAGATCAAAATTACCGAAGATCTGTGGGGTATGTCTACTAAAGTTTGTCAATCTATTATTTAGAGAATTGCATCCTATTTAGCTTTAATATTTAATTTGTGTGTAGATCAAGGGGTATTCCCGGATCTAATGAAGTACAGTAAAGTTATTCTACTATTCAAATCTGGGGACAGCAAAGACACTAATAATTATAGACCCGTATCGGTCTTGCCGGTTTTCAGCAAGATGTTTGAAAAAGTAATGTTAAATCAAATGCTCCATCATTTTAATCGTAATAATATCCTACACGATCAACAGTATGGTTTCACCAAAGGACGTTGCACAACCGACGCCGTTGTCACCTTATTAAAACACATCTTTAACGCATGGGAAGAGGCACAAGATGCAATAGGCATCTTCTGTGACCTATCCAAGGCATTTGATTGCGTGAATCACGAAACACTGCTCTTGAAACTAGAGCATTACGGACTGGGTAAACTTGCGCTTAGCTTAGTAAAATCATATTTGAATCATAGACTGCAGCAAGTTCAAATAAACGGTGTATATTCATTGGGTTTAAAAGTCAAAATGGGTGTACCACAGGGCTCGATTTTGGGTCCCTTCCTCTTTTTAGTATATATAAATGATTTACCTCATTTACTGAAAAACCGACCACAAATGGTGTTATTTGCTGATGACACATCACTGATTTTTAAGATAAACAGACATGCACAGGAGCTTGACGAAGTAAATAACGCTATGCTTAAGGTCCATAATTGGTTTACTGTAAATAATTTGGTTTTAAATGAGAAGAAAACAAAATGCATAAGATTCGCGTTACCAAATGTTACAAGTAGTGAATGTCATATTGTACTGAATAGGGAGACACTAGAATTCGTCGAAAAAACGGTTTTCCTGGGGATCACGCTTGACTCAAAACTACAGTGGGGTCCTTACTTAACATCACTTGCAGGGCGGCTAAGTTCAGCCGCTTACGCTGTTTGGAAAAGCCGCCAAGTAACAGACGTGGATACCGCGAGACTGGTCTATTTTAGTTACTTTCATAGCATCATGTCTTACGGTATTTTGCTGTGGGGACGGGCTGCAGATATTAATTCTATCTTTATTTTGCAAAAGAGGGCTGTCAGAGCCATGTAAAACCTCCGCAGACGCGAATCTCTAAGGGAACTGTTTAAGAAAATTAACATCATGACGGTACCTTGTCAGTATATATATGAAAACATTATGTATGTTCGGAAAAATCTACATCTTTTTAGTAAGATAAGTGACAGGCATAATTTTAACACTAGAAATAGGAACAAATTAGATCAACCACGTTTCAGATTGTCTAAAGTGCACACTTCTTTTATGGGGTACTGTGTAAAATGTTATAATAAAATACCACTCGATATTCTTGAACTGAATGAGAAGAAATTTAAAACATGCATTAAACGCACACTATGTAGACAAGCACATTATACGAGTAAGTTGGATGATTATATCATAGATAAAAATTCTTGGCTTAATGTTGGTCCTGCTCCACAGCCACTTGGGCTCACTAGTTAAAAGTTTTAATGTTTGGAAGAGTTGCTTCCCCTTTTAATTTTTTCTGACATTACAAACTTAATGTTTATTTTTTATTTAAACAAGTTAATTGTTGAATACTCCAATGGATAATGATTTACTTTCTTTTTGGTAGTAACATTCTATTAATCTCTCAAATACATTGCAAATTAGTTTTGTATAATTTAAAAGCATTTTTAATTTTTTTGTAAATGTGAGCACCATAGAGCCGTTTGTATTTTTTTTTAATTTATTAATATGTATGTTGACTTGAAAGATCATGGTAGCTGAGAGTATGTCATGCTCACTTAAATGTCTCGCTGATGGTGGCGAGTGTGTTGGATCATTCGGTTCCCTACAAAATGGTTGAGCTGAATAGTGCTGATCCACGCGTCATGTTCGTGAACGGGCGCCGTCAGTTGTAGTCACAACTGACGGCGCCCACAATTCAAAATATCACATTAAAAATAAGCCATGGCAGATAAGAGATGACCAGTCGGTCATCTCTTATCTGCCATGGCTTATTTTTAATCTTATATTTTGAATTGTTTTGATTATTTTTTTGTACATTGTTCTCACATATAGAAGCAACAAGAATAATGTACCCAGGATTTTGTAATTTTCTATATTTAAAAGAGTGTCCTTGGAGTTTCTTGCCCGTTCTTCTCCATAAAGATCTACGTTTTGGAATAGGCAACTAGCTTCAACTTTCTGACTAACTGACGCGACTATTTGACACTTCAAAAGTTTCTGTAAATGGTTTAATTGAAATAAATGCTTTGAGTTCAACCATTTGTAAAAAGTTTTTACTTTACACTTTTTTTTTTGTGGTACCTACCCCACACAAATTCGAATACTTACCAACACCTGCTATGTAAATAACAGTGACGGGGAGTTATTATAACACAATCCACATAGACTAAGTGGGAAAAATAAGTATTATTGAAGCGAACTCAAAAACTACCCAAGCAAAGTTAATAACATTTATTTGGGACCACCGCGCAAGCTTTCTCTACTAAATGAGGATTTCAAAATCAGTCCACAATAAACGAAACTATGGATGAACATACATAAATTAAAAAAATACATACAGGCGAACATAGAACCTCATCCTTTTTTGAAGTTGGTTAAAAAGTTACTGTGCCATTATTTAAATGAAACCATTCACTGATAAAGTTTACATTATGTGGCTCAACTTGATTTTGAGATCAATATTCATATTTCTACAAAGATTTTATTAACATTTTGAGATGACCAATGTCCGGATGGTCACCATCTATCCCGTGTGAAAACACGGGATAGATGGTGACCACGACTTTTTAATGTAGACACTGACATAAATATAGTTGGAGAGATTTCTCTCTCCAACTATATTTATATCAGTGTCTACATTAAAAAGTCGTACACCAGATATGCCTTAAGACTAAACATGACGTCCTTAAACATGATGAATATATGCAACATTATACTTAATCTGACGTATTTTTACAGGGTCAGTGCTATGCGAGGACGAAACTATAGGACCGATATTCATGAAGGAACCTTCAAACCGAGTGGACTTCAGCAACACGACCGGAGCGACTGTGGAATGCGCGGCCCGAGGATCCCCGGCCCCCGACATAATTTGGGTGCGATCTGATGGAACTGCTGTTGGTGATGTCCCTGGATTGCGACAGGTGAGGCTCTTCTATGGTACTGTTATATTTGTGTCCTATAAATGCAAGTAATGCAACGGGAAGTATTTAATAATAGTTTTTGGATTGGGTTTGTTAAGCACCAAATATATTTTGCGGCTAATCATTAAGACCAAAAGAAAGTAAACTATTAGCAAATATGTTGAGACGGTTTTAAAATCATCGAGAATCATCTACAGAAGTTTTAATATCGAATTTAGTGCCTACGCTACATGGCAAGGACAACTAGTTTAATCGGTGCCCGCATATGCAGCTCATTGCATAGTGTTACAGTAATGAAGCGCATCGAGGTTTAGTACCTATCAACTAATTAATGTAAATGAGTAATATTTTTGCTCAGAAAGGCGAAGGAATCAGGGCAAAATAACAATTTATGGTTGGAAAGTTGAAATTTAAATAAATAATCATAAGCCAGCAAAGGCTGGTTTATATATAATATAAAGGCTATCCTTCAGAATAATTTCAGACCTAGTTCAATACTTTAACTCCACAAATTCGGAGCTGAATACTTACCATTAAACATTACGTTTTCGTTCACCAGGTTCAAGCAAACGGAAACCTCCTATTCCCGCCTTTCCGCGCGGAGGATTACCGGCAAGAGGTTCACGCTCAGGTTTACGCTTGTCTCGCTCGCAACTCTGTTGGCACCATTCATTCCCGGGACGTTAACGTACGAGCCGGTAAGCACCATTTGCATAAAATTACTAATTCCAAGAGGCGCATTCTTTAAGCTTTTGTTTGTCCGTTGGCATGTGACTCTAAGAACAATATAGTACAAAAAACATTTACCACAACGATATTTCAAATTGCTAACGGACAAACTGCTCACATGTCAAGCAAGCGCCGAAGTTACTAAAGTTACAGCCATATCTCATAAAGCACGAGATTGTGTTACAACAAAACCAAGTTTCTATATCGCGTGCGCGCTATAGGAGCAGTCATAAAGCTTCATGACAGATTTATAAATAATATTTAATGGGTTAACATGACATATGCTATATCTATGTCAACCAACACGATAATGTTTCTGTTTATCCGAACGCTTTAATTTGTTGACTTATCACCCCTTTTCATTTGTAATTTGATAGTCAACTGTTTATTAAGTGATAAATGTATCTTTAATTTGTATGTGATATAGTTTTTTGACTACTGGACATAAAAATCTGTACAATTCATGTTCTGTACCCATTCGAAAAGTAAACAGGAATTGAATCGATTGTTAATGCATTGAATGTTTCACACTCATGCTTAATGAGACTATTGGCGATGTCCATTAGAGGGCATGCCGTATTAGGCGCCACACTTATTAGAATTTTAATGTAATGCGAGTTTATTCACGAAAGCTTTCAACACACGTATTTTAAACATGTTGGTAGGACGTTACTTCAATTTGTAGACAAATTGAATCGTTTCTTCGTCCGAAGACACTTTAAATGTAGCTGCACTGACTAAGTATGAAAGTTTTATTGACCATCACAAGGCGCTGCCCTTTATGACACGAGGTCAAATACGGTCAATTAAATAATCAAGAGGAAAGATGATCGAATCAGTCAAAGTTAAAGTAGTCACACTATTTTGTTTCATTATATAAAATACGTCTTGTAAGTTGCAGTATGATCCAAACTAAATCGTGAAAAAGCTCGTATATTTAAACAAAATCTTTTTTGAAATCGCTAGCGATGAAGGAAACTTGTGATTACTGTCATGCTGTGTTGTTTACTTAACAATTTTCTTACAGGTGCTCGTCAATAAAAGGTTTTAAAGATCTATCTATTTATGAATAAAAAAAATCTAATTTTTTCTCTTAATAATATTAGTTTAGGTAATATTCATGTGATTGTGTACCCATACTTAATAATATTTATTCTTAATCTTTGTCCATGTTGTATAAGTGGTTGCCCAGCATTACGACACCGACGTCAATAAGGAGTATGTCATTACTGGGAACAGTATCGTGCTCAAGTGTCAGGTCCCCTCGTTCGTAGCTGATTTCGTTGAAGTTCTATCTTGGCACACTGATGACAATGAAGACTTCCTACCCGGCGAAGACTACGGTTAATCCTTCACCGTTTTGTTTCCTTGGTCATATTCCTTAATCCAATTATCCACTAGGAAATACCTCAACTACAAACATAACATTTTCAGTGGTACAGCAGCAATACGAATCAGAAGTAAATAACGAATATGTGATTCGAGGAAACTCTGCTATTCTCAAATGTTCCATACCGTCATTTGTGGGCGATTTTGTGGATGTTATCTCCTGGCAAGACGAAGCTGGCAATTCTTTTACTTACGAGGAAAATAAAGAAGGAGATGGTACCACATGCTCAACTAAACATAACATTTTAGTTCCCAAATACCTGTCATGCTCACCATGCCAATTCCTAATCCTACAACCTAATACAAAAAATACAACCAGATGCTATTATTGCAGTTGTAACACAATACTACGAAGCCGAAGTAGTCTCAGAGTATGTAATCAGAGGAAACACCGCCGTGCTTAAATGCAATATTCCTTCCTTCGTCGCCGATTTCGTGAAAGTTGAAGCTTGGGTCAACTCTGAGGGCGGCGAATACTTACCAACCGATGACATCGGTAGTTCAGATGCAAATAACTCTAAAACATTCCTTATCCTCCGCCTCCTTCCCTCGTCTTAGAGTTTAGTCTTTCATTAGTCATGGACCACATACGTATATTCTTTCAGTTGTGAATCAGTTCTATGAAGCAGAGATTCTGACAGAATATGTTATACGTGGAAACGCCGCTGTTTTAAAATGTTCCATTCCTTCTTTTGTCGCTGATTTTGTGAAGGTGGAAGCATGGATCGACGAAGCGGGAATAGAGATTTCTCACTCAGGAGACCTCGGTACAATGGCCTCTTAAACAAATCATACTTGCTTCCCGTACTCACAACAATTCCTTACACCTCGAACCGTTCCAACTTATGTGTCTAATTGTTATTCTTCAGTCGTATCACAGTATTACGTGACCGAAGCCGAAAACGAGTACGTGATTAGAGGGAACGCTGCTATTGTTCACTGCAAGATTCCATCTTTTGTTAGTGACTTCGTTTACATTGAAGCTTGGATCATGGAGGACGGACAAATCCTCACAGTTAACAATACAAATACAGCACAGGGTACATCTCTAATGATTTCTTCAAAACCGTTTTCCCATCCAAATGAACTCCTCGATTTATCTCATCAAATAACGTTATATTTTTTTGTAAGTGGTGTCACAGCCTTTCGAAGCCGAAGCTGACAACGAGTACGTGATTCGCGGCAACGCAGCTATCATGAAATGTGAAGTGCCAAGCTTTGTTTCTGACTTTGTATACGTTGAAATGTGGATGGATAGCGAAGGAGGCACCTATTACCCCAACAGTAGCGAGGGTAATTTCTCACTTAGAGAGAGCAATCCTCATCCCTGATTCCTTTTATTTGATTTGTCACAGCGGTACTCCAAATATATGAGGCTAGAGTCAACGATGAGTTCATTTTGCGAGGCAACACAGCTATTCTGAAATGCATCGTGCCTTCGTTTGTTGCGGACTTTGTTCATGTTGTGGCCTGGATAATGGACAATGACACGGTATCTGCTGAGGAGCACTCTAATTTTAACGATGGTAGTTCATGAACGTAAACGTATTTCATTCCTCTTTCCCTGTCCTACGCATTCTGCTTTTTAACATTTGTTACAAGAATAGGTAATATTTTTAACGTTCACAGTGGTACATCAGTCTTATGAACCTCGTGTTATTGATGAAGACGTCTTACGAGGCAATTCCGCCATTGTCAAATGTACGATTCCATCATTTGTGGCGGATTACGTTCATGTAGTGGATTGGGTGGCAGACGAAGAATCTCTCTCTGGGTTTTCGTTCAACCGCTCCGAGGGCAATTACGGTAATAGAGAGCAACGCGCGGCCCCAATTGTCCCTATCCGCACTCCACTGAATCCCCGTGTCGGAGTCAATATATGGCTACAAATGTATACATAGTCTTATCCCTGTATCTAAAATATTTCAGCTGTAAATCAATTCTACGAATCGCAAGTCTACGACATCTATGTAATTCGCGGGAACGCTGCAGTATTCAAATGTCACATACCTTCGTTTGTATCAGATCATGTTCAAGTAGTTTCTTGGCATGATACCGAGGATGGAGAGTATACATTAAATCATAATTACGGTACTTTTGATTCAAAATTTGAATAATTATACACCTTTGTATCCTGTCCACTGTCATTCGTTTGAATTAGATTAGGATTACTCGTTAGCATTGAAATAACATTTTAACCCAATTACTCATTGGCAATTTCAATTTCATTTCGTCGTAGTCGTCTCTCAAGCGTACACCGTTAATTTGGTTGAAGAAAACGTATTACGAGGGAATTCTGCAATTATAAAATGCCTGATTCCAAGTTTCGTAACTGAATATGTAGCAGTGGCAACCTGGATAATTTCTGAAGGAGAAGATGAGGTCGAAATAACAATAAACGATACTGTCAATAAAGAGGGTATTTACTATGAAGATAACTTCACTGTATCTGAGTGTCCCATCCTAATCCTTTGAATAATGTTATTGTTTATTATTCTTACGAGATTCTTCGAATTCATATTTGCAGTAGTTACACAAGCTTATACGGTCAACCTTATGGAGGAGAGTGTTTTACGTGGGAACGCAGCCATTCTCAAATGTCATATTTCGACCTTCGTGACAGAGTATGTTAGTGTGTCGTCCTGGATTATCTCAGAAGGAGAAACCGATGAATTGGAAATAAAAGCAGAGTCTAACGATTTGGGTATAGTTTCACCAAAATAGGTTTTTGCGCTACCCAATAACCCTTTTCCCATTCCTCAGTTACGCATCATCACTATCTCCAATTTTTTCATAAGTTATTTAAAACTTTTCAGTTGTATCTCAAGCATACACTGTGAATTTAATGGAAGAAAATGTTCTGCGTGGAAATTCAGCGATTGTAAAGTGTCACATACCAAGTTTTGTAACAGAATACGTTACAGTTTCATCTTGGATTATTTCTGAAGGAGACGTTGATGAACTAGAAATTCAACTAGATCAGACATTCAATTTAGGTATTCAACTAAATGAAACGAGGACCAAATTCCTATATCCATCCCCCCATCAGATGTAGATACACCACAGTTCCTTAACGAAGTAAATCAAACATGGGTTGTTATCTATTTTCAGTGGTTTCCCAATCCTATACAGTAAATCTCTGGGAAGAGAATGTCTTACGCGGAAATGCTGCTATACTAAAATGTCATATTCCAAGTTTCGTCACCGAGTATGTCACGGTCACTTCCTGGATTATCTCAGAAGGGGAACAGAATGAAATGGAGATTAATTTAAATTCCGATTTTAATTTAGGTAACATATAGCGACAATTTCACCCCACCGAGGCATCCGTCCTTTCCAATATCCTCCTACGTTGTTCGAATCAGTTCTAGGTACAATTAGTGTGAAGTTAGTTAAGCTAGTAGTAATTTGAAATCTTGCATTATAATTTACATTGACATAACGATTTCAGTCGTGTCTCAAGCTTATGATGTGAAATTTTGGGAAGAATACGTTTTGCGTGGCAACGCTGCTATTTTGAAGTGTCAAATTCCGAGTTTTGTCTCTGAATACGTGGCAGTAAGTTCCTGGATAATCTCTGAAGACGAGAAAGAGCGAGAAATTAAAATGAATGCTTCATCCGACCTAGGTACATTGTGCGACTGATTCTGTGTCAGTGTTTGCTCCTTACATCCTGTTCAACCTTAACTCTTCATCCCAATTCATGTTTTAAAATACGGAATCAGATTGCCAAACCGTAAACTGTTTACTAAAAGTTAACATACTGACGACTGTTGTAACTACCCAAATATTTTATCTACTCGTCTCAGGTGTCACAATGTTGTTTCAGTGGTATCTCAGGCATACGCCGTGAATCTGATGGAAGAGTACGTTTTGAGAGGCAATAGCGCTATTTTAAAATGCCACATACCAAGCTTTGTATCAGAGTATGTTAACGTCATGTCTTGGATCATCAGCGAAGGCGACGAGGAAATAGACATCAAACTAGAGTCAACAAATAATTTTGACGGTACGAAGTGAATTTTTTTTCAGGCTGTAAACAGCCTATTTGCCTTGAGGATAGTATTAACTTGTCAGGGGAATAGTAAAATGTCTTTCTGAATGTCATTGGCCGCGTCCATTGCTAGGGTTGCATACCTATGTATGGTTAAGTTTAGGGCGTTGTTCCTTAAATGGGTTCCCGTGATTCCATGAGCCTCACGGCTCACCTTTATCCTTTATCCCTCTTCCTTAGTCTAATGCATGCAGTGACATTTATAAGTAAATCGCAACCTTATGTTGCGTTGCATAACGTTGAATTGCTTTTTCAAACCTTAAATGTTAACAGACTTAATGCAACAGCTTTTTCTTTTCTTAACAGAGGGCAAATACTTAGTGCTTCCATCTGGAGAATTACATATTAGAGATGTTGGACCTGAGGATGGTTACAAATCATACCAATGTAGAACAAAGCACAGGCTTACTGGTGAAACACGATTATCTGCGACTAAGGGACGACTAGTCATTACCGGTGAGTAAAAAAAAAAATACAATTAATAATAAAGTGTCATCAATTCATGTTTTAGTTACGTTATTAATAATTTGGTCATATTATTTTCTATACATATTCTTTTATTTTACACATTTGTATGTTTTCTTATCATGAATTAATGGCGCGATTATTTACTATTTTCGCAGTGAATAGTGCTTTTTACATCGATAACTAGTTACTGAAATAAACTGTAAATTAACTACTACTTATGAAGCACCTACTTTCAGTTTTGGAAACCATATTAATATGCGTGTGTTAAACACTATTCACTGCAAAACATTTTAACTAAACAAGAAAAAGAATGTCCTCATTTAAAAATTTTTGGACAAGCCTCTAAGTTTAAAATTGTGTGGAAATAGCCCTTGTTAGTGTTTAAATGAGAATATTTAATTTGTAATAACATGTAAAAAGATTTTCTGTGCAATAATTATAATCTTTATTTGTAATATACATACGTAGTTACTGAACTATTTTAATTTTAAATACTGATTTAACGTTCAAGCTTTTATTTAAAAAAGATTATTTTTATTGTGTTATATTTTATGAAGCTTAAATACGCAAACTCTATTTTGCGTCTTTAAGTTTACCATTTTCGACTTATAACTTGCCTGAATGTTGGGATAGGGTACCCTGCAGAGCCTTGACTCGCGGTAGTTTTGAAATCCTGGGGATCAGTAGGGGTGTGTTAGGGCCTACTTTCCGATTGACTGTTTTGGTGTCCTCTGTTCGTGATCTCGCCTTCTCCCAACATGCGCAGAGCCGGTGGGCCGGGTACCTCCCAAGTTCCCTAGCGCGTCGACAACAAGTGGCTACCAGTTTACTGAGCTCTCCAGCCTCTCTGTACTGTGTCCAGCACAGGCTTACCCAGCACCGATGTTCCGGTAAGATTCACATTAACGTCGTTTTACGTAATTCCTCAGAGCCCATAGGGCGCGTGCCACCTAGGTTGGCCACTACACAGGTTGGCATGATGTTTGTGACCACGTCGGGAACGTCATTTACATTACAATGTCCAGCTCAGGCATTCCCTGTCCCCATATTCAGGTATGGCATTTTGCTATTCTAGTAATATTATGACAATTTTTAGAACCCGTTGGCCGCGTACCTCCCAAGTTTGCATCTGTTTTGACGGGAACCATGTTTGAAGTTAAAAAAGGCGATTCTTACGCTTTGCAGTGTCCCGCCCAAGCGTTCCCAACCCCTCTGTTCAGGTAATTTTAACTTCAAACTTTTCTTTTCTCTGCATCTGTAGAGCCTGTCGGACGCGTTCCGCCAAAATTTGCATCTTTCGTCATGGGAACTATGATTGGAGTCAAGAAATCTAATTCATTTGCCCTACAATGCCCTGCGCAGGCGTTCCCAGTCCCGATTTTCAGGTACTTCTAGTATTCTTGTCAATTTAATATTCATATCGTATATCAATATAATAAATTCAATTTGCTTCAGAACCTATGGGGAAAGTATCACCAAAATTTCCAAGTTTAGAAAAAAGTAGACTTTTCAACTATGACAGCAATCAAAGCGTAGCGCTTTTATGCCCCGCTCAAGCATTCCCTGCCCCAATGTTTAGGTAAGAAAATTCTGATAGTAAGGTTTAATTTTATCAAAATTAAATATTACAATCGTTCATTTGATAGAGCCTATGGGAAGAGTATCGCCAAAATTTCCAACTGGAGACATAAGTAGGACGTTTATTGCTAACATGGGCGATGGAGTCCCTTTACTTTGCCCTGCACAAGGATTCCCCGCTCCAGCATTTAGGTAATTTTTAAATTGTCTATCGTTCTTATAATTATACAGAACCCATGGGCAAAGTCTCGCCGAAATTTCCATCAACTGAAACTGGACGCAGTTTTACGTTCTCGTCCAATTCTTGTGTGACAATGCTCTGCCCAGCTCAAGCGTTTCCAGCCCCACTTTTCAGGTACATTGATTTATCTTGGTCTTATCTCTTTAGAGCCTGTGGGGCGAGTACCACCAAAATTCCCTTCGATGGATAGTTCAAGAAGTTTCAGCGCTGTATGTAACGCCAGCTTGACGATATTATGTCCAGCACAGGCATTCCCGGTCCCAGTATTCAGGTAAAAATCCCAATGGATTAAACACCACAAAAATATGTTTGATTTGATCCTAGAGCCCGTTGGTCGTGTTCCACCAAAATTCACAACAGGCGACAAAAGTCGTGCATTTGATGCAAACGGAGGTGATAGCGTCACTCTTTTGTGCCCCGCTCAAGCTTACCCTGCCCCGACCTTCAGGTATATTATTACATATGGATTATAATATCTACTTATGTAACTTGTTCTTAGAGCCATTGGGTAGCGCCGCTCCGAAAGTAGCAACAAAAATGATCGATATAACGGAAGTATCTCTCAGTAACACTGTCACATTACTTTGTCCCGCGCAAGCTTTCCCCGTTCCAATATTCAGGTAAAATAACTTGATCTTAATATGTAGCAAAATGGTTATATTTATGTCCAGAGCCCGTAGGAAGAGTTCCTCCGAAGTTCCCAACACTGGATAGTACTAGAGGTTTCAGTGCCCTCATAAATGCTAGCGTAACGCTGCTGTGTCCCGCTCAAGCTTTCCCAGTACCTTTATCCAGGTAAACTTAAGTGATTTGTATCTATTTTCTTCTAGAGCCAATTAATAGCGCCCCGCCAAAAGTACCTACTAAAACGATAGAGTTTGTGGAATTCGCGATGGGCTCCAGCATTACGTTGCTTTGTCTGGCACAAGCATTCCCGGTCCCTGTCTTTAGGTGAGTTTTATCTCAACAATAATAGGACGCGTTTGTTTTTAGAACCAGTTGGTCTTAAAGCCCCTACATTCTCTACGGATTTCAAAATGGCGTGGTATGTAAAGAACGTTGAGCAGGGCTTCGCGTTACTTTGTCCAGCACAGGCACACCCCGCCCCTTTATTCAGGTATTTTTACTCATCTTTTTAGAACCAATCGGCTCCAAAAGCCCTTCGTTTTCAAGCGGTTCAAAACTAGCCTGGTTTGAGATTCGACAAAAACAGGATTTCGCATTAATATGTCCGGCCCAAGGGTATCCTGTACCACTATTTAGGTGAGAACCTACTCTTAATTTCTGTCAATTTCCAGAACCCGTTGGTTCCAAGCCCCCCACATTCTCTACTGAAGACAAATTGGCATGGTTTATTAGTAGACCTATAGGACAGAGTTTAGCTTTGCTATGTCGGGCCCAGGGACATCCTATTCCTGTATTCAGGTACATAACTACAATATTTTATTATTTTAGAGCCAATTGGATCAAAATCACCCACATTTTCCACTGATAATAAGTTTTCTTGGTATATGAGGAATACTGGCCAGAGTCTAAACCTCCTATGTCCAGCTCAAGCTTTTCCAGTACCAGTGTTCAGGTGAATAAATTATGCCTAATATTTTCAATTGTAGAACCCGTTGGCTCAAAGTCCCCTACATTTTCGAATGACGTTCAGTTCTCTGGGATAACTCGTAAAACTGGTCAAGATTTTGCTCTTTTGTGTCAAGCGCAAGCATTTCCAGTCCCAGTATTCAGGTAAGAGAACCTTGTATTTAAACCATCAATGATGTTTAACGTATTTGTCACAGAACCAATCGGCTCCAAAGCACCGTCATTTTCTTTGGAATTTAAAAGCACTACTCTTACGAAAGTGATACAACAAGCCATAGTTCTCTTGTGTCAGGCTCAAGCTCACCCTCCTCCTGTATTCAAGTGAGTGACTCATAACTTAGATTATGTTTTCTTGGTTTAGAACCAGTAACGGCGAGAGCACCTGCATTTCCTACTTCCGCAAGTTCTTACAATTACGAAATAGAAGCTAATTCTGGGGGTTCTATGCTTTGCCAGGCACAAGGGTATCCCCAACCAGTATTCAGGTAGGTCCTGTTTTTGACTGTGTTGTCCCTATTTTAGAACCCGTTGGTGCAAAAGCTCCTTCTTTTTCGACTGATTCCAAGGGCAGTATATTCGTTAGAGAAATCGGACAAAATTTTGCATTGCTCTGTCAGGCGCAAGCATCCCCTATTCCAGTATTTAGGTAAGTCGAAATTAATAAATTGTTTGTTTCTCCAGAGCCCGTAAGCTCCAAGCCGCCTAGCTTCTCCACTGATTTCACTCTGTCAGCGGTAACAAGACATAAGGGTCAAAGTTTCGCATTATTATGTCAAGCTCAAGCTTTTCCTATACCGATTTTCAGGCAAGTGTCGAAAGATCTATTTTAATAAATTACGTATTTCTAGTCCATTTGCGGTTTATCGTGGAATAGTCATAAATCAGATCAGTTGGTTCATTTTTTTTTAATAATAGGTGGTTTCTACAAAGTTCTTCTGAGATGAAAATCTCTTGGCACAAGTAATAACTTGTTATGATTTGTATGCAGAACCCGTCGGATCCAAAGCTCCTTCTTTTTCAACTGAATCAGCTCTTTCGTCTATAAAAAGGCATCAAGGTCAAAGTTTTGCTCTACTTTGTCCAGCTCAAGCTTTTCCAGTTCCAATATTCAGGCAAGTTTCAAAATTAATTTTATTAATTAGCAGTACAAACACAATGTTATAGAACCAGTTGGCGCTAAGTCCCCGACATTTTCCACTGAATCAATGGGAAGCATTTTTCGAAAGCGCGAGGGACAACCCTTTACACTTCTTTGTCAGGCTCAGAGTTATCCGGCTCCAGTTTTCAGGCAAGTGTTTTTTTTTCTCACATCACAGAACCTGTGGCCTCCAAAGCACCAACTTTTTCAACGGACGCTCGTAGCACAACTTTTATACGCATCGTCGGACAAAGTTTCGGATTACTGTGTCAAGCACAGGCCTTTCCCGTACCCGTATTCAGGCAAGTTTGTTGTACGATTTGTTAATTGATTTAGCCACTGCTTCTGAAAAGATCGGTTAAGATTTGAATTCCTCACATCAGTTATGACTTAGGGATAGTAAATATGTTTTCGAATTTTATGTAGAGCCGATCGGGAGCGCAGCGCCAAGTATCACGACAACACAAAAAGCTGCTGTCTCTTACCCACAACAGACTTCGCTAGCGCTTTTGTGCCCTGCGCAAGGATTTCCTGTGCCAGTCTCAAGGTGCGTCAGCTTGTGTTTATTGTTGTTTAGTCCAGTCATCGAGATCTACAATTCTCAAAACTATAAGTAGGTAATGTTTTCTAATATAATTCGATGGTCCCTCCCAGTCAATGGGCGTCAAGAGTGTCTCGTCTATGTGCGTAAGTGATATCTGATTTTTCATAAATACAACTGACTTAAGCGTCACTTAGAATATGAACCAAAACGATTCCAAACAGGGTTTGCAAAACAGTCGTCTCTGTAATTACAGAACCAACCAATAAAATTGTCCCTCGAAAGGATTCTACTAAACACTTTGAGGGGTGGGAAGTGTTCACCGTGGCGCAAATGGACGTGGCATACTTAACCTGTCAAGTTGCTGCTTACCCGGCGCCCGTGTTTAGGTGAGTAGGCATTACAAGGACGGTTTTATATTCCAGAGCCGACCGGTAGGACGGGGCCGAAGGTGACGGGCGACGGGCTCAATCGGCATATAGGTCGACAAGGTGAAAGCCTTGCGCTCCTTTGCGACGTTCAAGCTTTCCCAGCCCCTCTTACGAGGTATGGCCTTTAAAGACTTAGGGCCGGCCGCCGGCATCTCACGCAATCATTTATCACGTAGTCATACCATACCACTATCATCCAATGTACTGATATCCGTTGTTATTGCAGTCTGTTGCGGCGGCCGCCCCGCCCACACGTGACATGAAGGCGTGATGAATCGCGGCCGGCCGCGCGCCCTATTACGGTCCCCAGCCAAAGTAACGATTGAGCGGCGTAGACACCTGTTGGTAAGTGTCAGGGTGTTCTTGCTTTCGTTCAAACGCTTTAATCTTTACTTTGTGCTTTTCGTGAGTCAAGGCTGCACTTTACTTATTTTTGTAGCAAAAGAACAGCCCTGGTGTATGCGGTAGCTTTATATTAACTCTGTCCGAACGGCTAGCTTTTTATGTTAATTAAATCTTCGTGTATATCACTTTTATTTCTCAATATGATGGTTTGAATTTCTTCGCAACGTGTATTTTTTACACACTAACATACATGTGCAGTATAGTGGTTTAGATTGCTTTTGTTTCTTCTTTAAGAACCAACAAACAGTATTCCTCCCAAGCTGTCTAGTGGTCGTTTACAAGAATCAGAGTTGAATGTCGGAGAAACGGGCACTATTTTATGTCTAAGTCAAGGTTTTCCAGTTCCTGGATTCAGGTGGGTGTCTCTATTAGGAACTTTATTCCCCAGTATATACTTATAACTGTAACAACTACCTATCATCCTAATCGACTAATTATGTCTCGAGTAACTTTATTATTTGCTTTAATTGACGAGCTACCAACGTCCCTGGACCCTATAACTTAAACCAAGAAACATTGCAAGTGGTCTGAACTTGTTCTCTTTTGTTCCAGATGGTACAAGTTCGTTGAAGGCACGACCAGGAAACAGCCAGTTACCCTTGATGACAGAGTAAAACAAGTATCAGGAACCTTGATTATCAAAGAGGCTAAAGTTGAAGACTCTGGAAAATACTTGTGCGTTGTGAACAATTCTGTTGGTGGTCAGTACATTTTTTTTTTTTATAACAGAAGAAGTATAGTTACTATAATAAGATTTGAAAATCATTAACAATCTTTAATTTTCAGGCGAATCTGTGGAAACTGTTTTGACCGTCACTGCTCCCCTTAAAGCTACTGTTGAACCCGCTACACAAACTGTTGACTTCGGAAGACCCGCTGTATTTACCTGCAGATACGAAGGAAACCCTGTTAAAACTATCACATGGTTTAAGGATGGAAAGGACATGAAGCACCACGATGCTACTCTAAGGTAGGAGAACATTATTTCTTGAAGACTAATTTTTGTTAAAATCATTTTGCAGATACATTTCACGGTGTAAGGAGTTAACGTATATAAAACGTAGGATTTATATAAACATACTTCCGTATTACAGGATTGAATCGGTGAAGAAAGAAGACAAGGGCATGTACCAGTGCTTCATTAGGAACGACCAAGAAAGTGCAGGAGCCAGCGCTGAACTGAAACTGGGAGGACGATGTAAGTTGAGACAACGCACTGTAAGCTTTCATGAAATTCTTCAAATACCTCCTAAATGAGTCAAAATCAAAATCATAATTCGTAGTTATTGTAAACTTATTTCCGAAAATTCTGTTTCCAGTCGAACCACCACTGATCCGTCACAGTTTCGGCGAACAGACTTTCCGCTCCGGACCATCCCTCCGTCTGAAATGTGTCGCATCTGGCAACCCTACTCCCGACATTTCCTGGCTTTTGGACGGCGAGAAACTGACCAGCGGCGAAAGGCTTCAGATCGGACAGTTTGTTACTGCTGATGGCAACGTTGAATCTCACTTGAACATCTCTTCTGTGCATACTAATGATGGTGGATTGTACACGTGCATTGCGTCTAGCAAGGTAAATATTTAGATTCATTTGTTTCTGGGAGGTACATACTGCGACAACCAAATAAATCGGAATACGGGGTAATAGGATGATGATAATATTTTTTTCTAAACTTCTATGAACTGAGCAATATTTTGAAGTTATTCCATTAGAAAGAAAGATAGAAAGTAATCATTTATTTGCTGATAATGTGGTATACATATAAGTTGAAGTATTTATTAAGTGTCCTAATAAAAAAAATTACCTTACGGCATGCAAAATATTAGGTTTGAATTAAATAGTAATATAGATACAGCTATTACGATCATTATGAGCCGTAGTCGAATTTAATAGGTTGTTACAGACCAGACAACAACAAAAAACAAATTAACATATCATCTATCCATATCTGGCAAACATAGAAACTTATGTCAACTATTTCAGATTATCTCATCAACTAATGCATTTATTCGTAAATTCCAGGTTGGCAGCGCATCCCACTCGTCTCGCGTCAACGTGTACGGCCTGCCCTACGTGCGACCCATGAAGAAACGCCCCGTCGTCGCCGGAGACAACCTCATTGTGCACTGCCCAGTAGCTGGGTATCCTATCGACTCTATTGTATGGGAACGTGATAACAGGTTAATATGAAACGAATTTATTATTATTACAAGTCGTGTGCCCGATGGGATTTCCCATCCGCAAAAACGACGAACTTCCATACAAGCTTTCATCCCCTATTTATCTCCTTTGGGGGGGCTGAATTTTCAAAACTCCTTAGTGCTCACTTTCGTTATATAAGAAACTCTTGTGCAAAATTTCATGCTTCTGGACCCAGCGGTTTAGGCAGTGAGTTGTCTAATAGTGAATGTATAAATTAATTTAAGATTTTTATCAATAAGTAGATGAACCTTGTGTCCGCTCGGATATCCCATCGGCAAAAATGACGACCTTCTATACAAACTTTCATCCCTGATTTTAACCCTTTTAGGAGACGAATTTTCAAAAATCCTTCCTTATTGCTCACTTTCGATATAAAAGCAAATTTTGTGCAAAGTGTCATGCTTCTAACTACCCAGCGATTTAGGTTGTGCGTTGTATGTCAGTGAATGTATGAATTTAAGATTTTTATTAAGTCGTTTTTGGAAGTATCCTTTTGTTCTAGATCCTTCATAGGATGTAAGGCGAAAAAAATCGGAGCGCAACCAGGCGAAAACAACTGTATTTTATTTTCTATTGGACAGAATTCTGACTTATAAATTATTTGGGGTCTCCAAATAATTTATAAGTCAGAATTCTGTCTGGTGCATCTCGAAGTTAATCGAACGGTATAGAACGTTTTGACTCCTCCCTCCCCGCCTACTGTCTGGGGAAAAATAAAACTTCTAACGTGAGATTTACTGTGCCACGAGACCAATCCATTATTTTAGAATTTCGCCTCAAATTCATTTTCCATTCGTATAATATACGATATCAAATGAAGCTTTCCAGAATAGACCGTGACTCATTTTGACTAACGTTTAAATTCCAGGGTTCTACCCATCAATCGCAAACAGAAGGTATTCCCAAATGGCACCCTCGTGATCGAAAATGTAGAACGAATGAGCGACGAAGCGACCTATACTTGCGTAGCCAAAAACTCCCAGGGATACACCGCTAAAGGAGCTTTAGAAGTACAAGTCATGGGTAAGTTCGTATGCAATAAGTTTTTATGACGTTGAGGTACCTTTGAGTGTTCAAATGTAGACCGTCAATAGGGATGATGCCTGGATAAAAAAAAAAAAAAAAATTTTGTCCGTCACTCGGATAATAAAAAAATTAGACACGTATTTCTTGCTTTATCATAATAATAAAAATTTACTTAGATAAAACCGCATTTTAAGTTGGGGAGTGGGGGTCCCTACGTCACTAGTATGTATAAAATCTACATACTCGTGACGTCATGGCACATTTTACCTCAATGTATCGCCGTAATCCAAAAATTCTTAAGGCACAGTTGAAACAGTTAAAGGCATCTGACCAACAAGAGAAACTGTTTATAAAATGAACGATAACTGAATAGTGCAATATGGCTCGCAACCAAAGAGTCATTTCATGTGTTTTTCTTTCCTGTTAATCTTTAAAACACATTATTAATCGCTTTGAAAACTGAATTCATATAAACAAAAAACAGATTATTTCAACGAGCTAATCTAATCGGTAATAATAAAGCAGGAATCTCAAAATTTTCACGCACGTAGGTAATCAATGAAATAAGGCTGACACTACTACTGAATAGTATTTTATCTCAAAGGTACCTACGATATACTACCACAGATTTTTGTTTTTGTGAATGTAATGATTTCATTCAACGAGATTAGGTAATGTTTAAAAATATACTTAAGTAAAAGCTTCGATTCGATTTAGATTCTTATATAAAAACGTGACATGATTTTGCATTATGTTGATATTAACTTATTTCATTCACAATCCTCATGAGATGTTTGTTTTCCGAGAAAAAACCGTTTGCTGGGTATATTATGAAAACTTGACACTCAATTTAGAATACGCAAATAAACTTTTTTTTTTCAGGAAGACTTGTATAAATTTAATAGAGCGAGTAGGTTAATAGGGAAACATAATTTTATGTTCTTCAATAACAGTTAACGGTTTGTTACTGAGTTCCTAACACATTTTCAAATTTACAAATTTATATTCAGATATTTTATAATGATACTTTATTAAAACTCACACTGGGACTCAGTTGTTTCTCCTTTATTAAAACCATAATTTAAGAAAACTATGCTAATATTTTAAGAAACAGTTTAAAAAAAACCTGTTCAATCTATGAATACCGAAAACAGCTAGTTACACTAAATTATGGTATTAGATTTAATGTGTATTGTGTACTAATCAAATTTATTTTCAGATATACAAACTGTAGAATTACATAATTCAAAATGAATGTTATTTTCTACTCATAAAAATACTTATAGACCAAGATGTTTATGCCCGCCAAAGCTACATCGTATGCCACACACGCCCCTGCACTAGTGCTTAGTTTAAAGTAATATTTTTATACAGTGCCCCCTCAAATATTACCATTTGAGTTTGGTGACGAGCCGGCAAATGCAGGAGACATGGCCTCCATATCTTGCGCATTGAGCAAAGGCGATCAACCCCTTAATATCTCCTGGGTTCTCAATGGACAAGTAATACCAAAGAACAACGACATGGGAATCGTTTTAACCGTTATCAACAAAAAGACCTCGATCCTAAACATAGACTCTGTAAGTGGTATACACAGGGGCACGTACCTCTGTGTGGCGACGAACATGGCTGGCTCAGTTAATCATAGCGCTGTACTCGAAGTCAACGGTACTCATCCTAATAACGTTCAGCTTGCTTTTTTCGGTTATGTAGTGTGCATTATCCCAAAACCACCCTAACCCCGTTATAATAATAATTATTTGATAATAGTTCCACCTCAAATTATGCCCTTCGAATTTGGAGAAGAAATTCTGAATGAAGGAGAAACTGCATCAGTGTCATGCGTAATGAGCAAGGGTGATCTGCCGGTGAAGTTCACATGGCGCTTCAATGGAGAAGAAATAAAATCTCGCAACAATCTCGGCATTGTACTCACGAATATCAGCAAGAAAACATCTATATTAAACATAGAACCTGTAAGCTCAGTTCATCGAGGCTCTTACACTTGCGAAATCAAAAACGAAGCCGGCGTTACAAACCACACCACAATTCTAAGCGTTAACGGTCCGCTTTATTCTTTATTAATTTAATATTTGTTTTAATCGCTTTTATAACTTCAGTTCCTCCCCAAATCTCACCCTTTGAATTCGGCGACGAGCCAGCCAACGCTGGTGATACCGCGTCGGTTCAATGTGTTATGAATAAGGGTGATCTACCGGCTAACTTCTCGTGGAGTCTAAATGGAAGAAAAATTGCTCAGAACAATAATATTGGAATAGCTATTGGAGGCATGGGTCGCAAAATGTCGATACTGAATATTGATTCTGTCAATGGCACCCATAGGGGATTGTACGTTTGCTACGTGGAAAACCTAGCTGGTCAAGTCAATCACAGTGCCACTCTGGAAGTTAATGGTTCTTTATATTTTGATTTCTATGTAGTTTCGTTATAATTTTAATTTGTACGTTTGGTATCTTAAACTAAATAGTAGCTTCCTATAACAGTTCTACCCCAAATCCATCCTTTTACCTTCGGAGAGGAACCAGCTAACGCGGGCGACACAGTTGGAGTGCAATGTATGGTGACGAAGGGCGACACGCCAGTCAATATCACTTGGCACTTGAATGGGAAACCAACTAGTGAAATTCCGGGGACCACCGTGACTAAAATCGGCCACAAGTCAAGCAGCTTGTCGATAGACTCAGTAGCATCCATACACACAGGAGTGTACACTTGCTCAGCCGCCAACAGAGCCGGTCATGCCAATTACTCAACTGAGTTGGCTGTTAACGGTATCTATACCCTAATGACCTCGAATATGACCAAATGCATCGTATAGATTTGTTGCTTTGTTTCCCATATTTTTAATCCCTGTAAACATTTCCTTTACCTACACTGTTCCACAATATTACAGCCACATAAAAAAAAAAAACATCAAAGGCGTGGTGACAGATACAACGTGACTTGATCCAAATTTTAATCAAAAAACAATAATAACGGAATAATTCACAAATATATACGTAATTGCAGTACCTACATTACTTGATTAGCAAAGTTTTTACAGTACACTTTAGCAGTATTCGGCTTGGAGTTAAGGTATTAAGCACCTTTCCATGTCAATTAATAACAATAAACTATTTTGTAGTTGTGCCGCAGGTTACGCCCTTTGATTTCGGGGAAGAAATACTCAACGCAGGGGATACAGTATCTCTAACTTGTACCGTCGGCAAAGGGGACTTACCTTTGAAAATTCACTGGGAACTAAACGACAAAACTCTTAACGCGGGCAATGGTATTCTGATAAACAGAAACGGAAAAAGAGTCTCAATTCTGATATTAGATAATGTTCAACATGAACATATTGGCAATTACACTTGCATAGCTGAAAATGAAGCCGGTCGCAGTAGCCACAGTGCGGTGCTCAACGTGAACGGTACCGAGTACAAACACTTCCAAAAGTTGCTAAGCTTTTGTTCGCACGATTTATTAATTGTTACTTTATTTGTGTACGTTTATAAATTGTATTTTTTTGCTAAAACTTAAACCCAGTCCTACATATATAAAACCGAACATTCATTGACACGCTGCGAATATTTTAGTTAGAGCCTTACTATATCCGCCCTCCGCTAGCTTAGATTCGGAAACACATTGTTCTTACACTACTAAATAATGATAACATCGTGTGTGGCAAAGTACGATAGCAGCATCACGGCATAATACGAGTATGAATCAAATTGTCTCTCCTTTTTATTAAGCAGTCATTAAACTCGGAATTGCCCTTCAAAATTTAATACAAAATTGACAAAACTTACAATTTGAATATTCACAAATCCAAGCAAGGTTCTCCCCATCCTACCATATTAATAATACGAAGAAAAAAACACGACTTTTTAAATTCACAATAAATGTAGTCTTGTCACCACTTTTTTTTAGTTTTCGCAATTAATTCCTATTCCCACTGCAGTCCCTCCACAGATTAAACATTTCGAATTCGGCGAGGGACCAGTAAATGCTCAAGAAATGGTTTTAGTCATATGTCTAGTCAGTAAAGGGGATCTACCTGTGACCATAATTTGGTTTTTTAATGGAAAATCTGTAAAATCTGGAGATATTGGAATCAATCTTGTGAACACGAAACGATCAAGTCAACTAAACATCGAATCTGTGAGCCATCAAAATCAGGGAAATTATACATGTGTGGTAAAAAATGAGGCAGGCTCCATGAATTATTCTGCGGAATTATTCGTCAACGGTACTTTGAATTGATGCATTTTTGCCTGCTAGATGATGTGTTAATTTTTTTTTTCTATATTTTTCCTTTTGTAACTTTGGCGGGCCATAAAATTGATAGTCTCTAATTTATTATAGTCAGTACTGGAATTATACGCAAAGGAAAACATTCAGGTTCATTATATTGGGCACGCGAAATTATTTTTAACTTCTAGGAAATAATACTTTCCAGTGGCACCAGTTATAACTCATTTTGAATTCGACGAATCTGTTTTTTACGGAGAGGGTGTTCAAGTCATGTGTCATGTACCAAAAGGAGACAAACCCTTAAATTTTAAGTGGACATTTAGCGGAGGAGATGTGAGTTCACTGCCCGGTTTGAACATCATGAACGTGGGCGATAGGGGTTCAGCTCTCATAATCCCCGCGGTGACGGCTAAACACTCTGGCAATTTTACATGCACCGCCTCTAATATTGTCGCCAGTGCTAGCCACCACGCCACGCTCAATGTCAAGGGTATATGGTCTCGGTGAATTGTCTTTGCTTATGCGTTTTTTTCTGTTACCTCATACACCAATCCTTTAAGAATATTGTAGTTGCATATAGTGTCACAAAACAGTTACCAAATTACCTAGAACATTTGGCAATTTTTTTCAGTGGCACCAATCATATCGCCATTCGAGTTCGATGAGGCCGTCTTTTACGGTGAAAGCATACAGATTATGTGTAATATTCCGAAAGGCGACATGCCACTGAACCTTACTTGGTCGTTTCAAGACAAACCGTTAAAAAAGACTGACGCAGTCGTAATCACAAAATTAGGAGCCCGAAGTTTAGTTTTGGCCATCCCAGCCGCAACAGAGAAACATACCGGAAATTACACTTGCACAGCTTCCAATATTGTAGCCAGCACCAACCACACAGCTACATTAAACGTTCAGGGTACACTGGTTACTTTAGTGTGTTACCATTGTTTTGTTTATTATTATTATTATTTGTTTACCCTCACCAGTTCCTCCGCACATCGTTCCATTTACGGCCGAAGAGCCCGTCTTTGCTGGCGAGCTTATACAGTTGACATGTTACGTATCAAAAGGCGATGCCCCAATCACAATCAGTTGGAGTTTTCATGGCCAAGAATTGTCCTCACATCAAGGAATTTCTACGATGAAGATCGGCGAACGGACATCTTTGTTGACGATATCTAGTTCACAAGCTAGCCACAGCGGCGAATATTCATGCCACGCAGCCAACCGTGCCGGCCTGGCAGTACATTCAGTCACAGTTAATGTTCATGGTATTCCCAAAGCCCGTTAGCCCTAGCCTCGCGCACGCTGCACGCTTGATTCTGCAATAATCAAAGCCTTCTGGATTAACAGTATTGCCACACATCGTACCCTTCGAAACGGACGAGTCGGTGTTTGCCGGGGAACCAGTTCAGCTTACTTGTCATGTTTCCAAGGGTGACTTGCCACTAAACATCAAATGGCACTTTCATGGGCTAGAAAATACGTCATCGCATCTAGATATCATGACAAATAAAATGACATCGCGTACTTCATTTTTGTCGATCTCTGCGGTGACTGCCAGCCACAGTGGCAACTACACCTGCGTAGCTACTAACAGAGCCGGTTCCACTAATCATTCTACTTCTCTCAATGTTCATGGTCAGTTTCATTTGTTTTTTTCTTTCGTTCATCTCAGCGAGTCGATGCTTATCAATAATAGGATTTGCTGTCAGAATTAGCATGAATTCTGTAAGCTTGTCTGAAAGCAACGTACGCGTTTAATTAGTTTGGTTTTCAGTCCTTATCATTTTCATTTATCTGACATTATTAACGCTATACCTTTATTAATGCCAATATCTTACTTTAGACGTAAATGAGGGAATTATTTCGTTAGTCTCGCGATTACTAGGACAATCATGAATGAAGGAATCTTCACATTCACAAACATTTGTTCGCCTTAATTAGTCAAAGTAGAATTCTTGTTATGTCTTCCTTTTTGCAACTTTAAATTTTCTTCGAGTCGTATTGGAAGTTATTCCATTTGTAGTTCATCACTATATTAGCTGGTGAATCTTGACAAGTATCGATTAGCGATCGGTTTCTTCAAACCTCGTGGAGTTTGGAAAGCCTTAATGTTCCTTATCACAATAACATAGGCAAAACTACTAAGTTATGAGAAAAAGCTTCCGTGCTGGGTATACTATGGGCCAGTATACGAGTATCTACACTTGCACGGCCAATGACAGCGCCAGGAGCGCATAATCATTCTGACGTCCTCGTCAATATTCACGTTATGGGATCATTGATTAACTCATATATCAGTCCCTCTCCAAATACTACCATTTCAAGTGAAGAATCTATAAATTCATTACGCATCCAAATAATAAAAAATTACTTTAATAGTTCCACCACAAATTACGCCCTTCGAATTTGGAGAAGAAATTCTGAATGAAGGAGAAACTGCATCAGTGTCATGCGTAATGAGCAAGGGTGATCTGCCGGTGAAGTTTACATGGCGCTTCAATGGAGAAGAAATAAAACCTCGCAACAATCTCGGCATTGCGCTCACGAATATCAGCAAGAAAACATGGATATTAAACATAGAACCCATAAGCTCAGTACATCGTGGTTCTTATACTTGTGAAATCAAGAATGAAGCCGGCGTTACAAATCACACTACGATTCTAAGCGTCAACGGTCCGCTTTATACTTATTAATTTAATATTTGTTTTAATCGCTTTTATAACTTCAGTTCCTCCCCAAATCTCACCCTTCGAATTCGGCGACGAGCCAGCCAACGCTGGTGATCCCGCGGCAGTTCAATGTGTTATGAATAAGGGTGACCTACCGGCCAACTTCTCGTGGAGTTTAAATGGAAAAAAAATTGCTCAGAACAATAACATCGGAATAGCTATTGGAGGCATGGGGCGCAAAATGTCCATACTGAATATTGATTCTGCCAATGGCACCCATAGGGGATTGTACGTTTGCTACGTGGAAAACCTAGCTGGTCAAGTCAATCACAGTGCCACTCTGGAAGTTAATGGTTCTTTATATTTTAATTTCTATGTAGTTTCGTTATTATTTTAATTTGAACGTTTGGTATCTTACACTAATTAATAATAGTTTCCTAAAACAGTTCTACCCCAAATCCATCCTTTTACCTTCGGAGAGGAACCAGCTAACGCAGGCGATGCAGTAGGGGTGCAATGCATGGTGACGAAAGGTGACACGCCTGTTAATATCACTTGGCATTTGAATGGGAAACTTACTAGTGATATTCAGGGAATCACCGTGTCTAGGATCGGCCACAAGTCAAGCAGCTTGTCGATAGACTCAGTAGCATCCATACACACAGGATTGTACACTTGCTCAGCCGCCAACAGAGCCGGTCATGCCAATTACTCAACTGAGTTGGCTGTTAACGGTATCTATATTAACTAACTCGATTATGACCACATGCATCGTATTAACTTGTTGCTTTGTTTTTCCAAATTTTATTACCCATCCATGTTTTCCTGACAGTGTTGGTATCCTTTCCATGTTATGACGTTATGAAGCACAATTGTAATTCGAATACATAAGTTGGAGTCACAATTATTTTGTTCAGAGAGAGCTCTCTAGTTTTTTTGTTAATTCGATTAATAACAATGAACTTCTATAGTTGTGCCGCAGGTTACGCCCTTTGATTTCGGTGAAGAAATACTCAACGCAGGGGATACTGTATCTCTAACTTGTACCGTCGGCAAAGGGGACTTACCTTTGAAAATTCACTGGGAAATAAACGACAAAACTCTTAACTCGGGCAATGGTATACTGATAAACAGAAACGGAAAAAGAATATCAATTTTGAGCATAGAGAACGTTCAACATGAACATATCGGTAATTACACTTGCATAGCAGAAAATGAAGCCGGTCGCAGTAGCCACAGTGCGGTGCTCAACGTGAACGGTACCGATTACAAACACTTCCAAAAGTTGCTAAGCTTCTGTTCGCACGATTTACTAATTGGTTATTTATTTGTGTAATTTCATAACTTATTTTTTACTCCTCATACAAAAACCTAGTCCTACATTTTATAACATATTACTCGCTCGTCAAACAATTTAGACCTTAAAAACCGGAACCTATTTTAGATAAATTCGGGAACATTTCTAGTCATGTTGTTTATTAACAAACTAAGAGGAAATAAAAACAGTAATATAAAAAATAAAAAAGTTACTATAGAACAAATATTTAAACAAAACAAGATATTTTTAAATCGCAGTGTCTTGTCACCACCTTTTTAGTTTTGCTTGTCAATTAATTACTTATTCCTCTGCAGTCCCTCCACAGATAAAACATTTCGAATTCGGCGAGGGACCAGTAAATGCTCAAGAAATGGTTTTGGTTACTTGTGCGGTCAGTAAAGGTGATCTCCCTTTGACAATAGAATGGTTTTTCAATGGAAACCCTGTGAAATCTGGAGATATCGGAATTAATCTTGTGAACACGAAACGATCAAGTCAACTAAACATTGAATCTGTGAGCCATCAAAATCAGGGCAATTACACATGTGTGGTAAAAAATGAGGCAGGCTCCATGAATTATTCTGCGGAGTTATTTGTCAACGGTACCTTGAATTAATGCATTTGTGCCTGCTAGATTATGTGTTTTGAGTTTTTTATATTTTATTTTTACCTTTTGTAACTTTGGCGGGCCATAAAATTTATTGTCACTTATCTAGTCAATATTTGGAATTAAAGCAATGGAAAACATTCAGGTGCACATAAAACATGTATTTAACTTCTAGGATATAATACATTTCAGTGGCACCAGTTATAACTCACTTTGAATTCGACGAATCCGTTTTTTACGGAGAAGGTGTTCAAGTCATGTGCCATGTACCAAAAGGAGATAAGCCCTTAAATATCAAGTGGACATTTAGCAGAGGAGATGTGAGTTCACTGCCCGGTTTGAACATCATGAATGCGGGCGATAGAGGCTCGGTTCTCATAATCCCCGCGGTGACGGCTAAACACTCTGGCAATTTCACATGCACCGCCTCTAATCTTGTCGCCAGTGCTAGCCACCATGCCACGCTCAATGTCAAGGGTATATGGTCTCGGTGAATTGTCGTTGCTTATGCGTTGTACTGTTACCTCTTACACCAATCCTCTAAGAGTACTTGTAGTTTATGTATAGTATCACAAAACATCTACCAAGAATATTTGGCTATCTCTTTCAGTGGCACCAATTATTTCCCAATTCGAGTTTGATGAAGCCGTCTTTTACGGTGAAAGCATACAGATTATGTGTCATATTCCGAAAGGCGACATGCCTTTGGATCTCACTTGGTCATTTCAAAAGAAACCATTAAAAAAAACGGACGCAGTCGTAATTACAAAAGTAGGAGCCCGAAGTTTAATTTTGGCCATCCCAGCTGCAACAGAGAAACATTCCGGAAATTACACTTGCACAGCTTCCAATATTGTAGCCAGCACCAACCACACAGCTACATTAAACGTTCAGGGTACACTGGTTACTTTAGTGTGTTACCATTGTTTTGTTTATTTTTATTATTGTTTTGCCCTCACCAGTTCCTCCGCACATTGTTCCATTTACGGCCGAAGAGCCCGTCTTTGCCGGAGAGTCTATACAATTGGGATGTCATGTGTCAAAAGGCGATGCTCCTATAATAATCAGTTGGAGTTTTCATGGCCAAGAATTGTCCTCGCATCAAGGAATTGCTACGATGAAGATCGGCGAACGAACATCTTTGTTGACGATATCTAGTGCGCAAGCTAGCCACAGCGGCGAATATTCATGCCACGCGGCCAACCGTGCCGGCCTGGCAGTTCATTCGGCCACAGTTAATGTTCATGGTATTCCCAAAGCCCTTTAGCCGCCCTAGCCTCTCGCACGCTGCACGCTTGTCTCTGCAATAATCAAAGCCTTCTGGATTAACAGTGTTGCCATACATCGTACCCTTCGAAGCTGACGAATCGGTGTTCGCTGGAGAACCAGTACAGCTCAATTGTCATGTTTCCAAGGGTGACTTGCCCCTAAGCATCAAGTGGCACTTTCATGGGTTCGACAATACTTCATCGCATCTAGATATCATGACAAATAAAATGACGTCACGTACTTCATTTCTGTCAATCTCTGCGGCAACTGCCAGTCACAGTGGCAACTATACCTGCGTAGCTACTAACAGAGCCGGTTCCACTAATCATTCCACTGTTCTAAATGTTCATGGTCAGTTTCATTTATTCATCATAAAACATGTTTTGTCTTACGTTCATCACAGCGAATCGATGCTTTTAGGATTTGCTGACAGAACTAGCATGAATTCTGTAGGCACGTCTGAAAGCAGCGTACGCATTTTTTTTATTTTTTATTCCTCATTATTTATTTTTCAACAAAAACGCTAAAGAATGTCGCTGATCTTTAATATTTTGTCTATTCATATTTTGCTAGGGTTAACAAACAAAATAAACGAGAAACGTTATTAAAGAAAGCAAAGGAAAAAGACTACTGTGTCATGATAGGAAAAAATATGGAATGTATTTCCATTTCGGATCAACAAGAAAACGAGCTGGAATTCTACGTTTTGTTATAACTAGGATAAATAGGAACCAGCATCTTTACTATCAGTAACATTATAATTTATCCCTGAATGGTTTCCCTTGTCACTTCTGTAAAATCTTTCTTTATGTAATTGTTTCTTTTTTTATTCAAGTGGTACCGCACATTATTCCGTTCGAAGTTGAAGAATCTATATTCGCTGGTGAATCCGTGCACCTTACTTGTCATGTATCGAAAGGCGATCGACCTCTTCAAATATCGTGGAGTTTCGAAGGCCATGAAATCCCTTATCATAATAACATGGGCATAACAACTACTAAGTTAGGAGAAAAAGCTTCAGTCCTGAGTATTCCAACTGCTATGGGCCAGCACAGCGGCAACTACACTTGCACTGCCAGTAACCGCGCCGGACGCGCATATCACTCTGTCCTCGTCAATATTCATGGTATTGGATGTGTTCCCCTAGTACAATAGCTACTGTAAGAAAATGTTTCCATAAGTGTATAGATATAATGCACGTTTAGATTTACATTTAGAAAACACTTTTTCCTTTATCAGTCCCTCCCCATATACTACCGTTTGAAATTGAAGAATCCATCTATTACGGAGAATCTGTACAAATGACCTGCCACACTAGTAAAGGAGACAGACCGATGTCTATAACATGGACATTCGAAGGCAAAGATCTATCCACTCATATGGGAATTAAAACCATGAAAATGGCGGAACAAACATCCTTCTTATCTATTGCATCTGTGACGGGAGCCCACAGTGGAAATTATACCTGCATCGCCAGAAATAGAGCGGGAGAAGATAGATATTCCACTACACTCAACATTAAGGGTATTTCCACTAGATGTCGCAGCATGCGCCTTGTATACATATTTACTAACGTTGCAATATTTTCTTTACTCAGTCGTCCCTCACATCAAACCTTTCGAGTTAGACGAAGCCGTATTTGCGGGAGAGTCTGTGCACCTCGACTGTCACGTTTCGAAGGGCGATACACCTCTGAACATCTCCTGGAGCTTCCAAGGGCACCCTGTCACCCGCAGAATGGGTGTAAAAACTACAACTTTAAGCGAACGCGTGTCTGTCCTCGATATACCGACCGCCTTGGGACCTAATAGTGGCAACTATACATGCACTGCGACGAATAGGGCAGGCACCACCAGCCACACGGCTCTTCTCAACGTTATTGGTACTAAAACGTTATAGCTCGGATGTGCTTGCTTTCTGTTTAGTTCCTCCTGTGGTCCAACCTTTCTCTTTCGGCGAAGTCGCAATGAACTCCGGACAAGTAGTAACAACCCCCTGCTCTGTTATTGAGGGAGACCATCCACTGCGATTAAAATGGCTATTCGACGACGAGCCTATTAAACCCAGATCTGGAGTAACCGTATTTCACATAGGCGAGAGAAGTGCTATTCTAAGTATAGCCTCGGTAGCACACAATCACGCTGGAAACTACACTTGTGTTGCGGAAAACGAAGCAGGAGTCCACTATCACACGTCTACTTTGATAATTAACGGTGCCTAATTATTTATCGCTCGGTAAATTAGATTTATTTTGTGTCCTTATCGTTATATAATCAGATTTTTCGGTTATTTCTCAAATATATATCCAATTTCACTTTCAATTAATTATGACATTCCAGTTCCTCCCAACATTTTGCCATTTACATTCGGCGAAAAACCCACCAACGTCGGAGAATATTTACAGGCTGCATGCACTATAAATTATGGTGACCTTCCACTCACTATTACTTGGATGTTTAACGGACATTCCATATCTCAGAGGAATAGCAATTATGTTGTGACCAATTCCAAAAGAAGTAGCTTACTAATCATAGAATCTGTGGACGCCAAACACGCCGGTTCTTATACATGTATCGGAGAGAATCGTGCTGGCCGTAATACCCTTTCAGCTGACTTAGTTGTTTACGGTTAGTCTCATATATGGTAGAAACTTATTATTTTGTCATTTAGATAAACTTTGTTTCAGTTCCTCCCAAGATTGCACCTTTCATGGCCGGCCCAGAGCCTGCTTTTCTTGGGGATTATTTTGCTCTTCAGTGTATAGTAACCCATGGGGATCAACCGGTTCTTATTGACTGGACTGTCAATAATCAATCTGCCAAATCCATTCCCGGAGTTCGTGTTAGTACCAACGACCGAAGAAGTAGCGTATTAACCATTGAGTCAGTGGATGCAACACACGCAGGGCTTTTTAATTGTACTGCGAGTAATGCTGCGGGTGTCGTTTCTCATACCACCGATTTGGTTGTAAAGGGTGCGAACAAAAAGTGACTATTTTTACGCTTCCGTCCTTTTAACCTCAAACTTTCATTTCCTAATTTCACTTCACCATAAATTTTTACTTTCCTAGTTCCACCGTTGATAATGCCGTTCAATTTCGGTGAGGTGCCATTCAACCCCGGCGACACGGCGGTAGTGAATTGTGTTGCCACCAAGGGAGATCTACCTCTCGACATATCATGGACATTCAGCAGCGAGACTATGGACTCGAGCCTTCAGCGAGACATCACGACGATGCCTCTCAGTCGTCGTGCTTCCGTCCTCACCATCAACTCCGTGAGCGCAAACCATCAAGGAAACTACACTTGTATCGTGCAGAATGCGGCCGGCCGCGTAGAATATGCAGCGACACTCGTCGTCAACGGCACGTCTAAATTTGATAATGCTATGATGCCAACTGAATCGAATAATATGGGAACTAACATCACAATATCGCACCTGAAAGGAGAGTCCGTTCACAGTCACCGTTCTATACCTCTTTTCTCACAAGTCGCTAACATTGCCTGCCTCGACGATATCCTAATTGATCTAACCCAAATATCTATGGTTATTTCCAGTACTGCCTCGCATAGTTCCATTCTCGTTCGAGACTCCGCTGTTTGCGGGGCAGGCCAGTCAAGTTACATGTTTGGTCTCGGAGGGCGATCAACCTCTCGATATTCAGTGGTACTTTGAAGGTCAACCTTTGAAGGAGAAAGCCGGCGTGACGGCAACTAAAATTGCGCAGAGAGCTTCATTGCTTCTGATCGACCCGGCGAGCTGGTCGCACAGCGGATCGTATGCGTGTATCGCGCGCAATGCCGCTGGCATGTCCAACTATACCGCCTCACTAGAAGTCCATGGTATACGTCACGCATCTGTGTACCCTTCATCCTAGCACGGACCAGCTTTGCGTAGATTCGATATTGTATGCTTTAATTATTCCGTTACTTTTAAAGAAAAAAACATCCAAAATATCGTTGATCGGTAGATAAATGAAACTCTCAACATTAATAGCTATCTTAATTTGTTTATATTACTCATATCACGTTTAGGTGATAACATAAACGTTTTGTTATCAATCTCGAGACAGGGTTTAGATCAGTCGTTTTGAATGCTTTCCATAGGAACCGGCTGCGGCTATCATCGACGTACCTTTTCATCCACTCCTTGCATTTTATTTTGATCCTTTACACCTTCCTCTCCTTTGGGTTCCTTTCTTTTTTATATTTGTTTCATTACATTATTTGCGTATTTGCCATTAATTTTAAGCTTGTTGCTTGGCTTACTAACATTACGAATAAATATAGTCTGTTGAAATAATGTGTTGATTATCATTTCAGTAATGAACAAACGCATTATTTCTTCACATTTGTAGCGCGTTGCTTTGATTGTTGATGGTGGAGTGTAGATATGCTTTTTATTTATAATTTGTTTTATTATTTATATCCAATTTAATAATATATGGTTTGTAGATTGATATGCCAATTGTTTTTTTTTGCAAGCTGTGACATATATTCGTCTTTAAAGCTTCTATGGCGCCGCCTTAAAGCACAATATACAAATATCTGTTATTTATACAACGCTTATGAAGTATATCTGAAATTATATTCAATACCTAGTCGTTACAGGAGCTTTTCAGAGGATATATGTAATTATATTTAAGTATACATGAACTAGAGTGGAACCAATTGAAGAAAAAATGCCAATTTCTATGTGGTCAAACATTTTAAAATATTAATACTTAATATAATATTATTTCTGTAGTTTGTTGCAATTTATTAAAAATGAAGTTCACTATACTTAAATATTCTCAAATAAACTCAATTAAAGAAGAGTCCCCTAGTTTATTAAGGAAGAGATTTTGTATCATTATTAGCAACACTAATTAACTGTAAATTAAGGACATTGCCGAGATTAAAAAGCGTTTCTTGACTGAAACAAAATCTTTTCCTTAAAACGTAAAATAAATAGTTTTTTGTTTCGCCGAAAAAATATTTGTGTAAAATTAAATTACAGCGATCCAAAAAGCGATAACTTTGCAATCTCATACTATTTGTTATTCAAACATTCTCTATACACATAAAAAAAAAAAATAGAGAATGAAAGTCAATAAGTAATCGAAAAGATTTTGGCCCTTATTTCAAGTAGCAGACAGTGCAAGTGCTATAACCTATCGGTGATATTTCAGTTCCCCCCCGCTGGATTATTGAGCCCACTGATAAAGCATTTGCTCAAGGCTCTGATGCTAAAGTTGAATGTAAAGCCGATGGTTTCCCTAAGCCCCAAGTCACATGGAAACGGGCTGAAGGTAATTATAACATCGTTGTACTTATTGTTTTCGTAACTGGAGGATAATTTTTAAGACAGACATAAAATATCTTGTATAATCTTTTTAGGTGATACCCCTGGCGATTACAAAGATCTTAAGCCAAACAACCCTAATGTAAAAGTTGAGGATGGAACTTTGTCCATCGCGAATATTCAAAAGACGAATGAGGGTTACTACTTATGCGAAGCTGTTAATGGGATCGGGTCAGGATTGTCTGCCGTTATTCTTATTAGCGTTCAAGGTAAGCTAAATGAAAAAGCTACGCTAAGAGCAGCTCGCCACGATTTAATATATTAAAATCTGCGTTTTTAAATTTTAGCCCCACCTCAATTCGAAATTAAAATGAGGAATCAGACTGCCCGCCGAAGTGAGCCAGCTGTTCTGCAGTGCCAAGCTAAAGGAGAAAAGGTAAGAATCTATGACAAGTCCAAAAACAAAAATAAATACACAAAAAAATACTAAAACATTAATTATTGTTTACAGCCAATCGGTATCATTTGGAACATGAACAACAAACGTCTTGAACCCAAATCTGACCCACGATACACTATTCGCGAAGAAATTCTGCCCGGAGGTGTTGTATCTGACCTTAGCATCCGTAGAACCGAACGATCTGACAGCGCTCTATTTACTTGCGTCGCTACCAACGCTTTTGGATCTGATGATACCAGCATCAACATGATCATACAAGGTAAAAAATTATGTTCTATGTTCGTAGCGTACGTATGTTTTTTTTAAATGTATTTCCAGCGATTTCTCCGTCAATTGTGGACTTGCCTAGGTAAAAAAATGAAATTCTAATTAGTCCGTCAGTCAGATAATAAAAAATGTTAGACACGTATTTTTACATACTTATATGCCTGTAAGCGACGCGATATATCTGCGTGTAGGTTTTGTTTTGAATGTGTGTGTGAGTGAGAGGGGAGCGCGCCGCAGCGCGCGGCCGCAGAGATCGCAGGGGATAGCGAGAGGCAGTACAAAATCGAGCCCCACGCAAGCCGCACGATTCTTTCTTAGATTTCTCATGTGTAATAAGTATTTAAGTAAAGATTTCGTACCTAAAATTAAACGGAATTACTGAAAATATCTGCGTTTGATTCGATGCCGTAGTAAAAAAATATTCAAAGATACTCAACCTAAGTAACATTACAGAGGTTCCCGAAGCGCCCTACGGTTTGAAGGTATTAGACAAATCTGGAAGGACCGTGCAACTGTCTTGGGCCGCACCTTATGATGGCAACTCACCAATCAAGAAGTTCCTTATTGAATACAAACGCGCCAAGGGTAACTGGGAAAAAGATATCGACAGGTACTCCACAAGTTTCTCTTACATAACTGATGTCGATTTTGTCCATACAAATATTTAACACGATTTTATTTTTGCAGAGTTCTTGTACCTGGAGACGCGACTGAAGCCGGAGTATTTAGCTTACGACCAGCCACTGCCTACCACATCAGGATCGTCGCTGAAAACGAGCTGGGAACATCTGAGCCATCTGAAACTGTCACCATTATCACTGCTGAAGAAGCCCCCACCGGTCCCCCACAAGATTGCAAAGTCGACGCCGTTGATAAGCACACCCTTCGCGTCACCTGGAAGCCTCCCCCACCTCAGGACTGGAACGGCGAACTCCAGGGGTAAAAGACAATCGAATAACTCCTTAGGATCTCTAATTAAAAAAAAACGAAAAATAACAGTGATGTTTAAATTTTCCAGATACTATGTTGGCTACCAATTGGCGTCAAGCAACAAGTCCTTCGTGTTTGAAACTGTTGATATCTCTAAGGAATCAGGGAAGGAACACCATTTGGACATTCTGAATTTGAAGTAAGTTCGGACAGAAAACTAACTACGAAAATCTTTATCTTGCCGATTACAGTCATAATAGTGTAAAAAGTAGCTCTTCTAATTCACTTGCATGGCATATTGATTACGAGCTCTTATGAAATTACCAACAATCCATAACTGACGACCTGATTTTAACAAAAAACTTATTTTATTACAATGTTATTTTGTTTCCAGGACATACACCCAATACGCGATCGTAGTACAAGCTTTCAACAAGATGGGATCGGGTCCCGTATCCGGCGAAGTACGAGCTTACACCGCTGAAGGCGCACCGTCTGCTTCGCCCCAGGACGTTCTCTGCACCACTCTTACTGCCCAAACCATCCGCGTATCATGGGTTTCCCCCCCTCTAGCCGCCGCCAACGGACTTATCAAGGCTTACAAAGTGATTTATGGACCCAGTGAAACCTGGTATGGTAAGTGTCTCAAAACTTTTCATTATAAACTTATCGGCCAAATACTGGACGATTGGCAGCGCAAGTAAAGGACCTTTTTTAACTAATGCTTATTTCTAGATGAGAAGTCAAAGGATACCAAGATAACGGCTAGCAGCGAAACTATTCTCCATGGACTTAAGAAATTCACAAACTATTCGATGGAAGTACTTGCGACTACCAACGGAGGCGATGGCGTACGATCTGCTCCTATTCATTGCCAAACTGAACAAGACGGTGAGTGTTGACTTATCATCGAGTAAGTAAATGGAACAAAATTCAAAGAGAAATAGATTTTATTTATGCAAACATAACGGTTACTTTTCAGTGCCGGAAGCTCCTCGCGCTGTAAAGGCCCTGGTTATGGGACAAGACTCGATCCTAGTTTCGTGGAGGCCTCCCGCGCAGCCCAACGGTGTCGTCACTCACTACAACGTCTACACTCAGGCACAAAACGCCGAACCTCATCCTAATAAGGTTTGTTATCACTTTTCGACCTGTTTTCTGAAACAAAAGACGATATATTGTCGTTTATGAAAAAAGAGTCGCGGGGTAATGCGTGAGTGAGACTATATACAAATTATGATAGTGCAACCCGTGGCCAGTCAGCCCCACTGCCAACCTGCTGACTGACAATTTTTTTTAACCACGACATGAACTATCATTAAAAAGGATATGCAAACGCGTTAAAAGAAGAAGATAGCTAACAAGATTTTTTGTGTTATAGGTACCCGCTACTCAAACGAGCTACTCCGCAACTGAACTGAAAGCCGGACGTTACGACTTCTGGGTTACCGCTTCTACCATCATTGGTGAAGGCCAGCCCTCAGCCACCGCGTCCTGCAGCCCTAGCGACAAAGGTAAATTGACCCTTAAGATTTCATTGTTTAAGGCTATCTTACACCTTTACGGTTACTCTTTAAGGTTATCTGGTACAACGGAGAAAATTTACAAATTTAAAAAAACATAAACCACTTAGATAATTATACTTTTTGAGAAAGCATTTCAGTCATAGTTTAAAATATTACATACGACGTCAGTGTTATTGCTCAAAATAATATGTGTAATCTACATCGCTACATGCAAACTACGCATCAAAGACCTGACGTCACACAACATCCTGACGTCACACAAATCCAAATCACACAAACTTCAACCTCTGGACAACTGCCCAGAGGTTGAAGTCGGGAAGCTTGTATATATGTTTATCGCGCGGTAAACTCTAATTGCGCGATGCAGGATTTGTGTGATGTCAGGATGTTGTGTGACGTCAGGTCTTTGGTGCGTAGTTTGCATGTAGCGATGTAGATGCCGCTACAATATGTATTATAATCTAGCCGTCTAGTATCAACATGAATCATAATAATTACTAGTATACTTAACAGTTATTATTTTTTCCTTTTACATTAATGTTTTTACATTATTTTCCGCTACTTTTATTTAAAAAATTGTGTTATATTTGTTTCAGTACCTGCCAAGATTGCCTCTTTCGATGAATCGTTTACCGCCACTTACAAGGAAGATGTCAAACTGCCCTGCCTGGCAGTCGGCGTTCCTCCTCCCAACATTTTGTGGAAGGTATTTAAATTCATAATTTATTCTAAACAAGAATAGGTTATCTCTCAGGTTTGATTGCTTATTTAAGGCTTGGTCATACTTACAAAAATTACGGGAAAGACTCTTTTTTGCTTTTCGAACTTTACTGCCTAGCTACCTGGACCATCGAAACTAAAAAAACAAAACAGAGAACTATCCTCCTTTTACCTATCTCGGTAAAATGTTGATTCGAGCATAAGGGTTGGGTTTATGCTCGAATCAACATTTTACACTACTGACTGACCAAATTAAAGTAAGACATTTATTATGAGCTTTCCTGGATATATTGTTAAAATTGTTTTCTAAATTCCTAGGTGAAAGGCCACCCCCTGGAAGCTTCGGAACGCGTCCGTCAATTGCCCGAAGGATCCCTGCAAATCGCTGGTGTAGCTCGAGAGGATGCCGGCGAGTACTCCTGCCATGTCGACAACCAGTTCGGAACTGACACCGTTACGCATACTCTCTCTGTGCTCGGTAAGTACGCTGATTGTCTATGGTTACTTTGTTTCTTAATTTAAACTAGCATTTAGTGCTGAAACCGCTCGCGATTTTTTTTTTTCTTTTGTTTCCCGTTAAGTGTTTTTTAAAGTTTTCTAATTATTAGAGCCCTTGCTGTAATATTAAAAAAAAAAACGTTTTTTATTGCTGCATTTAGAAAAAATTGTTTCAATTTTCTCCTACATACTGCGTTACTAATGTGAATGCGGTGCTCCTGATTAAACCATGTCACATATGATAGTGTCCAGAGTGCCCACACATACAACTGCACTTCTGAGGATCTAAAAAACGCCACTGATGCCGCAATCGGCGTGGCAACCTACTAGGGCCAACTTATCTAACATAAATATAAGATTTACCATCGACTCTAAAAGAAAATTGTGATAAATAGTTTAAATGTGAACAAATAAATTAAAAAGACTTACGTACTTCCCGTCAGCTCCCCCCTTCCCACCGCAACTCAGCATCGCATCATCGTCCGTGTCGTCCCTCACCTTGCGCCTCAAGCCGTCTGTTGACGTCGACCAGTCGCCCGCCGCCGGATACACCATCCACTACAAACAAGAGTTCGGAGATTGGGAAACCGTACAGGTTACTATTTTTATATTGCTAGGCAATTCATCTTTAAGATGCATATTTTATTTTATTTTTTTATTTTATTTATTTATTTATTATACCAGAAAGAGTAAACATGTAACACAATTTGTCTTAGCTACTTAAAATTATGCTTAAAAGTAATTCAGTTACAATTGTGTCCTATTATTAGCATCTGCTGCCGAACTAGGTTTATAGCCCGTGTTTCAGCATGCAGCGCCTCAAGCCCTCGGACGGGGTATGCAAGTATGAGCTTACGAACATAAGGAAACAGTTTGTTTTAAAATATGAACTGAATTACTTTAAAAAGAAAGTAAGGGTTGCTGTCATCTGAGTGTATAAGGTGAAGGGGGTGAGTGTATGAGTGTGAGAGGGTGTGTAGAGAATTAAATAGATTTAGCTAGTAGATACTTTTATAGTGTCCATAGGTTTATAAAGCTGAGAATTAGTTGTACCACTACTTTAAGATGGTAAGTATATTTTCAGTTTGATCGTATGTTAACTTCCAAAGCCACAGAGATATCGATTTCTTCATCGATAATTTATTCATAGAGTAAATGTCAAGAATCTTATTAATCTTGTCATATAAATAGGGGCCCAAAAACGGGTAAAATTTACGAATAAAAGCCGTTTTTAAGTGTTTTAACCTCTTGCATACAGGTAAACTTTTCCGCCTTAGGGTTGTATTGTACTCTAAGATAGTATGCTGGTTTGAACGATGCTTAATACAAACAGTTGGCGCACAGTCAGCACCTCACAGTATTCATAAAGAAGTGTAGTAGGGTATCGGAAAGGCTTAAAAGTACATAGCTTCAGTATGGTTTTTTGTGAAACCTGAAGTGGCTTTATCGTAGTTTTCGATGCACTACCCCAAAACAATATGCAATATGTAATCAATGACTGACAAAGCGCTTAATAGATTTGTTTTAGGATTATAGGGGTGACTACAGTTCTCAATGTTTTAAAAATGTAGGTAAGCTTACGAATCCTTTTTTACTCAGCAGTTGAATGTGTGCTTTGAAGCCAACATTTTCATCAATTACGACGCCCAAATATTTGTCTTTGTACGTTCCAAAGGATTGCATGAACATTTTCAATAACCCAAAGCGTCAAGGGAGCAATTATGTTCGATTAGATTTAGACTCGTTTGTGAAGAAGTACGGATCGAAAAGGTCAGATATTTCGTTTCTCAACGTTTAGGGTAAGTACAATATCATAAAGCCACCTCTTTACCAAATCAAAGCCCTTTTGGGCCAGCTGGTAAGTCTCATTCTTCCCTGTTTTAGCAAAATGAGGGCAGTGTCATCTGCATACGAGATTATTAATCCACGAAATGAGTTTAGACAAAGGAGATCGTTTATGTAAACAAGAAAAGGGGTTGGCCCAAGAATAGTACCTTGCGGAACGCCATAGGTCACTAGACGATCAGTACTAGTATAGGGACCCACCTTAACACATTGAGTTCTGTCGGTTAGGTGATCGGTCAAAAGGCTATTTCCCCCGTATGCCAATTATTTCTAATTTATGTACAAGGATTGAAACAGAAACCGTATCGAATGCTTTTGCTAAATCTATTTTTTTTTACATCTTAAACTAAACATTCGGCGTTACGATATTAATCATCGCATTTCATAATCAATATTCTAGTTCGCTAGTTATCCACATTTTTTATTTCCACACAGTAATATTGCCAAATTAATCAAAACAGTGAAATATTTGACTTCTATTTGCGACGTTCCCCACCTTCAGAATAAACGCTCTTAGCTGGTTTGACAAATTATCCCAACCTAGAGAACAATCGTTTTTGAGTGTAGCTATTAGGCTCATAATTACATCTTTAACAGTGTTAAAAAGTACAAGGGAATCTACATTTTGTTCAAGGAATTTTTTAGTTTTTTTGGCTTGTAGTTGCGCTATTTGTTCAGCTAATGATGCTGATGATTGCCAACATTGGAAAAAAAGTAATTTATATCATTCACAGAGCGCTGAGGAGTGTCCGATATTGTAAGCAATTCCTTTGGATAGTTTACATTTTTCTGAATTAGTTATATTTTTTATTGTATCCCACAATTTTTTGCTATCTTTGCCAGAGTTTTTAAACAAGTTCTTTATCATAATTACGTTTAACTTTCTTTAAGATTGAGCCACAAAAATTTCTGTGACAACTCCATGTGATGTCCAGTAGAAGGAGTAATTGTGCTGTTGCTGAAACGTTCTGACCAGATAAAAAAGCTTTTGTGTCTTTGCGGTGAGAGTCTCTGATATAAAAACTGGTTTTACTGGACCTTGTAAGGAAAAGGTGGCTGTATTCAGTTTTTCACCGGGTTTATTCGATTTATTGTAACGTTTTACATTCCCATAAATCTCTTCTTTACGCAATACGGTTGTAAGTTCAACGATAATTGGGTTATATGCGTCTTTCGATGTTATCCTGTAAATATCTCTTACGCAATTATGGTCAATTTGAACGTTGATAGTTTGTCCAACACGTTCCAGCAGGGTACATAAATCCTGCTTAGTTTCACCCACGGTTTTCAATACCTGTCGATCGAGACTTACGTTCGAGATATTAGATTTTTCCTCAAGACACTCAATAGTATTTTTGTCCATTCACCTATCAGATTCAAGCTACGAAATTCTAGACAAAAACTCGTCGTACTTATTCGACATGAGCTGCACACTTTGTGTCAACTTACTATTTTGCTCTTTAAGGCTAATGATAGTTAAATGTAATTCATCAAACCTAGTTTCCTGATCTTGCGAAAATAGCATCTCTTTAATGGTGTCGGTACTACAAGTATCGAACTAACATATTCCCTCTTTTTGTTTGCTGTAATATTTTCCAACATCGACCGTAAATCCGGAGCAGAATCATAGTGCTGAATTCCTACAGCAGCATTGCATCCACTCTCACTGGTTATGTCCTTGTTTGGGCCCGACTTTTGCGGTAGTGGTGAGGTTGGTGGCGGCGTACGATTTAGTGGCATCTTGCTAGGCGAACGTAACTCCGTCAAAGGTAACACGCGATGCGATGATAAGCTTGGAGATATTCGATCCAAAGTCAGTACACCTCAAACGCACGCTGGTGTAGCCGGGACAGCAATTATGGCGACTGTCCTGCTTCCTCGAGTAAGCGGGAAACGACGGGTATTTAGGTCAGCGTCGCATAGGCAATGCGATGGCCGAACGAAAATAATTAATTAATATTTTTAATTATCTCTACTCAAAATTGACAATTTTAACTTTCTTTCCGGTTACGGGTTAAAGTTTCTTGCACACTTTTTATGATTTTACGCGCTAACCGAGCACACGTCCGCTCACAAGTAAGATTTTGGGTGAAGGATTTTTTTTTTAATGTTTAGACCCCATCTTATTTGGGGTCAGCGCAGCAAATCATAAATCTATTCATTCATTTTCACTGACAGACAACGTATAGCCTAAACCGCTGGGTCCAGATACATGAAATCTTGCGTAAGAATTCCTTTTATAGCGTAAGTGAGCAAAAAGGAAGAATTTTTGAAAATGAATCCTCTATAGGGGAAATAGGGGATGGAAGTTTATCATTTATGCCGATGGAAAATCCCATCGGGCACACGTTTTCACAAAGACATAAAATTTAAAACGAGAGCTTTAGTTACGAAAAGGGCGATCGACTTAAAATGTATGTTTCATTTCTTTCAGATTCCAAGCACTACTGACACATACACTTTAGAAAACTTGTTCTGCGGATCCAGATATCAACTCTACGTTACGGCTTACAATGGGTAATTAACTAACTACATATATTAGTCAGCTCAGGAACGTCAGGATCAATTAATGACTTGCACGACACTTCACAAATTGTTTTAGATACGATTTTTGTCGATAATCGATTCTTTATACCAGAACTTCTATAAGTGTAAAACGTAATTTTTGGATATGTCCCTCATTATAAAATGATGAACATCGTTTAACCAATGGTACTACGACAGGCTAACTTACTCGTACTTAATCAAAATTACGATTATATCACATTGTGACGGCATCTACATCGCCACATGCGAACTACGCATCAAAACACCTGACGTCACACAACATCCTGACGTCACACAAATCCTGCATCGCGGAATTAGAGTTTACCGCGCGATGGACATATATACTACTATAGCTCCCAACTTCAACCTCTGGGCAGTTGCCCGCCAGACACGGCACCCATCTGGTCGGAGGATCCTCCCTTTTCTATGGTGGATGAGTGAACTTTACACCCTGTTCCTCATACCCCTAAATTTCACATTACGTGATTTATGGTTTTATCAGAGCAAGCCGGGCTTGTATGAAGGTACCGCTAGTGACACGAGCTACATAAACATTGAGTTTCATTGACCAAGTGGTATCATTAGTTAACGCTTTAGTAACAGCTTCTCTTCATACCAACAAAAAAACAGTCTGTTTAATTAATTGGACAGAGAAGATTGTTTTTCAAGTACAAGCGCCATAAAAACGTAATGTCCCGCAGCATCGGCACGGGCGAAGCGTCCGATGTGGTGATAGCGCGCACGCGCGGCTCCAAGCCGCCCGTGCCGCGCGCCGCCGACTTCATCGAGGTGGGCAGCTCGTCCGTCACGCTGCACCTCAAGCAGTGGCTGGACGGCGGCTGTCCCATGAGCCACTTCGTCGTCGAGAATAAGAAGAAGTAAGCCATTCATGACATTTTATCAACGTGTAGACAATCAGTTCAATTACTCTTCAACCTGTATTTTGTATTTTATTTAGCTTGTTATTTCGATTTATTTTTAACGAAAACGATTTTTTTTATCTAGTATAGTATAATATATTGATTTGGGTATAATTTATGCAAATGCTGAGCACTCCTGTAAGTGACTAGCTCAACTTAATCCCCAAACTCCAAAGTATTGTACATTATGTGTTTAGTGAGTAAGTCTTTGGAGAGCTATAATTTAATAAATAAATGACACTATGACTAAACTTTGTAAGGATAGTCTAATTTAAAATTGCACGCACCTCCACTGTTTGTTGCATACACATTTCAAATGTTTTGATAGGAGTTTTAGTGGAGGGGCGCGCAATTTTAGGTTCGACGGTCTCTCGCTCCCTACTTGGTCAGAGCCTAAATCCTTATTCACACTAGGGAAAGTGTATCGTTCGAAACACAAGTACCGAAAATTCTGTGTGTGATCGACAAGTAATGGATAAAAATGTTTCTAATTCATTGTGCCCGGTATAAGTCAAATTATACGTTAGTCTTGCTTTTATGTTATAACCAGTAAAATTAAATGTTTATTGCGACAGGGGCGCTGCTGAATGGAATCAAATCTCAAACGCTGTGAAACCTGGTGGAAACTTCGTAGTACTCGGTGCGTACTCCTACAAAATAATTACAATATACAATAGCATAAATATTAAAAAAGGTTTTTACATTGTTTATTTTTTCCCTTTATAGATCTGGAACCTGCAACATGGTATGTGTTGAGGATTACCGCCCACAACAACGCTGGATTCAATGTCGCTGAATACGAATTTGCAACTCTCACTATCACCGGTGGTAAGAAATCGTCTAAATAACGAAAACATTTGGAAATCACAAATACGCTATTTACTTTTTTAATAATAAACAAGACGATGGTCTCTTAAGGCGGATCATACGGTTTGTTCCAGGCAATTTTTCCGCTAGATGGCGCTGAAGTCGACATTTTTAGTTTATTTTGTTTTATGTGAAATTGGAGCATTACTAAGTCGTAGGAGTAATCCATGCGACATTCGGTCATTACGTTGTCTTTTACACACAGACGTATTCCCTACGTTTACAAAGTTGACCACTAGATGGCGTGTATTTAAAAAGGGGTCTGAAGTATTTTGTAGGAATACTCTACATATCCATAGGGGAAGGCAGAACTATGTTAGGAAAATAAAAGTTATATTTTTAGTCGAAAACTATTCAATTGATTAATAATTTTGGGAAATAAATAATGCCAACAATATGTAGAATAAAATATAGTTTTATTTTATTACCTTACACTAATTAATTCATCATCATCATTCATCCAAAAGACGTCCACTGCTGAACATAGGCTTCCGCCAAGCACCGCCACTTCGACCGATTCTATACTTCCCGCTTCCAGCGGATTCCTACAGCCTTCACATGGTCATCGGTCCATCTTGTGGCCCGGCCTTCCAACGCTTCGTCTTCCGGTACGCGGTCGCCACTCAGAACCTTTCGGCCCCATCGGCCATCTGTTCTACGAGCAATGTGCCCTGCCCATTGCCACTTAAGTTTGAAAATTCTTCGGGCTATGTCGGTTACCTTAGTTCTCCTACGGATCCCTATACCGGAGACTGGGTCGAATCGAAGGCTTTCTCGTAGTCCACAAACGCTAAGCAGACAGGCCGGTTATACTCTTCGGTATTCTGTATAACCTGCCGCAGCGTATGTATGTGGTCTACGGTGCTAAAGCCTTACGGAATTCGGCTTGTTCGGGAGGCTGGCAGTCCTCAAACCTGCGCACGAGACGGTTCGTGGTGACTCTTGAAAACGGCTTGTAGACATGGGCTCAGAAGTGTGATAGTTCTTAAGCAGGGCATTGTCGCCCTTTTTAAAGAAGAGTACCATCGCACCTCTGTTCCATGCCTGTGGCGTTTTACCCTCGAGTATGACGGAACCGAACAGCTTCTGGAGGGCCTAAAGAACGGGTTTTCCACCGGCCTTCAGGTGTTCGGCCGTAATTCCGTCATCACCCTTGTTGTTTTTAAGCTGCTTCAGAGCCATCCTAATATCGTACAAGCTGACGTCCGGGTTGTCTTCGGTATAGTGTCGGTGTCGGGTGTCAATCTAGGTCTTGGGTCGTTTGCCAGATTCATAACGGGGTTACTGGTGGACGTGTATAACTTTCCATAAAAACTCTCGATCTCTCTTAATAGCTCAAGTTTGGCGGATACGATTCTGGCATCATCGGTCTTCAGTTTCGCAAGCTGGCTCTGCCCAATAGACAGATCTCTTGCAAAAACCTTGGAGCCATTTCTGCGCTCTATCGCGTCCTTAATACGGTTCGTACTATAATGGCGAAGGTCGCTTACCAAGGACTTATAGATCTGTCTATTGAGCCGCCGGTATTTGAGCGCATCGTCTGAAGACTGCAGGATCATCTCGCGCCTCTCCTCCGTGAGCTGTCGAGTAAAGATAAAGATCATTTATTTGTATAAACATGTGTGACATGATGCATAGAATGCACATAGGATGGAAAGGAGTTTAAAATTCCCGGTTCAACAATGTTTTGCCATATTCGGCGTACAAAATAGTTCATAATATGTAATTGGAATTATAAATTGGGAAATAATTAAATTATAATCAAAATTCAATCAATTCAAATACCTAATTACAATCAATACAAAAATACAGTCAACAAATAATAATAATTAAAACAATAAAATTAAATAAAACTAATTAAATTATCTAAGTTTAAATTTTGTCATTCAAACACTCTGTAACATTATAATATCGCTTACTAATTAGCAATTTTTTAAACTCTCTTTTGAATAAATTAATATTCATTTTTTTAAGGGAATTAGGAATTTTATTGTATATTAATGGGGCCATGCATATTACACTTTTACTTAGAAATACTATTTTGTCGGAGAGTGATTGCACCCAAAGTCTGTACTTCTCACGTCTGTATTGTTAATCCTGTACCTGTATTGTTAATCCGAAGGGGAAACAGATGAGGATTGGATTTTACAAACAACGATATTTCTAATATGTAAAGTGGCGGAAGCGTTAGAATTCTGTGCTGTACAAACATTGGTTCGCACCTGTCAGTAGATTGCAATCGGGGCGTAAACCTGTACAACTTTCAGCGAATATCTTGCGGATATTCTGAGTATAAGGTACGCCACCCTGGTCGACAGACTCTCAATCTTTACAACGTTGCTCACAAGGGACTTATGGACGATAAACCCGACACCACCTTGGGACTGCTGGTCGCCCTTTCGGAAATAGAGCAAGTACCCGGATTTGAGGATTATTGAGTCCTCCCCCTCTCTTCGGACTTCAGATAACCCTACTATACCCAATTAACTATATCAATTAAAGTCCGTGACTGTACTTAGAAATTATAGATCGTGAAATGGCGGTTACTGGCTATTCAGTTATGATTCTCGTGATTTTATGAAATCCCTACATCCAAACATGACCGTGTTTTACGGAGAAGTCGGACACACTTCTCTTCATCGTAAAATTGTCTTAGTCCACGTCGAATGCGTTTCAACGATTTGTGCGGCCCCTAATATACGTGTCGTTTGTACGCCTTCTTGCTTGTTGGAGTATACATTGTAGACGTAATCTAAATCTGACCCCGGGTCCACACTCTCGCGAGTGCGCCTCGTGGAGTCCCTTACACGAGCCGCGGCAAGCGCAGGCTACACGAGTGCTACCCATCCACGCTCTCGTTTTATTCAGTTGCCCGTCACGCCTCGCGCTTTGTGTTGACTCTGGTAAAAAAACCGACACCGAGCGGAGAGCGTGCAAAGCGAGGTGAGAGATTATGTGAGGAGACGAGGGCGCCATCCACACTATCGCGGTCGCTTCACCTCGTCCTGCCTCCTGGAAAGTGTGGACCCGGGGTGAAATATAGAAAAACAAATGAAAAACAAAAGAATATGTTATTTTTATGAACAGTATTTGAATAAAATCGAATAGTATTGTTTTTCACAACCATTAGATAGCACAGAGTCGAAGTCATTTAAGAATGCGGCGACGGATGAATTGGCCATACAAACGTAATACCAAAATCATATGCAATTTGAGAATATTTCCACCATATTATATTGATATTCGGATTTAGACAGTATTTATCTAGGCTCCTCAATCATTTTTTTTTCCGAAAAACTTACCTAAAATGAAGTTAATGCGAATTGAATTTCGCACATTTTTACAGCGTAAATGACATGTTTTCATATTATTTTTTCTGTACTATCAACAACGATATTTGTAATATTATTTTCACAGAAGCATAGCTTATATTATCAAATTACAAACTATCGAAAAAAAAATGGAAATACATTTAGTTTTCCTTCATAATTTTTGGTATTACGGAACAGGAGTCAAAATGAAAATCCAAGATGGCGGCTGCGAAAATTTTCTAATTTTTCGTCATGGGTATCGTTTTCATAGGTTTCGAGGGTGCTAAAGCCGGTAGTGCGGTCAAAATGTAAATCCAAGATGGCGGTTGCGAAATTTTTCATTTTTTTTTTTTTGTAAACCAGCGTGTTTAGTGTGGATCTTTGACACTATGTATTCTGATTACCGTAATAGTATTTTTTTAAAATTTATAATATAATTTGAACGAGGTCGAGGTCGAATAATATTATGGTCACCCTACATGACTTTATCACGTTTCGACTTAATTTTTTTTTATGATGAATATCAGTATCTCTGAAGTAAGAACATAACTAAATAAATGATTATTCAAAATCCTTGTTTTTTATTATTCTTATCTGAATTTACCGACATTGCATAAATATAAATTATTGGAATATTTGTCTTTTTCTAATAGGTACTTTACATTACACTTTTATTAATTGGCTTGTAATAGTCGAATAGGTACCTACTGCAATAAGACAGAAAAAGCCTTAGTTTTTAAAGTTAAGACCACCCTAAAGGAAATGAATAAACATAAACAGGCTTAGTCAACGTAGCACGGAAGTAAATATATCGTGGCGTGATTTTGTCGCGCACTGGATTTTCAACTCTCGGTGTTAAGCCGAGCGTTAAGAATCCAACGCGCTGGGACGCACTCTCGTCCCAGCGCGTTGAAAAACACACTGTTGGATTTTCAACTCTCGGCGCTAAGCAGAGCGTTGAAAATCCAGTGCACGAAAAAAAATCGCCGCGGGAAAAAGTCGCCCGTGCGTAACTAGGCTTAAAATAAATATAGACAATACTAATAAATATCGCAATAATTTATATTTAGGCGACGTGCGTGTGACAACAAGCGCCGTTCGTCCAGCCACGTTTGTCTAGCCACGCTCCATAACGATGTATATGTAGGTACCTTATTTGTATGACTATCTACTAGCTAGATTTTCACTACAATGCTTAGATCTCGAGATTAATAGAGATATCCTTATATGTTGCGATATCGGCATGGTAAAGAAATTTCCAAAAAACGCATTACTAGTCCGTACATTCACTAACGATTACCCAAAGTAGTCAACAAAAATAAAGCAAATAATGAACATACCTAATTAATTACTTTTTATAATTATTAATTATAAAAAGCAAGTACAGCTAATAAAAGCTATATATCTATTCACACACACACGGCTACACACCGCGTTCGCCGCCGGCAGTTTCTTTTGTCAAACAGAGATAGCAATATTCCAAACGAATTTTGCACGCATCTTGACTTGTAGTTGCGAGCCTTGCTCCCCGACCTCTTAAGAGCGTTTATTCTGAAGGTAGGCAACGCAACGTCGTCGCAAATAGATGTCAAATATTTTACTGTTTTGATTAATTGGGCAATATTACTGTGTGAAAATAAAAAATGTGGCTAACTAGCGAACTAGAATATTGATTATGAAATGCAATAATTAATATCGTAACACCGAATATTTAGTTTTAGATGTAAAAAAACTATTTAGAATCTTTCCAAATGCGTTTTTTACACCTAAAATGGGTACAACATCAAATTAAATGTTATAATTACAATTCATTATTAATATTCTAGTTCGCTAGTTAGCCACATTTCTTATTTATATTCAGTAATATTGCTTTAAGAATCAAAACAGGTAAATATTTGACAGTTATTTGCGATGTTGCCAAATTTTAGGATAAACCCTCTTAAGATAAACTGTCAACAGTTTCAACTGATTATTCAATATTGTCTCGATTGCGTTCAGAACTCTGAACACATCCTGCGTCAATAGAACATTAAAATGTACAGCAAAATTTTACTTATCTTAATATTCCTTGTAGAATATTGGTCGACGAATAAGAAAAAAAAACTGATTAGAATATGTTATTTATTTATTTATTTATAAACAATAAATCACGTCTATTTGATGTAAGTAACTCAATTATTATTTTGTTTGTTTCTGAACACATCACACCGTGCTGCTAGACACGCGACCAAATTAAAAATAATGTTTGTCTTTCTGTAAAATGCACACAAGGTATTCTTTACATAACCTGGCAAAACCATAATCCACGACTGCGCCACCCATTCTTCGATTTAGCAATGTTTGCAAAGTTAATTTTGTGACTACTTTGGTGGCTTACCGAATTGTAATAAATTAATTGATTGTTGACCAACAAATATACAAATTGACAACATCGACACATGTAAGTAATTAGTATTGTGACGAGATCTCAGCGTCTAAAACCCAACTACCGGGCCAACATGCTGTTTCAAATACCGCCGAAATATAGGTACTTTTATTTTACAACAAAAATGCGTATTTGGAATAATTAATAAAATTATTATACCTTCAATAAATTGCAATAATTAAATTCAATTGGAATCAAATACATAAGTACCTGCAATTTGAATCAATGAAAATAGCATACAAAATATAAAACCCAAGAAATTCTGCGCGGAAATCCTAATGGCTGCTAAACACTATGCGGGCGGCGCGGCCGCCGGCTTTTGCCGCGCGGCACGTACCCCCGGCTTTTACGCCTTCATTTTCTTTGCGATCCTTTGTGCGACAAGGTCGGCTGATATTGTGTAGGAGCTATAATGCACCAACTTGAAAATTTATTTTTATTATATTACAATAATATTCTAACGAGCTGGCAACGTCGTATTTTTCAATGTCGTGTAGGTCAAGAACACAGAACGGCACCGTCGCATATTTCACCTACGAATAATGATATTTTAAATGTTGCCACACAACAATAATAATTATTTAATAAAATTGTTTACATTGTCGTCTAAAGTCGTCAGTTTTATGTTAATAAAATGTTTTTTTTTTAATGAAAGGTAGAAAACAAGATAAATCAATGATTGTACTTATTATATTGTTTTATCAGTATTATAATATCGCCTACACGCCATCTAGCGCTCAATTCCTAAACAATAACAAACATAGCGCTTTAATTTGTTTGTCAAAACGAACCCACACATGTAAAGAAGTGTAAAATTTTGCCTGGATTTTAAGATTGTTTTTCTCAGTAATTAATGTAAGTTATCTCCTAAAAGTCAAAGGCGAGCACATTTGATTGTAGAAAAGTGATAAATCGATGCGTATTTAACGAAGAGTATTTATTTTTAGCGTATAATCCAAATAAAAATGTATGGACGGTCGATCGGAAGATCCGCCTTAAGTTAAAACTATAGATAACCGCTACGTTCATTACATAAAGCCATTGATATATAAAAACCCATAAAGCATGCCCTTTTACTGCATATCGATTATTACATGAAAAACGTACCTGAAATGCATCGCCTTTTTATTATAATTTAATCATTCTTCCGGTGTCTTTTAGTTCAAAATAAATAGCTCTTGTAACGTGGGCCTTGCATTTCAGGTACGATCGCGCCCGCGCGCGAGGTCGGCGACGGCTCTCTTACCACGGAACAGACTATCAAGATCATCTTGTCGCACCTTAACCTAATCGTGCCCGTAGTGGCCGCGATACTTGTCATCATCATTGCTATCGTAGTCGTTTGCGTGGTACGAAGCGCCCGGGACCATCACAAAGGTAAATATCTACTAATGCTCGTTTATTATAGGAACTATTGCTCCGTTACCTGGCAACATCGGCTATGAAAAGGAACTGCCCCCCTGGATCAAGGCTTGGCTTGAACCTGAAGTCTTGGTACCCATTTTGGCTACAGTTGTAGTCTTCATCGTGGGCGTGGTGGTGATCTGTCTGACCTTAGCTCGCAGGAACACCCCGCACCGCCTGCGAGGTCAGAAGGACATGTATTGTATGTATGGTGGCATGGCACACCGCTTTATTACTATTTGTTTTACCCAAATTCGAATTATCTCATATTTAGATTCATTTTAACCTAATCATTAATCATCTAGTTAACAATTTTGTAAAATAGTTTACCCATTTACTTTATTTTTTAACATAATATACTTATCCTTAGCATGAACTACATTCAAAGCTCTAGTTTTATATTTTGATTTACCAAATTCACAGTTTGATATAATTTGCTCGTCATTAATAAACAAAACTAAAGAACTCACATTTAATCGGTGACATAAGAACATCAAACTTTAACTACAAAATAACTTCGTCAACTTATCTAATGAATGGTGACAGACGACGCCGTATACAACGCGTCGCAGGCCGCGCTGGGCGGCGCGGGCGGCACGCTGGACAAGCGCGGCGGGCTGCGCGACGAGCTCGGCTACATCGCTCCGCCCAACCGCAAACTGCCGCCCGTGCCCGGCTCCAACTACAACACTTGCGACCGCGTCAAGCGACAGGCTGTCATCAGTGAGTATACCACACCACGTTTTAGACGTTACACTCTTGATGTAGCTGCAGCTGTTACTACAAAACTATTCACTGCACAATTTTAAATACAGTCCTATCTCCCAAAGTTAACGTTAATACACATGTTAAATTGACAACGCATGCGGACGCAGAAAAATCACGTAAATCGGGGCGTGATTGTATGACTAGATGGCCCGGTTCCCATGTCAAAGCTGACGCGCGCTTTCGAATCGCGTACCTAGAGATAATTCAGTGCACTGTTGCGTCTTACCGCGCTTTACATGGGTACTGGGACTAAATCGGGACATGACTGTATTACCTGCGTATTACACTCTTTCTCTCGACGTTTCACCCCACACAAAGCACACTATGTTATCAAGTGATAGGAATTTAGCTGCTCCTCACCTGTAAGGAAGCGCCGATATTTTAAGAGGTAACGGTTATATTAACACTCTTTTACTTCTCTTTCTACTGCACGACTTTTGCTATGGTTCTTCTCTGTGCTTTAATATTTCTTCTCTCTTACCTTTTTAGATATCTTAGTGGTGAATGTCAGGTTAAAGCTATGTTGTAATTTTTTTTGTCCAGTAAAGGTATCAGGAAATTTATTTTACCAAGAGGGCTTAGCTATTATAAATTTTGATTTATGTAGAAATACCAACCGCAATTTTTACCTGCAAGTTATAGATGTTCCAACCGTTATGATTATTTTAGCTTTGCCTATTTTATTACTTTAAATTTTTTATCATTTTCAGCTTGACGTTTTGCCAATCTCGTCATAATTATATAGTGATCTTATAAAAACAATTTAATCATTCTAAATTTATGCAACTTGACTGGCGGCTCTAGCAGAATTGCAGAACTTAGAAGCTATGTTGATATAATGGTTTGGCACAAACGTAATTCCCCAAAATTTCTATGGTATCGTCTCAAGCATAATCTCACTCACTTTTAACAGTCAAATTACATTACTTCAACATATTATTTTTGGCCAGCAGTTGAGGCCTGAAAATCTAGACAAGTGCACACGATCGGTGACAGTGACGATCTGGGGTCTTTAACGGAAGTGCTATAAAGAAATTAAGCTATACAGGACAAATAGCGCCATTCCTTTTTCGAACTTGAACATGACTGACAATTCCCTATACGGCATCTGTTGTCCGATGTAGCAAAATTGTAGACTATCTGAAAAGTGAGTGGGAGGATTCGAGAGCGGTGTAGCGGGGTGTTAGCGCATGCGTAACCTTAGTGTGGTTCAGTGGGCGCGCACTCTACGTGGGACCCGCGCCGCCATCACTACGAGCGCGTGCGGCGCCCGCGCCTGCGCCGTGCGGGCTCCGGAGACACCGCCTCCACAGGTCAGTGGGACCGCATGCAAAGTACATGAGCATACAAGTAAAAACTATTACGACACAAACCGAGATGTATCTAGACTGACTTGGACTATAACGGAAAAAGACGATTAAAGGAAGCGGCGAGGCACTTGTTCTTCCTGTCTTTGTGATTACTTTTTTGTACTGAACCGTAACTTCTGGTTACGGGGTTAAGGTTCTAAAGTTTTTTTTACTTTTCACCAAAACAAGTTTAAAATACACCCAGAACTCCTGTACCGTAGCATGCACCGATATGCACAATGTTCTGCGTGCGATATATTGCGCACTGCGGTAACGTTTCACACCAACAATAAAAGTCGTTTCCAAGCAATAATTGTTTTTCAAGGTCTTTTCTTTTTACACCCTTTAAAATGGCGAATTCTGGGTGGCTAAATCGTTATCACCCAGCAGATATCCACAGCCGTAGCCTGAAAAATATTTAAAAAAATGTCAAGAGTGTTAATAAAGTTAAACCTGAACCCCCTGAAACCTATTTCCAAAAGTAGATTTTATTTCTATGCTCATGTTATGACGTACAAAAAAAGGTCAAAACATTTGTATTATACTTAGTTTTTATTTGTAAATTAACCGTATAATACAGATTGGGGTGACCATACAAATCTAGTTTCCAAGTGAATGATAATCGTGAGGTATTTATCTGAATGAACTGCTATTAACAACAAATGAGTGAGTATGAGATCGATCATTATATTATTTTTTGCATGATAACTGTCTATTTGGTATTTATTTTATTTTTGTTTGCACTTTTCTAACCCCAGTTATTTTTACTTGCTTTTAGCAAAATGTAGATATTTCGATGGTTACTATAACTTTTGCACTGGCGAAACATCACAACAAAACAATTGTATGGAACATTGACAGAAAATTGAATTTCAACATGTTTTGTTGTGAATGTTTCGCCGGTGCAAACGGACAGTTACAAATAGCTACATTAACAACAGCAAAAAAGCGCGAGTAAATACAGGCATAGCATTGTGAATTATTTTCTGATACTAATTCTACAAATATACATAGGTAAAATACTTAATAACATATATTAGTTTGTTTGTTGCGTGTTTTTGAGTGACAACTAATTACTACACATACTGTTTTAGCATGGATTACCAACAACTGTTATAATAAACAACAGAATATCTACAAATAAATAAAAAAAAAATATATATATATGGAATATCTACTACTCGTAGCATATTTCAGAGAATGGTAACACTGCTACTAACCCAATGGAACCACGGACTAGTTCAGAAACTGGAGTACTAATTCGTATTTTTCTTCTTCTTTTCGTGTGGTTAGTGACTAACCTGGTGTCAGAGTTTAAAGCCGCCCATGGGCCTCTGACATGGCTTCACATGCCATCGAGAAATATCTCTCAGGCATGCCGGTTCCCTCACGATGTTTTCCTTCACCGTTGTTAAGCAATTGATTATTTTACAATACGTTCATGAATCCGAAAAGTCAGAGGTGCGTGCCTTGGGTTCGAACTCAAGACCTATGAATTCGTATTATATTCCCTCTTTTGAATCTGTAAGCTGCGCTACTGTTTCAGCAGACAGCGTTCTCCCGAATCAGCACTCCAAACCGTTACTACTCCGTGGATGTAATCACAATTAATATTTCTAAGGCTGCGACCTAATCTGAATGACTGACATAATTATGAACGCGACGATCGCGTATTCGCGCGACCGATATTTTTGGTTTTTGGTAATGTGTGGTTTATTATGTGTGAACAGGCATGGAAGACGAGATCTGCCCCTACGCCACGTTCCACCTGCTAGGCTTCCGCGAGGAGATGGACCCCAGCAAGGCGCTGGCCTTCCCGCATCACCACCCCGCGCACGCCGGCACACTGGCACACCCACACCCGCACCACCCCGCGCACTCGCGCGCCGGTTCACAGAGCATGGTAAGAGTGGGGAACTAGCTTTACTTTACATATTAAACTGGTTTACTATGAAAGCGTTTAACGTGCATATCTTTCTACATCGTTCTCATATGTATAATTTGAACATGAATGATGTAACCAAAAAAAACATCGATTTAAAACAGTGGGCCATGGAGTTTCTTGCCCGTTCTTCTCCATAGGAAGCTTTAACGCTTTGAAATGGGCAACTAGCTTCATCTTTTTGACTGACCGACTTCTTGACAATTCAAAAATGCCTAATTGGTTTAATTGAAATAAAAAAATTAAGTGAGTTTGATACAACGCGATTACCGTAAGTACTTGTTATTTAGAATAAAATACAGTCTATGTCATGTGATGTGCTTTAAAAATCGGTCAAACCGTTTTCGGTAATCCCTTTTGGGCTTATTTTTTAATTGTGCTTTTAGCGTCTTACATAAGTACACGACGTACCTTCTCTTTAAACTACTCTGAGCGTGAACCACAAATTACTATAGAAATATTTTATGCAATCTGCTCCTCTCAAACGACTAAGACATAACATGACTATATACGTATAGCTTTTTTAAAGCTAGTCCTTAATTTATATTATGTCGTTATTAGCCCCGCGCCAACAGCCGTTATGCCCGCAAGAATTCTCAGGGAGGGCAGAGCGCCATCTACTCGACCGCTCCCGAATACGACGACCCGGCCACCTGCGCTGAAGAGGACCAATACGTAAGCTTCCTTACTGCCATATTATTTTCAATTTTCAAGTATGTTTCAGTAGATTTTATGGATTATATATATATAACTTTTTTGCACCAGTGGGGCGGGCAATAAAGATATTCAACAGCGTCTCCCTGCAAGTGGATATCTTTACATGCTCATGCACACTTAACATATTGTCCTCTGTATGACTTGACGGTACTCAGAGTCGTCACTTGGGACTTTTTAATTGATTATCCACGTTAATCGACTGATATAAATTTGGACCCTGTCAGTCAACATAGGACAGTTTAAAAAGACTTCATGTTTGTTGGTGGTGGCGTTTAATCGGTTTTTGGATGACGTCTCTGAGTGTGGAAATTGTGACTACATTGTTGTATTGGGTTGGGAACCTGTAAAAACAAATGTAAGTGGATTTGGAGATTTATATAAGTTCGTCTTATATGTTTTTAAATAACTAGATACACACACAGCTCAAGCCATAATAAAAAACAAAAAAAACAATCAATTTACCCAATCTTTCAAATTTACAGCTGAACCTATGTTCAGGAGAGTAGGTGCACAATTGTATGAGAGATCTATGATCTAAGTCTCTTCAAAGTCCATAACTGAACATACAGAACTTTCTGATTTTGCATGATATAATTCTTCTGTATATTGTATGCAGCGTGCCCGTTATTCCCGCCCGATGTACGCCTGCGGCCCCGAGTACGATGAGCCCGCTTGCTGCGCTCCCGAAGACGAACAGTACACCGGCGCCTATGGAACTCCCTACTCCGACCACTACGGATCTCGCCCCAGCATTGGTAAGATCATCAAGACGCACGTGTTAAAGCACAATAGTTTTGAGACACTATCAGGCGACTCAAATACAATTATTGCAACTCAATTTTGAAAACTGCTTAAAGTTAAGTGTCGTTTGAGAATTTTGGGTATATGAAAAAACGCATTTGACTGACGCGAAGTGGAAGTGGAACTGCTTTTCTGGAGACAGGCACACTTAAAATGTCAAGGATCTCATTGTATCATTGCATCTCAATATGTTTATGACAACCTGATTTATGTAAAAAAGAATATTAATCTATATTCTAAACACAGCGACATTCATAGCATAAATACTAGACATGAATGAATGAATGAATGAAATGCACCGATCCCAGCGTGGTTTAACCAGACTCGATAAATCGAATGAACCCCAAGATTTGCACTAGCCCATGAAGCCTCATGTTTCATGGGACTACAAAGGCCATTGCATATCTAGGAGTAGACCGGGGGGCGCGGGTAATGGTAAGGAAGACGTGCCCTTAGGATAAGGAAGGATTTGAGAGCCATACCGGATATGCATCCTAGAGTAAGCATTGGAATAGTGGAGAGACGGGTGTTAGTTATCTATGGATCTTTTTACGACGACGTCGCAGCCAGTTGGCTCAGTCAATCTTCGCCTGTGAATCCTTTGGCGGAGTTACGTTGCTTTTTAGGCTCTTTTCTATCTCCCTGCTGTGCTGTTTTAGACTTTACTGTTTTCTGTGTCTTCATCAAAGGACTCGCTGTCCGTTTCAGGTTTCTAGTACCTCTCACTGGCCGTCTTCTTGATATTGTATCGGTCTTCAGCCGTGTCCATCCAAAAGTTGATTTCCTTATCGAAGTGCGGCATGTCCTGTTTAAGATTGTCGTTCCATGTGTAATCCAATCGGCCTACTTTCTTGAATTTGGGCTTGTTCTGTATTGCTGCATGTAACAGGTGAGGTTTGCCGCGTCTGTGAACGTCTGCGAGATAGCACATCCTGTAATTCTTGATGAGTTTGGTTACTGTTTATTCCGTCTAAGATTTCGTGTATTTTCCTTAGCTTGGTTTATTCCTAGCGTGGTTAATCAAGTCTCTCATGATAATTTTCTCATATCTTCTCGTCTTGGTCTGTTAGCTTTGGTGATTGTCGATACTTTCAAACCGTATATCATACAGGGTATGCTTACTATTCTAAACATGAGTCTGGCTGCTTGCCCGTCCATCCTTAAGTTTTCTATGAATGGTAGTAATGATGATTTTGATTTGTGTTTCTAGTGGCCTGTTCGCATTTCTAATTGTGCTTCTCCTGCTTAGTGTAGATGTTATGTATGTGCCTAGGTATTTAATTTCAATGATTGTAGGTAGATTTAATTCATTCATTGACACGTATGTCGCTTTCCGTGTAGTTATGGGGTCTCTAATTAGTATTTTTGTTTCGTTTATTTGGAGGCCGACACTAGCTATTAGGGGTTTACTAACTAATGATAACAACTAATGAAGATGAGGTCATCCGCGAATGATAGTACCAGAGGGAGTGAGATTTCACGATCTTGGTCTAGTTTGATTAGATGGGTTTCTTCCTCGAGTGCTCTAAGAACCTTATCCATGACCAGTGTAAAACGGCGAGAGGATAACGGGTACCTTGTTTGACTTCCTTTCCTTTGATGATCCACCTACTTTGCTGTCCACACCATTTATTGTGTTCGTTCGTTCATGCATACCTTGATTATCCTGTTGTTTAACGTTTTTTGGTTTGATGTATTAAAATATTAAAATATATCGCAGTGCTTGGAGGTCGACATTGTCAAAAGCTTTTTCTATGCCCAGAGCGAGTACATAAATTATTTTTCCTGCACACTATTCTTCATCCAAACCCCATCTCAGCGTAAAAACGAGGTCATCTGTAGATCTGTTGTTTAAAAAGGCCGCTTGGTAGTTGCCCAATTCCTTTATTATTTCGTCAACATTTTTTAGTACGTAGGAGGGGTAGATTCTAAAACCCATATTGCAAACTGATATTCGACGATAATCGTTTGTCTTTTTAGGGTGTTTTTTTATTTTTTATTTGTCACCGCAATAGGTAAGTACCTGTTGTCTTTCTAGCCATGTGTCAGGTGCGTCATTTTGTGTCCAGGCTTTGTTCTTAACAGGGTTTTGTTTCTGACTTGTTTCTCCTATAAAATAAATAAAGTATCTGCATGCGTTTTGAAGGGCATTTTTTTTTTTTTTTTTTTGTCCATTCCTCTAAAGCAGGCCCTGCATCCTTTTTTGCCCTCTTGGTGTTTAACCTTTTGAAGTGTTGCCTAACATTCTTTTACCGGAGTTTGGGTTACCAGGTTTTCTTTTTGTAAGAATTTTGCCTTTTGTAGGTTGGCAAGAGCTATACGATGATCCCTAGGTTAATCGGCTGAAAAACTAAGGTTTCCTGGGCAGCCGCTTTTCAAACTCCAGTTATGGTGCTCCATGGTATGTTGATACTTTTCACTGCTGAGTTGATTGCTATGTTTTTCAGTTTTTTGTTATGCATGCTTGGTATTTTGTTTTGGAGGATTTTTTATTGAGAGCGGCATCGGTAGCACTGGTTGTGGTTGAAATCTTTGTTTTCAATTGTTGTCCGATTCTTTTGTGTCTCGTGTTTGGTGCTTTCAACTTTGTTTAAAATTCGACTTGTTTGAAGTTGTCCCCAGATTATTTTATGGTCGGAGGTGACCCTACCGGACCTAAGAAGTTTTCCTGTTGCCTGTTGCGTAATAATGTAATCCAATTGGGATTTCTGCGTGGCCGTAGATCATGTTATCCTGCATGATGATGTCCTTTTTGTTGTTTCTATTTGAAGTTTTTCCCTATTGGCTATAACCATTAACATTTTAGTAGTTAGAATATTAATGATGTAGATTTTGGTGACTCAGCCCTTTGCGTTGAGAGTTTAGTGTATCCTGTCTACCGATATAGGCGTTAAAGGCGCCTAGGATTAATAGAGTACATTTCCTTGGTTTTTGTCTAATCAAGTTTAATAGACCTATGAATGATCTAGGTTGCTTTAGAGGTCGAGCTGTTGATGTGAGAGTTAATTATATAAAGAGGAGCAGATTTGTCGCTTCCCCTATCAACTTTACTAGTGATTGACATCGCGTCAGTATCCTTCTTACTGTTTATTGTTTCGATTTGCGCATCGTTTCTGATTAAAATTGCAAATCCCCGGTGAGCTTTATCTGCAGTTCCAGATACGTACCATTTTTAGTGGGTGGAAGTTTTACGTTCCTAAGTTCATCCCTGTTTCTTGTAGGCAGGCTACGTGAATACCCCTATTTGAAAGGTCCGCATCTGCTTTGTTTCTTTTTTTTGTTTTCGTGTTTTTTTGTGTTTGTTATCATTTGTTCCTGAGAAAGCTTGCTGTTAGGAATAGTGTCTTGAATGTTATTCCTAAGTGCTAAGCAAATTCTGGCGTCGTCGCGGTTATCCGAAACATACGTAGCTAGGACTCGGCGTATTGACATATGGCCAAATGTTAACCCCATTAAGAGCTTTAGTTGATGGGCGATCGCACTAAACAGACAATTGCCATCCTTTTGCATGGCCGCTATTATTACCATTGTAACACTATTGTTTGGGACTCTGAACCCCTACGTGCAGATTTAGTTTAGAGACAAAGCCACAAAAGTTTGACAGGGTCATGCGTTGATTGAGATTTATTAGATACCCTCTGTTTTTCTATTGAAATATTCCTTGTTATGCAGTTTTTGTTTTTGTTGAGTGGTCTTTAGGTTCATCACACATGTGCCTTTCTTCACAAAAACTCGGGTAAATTGTTCGACCGAAACACGACAAAAAAGAAGTTGCTTTAGACGCGACTTTTTTGGAAGGCAATGGAAATTGCCAGAATGTTCCGCAATCTAAATCGACACTGTTATTTTTATTAGAGTACATTCAATATAATTTTTATCTTAACGTTCTCCTTTTACTATATACTAAATATGTAGCTTAAAAATAAACGTTGGTTCAGTGCGTAGCATCAAACCTTTAAACTTCGCCAGTCACTACGCAACCGTAGATATGCGCTAACGATGTTGAAGCTTAATCTAACAAATAATCTACCGAACTTTGTCGCTGAATTTTGGCCTCGTAATCGAAATAAAGCCGGGAATTTAATTCAGTTCTCGTGATCGATACACTTACTAGAAACAATTCAAGGTGTAAGTCTTTTTGGTATCTGGATCTACCGTTGGAGTTAGCATTAAGCATGCGTTTGAACTATGGGAGTTTGATTTATTAACTGAGTGATTAGTAGAACGCCCTGAAATACAAGGAATGATCTCACCGGGTTTTTCTTATTACGACGTTTCTGGTTCCCTGGAAACCTTGGGCAGACGATAAGGCCTTCGGATGCCCTGGATCGCTCGCCCTGGATCAGGAACGCACGTTGGCCTAGCACACCTCACTTTTGCACTTAATGTAATTATTTGTAGACGTTTGAGTCAAAGCCACATTGAATAAACAAAACACTCGATGTTATTTTTATTTTTGACCGGCAAAAAAACGTTGGGTCTTGTTTCGGGCCCAAGCCATAAAAAAATGCAATAAAAACAGAGGCGCGGAGCGCTCGAGACGTCCTTCCGCAACGGCGTCCAGATGAACTCCTCATAGCATAAATACTAGACACAAAGATTTATTTATTGTGCCCAGGACTAGGCTCCAAAAAATTAGTAATTCATTTAAGTGCCAAAGTATACGTTTTTACAACAAACTCCCAAGCCATGTTAAAGAACTGAGCTTCAATAAATTTAAATCATTTATTAAACAGAAACTATGTCAAAAAGGTTTCTATAAAGTTAAAGATTACTTAGACGACCAAAAGGCTTGGGAATAATTAAGCTGCTCCAAAGTACCCCCCCCCCGAAGCAACAAAAAAAGTGTTTTAAAATCAACGACTAGATGACACTATATGAGTTCATATAATTGGTTAGTTCATTTTATTTGACTGTATAAGTCAATTTATTATTTTTTTAAACTTATTATCGACAACTTATTATTACATAATCTACTCATTACAGTTTTTTCTTTAATGAGTTGTAATGTTTTACGTTGCATAATGTAAATTGTTTTGCGTAACTGCTATTGTATAGAATCAAGTTTTCTAACTGAACAGACAGCTGTGCTGCTGGGGAGTTTGTTGCGCCACTTCTTCTTCCCAGCTAAGCACTAGGAAGTGGTGAAGGGTGGGCGTTTTTGGGGGACTGTCTTATGTAATTTTGACGTTTGAAAAGTGCTGATTCTCAGCCTATTTTGAATAAATGACTTTTGTTTTTTTTTTTTTTTTTTTTTGTAAATTCTTATACATGCTGTATTATTGTTTGTATAGGAACACGCAAGTGCGGCGCATCTCCCGAGCCTCCCCCACCCCCACCGCGCAACGCCAACAACGACAACAACTGCTCCTCCTCCTTCAATGAGAGCAAGGACTCGAACGAAATCTCCGAAGCCGAATGTGACCAGCCCCGCAACTACCCCGGTACGTAGCTGAAACATCGACTAACCGATAACCCGGTGTTTATACCCTATTGAAAAAAAAAACAGTTGGAAATAGGCACAAGATGATTTTGTTCTATTTTTCCTCCCAACAGTATTCCTACGAATTGAATTAAAACTTCTGAAAGGGGCCCAATTTGGACCTGTTTATATAAACTAAAAGGGAATCATGCTTTTTTGTCAAAATGCTTTCAGTGATTAATGTATGCTGCTTTTTAATATAAAATATTTCCACCTTTTTGCTGAGTACTAATTTTAATAAAATTCTTGTACGCGTTACGACGAATTAAAACATAAAATTTTATTAATATATTTTGTCTTTGAAATAGACTTAACTCCGGTTAAACAAATTAATACCCAGCAAATTTTGCAGCTAGAACAAAAAAGTATGGTTTACATAAATATTTGATATTATTATTATTCATTTGTTCCAAACTATCATAATTTTAAACAAATGTCTAGTGTTAATTTGAAATTGATTGTTGAATTGCTTTATGCGCACTTGGGTGTCACCTGAACAGAAGACGGTAAAATTTTTGGATCAAGTTATTTGATTCCTTTATGTTTCTAATTATTGTGACTGACAGCATGCAACATTTGTATCAGTAATAACAAATTGAATTAAAGCTTCAAGATTAGCGTTCTTGTAATTGGCTTACCTATCTTTATTTTTCAAAATTATGTACTTTTTACTGTTTTTTGGTTTTAGCACTTGACAAAATTAAAGACATGATTTTAATAAAAATTTAAAATCTGACTAGGACGATTAATTTTGACAAGTGCAAGATTCAACAATGGAAAAATTCAATAACTACTTTTCTTTGAATCAATCTATCTAAACTTTCTATTTATGTGCTTAGACGTGATTGTGTTAACTAATTAATTCTATTTGAAATGATTATGTAGATATTTAGTACGTGTTTTGGAGATAGACATAAGCGAACAATAACCACTGAATGATGAAATGATACAACTAGTAAACTTAGATAATACAGCACGCAATGTGGTTATTGTTCGAGATGTCGAGTAGAAGGCGGCACCGGGTGTCGTGGCTAGTATAGAGCGCGTCGTGACTTGTGTGTTGTTGCAGTAAGGGCCCACACTGCCAAGGACGGCTTGCACAGCGAGGAAATGAGGAAACTCATTGACAGGTCAGTTTGATAGGCCTTGCACAATGTACCCTATAACTCACTCAGACACATATTTTTGTTCAGTGTCTCACAAAAAAAAACCAATTATTTGTATAGCACAGACAGAAATATTTACAAACTTAATATCCTTAAGGGGCATGCGCTGAGGTGGCCCGCGAAATTCAAATTTTCTTAAGTTTTTTTACATTTTGCAGGTCAGTGTGAGGTTTTATGTTGATTAAAATATGATTCGCGACCGTAACCAATATGGCTTTACATAATTATAATAATTACAATCAGCAATACAACTCCATAAGTAAGCCCAATCGCCAAATGTCATGATTTCATGAAAAAATCATTCAATGCGATTATATGAACATAGAGTTGTATTGATCATTTTTATGATTATAATTCTATAAATAAACATTCAATACGGCCGCAAATCATATTTAGATCAACATACAACATGATACTGACCTGCAAATTGCAAAAAACGTAAGAAAATTTGAATTTCGCGGGTTACCTTGACGCTTTCGCCTTAACTGCATAAAAACAAGTAATAAAAATCTTATTTAGTCTAGTTAAGATGCCATAAATCTAAGAAGAGTTAGTAAAATTGTCCCTTTAAATATTGAACACTGCCATACTCACACGCACTGAATACACTACTAATATATATGCCGGATCCTTGTGTGTGCGCAGCACGAGTACATTGTGACGTGATAGATATATTTACCTAATAAAGCATTGTGTACTAGTCTATGCTCGTTATTAAGCATGTGTTATGTTCTGCATCCATGATCTACAGGAAACAGTAAGTCAAAGTATGTGAAAATGAACATTTTTTAAATAAATATAATCCACCTTATTTTTGCCTGATATTTTTGTTTCGTAATTAACCTTTGTGGCTAACATTCTGAACCAATGTGCACTAATATGTTATTTTTTTGCTCCAAGAATGGTAAGGCGAATAATTTATTATACCTCGGCTAGTTTGATTTTATTTTGTGAAGATTGCGTTGCCGGTTACGAACGCATGAAATGTACATACCATGTATACCCATTACTTTATATAAAGATAACCTAATATGAAATAGAGAACAGAGCCCTGGCACTTGATACTTTTTAGTCCGTGCGTGATGAATTTAGTTGCTTATAATTTAATTATATGGTTACAAAGAATAGTTTCCCCAAACCATTTTTTTCTTTAGCTGCATTTTATACATACCATTAGATTTATAAAGCACTGTAAATAGACGCCAAGCGTGCGGACATATTGGTGTTCCTTAAATAAAAAAACTCACCCCTTTAGATTAGCGGTGCTATGGTTTTCTTTCAAATGCTTAAAAAAAAAGTATATCCATATCAATAAGGCTCAATCCGTTTGCTTCTCAAAATAAATAAAAAATGTATTAAGGGAATGTCAATGTAAAAAATAATGGCAGCTGTCGTGAACATTGCAGAGGTAAGCGTTAACATGTTCATTAATGTTTGGGACTATGTTTTCAGACCAGAAGCAGCCACCCCAATCCCCCAGCAAGCAGTCCACGGGCGGGGGGGACTCACAGCCTACGATACTGTGGCAGTGTAACCTGTAAAGTGGACCCGTGTCTCAGCGCGGCGACACACGCACATTTTATAAATTAATTTAATGGACCATTACCATCTTGCTGATGTTCCGCTCGCAGGCTTAGCAGAAACTTTCTTTCAGTATAAATCTTTCACACCTTCTTTTGCAACTTTGCTCTATGATTAAGTCTAACATGCAGCAAGATGGTGATACTCGTGCCAAATCTACTCTTTATTACAGTTTAATTTGTGTGTCGCGTTTTTGTGTTGCTATTTACTTTTAAATTTACCCCAACTTAGTTGGCTGGACATTTTTCAATTTAGTTATTAACGATTTTTTTTATTCTACCTGTAGTAAAGTTGCAAAGTTGGGTTATGTACAAATTAGATTCTACCTTCCCAGATTAGAGGAACCTGATGCGTCACTGTAGAATTACCATGTAAAAGCAGAAAATTATGGTTGTGGTAGTTATCTCAAATTGATATATTGCTTAAATAGATAGGTGACGCGATTATGTCCTGTCCAACACATTAAATATACCTCCATCCAACGTGCCCAACTTTGATAGATGTTTACTACAGACTTTTCTGTCATTTTAATTGTAATTTAACTTTATTTGTTTAGCTTAATTTAAAAAGTAGCTTCAGTAAAATGCATCTGGTTTGGGGTGTTTTGGATTCGATTTAAATTAAGCTCAACATGTAATAATGTATGTGATATTTTGTATTATTATCCCTTTTTTAATTTTTACATGGAATGATAGTGACGTAAACTTTATTTATACTCTTAGGATGGTAATATTAGGTAACCACAACCGAATGGTTGTAACGATGCTTCCTTTTAACGTTATTGGTTTTAATTATTCTCTTTGTCATTACGTTATTGCCACACATCCTATTTGTGTCAAACATGTTGGTTTTGATTTTCGCATTTATGCATTATTCTATTTAGGATAAGTTTAGATATAAATTTCTTTATTAGTAATTAATCAACTTTTAAACAAAGTACTATATAATCCGTAGCTAGTTAGTAACACGCGTTACGCATTATTATGTAAAATTTAATGATAATCAATTAAACTACTCTTTGAAACGCAATGAAATAATAAATACAGGAAGCGTAACATAATAATGATAATATTAAACAGTTACCTATCTAACCAGCAAGGAACTACTCAATGTATGACACCATCGAAAACGTAACAAACACTGCTGACATGGAATTTAAAATAATCTTTTAAAATATTAATCTAGTACAGTAAGGTGCATTTTTATTAATCATAATCGTAATTTAATCCTTCTATATTACGCAGATGACTAGATGTAAGACACTCGAGTGTCATTTTCTAGGTGTTTCCCTATATATGTTGTGTATTGTGGTGTAAGCTTCGCAAAGTAGGCTTGTAGTTAGGTTTCGCGACTTCCTAGCAACAGAATCTTCTCTTAACCTTCCAATTAGAATTCGATTTAATGAAAAAATCTAGTTAAAATTGAAATGTGAACAAAATAAATAAAATTTATTCAAAATTATATGATAAATAATCAATTAAAATTTGTACCATAATCTTAATTGTATTGGCAGCAGAGGGGTTAATTGTTTATGATATTTTCGCTTTTGTCGATGTGTGTTTGGTTTGCGGCTACTTGAAAGTATGTTTGATAAATATTATTATGGCGATACGACATCGATAACCACAGCTAACTAACTGTACCAAAGTGTTTGATTTGTGTTAAATAAACTACTCAAATATCGACTACGCAATGTTGTTTTAATTGTTTACCATTTACTTATAAAATACTTACATAGAATAGAAATAACAAACTAATTTAAATAAAATACATATGTTCTACTGGAGACGGTGTTTATTTATACAGAAACGTAAATATTAAATAGTTCTTTTAACACTAACTGTTCGGTGGCAGTGATGAGCGAACAAATTAACCAGACGCCGCCTTCAGGATCTCTTCGGCGACCTCCACGGCGATAGCTGCCTCGGCTTTAGCCTGCAGTCACAAAATTTTGTTGAATAAAGGAACAAGAACATTATCATAACCACTACTAAACCAGTTCTCTAAATTGAACTGCTTGATCGACTTACTGCCACTATTGGAAACCTTCGCCAATGGGTTGGTGAGTTATGGTTATGACATGATTATCTCACAGGTGAATACTGCAGCCAGTTCTTTAAAAATGTATTTAAGGTTTAGGTTAGTACCTATTAGTCAAGTCCGAAGAGGTAATCAGAGCTATTTTCAGAGGTTTCAGTTTCTAGCAATAATACATTGTAAAACAAACTTTTTTAAATTTTGATATTGAATTACCTCCTATAAAATCACTAGCATATTAATAATATAGCTTTGTGAAACTATGATTCAAAGACAATGCCAGCTGACAAAATTACCAGCATATTTCCACTAAGTTGAAACTGTAAAAAAGACCTTCAAAAAAGTTATGCCCTACCTTGTCGTTGGCAGCAGAATTCAGTTCAGACTGAGCTTTGCTAAGGGATTCCTGCGCCGCGCCGCGATCGAGGTTTTCCAAGGGATGAGCTTCTTCAGCGAGGACCTGAAATATTAACATAGACACTTTTTTAGGTAAGGAAGGACTTGTTTATGGCAACGACAATGATCAATATAATAAAATACGATTAAGATTAAGAGGATTGACTTTTCGTCATATTGTGACGATATGAGACCTTTTTCCAGGGTGAATCGCGGTGGCTAGAGCTGTAGTGAGCAGTAGAGATTATTCGAATCGACGAATAGATGGCCGCTAGTTAACTAAACCGTCGCGCTAAGCGCCCGCCATAGTCACTACACTATAGACTCAAACGACGTTTAGATATATTTGATATTTCGGGAACGCCTGTGCACTCGCACAAGCTCCTCACCCTGGCTGGACGAGGCTATAGCCGTTAAATAACTTTAAGTAAGTCATGTCAAGTAATATTTATATAGAATGTGCTGACTTATGAAAGAAAAGTTTAATATGACCTCAGCCAATGACAGTCTCTTATTTGATTGACCAATTAACTAAAAATATTAATCTGAAAACAACATGATCTAAAAGTGAAGACTCAACCTACCTGAACAGAGGAATCATCGTTGACAGTGACTGTGCCAGAGGAAACGAAAATCTTATTCAATTTGCCGTCATTTTCAGTCACAGACACAATGCCAGGCCGCAAGACAGCTAGAAGAGAAATGTTAATTTTGATTTCACATAAAGATCCTTCAAACATACACCTAGTAACACAATGCTATGTGTAGGAAATAGAGAAGGATTCTAGGAAGGATAGGTGGTCAATCACTGTATAAAAGCTACAATTTGAACTATTTTCAAAGTAAATTAGATTCCAATATTATAACTAGAAAAATAGCTACAATATTATAATTAAAAGAATCCATAAACAACAATGAGGTCTAATTCTCATTTTGAAAGTTAATTTTTTATCTTTCTGTACCCATTCAATATGAGTCTACATCAATTATATTTGTAAGGAATGACTAAAGTCCAGGTGACCTAGATGCAGTCTGAGAGGGTATAGAGTATGTATGAAATTTTCAGATTAAAAAAAAATTGTCTTTACAAATTATGACTCAAACATAGGTTAGCTCTCATTCTGCCAAAATTTGCAAGTCCCTTGCAGTTTTATATGTTTTAGTAGAAAAAGGCCACCCTTAATGTACTTACCAAGTGTAGGCACATGTTTTGGCAGGATACCAAAAGATCCACTCATTGATGGCACATCAACTTGCTTGACAACTACTTTGTCATAAAATACCTGCAGAATTTCAAACTCCATTACTGAACACATCAATTATTATCACAGTCATCTTTTCTCAAATATTATTATTTATAGATTATAAAAACAAACGAATGCTACATAATATGGGTTCAAATAAAAGAGGAGTATAAACCTTGTTGCCAGCAGCAAATGTGAGTGCCATTTCATCGCCTTTAGCAGCATCAGCGTAGTTACGGACTTGCAGCCTCCTCGCCACAGTCCTCAACCCATTGCGGAATGCCAGAGCCATTCTGTAAATAATGGAATGTACCTTTTACATAAAAAATACTTGTAAGTAAAATAAACAGCTAATTTAAATGCAGATATTCTTTGATGTGAACCTTATGCAATGTATTATAATTATCTGTATTATAATATTACATGATTGATACAAAAAGTAATATTAATATTTCCACAGAAAAACCTTCCTTTAAGCTTGTAAACTCATTTCCATCCCTAGTAGATATCCTTAGGTACTTTTGTGTACAGACAATATTGATCCAAAATGGTTCTTTAGTTATTGGAAGTCCCTAACATTTTTTCTCTCATAGTAAGATAAGGGCCAGAGAATGAGGAATCCTTGAACCTGAGTTATGTGTAAAATATTAATTTTCTAACCTATAAAATGAACTGTTTTATTACTGTTAAAATAATAAAGATGATAACCATAAGCAGCTCATTAATAAAAAATAGGTGAAAAGTTACATTTATGTGTAATTTTTGGGAGAACAGGTATAAAACTCTTTTTTATCAAGAAAACAATCCCGGATTATGTAATAATTTTGATAGCAAACTAAAAACTGCATAATGATAAAAAATATTAAGCGATTAAATGTAGAACATGATCTTTCATTTATTTTTAATAATATTAGTCTTACTTAGGTTTTGGTAGCGTAATTTATTGAATTTTACAGTAGAAACTCCGTTTTTCTCGGCACCCCTTGACTACACTTGACAGATAGTGCACAGTGTTGCTATATATCAAAATTAAAAACCTTTCTCTAAGGAGGGTATTTCTATGATCATATTTCTCTGACCTATGATCAAAGATATAATGAAATTGTAAAATAGACATAACTATGGGTAATTTATGAGCTTCTTAGATAGGTACTAGCGGCTTCCCGCAGCTTCGCTCGCATGGAAATTATCCCATGGAAACGTACTACCGGGATAAAAACTATCATTTGTGTAAATCCAGGTTATAAACTATCTTTCTGCCTCATCCAAATCCTATTAGTAGCATAACATAATGATTGAATACTATCGTGAATTCATGCAAGCTTACTACTTTTTGTGCCAAGTTTCAAGTTTATTAACTCAAGGAATAAGATTTTTTCATACATACTAAATCCTCCCTTTTTACCCCCTCAAAGGTGGAATTTTTAAAAACCCTTTCTTAGCACTCCCCTACATTATAAAAGCAAGCTGTGTGCAAAATTTAACGTTCCTAGTCAATGCAGAGCCAAAACTACTAGGAGTTTCGGCTCTGCGTTGATATGTCAGTCAGTCAGTCAGTTTCTTTCTTTCTCAGTATATCATATATCAAATAGATAAATGATAGTGTAATATGAGGGATATACTTATAGTAAGTCTATTTTACAATTTCATTATATCTTTGAGCATAGATATGATATTGTAATACCCTCCTAGTCCTAGGTGGTTATTACACTATAACATAACTACTATGAGTCATATTTATATGATAATGTAATACAAACATATGAATCAGATCGTCTATGACCAAAGATTTTAGACGGTTTTTGTTAGACTATGATCATAGAAACAGGGTCTAATTGAATATTATATAGGTACATATTGAATTTTCACATTTATTTTCATAATATAAAAAAAATCCGTCCATAAAATTATGTGCTTTTGCCTTTTCCGAGTTTCTATTGCCATATGCTGAATTGACGGTTTTATTGACGGATAAACAGTAAGTAGAACGAGATTTTGGCGTAAGTTCACAATATGCAGTGGTATTCAGTGGTATTCTAAAATGATTGTTGGCAACACTGCTGTACAAAAAAAAAGCAAACTGCTGCCGGACAGCATGGATTTCATTGTTTTGGCTTCATTAGTGTTATATAGAGTTCTATTTGTCACATTGTGTGCCGAAAGGCTTCAATATTTTGTTCTATTATACGTTTGCAACCACATATATGTATAACAAAAAATAGGATCCTAGATATGTGATAGTGATATGTAGGATAAGAGATAGGATCCTCCTATGTATGATCATAGGACCTATGATCCAGCTTAAAAACTACTCGAATAATCGCGATTATGTTCTAATTCGGAAAGCGGCCTTGAACTGAGGCCACTTTGCTTCTATACCCGTCAAATATATTATGTGTCAACAAAACAGCACAGCTCATTTTTGACAGCGCTCACGGTAATAGGGCATGGTCGGCGTTATCGCAAGATGGCGCATGTTATGATGTAAACTATAACGATTCACGGGAGATCGTTATCGCGCTCCCGCTAATTCGGTACGGGCTCAAATCGATTACAGCGTAACTCGGATCGCAGCCTGAGTAGGGTTTTGTCTGTGGTTTTGTCGTTGAACAAGCCAGCCAGCGCAGCCAGCACTTCAGCTAGTCGTATTTTTTTCTTTTTTGACATTGACAATTTGACATTGACAGACAATATCAGCAGTGAAGTGACAACAAAGGCGGGAAAAAAAATTAAGGAATGATTTTTGTTTTTCGTTGTGGAATTATGGATTAATTTGGTAGTTGAAGGCATGTTATAAGTAAACTGTGCTCTTTATTTGTGGCAGCCCCTGTTAGTAAATTGAAAGGCTTGCTGGCTTGCCCTACTCTGCAAATCTGCACTAACGTTGTCGTTTCAACTTTTTTTTTTCTTGTGAAGAGAACAAGTGCAAGTTTTAATGAATAAATTACTTTATTTAGGAAAATGAGCCTAAAGGACTTAGATTTGGCTAAGTTATCAAAATTAACTTCTCTGCAAATCGACCATGTAACTTGTTTGGAATGGTATGACGTCAAACATTTATTTTGAATTCAACCAATACACATTGTTTGCTCACAATGTATCTCTGATAAGAGCCGCCTGAAAACATGATCTATTGTATTTTTCAGTTGTAAATACTTGATAGCACCTGCGACTGCAGCTTGCGGCCACACATTGTGTCATACTTGCTGGCGAGGTCGCCGCACATGTCCTGCTTGTGCAACGCATCTTGAGCGCAAGACTTTGAAGCTAAATATACCACTTCAAACCCTGACAGACCACGTTCATGTGCTTGGAGAAGCATTTGAAAAACTTTTTAACATCAAGTGTAAGTAGAAAACATCACAGAAATATTAGGAAGATTTGTAGGTACACCTACCTTACTAATATTTCTGTAATTTTCATTTGCTAATTACAATTTACATTCCTACTGTTTTAATTTGCATTTCAATTGTTTATTTGTAAATTTCAGTGGATGAATTTAATCTTGACACACCAGGTGAAATTGATTCAGATAAAGATCCAGATAAAAATGTAAAGGATTGGTTAACAAGCTCTCAAAATCATTTTTCAGCTCCAATTCAGAATTCTGAAACATTTTCACAAGAAGCACAACAACCAGCCAATCCATTAGAGGTTTCAGCTAGCAATATCCTAATTCATACAGACACTAAGAAAATTGCAACCCCTCCAAAAGTGGTTCATATCCCACCACCACAAGATGATTGGGATAAAATAGAACCAATGCCAGACACTGATGTCACTACAAAAAAAAATGAAAATATTGTGGGACCTATGGATATAGAACCATTTTTTGTAGAGGACTCTGAATATACTACAGATTATCCTCGCAGGAGCTCTAGGAAAAGGGATTCGAAAAATGATGATGTGACTGGCAAGGTGAATGACTTATCTTTTAACATGCATAGTTCTAGAGACTCAAGTGGTGATAATGATAAGAAATCACAAAAGGCCAAACAAAATTGGAATAATGTAAAAAAAATGAGAAAAGAATTCAGTAAGTTAAACAAGAAAAATCGTAGCAAACTGAATGTTTCAATTGAAATGGTTAAGAAAACACAGAACTTGAAGCCTGCCATCGATACACCTGTGGTTACTCCACAGGCATACAATATTGATGACAATACACCAAACTATACAAATAAAGAAAATGAAGTAAATAATATAAACTCTAATGCACCTATTGACGATCAGCAAGGTGATAATGCTTATAAAAACACTTCAGTTAAATCAATAGAAAAAGAAAACAGTGTCAGAGGCAGAGTGGAAGAGGCAGAGAGCAAGCCTCTAAAAAAACAATTTCAAGACCCAATGAATAACATGACTGCAAATGATTGTAATGACGAAAATAGAAAGAATATCAAAGAGAAAGAAAATTTAATTGGTTCTAAACATTCTGAAAATTTAAATCAAAATAGCATAGCAGCTGTAAATAAAATGCCATTTATAAAGAAAAGTGCATTAAATCCCAAAACAACAAATAATTTTGACCTTATAACTAACCATAATTTTGTACAACCAGTTGTTTCCGAAAATTCTGATGACATTGAAATTACCATTAAAGTTGGTAATACAATAACCAATATTGTGATTAAGAAAAAACAAAGTGATGTCCAAGTTAAAATTAACACTGACCGTGAAGTACAGACATCCCTAGACCCACATCATTCAAATAAAAGTAATGTATGTGTGCCGAAAGATGTAAATACACCTAATATAGACATCAATATAGAAAATAATAGAACTAACGAACAAGAACCTGTTGCTGTAAAAATAAATGAAAGCCAGAATATACAAAAACCCTTGCCTAGCTATATTCAAAATAAGAATCTACAAGTAGTAGAAATCAATTTGGACAGAACTACATCTGGGAAGAAAAATACAGCCTCAGCTGATACAGCGACTGCTCAATTTGAAATCACTGAAAGTGTGGAAAAAGAACTATCCCATATTATGGAGTGTGATGTAATTGATGACAAAGAAGAGAGTCCTAAAAGCATTCCCATCAAAATACCACAAGTTAATAAAGAGCAAAAATCAAACAAAATAGTTGAGCAGACAGAGAATATAGATGACTTAAATGATTTAGATATTTTCAATAGTGGCTCAGTTAAGGAAGCAAATATTCATATTTTGAAAGATCATGCACCTTCAGAAATATTAGGAACAGTTCGTAGTAAATTTAAAACTCAAAAACTTGCAGAAAAACGCGATAGAGATTATGATGAAGAGTTGTTACCTACAAATAAGAAAACTAAAATGAACCCAGTAGAAAATACGACCCTTAAAGATGTACAACCTGACAGTGAACCAATCAACTATGATGCTATTATGGGTCAAGTGTTTGCCAGCATTGATGCAGACATGGAAGATATCAGAAAAAGTCAAGAAGTAGGCACTGCTTCTATTTTAAAAGATACCAATACGAAAATTTCATCTCCAAAAACGCAGACCATTAAAAAGATTACAAGCCAAATGAATGTTGAAATAACACCTAATTTAAATGAATACTTCAATGAAAGGCACAGTGAAAATGTATTCTCTATCGTAGAAAAGGAAGATGAAAATTCTGAAATAATGAAAACTGACAAAGTGAGTATTTATGATTGTTTTCTCCATTTGTTGTCATAAAGCATTTTACAATTTGGACACAGATGCCATAAGAAATTGTGTTATGTAAAGATTGTAGTTTATATTTTATTTGCTAATTGTTAAGTATGTAGAAGAGCTTGTGGCTAAGTAATAACAGCCGTACAGGTCGATCCATCAGGTTAAGTTACGATTGCCGGGGTTGATCCACGGATGGGTCATCATTTTTTAGTGAGAGTCAAAATGGCGGGTGTACCATGGCGAATTAAATTATACCAATTACCAAACAAATGTACCTAAAATATACTATTTTGTACCTAGCTCTAAAAAATCTATACCTCATTTAGAACGAAATTATTTCGAAATTAAGGTACACCTGCCATACTGACATCAAGATGGCGGGTGTTCTATAATATTTTATTATTTAACCATTACTCATAAAATTTAATTACACTAAAAAATTTTACCTAAAAAGTACCTCAAGTAAATAGAAACACACACTTGATCACTGGGATAGTTCCTGAGAAATAAAACAACCATGTCTTGTGTATAAGAAAACACGATAATTATCATGATATATTGATATAGTTATACAGGGTGTGACAAGACCCTTAACGAAGCCAAAAGGTACTTGTTCTCTCCGTCATTGCGATATTTTTTTTCTAGACCTTACCTTTTTTTTTTGATTTTTGGAAACTTTCTAGTTACGGAGATATTGGAAGTCGAAATTCAAATTCATGTTTTTAACGTAAGATTTTTACTGTAAACACTTCCATGACCCCCATACTATTAAATCCATCCATCAGCACGATGTTTTGAGTGCGTTACATTGAGTCCTACTGCAAAACGTCATTTTTCATCCCCCACAAAAAAAGTCGTTTCCCAGCAATAATTTTTGCGTAAAGTTACTTAGTTTGATGTACATAATGCTTGGTTGACGGCTTCGTTAAGGGTCTTGTCACAACCTGTATATCTATATCAATATATCATGATAATTATCGTGTTTTCTTATACACAAGACACGGTTGTTTTATTTGTCAGGAACTATCCCACTGATCAAGTGTGTGTTTCTATTTACTTGAAGTACATTTAGGTACAATTTTTTAGTGTTATTACATTTTATGAGTAATGGTTAAATAATAAAATATTATAGAACACCCGCCATCTTGATGTCAATATGGCGCGTGTACCTTAATTTCGAAATAATTTCGTTCTGAATGAGGTACAGATTTTTTAGAGCTAGGTACAAAATAGTATATTTTAGGTACATTTGTTTGGTAATTGGTATAATTTAATTCGCTATGGTACACCCGCCATTTTGACTCTCACCATTTTTATATACCGAGACTCTTCTGTGCCTCGGAAAGCACGTTAAACTGATGGCCCTGGGTGTCATTCTTGGATCTTTGACAATGGTTACGGGTCATCAGAAGCCCGAAAGTGTGACAACCAGTCTTCCTAAGGGGTATCGTATTACCCGGTTACTGGGTTGTGGAGGTCAGATAGGTAGTTGCTCCATGTAAAATACTGGTATTCAGCTGCATCCAGTTGAAACTGGACGCTGACCTACATAGTTGGGAAAAGGCTAGGCAGATATATTGTTAACTTATGATAACTATCTCAAAAATGATTGAAAAATGTCCTAATTTCAATATTATGCATAATTAAATATATTTTGGTCCTAATTAAGTGTACCCTATTGTTCCAGGTTCCAAAACAGGTTGAAGAATTCTTAACACCAGTTTTATGTCATAATTTGAATTCTACACAGGAGAGCAATGATGGTAAAATCAAGACAAATAAAACTAACAAGTCTCAAGACTATGATGATGATGATAAGAGTGTTTTTGAAGAAACACCACAAAAGTATGTATTCAGGGTTGACACAATAAAGATACATATTTTATTTATTTTGATGATGGGTACAAATTTTCTTCTTTTATCATAGATAGTAATGTTGATTTGATTTTATTCTTCCTAGGAACTTATCAATCCCGAAACTGAAACGAGCCAGTACATCTAACCAATCACAAATAAGTTTAAGTGAAACAAAGAAGGTTTCTCTAAGAAAATCCACATCAACCATAAAGAGTATCATTAATTTAACAGATACTGTGACTGAGTCTAACAAAAGTAGTAGAGATTTGACTGTCATTGAGACTGCTGTTCAAAACCAAGCTTTGGAGACCCCTCTTACTATCAGCAAGTTTGCAGACCAAATTAAGCATAAGTCGACGCCAATGGTTAGAAAATCACTTAATTTTGAAAATAGAAACGATGATGATGACCCTGAGCAGACTCTTTGTCTCACTACTGACGTGATTGCTAAGACCACACAAGAAAGAGAATTTATGAGTAAAGCATTTGAGAGTACGCCTACCACGCCCGCAGCGCGACCACTCTCTGCTAGAAACCTAGGGTTGAATAACAAAAGATATTGTTTAGCAGCTTCGTGTTTAACGTTAAGTGAAATTGCAAAAGTTAAAGCTCTTTGTAATGAACGTAAGTGGCGGTATGTGGACAAGTATTCAAAGGACATCACACACTTGATTGTAGGTGTTGATGAAGAGATTAAATCGCAAAGGTGAGATTTGCATGCAACAATTTTATTGACACTCAGAATAGTCTCAAAATTTCTGTTGATTGCATGTGATAAGCAATCTTTATCTTTACAACCAGTACAAACTTTGTTTTATATTAAGGTACAATGCCTTGTATTATTATGATTTCTGAACATTGTGTGTATTTTTCACATAAACATCAGGGATGAACACAAAAAATAAAAAATTGTCCATCTTTGAGATTATAAAAAAATATTGGACTCGTATTTTTTCTTTTTTTACGTAATCTAAAGATTACGGCGATACATTGAGGTAAAATGTGCCATGACGTCACGAGTATGTAGATTTTATACATACTAGTGACGTAGCGACCCCCACTCCCCAACTTAAAATGCGTTTTATCTAAGTAAGTTTTTATTCATATTAAAGCAAAAAATACGTGTCTAATATTTTTTTATTATCTGACTGACGGACTAATAGGAATTTCATTTTTTTTACCCAGGCATCATCAATTTTACATCATACAATCACATATTTTCCATTTATCGTCAATGTGTAGGTAAATTTAGCACAATAGTTAACATATACCTTCTTTTCAGATCTGTAAAATACATGTGCGCATTAGCAGCTTCTAAATGGATTGTGACATTTGAGTGGGTCAAACAATGCTTGCAGACTAAAGAAATTGTTAATGAGGTAAAATATTACACTATAATGTTTCTAATATCACCTAAAAAGTAAGGCCGCGACTTAGGAGTAGGTTCAAACCCTTTTTTTTTTTTTGATTGTGGGAAATTATCAAATAACTTCACCCGCTCTGGGCGGAGCGGGAGGTCGTGGCAGACTTTTGCTGACTAAAACCCACCCGTGTTCCTTCCGTTGCCTGTGTGCCGGGGCCGCGATATCCCTTTCGGACAAACTCGCAACCCCGGCAGAGGTTCGAACCCTGATGGGCTCTTTGTGTAAAATTTCATTACAACTGCACTCAAAATGGTGGAAAACATCCTGAGGAAACCGGCATGACCTAGAACCAAAAATTCGAAGACAGGTGACATCTGAATTTGCTAATCGAAAAGTAAAAACTCAACTGTGCATTACTGTGGACATTGTCCTCTCTGAAATTGCGCACCCGATTCTCCGCCTTCCGTATCCAGTATGATCGAGCCACCTTTTGAAGGTCGAGAGACCATGTATTTATAGCTGTACGCAACTTGTCGAAAACTAGTTGTGCAGGTCGCTCGGTCATTGCCAACGCAATTTTTCATAAAATTGGCTCGTAATCGTGTATACGGTGTTTGAATGAATGATGAAATGACAAAAATTGATACAACTTGAGTTGCACCATGTGAGAGTACCAGTTGCATCGCAGTTGGCAACGCCCGTTGCCACCCAGTTTAGGTTGCGTTGCCGTCACCCCGTGTCAAAATGGCCTTAGTATTTATGATAATGACACGTCGCCGTTTCCCATAGTCGAGCACTGTACGTGGATTTTTGTTCTTCTAGAAAGCTGTTATTATTGTCACGTTGTACCCTTTTTAAGGTTCCGTACTTCCGAATGAAAAAACGGAACTCTTATAAGATCACTCGTGTGTCTGTCTGTTTGTCTGTCACAGCCAATTTGCTACGAATCTAATGAGCCGATTAAGTTGAAATTTTGTATAAATATTAATTTCTGTGACCTAAACACGGACGTGTAGGTAATGTAAATAAATTAATTTTGAATACGCGGTCACCGTTGGGAGGCAAAACAGAAAATTAAAAAAAGTTTTGTCACTATACCGTGTGACATATCAAATGAAAGGGCTTAGGCTCCGCGCAAACGAGCCTCCGATCACAGCCACCGCTGGCTGTCGCCTCCAGCTGCGGTGCGGAGTACTGCTGTAGCGGGTGACCACACGTGTGCGACGAATCTACACAAAACCTATGAAAAAGCATGTGAACTGCTTGTCGCTAGGCTACCGGTGGCTGTGGTCGGAGGCTCATTTGCGCGGAGCCTAAGCCCTTTCATTTGATATGTCACACGGTACAGTGATTGATCAACGAAATTAAAAGGAAAACTACGAGAGCTAAGGAGACTGTACAGGTTAACGAGAAATAATCTAAATCAACCAACTTAAATTTGCAGTTTGAAAAACTTGACCTCCCATACATTCCGTATGGGACAACACGTTTTTCAACTACAATGTTAAGTTTGTTCGTGGGATAAATTCATCCCAACTACGGAACCCGTTCATTGTGCGTGGTCCGACACGCACTTGGCCGGTTTATTTTAAATTTTTTGGGTGTGTATTTGTCAAATAAAGTCAAAATCAAATCATTTATTTCAAATAGGCCCTTGTAAGGCACTTTAGAACGTCAAAATGGACAACAACTTTTTTTTTATACTTGTCGCCCCTTCCAAAAGGTAGTTTTCGTATGGAGAAGAATTGGCAAGAAACTCCACCGTTACTCTTTTAAAATGTTTTACAGTATTTTTTATAGAGGTACATTAGATATATAATTATATGTGAAGACGATGCAACCTAGAATAAAATGACTTTACCACAATAGGTAAAAATAATTAAAAAATAAGCAACGACAGATAAATGAATTATGTGATAGATATATGGTGCTTATATATTTAAAAACATTGTAAAAGACGACGATATTCCTAAAATTTTACAGTTAATAAGTCAGTGTGTGAGGACGTAATCACAGAATGTAAAAGAAATGTTATAAAAAAAATATACAATTAAATCAAACTTGTTGCAGTTTCATTTTGTTTAGAACTTCTCCCGCTCTGGACAGAGCGGGAGCCACCGTAGAATGACCGATCCCTTGAAAATTCAAAACTGAATGTAATTGTTTTATTTGAAATAAATGCTTTGCATTTGAGCGACTGCTTATATGACCTCAACAAGCCAGTTGCTGGGTAATTATGTTACCCCTAGGTAAGACTGGTTGTCAGAATATCGGGCTTCTGACGAACCGTAACGACTGTCAAAGATCCACGAATGACTGCCGGGCCCAACGGCTCAATGCCGTTGCCTCGGAAAGCAGGCACGGAGGGGTCCTGGTATCTATGTAAAGAGACCCATCCACTGACCAACCGCATCAAGCGTAGCTTAACTTAATAGATCGCGACCGGTGCGGCTGTTATTACTTAGCCACAAGCCCCTCAATTTACTGACTCACATACGTCATACAATAACAAAAACAGGTCACCCACTATCGTGCCTCAAGTAGCGCAATGCACTCGAACCTTACGCGTAGGTACGTAAATTCATAGGTGTTAGAAAGTCATGTAGGTATGCACCATATCATTTTTAATTCGTCTATGAACCTGGCGCATAACAGATATTCCGTGGATATAAATAACCAAATGTCTCATCAGCTTATCAAACAGCGCAAAACGTGCAAATACTGAGAATCAAAAGTAGGTACATTACTGCACGTAGTACCATCAGATATGATACGATATGGGAGGGACTTGTAACAATGTGATGCAATATTGTAAATGCTAAACAAATGTTATGACAAAATACACTGCACAATGAGTTCATTCAAAGGTTAAGGTCGCCTTTGAACAGACTATATGACGAACTATCGATAACTGGTCAGGGCCTGGAAGTATCTAGCATCTGTTTCAACTAAAGCTTCACCACTCCACGACATTTTTTCAACTTCGTCGTATCTAAAACTGGCTTCTGCCCGCGACTTCGTTCGCGTGAAAGTCTTAGCATACACAATATGTTAAAATAACAGCCACACTTTTATAAAACTCTCTCGGCCCCCGACCCACCGCATCGCATCGCCCGCCAGCGCTAATTTTTTCTCTTTTTGCTCGGCTCCTAAGGGTCTTACTCGTAGCGTGATGTTAAATAACCTATACACCTTCCTCGTGAATCACTCCTTCCATTGATGTAAACCGTATGAAAATCCGTCCGGTAGTTTTTGAGTTTATCGCGTTCAGACAGACAGAGGCGGTGCGGGGGATTTTGTTTTATAATAGTGATGATAGGAAAAATCGTATACGGTTGCAATATTTGTAAATATGTGAGCACCGTGTATCACAAACATTAAGCAATCAATGACAAAATCATCATCATTTATCGTTGCATATTTTTAATACTTTTTACCTATTGTAGAATGGTAATTTTATTCCAGATACTTCGTCTTCACATATTATTATCATTAATGTAAAGTACATATATTTGGTGGCAGGGATATCGACGCGAAAACTTTTACCATGGATTCAGCACATGATTCTGAACACCCCTGAGTTGAAATTTTTAGTCGTTTTTTTTTTTTTTATCCGCTTTTTCATAGAAAAGTGCAATACGTTCAAAATGTATGGAACAGCAGATTTAAAAAAAAATAACCGACGGAGAATTTTTTCTGATGCCTGCCACCCCGTACAAAATAATGTAAAACATTTTAAAAGAATAACCATGGAGATTCTTGCATATTCTTCTCCATACGAAACTTCCGTTTGGAAGGGGCACCAAGAATCAAATCTATATGGCCTACTTTAAATAAATTATTTGTCTTTGACAGAGTTCTTTTAATAATCCCCAATCTAAAATTTGATCTCAACATAATGGCAAACAATGTAACATTCTAACATGTGCGCTGAAATTAGGATTTTGGCAGAAACAGATCACTAGACACTGACAGGTTGTAGGGCAATACTATAATCTCTTTTGTTTTGTTGTTGTAGGAACTGTACGAAGCTCTAGATAGCACAGGGGAACCGGGACCCAAGCGCTCTCGGATCGCGAAACAAAAGCTATTTGAAGGCATCACGTTTTACTGCATGCCTCCTTTTAGCGTTCTCGACGCCGAAACTTTAAAGGTAAGTGTATGTTTTTAACCGACTTCGATAGAAGAAGGAAGTTATTCGGCGACTTTTTTTCAAATAGGTATTCACAGTCAAGAGCATAAATACAGGGTGTCAGGGACATCGACGCGAAAACATAAGCTTGTACTGAATCCACAGTATCAGTTTTCGCGTCGATGTCCTTGACGCCCTTATATGATAGCTTAGCGATAATATCTGATTTCATGGTTCAGCCATTAATATCTGTCGTCAAGTTGACAGCGAATATATTGTGATCATTTGTGGAATGCATAATACAAGTTGCAGCACAATAATTATGTGCCATCGACGAAACACCAAAATTATCCGACGAGACTCGAGCTTCATTGATTATTCGTACTGCTGTGTTAAGACCTAAGGTGGTAGTTTCATAGCGCCAAGCCTTCTCATAACCGGACTAAAGTTACAATCATACAGCTACCGAACCTGAACTCTCAAACAAACATCGAGTATCCTCTGTTTTAGACATGTATTGTTATTTGAGTCGATTGACATGGACTCGTAAATATCGATGGCAGATGTGGTTGGCTTGGTTGCACCCATATGTGCGGTATTGTATGCGCATAAGATCATGCGGGGGTCAGTTTATAACATTGCATTGTTCACTGGAAATGTACTGTCCAGTGTCCTTTACAATGTAAACCGCGAGAATGAAAGTTCATTATAACATTATCAAGTATCAGCTGGTTCCAGCGTGGTTTTGATCAAGCTTGCATCATACTGGCTTGGATAGTTAGGATCTTCAAACTGTCACAAATAATTATAGGATTGGATATCATAACCTTATAAGTCATATGTCAATCTTGATATCTGCTGGAAATATCTTCTCTATTAATAAAACATGGGCGGAGGTTAGTTTATTGTTAGCCACGTGAGTTTTGCACGAGATCGGAAGTAAACAATAGTGTTGTTTTATGTGCTGTATGATATATATTTGTGTATTATTGACTAGTGCCATTGTAATATATGCATGCAATTTTTTTTTTACTGGTAAATAAAAATCCACTTCAACAGACATAAAAATATTTTATTTTAGGTACATTCTATGTGTTAAAGCAAATAGTTTTATGCCACACACAAACTCTATAGACCTTTTTTTTTTTCTTGGTTTGTTTTAGAACATGCTATTGACCGCTGGCGGCCGCGTCGCAGGAGATCCTAAACTTGTCCGAATATCTGAGGACTCCTACCAACCTGCGCTGGTGCTGGCCGAACCGGAGCGCACGCAAGAGGATCGCTTTACATGTAAGGATAATTTAATCAGACATAAAAAACAAGTAATAACTGGTATACGGCCCTTTACGTAACAAAGGAAAACCCGGTTACCCTCAACAAAAAATTTATGGCTAGAATTCACTTCAATACTTCAAACCCAGTAGGTACGAAAGCTTTCATCCATGTGGTTTATAAGTTATAAATCACATGGACGAAAACATAAGTTATAACATTTTCATCCTAATTTTGGTATTTATTTTTATATGCATAAACATAAACATAAACAGAACACTTACGCCACGGAGTAGAAAGTAAATACACGCAAGTAAATGCACGTACACTTTTTAGGGTTCCGTAGTAAACAAGTAACTCTAGTACTAGTCTATCTGTCTGTCCGTCTGTCTGTCCGCGGCTTAGCTCAGAGACGGTTAGTATTAAAAAGCTGTAATTGGGAATACTTATACATATAAATCATGCCGACAAAGTGGTAAAATAAATCAAAGAAAAAAATTTTTTTTTAGTGTACCTCCCCTACACGTAAAGAAGTTTTTTTTCCTCATCTACCCCATGTTGTGGGGTATCGTTAGAAAGGTCTTTCAAAAATATATTGTGAGTTTGTCTAAACCATTTTTGGATTCAGAGATCCGTCTGCGAAATATTAAGCTTTTAACTGAAATTTTTTGTTAGAGTCAAGTGTCCTCCCCCCCCCCCCCCCCCATTCTAGCTAAATGGTTGTACTTGGACTTGTGAAAAAAATCACAGCAGTAGTATACAGGGTGGCAGGGACATCGACGCGAAGCCGGCAACCATGGATTCAGTATATGATTCTGAACCCCCTGCGTTGAAATTTTTCATCTGTTATTTAAAAAAAAATTGCTGTTTCATAGAAAAGTGCAATACCTACGCGGTCAAAAGGTATGGAGCAGCTGTTTTTTTTTTTTAATAAAATTTTAACGCAGGGGGGTTCAGAATCATGTACTGAATCCATGGTGACCGGCTTCGCGTCGATGTCCCAGACACCCCGTATATAAAGAAATTAAAAGAAAAATTATGAGAGTTAAGTAGGCTGTACAGGTTAACGAGAAATAATCTAAATCAACCAACTTAAATTTGCAGTTTGAAAAACATGATCTCCCATACATTCCGTATGAGAACACGTTTTTCAACTACAATGTTAAGTTTGTTCTTAGGATAAATTCATCCCAACTACGGAACCCTTCATTGTGCGTGGTCCGACACGCACTTGGCCGGTTTTTTTTTTAACAAAACCTGTTCTCGGGCTCCGTGAGGTGCGCGCGACTATAAGACTTGAATTACGACGAATGTAGCAGTGTTTACTTAATGATAGGCAATGTACTGATCTTATATTCTACGTGGGTATTTATTAAGGCATAAGAGTGTCGAAAAATGGCCTATGGCTTAGGCCTTTTTTTCTTAAATCCATTCATCGATCGTGAGTAGTCCTTATCGGCAATCGCACTGCCAATCTGTTTAGATGTCTTAGTGCTATTAATTTATCGGTTTCGATAGTACTCAATTACTTATCCATACTCGAGAAATCCGCAGTGTTGTTATGTCTCTACCAAAATAACTTGAACAACCACTACGATCGTTCGGCATTGTTTACTTGTCGTGATGGTGGCAATATGGAAGGAAATCAAGTGGGTCAGGTCAAGTTTAGAAACGTAATTCTATGACGTGTACATTAGATTAGATGTGATTCAATGAGGCGTTATATTGCCGTAATCATTAAGAAAATTAGCCTAGATCGGAAATTGAGATCTAGCGCAAGCTACTTTATCTTTCTTTTTTTACCCCGACGGGGTAAGCCGAGTATAGAAAACCGACATTTCGCTAAGTTATACGTCCGTCACAAATCCAGACTCGAAAACGGGTTACTTTAGATTTATCTGGCTAAAAAACCCGCTATAACGCTACACTACCCGACCCCGCGATCAAACCCAGGTCCCTCAGCACACTTAGCATGACCACAATATAAACGAGTTTTGCTGACGGAATAATAGACAAAATGACAGATAAACAATCACAATCTGTCATTTTGTCTATTCTTCCGTCGAAAAAAACTCGTAGAAAACCCGTTTCTATGGTTGTCATGCTTCGCGTGTAGGACCTCTCGTTCAACAGTCCCACTTGCGACCCCTAGATCAACGTCCAAGTTAAATTAATTGAATCACGTTTATGTCAATGTAGCCGGTTATTTTGCGAACACGTTGCTCTTCACAAAATAAAGTCAAAGTCAAATCATTTATTTCAAATAGGCCTTTGTAAGGCACTTTTTAACGTCAAAAATTTACAAAAAAATTAGTTGATTCTAGTCGCCCCTTCCAAAAGGTAGTTTTCGTATGGAGAAGAATGTGCAAGAAACTCCACCGTTACTCTTTTAAGATGTGTTACAATATTTTGTATATGTAGGTTGTAGGTACATTAGTTATACAGGGTCAGTTTTCAATGACCGGCAAAATTGTCACAGGGTGTTCTACCCATAAATATGTATGAACAGCTTTCACTATGGAACTTTCACTCTAAAATCACGAAAAAAATATCAGCTGTTTCATACAAAAGTTCAATACCTACTAGACCAAAATGTATGAAACAGCTGATATTTTTTTCGTGATTTTAGAGTTGGTTCCATAGTGAAGGCTGTTCATATTTATGGGTAGAACACCCTGTGACAATTTGGCCGGTCATTAAAAACTAACCCGGTATAATTATATGTGAAGACGTTGTATCTAAAAAAAATACTATACTACAATAGGTAAAAAGAATTAAAAATGAAGCAACGACAGATAAACTAATTACTTATGTGATAGATACATGGTTCTCACATATTTACAAACATTGTAAAAGTAGACTTTCCTAAAGTTTTACAATTAATAAGTGAGGAAGTAATCACAGAATGTAAAATCCATGTCATAAAATAAAAAAATATAATTTATACAGCTTAAATTAGCAACCAGTTTGATTTTATCTAGATTGTAGATTATCACATGGAGCAGGACCAGCATGTTTCCAAGCATCCTTATCTTGGATATAATCCTCTAATTTGTAATATGCTTGTTTAATAGTTTAATATGAGTTTTAAATGTTCTTTCATTTAATTGTAATATACATATAAGTGACACAATCGTACACGTGGACTGATCTTTTCTAATTATAGTCATGAAACACACACATAGGTAGGTTAGTGAACCTATCTCTGAAATAAGCGAGTATTAAACGTTAATTTAACGTTTTGGCTCATATCACGTACCGTGGCTAATATGCGTGAACGAGATAGTACGGAAGTACGGAAAATGTATACTTTTCCTTTTTCGTGTGGTTAGTGACTAATCTGGTGTCAGAGTTTAGTTTATACCTACTTACCTTATATGATATCGGAATTTATTCTCACTGTAAATTATATTTGAACAAAATGTTTATGTACCTACCAGTAATGTATTGTTTGAGAGAAGCAATCCAACCAAACGCATGTGTTGTTTGTACATATTTGGGAATCTATTCCACACTCCCTTTGATAAAAAAATGCTCTGCACCATTGGGGAACTGACTTGCATAAAAATATGGCTTTGGTTTCTGCTGAAGTCATAAATGAGCCGTCATTTATGACTTCAGCAGAAACAACATAATTGCGATCTATTAAACACGGATTTGTAACGTTAGTAAATTAATTTTGAATATGGGGGTGCCCATATTCAAAATTAATTTACTAACGTTACAAATCCGTGTTTGGGTCACAGTAATACATATGTGCACCAAATTTCAACATAATCGGTTTTTTAGATTCTGAGCAAATTGGCTGTGCCAGACGGAGGGCTTCCGTTTTTTCCTTTCGAGGTACGGAACCCTAAAAAACTAGTCACTTTTTGTGGAACCCTGTCAACCTATACTTTGTTATGATACCTAAATATAAACCGTACTTCGAGCTATATTATAAGCACATAAATAAAATAGTACGCTGATGCCAAATGCATGCACGTTTAAAAACTAGAATAAAAACAATCATGTAACTACATAGTAACAAAACACATGTAGCTTACAAGTACCGCGAAATAGATTCCGGCTTTGTATCGGAACAAATAAACCAAGATAGAGTATGTTTTGTTCCTCGTCTCTGTGGTTTTATACGACTTATTTGTTTACTGACATCATTACGCTGGCTATCCAGCGTGCATCTAACATTTTCACAGCGAAGTCGCGTGGTCGCGACTTCATCTGCATAATGCAAATTAGGATAAAGTACATTAAATTAAATAGGAGCATTCCTATTTTTTATGCAGTTCCCACTTCATTTTCCCACACTTAAATGACAAAATGATGTCATTTTCAAAGCCAAAACGTTATTTTATTTATATAAAGGCTTACTAACTAAACACATACACAGCATTAACCCGAAGTCTTTGTCATTATATACGTAGAGGGCGGCAAGGACATCGACGCGAAGCCTGTTACCATGGATTCAGTACATGATTCTGAACAACGAAAAATTTCTACGCTGGGGGCGTTGAAATTTTTTATTTTTTTTTTAAATCAGCTGTTCCATACATTTTGACCGCGTAGGTATTGCACTTTTCTATGAAACAGCAGATATTTTTTTAAATAACCGACGAAACATTTCAATCCCCATGCCCATCCCATTGCATGGGTTCAGAATCATGTACTGAATCCATGGTATTAGTTTTCGCGTCGATGTCACTGCCACCCTGTATAGATCTCGCATGTATCTAAATTGTAGGAAAGCTATGTACGCCGTAATTCTAATTTTTTTCCCCGCTGGGAATCGAACCCGGGGACGGGAGGTTCGATTCCCAGCCGGGGAAATATTACATTATTCCTTTACTTATTAAGTTTATTTCTAGCATAAATTCAATGTATGTGATATGGCTGCACTTTTGGAATAAATAATTAAATAAATAGCGCACTAGAACATTGTATAAAACTAAAATACATAAATGTATATAATTTTTTACAAAGATAAAACAACAATTAAAGAGAAAATAATTTTGAAGGTAAGGTAGGTAGGTTTTGTAAGAAGGTATTTAGCCTAGCAATAATGGATAAGGTGATAAATAGTGTTGTCTGAAATACTTGATTTGTTTCAGACCTCGCAATGGAGCAGAGTGTCGTGCCAGTTAACTACGAATGGGTTCTAAACTGCCTCGGTAACTACACGCTAGGCTCTATACAGGAGCTACTGCTATGTCCGTCATCGCTCCTGCCGCCCGCCACCGCGAAGTGGCCTGAAGTTCTACTCTCTCATGAACACGATGATACAAATGACATTAACTACCTCAACGAATAATATTTACCAAATAAGGTAAAGTGTCTACGCATTATCCATTAAATGTTCCATGTTCAAATCATCATGATGGATGCTTTGCTAGTGCCTAAAGCACGATAAAATGCGTAGAGTACTTGTTAGTGATCACAATTAGTTCTTTTAATATAATTTTTATGTTTAGATTATTATAAAAGATATTACGTTAATAATGTTTAAATCCCATTTTTTATTAATTGGTGATGCTGATTATAATTCATTCTAATATGACATAAAATGTTATATTATCTTGAATAATTACGCCGACGTTTATTCTATCTGAATGAGCACAAACAAAGTGGCGTTCGTCTGAATGAGTATTATTCAGACGAACGCCACTTTGTTGACGGTAAGGATAACCGCAGCCGTCAAAGTACCGCTCGTCTGTAAGAGCCCTTTGATTTATAATAAGTTATGAAATATATATTTTATACATAATAAATTATTCTGATTTTATTTTATTATTACAAAAGTGAGGAAATAGGAGGCTAAAGTTTCGGCTCTGTTATCTCGCGACTCAGAGAGGTTTTTGAAGACAGTATGTGTCTATAATACTTTAAGGATGTTTTCGAGGAAAGTAAAGTTTTTATGGTGACAGCTTCTCCGCCTGGCTGATGCTTCTATTGGTTATAGAAGTTGAAACAGCATTGTCATTGGTTGATACTGTTAGCTGCTAATATTTCCTGCGGCCTGCCCAAGTTAATGAGAAATCCTGAGATATCTGCAATATCAGGGAATCCTCGATCATTAACATCGACAAGTTTAATAGACCTCTGACTATCTAGCCGCTCACCACTGCTTACAGAGATGACGCGCCTTCGTCGACTATTTGTCTTATGAGGTAGGTACACACCCGTTGCAACTTGCTTAGCGGCTAGCCGATTACCGCGGTCCACGTACGTATGATGAGATTTACGAACTTTGGACTTGGGTAGGGTACGGCCTGATTATTTGAGCAAGAGTTAATGGGTTGGGTATTATTTTGATGATACCACAACGTATACGTACGTGTAACTGCGGCACCGGTGTTATAATAAGTTAATAACGCCTACGGGTAATAAAAAATGGTTGAGCTGGATGGTGCTGATCGACGCGTCATGTTCGTGAATGGGCGCCGGCGGTTGAGACTTGTCATCTCTTACCTGCCAGGGCTTATTTTTAATCTTATATTTTGAATTGTTTTGTTTTTTTTTTTTTTCTACAACAAGTCAATGCAATAAAGCCTTGCTAGATAATCTCATCAACGGACCTGTAGCACATGTTAGTGCAGTCACACGTGAATTTTTGTGAGAAGAATGCATGACTGTGTTAAATAAATTATATGTTTAAATATTGTAATTGGCTTCGGCCGTTCTATCTAAATATAATATATAAATAAATAAATGGGCTGGTCAAGCCAATCCATGACGGAAGCTTGTCACGCGAAATAATAAGAAAATAAAATTAGACTACCTGATAAGTACTTTGTTAAATTTAGATCGCATAGCTGTTTATACATATATCGCGGTATCAGGTATTTAATCTGCGTCCGCAATTTATTTGCCATACATCTAAACAAACACGAGTTTTTAGGAAAAAAACTGTAATGCCTACACGTAAGGTTTAGTTTACGCTACAATTTCATTATAAAACTTGAAAAAAACACAATCAACTTCCAAAAAAACACTGATAAGTGAAAAATAACTTTAATTTCGGAAGTCGGTTTTGTGGTGGTCGGTCTTTGGTTTTAAATTTTCGTTTTTGCCACCGACTTCCGCCGAAATCAAAGTTATTTTTCACTTCTTTTTTTTAGCAGATGATTGTTTTTTTTTTTAGTTTTTATTATTCACTTTATAGTTACACTTACCCCGCACAGATTCGAATACCAGTACCTGCTTTGTAAATAACAGTGACAGGAATTTATTATACCATCATCCACATAGACAAAGTGGAACAAATACGTATTATTGAAGCTAACTCAAAAACTACCCAAGCAAAATTAATAACATTTATACGGTACTACCGCGCAAGCTTCCTCTACCAAATGAAACAAAGAATTTACATAAAGTCGACCATACCCCGTTCTCCTCCTTTTTGGAAGTCGGTTAAAGATACTAGATATAGTATAATAGTATTTCGTTAATGATAGATTGCCCGTTGACTTGTCCTGATGGAAGCTCTTCCAGAAGGACGGGCTAGCGTCATTGCGTCCTGCCGGAAGACTTCTGTGAGTCCTGCTAGCAGTACGCAGTTCGTATGAAAATTTGTCTGGTCCTTTCAGCAGTACGGTGACCTTGATTTTGAACTTGCGCTCGTCAGAAGTTTTAAACATTTGGCTAAAGCTTTTAAGTGCGTATTTAAATAAAACTCTTTTGTTTAAGTACTTTTATAGGTTCTATAATAATAATAATAATAAATAATAGATGTATGTATTCGTACTTCATAAATATCCAATTATTATTATTGGAGCGCATTTATCTAATATTATTTATAGGAAAGAACATAGGTTCTTTCTAAATTGTTAACTATACATTTGTAAGTGCTTAATAAAACGAAAGTGACACGTTTATTCTTAAATGTATAAATAAAAATAATATTATCTGAACCATACAAAATATTTTTTTTATAAAACAAAAAGGAATTATAAAAACTATTATAATTAAAAATTATATATATATAGAGGAGCTCGTGGCTAAGTAACAACAGCCGCACTGGTCAATCCATCAGGTTAAGCTACGCTTGCCGGGGTTGGTCAGTGGATGGGTGACCATCTTTACATACCGAGAATCCTCCGTGCCTCGGAAAGCACGTTAAGCCGTTGGTCCCGGCTGTCATTCGTGGATCTTTGACAGTCGTTACGAGTCGTCAGAAGCCCGAAAGTCTGACACCAGTCTTACCAAGGGGTATCGTATTACCCAGTTACTGGGTTGTGGAGGTCAGATAGGCAGTCGCTCCATGTAAAATACTGGTATTCAGCTGCATCCGGTTAGACTGGAAGCCGACCCCAACATAGTTGGGAAAAGGCTAGGCAGAGAGATATATAAGGAACTATAAATCTGTCACTTTTGTTTTATTAAGCACTTAAATTGTGTCTGTATAGTTTACAATTTCTAAAAAAGAATTGAGTGAAGAGGTACTAAAAAAAAAAAAACCTGGAAAGTAAAAAAAACTTGAATGCGCTGGAATACCGAAATGTTGACGACTCCATGCGTTTTCGGTATCCGGGCGATCTGTCATTATTTTATTTATTTATTTATTTATTTAAATCGAACACATGTGATTCATATTGTTGTTAGTAATCCTTATAAAACTATGTTAGTAACATTTCTAATGAAAATAAATATAACAAAACAAAACAGAAACAAAAATACAACTAGTTTAAAAACCTATAATTATGACCGCTTCCCGCTGCACCAGACCTGCAGCTGTGCATACGGGTCCAGTGCCCCAGGAACGGGCAATCAATCAATCAATTAATCTCTTCCAAAATTCTCATACTGACGGTGTATTTAGAAGAAGAAAAATAGTAATACATACAGGTATGTTCTAAAGAATGCTTAATAAAAATAAAATAAACAATTAGGTACCTATTAATAAAGGGTCACATGGTGATCATGGGTTATTAACAGCTTACTTAGGATTGAAGGTCCTACGAGATCATCTGGTAAAATAAGTGCATAAGGGTCGTCCATTAATCATGTGGGCTTTTAGCAACTTTTTTACGCTCTCCCTGGTAATACGTGGTGAGGTTTTAGACTAACCCAAAGTCACGTGTTTGGTACAAAGTTGGTATAATATCTACTTGGTTAGTATAATATTAAAAAAAATCTGAATATTCTATCTTTAAATACAGCAATGAATCGTTGCCTTGCAACGGCGAGTCAAAGTCACGCGCCGCTTTTCGATTTAGAAATCGCGCGTTCAACGAAAAAATAAATACACGTGATATATCATTACCGAGAGGGTAATAAAATATCGTTTTTTTTTTTTTTATATTTCGTGATTTTTTCCGAACCCTCCTACTTTCGAGCCTCACGTGATTTATGGACGACCCCTTAAAAGTTTAAATAAAAAATTACAGTGTCTAAAAAATAATCTTGTGTAGGTTTGCTAGAATCAGGTTTTGCCCCGGGCGCAGTTTTGAGGGTCCCCGAAACGATCAATTTTTACATGATTGATACACATTGATGCGCAAGTTGATGCTCTACCAAAAATACAATTGACCCCGGTAGCACACCTCCGCCGCGAAACCATAGTAGCGAAACCGCAATAGTTCACTACTGCGGTTTCGCTGCTACGGTTTCGTGACGGAGATGTGCTACCGGCGTGAAGCGATTGACAATATTACTACAATCGCAATTGACCGCGTCGAGGACCCTTTATATTCGCACGACTCTGCTCATGAGTCAGCCTAGATTGAATAAGTGGTAAGTTGGTAGAAAATGGATCATGATTTACATAATTAAACTTGGTAAGGGAAAATTCCTTGTCAAAAGTCATCGCGAAACTGCCGCAGGTGTATCAAAATACGGGACCGGCACTTAGAGATGTGTTCTACGGACTACGGTACCTACCTAACTAGATGTAAAATGATCATATACAGGGTGGCAGGGACATCGACGCGAAAATTGATACCATATTCATGGATTCAGTTTTTTATAATAACCGGCGTAAAATTTCAACGAACATTTCAGGTGTGTTCAGATGCATGTACTGAATTCATGGTATAAGTTTTCGCGTCGATGTCCCTGCCACCCTGTATAAGACGTAGGCACGTTCCCCAAACTGGCCCCAACTCCGAACAGCTACCTACTGAAAAAAAAATCTAATCGAAAACCCGATAACACAGCTCCATCTGGGAATCGAACCCAGCACACCACGCTACTCTGCTTGAATTAAATATTTACAAATAATTATGATAATCTCACAACGCTACGAATGAATCATCAAAACAAACTTACGATTGTCTAATTATCTATTGTGGTAAGTATAGGTAGGTATAGGTACCCGAGTATTTACCTATACGACATCCAACCTACCTTTAAAGAATAATCAATTTACTATCCACCTTCTTATGAAATCCAGTAGGATGGACTTACTTTAATAAATCTAGGTTAATTTTGGATAGAAGAAGACACCTCGACCTTCCTCTCATCTCCAAAATCAACCTCCAGTGTATATCGAAGTATTTGTGTATACGGTACTGCGCCGATCAGATATTACACCGTCAGCAACCATATTGTCTGGCACGCGATCAATCACAATCAGAATAATTTTGAAGGATACTGCTAATCCATTGGTTTTATATGTTCGAAAAAAATTGTTCAATGAATGTTGTTGAACTGTCAAATTGAAACAGTTTAGGGTGGTTCTCTGTTGTAGTGCATTCGTGAATTGCTCCTACTTATCTACATGAAAGGGTCTGCCTTTACTTACAATTTGTTCACTTACTGTAGCATCTTTGCTATCTTTGCTTGATTCAAATGTAGGTAGTAGAAACACGAAAAACAAGCAAATGTTCTTAATCTGTGCTAAAGTTACCTAGTTATTATACAGGTGGTCCAAATAGCGGCTTCATAAAAAAAAATAAGATCCTCAAGTCCAGGGGTATCCGAAAATAATGTATGTTCCGCAATTCTTGATAGCTTTCAGTTATTTTTTTTATTATGGTCTTGAAAATTTTGTGGGAATGGAGGAATTTAGTTACGTTCGATTGATACAGAATCGAAATTTCTACTACAAGTAAAAAATACACTTCCTGGTTCCTAAATCCTTTCAAAAACCTAGGCGGCTTGCACATGTCACAAAAAAGACGAACTCGAACGTAAGTAACTAAATTCCTCCTTTTGGATATTTTTTTTTGTTACTAAGTATATTGAATTAATGCAGCAGCACTCAATGGAAAATGGTTAGTAGGTTAGCCGGGCAAATGCAGCAAGGTGTAAGCGATACGACAACATGAAAGAAGATCGTCGACATCCAGATGAAAATAAAAATTCAAGCACCCATCCATCTAATTAAAAAACCGGCGAAGTGCGTGTCGGACCACGCACAATGAAGGGTTCCGTAGTTGGGATGAATTTATCTCAAGAACAAACTTAACATTGTAGTTGAATAACGTGTTCTCCGATACGAAATGTATGGGAGAACATGTTTTTCAAACTGCAAATTTAAGTTGGTTGATTATTTCTCGTTAACCTGTACAGTCTCCTTAGCTCTCGTAGTTTTCCTTTTAATTTCGTTATATATACTACTGCTGTGAATTTTTCACAAGTCCAAGTACAACCATTTAAGTAGAAGGGGGGGGGGGGGGGGGGGACACGACTCTAACAAAAAAAATCAGTTAAAAGCTTAATATTTCGCAAACGGATCCCTGAATCCAAAAATGTTTTCGACAAACTCACAATATTTTTGAAAGACCTTTCTAACGATACCCCACAACAAGGGGTAGACGAGGAAAAAAAAACGTCCCCACTTTACGTGTAGGGGAGGTACCCTAAAAAAAATGTTTTTCTTGATTTTATTTTACCTCTTTATCGGCATTATAAATATGTATACATATGCCAAATTACAGCTTTCTAATACTAACCGTCTTTGAGCTATGCCGCGGACAGACAGACGGACATAGCGAAACTATAAGGGTTCCTTGTTTACTACGGAACCCTAAAAACCGGCCTAGTACGTGTCGGACCACGCACAATGAAGGGTTCCGTAGTTGGGATGAATTTATCTTATTTATCCCAAGAACAAACTTAATTGTGGTTGAAAAACATGTTCACCCATACGGAATGTATGGGAGAACATGTTTTTGCAAATGCAAATGTAAGTTGGTCGATTAATACTCGTTAACCTGTAAAGCCTACTTAGCTGTGATACTGTTCGTTCGTTATATAAGTACGAGTGCCGTGAATTCTTTCACATAAGTATCTAAAAATGAACGGGAACACTCTTCGTTAGTTAACATACTGTATAACTTCTTGACAATTAATTTACTAATTGGCATTGTGTTTTATGTAGCTACGGTATCAATTTCTACACAGCTACCTATAAATACTTAGTTTTAAGTGTGGTATCTATTAGGCATATAGGATTCAACCTAGAATAAACTACATGATACGGTACATCAATTAAAAGCCGAACCATTCATAGTGTCAACATTTGGTTTAATGACGCAATGGCGAAATGGCCACGTCGCCCTCTAGAATTTTGAACTAAGTAGTAACCTATATCTATGTACTTACACGGCATCATAACCTTACCAAAGTTCGAACTCCCGCCTTCCGCGAAGTTCGTCCATAATATCGTCTGATCACAACTGTACATCGTGCCATCTACGTGACGAGCAAGTGACGTGGTCGTCGGCATCGCGCCACCTCGCCGTCCAATCCACGCGCATTGGCTGCGCCTACCACACCCACCACTCCACTCACTCAAGTCACTCAGTCTGAAACGACCGCCACGAGCGTGCCTATACTAGTAAGTCCACAGTCCAACACGTGAACTTATTGATTGCACCGGCCGGCCTGTTTGTTGCTAATATTATTGTTAGTTTGGTAAAACATTATCAGAATATATAAAACGTTCTCAACGTAGAAGTATTCCCACTCATCCTTGGTTTATCACACTATTAACAGTGTAATTATTATTGCACTTTGCAAATTTTTAAAGTTTCACTGATACCTACATTTATTAATTGGTAAGTTTTTTTATTTTTTTTATTTCTTAATACATTAATACAGTCGTTTCTGTTGTTTGTCGTGTTATTACGGTGTTATCTTGCAGTTTATAGTGAAGTGGGTTAACCCTCTCTCACCGTGTCTCACCTGCAGGCTGCAAATAAAAGTAGTGCATCTAATTGAAGGTCGAAAAGGACTTTCTTTTTAAAAAGATAGAAGTGTCGGTGATTTTATTATAACTATCTAAAATTAAATGATTAAATAGAATTACAATTCGATTGAACGATAGATAGGTACTTACTTGTTTTTTTTTTATACGTAGGTAGGTTTAACTCACAGAAAAGCTAAGTAGGTAGGTAACAATTTTCAATTAGAATGTGGATCGCAAGCTTTTTCTGTTGGCACATCACGAACAGGGGATAGGTATTTGGTTGCAGAAAATCGGTTTTCGGAACAACACCATTGTGTTTAGCTATCGATTAGAACAAACGCGAATAATTACGAACAAATTTTACCGCATGTTGTAAAAATATCTACCTACCTACTTACTACTATAATTATGCAGCGTACATTCTAGATTTTTTTTGCAAGAGTCGATTGGGTTACTCGTATCAAAGTTGCACCTTCTCAAATTCGCACAACTCAAACTCGAAATAATTTTTGATACTTATAGATTCGTAGGTGGGTAGGTACTATGCTGACTAGTATAATTATAGGTAGTTGTTTTTTTTTATACGTAGGCAGGTTTCACTCACAGAAAAGCTAAATAGGTAGGTAGGTAACAATTTTCAATTAGAATGTGGATCGCAAGCTTTTTCTGTTGGCACATCACGAACAGTGGATAGGTATTTGGTTGCAGAAAATCGGTTTTCCGAACAACACCATTTTGTTTAGCTATCGATTAGAACAAACGCGAATAATTACGAACAAATTTTACCGCATGGTATAAAAATATCTACCTACCTACTTACGACTATAATTATATTAATTATGCAGCGTACATTCTAGTTTTTTTTTTGCAAGAGTCTATTGGGTTACTCGTATCGAAGTTGCACCTTCTCAAATTCGCACAACTCAAACTAGAAATAATTTTTGATACAGTATAGATTCGTAGGTGGGTAGGTACTATGCTGACTAGTATACATATAGGTAGTTGTTTTTTTTTTTATACGTAGGCTGGTTTTACTCACAGAAAAGCTAAGTAGGTAGGTAACAATTTTCAATTAGAATGTGGATCGCAAGCTTTTTCTGTTGGCACATCACGAACAGTGGATAGGTATTTGGTTGCAGAAAATCGGTTTTCCGAACAACACCATTGTGTTTAGCTATCGATTAGAACAAACGCGAATAATTACGAACAAATTTTACCGCATGGTATAAAAATATCTACCTACCTACTTACGACTATAATTATGCAGCGTACATTCTAGTTTTTTTTTTTGCAAGAGTCTATTGGGTTACTCGTATCGAAGTTGCACCTTCTCAAATTCGCACAACTCAAACTAGAAATAATTTTTGATACAGTATAGATTCGTAGGTGGGTAGGTACTATGCTGACTAGTATACATATAGGTAGTTGTTTTTTTTTTTATACGTAGGCTGGTTTTACTCACAGAAAAGCTAAGTAGGTAGGTAACAATTTTCAATTAGAATGTGGATCGCAAGCTTTTTCTGTTGGCACATCACGAACAGGGGATAGGTATTTGGTTGCAGAAAATCGGTTTTCCGAACAACACCATTGTGTTTAGCTATCGATTAGAACAAACGCGAATAATTACGAACAAATTTTACCGCATGTTGTAAAAATATCTACCTACCTACTTACTACTATAATTATGCAGCGTACATTCTAGATTTTTTTTGCAAGAGTCGATTGGGTTACTCGTATCAAAGTTGCACCTTCTCAAATTCGCACAACTCAAACTCGAAATAATTTTTGATACTTATAGATTCGTAGGTGGGTAGGTACTATGCTGACTAGTATAATTATAGGTAGTTGTTTTTTTTTATACGTAGGCAGGTTTCACTCACAGAAAAGCTAAATAGGTAGGTAGGTAACAATTTTCAATTAGAATGTGGATCGCAAGCTTTTTCTGTTGGCACATCACGAACAGTGGATAGGTATTTGGTTGCAGAAAATCGGTTTTCCGAACAACACCATTTTGTTTAGCTATCGATTAGAACAAACGCGAATAATTACGAACAAATTTTACCGCATGGTATAAAAATATCTACCTACCTACTTACGACTATAATTATATTAATTATGCAGCGTACATTCTAGTTTTTTTTTTGCAAGAGTCTATTGGGTTACTCGTATCGAAGTTGCACCTTCTCAAATTCGCACAACTCAAACTAGAAATAATTTTTGATACGTATAGATTCGTAGGTGGGTAGGTACTATGCTGACTAGTATACATATAGGCAGTTGTTTTTTTTTATACGTAGGCTGGTTTCACTCACAGAAAAGCTAAGTAGGTAGGTAACAATTTTCAATTAGAATGTGGATCGCAAGCTTTTTCTGTTGGCACATCACGAACAGTGGATAGGTATTTGGTTGCAGAAAATCCCGAACAACACCATTGTGTTCAGCTATCGATTAGATTAAACAAACGCGAATAATGACGAATAAATTTTACCGCATGGTATAAAACTATGTACCTACCTACTTACGACTATAATTATGCAGCGTACATTCTAGTTTTTTTTTTTTACAAGAGTCGATTGGGTTACTCGTATCGAAGATGCACCTTCTCAAATTCGCACAACTCAAACTTGAAAGAATTTTTGATACTTTAGGTTTTTTGGAAAATCTCGAACACCATGACTATCGTAGTTAGAGATTCGTAGGTGGGTAGGTACTATGATGACTAGTATACAGGGTGTCAGGGACATGGACGTGTAGCCGGCTACCATGGATTCAGTACATGATTCAGAACCCCCCTGCGTTAAAATGTTTCGTCGCTTATTTATAAAAAACAGCTGCTCCATACCTTTTGACCGCGTAGGTATTGCACTTTTCTATGAAACAGCACATTAAAAAAAAAATAAGCGACGAACAATTTAAACGCAGGGGGGTTTTGAATCATGTACTGAATCCATGGTAGCCGGCTTCGCGTCGATGTCCCTGCCAACCTGTATAGGTAGTTGTTTTTTTTTATACGTAGGCAGGTTTTACTCACAGAAAAGCTAAGTAGGTAGGTAACAATTTTCAATTAGAATATGGATCGCAAGCTTTTTCTGTTGGCACATCACGAACAGTGGATAGGTATTTGGTTGCAGAAAATCGTTTTTCCGAACAACACCATTGTGTTTAGCTATCAATTAGATTAAACAAACCCGAATAATTTCGAATAAATTTTACCGCATGGTATAAAAATATGTACCTACCTACTTACGACTATAATTATGCAGCGTACATTCTAGATTTTTTTTTGCAAGAGTCGGGTTGGGTTACTCGTATCGAAGTTGCACCTTCTCAAATTCGCACAACTCAAACTCGAAATAATTTTTGATACTTTGGATTTTTTGGAAAATCTCGAACACCATGACTATCGTACTTAGAGATTCGTAGGTGGGTAGGTACTATGCTGACTAGTATATAGGTAGTTATCTGTGGTACGATAGTACATAACTTACAGCAGGTACCTAGATAGGACGTGTTAGGTCAAACAAGGCTACGCGAATGGTCATGACGCACCATGTGGACCACAAATTAATGAACCTACCTACATAATACGTATTCATAAGTCTATTTTTTTTTAAACCAACGACCTACCTACCTCGCTCAACTGACATGATCACTTGATCAGTAGGTACTAATTAGATAATTTTTTCATTTCAATTTCTGTATATTTTTCCTAAAATTTCACATGGTTGAAGCCTTGAATGGACTTACGCATCCATCTCTACATAGTTTGTGTGGAACTTACTATCATGCCTAACCATACTGATCACGTCGTCAATATTATGTTTGTTTTCTCAGCAAAGCAGGTTATCACGTTATTCACATTCAAACAAAAGATAGAATCTAAAATCTAGATAAACGCGCAACAGTTTATATACTGTGGTGTTTCTCGACAATCGATAAACTAACCTTTCCTTAGCAGAGCAGTGTGCATCCTTATTCCCTAAACGTCAAACAGACGATGAGACCAATCCGAATCGCGTATTAATCGTTACCTGAGATCGGTAGGTGCAAAAAATCCTGTAATTTTGATTGTGGAATAATATGACTGCTGTCTAAAGAATACCTAACAATCCTTCCTTGTGATAAGAATCGAACTTATTTCAAAATTTATTGACTTGAAGTGCAGCAGAGAGTGCCAATCAAAGACATTAAATTATTTTAGGTATCATAAATCTCTCTTATATCATGGTCTAATATAGCGAAGTATATTATTATACCATGTCTTAAATGATAAGATCCTATAGAACCATGCAAAGCAATCTTAGCGTTTTTAATGCACTTTAGTATTTTAGGACTAATTTATTTCGTTTGTTTTCAGAATACACAAGTTCGATAGGATGGCTCCAAACATAACGGAGGATGTGAACGGAGTTCTCTTCGAGAGCGACGCAGCGACACCGGACCTGGCCCTTGCCACCCCGCCAGTGCAAAAGGCAGACAACAAGCCCAAACAATATGTGTGGAGGAACATTTTATTGTTCGCATATCTTCACTTAGCAGCTCTATATGGCGGTTATTTGTTCCTCTTCTCTGCTAAATGGCAAACAGACGTTTTTGGTGAGTATTGTTGCTAAATATAGCCCTAAACTATAAATACCTAAACATCCTTAATTGATACAGCAGTAAATTGATTACAGTACTTACCTAATTAGTTAGATACATTTGCATTGAATAGTTTATTCATTTACATAATATTGAGTTACTTAATTTAAATACGAAATTAGTAGGTACTTACTTACAGAATGTGTGTTTTTTTATTTTCAGCCTACATCTTGTATGTGGTGTCTGGGCTGGGTATTACGGCTGGAGCACATCGCTTGTGGGCCCACAAGTCCTACAAAGCTAAATGGCCGCTCAAAGTGATCCTGATGATCTTTAACACCATTGCCTTCCAGGTAAGATACTTATTATTGATTTGTATTATTATTACAGTACGGAAACATTGTAGTACCTACATATTAATATGAACTCAATAATATGGAAATTTTAAATTAGACTTGACCATGCAGTAATTTATTGCTGCCTTACTACTTATGTGCAGTTTATTAACCTTTTTACTGTTACTGTTAATACTGATAGCTTGGAAAAATATATTATCTACCTATCAGCAAAAGATTTAAAATATATGCAATTTTAAAATGTTAATGTTTTGTAACTCAGTGTTTTTGCATGTAGAGACTTATGCTGTGATAACATACTTCTATGTTGTATACGAGTACTATGCATTTTGCATAATACATAGCACAGATGATGCTATAAATAACTGAGTCACATATGTAGTGTCACATGACATTGTTTATTACCATGAGTTTTTATTGCTATTTATAATAACTATTCTGTTTTAATCACAATAAAACAAGATTTTACCTATATAATTGGTAGTTTTTAAGACTAGGTTCTAATAATTATATTCTACATTTTGTGGGTTACCTTCAGAAGAGATTTAGTGGAATAATACTATGAATTGTATAAGATCTATTTGTAAGTTCCTTGCGAGCTAACTACGTAAGTGTAAAATTTTCCAAAGGGACCTAGACGTGGGTTTTCAAGGTGGCTATTGTTTGTCATGCATTGACGAATACTAACGTATTTTTGCGTCCTTTTTCCTTATGGACTCAGCAGAACTCTGATAACAGTTTTATTTAAAGTTAGGCTATTATGAAAAGTTTTTCAAAATTTTTACCTGGTAGACATATGATTATAACATCATGCATGTATTCGTCGAAGGGGAAGAGGGCCATAATTGGCCAGTTATGTATTAGTTCCATGTGTTACAATTGCGAATTATATGATTTATTATCTTCTAGGATGCTGCTATGGACTGGGCTCGTGATCACCGCATGCATCACAAGTATTCTGAAACCGATGCTGATCCTCACAATGCGACCCGAGGATTATTCTTCTCCCACATTGGTTGGCTGCTCGTCAAGAAACATCCCGACCTCAAAGAAAAGGGCAAAGGACTCGACATGAGCGACTTACTCTCCGATCCCATTCTCAGATTCCAGAAAAAGTTAGTAAAGAAAAAATGTGTTTATTTTATGAATGCCTTCTGCTTGACAAGTTGGACGCAGCAGCCATTTCTGTTTGTGTTAAGCAACGCGTTACGCGTGTTTGATCACACATTTTCGAGTTCAAGTTCAAAAATCACGTTTTCTGTCGTGGAACGTGATCATATTTTTACGAATGCAAGATCAAGGTTTTTATTTTTGTTGTAGAACTTAAAAATATTAAGTCTTGGATTAAATAGAGATTTAACTGTTTTATTATGAAAATATGGTTATAAAGATGCATAATATAGTGAGTTAAAAATAAAATATTATTTTTGTTGTATTTTGAGAGGCTAAATTGCAGCTGGTTGTATCACCAGAAATATGGTTGTAAGAAACCAAAGATTCGATAATCGAGTAATTTACACCTGCACCTGTGGTTGCAGTAGTTTGATAATTTTTGGTTTGATCAATGCAGTTAAGATAAATCAACCTGACTAACCTATTGATATTTTTTCTAGGTACTATCTGCTCTTGATGCCCTTGGCTTGCTTCCTTATGCCTTCTATGATTCCGGTGTACCTTTGGGGGGAGACCTGGACCAATGCATTCTTTGTGGCGGCCATGTTCCGTTACGCATTCATCCTCAACGTCACGTGGCTCGTGAACTCGGCTGCTCACAAATGGGGAGACAAACCCTATGACAAGAGCATCAAGCCTTCGGAGAACATGTCGGTGGCGATGTTCGCTCTCGGAGAAGGGTTCCACAACTATCACCACACCTTCCCTTGGGATTACAAAACTGCTGAGCTTGGCAACAACAAATTGAACTTCACAACCACATTCATTAACTTCTTTGCTAAGCTTGGTTGGGCTTACGACATGAAGACTGTCTCTCAGGATATCGTCAAGAACAGGGTGAAGCGCACGGGCGACGGAACTCATAATCTTTGGGGATGGGGAGACAAAAATCAATCCAAAGAAGAAATCGCTGCCGCTATTAGAATCAATCCCAAGGATGATTAGTTGCAATGCATGTTTTTAATGTGGGTACAACTTACCCACAATAAATTAAAAATAATTTTATTGATTAGATATTTAGAAATCAAAAATCTATTTATAAAATAGATAGACACATTAGAAATACTTGTGAAGCATACATTGTATTATCTGAATACAGTTCGCCAATAGATCAAACACAGGTTTGCTATTGAATACCAAGCAGCTAGTGACCCTGCTGTGTTGTGCGCTACTTCCTTAGATGCCACCATGAGAGGCGCGAGGTCGCGGCCGTCGAACGGTCCACTGTTTCGCGCTACCTCATTATTATTGTGGTTTCAGCAGCTTTTAAAATTCACCCTTAGGACTTCCTAGGTCTCACTATCATAATACAGAAATCATTATATTCATAACTTGCCTTATATTCTCAAAATTTAGGATCACCCTAAATAATTATAGAAATTATTTGAAATGTTATTGAAAATTAACAAACATACTTTTAAAAGTAAACTAAAAGTTTATGGATGTCAGAACAAGTTATTCTATGTGATAGAAATAATTTGAGGTAACACATCAGTATTATAAACCACATATTGTTATTATATTATATTTTTATATAATTGATTATGCAGTTAACTAGTCTTTTGCATTTGTAAGAAGTTAAGTACAAACTTTAAGTTGTTGAAGTCCCAGTAAATTGATAATATTTTAGATGAACTTTGTTTTGAAGAAATATGTGGTATATAAGATCTTAAGATATTTGTTTCATGTTGTAAAAGCAGATACAGAAGTGCAGGTAAAACAGTTATTGAATTGAATTTAATGAATTTAATTTTCTGATATGCATCATTCTGTAGATTAGGTAGGTACGTAGAATTTCACGAAACTTAAATGATTTTATGATTCGATTGCATTACAAACATTACCGCATAGAGCATATTTATATTAGAAGTTAAATAGAATGTTGGATCAGCTGGTCTGACTCCTAGGCTGCTCATGCGCTACTGATTTGAATGTGATGTAAGTTATTTATCTACTCGTTTATACATATGTGCTATTACAACGTGTATTTTATTGACTGATGTGTAAGAAAATTGTGATAATTAGAAGGGTAACAAATTATCCTGTATGTAAGCGGAAAGTGAACAATTGTAGGTAATATTAATTTAGAAAGTATGTTTGAAATTATTTTAATTAATTTTATTTTTATTATTATGCAAACATGTAATTTCAATGAATGTCATTTCATTAATAAACTTTTCACGCATCATGAAACTCACTCGAATACTTAATTTGTTTTTTGTTCCAAAAGATTGTTTGATAATAAATTATTATATTACTGTAGCACAAAATAACATAATTATAATTATTTTATTTACATAACAACCCAGCCTTGCTAGTAAGATAACCTACATCCCACGTGCGTGACCCGCTGTGATTACGATACTAAGATCTTTGATTGTATAATAAAACAACAACGTCATGAGTAAAATAGTATTTAATAAAAAAAACATTTTTTATAAATAAATAACTATATACATCTCCAATCATAATAATTATGTAGTTTTAGAGGTGAAATGCTCGACTAGCATAAAGTCTTATTAAACATTCAGTGCGTAAGGCGTGTAGCACATGTGCCTCAGTTAGTTACACGTACCCGGTTGTAAACTTTAGTCATAGAAGAATGTAAGCGGTGCTGCGGTATTCCAACTTGTACTAGTAACTTTCTAATGACAAAATTGCGCTAGCAGTTTGCTTGTATCTTTTGTAGGTAATTAGGAGCCATTATTTACGTCTTTCTATTTATCAAAGAGGCATTTTGATAAGTATTAACTTCCGACCTAGTTCACTCGTTCATCATAATATGTTGTTTTTAAGTGCTAAAAATTGTTGCGTAGACGCAGATAATATTTGAACCTTAGCGTAGCAAAAACAAGTTCATAATAATGAGTTTTTTTGTTTTGTAATCTTTTGCGACCTTTTTCTAGTAAGGTCGTTACGTCATTGCGCCTCGCATCATATGCTCTCTTCATGAAAAATATCTTGCTCATCGCACTTGTCGGGCAAACACACGAAGAATTCTATCAAGTTCATTATAGGTCCTCGGGAAAATGGATTCTGGTAACGCCCTCGTTTATCTCTTAAGTAGGGATATCTTTTGTAATTGAACATTTCATTTGTAGTCAAATTCATACAGGCGTGCAGAATCTGAAATAGAAAAAAGATATTAGGCGTCAGCATAGACTTGTCGTCTAGGTGTCTCTTTACTAAGTAGGTAAGTACCTGCGGACGATTTTTCTGCTTTGAAATTATCTACCTACATATGTGAACGAAAATCTTTCGTGTCATCAAAAAATATTGGCAACAATCTAATATTATAAATATTCAGACGATGCAATTTATCATTTTATTAAAACAAATTGGTTCCCTCTTTGTTAATTGAGTAGGTAATAATGGATATGTAAGTCATGAAATCAATAATAGCATAAGTACCTACAGTGTTATTCCAGATTCCTTAAAAGATACCACAATTTTTTAACAGATTGCGTGAAATTAAATTTGTCTTTTCATAAGTGCAGAATTTGTCGACTTACGGAAGTACAAGTAAGGATCCACCCCAGAGCACAAAAAGTGATTGCCTCCAGTAGGCCCAGGACATACAGCAGTCCGAAGCCTTCGAGCAGCAGGCAGTAGCAGGCGAAGTATATGGAGAGGGTGCAGTTGATCGCCACGCTCATAACGAACAGGAAGAACCACATCCTGTTGCGAACTCCCACGCAGTTGTAGATGAATGGGCAGTGGTGGTCGAAGTAAGCCACGCAGCGCTTGCAGATGCGACAGTGCTTAGCCCTGGACAAGCAAAGCATAGAAGTTACAGAATATCACGCCTCGTAGGTATTTCCCTAAGGGGTAAAGGGCAAAGGTACAGGTAGTACCTGTCTTTTCGTCAGTCATGTTTAAGTGTCAGTTGTAAGAGGAGGTAACCCTTTCCTCTACTGAAAACCCATAGGAATTGAAGCCCAGCAAAAATAAATAAAAACAATCATCAATTCATCCTACATTCAAACATTGCTTCGTCGAACAGATCATTGTGAGATCATTCTTATACTTATTAACACCTACCTACTGTTTTGCAAAGTGTTGTCCGTTAAACTGTGCGTTTGCACTGGCAAAACATGCATAACAAAACATGTTGAAATCTAAATTTTCTGTCAATGTTCCATATAATGTTTGACAGGAATTTAGAAATGTTTACATGTTTTGTTGTGAATGTTTCGCCAATGTTAGCCCAAGACCAGTTAATTGTAAAATGTAGATTAACTATCTGTTTTTAATTTTATGTAATGTAATAATACTGATGATTTTGTACCTAGATACACAGTACGCTCATTAGTTAGTCTACCAGTTAAGTTTCATATGTCAGTGAATACCTGTTGTAATTCTTAAGGGAAATAAAGATTCTTCACCGTATATTTCAAATTTTATTGGGGATCGTTAATTTGGCCAGTGAGTATGCAAGTCAACCTTTTGATACACCTACTTAATCCGTCCATACTGAAAGGAGAGTAGGTACTAATACTTCTCATATAATATAAATAGGTATTTATATATATTATAAATAAATGTTTAGGTCATTCAGATGTAGGTACCTAACCCGTCAGGGCGCTAAATTCGGATTATGAAGTGTATTGTGTCAGCATGCACGGATCATCAAGTAATATGGATGGAATGGGTACTTGTAGTAGGCATTATTACAAGCAAGTAGGTCAAGAATAAGTTGCAATGTAAATAATATTATTATTAAAAATAAATAGCTAGCATATCGAATTTTAATGACGACGCAACGTTAACATGCTCACAAACAAAAGCCGGTTGAAAATTGATTTAAAGTCCTACCTAATTAAATGTTGGTAAAAAACTAATATTTGTAACTTTCAATTTGCTGTTAGCAATTCAGAGAGCTCATGTTATTTGCGTATGTAAGAGTCTATTCCATTGTAGGTTAATGGATTACTTAGATAAAACTAGTTAGGTACTAAAATACACGAAGAGTAAAGATAAGTCGCAGCCATTTTAGTATGTCAATGGTCGCAGCCAATTGCAACAGTAGGTGTTCGGCGCTGAAGGCGCGACGGATTGCAGCAATAAATTGAAACTGTAACTGAACACTGCAATCGGTAAAAAATATAAATATAAAAATAACCACCCAAATAGACCTGGCGTTATGTTTAATTCCTTCATTGAGCGATTCTTACGGTTTTATCGGCACCTAACACCATCATGGGTATGATGGTGTTAGGTGCCTAAACATACAGCATCCTGACTGCCTTGTGCATGATGTGGCTCTAGACTAGATTAATTAAATAAAGATGTAATTAAGTAGATACGTACCTTAGCGGTCTCAAACATCGGCAAGTATGGCACAATCGTGACAAGATCACGTTCCGTTTCTTCCATTTATCATAGTAGGGAATCTGCCTGATAGCTCTGTAATACGTCTCCGAATTCTGTGGGATATAGCCTGGATCCCTTCTATTGGCAATGACCCAGCTGAGCCACATGATCGCATTCCAGTACAAGAAACAGTAATGTGAAAGACGAAGCGTGTTCCATGTGAGAGGTATGCATCTTATCACGTACATAGGATATCCCCAGAGAAGTACTGAAACCAAGAAGAAGAGTAGTGGACCCTTAGAGTCACCAGCGCCCCCGAACAAGAGAGCCCACAGTTCTGATAGCGGCGGCATCCAGTGTGATTTGCGTTTCATCTCTTTTTGCAACAACTTGACCACTTCTAAGTGTCGGTGACTTTGCGCCAACATCAGTGGCGTTTTCCCATTTTTGTCACGTGGTTCCAGTTCAGCTTTGACCTAAAAATAGACAGGTGTTATTAATTCCAGGCACGGAATTCATACTATTACATTATCAGATGTTGACCTCCCCACCTTCTCACAAAGCAGTCTCACACAAGTCAAGTTGCCCGATAGACACGCCAAATGTAGCGGCGTGGATCCGAAATTGTCAGTGCAATGTAAAGGGACCCCTGAGTAGATCAGCAGTCGTACTAAATCCGCGTGTCCCTTATACGCGGCCCAGTGAAGGGCTGTGTCCCCGTTTATGTCCGACAGCCGGGTCGCTGCTCCCATGCCCAGGAGATATGCAGCAGTCGCCGTCTTGCCATACATACAGGCCGTCATTAATGGGGTCAAACCTGTAGCAAAGAATAATAAAATAAGTAGTACCGTGCCGTGATTGGCTTAGCTCGGCATAGACATAATGACTACCCACTCACAAAACGATGCGGACAGGCCGATACCTACTCTATACCAGTGTTTTTGAACATGTGGGTCGCGACCTCCTAGGGGGTCGCCTACCCTCTTTAAGGGGATCGCTGTTACTTTAAAATTTAAGGCTTTTAAATATAAAACTAGCTCTACATGTAACATTAATTTTAAAAAAAGTTAAGTCAATTTAACCAGTTACAAAGGTAACACTAAAAGTTTCAGTGAAAAATCCAATGAAAAATTAATTTAAATTCGAATTTATAGTACTTAAGTTAACACAAATCAGCAAATACCCACAAGTCACATGAATCATTAATGTGACAAAGAACAGGCGCACCCATTCACATTAATGTGATGGTGGCGCCTATTTCTTTTTAGCCGATTCTTCCCATCGCGGAATCGTTTTCGCCACACATAGCATTCAATCATTTTCTAAATTCAGGCGATCTCTCTCTGTTTGCCTTTTATTTGAGCCATCCAAGTAAGAGGTTTCAAATGAAATCAAAAGCTTCTGTGGGTAATTGTCGGTATCTGTTTTTCTTTTTAAACAAGATGTAGGTACTCAAAGTGACAGACTTGAATACCAAGTTAGAAACAGCCAAGTGTAGGGGGTCACGGAATATTTTTCCATACCAAGGCGGCCGCGCCATGAAAAAGGCATTACTAAGTTTACTAGGATTACTAGGTGCACTTGCACGTAATATGTAGCTGTAGTAGACGAGTTCTCACTCATTTCCAGACCAGACCAGCTATCTAATTACGCAACACATTATCGTAAACGATTACGAGTAATCTGTTTCATTTTGACAATTCAACAACATTCATTGCGTTATTTACGTTGTTGAGCAGATTTTTTTTGTAACTTTATGAAGCAATGGATTAGCAATCTGTTTCAAAACGATTCAGATTACGATTCATCGTGTATTACGCATTTAGGGTACAGACCAGACCCATGCAAATTACAGACCAGTCATAAGCATGTCTGTTGACAGGCACACCCCCGACACTCCACACAAATGACATACATAAGTAGGTATATTGCCTACTAAGTAGTGCCTGCATACCTATACGATGTATTAGCATGGATCATCCGGTGTCAGATGGCCGATGGGGCCGAAAGGTTCTAGAGTGGCGACCGCGTACCGGAAGACGAAGCGTTGGAAGGCCTCCCACAAGATGGACCGATGACCTTGTGAAGGCCGCAGGAATCCGCTGGATGCGGGAAGCATAGAATCGGTCGAAGTGGCGGTGCTTGTGGGAGGCCTATGTTCAGCAGTGGACGTCTTTTGGCTGAAATGATGATGATAATGATCCGGCTTCAATCTCTAGCATCAGATGGGACGACAGTTCAAGTTATAACGATGAGTTTTCTATAGCATAGCACTACCTGCTCGCCCTACGGTCTCGTAAGGAAATGAGTTTTGTCAACTACGGTACCTTTGAAATCGGCAGCGTTGACTGCAACTCCGGACTGTAACAGCACTTGAACCACCGATGCGTGACCCTTGCGGCAGGCCCAATGTATTGGACGGGGGCCCTAGAGGATACATAACATAAAAGATAAGTATGTGCATTATTCAGCGTTATAATTTACTAGTTGCGCCCATTGGTATACAAAATATTCTATGTCCTAACCTAGGTAATGGTCTACCCATGTGACAAATTTCATCCAAATCCGTTCTGTCGTTTTAGTGGGAAAGCGTAACAATTAAACATGCAAAAAATCAAACCTTTTTTCTTTATAATATTAGTTTGGGTCTAGGTTCTCAATTCATACGTATCTACTTAAATCAATAACAGCTGGTATCCTAGGCATTGTTACTAACAATATTGAAACAGCAGTTTTGAAGTAGCTGTAACACGTCTTTTGGTAGCTGTTACTTACTGAAAGTTTGTAATGTCCCCGATGGGATTCTCATCGGCAAAAATATCGAACTTCTATACAGACTCATCTCCTATTTAACTCCTTTAGGGTGAGAATTTAAAAAACTCCTTCCTGAGTGCTCATTTTCAAGTAGGTACCTCTTGTGCAAAATTTCATGCTTCCCGACCTAACGGTTTAAGGAGCGTTGTGCATCAACGATTATTATTAATTTGAAGATAATCAATTACCTGGGTGCCTAAGCAAGACAGATCAATGGGGGCTGCTCGTTCGACAAGATAGCGCATAACGGCGACGCTGCCGTCCAGTGCGGCCCAGTGAGCCGGCGTGTAGCCATGCTGGTCACGGGCACTCAATACTTCTACGCCAAGCTTTTCTACCAGGCGCTCGATTTCTGATACTTCGCTAAAAAAATCTTTCAATTTAACATTTTTGATGCTTTGAACGATGCTTATTTAGCTCTACCACCTAGGTTCTTTTTTTCCAAAGCAAAACATCGCCCGTTTTCTGTAAGGAAAATCAATGAGGCGACAAATTAAACTCATGTCAAGTGACCTAATTGGTTGTTGATAATTTAATCAACCTAAGACAGCAGTTACCTACATTTAAATAAATTATAAGTTATAAAACCAAAACCCAACTACGACAGAAAGTCATCTTAAAAGGTATAAACAAGACATGACAAACAGACAGTTTATACCTTTTTAGATGACTTTTTTATCGTAGTTGGGTTTTAGTTATATTTATATATTTAACTTTTCGCGCTCAAAAGAAGTAGGTACAAAGGCGGACTTTATGCCGCAATACTTGACTGGCCTTTGTCAATTTGTTAGCAAATTTTCGTGTTGATTTTCATTACAGAAACCAGCACCCTAATTGCGTAACACACGATCATTAATAATCTGAATCATTTTGAAGGAGACCTATTGCTAATCCATTGCTCCAAGTTCGAAAAATTTGTCTGCTCAACAACGTAAATAACGCAATGAATGTTTTTGAACTGTCAAAATTAAACAGATTGTGATTGATCGTGTGTTACGTAATAGGGATGATGACAAAAAAAATATTTTGTCCTTCATGGAGATGATTAAAAAATATTGGACACAATGTTTTTCTTTTTTTACGTAATCTAAAGATTACGGCGATACATTGAGTTAAAATGTGCCATGACGTCACGAGTTGGTACCTACGTAGATTTTATAGTTTATACTTACTTGTGACGTAGCGATCCCCACTCCCCGACTTAAAATGCGTTTTATCTAAGTAATTTTTTTATTAATATGATAATGCAAAAAATACGTGTCTAATATTTATTTATTATCTGACTGACGGACTAATTAGTTTTTTTTTATGTTACCCAGGCATCCCTATTGGTGCGGTTGTACATCAATCTAAATTGTTTACTGAATTAAATTTACTAGAAAAAGATGTCGCTAACCAGTGGTCCACAGTATTAGCCCTGGATCGCAAGAGCTGAAGTTATTATTATGGGGAGAACCATGGCCCAGAAGAGGGATAATACAGGCTAACAGTAACAGTAAAGTCTCTAACCCAGATCGCACAGCTTCGAATATAAGTTGATGTAGGTCAGAGTGTTGGTTGTAGCTCGTGATAGTCCTCGGTGGCGCGGCGGGCGCGTCTGGCGACATGGGCTCGCAGGGCGGCAGCGCCTCTTCCGCCGCCATCGTGCAGGGGGGCGGCTGCGGCAGCGCCCACACGCCGCGCGCCGCCCCCGGACTTGGGTACACCTACAGAGGGACATCATTAGAAAGACCGCCAGTTACTACTCATACCTACATACATCCGGTCAAGGCCGTAGGCCAGGGATTCACTTGGGAGAGGGTTGAGCTCTGGAGTCTAGACCAGAGGCAATTAGTAACAGCTTAATTTTTGTAATTTTACATTAATTAAATTAAAAGGCAAACGACGTGGATGATCATGAGAAATAAAACGCGTGACAACACTCTCTAGATTGAGTTGACTAAATTCCATCAGATATATAGATATAGACTCAGATAGGGGGGGGGGGGGGGGGTTGAACCCCACCCGTCTACGACCTTGCATCTTCTTGGATTCTACGATGTGGCGCAGAAATTTGAGGGCCTCGATAACGTCTTGGTGAACTTCCACGGAATACTAGTCTGGAATTAAAATAAGATAACAAACGTAAAACGAAATGGACGATTATCCACCACCATACAGGAAGTAGAAACAGACCTACACAGTTAGTGACATTGCGACGATCGATTTCAATGCGGGCATAGGGTATGGTAGCTAGGTACCTATATCTACATAAATAATTTGCTGTCCCCAAAATAACTCTAAAAAGTACCGTTGCTTCATCATCTATATTTTTTTTATAAAAAAGTTGAACTAGCCTAGGTATATACCTTTAACATTGAGTCTTGTGTAATTAGCTCCGTGCGAAGTGTAGGTAACACTAACTGCGACGGCAAATTATAGCTCAAATCGAAGTTTTGTCACGCTGTAATTATGAGTTCGCTATTATATTCACAGCATGAAGTTGCTACACACTTTTCTACATATTAAATTTTAGAATTACTTTAATACATCGTGTTTTATTATGTAATTGGAAAACACCGCGACAATAACACGTCCTGTTAAACGATACTGTTCCTAAGCTAGGCGGTGATGTCAATTTCCCGGGCACAAACATTGGTACCTATCCACTTTTCAAGCATAGGTGGCATTAATGAATAATCCTATGAACTGAGAGGAACGTGGACTGGGCACTTCCCTTACCTTGCTACTCACGGCGAGGCCGACGCCCCCCGCCACCACGGATCCCTCTCCGTCCGCCACGGCCGTAGCGCCGGCAAACGAACGCACTGTGAAACTTTGTCCTACTCCAACTATTAAAAATTATAAGGACTATTCTCAAACAAAAGTAAAAACAAATCAGAGATTGCGTGACCTCCGGCACCTAATACTGTTATTACATATATATCGATTCATGGTTTCCAGAGCATGCGCCCTAGTAGCCATCGAAAGTAAAACCAAAGTTCAAATTATTGACACGTAAACAAGGCTGATTTTCGATTTCTATCTGCTGCTGATTTCTTTTAAAATTTTCAATTGATTAAACTAAAGCCTGTCCTAATATGGAAGACAAAAAATCTAATAGTATCTTGTTTAGAAAACGTATCAATAGATGGCGCTAATTACATAATTGTCTGCAAGTTCAATACACGTATGATCGTATCACTTCGTGATGTTTATGAATACCTAAACCTTGAACCATTAGAACTGATAATGAAACAGCCTATTGAATAATCTAATATTTGATCAACTGCGACATGCAACCCGCATAAATTACTGCAAAACTCTTGCACAGCGGATGCGGAGTGCGCAGTGGTTGCCAACGCGAGTGCAAGGCCGCCAGCCGGGAGTTCCCGGGTTCGGGTCGGGAATAGAACCCGATACTATTTGTTATGGTATGAAACCTGACTAATGTAGTATTAGACAGCCAACTACTACAACATTACAAACAACAAAAAATGAACATCGAATAGATTATATATTTTTTAACTATCTATAAAATCTATATGATCTTGGTTCAATTTACCAGTAGTTATGTTTTCGGAAATCAGCACTTCTTCAAAATGCATTCCGTCAGTGTCGTGACGAGCAGCTTTTGCACCAGTGCCGTGTTATGGCCATCTAACCAGAGCGTCCCGAAATGTTGGACAACACTCTCGGCAATTTATCCATTGGCATTGACGATTGCGCAGCCGAATCCGTATTTTTTCGTCGAATTCCTATTTTTTTTATTGAAATTGGTAAAATTATTTAGCAGCGATTGATGAGACTGAAAGGCGATTTGAAAAATATTAGTTAGCTTAGCTACGTATAATTTTTTTACTACTATACAGATAATTTATATGAATAAAAAAATACCCATTACCCTATTCTGCACAGAATGATGTTCACAAATAATCAGTATTCTTCCTGTATGTATTGTACAGTATGCCTCGTACGTGGCGAAACTGAGGTTGTTCACCTTTGGAGAACATTAGAAACACGACATTCATTAGTAACAAATAATTACATATTTTATCCTGAAACTACACAATGATGATTAGCGCCATCTTTTGAGAAGAATGCTAAGATATTGCAATAGTTCACGCCCAACATGTGAGGAAACGCTATGTAAGTGGGTTATAAACTGAAATGATTGAAATAAACTCAATATAAAAAAAAAAAATATGCTATTTAAGTAACAATTAGATAATCTAAGCATCCATACAGAGTTCGATATTTTAACTAAGTACTTTAGTTTTTCATATGTTGTCATAGAAACAGTAAGTTTCATTAATATTATGGAAAATTAATTATTGTACACATATGGATAAAAATATTATTATCTTAATTTTATTTCAGACATACCAATATTATACTATTGTAATATCTAGCTACATGAATGGAAATCACATCAATAAATTATACTAAGATAACTCTATCTAGTACATAAGCTGAAAATAGGAACAGGTAATAAGAAAATCAAAACACAATTTAAAATTGTGAAAATGAACTTTAATTCAGCAAATTTTATACTAAATGTATAAATATGATATAATCTAGATTTCGTTTTCACTACCTAAATAGACATCATGTTATAAAAAGTGTACAACTAAAACTAGTAGCTGATTAAACATCTCAATGTGGCTTATCAATTAGTTAGATCTTGTAAAAGCACTTTCTTTAAAATGGTTTTATTATTACTTAAATAATAAGATTAAAATAATGAAAGCATTACAGCTCACAACTGATGTTGAACTTCCAAACAACAATCATATTCAATACAATCTTAAACTTCTAGTAAACTTGAAACATTTAACGAGCAAACCGAATAAATTATTATTCATAAACAAACTTAACAATGTCGATAGCTCAAAGTAATATAATATTTTCAACAAGAGTCAACTGACTGCACATATGGTTACGGTGTGTACACAAAATTCAGAAATCGGGACTATTTATTTGCAATATTTCATAATGCCAATCAATTAGGTTATCGTTTTTGTCTATTTATTACTGTATTGATATTGTAAAGTTTATTAAGTCTTTCACATAAGCATTATCTCTTCTGGGTTTTGAAACTAACCGATAGAGGTTGGCCATGAAGAACATATCCATTCAATGCTTGTATTGCCATCGCTGCTTGGTCATAATTTCTCATTGTAACAAATCCAAATCCTTTACTCTTATTAGTTGAATGATCTTTGATTATCTTAACAGACACAATAGCACCATATGGACCAAATAGCTGCCACAGAGTCAACTCTTCCACTTCTGGAGCAATATTATAAATGTATATAGACCACGTACTCGGAGAATTATGATCCCCAATGGCGTTCATATGATTTATCCAATGATAAGGTCTCACAAGAGGACTTTTAGGAAAGTTATTATTATTGTTTTTATGTTTATGAGGGTTACTCTTATTAGCATACTTAACTGTTAATGGGTGTAGAAAGCCAGGCGGTGTGGTGCCATTTATGTTCTGAATGGCTCTTTCCGCTTCGTACTGGTGCTCATATAAAACAAATGCTATTCCTGCTGCTATACGAGAATTAACTATTTTACCAAATTGTGCGAATAGTCCATGTAAATCCTGCAAGGTCAGTTCATTAGGCAGGTTACATACGTAGAGGTTCCAGTCGGCTTCTGGTTTCGTAGGGGGTTTTAACTCCGGATTCAGCAATGCGTGCGACACTTTCAGCGTCTTGTTTTGCATTAGAAGACCGTTAAAAGCCTTACGTGCTTTGACTGCATCCTCGGGACGAGAGTACTCGACGAACCCATAGCCTCGGTTCGCTATCAATTTACAACTTTCCAGTTTACCCATTGTTGAAAATAGTGAGAACATCATATCCTGGGTCATGACTTCAGGAATGTAATTGACGATAAGTTTGGTGGGTGATTCGTCCGGCCCAAATTCATTATTTCCTTGACAATTACCGTCTTGACACGATTCCGACATTTTTTAATTGTTGTCGGTGAATGACATTTCACTGTAGTGTTGCGTGTTTTCTTACGCACGTTCGGAAATTGGCATGATATTCTCGATATTTCACAATGGCCATGACCACGTACGAAAAGGTTTGTATGTACGTACTAAACTTGTTTTGTAAAATCCTCGATGGTTAAATCCAAATAATTAAATAATATTTAGGAATCCTAGAGATATCCTAGATTTCTAATAAAATTGGTTGTCTAATCTCAAGGGAATCAATTTTTCGCTTGGTTTAGGGAATTAATTGGTGTAAATCGCGTGGCCAAAATCAGAACTATGAACTAACGCCACCTTTGTATTGTTATCGCCCGCGCCACTAGTGATGCACCATAGCTATAATAATAGGTATACTTTTCCTACCATTGGTTTGGAATGTAGCAGACGAATATGACAAAAATAAAAGGATTCTTGCTGTTGTTCGACTATAGGTACTAAACCCAGAAATATTCTAATACTCGTACCATACTATGAGACTAAAAATGCTATTTTATTTTTCCCTAGGCGGGGTGCTAATGCTATCGAGCTTGCTTCGGTCGCTGTTGCATCCTACTCTAACTTAATTCTTAAGCTACTTTGTATAAGTCGATACATTAGACCTCTTTCAACCAAACCTTTCGAGACGAGATGGAAAAATCTCTTATTTTTTAACTTAATTAATATCTGTATAAGTGGGCATAGTTACTCCTTGTATGAATGGGCCAACGATAACCTAACATATCCGAGGTGAATTGCACAAATGATCGAGCTCGCTTCGTGGACCTGAAGATGCACCTCCCTGTAAACAAACCTGCCGGCACCCATGTCCGCCACCGATTGACTGTCCGTAATTTTTCATATATTCTCACAGCCAGCGGCCATCTATGCTTTTTGTTTGAACGCGGCCTTATTTGCTTGTTTGTTATTCGTTCTCACTTGCTCATCCATCTCATTAAAGTTCTGAACGAATATGATTAGGGTTGCCATAGCATATGTTGACGTGGTATCCTGTGGTAAACAACGCCACAAGGTTATTTTGGTGCGTTGCCAATATCGGAACTAGCGTCACCATCTTCAATCTTGTTTTTAACTTCACAAAATTCATAAATGTTTACCTAAAACGCCCTGTCAATGTCATTCAGGACCCAAAATATCCTTGTAGCACTCTAGAATGTAAAAACCTGATGAGCACACCTATCTGGTCAGATATCTGTCACGTATCAAGAACGGTCGCATGTCGCATTCAAATCAAGTCTCAGAGGAATCAAACTGTCAAAAATACCTTACATAAGAGTTTAGAACATAACTTCTTTACTAATAAACGTATTATATTAGGTGATTAGTTACACACCGATTTGTCTCTTTCAGTCATAAGTAATTTGACTTTCGAAAGAAGAAGACAAAGCATTGTGTAACTGTTCAGACGTTAAACAACGTTTATTAGTAAGGAGGTAAAACTTTAATTTTTTAAACCCGGACTACAAATGAAGGCCCGCCTGGACGCTCCCCAGATGCCCTCTTAACTAGGAAAAATCCGGCGAAACCCGGACGGATGGCAACCCTGCGCGTATCTCAACTGACGCTGAACTCAGCTGAAGTTCTTAGGGAAAAAACCATCACACTTTGCCAGCGTTAATAATATCTTAATTGGCACGGAGCACAGCGCATAATTTGATGTATGCCTTGGGGTCCAATGGTTCATTAGATATTAATTTACATTAGGTAGCCGGGCGCTGATAAGACCTATCGAGGTACCTATAGAAAGATTTTTGTCACAGAAGTGTGACATATGATCTATGCATGGAAATAGTAAGTACATACTACATCTACACCTTGGTTAATACGTGAGACGAACCTCGACCATAGATATATGACTCAATGACCTCGACAAAGCCGAAATTTTCGATAATTCGACTGATCACGTCAACATCGCGATAAGAGTGGGGTCGGGCAGAAGCATCAAGCTGGCCCGCCCACTTATGAGTGCTTCTAATTTTTTTATTGCATGTACGAAATTAAGTAGGTGTATAATGCTTGTGAAGAGGAGCACTCATTTGAGTGATACACCTCTCACCACCTTAAACCAGAGGGGAGGGCCAGCCAGTCGCCCTGTATAGTCAACCGCACATCATGACTTTAATAGCGATTTTCGCAGTGCAGGTGTTACTGTTGTGTGGTGACTGTACCCGTTTTGTTTAATGGAAAAAACTGCACATAAAGCTGTCTTTCGTTTTTTGGGTTCCGTACTTCAAAAGGAAAAACCGGAACTCTTATAGGATCACCTCGTTATCCGTCCGTCTGTCTGTCTAGACCCTTTTTCTCAGAAACGCGTGGAAGTATCAACTTCAAGTTGAAATTAACAAATACGTAGGTCTTACCTTAATTTTTTAGAGCTTCAAGGGTCCGTCCCTTGGAGCTCTAAAAAATTAAGGATCTACTTAATGCAATAAAAAAATACGGCCATAAAACAACATGCGACATATTTTGATAGGTACTCGCATATACATAATCAGCCTATAAATAAGTGGCGTAACTATACCATCAGGAGGCCCGCGTCAAATTCATTGAATGGGGCCAGAGTAAAAATCTTCACGTTGTAATTTAATTTTAATAAACCACAAAAGAGTTTGCTCTGTTCCACTTCTGGGCAAAGGCCTCCCTCCACTCTTTCCATCCTCCTCCTTCCAGTTTTGAGGGAACCTATCCAGGTCGTCCCGCCATCTCCCACGTGGTCTACCGCGACTAGCGTTGCCAGGTGTCCCGATTTGCGCAAGACGTCCCGATTTTCAGGGGTCTGGGGACGCGTCCCGATTTGCACATAATCAGGACACCAAATGTCCCGATATATAAATAAATTTATTAAAAATCTTAATTAATGGCAAAAATAAATAAATTACATATCACCATTTAATGTTCTCACTGCTGGGATAGAGGCCTCCTCTCAGTGAGAGGGAGTGAGCCGCAATCCACCACGCGGGCCCAGTGCGGTTTGGTAGATGTCACGTGTCTTCGATTATTTTTTGTGTCTAGACTTTCCTCACGATGTTTTCCTTCACCGATACTCGATACTCGCGAATAAATCACCTAGGGTAGTTGTCTTTGACTTAGTATTAGACTTTTTTTGACGACACGGTTGGCGCAGTGGTTGAGCGATCGACTGCTGTGCAACATGTCGCGGGTTCGATCCCCGCACGGAACAAATATTTGTATGATCTGCAAGTAGTTGTTCTGGGTCTGGGTGTTAGTGTATGTGAGTTTCTATGTTTGTAAACGCACCCACGATACTGGAAGAAATTCTTAGTGCGGGGCAACGTTTAAAAAAATAAATAAAAAATTCGTCCAATTTTGCCTGAAGCAAGGTCAGGCGTTAGTTTGTAGTTTTATCACACTTATCAGTTATCACAAAAAGAAACATTTTTTTGCGATTACATACATGTAAGTTACATTTGCAGTTGGAGAATTGACCGTGACGCTTAAGGGAGAACATTTTCTCAACTGCACAGTTAAGTTTGTTCTTGGGATAAATTTATTGCAATTCCCTTCAGTGTGCGTGGTCCGACACGCACTTGGCCGGTTTTTAGGGTTCCGTAGTAAACAAGGAACCCTTATAGTTTCGCCATGTCCGTCTGTCTGTCCGCGGCTTAGCTCAGAGACGGTTAGTACTAGAAAGATGTAATTTGGCATAAATGTATACATATTAATCATGCCGACAAAGTGGTAAAATAAAATCAAGAAAAAAAAATTTTTTTTAGGATACCTACACGTAAAGTGGCGATGTTTTTTTTTCTCATCTACCCCATGTTGTGGGGTATCGTTAGAAAGGTCGTTCAAAAATATTGCGAGTTTGTGGAAACCATTTTTGGATTCAGGGATCCGTTTGCGAAATATTAAGGTTTTAACTGAATTTTTTTGTTAGAGTCAAATATCCCCCCCCCCCCCTGCCAGCTAATAGGTTGTCCTTGTATTTGTGAAAAAAATCACAGCAATAGTATATATAACGAAATTAAAAGGAAAACGATCAGAGCTAAGTAGGCTGTACAGGTTAACGAGTAATAATCAACCAACTTAAATTTGTGGTTTGAAAAACATGATCTCCCATACATTCCGTATGGGAGAACATGTTTTTCAACTACAATGTTAAGTTTGTTCTTGGGATAAATTCATCCCAACTACAGAACCCTTCATTGTACGTGGCCGGTTTTTATTTCAAGTTATTACAGCGTGAGTGTAGGAAAACAAACGGATCATTTGCTCCACAGCTATATTTTCTTTGACATAAGTACATCACCACTAAATAGGCAAACTATAACATTTTCATATTCGAGATTATTTTATAACAGATTCTATACAGATTTGCAGCAGCATAAACAGTAAATTATTACAGATCACTATAAACTTTGTAACATATTTTAGTGATTATAAAATGTATAAATTAATAACATGCTCCGCTATCGATTATAAATGCTTATTATTTAGTCAACTTGTCTATAAAGAAATTAACTATCTGTTAACTCCCGCGCAGGCACGCGTTAAGCGTCGAGCACCCTCTATTTTATGTTACCATTAATGACCGCTACTGCGAGGCGGTCATCTACTTTATCGCTTTTACTTGTATTTGATACCCAAGAACGTAAACGCTTGACCACTATGTCTGCGCGTGTTCTAACACAGTGTTTCATAACAGATAAGGCTTAGCCATGTCTATTTCAAAACGGGGTTTATAAAAAATTGTATTTAAAGCAACACAAAGCCAAGAGCATTAAGCACAATTTCTGAAAAAGACACCAAACACATTTAACTACAGAAGCACCTTTTGTAAATGCATCTAGTAAGTAGATTTTTATTTTTAAACATTATGAAGATCAAAATATTCGATACTGTACGTACATATTTTTATTATATTATCTTTTTTTTTCTTCATTTAGATGCTATAAATAGATTTTAGTTCTAAAACAACTAAGCAAGGATTTTAAAGTTACCTAACAAAAATAATTTAATTTAATAATTACATATAAAAATAGGAAGGTACTACGATCACATAATAGAAATACCAACAGGTACAACATCATTTAGTTTTGTATAAACTGTTTAGTGTAACAGTGGAATGTAAAATTGTAAATAATATGCTCAGACCAAATAAAAAACCAAGACAGAGGGCTGCGAGCAATACAGTGAAGCATGCCAAAACTACACCGCCGCTATGTGCATATATGTACATGCTCACACGCACACTTTTACAATCATTTACGATGTCACAAACTACTCCACACAAAGTGCACACATGTTTACGAAACCGGCTTCACTTCACTGTTGACAGCGCTCTGTGTTGTTTTTTTTATTTAATCAGAGAGAGAGATAATATGTAACTTTTTGGTAAGCTGCTTTCATACGCGTAACATATGAAGTCAACTCGAGTAACTCTGGACCATCACACTGTACTGTATTCTGCTACACTTGAGTGAAAGGTCGCCCGGGAGACTAACCCGGCGCGATATAGGTCATACTATGAAACGCAGTATCCAGGTGAAGGACACAAAGTATAATGTGGTAAGTAGTAATATAAAACAGCACATTGGACCACAGCAAAAACTAGATTTTTGTTATTTTTTTTTAAATCAATGGGTTCATCTCATTGTATTATGAGTTACAGGATTGGCAATTTGGAATTCTGCCAAACAAAAGTATTTAAAACAAAAAAGACGGTAATGTTTAACTGTTCCTTTGGGTATTATCACAGATGAATACAGATGGGACACTCCGCAGTTTAGGTATGAAGCTACAAGTACGCGGCGGGCCAGTCTTGATGGCCCAATTCAGTGAGTGTAACATAGTCAGAACATCTAAGAGTCACGCGATAGCAAGAGAGGCAAGTTCTAGATGAATATAACTGTATTAGCGCTGTGCGATGAATTGCACTTTATTGTGTCGTAGCAAGAGTCGCTTTTTATTTAAATGATTTTGCGGAGTGGCCCATCTATATTAATCTGTGGTGTTATTTTAAATTAAAGTTTTATAACTATGATCCTTAACAAGTCAACGATTATTTGTTCATAAAATGATTCCAATTGAGAGTATTTAGCTCATCTCTTTTAAAATAAATGTGGCACAATAATCATCTATGCTTTGTAATTCACGTTATACCAAATTTTTCTCAGTGAAATAAAAAATGGTTTAATGTTACCCAAAAATCCATGTCAGTTTGCCCACTCACAAATTGCGTCAATTTTAGCCACATTCTCTGTATCTTTAGTACATATATTTTTCGCTATGGCAAGAAACTTTAAAGATCACACATGCGTGCAGCTATCCTTCACGTCTAGGATTCTCACCGTTCCACTATAAAATGGAAATGATCCAAAAAGGGGTCCAAAGTTACCCGAGGTGCCTGTATTCAAAATTTTAAATTAGAGCTAATGTAAATACACATAATAGGAATACATGAGTACAAGCCCATGTTCTGTTTATCAAAACTTTTAAATAATACTCATACAAATATTTCTGTTAAAGCAATACTTAAAACGTCCAATATAAAATAAACGTGTAAAAATAAGCTGAGCTTGTCAATTAATCAACACCTATAAGCTAAGTAAATATTTTTATAAAGCAAAATATTTGGAACATTGCTACACACAATTATTGTCATGATTATCATATAAAACAACATACAATATTACAAAACTCTTTGGTTAATATTTTCTATTTTGTCAAGTATTTATCTGAAAGCTAATAATCAATTAAAAAAATAGATTCTCTACGTTAATAAAAGTGCCGAATACGAATCCTGTAAAACCGAAGAGGATGATTGCGATGTCTTTCCACAGCTTCCACTGGTACTTCCCCAGTTGGTCGGGCCAGAACGTGACTATCTCAATAAGCGGGGGAAAGATCAGCGCGAGTGCCGAACTGCTGAACGCGCCCACAAGAGATATGATTCCGCTCAAGTTGGGAATCAGGGCCGCCGCTAAAACTGTAATAAATAATGCTTATCATTCAATTATTACATGTATGAGACTTTTCATTTGATTGTAGGTACTTCGCACAGCTTATACCAATGAGATTAAAATCAATATTTGTTTGATAACAACGATAGGCATGTGGTAATGATGTGAATGTATGTATACTATACATATTATTATGTACGTAGTATATGTAACACTGGTGCCGATTCTCTTGTCACAAATGCCTCTAAACTAGACTAACAATCACCAAAATTTAGTTAATTCCTGTCAAACGAAGATTTTCCATTCTGAAATAGACTAAAGTGATACAACTTAACTATATTTTAGTTTGACAGCACGGCAATTTAGCTATGCTGAATTTGACGTTTTTCCCCTAAAATTTTGATTGTCTAATCGATTTTGAGTGACTATTTTTAATCTCGATTGTAAATGGTGTAGAATACAAGTAGTTGTCATGAACTAAAATTCACACCAACTCCTCTACTGTATCTTTTTTTCTATTCTTTTGTTTATATCTCGAAAATGGTGTGTCTAAATGAAAATCTAGGTGAATAATGAAAATTTCGACCCCCGTTATAAAGCCAGAGGGAGATGCAAGCTGCACGCCCTCGCGGCCCTAGTCGCCGCAGGAGACGCCCCGGGCGTCGGGAGTCGAGAGCCGACTTCCGGCCACCGTAGGCGCGGGCTTGCGGACGGTGAGCAATGGGCAGCTCGCCGTCCGATAAGGACCAGGCCCGTGTCGACGGCGCGTTGTGTTGCACGCGCGCCTCAAAGAGATGTCAGCACCAACCGACGGGGTCGAAAGACCAATGCCTGCTGGGGTTGCGGGTTTGTCCGAAAGGGATAACGCGGCCCCGGCACACAGGCAACGGAAGGAACACGGGTGGGTTTTAGTCAGTAAAAGTCTGACACACCCTCTCGCTCTGCCCAGAGCGGGAGAAGTCATTTGATGATTTCCGATCCTGAAAAAAAAAAAAAAAAAAAAAAGGTGCGCGCCTCCGGCTCTAAACAAAATTCATGGGGTAGGGCAAACAATTACTACGTGGAGTCGCGATTGTCAAATTCGATTTTAGATGTGTTGAAATTATTTTTAAATTTAGAATTTTTTTTGCAGAATAGCTTTAAAATTCTCATAGCCAAAAGTAAGAAATTTTAGTGATAGTTTAGTTTGGTGTACAAGAGAATCGGCACCAATACCAATTGTTTTAGTCCAAGTTAGATAACCTACGAACCAAGCAGACATTGTTACGAGAGCACAACAATAATAAATAATCTATGTATGCCAAGATAAACTAAGCTGACTTTTAATTAAAAAATAATTTCAGCTGAGTACTTAATTAATTTAAATTATCTAAATAAAAAATTCCACTTACATGTTATTGATATGAGCACAAACCGAGTTCCTGCTTCACCATGTTTAAGTGCTTGTTCGTTCGTTAGTTTCGATTTCATGTATGGCCAAACAATGCTCATGGGTACGTAAAACTGTAGTCCGTATGATAAGAAGATTGCAGCTGCCATAACAGCCCGAACACTTTGCGCTAACCTGTAAAGATAAATAATGGAATAGGGATGATGCCTGGGTAAAAAAAATGAAATTCTAATTAGTCCGTCAGTCAGATAATAAAAAAATATTAGACACGTTTTTTTGCTTTATCATATTAATAAAAAAATACTTAGATAAAACGCATTTTAGGTTGGAGAGTCGGGGTCGCTACGTCACTAGTATGTATAAAATCTACATACTCGTGACGTGATGGCACAGTTTACCTCAATGTATCGCCGTAATCTTTAGATTACGTAAGAAAAGAAAAAATACGTGTCCAATATTTTTTTATAAACTCAAAGACGTACTAAAAAAAAATGTTTAGTCTTCATCCCTATTAGTACCAATAACACAGTCTTAAGGGACTAAATAGTGAAAAGGGTAAACATTGGACGATAGCAATGGATATTTAGGTGGACAGCAAGACGCGGAAGCGTACACGGAAAAGATCATCGACGCGTATGTTTTTTTTTTAACAGTATACTTACAAAGAGCTGGGCAGGTTAAGTGTTATGCTTCCTTGCACTCGTTCACCGTATTTCAAATACCCGAAAAATCCAATGGCGGTATACAGTGCGGCTACCATTACCATGCCAGTATTGAGCACGCCATTCCAGCCACCAAAGTCCTCAGGGGTTTTCATATTGTTTTCTAAAGGTAAGATCTGAAATTAGTTTGATGTAATTATTATAAATTCCATAGAAATCATACTTAGGTACATAAAAAAGCATTTAATGAGAAGGTCAATTAGTAAAAGCAGTTAATTATGCAGGCTGTCTCCAGATAAAAATGCAAAGTTATAAATATTACGTTATGTTTTCTTTGTGCTGCAGTTTATAGACATGTACGTAAGTGGATAAACAAAGTGAGGGATATGTAAACAAATCGAGTACACTGAATTCTAATTTTATGTAATTATTGCAATTATTGCGCACATAATTCACTGATTTTTCAGGGTTTTACAAAACAGGGACAGTGGTTCCTAGGAATTACACCAAATCCACAATATTTACTAATAGGCAGGTACTTAATAATTCGACTTCATCATCATAAGTTAGTAGGAATGGGAGAATTAGCCAGTGCTAGCCCTGCTGTTTTACCTGGCCCTTTCAAATGTCTAGTAACGCTTCCGCCAAAAATGTATGTAGATAATACATTTCTACATGTTATTATAATATTTTTCTAACACCGCCAGTTCCCGTCACCTTGGCCACTACTACTACTAGACTCATAAATAAATAACCTATGACATGACCCACCCTCACTAATCTATTTTCCAAACAATAAAGCTTTCTAACGGATGTTTCCTAGATAGAATATGCTTAATTAAGTCAAGTATCAAATCATCACTTAGTAAATTAGTGATGATAGGACTGGCGCGCTCAGGACATTCGTTCAAGAAATAGGTATGTTGTTAATTGACCAAGGCTGCGAAAACATTAGCCAGGTAAACATAAACATCTAACCTTGCTGGATAGCTTGACTAGGATTTTGGTAGACAGGAGAGAAAACGATAGCAAATGGAAATGCGGATCGCAAAGACATCGCTAAACACCACCGGTAAACACTGGGAATTAGTTAGGTATTAAATAACGCCTTTGATTATTTATAAGTCGAGATAGAGTGTCGCAGGTCGCGCTGCAAAAGAACTAAAACCAACAGGCCAACTTGTTTATGCTGGTGTGCGTGACAGCTACGTCTTACACTCGCGCCACGTCATTGTGCTTTATTCTAGTGTGCGTGCATTTAGCGGCTAACAGTTGGACGGTATTTCTTTCGACAAGTTCACAGCTTTGACTGTCTATCTAGACATATTTAAATCTTTAGCTAACGCATTAATCGCTGCTAGCTCCAAGTGCAAACTAACATTGCAACACTACTGCAATTGCAATCCAATGCTAGGGTGGATAGTAACTGATTAGTAATTTGGTTCCATTTCAGTGCCTACATGTGAGTGAGAAGAATCATTTATCAAGTAGTCTATTTTATTAACATTAGAAATGAGAAAATTCCATATCTCGCAACTTTGGATCGTAAAACAAACTACGAGGGTTATTTGTTACCGAGGTCATAAAAGCATTGCGTCACCATGGCGCATTTGTGAGTAGGGATGACGTCAAAATGGCCGACAATTCTGCATCGGTACCAAACTATGTCATGGTACTGACGTCATGTGAGCTTTATTAATGCCGTAAAGCTGTATCACTATCAATTTACATTCCAGTTTGGGATATTAAAACCAGTCTATTTATAGGACACATTAGAAGAAACACTGCAGACAATTCCTGTGTGGATTATATTTTATGAGTTGAGTTTGTTTGTTAGGTAGGTACGCTTTCACGCTAAAACGGCTGAACGGATTTGAAAGATAGTTTGGTAGCCTGGGACCTGGATAAGGACATAGGTTACTTTTTATCCTAGATATAATAGCAGACGAAGTCGCGGGCAACTACTAGCATTATATTTATAAGAGTGCTTTTAATAGCATCGGCACTGACCCATGACCTCTCGGTCGTCTCAGATTAATTAGGTTCAATCCGTTCAATCACCCATTTCCTGAACTTGGATAAAGGGTTAGTATTAATGCTGTTTTTAAGATGACATCAAATTTCGCCCGTATTTGGTGAATCTCGGTCATGATGTGTTTGTGATGTCATTTAAAATCAGGTTTTAAATATCATTGACCTAACAAAAACAGGCAGGTTTTACAACAAGTTATTTAAAGTAGACCATTACCATAAACGTGTTTCTTGTGGTTACCTGTAGGTAATTCAGATTGCTATACTTTACTTAGTATTGGAACTTACCTACCTATTCAAAACAAAGCTGATACATTGCAGAATTGGTACCAACAGACCCAGAGGCCCTGAAGGTCTTATTGAATCTCGTGGTGTGGGTAGGTTTGCGTCTAGGGCAAGATTGATACACGAAACTAACGGAAATACATAGTTATAGCTATGTAATTTAATAACACCGTTATTTCGCGTATTTGCGCCTGACCGCGTTTGTGAGAGTCACTACTGAGGCTCGTAAAACGCGGCTTTGTAACAAAGTGACTTGTACATTTTCAACATTAGCACTAGGTAGGTACAATATTTTGCATTGGCGAACATTTTGGACCTGAAGTAACTCGGAATCTCATAGCTGGGTATTCAGAAATTGTGGCCACTGTCACCATTTCGCCGAAACGACCTTATACGGTATTCGTTTTTACGAAGTTGCTCCAGTTCTATTTTCGCATTGTAATTCAAATGTCGAATATATTTTTACGTAGGATGAAGAAACAGCAGACGGTTAACGCATACAACTGCTATTAATCGCGTGATCTTATCCAGTTGTTCTATTTTAAGCTGTGTAATCTCAGTTATCTTCAGAAAGCTCGAAGGCTATCTCAGATTTAAATAACCATCTCAAATCGATTAGCCTCAGTGCGCTAAAGTAGAGGTTTGTCGAGTTTAAGGCAGATGCTACTAAAGTTTACTAAGCTCTGGTCAGTTTACGTATTTGGTAACACACATATCACCAACACTGAGGGCTAGCATTGGTGACAATTGAAAACATACGAGTACCTAGGCAACTATGCTATTCTTTTCCCGATAATCGTAATCGTAAGAGGGTTTATCCTAAAACTTGACAACGTCGCAAATAACTGTCAAATATTTACCTGTTTTGATTCCTAAAGCAATATTACTGAATAGAAATAAGAAATGTGGCTAACTAGCGAACTAGAATATTAATAATGAATTGCAATTATAACATTGAATTTGTTGTTGTAAGTACCCATTTTAGGTGTAAAAAACGCATTTGGAAAGTTTCCAAATAGTTTTTTAACATCTAAAACTAAACATTCGGTTACGATATTAATTACTTATTGCATTTCATAATCACTATTCTAGTTCGCTAGTTAGCCACATTTTTTATTTCCACACAATAATATTGCCAAATTAATCAAAACAGTGAAATATTTGACATCTATTTGCGACGTTGCCCACCTTCAGAATAAACGCTCTTAGGCCCTAAGCCGTTAATTGCTCCGATTTGACTGCAGCCTACCTACGTTGCCGCAAAATCAAAGCATTCAAAGATGGCGTTCTACATACGAGGGGTGTTCAATAAATAGTGAGAATGAGTAAGACGCAATTATCTTTTATTATAAGTTATTTTATTTTTCGACGTAGTCACCTTTCAGGTTTATACACTTTGTATATCTTTTCTCTAATCCTAAAATTCCCTTTCTAAAAAAATCTTCTTCCTGATCCCTTAAAAAATCATTTACGGCGGCGACTACTCCGTTATCATCTTCGAATTTCTGGCCCCTGAGATGTTCCTCTAAGCGCGGAAATTGGTAGAAATCACTAGGAGCAAGGTCCGGTGAATATGGAGGATGTTCCATCAATTCGAAGCCAGCTTCTTGAATGGCAGCCATCGCAACTCTGGACTTGTGCGCAGGGGCGTTATCTTGGTGAAACAAAACAACTTTAGCGAGTTTGCCACGCCGTTTCTTGCGTATTTCCTCACGCAACTTTGTTACTTGTCCTGCGTACATAGTCCCCGTAATAGTGGCTCCATGATTAAGATATTCGATCATTACCACCCCTTGGCTGTCCCAGAAAAGAGAGCCCATGATCTTTCCGGCGGATGGAATCGCCTTAAATTTCTTTGGAGTTGGAGATGACGGTCGCTTCCAAGTCATGGACTGTTGTTTCGTTTCCGGGTCATAATGGTGAAGCCATGTTTCGCCCATAGTTATGAATCGAGCCAAAAATCGGTCAGGATCTTGTTGTAACAAATCTAAACAGCTTTGTGAAATTCTCAGTCGAGTTTGTTTCTGCAAGTCAGAAAGCATTCTGGGCACCCATCGCGCTGACACTTTTTTCATACCCAAATGGTCGTTTATAATATTATGGACACTTCCTATCGAAATCTTTACTTCTTCAGCTATAAAACGAACAGTAACACGACGATCCGCCAAGACAATATTTTCAACTTTTTTAATCATTTGTTCAGTCACTGCTGATATGGGGCGTCCCGTTCGTGGGTCGTCGTTAGTGGAAGTTCTTCCTCGCTTGAACTCAGCACACCAACGCGCAACCGTAGAATATGAAGGAGCATGAACTCCTAATGTTGCTCTCAAGTCTTGATTTACCTGCTCCGTAGTAAAATTTTTCAAGCAGAGATATTTTACTACCGCGCGAACTTAAATTTTATCCATTTTTAAGAACACGTTCCGAAACGACGCAAACAATAGACTTCTACTTTTAAAAAACAAAAGAGAATTAATTGCTTTTTTTATTATCATCTTAACTAATGTCTGGGCTATGCCTGCCAGTATTTATTTTTTTTCTTTCCAAGGAGAATGTATCGCATTCTCACTATTTATTGAACACCCCTCGTACACAATTATTATAATACGGTTGCGTAAAGGACGGGAATTCATGGGAATGACGAATTACAAATTGACACTACAGGGTATACAAATAATACATACATTAATATAAAATTAAACTCACCACTCCTATTCCTTCAAATGCATAAATAGCTGTACCAAAATATAAAGGTAATTGATGCCAGCTAGAAAATGCTTTCACATTACGGGTAGGTGGCAAATCTTGAAGTATATAGTAAAATGTTATAAGAAGGCCCCAAGCAGTCATTATAGAGGCGACCAGAGAAACTGGGGTCAGGTACTTTAAGTTCTTCACCATAGCCAGGGCAAGTATTGGCGGAAATAATAAAGCCAAGTACACATGTACACTTAAATTTATATGAAAAAAATGTAGTGTGTCTTGAAGGTTAGTGGCAACAAATAAAAAGTATACACAGCAAAATCCCAATTGTGTTAATACCAAAAATACACTGACAACATTCCTGAAACAATACATATTGCCATAAGTGTTATTTATTATAAAAACCTGTTCTAAATGATAAAACTCAAGCCACACATGCTAGATAACTAAGAAAATTATTCTTATATTATGATGTAAATGTATGAATCACATCACACAATAAGAATCTGGTAATGAGAGATATTTAAATATTCATAAAATGTTGTAAATATATGATAAGTCCTTGGGTATCAAAAATAAAAAATAATTGAGGTGAAATAGATAAGAACACTTCATAAAACATGCCTACTTATCAACATCATTATTATTCGCTAGTAAATCTGTCTGTTTATTGTTTGTTTGCGAGTAATATTCCTCAATGATAACAAATAAACCTAATTAATTACTAAGAAGAGGAAATTTTCAATGTACAAATACATATTTACTATTTGAGAACACCCTATGAAAATACTGTGTTCTATTAACTATCAACATAATTATTTTCCCAGTACATCTCATTTTGTTTTGGTGAACATCTGTTTGCCTTGAGTCATTACACAATTTATAAAAATTCCATATCCATTCCATATTGTCATCGAGCTGCGTGATTGATGTAATCATACAACAGACATTAATTAATCTCGAGTGTAATTTAGCATGGTTTGGTGAGATAATTTGGTAATGATTAGATTAAGCAGTAATGTGTATTTTACTGGAATATTGGAAGTATATATACTTCCTATTTATAAAAATTGAGATTTTCTGGTTTGGTTTCAAAGAAGCCAAAATATCCTAACTAATATTATAAATGCGAAAGTAAGTTTGTTTGTTTATTTGTTACGCTTTCACGATAGAACAACTGAACAGATTTGCATTCAATTTGGCACATGGTTAGACCATGACCTGGATTAGGACATAGGATACTTTTTATCCCGATATTACCACGGGATTGAGACTTATGCGTGTGAAACCGAGGACGCAGCTAGTAATAATATTATAAATGCGAAAGTGAGTTTGTTTGTTTGTTACACTTTCATGTCTTAACAGCTGAACAAATTTGAATGAAATTTGGCACACAAGTAGATCATAACCTGGGTTAGGACATAGGATTCTTTTTATCTCGGTAGTATGTTCCCGTAAGATAATTTCCGACCTGCATGCGGGCGAAGCCACGGGCAAATCCTTGTTACATAATAAATGTTCAAATATGTAACAATTTTCCTGTACAAAGCTTGAGTAATAGTGAATTTATAAACAAAGAATATTGATAAGTAAACATCTTGTGTCATCAATTGTTTAGTTTTTTGCTGAATGTTGCATCAATTGTTGTGAATAAAAATAATTTGAATAGTTAGTATGGTAGCTATTTGGTTGCATGTACTATGTACCCATGGTCTTACTTTGAATAAAAATGAAGAACACATCAGGAAAAACCACTGTTTTGGTTGTGGATCATAACAAATAATAATAGGTACATTTTTTATGAATAATATTGGTTTTATTATATATTGAATATCATAAATTGAGGAACACTACTTGTGAGTAATACTATGTTAATTCTTATTAAAATAACACAGTTATCATAATTTACAAACAATGTTAAAAACTTACTTCATTTTTTTTGCATATGGCCTCAAAGAAACTGGCCCCGATGCAAAGGAATCTTCAACAACTTCTGAGAAACCAAGGGCTGGCTTTTGACTTCTTATGCAGAGCTCGTGTGCACATTTTAGGAGCACATGCATGCAGTGGGTGCATATTGCTCCAATGATTAGTGTTGAAAATACACCTGAGCAGGAGGAGACACTAATTAAACTCGCACCACCAGTTTATATGAATATTTTCATACATTGAACTTGAATGATCCATAAAAGAAAATATATTTTTGTTTTGTACCAAATGTATCATTTTATGCTTAATTTGACAAAAAAAGGGTTGTGTTTGGAGCCTCCTTTTAAGCAAACAATGCCTGTGTTAGGAGACTCTGCAAAGAAATAAACAAAGCACAAACATTTCATTAGCCCTTTCTCATTAGGGTTCCATATTAAACAAGGGACCCTTATAGTTTTTTTAAATGAACTATTGAACTGCTAACTTTAATAGAAAAATGTATTAAATAAATACAATGTTTTTTTAAGTTTTATTTGAAATGGAATGAAACACAGTTATTAATTATGGGCACATAGGTACTACTTAAATCAAATTATTATAGTAGCTGTTATATATAATATTTCCCTTCCATTGACTGTGTTTATTCATATAATATATGTTTGTTTATCATCATTTTCTATATTATGAAAGAGCTGGCCTGTTGAAGTATTGAATGGCAAAATAAACAATCGATATTTGTACACACAAAAGTGTAAACACTCACCAAGTACAAGGCCAGCATTTTTAAAAGCATCTGGCATTGCTAAAATTCCTGTGCCTATGTTTCCTTTTAAAAGGTGGATTAAAGTATCGAAGTTGGAAGTCGGATGCTCTAAGCATCTTTCCGAACCAGGGTGATAATCTTTAGGTTTCTCACTAGAACCTGGATCTGACACTAATTCTACTGTCTGTTCAACACTTTCAATTGGATTGTTGGGTCCCGTGAGCAGTGGTTGCTTTTCATCGTTCATTATTTTATTTTATACTTTTATGCTTATACTGTAAATATTATTACGCAGACCCAGACGCTACACAGTCACCCGAATTCACGCGTTAACACACAGCGTTAACACAATGGAATAAAGCAGTGTTGCCAGTTGCATTGAACCTTATTTCTGTAGTAGAAACTGCTAAAATCTGTATTTATATCTGTATGCTATTTTAACTTGAAATCTGTATTAAATCTGTATGTATGGTCAAAAGAACCGAAACAGAATAATATAACTACTTACCGTATGCAGTCAAATTACTTTATTCTGCTTCTTTTGAAAAAGAAGAGAATAGGCCTGCTTCATCCCTACCTCGACCTCCACGACACAGTTACTGGGTAACACGATAGCCCTTGTTAAGACTGGTTGCCAGATTTTTGGGATTTTTTATTGTGCATTAAATCAATATCAATTACCATTAATAGTTTGTACGAAATTAATTATTAACGATACGCGAAAATCTTTAATTAGCGGATTCCCCTTTGAAAAATAAGTGAAACTGACCATTGAGTGACAGAACAGTACTACGAATCGCGATTTATTTACCTAAGTCCGTTTTAAAGCAGATTAGGCTATTTAATCAAAAGAATTAGAAAATTCTGTATAAAAATCTGTATCCATTGCTTATCTGTATCATAAATCGAAAATCTGTATAAATACGGAGAAATCTGTATATATGGCAGCACTGGAATGAAGTAAGTATTGAATAAAAACTTGAAACGATGGAGTGAATTTGAGTGAATGTAGATGTCGACACCGTCAAACAATAGAGGTGAGATGAGACCACTATATCTCATGGATAGAACATGGATGGAACACAGATTAGGTACATTAGTATGTACTTATTCTGCAAGGCGATGGAGGTCCTTATGTCACGTACAGACTGAAGCAATGCACGAATATGTATGCCTTATCTTAGTCGCTACGTGTGTATATACGCAGCGACTTTAATCGACGGTGACTCGCCAATGCCCATACAATATAAATTTTGACATCGCTAGCGATCGGATCATCGGCTTTCAAAATCTGTATGAGGTACACATTGCAGCAATCATAGCAATACAAGGTAAAATAATGCTCATAGTCTGGTCTAGACGTCACGACACGCCTTTGTCGAGCACGCTTCGAACGTTGCACTTGCACGAAGTCCGCGGGCGGGCGCGGGCGGAGCGATCCAATTCAACTGTAGGCTTTTGAGACAAATACAAAGGAGTCAGGAGTGTGTTCGTAGAAGGTTAGCTGTAACGCGAGTTCAGAAGGCTGACACGTCGCGAGCTAGAAACTTATAGAGTTTCTAGGGGTCTTTCTAAAAGGGGTGATAGATGTGCGAGCAAGTACGCGTACTTAAGGCTCGGCGACCTTTCTCGCCTGTGTGTCATAATAAGTACGCGTACTTTAAAACCGCTGAGTAAGTTTGTCGGCGATCTAACAGGTTTGAAATTTTGCTCGTAGCCCGCCTTGGTTCGTAGTTTCGTACATCTGTCACCGCCGTGAGTCGACAGCCGGTTTTTGTTTAATTTGGTTCAGAAAATTCGACAACATCGCGATACAGTGTGACCTAGCTTCACGTGTGTCACCGACGGCGAACCTATAAGTTCGCGAACTCAAAAACCGCGTACTATAAGTTCTCACGTCTATTACCCACTTTAATTTAAAACTCGATTTATATCTCAGAGTAATAACTAAAGCATAGAGGGAGCATACAAATTAGAGACAAATTACGATATATCTAAGCTCTTCTCTCTTATGGCGCAGATTGTACACTTAAAAGAGACAAATGCATAGGGATCCATCTATGCTTAAAACTAAATGGACATTCCGAAATTGTCAAATGGTCATAGTTGGTCTCTTATTACACGACCAATTTATTAAAAAAAGCACAATAGTTACTTAGTACACGGTTATCCGTACAAAGTATTTGATTTAGTAGTATATTACGTCGTGAATTTCACTACGTGTGCTGGTTGAGGTGTTGGTCATTATTTTATTCAAAATTATAGATTTATGCACAATTTTTAATAGGCTGTTAACATGGCTTGTTTTGTGTTATCGTGTAAATCACATTCGTAACGGAAAGAAAACAATGAATTTGTAAGCTTTTATCGGTAAGTGTTTTTTTACAGTTTTCCTATAAAATCACACGAAATATTTGGACATCATCACTGATAACATACATATTAGAATGATAATGATCTCTTCAAACTATCTTTATTACAAATTATGTTGTGATCGCGAATTAGTATTCAAAAAAATAAATTGTTAAATTGTGAGGTTATGTTATGCTAGTGTAGATACTTTTTATCGATATGATAATTTTATGCCGATAAATTGGAAAAGGTATTGTTTTCTTTTTCAGTATACCTTCAAATAAGAAAGAAAATTAGTGTGAAGTGATTCCAAGAGCCAGAAATTATTGGACTATGCATAGCCGAGTATGTTCTAAGCATTTTACGAACAACTGCTTTGTAAGTAGCGATAAATGGAGAAGGTTTAAACCTGGCGCCATACCATCCCTATTATTGGTAAGTAAAGCCATATTCACGTACGCGCACTTAGTGGTCAATTCGCGTAATTTTTTACCTATCACAAAACGTTCACAGTTCTGTGCCCCGAAGCTCCCTTAAAAAAAATGTTTTTCTTGTATCTTCAGTTATTTTTCTTGCAGGCTTGAGGGGTCGACTAAAATCGCGGGAAAGTTCGAAAGGGATACCGTGGCCCATGGCAACGTACATGCAACTGAAGGAACACGGGTGGAATTTAGTTAGTAAGAGTCTGATACGTCCTCCCGCTCCGCCCAGAGCGGAATAAGTTATTTGCCAATTTCCCACCAAAAAAAAAGGTGTCGACTAAAAGGTTTGTATTGGGACTGTGAACGTGTTTACCTTTACCAATTGTTTTACTTTACTATATACTTTACCTAATGTATATTGATATGTATTTTTGGCTATAAATAAAGAATAGTAGATAAAACACAACACACCAAGTTAGTTTTATTTGTTGTTTTCAGAAATTTTGTATGTTATTGTATGGTTGAGCTGAATGGTGCTGATCCATGCGTCATGTTTGTGAACGGGCGCCGTCAGTTGGGACTGGCCAACTCTTAGCTGCCATGGCTGATTTTAATTTTTGTATTGTTCTTTGTTTTATTTTTATATTACGGACGCTTTTCACGTGCACGTCTTTCTATATTGTTCTCACATGTATAATTTCAACATGAATGATGTAACCAATATTTTGTAACAATTTATTTTATTTAAAAGAGTTTACGTGGAGTTTCTTGCCCGTTCTTCTCCATAGGTACCTACTACGCTTTGGAATGGGCAATTAGCTTCATATTTCTGACGGACCGATTCCTTGACAATTCAAAAGTGCCCGTAAATGGTTTAATTGAAATAAGTTCTTTGAGTTTGAGTTTGAGAAGAAAGCAGTTTAATTATTCGATTGAAAATCGAATAATTTAAAGATAAAGATAATTTTATTTTGCTTATAAAGATAATTTTAATTTAACTGCTTTCTTCTCCTCTCTTTATTTTATTGTCTATCCCCAAATATTAAATAAAAATCAGTTTTGATCCGATTGTTTCTATTCCATATTCAACTTTTTCACAAAAAATAAACCGACTTCCAAAGCAAAAATAACTTTCTTTTCGAAAGGCGGTATCTTTACCTCTTATTTTTTTGTCGTTTTGGGACACGGAATTCCGAAACGAAAGTTATTTTTGCTTTTTAGTGTTTTGCTTTGAAAGTCGGTTTATTTTTTGAGCAAAATTTATTATTTTTCTCTTTTTAGTTTTGGTACACCATCACTAAACAATGAGTAAGTTCTATATAAAGACAAAATACTCTTAAGAACACAAATTACACATTCGTACTGTTTGTCGTTAAGGAGTTCGGTTATAGGTTCCATATGTTGACAATTGCTGAACCGATTTTGATGAAACTTGTACTGTTTCCTGAGTTGAGAGATACCTAATCCAATAAAAAAGAATGACCACGATCCGATTACGAGTTTCGGAGAAATGCGTGGACAAACATACATAGATACACTTATGAAATTTGCCACATGTGTTTAGAAGCCCACATAGAGTAACATATATGAATATTGTGCAATTCCAACAATATTAGATACATACGTATCGAATTAATAACCTTTTTTTAGAAGTCGGTAAAAAGAAAAGTAAGTTGGTTTCATGCTTTGGAAGGAACGATAAGCTGCGAACTAATGGTCGTTACTTACATTGGAGCTTGGAAAGCGGTAAAAAAAACTGACATCAGTGTTTGGTTGATAGATCTTGCAGCTCACACGACAAGAAGAAGAATAAGATTAACATGTAAAAGCCTGTTCGAACTAGAGCGTTTTTAAACAATGTATTCTTTGATTTTATCATCTATGGAATGTATGACATGACAAGAACGTACATTCAATTCAATAAGTAAATTACCTGTCTAAAATAAATTAATATCGATACCTATACTAAATACGGCACATCACTACCGAGACAAAAAAAGTGGACAGCATTGCCATAAGCAACCCTTATAACTATATATTTGTCCTTGTTTTTCACATTGAATGTGTCATAAGTATAAACAGTTTAACTAGACTGAAATTTCACGCTCCCTCTATGCTTTAGTTATTACTCTGAGATTTATATAAACAACAAAGTTTATAACACTGGAGAAGCCCACAGAGCAAGTAACTTTAAGAGGCGGAGCTTAGAACATTTCAGTTTGAGAGAGTTTGTGACCTTCTTTAGCCAACCACATAAAAAAAACATAGCTACCAACATGAAAATTCTGACAAACTTGACAATCATGTCCTTGAAGGCAAGAACTGTCATAGATAGGGATGTGCAACGTATAGAATTTAATAAACTTATCGATATCGATAAATGCATTCTATGTAGATAATAGTGAGGTTACAAAACTAATTTATCTTGAAAAATCGGTAAAATAAAACACATATTATGATTTGAGTATTTATTAATTTATATAAATGAGCAACATCGGTATTAGACCAAAATGGCTTCCTTTTTCTATTTATTTGCACCAACGTCCCTATTTCTTTTAGCACACCAGACTCAAATTTTGCCAGGCTGCGTTTAGTTTTTTTGTAATCTTTCCATTTACTGATTCTTGGTGTTCAATCTGTAAAGATAAAAATATAAGCACAATTTTCGATGAGACGTATAAACATTTTTCTGCATATAAAACACAGGGATCTTTTCTATTTGAAATGAGCAATAGAGGACAAATTAACTCAATCAATTTTGAGAATTTCTTTCTCTGTCTGACTGTCTATTTGTCTGTAACATCATCACATGAGAAAAGCTTCATGGATTATAATGAAACTACATACTTCACTTATGGAGACGATTCCCCTTTTAGTTGAAGTCCTTTTTTCCAAAGTTGTTAGCACATATGTTTCGCTGCTCATGCAGTTTTTCTATTGGTAGATGTTCTTAATTACCAACTGCTTTAGCCACTCTCAATAACTGGAAGATACAAAATATAAAAGGTTACTTATAAGTTATAACTGACTATGTTTGACTGTCAATTTATTTAGTGTGATTTAAAGTTAAGAAAAGACCCAATTTACACTATCAGCGTGACTAGTTAGACTAAATTACATTACAATTTAAATTAGACAAATATTACTGTAGGCACGATGTTTTAAACCATTTCTTCAAGAATCTTCATTGATGGCTCGAGAGTCGTATTACAGAATTTGAGTTATGCTTTTCGTAATTGTAAATTAGCAGTGTTAGGTGAGCACAAGACCACATTAGCAATAAATATCAGTACTCATCGGTTTGGATCCAGTAGAAACTTGGAAAAATGCAACTTATTTACAGTATGCCAGGCCTCCTTGATACCGCAAACTTCACATGTTCTGTGAACCTTACCCATGATGGTTCACAAACTGAGTCACTGTCAATTATTCTGATATGTTATATTCTGAAATCTTACAGAAAAAGGAGAAACAAACAGAAAATCACATCACAAACAATAATACTCGCGCGAAGGCAGACATGTTTGTGAGCACTTCGTAATGTAATGTTGGTCATCATGTTATTTTAACGTGTGTTTCTGAATGTTGGCTAAGGTCACAAATTCCATACAAAAATATTTTGTTCGGAGTTTCACAGCACTGGAGAAGCGTTATGCACAATATTCCGAACAAAAAAGTTTGTCACTTTTAGCGGGGGACGCGGTAGCGGAAAGAGAAGTCCGTACCATTCATTTTTATTTTATCGATATCGATATTCATTCGGAATTTTGCTTGAATCCATGAAATAAAACAGCTGTTGCATAAAATAGTAACATTTTAATAAGAAGAGAAAACAACTACAATTAAATAAAAGTAACAAAATTTAAGTAATCTCAATAATAAATTAGGTCAAGTTTAAAAAAAAATATTATATATATATATATATAACCACTTCAATGGACATAAAAAAGTTATAAAATATTGAACATAAAATAAAAAAAAACTTACTAAGTAATTATTTTTGTTCATTAAGAAATTATCGACATGTCAATTTCGGTTTCAAATATGACCTCAACCCTACGGTAGTCTCGTTAGGGCCGTGTCACACCGAAATGGCAGCGGCTGCCAGCGGCCGCCAGTAGCCCCCGGCGTCGCCGCTGGCGGCCTCGAGGCCTTTGAAGCTTTTCAAGCGATACTAGTCTTTTAAGTATGTAGATAAAGTTTAAAATTATTTTACACTGAAAGTGCTCGCCGCGTCGCTGCCGGCCGCTGCCATTCCGGTGTGACCCGACGCTTAGCATTTTTACTAAAGGACATAATCGCGTGTCAAGTGCGTGTAAGTTTTGCTGATTTGACTTATGTTTTCGTAATGCAAAAGAAAAGTATTTTGATCTTTATGAGCATAAAAACGAGATGTAGCGAGACTCGTTGACGTCACAGAAGCAATGTGAGGAAAGTACTCGATTCATGCTACGTTTTATATTTAATCATGGGTGAATCGAATGAAAAATCGAAATGTATATAATTATATGTGTAGGATTTTAGGACTAAATATTATAAAAAAATTACAATATTGTATGGAAGGTTATTCAGTTCTTTATGCAAATTTGACGTATTTGAACGCTTTTGACAAATACAGGCAGAATTTCAGAATTCTTTTGACAGAATTTAACAGCAGAACTATGCATTTTCACGGAGCTCCGCGCGCCTTTAAAACGATTTGCGAAGTGCGTTAGAATCGATTTGAAAGTAGTTTTTATGAACGTACTAGAACATTTGTTCTTGTACTTTTACAGAGGGGAACTGTTCGTAAGGCTTCTCCAATGATATATACTCTAAGGTTTAAACCTCTACCAGTCGGTCGATTCTGTAAAAATATTAACGTGAAGCTTAGGTGAAGTGAGCTGTCACTGCCACAGAATGGACCGGCAGGATGCTAGGGATTAACACTATTGACAGCTCACTTCACGCTCACTTCACCTCAGTTTCACGGTGATATTTTTACAGAATCGAACGGCAGGTCGCCCCTCTAATGGTCGTTCATCACATGAAAATTCAAACTGTCAATGTCATGTCATTGTCACAGATGACACATTCATTACCAAGTCGTAGAAGATTTTGGAAGATTTCAGTAAATGTAACAAAAAAGATTTTGGGGGAGTATTGGTAAAACAATGGGAAACGCAGGAAGTAATCAACCCAAAGAATGGCACAGAGATGCTGTGACGAAGGCTCCTGATGTAGGGCCGTCCTCGCCAGCCAAAGAAGGAGAAGCGTTTACATTTGATAAAAAGGTGGACGATGATCGTATTGGTCGAGATGATGAAAATAACATAGAAGATGGTGCACCATATTATACCAAGGCTGTTCCTGAAAGTGAAGTAGAATATAGTGGGCCACGAGAGAGGTCTAATACTCTGACTGAAAGTAGTAAGATTATTGACGATATTAAAGTTTTGCCAACTGTTTTTAAATGGGAAGGAGGTGGCAAACAAGTAAGTAAATTATACGTCAATAACACTTGTACCTTCTCTATTAAATGCTGTGTAATTAATTTACTTTTTAATTCCAGGTTTATATTAGTGGAACATTTACTGACTGGAAAACGATTCCTATGGTTAAGTCTCATGGAGACTTTGTAACAATAATTGATTTACCTGAAGGTGAACATCAGTATAAGTATTTTGTTGATGGTGAATGGCGACATGACCCCACTGTGGTATGTTTTATTAAGATTTAATATGAATTTCATCAACATTTAAATAACAGAGTATAATACGTAGTACTGAAAATAGTATTTGTATTCTCACTAACCCAACAAATGTTGTATGAACTGATCTTTCATTAAAAAAAATTAAAAATCATTGAGTGCCTATGTCCAAACAGCTTCAAGTACACAATCATTTGATAGGTTGATAAAAGTTGTATTTAAAGCTTGTCTAGAATTTTAGTATTTATCTTTTAATTTGTGACTAGTAACTGCAAATCTTAGAATATATATTTTCAGGCCGATAATAAACTTGTTACAGAAGGTGGTGGACAATGGAATGGGTAGTAAAAATAACTTGGTAACAGTAAAAATGTCAGATTTTGAAGTTTTCCAAGCACTTGCAAAGGATAGTGAAGGAATTCACAGCAGTGCCCAAACAGAGTATTCTCAGGTATGTGGGGAAAAATATCTAATAGCAAGCTAATTTACTAGAATTATCAATAAAATGTCTATATTTGTCTAATTTATTACTTTCAGGAGATACCACAGTCAAAGCCATGGGAGAAAGTTTCAGGCCCACCTATTTTACCACCTCATCTCTTACAAGTCATTCTGAATAAAGATACACCACTGTCTGTAAGTTTCTCACTGCTTAGTTTATTTTCAGAGCAAGAGCTTTTTTTCAAATTTATCTAAATATTTGCTACTGAAGTACTAAGTTGTCTTATATTTTTCCAGTGCGAACCAACATTGTTACCAGAACCAAATCACGTCATGTTGAATCACTTGTATGCTTTGTCCATAAAAGATGGTGTTATGGTATTATCAGCAACCCACCGGTACAGGAAGAAGTATGTCACTACACTGCTTTACAAGCCCATATAATTATTAATCTGGTGATCTGACATATCCTATAGTTTTCAAAGCAGAACATTATTTCAGTATTCAATTTACCTTTTGCATAAATATCACCTATAAGCTAAACAATTGAATAGTAATATTACTTTTTTAAAATCACTGAATTGCATAATTACCAGATACATTTTTGGCACTAAAGTACTTGCGGTTAAGAGAGAAAAATAGCTGCAATTGCTGCATAACTAAATTTTTAAGCTCTTAGTATTATTTTTGTTTTCTGTCTTAGTTTGTACTGTTTGGAATTAAAGTGTCTCAAGTGCTATGGTCTTAATGGGTAATAAATAAGCAAACAAGTAAGGGACCCAGTTACTTGAGTTACTTCTGATTAAGAAGTTACATTTAGTGATATGAATACCAAGGTGACTGCACTTGTATGTGTAATTAAGATCAGTCAGTAAAATAGTTGTGATAGACAACAGTTTTTGACAAATAATAATAAAAATAAATATTCTTACATATTTCTAAGTGCAGCCAGATGTGATAATGTACTATTTGTTTTTAAATTATTGACTTGTTGTGATTGTATCTATTAGTTAGGTATAAATTTAATGTGCTTTTTGTTAAAGTATAATTATGTAAACATTAGTGTGTAAATAAAAGGTCTATTAAAATCGTTTATTTTATTTCACCAATCTGAAAGAATATCTGATTTTGATACTTGGTAATGCAAACTTCACTATAAAGAAATATGAAAAAAATCCAAATTATTAAAATATTTGATGTGATGATGATTTGCTATCTCTATTAAATAAAAATGGCACAGTTATAATTATAATATTATACAAATATATTGGAAAACAAGTTGGTATAAACGTAATAGTGTGCATATTATTGTCTTAATATTCGTCTCTTGTTGCCTTGAAGTACCTAAGATATAAAATAAATATAAGTATGTGCACATAATTTTTTGTATTTTACCTGTTTTAGAAGTCGATCACCGATCTTCGGCCAAAGTTAAATTTTCAAACGAACCCAAATTATATTTCTCACAATTTTTTTTTGACCTTACGGTAGGACCACTGCACGTAAAATCCATATTCATGCACCAGACGTGTGAAGTGAAAGTATTAAACAATAAAAATATTCGCAAAATTTATTCGAATGAATACCTATTTCATTTTATTTTATAGTAACAGCTTAGGAACGAGTACATCAATCGTCTTAAGTTAATTAATAGAATGTTGAGTTAAAAACATAGTAAATGTTCTTTGGGTTTGCCCCTTTACGATGACTACTATAATCCGGCCACCGAGAGAATGCGTTTCTGACTTCTGTCAGTTGGACAAGATTAGGAATTGAGTTTAAATTCGTAAAACACGTATTCTTTGGTACTCAACTGACAGGTTCGTTATCATCATTAAATCAACGCATTTTCTCATCGGCCGGAGTGTAAAGTTGGCTCTTACAATTTCTGATGTTTTTTTACTTGTACAATTTAAGTTATATCTGTGTGAAATTGTGAAAATACTGAGAATAATAATAATAATGTATTTCAATTACAAAAATGCCAGTCATATCACATATAATGAGCATCATAACAAAATAATTAGGTAAGTAAAGTATACAATGTAATTTTACTATTAAATACAGGTTACCTCAAAATACGTAGTCGAAGAGTATATTAAAGGGTTTGTCTGCGGTTTTACAGTAGACCATTTATTTGAGTGGTCAGAATATTTATTTTGATAAGTGAACGAATGCAGTCGGCGGCCAGGTGGCGACGGCCAGTGAGATCTAGCTATTGTTTATATACTGCACGAATTACGGGACAAGCAGCCAGCAGCCAGCGGCCAGCGAGATCGAGCGCCACACACACAAGCCTAGTGCGTTCGTTCCCTTAGGGCAATAGCGCACTGGCGGTCTGGCCACGCGGCCATGACGCGCGACCCGGCCGCAAGGGACGCGGCTAAAACCGCGGCTACAATCGTCAGTTGCAAATATAGTTCCACATCACGTTCAGTCGCCGCGGCTAGTGCGCGCACACTGGTGTTTATCTACAATTCAACGAACGGTAGGCCAGAGACCGACCACGGGCCGCAGATGCGTCGCTTCGATCTCGTTGACCGCCGCGGCTGGGTGGGGCCGCCGGCATGGTGCGCGTGCTTCATGGCGATTTCATAGTACCTGATGTATCTATGCTGCTAGGACCTGGCCGCAAGTGCGCTATTGCCCTTAGTTTCCAGTTTGTATCCATTTCTTACACAATAAACGGATTCTTTTTGGGCGAATTTTGCGAAAGTACCTACATGTAGTTTCTTTACGGAGGTATACTATGAGTTAGCGTTTATTGCCTTTAGCAAGCGTGAACTCTGAGTCGAACCTAGTCGCGTTTTGATCGAATCTGATTAAACACAATTTACATAGCGAATCGTTACGAATTTACGATTATGTAACCGCGATAGGTATATTAAGAGACGTTTTTAGAGAAAAGTGCATTTGGAACTCCAAGGCCTATAGCCAAAAACTTCAGAAAAAAAAACTTAGAAAACGACTCATAAGATCAACATGTATGAGATTCTATGTTATGTAAATAATTTTAATTAAATAGGATTACCTAACAAAAAATACTCAAATACTGGTTTATTTTTCTAAAGTACTTAATTAACAAAATAATTGTTAAAAATATATTATGTACATAAAATGCATAAATAAATAATATTTGAACTGAATTAAACAGAATTGGTAATAAAGACTTACAAAAATATAACAATTTGCGAATTTGACAAGCATTTCTGGTTTCACCTAATGTGTGTGGACACGTGCACAGCCGATCCGATCCCTATAAATTGAGACCTAGTGATATGTATGCCCCTTTTTTTCTTATGCCTCCAAGTTAAATAAACATTTCATAAATGTAATGCGGGGGCGGTCTTAAATTAACGTACCTAATATCTTATATTGTACAGTCAGCTGCGACAGCCTACGCCAACGAAATAGTTTATGAACATGAAAATAATGCTGTGTCTGAAAACGCGCGCGACACTACACACAGGAGCGACCTGTCGCACCGCGACACAGAAAATACTCTTATCGCGGCAATATCGACGCAACGCCATACAAAATTTTCCTTTGATATCGCGTTGCGCGTCGCGCTGCGATAGCAAAGGAAAAGGGTTGCATGGCGACAATATCGCATAATCGCCATGCGACACCTCGCGCGACTAGTCGCGCCAGTCTGCATGAGGCTTAACAGTCATAATCGACTTTCGTTGCTGACCGTACCTAAGTATTTTGATTTATTATCAGCCTGTTCTTCAATGTTCCCACTGGTGGGACACAGGCCTCCTCTCTTCGAGGAGTGGGCTGTAAACTACCACGTTTTAGATGGTTTTTGGTTTTAAGACATGCCGGTTTCGTCATGATGTTTTCCTTCCCGTCCGCGACCGTTTTGAGAGCAGTGGTGATTAAATTATTTACACAAAGTAAATCGCCTGCCCGGATTCGGACCCACACCCTACAACTCGTAAGTCGGGGCCACTGGGCCACCACTGCTCTCATTATGTAGGTATGTATTTTGCTTGCATTAAGCAATTCCAACTGTTGATATTTTTTTGCCTACATGAAATCTGATGAGCATTTCAAATCGTTGATAAATTAATCATTTATTAATAATACCTACTATTTCCATTTGTAAACTTGAATATAAGTACTAATAAAGCAACGCCATTTTTGGATAGAGCATATTTGTACCTTATCAATACGGAGTTGGAGAAAAACTTATTCTATTACTTATTTTGATTACTTAGGGTCAGTTCACACCGAGACGTGACGCGAAGCGCACTTCAGTGATACAAAATATAACTATATTTACTACACAACAAGATTCACATTTAATTGAGATAATTCGAAAATGAACCGCGACGCATCACGACGCAGCGCTGCTTCGGTGTTCATGGCGTGCAAGAGCGGTGCGCGCTGCGCTTCGCGAAGCCGCGTCACGCAGCGCGACGTCGCGAGGCGCACCCTGAAGCTGTCGTGCGACTTGTATCTACTACATATTCGCTAGCGGGGCGGGAACTCGCGGCGAACGTGTACTGGTTCTGCTGTGCCGCGCGGCGTCTCGCTGCGCCGCGCTATGTCTGGTTGCGCAGCGAGACGTGGCGCTGCTAGCGACTTCACGATGCGCCTCGTGGCGCCGCGCTGTGCAGTGCGAAATAACTGCCCTCTTCAAGCATCAACGCGTCGCGTCACGTCTCGGTGTGAACTGACCCTTACACCTACTACGCTTGTAACGTATACCAACGTAATTATTTAAATTACGAAAGATTTAACTTCATAAGGAACTATACACAGTAGGTAATGGCGAGATTCAGACTGAACTTGTTTTTAAATTGCTAAGTACAATAAGCGTTTCATACGAAAATGAACATTATCCGTATAAAGATAAGGTTTAAATTAGTATGATGAAACTTTTGTTCACATTCGCTTATACGAATTACGAACATTATTTCAATCAAAATAAGGTATATAACGCCAAATTTACTTAGCAAAGTAAACGCAAAGTAAATTTCGCCCTTAGTTACAGTTAGGGAGGATGCGCTAAGGTAGCCCTCTAAATTCAAAATTTCTTACTTTTTTTGCAACTGACCGTTACAAATATGGCTTTACAGAATTATAATCATTAGAATCAGCAATGCAACTCCTTATGTTAGAATAATCCTAAAATGTTATGATTTCATGAAATAGTAATAGAATTATATGAACTTAGAGAGTTGTATTGATGACTTTTATGATTATAATTCTATAAATAAATATTTGATAGGGCCGCGAATCATATTTAGATCAACATACAACCTGATACTGACGTGCAAATTGCAAAAAACGTAAGACATTTTGAATTTCGCGGGCAGTCCTGATGCTTTCGCCTTGACATCTAATTACTTCTTTGTAGTAACTTCTAAAAGCGGTAGTTTATCTTTTCCATCTGCCATATTCATGTTAATATTACTCACCGGATTTTTAAAATACATTGCAACAGCTATACTGACTAGACAAATTGATAACACTGTAAATGCTGTTATCACAATATTAAATAGCATATAGCATACTACAGCTGTTATAACCAATTCCAGAGCACTCGCATATGTTTTTAAAATGGAGTTTAAGTTTTTCAAAAAGAAACTTGTGACTATACCTACAACAGCACTGTTTATGGTTATAAGTATTACAAAAGTGTCAGCTAATGAACTAAAATCGTCGAATATTGTTCCTAACTCACCTTTAAACATTAATATAAAGAAGTTGCAGATTACCGAGTCCAAGTACATAAACACGTTCTGTAGGAATATGTCGACATTAGAACCGTTTGTTTTTAACAAATATTCGTTATAGGTACCAGCCAAACATGAACAGAAATTCTGAAAATTTATAGATAAGAAATAAATATTGAATAATTGTGACCAGAGATCTGTGTCGCCTTTCGATTGAATTGACGCTGCATCGAAATTTTTGATCATACAACCCATTGTTAACACTCCCAGTGATATCCACTGCATAAAGGCCAACTTCTGCTTGAATAAAAACTGGAAGCAAAGCAAAAATAAATAGTTTAATCATTGGATTTTTTTTCATTTCCCCATTCACCCTCAAGTATCTCTGTACACCCAGCATTTAGCATTTACACCATAAAACATGTCATTCTACTTGTTGTGACACACCTAAAAGAAGATGTAGACTAATTGTATCAAAAACATGCCTAAAATGTCAAAAGGTGAACGATATAGTTAAAAAAACATGTCTGGAACACATGTATGAGACATGTTTTATACACAACATGTATTGGACAAGTCTCTAACTGTGCGTTTGCACTGGCGAAAAATTCACAGAAAAACATGATTAAATCTCTATTTCCTGTCAAATACTGTGTCGAACATTGACAGAAAATAGAGATTTCAACATGTTTTTTTGTGAATGTTTCGCCAGTGCAAAAGCGCAGTTACAAGACTTGTTGAAAACAAGTATCACAACTTGTACGTGGGTGTAAACTCGATGTAAGAAAAGTTTAGTTTACCTGAAAGAGGATAGCCGTTAACACAACTCGGAACTGCAACAGGATGTAGTAAGACGTGGGGTCGTAGTGGGACAAGTTTATGAACGCCAAGTTGTTATAGAAGCAGTACAGCAAGGATGGAATGAAGTACATCATCAGCAGCTTATGGTTTATGACAATGGCTCTGAATATATGCGGCTTATTTCTGAAAGTAGAAAAACATAATAATTATTATAATATTAATAACGAACAGAAACAACCCTGTAGGTAATAGGAACAATGATCTCACTCAGACTCACGGACCGTTACAGTTTACTTTGCCGACTGCAAGTAACCGTTTCATACGAACTGTGAACCTTATTCCTATGTATATAATGTTCATATTCGTATAAGTGAGTGTGAGTAAGCGTGTCATGTATATGATTTAAATTATAATGCACAATAAGAAATAGAATTCACATTCGTATGAAGAAGCGCTTACATTAATTAACAAGGAGAAGGCATTGTGCTTTCTGTGAATCTTAGGGTGCTCCCCCTCACGCAAATTCGCGCCCTCACGCCCCTAGCCGCCGTAGGAGACTCAAACTCAAAGCATTTATTTCAGTTAAACCATTTCCAGGCACTTCTCAATTGTCAAATAGTCCGTTAGTTAGTCAGAAAGTTGAAGCTAGTAGACGCCCTGGGCATCGATTCCCGGCCTCCGTAGGCGCGGGCTTGCGGACGGTGAGCAATGAGTAGCTCGCCGTCCGATAAGGACTAGGCCCGGGTCGACGGCGCGTTGTGTTCTACGCGCGCCTCAAGGAGGTGTCAGCACAACTGACGGGGTCCGCCAGGGCCAATGCCTGCCGGGGTCGCGGGAAAGTCCGAAAGGGATACCGTGGCCCCTGGCAACGTACAGGCAACTGAAGGAACACGGGTGGGTTTTATTCAGTAAGAGTAAGTCTGACACGCCCTCCCGCTCCGCCCAGAGCGGGATAAGTTATTTGATAATTTCCCATCCTAACAAAAAAAAGGCATTCGCCTGTAATGTAATAAAATTATTCAACATTCCACTGAACTGTTAGGTAGTTTAAAGAGATGATTGAAACCAGCAGGATAGGTTAATACATATAAATAAATAGGTAGAAGTAACACAGCTGGGTCGCAGGTAAAGGTTACATTACAGTCGAATGCTCCCGGTGAGGGAGCACCTGTACAGTATGAGTGGTCTGTAAATCTCGCCCTTAGCTCGCATACACATCAACTTCATGCGAGAATATAAAGCACGAAGAGCAATGCGTTCAGATAAGCGCATTGGTTACCACAACCAGTAGGCCTAACATGCCACATGCGACAATTATTCATTCTCGCGTGAGTAAAAACTGTCGTCTATTTCTGTCAAAACAAAACAGCCGAACATAACACCTCCTCCTTTATTAAACTCGGTTATGCATGATATGTACAATAAATAAATAAAACACGAAAGGCTGCACAGTGCGATATATCCTAAAATGAATGTACCTAGGTATTTATTGTAATTCTAATTTAAGAAAAAAAAAACAAATATAATTACTTACTAAGTAATTCTTATTAAGAAATTACCGACATGGCAATTTTGGTTTGAAACATGACCTCAACCCTACGGTAGTCTAGCTATCATTTTTACTAAAGGACAAAATAGCACGTCAAGTGCATGTAAATTTTGCTGATTTGACGTATATTTTCGTAACACATAAGAAAATAAAACGTATTCTGAGGTTAGGATTTTGAACTTCAATAAAAACATGACTAAATATTATTAAAAAATGTTACCATACGGAAGGTTCAGTTCTTTAGGTAACTTTGACGTATTTGAACGGTTTTTACAGAATTTAACAGCACAGCTAGGCATTTTCATGGAGCTCCGCGCGCATTTTAAACGATTTACGAAGTGCGTTAGAATCGATTTGAACGTAGTTTTTATGAACGTACTAGAACATTTGTTCTTGTACTTTTACAGAGGAGAAGTGTTCGTAAGGCTTCTCCAGTGTTATATACTCTAAGAATCCAAAATACACAAATAATATTTACAAAACGAATCCAAATTCAAAAGCGGATGACGAGGCAGGTTAGACATATAATTTTAAGAGCACCGAAGACAAACTACGGTAGCAGGACTATCGTATATGAGGGGACTGAACTCTACAACTCTATACCTAAAGTAATTAAGAAATCGACACGACTTTCAACTGTTAAAAGGCTATTAAAACGCCATGTTCTAAATAATGTTTGAATTGTACGTTTTTGCAGTTTTTTTTTTAACTTAATTTTAGTTTATCACCCAGCGAAAACTCTTTTTGTTCTTAATTAATAGCTATATTATGATTTGTCAGCCCAAATTATTTATACAGATTTGTTTTTTTTTCTATCCCTTGATGGATGCAGGTGTCTAAATCACCACCCCGTATAAAAGTTCAACCCTCAAGGGAAGCCTTTTATATGTATATAAGCAGAAAGAGTTGATCATAAATTATATGCATATTTACGTCGAGCCGAGTCTCACCCAATCTCACGTGGGGGTCGTGTCAAAAAACGCCTCTCGTGATCAACGACGTGAACTGCAGACTGGACCAATTGTGAATTGGACTAATCGCGAACTGGACCAATTATGAACTGGACCAATTGTGAACTGGACCAACATGCTCCATAATGCGCGCATAAAGGGCGAAACGTCGCTCATTGGAGTGAATAAAAGAACCTATTGAAATAAAGTGTCCGTAGTTACGGTAGATAGCTTGCAGAGTTAGCAAGCTGGAGTGGCAGTAGGTCGGCCATGTCGGTCGAAGGACCGATGCATCGGTTGTTGGAGGAGACGACTCACTGAGTGAAGGCATAGCGTGAGATGCCCTCTATCTGGATGGATTGACGACCCTTAAGGTGGATCCGCAAAGGCAGACCGCGAAATTCAAATTTTCTTACGTTTTTTTGCAATTCGGTCAGTGTCGAGTGTATCTTGATCAAAATATGATCAACAGTAACAGTAGCACAACCAGTAGATATTAGTCGGATTTGATCATGCAATATAAATACCGAATAGGAAACTAACTAATGGCTCAGGCCTAGCCAAGATCTACGACTACATCGAAATATAGATTTTAATGTTGTCTGGATAATTTAATAAAAATAAAATTATTCTCATAGCAACCGAGCCGCTTGTCTACTATCTAGGTAACCCAGACCGGATCTATGACCCAGACGTGTTTGAAAATAAATTGTAGGTTTTTTACATTCACATATTACGTCAGTATTTGTTAAATTTAGATAAAGTAATGAATGTGTTTATTAAGTAATAAGTAGGTAACAGTTAGAAATATTATCCTTAAATGAAATGTTAATTAAATTATCCCAAAAAGAACCGGAGTTACCGAGATATTTTACAGAGTTAGCAAGCTGAAGTGGCTCAAGTGGCAGTAGGTAGGCCATGTTTGTCGACGGACCGATATAGTCTTTGACAGAGACGACTCATAGAGTGGAGATGAAGATGGGGTACCGGAAAGCATAGCGTGAGATGCCCTCCATCTAGATTCTAGATGGACTGACGATTTAAAGGGGATGCGCTATGGTATGGCCCGAGAAATTCACAATTTCTTACGTTTGTTGCAATTTACAGGTCAGTTTCAGATTGTATGTTGAACAAAATATGATTCGCGGCCGTAACAATTATTATATTTAATCACTTATTTACTTACAGAGTTAGATAGTGTAGAATACTCTTTATTATGTACCTACCTACACCATAAAATTACAGACATCAATTTACAAATTTTACATAGGTTGACACAATGGGCGGTCTTTTTATCGGCTTGTTAGTCAGTAAGGGCGGATTACTTGAGCTGAACGCACCTAAGGCGTCGTCCTAATTGGCTACGATTGTAGGTACGAGAAACGGTGCGCATCGGGCGATAGTCAACGCGCGAGCTATTAGGACACTTGTTGGACCATCGCACGATCATTTTCATCGTGGGACGAAATCGCATCGTTTGCTCGATGATTTTTAGCCAATTAGGATGACCGCGACGCCTAATGCTTTTAGGAGCAGAGCATTGCACAAGTTGGAGTGACGTATTTCGTCGCAGTTATATAACCACTAATACATAGAAGAACTGTGATATTTTTTTTATTGCAACTGTTAACAGCAAATGTCAGGAGAAGACAATAGTGACATAATTTACGTAAGTACTAGGACTAGTAGGTACCTACCTACCTACTTATTTGTCTTCCATTCTAATTTAAAAATATGTATGTAAGTATATTGAATTCACCTAGATGTTTGGCATTTACCAATGCATTTTTTTTTTTTAAATTTATAATTCATGGTCTTCCTTTCATTTTTGACACTATGTTATTTAGCAAAAAATAATCCTTATGATGAAGTCTTTCGATCGGTATGATAAAGCTACAGAGTGATTATTTTTCTCGTGAAACAGGTTCGATTTCCGGTTCTACCATGTAATTATTTAAATATCTATGAATGCAGTTTAAATTGTTTCTTAAATTCAAGGAATGTCTTCTTTCAGTAAAATGTTCCATCTACAATATTCAAGGTACTTTCCCTCCATGTGGCATATCCGTGGGACGCCCTGGATATAAAGAATCGTGACGACATTCAAAAATCAAAAGTTATTTATTCAAACTAGGCGGAGAATCAGCACTTTTCGAACGTCAAAATTACATAAGACAGTCCCCCAAAATGAAGGCGTCTTTATTCCCAAGAACTAAGGGCGACACTTGTAGTCCAAGTGTTACTTTAGGGCATGCTGAATTTCACGGTGGAGCATACGGTGGAGGTCTGCCCGGCTTGGGCGGAGCACCACCGTGTCCTCACGGAGGCGATCGGCGGCGGCGATCTCTCGCGTCCGGCCCTGGTTCAGGCCATGGTTCGGAGCGAGAGTGCATGGGAGGCCGTCACCTCCTTCTGCGAAGCAGTTATGCTCGCGAAGGAGGAGGCGGAGCGCGCGAGGGAGATGCAAGCTGCACGCCCTCGCGGCCCTAGTCGCCGCAGGAGACGCCCCGGGCGTCGGGAGTCCAGAGCCGACTTCCGGCCACCGTAGGCGCGGGCTTGCGGACGGTGAGCAATGGGCAGCTCGCCGTCCGATAAGGACCAGGCCCGTGTCGACGGCGCGTTGTGTTCCACGCGCGCCTCAAAGAGATGTCAACACCAACCGACGGGGTCGAAAGACCAATGCCTGCTGGGGTTGCGGGTTTGTCCGAAAGGGATAACGCGGCCCCGGCACACAGGCAACGGAAGGAACACGGGTGGGTTTTAGTCAGTAAAAGTCTGACACACCCTCTCGCTCTGCCCAGAGCGGGAGAAGTCATTTGATGATTTCAAATCCTCAAAAAAAAAAAAAAAAAAAAAAAGGGCATGCTGAATTTACCCATCTATTAAGAAAGAATTGACTACTTACATGTACTTATTTAAACATTGTAAATAGAAATACTGCAATATGTATACTTACTCTCTCCTAAAAGTGTACAATAATGCTGATAAACATAGTTTAAGTAGTTCTGATAGAAAAACCACGAGTGTTGTATTGTAGTCATAGCCGCCACTTTCTGTTTTCGATGCAGTTACAAACACACCTGGAACAATAAACCTGGGTTTTAGCACAAATGGTTCACTCCGCATTTTAGGAATGAAGCTATAATTACGCAGCGGGCATTACGGACTAAAGGATTTGTATATACATTTTTGAAATCTACATAATAATACAATACTTTTTTGTTAGTGGTTGTAGAGTATGCTTTATGAATGTATGTATTTATTGTGTATGTAAATGGTATACCACTGATTACCTGCAGTATTGTCTCCTTCTTACTTTAATCCATCCAAAGGTTGTCTGTAAAAGATCGCTTTTAGCGATAAGACTGCCCATTGTGTCACCCTATGTAAAATTCCTACATTCATATCTGTATTTTTTTATGGTGTACATAATAAAGAATATTCTATCTATCTAAGTATTAGAATTTTTTAATAAACCCATTACTTTTAAAGTTATAGGTAGGTAGTTTCAATATTGTATGAAAAAAATTAAATATTTTGATGCACGTTATATGAATTGTATTGCAAAATATAGTCAAATTAGACTTAGTTGCAAGTACGTGCAACGATATTCCACATCACTTCCGTGACGTCATTTGTTTGTGTTCAAAATACGGCCAAACCGGTTTTCTTATCTGTAGACGCGCAGTCATTTGTGACTCATTAGTGACGTGCGCCAATCAGAGGGCAGTAAAGTTGCAGGTAGGTGGAAACCGAGAGGGTAGGAAACGTCAAACGATGACTTCAGTTCGTTGATTTGATTTTTGTGAACGTAAGATTTACGAGGATTTAGTAAAAATGTTTCGTGATTTAGTAAACAAAATTGATTTGTTGTGAAATTGAAAGATAAATTAAATGATTAAAGATAATAGCTTTTTATACAATGTCATTAAATCAAAACCATCTTGTTTAAATGATAAAACATTAAAGGGGTTCTGTGCAAAGTATTGTTATAATATTAATAGGAAATGGGAACATGCCCATCGTAAGGAACAGTGATTCAAAGTAAGGTCTATGAGTGGTTAGAGTCGGAAATAGTTTGGCCAAATTTTATAAGAGGTTTTGTGGAAAAATTCGGCGAATCAGTTCCCAGTAAAAAAGACACGTTCAGAACATATTGTAACAGCTATGTCTCTAGACGAATTATCATAATAATATGCACATGTTTCGTAATTAAAAGCAGATCGAAATGGAAGCATTTGCTGTAGTGGATTAGGCCTGGAAAAAAACCGGCCTAGTGCGTGTTGGACCACACACAATGAAGGGTTCCGTATTTGGGATGATTTATCCCAAGACCAAATTTAACATTGTAGTTGAAAAACATGGTCTTCCATACATTCCAACTGGAAATGTAAGTTTGTATGTACAATTTTGAGAGATTTGCCATGTTGTTTTAAAACCATAGACTTCATATAGGTTTTCCTGTAATCTATAAGAATAGAACTACTTCCTGTATTTTTTTTTTTAATGTTGTGCTGTTTAGTTTCGAGGATAAGGGTAAAATTTTGAAAAAAAAAAAAAACTATTTCCTTAATTAACTATAAAACTATTTATGTTAAACTTATAAAAAATAAAAAATTTACACTCTTACAGTAAGCCCTTTCATTGGACATGTCACAAGGTAAAACTTTTTTTTTCCAAAACAGTTCAAAATATCTCCAATATCGTACAATATCGCAGTAAGTACCAGATTATATGCAAAAATAGGATAATAATTTGTACTATTCAAATCTCCAATCCATTTTTTGAGAAAATTTAATTAACAACAAAAACATAAATTCATGATTATCGCGTATAATCATGAATTTATGTTTTTGTTCATACAAAAAAATCTTTAAATATTTATAGCATTGAAAATAATGAGTAAAACGTAAAGTCATAGAACAATATTATACTATTGTATTGTGATGGTTAGTAGATTTCATTTGCGTATTTGTTTTTTTTAAAAAGACCAATACTTTTTTTTGATTCGTAAGTTCTCTACGGTTTCATATCAGCCTACCGTGTGACGGCGCGACCCGAGTACGCGACTCGAACAATACAATTTCTAAGAAAACTTCACGGAATAACAATAAACTGCCACTGCTTTACATATTTTTGTGGCACTATTAAAAATCAGATCAGTAATCTAAGTCAATCAGAAGGCCAATTCTCGTGCCTAAAAAACTTTCACATTTTAGTCGCAATTTGTTCTGTCAAACTTGTCACAAATGTTAGTAAATCGATTGTATTTTTGACAGATTGCGAATGACATGCGAATGTTAACGTTCTTACAAATTACGGGAATTACTCCTCAGATGAAAAGCCGTGTGCCCGATAAGATATCCCATCGACAAGAATTACGAACTTCCTTTATTTTAACCTCTTTACAGGGGATGAATGTTCAAATATTCCTTCCCTAGTTCTCACTATCGCTGTCTAGAACTCTTGTGCAAAACTTCATGTTTCTAGTTAGGTTTTGCGTTGCCTGTCAGTGAATGAATTCAAGAATTTCACTAGATTCTGCCGCGACTTGGTTCGTGTAGAAGTAATAAGACGCCACAACACATTATACTAAAATAAAATTTATATTTTTATAAAACTTCCCTGTATACTACGTTTGTAGTTTTGGTCTCCACCGAGTAGCGTTGCATCGCCCGCCTTCGCTTTTACTTCGTTTTCGCTTAAGTATAGCGTTCTTTCTGACCTTTTTTCTTTTTGTTCGGCTCCTAAGGGTCGAAGCGTGATGTTAAATATCCTATAACCTTCAAGAATTAGGCTATTAAAAATGCAAAAAGCCTTCTTCAAATCTGGTAGTTCCAGAGATAAACGCGTTCAAACAAACAAGCCTTCAGCTTTATTATAATAGTACAAAGGAGAATGGGCAAAAATATATGAAACTTAGTCTACCTTCTCAACACTAACGCCATCTATGGTACAGGCAAAAATTTATATTATTAAATTAATAAGTAATATTGTGAAAGTACTAGGGTCTGGCAGAATTTAGAAAAAGAGAAAATAAAAGAAGAACAAAAAGGTCCTGTGATTACGTTAACGTATCAATTTAATCTTATTTGTGTAAAATTTATTATTATTTTTTATTGTTGTTTTTTTTGCATGTATGGACCCTATACTATTGGGAGTTAGCGGATACGCCCTCTGTTAGTTAACATACTGTATACTGTAAATTAGCAGACGTGTGTTCAGTTTTCTACCGACTGTACTTTGACTGAAGAATTGAATTAAACTGACGAATCGATGAAAAAATGACGAGTCGAGTTAACGAAACTGTCTAATCGATAAAACTGACGAATCAGTGAAACTAACTAATCAACGAAACTGGCGAATTAAATAAACTGACGACTGAGGGAAACTGACCAGTGATACGCGGACTCTTTACTATTATAATCAAACGCGCCCACAACCCTCCTCCAGGTGACCAGTAGGGCTACCAGTACAGTACACAAACACAGACGGCCGGCATTCCAACATCGACGCCGAGGTCCCCCCGCGGTCGCGAACCCAATGTATTACTCCCCCCCGACCCTTGCTCGATGAAGTGCCAGCCCGCGCCGAAGCTGAGCCTATAGCTTTAAATTTCCCAGATAATAATAACTACCCAGTTATGATCCAGCTTGTCTCATCTTGCTGTCCTCCCCCCAGCGACGCCCTAAACCAAAGTTCGTACCCCACAGGAGGGTGCCCTTAGCGAGCAATCATTTAATTCGTAAGTTTTTATGCCCTGGCTGGAGACTTTAAGTTAGCTTAAGCCAGCCACAGGATAGCCCGGGTAAGTCACGACCTCAGAGGTCAACTACGAGATGCCAAACATAAAAAAAGAAACTTAATCTTATCCCACTCGTTATAAGTAAAAGGAGGGGAAACCCCACACTTTTGACATTCACACAAAGCACCCCATGAGTTACACATTTGCGGTCATACAAAGAAATAAAGTATAAGAAATATCCTTTTCATTCATATACGGCTTGTTGGTGTTGAGTAGGTAGACCAACTTGCCCATTCTAGAAGGACGCTAGATGGCGCTGTTCCTAGCCGGTCGTACAAATAAACTCTCTGCTGTAAAATATATTTTAAAATTACTATTACTGTTTAAAAGTGAATAAATAATAAGTGTACCGATTAAACATCAAACAATAACTTAGTGACAGTGTAGTCTAACCATCTCATTCGCAAACTATGAAGTTAAAACCAAATATGTGAACTCACGAACCGTCTCAAAAATAAACAAGAACAGTGTAAAAAACAATCATAATACAATCAAGAAGTGACAATTTGCAATAAAAAAATAACTAATATTCAACCGAAAAATCGTTTAGTGATACAAATACTTAATATAATATGTGTACTAATAACAATAACATCAAACACGAAGTGAAAAAGTGATTCATCCGTGTTTTGAACCTCAACCGTCATAAGATCGCTAAAAATAAGCGACTCTGAACCTTAACCAAATTGCTGTTAAGAATTTTGTTTAGCCGCCAACTAGTCAAAAACTTCGCCACATAGAATTACTGTCTGTCTGGTCTCGAGGATAAGACGGCGTCCTACTTTTGCCAATTGACTTGCGTCATTGAAGTGGTCGCGAGTTCAAATCTCAGTACCAAAATTCACTTTTCGGAAATATCAGAGTTCTCATTTCAAGTTTTACAAACACTTCTCAGGCACTCTACGAAATGTCTGCAATCAGTACATCAAGCAACAGCAGTAGTGGCCACAAAATGACGTCACTAGTCATGTGCCATAAATGTAAAACAAAGGTAGACATAAAAAGTACTGCGTTGTGCTCAGCCTGCAATAACAGATTCGAATTTGAGTGCGATGGATATCCAGAACACACATATCGCCTCAAAGATAAAGAAGCTAAACTTAAATGGAGGTGTAAGGTGTGCATCAGAAACAAAAAATATGCGAAAACTGAAAACCCTTCAGGCATTACTTTAAGGAAAAAGGAAACTTTTTTGAAGACCCTATCCCCTACGGAACAAGGTCCAGTCACGGACTCAAATCTGGACGGTGAAACAAAGAAAATACTCTCACCAGCACAAGATAATACAATGCTGTCTGACTCGCATATCATTACTGACTGCGATACGTCCGATACGTCATATGTTACTCCAAAAAGACGGTCAAGGAGTGTGGATAGAACTGTAACTGATTTAATAACCACCTCGGAAATGAAGGAGACAATTTCAAAACTCACTCTCAAACTGGAAAGTGCAGAAAACGAATTGGAAAATGTATTATTAGAAAATACCGACTTGCAGAAACATGTTAATAAATTAACAACGGAAATCAGCACATTAAAGTCTTTGTGTCTGTCTCCCTCCATGGGCCGAAGTCCTGGTTCAAGCACTAAGAAAAACAAGCAAATCGGGATACGACGACCAAACTTGTCTCCCACACTGTCCATTTCATCGAAAGTCGATAACAATGCCTACGTTATTCAGCTGGAACAGGAAATTCTAAACCTACAACAACAATTACAGGTTGCGCAACAGGAATTAACAATCCTTAGAGAGCGTATCAGTGCCTTGGAGAACTCCACTCATCATGAATCAAAACAGGTCACTTCACACGTCACTGTATCTAATCCTCATGTAAAATCGCAAGACGGTCTACAAGAGAAGTATACTTAAAACCTCGAAACGGAGTTATGTCTCATTGACAAACATAAAGGAAACTCTAAGCAAAACTGCTCAAATGAGTAATGTTGCTAGCAAAAATGTGCCAGGCGCTTTACACAAAAATAAATTAACTATAATAAGCAGCAATTGCACACAGGGAACTCTACCCATAATCGAAGAAGTATTTTCGAAACACTTTAAGTACTGTAATTATATAATACCGAACATCACCACAACATCTTTCCTAAGGAGTATTAAATACAAATTAAAAGACTTTACAATTAACGATTACTGCCTTAAATTCATTGGTGAAATTGACCTGCGGGGGGGGGGACTATTCACGTATACTACATAACTTAAAAAGCTCGTTACAAAATTTGACCCATACAAATATTGTTATTTGCACCCCCATATACATAAAAGGTGCATTAATTCATAATTATAAAGTAGAGCTCTTCAATAATCTCCTCTTAACGGACATAAGAAACAATGAATACGCTTACTTTTTTGATAGCAATAGTACCCTATCGCACGAAATGTTTTCGTATAATACTGGCAGAATAAATAAATACGGATGGAAAAACATATATGACCAGATCATGTCCAGGATAATGTTTGACTACGATTTGATCGGTTTTCAAGATATTGGTACTAACTTGGTGATCGAGGCTGATGACAGGTCGTCCACAGGCAGTAATACCGAGACTCCAACTGATCAAGATAACCAGTTTTTTCTATTGTAGGCACTTGAATATTGTGCACCAAAACATCGCTGGTCTATTAAATAAATCAGATATGTTGACGTTGCACATACAAGAGTTGTCTACAAGAGAAAATATAGATGTTGACGTCTTATGCTTAACTGAACATTTCGTTACTTCAGGTCAAGAATCATTGATAAAAGTCCCTAATTTTAAGCTCGCAGCGTGTTTTTCAAGAAAGCAACAAAAGCGCGGAGGGTCGTGTATCCTTATCAAAAATAGATACAAATATAGGGAACTTCCTAACTCGTCTATCTCACGTTTATTTGAATATTGTGCGATAAAGTTAGTTGAACAAGGAATAATAATTGTTTGTATCTATAGACCACCGAATTTGTCGTGCATAAATTCATTTTTAGATCATTTAGATACCCTACTAAAGAAAATTTGTACAAAACCTAATGAAAAAATTGTATTGTGTGGGGATTTTAATATTAACAGACTGAAAAGAAATAACTTCTCACTTGACTTCGAAAATGTACTACTTAACTATAACCTTAAATTAGAATTGAATGAACCAACCAGACCAAAAAGCGGCAGTTGTTTAGATAACTTTGCTCATAATTCTAAACTAAAATGTGAGAGTAAAGTAATCGATTTCGCATTGTCAGACCATACTGCTCAAATCTTAAAAATTCTAGTTAAAAAAACATGCATACTGAATTCTTGGCACATTCAGAAACGTGATCTATCCAAAGAAAATTTAGTCTTATTTAAAAAGCATCTACAATGTCTGTCTTTTTCTGACGTTTTTGAATCCAATAACCCTAACGAGGCATACGATAGGTTTATTGAGCTGTTTCGTTTATTTTATGCTTTCCAAACCAATTAATTAATATAAAACCCGATAAGAAAGTAAAATGGATCTCGCGAGGTATTAGAATTTGCAGCAGAAAACAAAGAAACCTACTTTGGAAATATAGGAAGGCACCTTCATGTGAAAATAAAACTACATTTAAAAATTATTCACGCACGCTTAAAAAAATTATCAATCTCACACAAAAAGCTCAAAATAACTACCTAATTCATTGTTCTCAAAATAAAGCTAAGACGTCATGGCAGATAATTAATAGTAACAGTCGGTTAAAAGAACCAATATTACAAATTAATAAGGAAGATAAATTAGTAACTAATCCTAAGCAAATTGCTGATTCATTTAATGATTTTTTCGTTGATCAGGTACAAAATGTAAATAGTAAATATCCGAGAAATACAAGTAGTAATCTCCATGTCAGCAATTCATTATTCATGCCTCCAGTAATACCTCAAGACATTTTGCGTATAATAAAACACTTGAAAAATAAAAATAGTGTTGGATGCGATGAAGTTTCAACCACGGTGGTAAAATTTGTTTCGGAGGTCATAGCTAAACCATTAGCCCACATAATCAATACATGCATAAGCTCAGGTATATTCCCTGATAAATTAAAGACTGTCATAGTAAAACCATTGCATAAAAAAAACGATAAGGGAGACATGTCGAACTATAGACCGGTAGCTTTAATTTCAGTTTTCTCAAAGATATTCGAGAAAAATATTTATGAATCTATTTACACATTTGCAACTAAAAATAATATTCTAAGCGAAGAGCAAAAAGGCTTTCGAAAAAACAAAAATATTAATATGGCGATATTTGATCTATTAAAAGTGATAATGAACAATGTGGATAAAAAAAATCCTGTATGTGCAATATTCACAGACATGACGAAAGCATTCGATTATGTAAAACATGACATCCTCTTAAATAAACTTCATCACTATGGGATAAGGGGCAATGTCCTAAATTTGGTAAAGTCCTATCTCACGGATCGAAAACAATTTACAGAAATTTCGAGAATATGTCCCAAAACTAAACGCGAATTGAAATATCTATCCAATGTTAGAATTACTAAATTCGGAGTCCCGCAGGGCAGTGTAGTGCAGGGCCATTGTTGTTTTTACTGTATATTAACGACCTACCTTGTCAAATACATCATCCTATGACTTTATTTGCTGACGACAGCACAGCTATAATTGAATGTAAAAATAATACTCAATACGAAAGAGAGATAAATGATACACTTGAAAAAATAATAGATTGGCTTAATAAAAATAATCTTGTGTTAAATCTACAAAAAACCAAAGTAATGCATTTCTTCCAACGACTGAGGCCAAACTATATTGTAACTAAATATAAAGACGAAATAGTAGATACCACTTCAGTTACAAAATTTTTGGGAGTACATATTGATGAGAAATTGACCTGGAAAGACCATGCTGAAATTGTGTGCCAAAAATTAAGCAAAACTGCATATATTCTGTACAATCTCTCAAAAAAGTTAAATATGAACACGCTAGTGACAGCATATCATGGTTTGGTTGCTTCGTTACTAAGGTTCGGTGTTATATTCTGGGGAAACTGTAGTGAGAGAGATAAAATATTTAGGGCCTAAAAACGTTGTCTTCGATCAATGATAGGGCTTAAACCCATAGAAAGCTGTAAACCAATTTTTAAATCACTGAAGATTCTAACACTACCTTCTTTGTACATTCTTGAAGTTGACTTATTTGTTAAGATGAACAGTAATTTGTTTACATCAATGATTGATAAGAGAATACGCCAAGGACCAATGAGGTCTCAATATAAAAGTCAACTTTATACAGGCGGTTACAAAACGTCCTTACTTAAAAAAAATATTGTTTCCATGGGTCCTCTCATATATAATAAATTACCAATAAATCTAAAAGTATTACCCATCTCAGTATTCAAAAAACAGTTAGCTAAATTGTTATTAGAAAAATGTTACTATTCAATTAAAGATTTTTTTGATGATAAAAGTTTTTCCTAATGGGAGTTTTGATTGTGGTACTATAATTTAATATAAATTTATGTTATTTTATATTTTTATATTTGATATTTGATGTTAGACGTTGATTTTTGACATTTTTATTCTTAGACATTTTGATTTTTGACATTTATATTCTTTGACATTTTTGGTTTTTTTTTTTTATACATTTTGATATTTGACATTCTAATTTTGGTTCTTGACATTCGAATTGTAATAATAATATTGTTAATTGTAATGACATGTCAAATATTCTAATGATAATAATTTAAATATTTTCTTTTGTTACACATATTTTTTTTTTTTTAAATTAATTTGATGATTTTAATAATAATTCAAAAATTATAAATTGATATACTTAATTGTGATAAGAATGATATAAGTAATCTTATCTAATTTTGCATGCCGATTGGTAAAATGTGGCTGAGCTATAATTATGTACTTAATCTTAAGACCTGTATGTATTACCCATATTTGCGAAATAAAATTCTATTCTATTCTATTCTATTCTCCTTTGGTCTTTAGAACATGTTTTTAACTGACTTCAAAAAGGAGGTTTGTTTTTGATGATTATTTTTGTTTGGTAGGTCATACTTGGGTAGTTTTTGAGTCAGCCTCAATAATATGTATTTGTTCCACTTAGTCTATGTGGATGATGTTATAATAAGTTCCTGTCAGTGTTATTTACATTGCAGGTAGTGGTATTCGAATTTGTTTGGGGTAGGTACTGCTAAAAAGTGAAAAAGAACATTTTTGTAAAAAGAAAAAAAAAACGCTAAAAAGTGAAAAATAATTTTTGACACTGGGAAAACGTGTCCCCACCCTTATAGCTGCTTTTCTCATATATCAAAAAAAGAGCGTAACAAATACATAATTTTATTATAATATGGCAGTAAATGTGTGAATAATAAGGGAAAACAGTTATTCATTCATAAAGATAGAAAGACAATAAATTATTTTTATTAGGAACTAGCTTTACCCGGCCCGACTTCGCACGGGTAGCACTAAACCCTACCTACCCTACATACCCTACCTTCCCTACCTACCCTAATTTTCTCACCGTTTAAACCTTCCCTGGACTATGACAAACATTTCAAAACCAAAATCTGCTAAATCAGCCCAGCCGTTCTTGAGTTTTAACGAGACAAACGAACAGCAACTGATTTTTATATATATAGATAGAAGATAGATAGATAGATAGATAATTTCTTTGAGCTTAAATAAATAATAATTACGACCGAGAATCAGTATCAGTCAATTGTTTTCGAAATATCAACTATGGAGGATGTCGAAGAGTCCGCGAGCCCCTTTGACTCGTGCCCAAAAACCGCGAATGGCGTAAATTCAAAAAATATAATTTTTAGAAGCAGTATAGTGATAATCAGTATGGTTGTAGAAATGAATTCTACAACCATACTGATTATTACTATACTGAACCATACGTATACAACACGTGTTTAAGTACATGATAATAATCATAATATAGTAATCATAAAGAGCAGTCTAATATAAAAATAATTAAGAAAAAATATTGTTTGCCACATTCATTCTTTCATACTTTCTTTCAGTAAATTGTTACTCAGAATAACATCTTTTTTGTCACACATGGCCCATAGGGCTACATTGCTGGGGACGGAGTCCAAACAAATTTTCCCATTGTTCTTTCGGAAGTTGATGGCAAACAAGGATAAATCAAAACCAAAGACACCGAGTTCCGAAATTAAAGTAATGTTTTTCTTTGAAAGTCAAATGTTTTTTTTTTAACAAGTTTATTCTAATCCAGTCAATCTACTCAGTGCAACACATAAACACTGAACCAGAAGGAACTGTGAATAGTATACATTAATTGTTGAAGTAAAAATCCAAAACACACAGTAATCACACTGATTGTTGTTAGTACATTGCCTTGATTTCTATGTAAGGTTACCCATTGTTTGCAAAGCATATCAAATATACAGTACACTAGAAGCTAACAAGATAACATAAATTCAAAAAAAATTGCGTAGTTATTGTTTTTAATTCACAGCAAGAATATTCTAGCATTGGTTTATTTGTATAACTTTTTTATTATTTCTTTTTCTTGTTATATGGGATAGTATAAAGACATCCATGTGGTTGATAAAAAATTAAGCAAAGTAGGAAGGGCCATGGGTCATTAATGACAAAATTTGGTTAGTTGGAGAAACCTCAACACGTTTGTGACTATTACTAACAATTTAAAAAGTGTTTCGTTTGTTACTATTGTTACAAACTTGTCCAAGAAATTGTAATTTTTTGGTAATTCTTCCCTATTGGGAAGGAATGTCAAAAAATTACTATTTCCTGCTGAGTTTTTTTTAAAGATTTTTTTGTGAATGGTAAAGGGTTTTAGTTGAACAGTTTACCTAAATGAAACTCACTATAAAAATGCAAGTTAATGGTTAATTAAGATTTTATGCATTTTGCAATTAAAAGACTTTATGGGAATACTGCTTATCAGTAGCAATTAAACACATACATAAACAAGGATTATGTAGTAGATTACAATGTGGGTTTTTTAGTTAATTTTCCTGCTGATGTTAAGTACAGTATTTTTTTTAATACTTCCTAATGTTTAATACTATTGTATGGACTTCAAGCACATCACAAATACTATTAAAAAAAGACTCTACTTCACACTACCCGGTGTGATCGAGGGCTCTATCTGAACAAAACTACTCAGGCAATCCTAAAACTTCCACAAATTAAATCCAAAACAATAAGACGACCCACTGACCCAATCATTTAAAAAAATATATTACACAAAAACTTTAAAACAAATGAAACACAAAAGTTGCAGCTATTATCTTCACTGTGTATACTACCGATAGGCTGTTGGGTTCTAGTTCAGATAAATAATTCGTTGGTGAACATGTACTCTACATCCTTTACAATATTTATCTTCATAATGGTTGGTGACAAAGACATGCTTGGATTGTAAGTTATTATCAATATTGGAATAATAAACTAAAGCTTACCTTGAAATACGAAGAGAATTATATACAGGGCAAAAACAATAAAAGCCTCTTTATTGGGAAACAATTTGGAGCTTTGTGTCATTTTGCACTCAAAATTCCTCAGATTTGGTATTGAATTAGGTGGCTTTATTACAAGCCCATTCAATAATAAGGTCTAACGTCTACTTCAAAATTCTAGTTTGAATCGTATTTATCCGCCCATTGAAAATCCAATCAAGTCTGAGTCCGTTACAAACAAAAGCACCAAAAGCACTACAAATCAACATCACATTCAAAATATACAGACATTTCAATATCCAATGTCAATGCTTTTTGACATTGACGTATTCGTTTAAAAATTTACATGAAAGTAAAATCATGGAATTAGTATATACTTTTTTAGAAAAGTAGAATAGAACGTTTGTCGTGTCTGTGTACAAGGATCTTTTGGCGCGTGGCCAAAATCGGAATTAAAGCCAGTCAGACGTTGTCCTATAGGGTCCTGTCCAAACAATAATTCACACAAAAATTCCATAAAAAAATGACGTTCCGTTTTAACCGAATTAAAAGTGTTCTGGGAAAGTTTTACAATAATTCGGACTATTTTAACAACATTAAAAAAAAAACCAGCCAAGTGCATGTCAGATGACGCACAATGAAGGGTTCCGTAGTTGGAATGAATTTATCCCAAGAACAAACTTAACATTGTAGTTGAAAAACATGTTCTCCCATACATTCCAACTGCAAATGTAAGTTGGTCGATTATTACTCGTTAACTTGTAAGGCATGCTTTACAAGTTGCTAAGGAGGCTCTCGTTGGGCAGCTGGATTAAGGGCTTGATCCTGAAAGCAGTACTTCTGGACACCATTCGCATTGTTAGAAGGTTCCTCTTTCTGGAGCCCGCCCCAGCCCCATCCCGATACCAGTGGGCAACTATTTTTTATATTGTAATGTTTAAAAATATAATTTCTATGTAAATAACGAATATATAATTAGAAAATTATAATCATTTTTTAATAAATTTCCCTAGCTAGGAAAATACCTAAATTGAGTGTCGCATCAAATGGGGAAGAAAACTGACAACTTTTGCCGAGGGTGTCGCTGGTAACGCTTGGCTGACATTAGCTGTCAAACTACATACAAAACTTGATTCCAAAAAATTGCGTTGACGGCTCACGTAGCGTCAAATTTTCATTTTGTCTGGAAATTATTTTTCACATTTGGCTTTTTGGCGCTCCTTGCCATCCTGGCGCCTAGGGCCGGTGCTGGGTGAGATCTTCGGTTCTCCGGAGACGACCAGTGACAGTGGTGCCGACGTTCCCTGCTGAGGTCAAATTCTTTGAAGTAATCCCGGGCTTGGGATGGCTATTTGCTATATGGCTCGTTGCCATAAATATACTAGACAATCTGTACCAAATATCATAGACCTTAAATAATCTTGACTATACAAAGTGATTAAAAGTCAATAATATTGCAGAATAAGGCACACTAAAATGTTTTTTCGTATTTTTACTTAACGCAAAAATTGCTTTTCAATCCATGAACTTAGAGTTCAAATTAGATCAAACTGGCATGGATCATTCTCTGTGATCATTTTATTCCAGTACTTTTGTGTTGGTGTTGCGTGCTGTGGAACTACAAAATGTCAAAATTACAATTGATTATTATAGTATTCTGAGCAATCTGATGTGCAAAACTCATTTTTATACAATTTAAAGTGTGGTTTCGTGTCAATCTAAATACAATGATGTTATTCATATATTAGTGCCGTGATTGATGACTGAAGTGTGCTAATAAAGTCAGTCGAAATAGTGAAGGAAACAAATAGTGATAACAATAATTTTCAGTTTTCACGAAAATTTAATGCGATGGCTAGTGACGAAGACGACAGTACTTGGTAAATATCGAGAACCATTAAATTTTACAGTTTCATGTACTAATTATACATATAGCTAAGTAGAACTCATACTAATTAGTTTCAGGTTTCAGATGTAAAGTACCTATTGGCAATGTATTTTTGCACAAGGCTAAGTGAATAAATATTTGCCAAAATTCCCACCATGCTGAATGTTTTCACAATTGGTACATTACTTGAGGTTACAAGCAATTAAGTAACAGCAAAAAATTATAAACAAACAAAATATATCAAGATATTTATTTCAGGTTAATTGAATTGGAGTCTGCCCTTCTGGATGGCTGCTCAGCACAAGAAATTAATGTACTCACTAAAGGCAAGAAGATACCAGAAAGTTTACGTCCAGATGTCTGGCTCCTTTGTCTTAGTTGCCAAGAAGCAGGCAATCAACTGCTTTCTTTTGATGAAATATTTGATCTAACAAATCAAAACGAACTCCGGGATGATGTGAAGAAGTTTGTGAAACGACTTGGAAATGATGATGATGATAAACTCTCAGTTATCTCAGATATTGAATCCATAATAACTTTTTACTGCAAGTCTAAATCCATCAATTACTGTGCAAAAAATGGCTGGATTGAAATTTTGTTGCCCTTACTGAGTTTGAAATTGCCAAGATCGGATACATACAATTTATTTGAAAAAGTTTTAAAGCTGTACATTCCACAAGGCTGTGTCAAAAATGGTGTTCCGTTTCATATATTAAGATTGATTCTTCAATATCATGATCCAGAGCTCTGTTCCTTTTTAGACACTAAACGGATAACTCCTGAGCAATATTGTTTATCATGGTTAAGATCTCTTTTTGCTGGTACATGCAGTCTAGAGGTAGTGCTTTTTATGTGGGATTTATATTTTCAAAGGTCTGATCCCTTTTTTATATTTTTCCTTTGCTTGATAATGATTATTAATGCTAGAGAACAATTATTGCAAATGAAAAACGAAGACAAAGATGCTATAATTCAAACTTTAATTCAGATGCCTTCTGATTTAGAAGCCAATGATGTTTCAGACTTTTGTTCACTTGCTCATTATTATTCATTAAAAACTCCACAATCATTCCGTGAAGATGTTTTAGAAGTACTGTTTTCTGAAAGTGGAGTAGAAATTAATTCTAAACTCTATTCTCAAGCATTATGTCTTCCTGTAGCCGTACATGAATTAATTGAAAGTGCAACTATAGATTCTGGTAACAGTGACAGTGTCAAGTTCTTTTTGGTGGACTGTCGCCCATCTGAGCAATATAATGCTGGTCACTTGTCAACAGCATTTCACCTTGATTGTAACTTGATGTTACAAGAACCGTCAGCATTCAACACAGCAGTTCAAGGATTACTGAATGCTCAGCGACAAGCACTGGCTGCGGGCTCTCTTGCTGCTGGAGAACACCTTTGCTTTGTTGGTTCTGGTAGAACTGAGGAAGATAGTTATGCCCACATGGTAGTTGCATCCTTCTTAAAAAGAAATACTAAACATGTTTCTATGTTAGAGGGAGGATTTGTTGCGATTCATGACTACTTTGGTCCTCATATGACTGACTGCTTGGAGGAACACAATCCATCCACTTGTTTAGTTTGTGCACCCAATAACAATAATGATGGTGCAGAAATACACCAAAACAAAGTAAGGGATAATATTCCAGCCAAACAGTTATTCAGTAAATTGTCTTCAGCAATGAAAGCAAAGAGCCAAGAGGTTAGGGGTAAGTTAATTGAATATATTGTCAATCCAAATTCTACATACAATAATGGGGAATGGCATGTATCTGCTGGAGATAGAAAGGAGCAAAGATACAGGAATGTTCCTCCAGTATTTAGCATTAATGACGAAGATGATGACTCAAGATCAGATAGTCTCAGGCGCGACTTTACTGATTCTGATTCATTAGAAGAAATTGTAGAATTGCAATCCTACCTGAAGGAACATAATGTTGTTGACAGCTTCCCTTGTCAAGAAGTTCTACTTAATGGATATATGCACGACTCATACTTAGTAGTTTCTGAAACTCACTTGATTGTTTTACGCGACATTCCAAATAAAAGAGGCGCCGCGAAAGTTATGTCTAGAAGACCTTTGTCGACTATTGTTAAAATAACTGCAAAAAAAAGGCATCCTGAATTAATTACCTTCAAGTATGGTGTACCAGATGGTGACAATCTCTTGATAAAAGATATGGACCGCTTCCTTATACCAAATGCTTCCATAGCTACAAAAGTAGTTTCAAATCAAATTGTTCAACAGTTGGACAGCAAAGTATAAAAACACAATAAAGAAACCCAAATTATTACAAGCAACATTAAATATTTGCAACCAGCAAAAAGTCTATTATAAAATATAAATAGAGAATTAAACTTGAGTCTCTGGAAAGTTACCAGAATGTAGAGGGTAGGTTAGCAAAAAATTTATCTTCCGAATTTGTTACGCTCCTTTTGCGCATAAATTGCGTTCAGCGTACTTTATTTTAATTATCGACTACTATTAACTATAGCTTAGCCGTACCGCCCTAATATTACTTAGATTAATTTCCAAAGTAGTTGTATCAGGCGTGCTACACAATAGGGATGCAGATGATGCCTGGGTAAAAAAAAAAAAAAACTAATTAGTCCGTCAGTCAGATAATAAAAAAATATTAGTCACGTATTTTTTGCTTTATTATATTAATAAAAAAATACTTAGATAAAACGCATTTTTGCAGTTCCAGTGGGGGTCGCTACGTCACTAGTATGTATAAAATCTATATACTCGTGACGTTATGGCACATTTTACCTCAATGTATCACCGTAATCTTTAGGTTACGTAAAAAAAGTTTAAATACGTGTCCAATATTTTTTTATAATCTCAAAGACGGACCTAAAATTTTTTTTTTGTTTTTGTCGTTATTATTCGGGTTGGCATAAGTCGGCACGAATCGGCACAGCCGGCTGTGCCGAATCATGTCGGTAGGAACCCTTACGGCTAGCTATTTTGTGATTCGGTTATATCTACCTCTATTCCGTGAACTTTGCATCTTCGACTAGGTAACCTTCTTTCATCTTTTGTTGTTATACACTTATCTTTTAAAGAAATAGAGTTTTAAATAAACAAAATACATAATATTAGAGTAATCTAAATAGAAAGTTAAGTAATTAATATCGATCTTTAGTGACTCCTATCGAATTTTAAAATGTGTTAGTTGCATTAAAAAAATATTTCTGGTTCAGTAAGAAGAATATTACTTCCATACAACATGTGTAACTTATCACCATTGAGTGGGACATGTTTATTTTGTCAATTTACTTATATTAATTAGGCATACTATAGCGGATATTATAATCCATATGTATTAAATACATTAAAACCTATATTACTTAGGTAATTTGCCACGTACTGCTGTATACCTAAGTGTCTGGGATGGCAGACCCCTGGGTCGTCTCTGCTATCGCGAATATTGATAGGTAGTTGATTGATTCAGGCGTGACCTTGCGGAAATCCATTATAAAATAAATTAGACGTAGATATATTTAGTAACCTATTCCGCTTAACTATTCTTGAAGAGTCATAAAAAACCCTGTAAGAATTCGACACGTGTTTCACCTCTCAACGAGGCATCGGGTTCGTGGCATCGGGACAAGTCACTAAATATATCTACGTCTATTTGTTGTATATTATCGCGAATATTACCTACTGTTACTGACCACTCACCATCAGGTGGGCTGCCTCACCTGCTTGATTAACACCGAATAATAATTAAAACAGATGATAAACGATACATTTAACGAGTAATAATATTACCTAATCAGAGTAGGTATTCTACTTCTCATAAACTGTCACATGTATTCTGTTTTTGACTAAGAAGCTACCAGGCTGTCGGTGACAATGATGCAGAAAGCTGTAGCAAGCTTTCGTATTTGAGACTTTAATATAGTCGAATTTAGTTTAAGACAGCAGAAATTGTATTGCTTATACCTATTCATTATATTATATTATGTTACCGCCCATTTGTTAAGTGTGTATTTTTAATTTTATGTGTCTAGTTATGTCAAAATGTGATAAATAGATTAGTGTATTAAAGATGCAGAGGTGTTAAACTATTGGCGGAAGAATTTGTTTGCAAAGGAATACTTAATTTAGTTGAGTGGCAAACAATAGATAATTACTATGAAGGCTACTAAACTGCTCCGCACACGATACATTTTATAACGAACAGATATAATTCTATCTACTTGTGGTTTAGAAACCACACAAGTTTTACATTTCCATGTATTGTATCTGTTTATTTGTAACTTAGTTCGTTTCTGGAACACTTATGTCTTCAAATTGAAATTATATGAATGTCTAGTAATGTAGCAAAATGTCGTAGTGCTTTGTAAAATAAAAATCTTTCTTATTTGAAATACCATGTTTTTAATACGCCTTTATTAGTCATTGATACTTTGGCTGGCTTAGATTAGCTCTTTGTTTACCAATTAGAGATGGATGTAATATATGCTTTGATACCGATACGATTGCTTATTTGAGACCACCTTGGCCTTTGTTAAAGTATTTATTATACATCAATATTCGTCATCTAAGTCATTATTTTATTTTATTTTTTGCTGCCTTGGGTACGAAATAATAGTTTACATTTGCTTACCTGCTTACAATAAGTTAAGCCGTCAGAATTATTTTATAAATTATTTTAGAAATATATTTTTTATGTGTAAAGAAGGATGGTGCTCGATGGCAGCAATGTTTAAAATATTGATGCAAAAAATGCAATTTTAAATTTTATTAAATTTATAATATTAATAAAGGACGCAAGAGTCCTGCGGCATATTTTATACGTCGCAATAGCTTTGATTTATGTAATGATAAAGGCACGCATAGGTTTAATCAATAAAGTACGTGAAATTAATAGGTATAGGTACGATTTTTTATTATGCACACAAAATATGTCGTCACTTTATACATGCCAATCATGCATAAATTATTAACATGCATGAACTTGCACTTTAGCAGGCGGTCGAGATTTTTGTCGAGATAATAGTCTAGGCTTGTAATGATTATCATTCTATCATATATTCCTAATAAAAGGCGATAATTATCACCATGTAACACTGTGTTATAGATATTCTATTTTCAGCGTTTAAAATATTCTTAAATTATTTGTATATTTAGTTGTTATTGAAATAAAGAGGTATATTACAAGTCCTTACCGTTTTTTAATCATTCTTCGAGGCTGCTCAAAGGCGCTAACCCTGTACTCGTATATTGTTAGGTTTCTTACCTGCTATCTAATTACGCAACACATTTTCGATTTGCAATTGAGTGAAATTGGTTTCGTTTGACAAGAATTGCTTTCAAGTTGTAAATTGAGAGCAATTCTAGTCAAACGAAACCAATTCCAATTCTGCTTATTGTTCGGTGTCTTATATGCATCGGCCTAGTTTTGTACCAAACTAGTGTTGTAGCGTTGTTATTTTGTTCAGAGAACGTTGGTAGGTGGTTTTTTGCATATGAATAATTGTAACAGTTCAATACGACACTACTACTTACAATGAAATTTCAAACGAAGTACCTAGAACAAGCGGTAACTTATATACCTACCACACATATGGTCGGTCTTATAAACGAATACGAATCGTTTTGAATACCAATGCCAATACCAATACCAATGGTAGCTTTTTTATTGCCAAACTGGGCATATAAATAGATTTTTACCTGTAATAGCTACTTCGCTACTTCCATAAGCGAAGTGCCTTTACAGAAATTAATAATCACTAGAATCAGCAATACAACTCCAGTTAGCATAATCCTCAAATGTCATAATTTCATGAAATAATCATTCAATAGGATTACATGAACTTAAAGAGTTGTATTGATGATTTTCGGGATCGAATGGTTTTCACATGGTTTTCCAATGGACGGACTGATTCACGAGGTTTGTGTAAATTGGCTGAACTATTATATATGACGATTATTGTTGTAAAAATCATGCCGACTGGCTATCTTAAAAAGTTCAATAAAAAAGTCCGCGATAACATATGGCTATCTTCTAAAGATGATTCACAGTAACCACTTTCATGTTTCAAAATTAGAAAAAAAAAAAAGTTATTTCCGAATCTGTTTTGACCGGTATTAAATTAATCCATAACCAATAAAATATGTTATTTTAATTGAGCATTTAATTCATATCATTTAAATGAATACTTACTCTAAAAGATATTACAGATTCAAAATTACGCGTAACAAATATTTTACTATGGTTGATGGCGGCGGGCGCAACGCTAGGAGTCAATAACCTTTTCCTCGGCTATAAGGTCTCACTAGTTCGTTCCCGTGGAATATTTTCCGACATCCACGCGGGCTAGCCAGTTTAGGATAAATAGACTAAAGGGCGGATTTCTCCAACGCAATTGATCGTGATCTTTTCATGCTGAACTCAGTTAAAGCGTTTAACTGAGTTCATAACTCCACTTTTGATTTCACCAACACAAAGTGATCGCAGTTAAGCATAAACCAGTTTATATTCTGAACTCCCGATTTTTTTGTGAACGGGCTCCTCGTCTTGGGTTCGATTCTTTACATACCAAAATAATAATTATTCTAATCGCTACTCTTAATATACGGATCTACTACCTACTTGCAGGACTGAATGACGAGACATCAAGAATATTAAATTAAAACACAGAATTGTTTTAGTTCTCATTAGTATTTTATTGTTTACATTCATATGTGTAGGTATGTTTTTAATTTTAATGTATAATAAACAATAAGATTCAATTTTACATCTTATATAAGTTTGCATATAGGTACAAAATAACGTTTCCGAATGAACATACCTAGATAAGTGTAAATAAAATTTGCAAGCGAAACTCCGCAGATGTGATGGGTCGATATCTAAACACAATTACACGATTTGAAAAAAAACTAAAATAAAAACAAAGGTTTTTTGGGGTCATCGACCGGTTGAAGTACCTATCAGTAATTGCACGCTTTTTTTTTTTTTTGTTCTGTTTAATTGTCAAATAACTTCTCCCGCTCTGGCCGGAGCGAGAGGGCGTGTCAGACTCTTACTGACTAAAACCCACCCGTGTTCCTTCAGTTGCCTTTACTTTGCCAGGGGCCACGGTATCCCTTTTGGTCTTTCCCACGACCTCGGCGTAATTGCACACCTCATAACGCAAAGCGTTTGAGGTAGTGCATTTATCAAAAACAAGTACTGTCTTGAACTTTGACTTCATCTTATTCCACATAAACTTTAATATGAGTACACTGATATGTAGAAAAACTATCCTTTTAACACAATTATAATAACAAATTAAAATTTGTTGCATATTACTTATATAAAGAAAAAACTGATTAAAAATTAAACTCTATGGACGTCCATGTGTGGATCCTGTATATATGTGGTCACGATAACGTCCGAAATACATCAAGAAACGAAGTCATAAAAAAAAATGACATTGGCACCTATCGCGTCTGGGGAGTTTCGCTGACTAATTTAATTTGGCCCTGTTTAAAACAGTGTTTGTGGTGTCTGTATTTATGCACTTTAGAATAAGTACAGAAACCACGAACACTGTCCATCATTTGTATTAGACATCTTCCTTACTTACATGTTTTGATTAATTTGGCAATATTACTTATGGAAATAAGAAATATGGCTAATTATAGATGTAAAACAGGCGTTTGGAAAGTTTCCAAATACTTTTTTTACATCTAAAACTAAATATTCGGTATTACGATATTAGTCATTGCATTTTATAATCAATATTTTAGTTCACTAGTTAGCCATATTTCTTATTTTTCCATACATTAATATTGCCAAATTAATCAAAACATGTCAATATTTGACAGCTATTTGCGACGTTGCCCACTGTAGGAACGCTCTTAACACATTATAAAAAGTTATGAAGGTATACCTAAGGTATAATCAGCTAATAATTAAAACTTAATCGACGATTCATTTCTAAATAAGCATAATGATCTTGCAGCTTACGCTCCGATTACAAGCCAATATTGCACAAGTGCATGGATTCTCGCACAGTCAATAAAAAATTGTAGGCTTAAAGTAAAGTAAAGTAAAGTGAAATGAAGTGAAGTGAAGTGAAGTGAAGTCAAGTAACGTTTATTTATTTATTTGCATAGATTGTAGGTACATGACATAAGGTATTAAAAACACTTGTACAATCTACCTTAGATTAGGCATGCAAACATTAATGAACGAAGTAAACGAGAAGGTGATAAAAAAAAAGAAATAATAATTAAATAAGTTGGTATGTCTTTTTTAATTGCATACATTATTAGAAGTATCTTAAAATACAAAAAAAGAAAAAAAAATACATCGATTTATTTTAAATCATAATCAATCTATTATATTGAGAAATCGTAGTAGGTGCCTAATCCAATCTTCCTCTACCTTCTAAGAGGTACCTTTTGCTTCATTGACGATCGTGAACACCACATGCACTTGTGTTTAGATGTAAGGTAAGAAGAGATAAACTCCGAAAAAACTTAACAAAAATACCATTTATACTAATTTATCAAATCATTATCATCACATTTTGATGTCCATTACAAAATCTTTGGTACTTAACACTAAAAACAATTGAACATCACTTAATGATCTGTTAAGAAATAACGATATTTTAAAATTCACTCATTGGACAGCTTAACTTGTTTTCACTACAATTCGTAACATTTTTGTTATGTATGTACAGCAAATTTTTAATAGGGATGATGACAAAAAAAAAATTTGTCCGTCTTGGAGATTATAAAAAAATATTGGACACGTATTTTTTAATTTTTTACGTAATCTGAAGATTACGGTGATACATTGAGTTAAAATGTGCCATGACGTCACGAGTATGTAGATTTTATACTTCCTTGTGACGTAGCGCCGACCACTCCCCAACTTAAAATGCGTTTTATCTAAGTATTTTGTTATTAATATGATAAAGCAAAAAATACGTGTCTAATATTTTTTTATTATCTGACTGACGGACTAAATAGAATTTCTATTTTTTTACCCAGGCCTCATCCCTAATGTAGATTCCTATAATAGAAGATATGAGATTTGTGTAAATACGCTTATCCTGCAATCTTATTATTTTTCGTAACTAGCTAGTTATTAAAATAAGAAAGATAGGTAGGTAATTGATATGTTTCGTTTTCATTATATAAGGTCAAAGTTTTTGTTTTGTATTTTACTAGGAATTGTTCGTACATAATTATTTCGTTGATGACAATCAGAAGTTAATTGCCTCAGTACTGTCAGACCGGTAATGTTACTTGACACACTTACAATGTTACTATCCTGATAACAGCTATCAAGTGTAGAAAACAAACATTTCTAGATCTGATAGTACGATGTACTTAGGTCAGGTAAATTCATTTCTATGTACAGTTACAATTCTTATCTAAGTAAATAGTTTAGTTTCGTTTGGTAGGTACTCTATTTCAATATTTCAGAATTCATTATTAATCCTAATTAGGTATAGCAAACTTGTACCTAAGTGTAAAAACCAATATTTACAGTTGATAAAATTAAAAATTGTTTATGTACTTACATATGTATATTTTTTGCATTAACTATTTACATTATCAGAATCATCGTTAAAATTATTTAAATGGACCTATCTAACTACATAATTATTTAGAGGCAGCATATTTTGGAAAACTATCTTATGGGTTCCTGCATTAGTGCAGACTTAAATACGTAGGCATCTCACCAACTCGTTGTGATCTCTTTCTATGAACAGGTACTGACAGAATAAGAACGCGCACTATGTGGTCAAGGAGCAAAATTAACAAAGGCATGATCTAGGTAACCTTCAGACTACATATGTAAGTGTTACCTACGTTAAAATGCAATAATTTGTTGATTCAAGCTTCTTGACCAACTATTATTTAAACAGAAGTTATTAAACATTTTGACTTGGTTTATTATTATGTGAGTTGCGTGGATTATCTTGTTAAAACTTTGATCTTCATAATCTGGTTTTGCGGCTTGTTTTGGCTGATTTCCAATTAGCGGACTGAATGGTTTTTCAGCCCCGGGCGCCAACTTCAGGGGGCGACAAATTCAAGCGTAGCAGACAAGTGCATCACCCAGCACACCGCAACTTTGCAATAAATGAGACGCGCAGCACATAATAATTCTTCTATTTCTTTCTTTTTTACAACAGTTTTGGCGCCCCTGTTGGAATGGCGCAATATTGATCGATAAAATTTCATTAATAAGTTGCTGCCATCATTTTCTTTTCGAGAAAATTTGGATTTCGCGGGCTAACTTAGCGCATCCCCATATAGGATTGGCGGGGGGCGGCAGACTGCAGGATATGCCCCGCCTCAAAAAAAAAAACAAAATTCGGGGCTGTGGTTTTTTATTCAATTATTTACTTACTTATGATGTTAAATGATTATAACTTATTCATGACGAACACAATGTCGGTAATGTGTAAAAATGTCCCCTGAACTAGCATATACCTGCTTATTTCTAGGTAGGTACATAATAGTACCGACCTGCCTACCTATTTATTGATATGTTATGGGTATTATCTATTTACAAGTAATCTTTTTCCTATAGGTACCTACTTACATAATAACTATCATTCTTCTGAGTAGGTATATCTAGATATATACATTTAATTTAAGGTTCATAAGCTTTCTTAATATTAGATCATTATAAAAGGATTTCTTTTTTATATTGAATGAACTAAATTTATTAAAGAGGGACTCATTAATTACATACAACTTTTTTCTTCTACAAAGCCTATTTGGTAGAAATTTTTCACAAAACAAGAATACTCCGTGTAGTGCCGGTATATCCTGAGAAAATAAATTAAACCTTTAGGGTGTTGTATGAATGTCGTAGAATGATTTGATAATTCGAATTTTCGCGAAAACCCTAAGGATTTTGCGAAAACACTGATGATTAGAAAAGGGCGAAAACATTTCTGCGAGCAACTAGGTGAAGTACGAGTAGGTTAGGTTAGGTTAGTACTGTGACAAAACGTGCGTGTGCCGAGCGAGCGAAGCGAGTGGTGCCGCGTCAACGGCCGGCGAGCACTACTTTCAAGTTGCTCGCAGAAACGTGTTCAGCATTTTCTAATTATCCGTATTTTCGCAAAATCCCTAGGGTTTTCGCGAAAATTCGATTTATCAAATCATCCTACGAAATGAATAAGTAAAAAAGCTGATCAGCTCTTGTTATATCTAGCAAACTTCATTCGCATAAAACTACGCATCCTTTACAATTAAAATTGATCCCACTTGATTGCATTGGCAATAGGCTTGTTTGTTAGGTCCATGGGATGAGGATGAGACTCAATTAGTTTTACCAAGAGGTTACCTAGTTACTGGTTTGAGGAGGTCAGATGGGCAGTCGCTCCATGTAAAATACCGGAACCTATTCAGCTTCATCCAGTTAGACTGAAAGCTGACCCCTCCAGACCCGTCTCTTTTAGTAGTTAGGAAAAAGGCTGGGCAGATTATGAAGTTGGAACACGATATTACCTATCAGTAGTCTTAGTCATCTGCGATTTTTGGGCGTAAGTACAATAGAACATATTATCCAGTTTCAAGCGTTTTATCATAAAGGCAAATCCTAGAGACATTTTATAATCATACCTTAAAAGGCAAATCCTGAAGACATTGTCTGTAACTTCTTTGCCAAAGCTTCGTTTTTGAATAGGTAGGCACGTATGTATAAAGTTTATAACTATTTAAGATAAATTACTTTGGAGATAAAATTGTATTTTACAATTACCTAATAAGTATATTTTATAGTTACCTAATAAGAAATTGACCGAAGTACCTACTACTAGCAAGTAGTTAGGTATTTAGTTAATTTAATTATGAGCACGCAGAAAAAGATTTAAGGATGAAGTTAGGCAATGAAACATCTAAGGCCGCTTTCCGAATAAGAACGTAATCGCTCACAGCGCTGACATCAATATTTGACGTTCCGAGTTAGATATCACGATTATGACAGCTGAGGGCTGTCATCAATTCGGAACGCCCGTGAACGTTCTCACGGTGCTCGCTCAACGTCAAAACCTGCATATCATATTTCTTTGTGTTTATACTACACATGTCTTCTTCTTCGTTGGTTAGGTGGCCACGGTAGCCAGAAGCACAATTTCGAAGATGCCACGTTTGTCTAAAGATATGATGCGACTCAAAACAAAACAGCACAACTGCCATCTTTGACATCGCTCACGGTGATATTAGTAAAAGGCATGGTCGGAGTTATCGCAAGATGGCGCATGTCATGACGGCATCTATGAAGATTCACAATACATCGTTATCGCGCTAAGGCTTATTCGGAACGGCCGTTCAAATCACTCAAATCGATTACAGCCTAACTCGGAATGCGGGGTAAGTAAACCAATGTTAACTTAACTAACTGGTGCTGACTGGCGGTTCTGTAATGTAGCAAAATTTAAACTTAAATAGGTCCTTTGTCAAACTTGTTAACTGTTATATAAGTATCTACTATTTGTATAGAATCAAGTTTTTCTAATTGAACAGACAGCTGTGCTGCTGGGGAGTTTGTTTCGCCACTTCTTCTTCCCAGCTAAAGCACTAGGAAGTGTTGAAGGGCGGGCGTTTTTGGGGGACTGTCTTACGTAATTTTTACGTTCGAAAACTACTTAATTGTGACGTACTGATTCTCAGCCTATTTTGAATAAATTACTTTTGAATTTTGAATTTGAATAACAAGTCAGAGCTTAAAAAGGAACGACAGAACGATCGTGGTCGCACTTGAGCCCACGCCATTTACATGTCAGTATCTAATATTCTTGGAAAAAAGCCATCTCTGTGGTCAAATTGACAGGATTTTATTTGGCATTGTACCTATTTTAAATGATTTTGCGGAGTGTTCCGTCTGTACTAATCTGTGCTAATAGGTACGTTAAGTTAATTTGAGTTTATGTAATACCGAATTAGGGCCATTGTGGGCATTCCCCAGAAGGACAAAGATGAAGCTTAAGGGGGTTATACACACGCACAACTTTCTTCAAACATTGTTATAGGGGACTATTTACATTCATTGTGTTTTTAAATGAAAGGTAGATAATAAAATAAATCAATTATTGTTCTTATTATATTGTTTTATCAGAATAATAATATCGCCTGCACTGCACACACTCAAATTTCTAAACTTTAACAAAACATGGCGCTTTAGTTTGCTTGTCAAAACTAACCCACACGTGTAAAGAAGTGTCAAATTTTTCCTGGATTTCACGATTGTTTTTCATAGTAGTAATTAATGTAAGTTATTTCCTAAAAAGGTCAAACGCGACCACATTTTATTGCAGAAAAGTGATAAAATGATTCGTTTTAAACAAAGAGTGTATTTTTTTGCGCAAAGCTGCTTGAAGAAATGTATGGACGGTCGATCGGAACATCAACCTTAAATCTTTTGCCCCGGTAGATACATACCTACCTATTATTAAAAGAAAGTCAAATGTTTTATAGCAAGAGCAGTCTGTTGCCAAATAAGACAAAATTACATTAGGTTTCTCCACATTCATCAAATTTGATTCTATAGCTCAACATTTTTACAATTAAGCACTTTGGTTTCTTTAGTAGGTACTATCTTGGGTATCCTAATAAAAATTTAAAACTACGTAGGTACACTAAAATGTTCTCTCACGGAGATGATATGTTATTTGGCGACTTTGAAAATGTCTTCTAGGCACAACAATGGCAATTTTCATTTGTATTTTTTTGCTTGTCTGTATCGAAGCATTGATAATGCCTTGCTAGCCACACACGTAACGATTTACTTGTGCAAGAGTAACGTGACGTGTGTTCGAAGAAATTTGCGCAAATTTCTTCAAACACACGTAACGATTTACTTGCGCAAGTAAATCAATACGTGTGTGCGCTACTTAATGTTCTTTTGAAAATATGTAGTCACAATACTCCCAATAGACAACGTTCCATAATTATCTCGTTACATTAACTTTAGTTAAAGTAGGTATGATTTTGAAATTCAAATTGTTTCTAAAGACCCTAATTGCGTAACACACGATTAATCACAATCTGAATCATTTTGAAGGATATTGCTAATACATTGCTTCATAAGTTCGAATTTGTCTTCTCAACAATGTAAATACTGCAATGAATGTTGTTGAACTATCAAAATGAAACAGATTGTGATTGATAATGTGTTACGCAATTATGGTGCTGTACTCTAATTGCGTAATACACGATGAATCACAATCTGAATCGTTTTGACACAGATTGCTAATCCATTGCTTCATAAGTTGGAAAAAAAATCTGCTCAACAACGTAAATAACGCAATGAATATTGTTGAATTGTCAAAATGAAACTGGTTAGTCTTAATCGCTTACGAAAATGTGTAACCCTGGGTCCACACTCTCCAGGAGGCAAGACGAGTTGAAGCCACCGCAATAGTGTGGATGGCACCCTCGTATCCTCACGTCGTCTGTCGCCTCGCCTCACGCGCGCTCCGCTCGGTGTCGGTTTTTTGACCTGAGTCGAGGTTGACGCGAGGCGCGAGGCGTGACGGGCAACTCAATAAAACGAGAGTGTGGAAGGCTAGCACTCGTTTAGCCTCCGCTTGCTGCGGCTCCTGGCGCACTCGCGAGAGTGTGGACCCGGCGTTACGTAATCCTGGTCTTGAAGTTTAATGTAGGTAACGTGATGTTAATTAATTAGTGTCTTATCGTCGAATGACTGTAGGGTATTACGGATTCATGTCTGGCTCATGGAATGTACGTAACGCACCACTTATAAGGTTTTATTAGCAGTCTCGCATGGCTTTATATTTTATCCAATTTAGGTAATTTGTTTGTGCCTGTACACGATTAGCATATTCACATTTTCACACACACGCGTTATAATTATGTATAATATGAACATACTACATACTTTATCACAGCCCATTATTTAATTTTAATGACTTGCTCTATCAAGCAATTGTGAGCAAGCAAATGAATATAATACACATTAGAGACGATAATAGATTTTTAGACTTTTTTGAAGTTCCCGAGGTGCTGGAGTCTGCTATTGTCAGGTTGGCTGACGGCTGAGACAATGTTGAGGGCTTGATGACATCAACTGGAAGTAGAGAGAAATATTGCATTATTTAGTGTGCTTATCTTCTGTTTATTCAATAAAAAATATTTATGAATGGTCAGCCAATGACCGTGTCCGTTGTAGCACAAAAAGTTTTCGAGGTTATTTCAACCGTTACAAAAAATCTTATCAATCATAAGGTAACAGGGTCAATGATGAGAATCAAATGTCTATAAATCTGCGTCTATCGTGACAAATCAATGCGTGCCGAAGTTTCGTATGTTTTGCTCGATAAAAGTTGTCGCGCTAATGCGGTGGTCACATTAGCGGCCTAATCATTTTAACGAATTATCGTGCAATAATCCAAGATGGCTCTCCATTATTTCGACAGAGCGTCTACGCAGTTCGGAAATAACAGTCGAAATGACCAACACTAGTTCGACCACGCGCCACGCTTATTATGTCCCGCACCCGGGCGATAAGTGCTACGCAGCCCGAACTATCGCGACGATAGCCGATAATGGTTAGTCATATCTGCGTGTAACGTATTATTGTATGAAGCTTCGTTACGATAGACGCAGATGCGGCCCTAGCATAAGAAACATTTTGTCTTGACATTATGATTACCTTTGACACTGAAACGTGTTCGCTACGGCAAGGGAGAGAGAGGGCTATGGTCGGCCTGCGTGATCCAATCAGAGATGAAGAGATGGAGTGAACATCTTAAAGCTCAAAATGATGACGGTGCAACTTTGTTTGCCAAAAAAATCTTGCAGTACTTTTTGCATTCCCTAAATGCAATACCGCAAGATTTTTCAATCCCGGTATTTACGGGAGTGACTTTTCTTGATCCCGCGAGATCCAGATATCGCGCAGGGTGGACGTAGACTTTTCAAAATAATCATAATAAATACCTCATTTTCAGAGTTTTAATAGTTAAACAAGCTTTTTGGTACCTACATATTAAAATCTTTATTAATTTTTTTAGACATCAAGACATAGTAATATAAACATCTCGAGAAAACACAAGAAAATTTAATGTTCTTTTGAAAATAACTGCGCAAAAAAGTTAAAGTATTATTTGTTTCGTCAGCTAAACGCTTCCTAACCTAACCTAACAGACGAGGTAGCCTCAGCAGCAAAAAAGGCTCGTTCTGCTTCTATGAGGCTTCAACAGCTAAAGCGCGGTAACTGTCGGACTGCATAGAAAAGAAAGAGGAGCGCGATGACACAACGCAGGTAATTTATTGCAAAATGTGAAGCAATTATCTATTTACAAAAAATCTATTGATTGGACTAAAAGATTAAAACACTATTATGGTAATATGTTGTTTGTAGAATAATCTGACAAAAAATCAGAATGATTCCATGTAATATATTAATATGATTTTGAATCGTTAAAATATTTTTTTTGAGGTATTTTCGTGATTTTTTTCTATCGTATCAAATTAGTTGTATTATGTTTTCAATAACTACCTTACTAGCATATATCGTAAAGAATGTCATATATTTTTCTGATTTTGTTTACTTCAGTGGATCATATACTTTTTGGCATTATAAAACTTGCATTTAGGCAAGTTTAGGTTCTGTTTAGGCCCCCTTAATGAATTAAAGGCGAATTGAAAGTATGTGCCTTTTAATCCATCTAACTCGAAATACTTAATTCATCTCCTTCTTTATCAAAACGCGCTGATTAACATGTTAAACTTCGTTTCTCCGTAATCCCGCCAGTCTCGCGCGATCCCAATCGATTTTCGATCGCGATTAGTCCCATATTATGCACGCGGGATCCCGGTATTGCATTCCCTAATTCCAATAAATATGGGGTAATCCCAAACTTTTATCCAAGTTTAATTTTTTTTATTTTAAACTTGGATAAAAGTTTGAGATTACCCAGTTTTAATAGAAGAAAAGTCAAAAGTATTGGCAGTTTTATGCAAAAGAAAAACCATAGATCGCCATTTTATTCGACGATTAATAAATAATAGGGAAAAAATTATGGCTTTCTCATAATTTTTCGTTCGTCTGTGGCCAGTTACGCATTTAAAACACAAACTGAGTAAAAAGTTTGTAATCATTAAGTTAATTTTTAAACATTCAGCCTCATTCGGCCATGTTATAATTATGGTTTCTTGAAAAATGAAATGAAGTTGAAGGTGGTTTGAGGTGTATAGTCGCGAGCATCAATACCTTACAGTTACGCAAAATACAAAAGCGTTTTTCTCGTGAAATAAAAATTGAAACTTTAAGAATTGACTTATTTCACAATAGCATGGCTTGGATAATACCTACTATGTTTGGTTCGAGGAGAAAATCGCTTTTGAATCTTGCGTAAGTACATATGTAATGTATGCTCGTGAGTGCCTACTAGATAAACGGTATTTGAATATCTATATGTAGTCAAATATACAGATAGGTATCTCATATTAAAGGGATAATTTATTCCTAATTGTATTCTAGAAGTTCTAGGATGTGTTTTATTAGGGTTATCTAAAATTTTAGAACACCAACTACATACGCTTGTACCGCACGTAAAATTTCCATTCCGCATAACAATTGCGTGTTGACTTTGATGACTTAAGACATGGAAATATAAAGTTTTCTTTGTTCCATGAAGGACTAGTGGGGTCAGGATTGTTTAAAAAGGATAGGTAAGGATAGAAAGGACACTCTACCAATAATAATTCGGTATTTTATCAAGTTTGTAACTAAAAAACTGCCGTAACATTGAAAACTTAAGGCCCATTTTCATCATTATGAATGCCGAATGTTATACGTGCATAAATGCCTCACCTATAACAGTATCGTTTCTGACATCGGCGAACTTATCTTCGATACTCCTAAACTCCGGTATCGTGCTGACGCAGGTAATCTCGAGCCTGCCCGTGGCCACTATTTGTAGCTCCGATACGGTCACATAAAGATCCCTCTTGCTTGGTTTACGACTCTTGTGTCGACTGCTCATATGAATGACGTTCAGTTCTTCGTGTTCTTTTATTTCAGCCATCTGGAAAAACAGAAAATACGTTTTAGATTTTTGGTTTAGTTTCACGGATGATGGAAAATACCAGCTTAATAACAGTCGGTTTTTGTTTCGTCTAGTCTAGTTAAGTATGTATGTTACCAAATGGTTACAACCATAGATATAAGATATATTTCTATGGTTACAACTCATTGAAACAAATCGTCATAGTGCTATAGTAAAAAAGGTTGACTTCTGCAATCACTATGAAAAATTGGAAAATATTCAGCAGGGAATGAAATCAGGTTGATTTCAATCACTATGAAAAAATGTGAAAATATTCAGTTTTTAATTCAGCAGGGAATAAAATCGATCTGCTTATCCCTAAACTATTCCCAATAGAAGGAATCACAACGTTGTATGTCTAACATCACTCCACCCATTGATGGAGGATTATTTGTACAAAAGATGTTTTGTATCAACTTTTCACCGCGGGGAACGTTTGACATCGGACGCCGCTTTCGCTGCCTCAAGGGGAAAAGCACTAAGATGGAAGTTCTCCAAACATGTTTATTCGAGGTAAATAAGGAAAAATATTCCATATGTTTCCACGTATTCCCGACAGTAGGTAGACGTGCACGTACGAACATAATGGTTAATTTGCATAAAAGTAATTTCCTTGCGCCACCAACGTATCTAAATGTATACATATATGAATGTATACAAAATACCTATGTTTCATGTCATTTTAGACTGAATTCAGAATTTAATTAGGTTGTTCATATTGTACTTCATTGAGCGTCACTGTTAAAAATAAGGTAGCAATAAGTTGCGGTAATGTATTTTTATTCTTGCAACCACAATAAAATCGCTTAGCTCATACTGTTAAGGTTTTTTAGTGCATCACAAAAAGTAAAATAATCTATTATCATGCTACATAAATACCTAGGAACTCACATAGGTATAGGTACCTGCATTTTGAAAAGACATTAGTTTAAAGAAAATACAGCTTCATTTTGAGGCCGACTATTTTCATGCTATGGTTGTATGTCGATGCTTACCGACATGTGACTGAGTTTTATCCGTATTACCGTATTTTAAATTATTTCATCTTTATCGTTCACCTGATTTTCCCTTAGGCTGCAGCCGGGCGGCCTGGTCGCGACGTGTGAGGCGTGGGTGAGGGTCAGCAGAGGGGGAGGGCTGCTGAACCCGGCGTCATATTCGAACGTCCTCTGTAGCCCTCGCCGGCCGTTGCGCTCGCTCATTGGCACACGGAACTTGTGTGAGTGGGCTACTAGCTCGTCCATCTAGAAATGTTAGACATAAGATGCAATTTGGTAAATAGAAAAAAGCGTAAGTGCTCAGGGACACAACGCCGTCGCCAGCCCGCTACCGCGCTGTTTCGCAGCACAGCTTAGACGCAAAATCAAGCGGCGACGGCGCGGCGGTGGCTCAGTCTACATGGTTACGCGGCGCAGAGACAGCGCGGTAGCAGGCTGGCGACGGCGTTATGTCCCTGAGCACTTACGCTTTTTTTTTTTTCTATACGAGCTCTAAGGGAGAATTTCATTAATGAAAATGAACGCGCTCAACGCATCATAACCGCTTTCAAGAGTTGTCAGTGTCAATACTCGTATTCCACAATATTGAAGACACTGACAGCTCTTGAACGCAGTTTAAATGTGGTGAGTGGCACGTTCAGTTTCACTGGTGAAATTCGCACTTAGCAAGTTGGGATTGTGAATATTAATATCAATGTTGCAGGCGCTTTCTGATGGGGTCAGACTTCTGGAGTGATATGACTGTTACGAGTAACCAATTAAAAAAGTAAGATTGCAGTTGCTATTTATCTAAAACTCTAATCCTAACTATTATTATAATTGCGATAGAGAGTTTGTTTTTTACGCTTTCACGCTAAAACGGCTGAACGGATTTGGATGAAATTTGGCACATGGGTAGCATGACTCGGAGAATGACATAGGCTACCTTTCATCCTGAATCGCAGACGAAGTCGCAGGCAACAGTTAGTTTATCATGATTCTCATGTATAAAAGAACTAGGATGAAGTAAAGTATTACACATGAATAAATAAATAAAAATGATTTTTCGTAGCAAGTGCTACGAGCCACTGCGCCGCTTAAGGTAACGGGTGTACCAAACTACCGTTTTTTCTTTTATTAGAGAAAAAAGTAAAAAAGCTTCAGTGTTTGAAATAAAAGTGGTTACTCCTACCTTCCTCCCATTAATGAACCACGTGATATGTGGTGCTGGTACGGCGGGTGCTGTGGTGCAGTTGGCCCGTAGTGTCTCTCCGAAGCTGAGGTAGCGCGTCGGGAAGTCGATCCTCGGGTGATGCTTTTGAGGATCTGGGAATAAATAGCGTGATCATGAGTTCCACATTCATCATCATCGTTATAAGCCTTTTTTCCGCTGTATAGACCGCAACTACTGTCGGCCTTCAATTATTTGGCAAGCTCTACGCCATCTCGGCTGAAACTCACGATGACACGCCCTTTTCGTAATAATTGGGGTTCCGAACTTCATAAAACGGCTACTATGATTAGTAGCCGTTTTCTGAAGTTCTTGTCTTGTTTTGACAGAAGAAATAAAGCCGACGATCATAGTTTACTGATTAGGAATGTCATATTATTGTGTTGGTATCGAACAAAAGTGATATTAGTCTCAATATTTAACGTTATTCCTATGTACGTATCTAGTAAGTACAATAAAGGCCGCAGTAATCCCTGCCGACCGGATCGTATATTGTTGTGAGCGCGAACAATATTTAGCGACAAACGAATATTCACCAATATACCATTTCATCCCTTGCATAATACGAACAAAATGTCATGAATATTTAGATTACACGAATAGATAATTAATAATTTACGAGTTCTTTGTCATCCATTAACGAATTTCCCGGAACGAGGTCTTTTTGTCCCCATTTTGTGACGGCCTCTTGTACTAGATGAATTCGAATCGGATAAAATAAATTTTATTGAGCTGTTAAAGGCACCATTTTTAGGGTTCCGTAGTAAACAAGGAACCCTTATAGTTTCGCGATGTCCGTCCCTCTGTCTGTCTGTCCGTCTGTCTGTCCGCGGCTTAGCTCAGAGACGGTTAGTACTAGAAAGCTGTAATTTGGCATATGTACATATAAATCATGCCGACAAAGTTGTAAAATAAAATCAAGTTTTTTTTAGGGTACCTACACGAAAAGTGGGGTTGTTTTTTTTTTTCGTCATCTACAAAATGTTGTGGGGTATCGTTAGAAAGGTCTTTCAATATTGTGAGTTTGTTAAAACCATTTTTGGATTCAGGGATCCGTTTGCGAAATATTAAGCTTTTAACTGAAATTTTTTGTTAGAGTCAAGTGTCCCCAACCATGACCCCTTCTAGCTAAATGGTTGTACTTGGACTTGTGAAAAAATTCACAGCAGTAGTATATATAACGAAATTAAAAGGAAAACTATCAGACATAAGTAGGCTGTACAGGTTAACCATACGTACGTTGGTACGAATCAACCAACTTAAATTTGCAGTTTAAAAAACATGATCTCCCATACATTCCGTATGGGAGAACACATTTTTCAACTACAATGTTAAGTGTGTTCTTGGGATAAATTCATCCCAACTACGGAACGCTTCATTGTGCGTGGTCCGACACGCACTTGGCCGGTTTTTTAGAGGTAGTTTTACCAAGAATGTAGCAATCTACACTTACACTACAATTTTTAAGAAACCATTTGGTAAAAAATTTCTAAACAGCTAAAATTATATCAAGCATGTTTATATTCAGATGTGGTCATCTCGTTCACTCGTGATAGCCCCAGTGGATGTAGGTTTTTTTCATGGCTTGTATAAGCTCTGACGAAGTGGTCCTTGGAGATAGTTTCTTTACGCTTTTCGTAGGATAACATGAAGGTAAGGCTTCCATGAACTGAACAGACTCATGTAATAGTTTTGGAAAATGTGAGGGTTGATATCTGAGAAAAAAAGTTGTAAAATAAAAGGGTGGTTTGTAATTTAAACATTGAACATTTTATTACGTCTCGTGTCTATCCTTTGGCTCGCAATTGATACAGATCTGTGACATATTGGCGGGTATCGCAGTGCTTTATCTTACCATTCAGATATTACAAACTTTAAAACATTATGAATTTAATTTTGATAGTATTTTGCTAGTTTAAATTGCATGCTCTACGTAGAAATAAAACAAACACAAAATTACTACAATCTAATTTAATATTTAAAGTGCTCTTAAATTCGAAAATCTAATGTGAGAAGTTCGGCCATGTACCGCTATGAAAAGAAATAACCAATATATATTGCTTCCTTCTGCTTATTGATAGCACGCACATGATTCATGAATCAGAATCAAGTAATTAATTGAGAGCGCATTTTTCTCTTAGTAAATTTGAAAACTGAATCTATACGTCGCATATGAATTCACTGTCTTGTTTGTGATGTTCTTCGATGTTACTAGGGATCCGTCTAGAACGTACGTCGAACTATAGCGTCGTCGAGAGAAACCAACATAGTTTGGAAGTTACAACTGTACCCGTATCCAGTTGATGTAACTGCCGACTCTTGCGAAGGCTGAAGGATATTCTAATTCACATCCGTCACGTGCCACAAATGAACTCACGCCAATTAACACTTGCTGTCCTTGATTGTTGATCGTCAATGGTCCACCAGAGTCCCCTTGACAAATACCAACTCCTCCGTAGCCGTTTGTGCATATGTTCGAGTCTTGCACCAGGTGACCGTAGAATGACCGACATTTTTCTAGTGGTATCACTTCAAGCAAAACATTTCTAGCCATGGTGTTTGTAGTGGGATTGGTGACGTCCGAGTACCTTCCATACCCGGCGGCAATGGCTTGCTTGTTGCTATAGTCCATTTCCAAAAGCGGTCCCGACGGCAATGCTATGGGCTGAATGTCACCAGAGAGAGGGACATGAACGGGTAAATATAACATCGCTATATCGTTGGCGAATGTTCTCGAGTCATACGTTGGAAAAATAGCAATGGCAGATGCAGGAACTCTGACACCTCCATGGAACAGGAATGGTGAACCAAGGACTACAGTGATTCGGTGTGCTTGATTCCATCCGTCGAACCAGCAGTGAGCTGCCGTCAGGATTCTGTTTGAAGATAGAAGAGAACCTCCACACGCCGATGGTGAGGTGAATCCGACGATATCGATGAGAAGACCGGCCAGGTAAGGATGAGCGAAGACCGGAGCGATAGCTCCTCCGACGATGCGGCCATTTCGAGCTGCGTCTTCCGACAGTTTTATATTTTTAGCATTTTTGATGCCAACTTCCCGATGCCACCCTAGCGATTCCTCTCCCGCTGTGTCGTGGGTCCACGCGGAATGTATAAACAATAGACAGATGACCAAAAGGGTGCGCATTGTTGACGTTTGTAGTTTGTGATCAGAACTCGGACTTATATACTACATAGTTAACCTTTATCTGTTTTAATTTTTAATTATAGCTGATAAATAATAATTAAGCTGATAATGTTTTTATTACCCTTATTTTAAAAGGATTAACACTCTCGATTAATTCATTATTATTTTGCACATGCGACGTACTTTGGGAGTAACCTAAGCGGAGACATTATATCTACTAATCTTGGGATTAACGCGTATTTACGGAGGGAAATTGTGTGATACGTTTGTGTATATAGATCCGTTGTTTCAATATTATTACGTTAAAGTTCCTAATAGATTATAAAATTTCTAGAATTACTTATTTCTAGCGTCATTTACAAATGCGAAAGTCCCATTTATTTAGGTAGCGTTTGTGTTTTTATTCAATATGTTTCCTATCCACATAGAAATTCTTTTGCATTGCTTGGCAAACGTATCTTTGTAGCAAGAAGGAATGTATTGTCTTTGTCTATGAACAACGTCCTTATCTAGAGCGTTCATGCATACCTAATTTAAAACTGTAAGTACAGCTAGCAACAAAATTCGATTAACACTTCAGTTTTTTTAATCTTAATATTATGGAGCAAAATATTTTTATTATAATTGGAACAGAACTAAAATTTTAGGAATATTATCGCTAAGTTATTATATGAAAAGCTAAAAAGCAGTTTATCGAACTATTTTGTGTAAATTATGATGATATGTGCAAGTGACAGTGTTAATGTATTTATGTTGCTGACCATACCTAACATTGATTAATGTGAAAAGTAAGTAAACTTGTCCTTTAGCAGGTAAGTGACTAAACCAAGTTAGATTCAAGACTAAGGATTTGACTAACTTCCAGTTTGGTTTACGTAGATTTAGAGCAGTTTGGGTTTTTAAAACAAATAAGTTTACAATAGGAAAAATCATTGTTATCTAAGAAAATCGATGCAATTATTATAAATATAAATTAATATCATAACCAAATCATAATACAAATACTTTTTAGATTTTGCGGAGGTCACACGAAATTCGGATCACGTATCTGAGCCTAAACAAAAATGTTCTTTCTTCATGTTTTATCCTGTTAAAGAGGACCCGAATGAGTCATTACAGAGTTGCAGGAAGTACATACAAGGAAGTTTTACGTAAAAAATATAGTAAGTATAGTAATAGTAATCATCAAAGTATTCGAAACAAAATAAGAGATTAAAAGTAGATGTACCTAAACATAATATAACATTTATTTCTAGAATGTACTTTATCGATTTACTGATTTTCCTCTAGGCACTTTTTATTTAGTCTCATTTTTCAGAACCACTAAGTAGCATTCTCGATGTTCACTTTCACCTGAATTAGCTGTTGATTTACTACCATTGGGTGAGGTATTTCCTTCCCGAACCTTTTCAGTGCTCGATTAATCATTTATTTCGTAGCAGGGTTCCAAATTACGGAAATTTTGGGATCAGCGGCTTTGCTGGTTATCCGACGCTCGATATTTTTCAATACCTCCGCTCTGGTGAGAAAAGAGATTTCTATAATCTTTATAGTTAAAATACCAAGTATTTATTTTTGCCTTTGTAAAGGGAATTAGGTCAACATTTCGGTAACCTTAAATTTTGCTGTATGGGAGCTACATAATATATTATCTGGGTTACCTTACAGACACATACGTATAAAGTATCAGGGAACGGAAACGGATTCTCCTCAATAAAAACGAGACCGCGATATTTGTTGCTCGACCCCGGACTTGATAAATGATTGGAGAGGAGAAATAACCAACATACATTTCTTCACGAAACAGAACAGTAATGTTTACAAAAGAGAACGTACAAAGTGATATTTTATTTGCATTATGCTCAGAGAATACGAAATATAACTTGAGGGGTAGGTGAGCATTCAAAATTGTTTAGCGTGCAGGAACCATTTATTTGCGGTATTTGTCTTGCTGACGCTGCATTTATTCAAGTCAGAACTCACCGAATTTACTCTATTCGGTAAAAGCAAATTCAAAACCTAATCAACCTACCATTTCTGATTCGAAATAGCTCCATTCCATTCAGCTATCCCGTATCTTTCAGTCTGAATTGCTTGACTGTCCCGTGTGTTTAAATTTGGCTTATTAGCGGAAGGTATAAGGTTCAAAATGGTATGATATTTGTGTTGTCAGATTTTCAATGGTGCGTGTTATCTCGTTTGGTATGCGTCTCACGCGCCGCGCCGGCCAGCCTTCGTCGTGCATTCTAACTAAATGATCGCTAATGATGATGTTTTGGGCAGTAAATGGATACTTTTATAGGTGCCATTCTTTAGGAGGACGGGTACAGTTTTATTTGTATTCAGTTTAGGGAAAACAATTAAAAATACAGAATAAGTTTATCTTCTACGCCAATTAATGTTTGGTTACTTTCGAAGTTTAGTCACGCACGTGCAGTCGCAATCCCTAATATAAACGAATATAACAATATGTTCATTACTGTTGAGTTCCTTACAGTAATGAATATGTTGTGGATTAAACAGGCTCGGTAAAAAAAAAACTTTTGTTTCTAAAACTTATGTAATCACAATATATATAATGATAGGCAGTAAGTACCTTTTAAGCAAAAAATTGCTTGTATTAGGTACTTTCACTCTTCCGGTTTATATAAACAATACATAAGTGAGAAATTTAGCAATAAATTCAATACAATCAAATTCAAATTCTAAAACAATACCATTTACCAAAATTAAAATTAAAATTGAAGTCAAAATCAAAATCAGAATTAAAATTACATTAAAATCAAAATTAAAATTAATGACAAAGGTAAAATATATATCTAAAAGGTTTCGATAAGAATTGGATTAGGTTTAGCTTTTCGCCTTCCGCTGACTGAGCATTCAAAACAAAACTGAACTCATTAATGCAATTTTTTAAATTGAATCACTTGTGAGTCAGAGACGATGCATGTTTGTGAGTGAATTTTGAGTGCGATGCCGATGTGGCATCGCACTCAAAATAATTAGATATAAGATTAATTAATAATATATGTCCAAAAGCCTCTAAATTAAACAAAGATTAAAAAAATTAATAATTAATAAAGTGTCGATACGAGTTTCAATCGTCAGATTCCATTTACTTCCTGGGTGTCACCACTGTGTGGATCGCCCGGAGGACACGGTGGAGGTCTGCCCTGCTTGGGTAGAGCACCGCTGTGTCCTCACGGAGGCGATTGGCGGCGGCGATCTCTCGCGTCCGGCCCTGGTTAAGACCATGGTCCGGAGCGAGAGTGCATGGGAGGCCGACACTTCCTTCTGCGAAGCAGTAATGCTCGCGAAGGAGGAGGCGGAACGCGCGAGGGAGAGGCAAGATTCGCACCCTCGCGCCCCTAGTCACCGCAGGAGACGCCCTGGGTGTCGGGAGTCGCGAGCGCGGGAGAACTTATATGAGAATTTCCCACACTCAAAAAAAAAAGATACCATTTACCTGAGGAATAAATATGGCGATTTGACAGCTTTTGTATGAAAAATATGTCTAATCGCTTTATTTATTCGTCAGTTTTATACGTGGGATTTAACTGGCTATTGTAAAATCAGCTCAAAAACGTCATTCTATCTGTCATATTTAAATGATTGACAGAAATCTGACAGATGGCTAATCTCTTCTCTCGCATTTAGTACGTCGCTATGCGAGCACCGAGAAGCGTAGCACCGTCAAATTGAGCAAATAATTATTGAACGTCAATGCATCAAACTGCGCTGTCTCACCAGCGGTCTATAAACCATGTACGATCGATTCTATCTTATATACTTAGAGAGGTAATCAAGAATATTTTCGCATCGTAGCGAAAATATTCTAAATTACCTCTCTAAGTCCATTCACAGTTTGTTTGTGCTACGATTCTCGTAGCAAGCTCTACGTTGCTCTTTGCTACGAAAAGAATGGTGAAGGAATTATATGTCTAAATTAATATCTCCGAAGTTGAATTCGGGATTTTTGTATTGAGATTGAGTCAGAGTACTGCTTGATTGGGATAAGTTTATCTTAAGTCAAACAGAAGCCAAATATTATCATTTTAACAGTTTTTTATATACATTTTTACCACTCAACAAAGTTTCCTGAAAAAATCAAACTTTAGTTGACTGTTGGTGAGATACCTTAAAATATATTCGCGGATTGTATCAAAGTCCTTGTTCACTGTCCAATTAATGAATCATAATGCGTATAACTCAAACTCAAACTCAAAGCATTTATTTCAATTAAACCATTTTGAATTGTCAAGGAATCGGTCAGTCAGAAATATGAAGCTAGTTGCCCATTCCAAAGCGTAGTAGGTCTCTTTTAAATAAAAAAATTGTTACAAAATATTGGAATGTTGAAATTATACATGTGAAAACAATGTAGAAAGATGTGCACGTTAGAAGCGTCCGTAATAAAGAGATAAAACAAAGAACAATTTAAAAATTATTATAAGCCAAGCAACGTTTTGATTGACTGACTAATCTATTTATAAGCACCAATAAATCTGCCCATACGTAAGTAACACAATTGACAAAGATAGACTTACGGAATACAGTGAGTTGTTTTTCGGTCGAGGCTTTAGTGAAGATAGGGGTGTCTAGTGACACCTCGCACGAGTAGCTGCCACTCGCTGCGAAATCCAAGTTCTGCAGGATTATAGAGTTTTCCGTAGCTAAGGCGATCTGAAATGAAGCAAACAAGTCAATTAGTTTCGAATAAAGACGCTCACTGAATGTAAATAGAATAGTGGCTTTTGTTACAGTACAAGGACCAAGTTTGTAGGGCAATTTATTGAAATAGTTTCGGAGTTTAATGTTTGACCGGTGAACAATGTTGCCTGTTGCTTTGTCATAGACCGCTACATTAACGATAGTGAGTGTGATAATCTTAATTTTTCTTTTTAATATATATAAATTACGCGTCACGTTGTTTGTCCGCGATGGACTCCTAAACCGATTTTAATCAAATTTGCACACTGTGTGCAGTTTGATCTAACTTAAAAGATAGGGTAGGTAGGGTAGGTAGGGTAGGTAGGGTAGGTAGGGTAGGTAGGGTAGGTAGGGTAGGTAGGGTAGGTAGGGTAGGTAGGGTAGGTAGGGTAGGTAGGGTAGGTAGGGTAGGTAGGGTAGGTAGGGTAGGTAGGGTAGGTAGGGTAGGTAGGGTAGGTAGGGTAGGTAGGGTAGGTAGGGTAGGTAGGGTAGGTAGGGTAGGTAGGGTAGGTAGGGTAGGTAGGGTAGGTAGGGTAGGTAGGGTAGGTAGGGTAGGTAGGGTAGGTAGGGTAGGTAGGGTAGGTAGGGTAGGTAGGGTAGGTAGGGTAGGTAGGGTAGGTAGGGTAGGTAGGGTAGGTAGGGTAGGTAGGGTAGGTAGGGTAGGTAGGGTAGGTAGGGTAGGTAGGGTAGGTAGGGTAGGTAGGGTAGGTAGGGTAGGTAGGGTAGGTAGGGTAGGTAGGGTAGGTAGGGTAGGTAGGGTAGGTAGGGTAGGTAGGTAGGGTAGGTAGGGTAGGTAGGTAGGGTAGGTAGGGTAGGTAGGGTAGGTAGGGTAGGTAGGGTAGGTAGGGTAGGTAGGGTAGGTAGGGTAGGTAGGGTAGGTAGGGTGGGTAGGTAGGGTAGGTAGGGTAGGTAGGGTAGGTAGGGTAGGTAGGGTAGGTAGGGTAGGTAGGGTAGGTAGGGTAGGTAGGGTAGGTAGGGTAGGTAGGGTAGGTAGGGTAGGTAGGGTAGGTAGGGTAGGTAGGGTAGGTAGGGTAGGTAGGGTAGGTAGGGTAGGTAGGGTAGGTAGGGTAGGTAGGGTAGGTAGGGTAGGTAGGGTAGGTAGGGTAGGTTGGGTAGGTAGGGTAGGTAGGGTAGGTAGGGTAGGTAGGGTAGGTAGGGTAGGTAGGGTAGGTAGGGTAGGTAGGGTTTATATTTGATTGATTGCGAAACAAAGTTCGCCGGGTCAGCTAGTAATAAAATAAAAAATTAAAAAAAAGAAAACATTTTTATTCTGCACAAACAAAACACACATTTAAAGACAGAAATGTAAACGCTTGTAATGTATATTATACAAGTTTTTATTATTGCATATTATAATTGTAATGTATCTCGTTGGTAATCCTTAAATAAATAAATAAATAGAGTAGGTACAAAAGCACTGCTTCTTTACAAAAAAAAAATCCCTAAGAAATCCGGCCCCAAACATACTAACAGTTCAACATGAGAACCTCTCCTTTTGAGTTTGTTGTGACCGTTAAAAAAGGTGAATGTCATTAAGTTAAAAGGTACCTACACGAAAATACTCACGCTTACGACAAGGATGGTTCAACAAGTGGGCAGGTACTTATTATTATTAGGTGTTTGAATAGAATAAGGAATGTGGGAATATGGAAGTTATTCGGGCAAAGTAATCGATTTCCCGATGAGCTTGAGCAAAGCTTTGCGTTGGATTCTTGTTTGTCGACGTCGCACGGTCGTTGCTCGATAAATGATTTCAAATATTTTTCACCGTTAGGTAAGTAAGTACATATTTGTCCGTATGCTTAATGGATTATGTAGATTATATCATAAGCGTTATTTTGTGTGTTTTATTATTGATATATAACGAGTAACCTACCTGCATAATTGTATTCCGGCCCACACAAAGGAAACACAATAACAAAATGGAAAGCTTTTGAACGTATTTAAATGTTATACAAATGTACCGATTCATGGTCGGATTAATGTTCATGCAAACTATTATTTATTCATCTCTATATTATTAATTAATTTGAACATTATCATCCCTATGTTAATTACGAAATCAATGTGCGTCGAGTAGAACAATGGTAGCCTTGTATCCGAAATATCAATGGGATTCGGAGCCCGTAACCTCGACTTAGGTAGTTAGGCCTTCAGACAATTCACTCGGATATTCACAATTCGCTAGATCGACTCGGTAGTGAGGTCGACCTGTTACGCCCTGCTGCGGTGGAATGGAATGAGCAAAGTGCATGCAATGCAACTTACCTGAGGCACGCCGAACTAATTTAAGTGCGCTTTTACATTAGGTGCATACCGCCTGCTGTTAGCAGTTATAGTCTTTATTAATAATAACCTCGGTACCTATTATGAACGAAGCTGTTGTATAAAACCATGTTTGCGTAGGAGCCTGACTCGTCTTTTCCGTTTTTTTCGATGAGTGTTTATATTACTCTGGGTAGGCAGGAATCATCTACGTGCTACACTAAATAGACACAAACCCGACCGTTTCTTCCATAATAAAATGAGTTTCAAAGTTGAATTTACTAAAGCTCAGCTCAGTATCTAATTTAAAAAGGTAAGCGTCGAAAATTACATTTAAAACTAAAGTTTGTGAGAGTGAAACAACCCCACGAAAGCTGCGGGAAAATAATATTCAATAATGAGAAAATGAAACTTGGGAAGTGTTCTCTACGTTACGCGGTTGTAAAACAACTTGTATCACGCCTACATTTCACCAAGGAGGTTTCTTTTTATTTTCTTTGCTTACTTTCAGTATTATTTATGGCGTTCTAAAAATACTGGCTGTTAATGTTTTTGCAGGACTGTTTTTGTTTTACGTTATTGGGAGTGGCAAGCAAGGATGCTACCTACATCATCGCCGCCTTTAGGCATCTGCAATACCAGAAGGCCAATTCTCGTACTTCAAAAACGTTCACATTAAGTCGCAATCTATCAAACTTGTCAAAAATGTTGGTAAATAGATTGTATTTTTGACAGATTGCAAATGCGCACGTTCCTAAAATTACGGGAATTGCCTCTCTGGCAGCTGCGTCACCATCCCAGAGATTAAGCTGTCTCATGTGTCTGTGATTACACCGGCAACCATGCCCTTCAAACCTTACGGTCACAGCGATGCTGATTGATGGCAGAAATAGCTATGGTGTCAATAAATACTTTTACGGACAAGCTCATTAATTAATATAACTCTACAACTCACCTAATAACATTCTGCATATTATATTTTAGAGGTATGAGGAATAGGGTGTAAAGTTCACTCATCCTCTATAGAAAATGGAGGATCTTGCGACCAGACGGGTGTCGTGTCTGGTGGGCAACTGCCCAACGATTGATGTCGGGGTAAGGTGTAAATATTCTATTCCCGCAGTAAACTCTAATGCAGGATTTTGTGTGACGTCAGGTCTTTAATGCGTAGTTCGCATGTGGCGATGTAGATGTCGCCACAATATTATCGTTTACACTAAACGGTATCATTGTGCTTACACCAATTTATCTCGTCTGCTCTACGTCCGTATGTCACTGCAGGGATCCAGCAGAATATCAGCGTCAGGTATATTTGCCTGACACATGCTGAGCTGGACTCCCATTTGGCGCAACCTTGAGACGCACACCGCACCTTGTTTTTCCTTATTTCACTTAGACAAAGTATGTCATAATGTCACTCCATTTCTTTAAGTACGTATTTTTATTTTTTGTGTATTGGCATCTTGTTTTTATGTATGCACTGAATAAATATTTTATCTATCTATCTACCATTTAGCCTAAATAAATAAGAGGATGTCATCCCTAGGATACGTGAACAATAACCCGGCTGGTTCGCTTGAATCGTCGACAGAAAAGCGTTTAATTAATTAAGATCTATACAATTAGACGGTGAACTAGCGAAAAGGCGCTGGAGGAAAACCTTCCTGTACGGTGGCCATCGTTTTCTATTAATTTGGGAAAAAAATACTAAATATATATATTTATGCATTTACTACTAATAGATGTATGCAAGCACGAAGTTTCACGATTTCAGCATAACTTGAAAATCCTTGTTTTTCTACCCTATGTGGAGATTTTTTCCTAACCACAACTTTTTCACTTTGGTAGAACGAAGATTCGAGATTTATTCTCAAATTAAGGATCCACCAATTGGGCAAAAATTTTTTTTTGTCCGTCATGTTGATTATTAAAAAATATTGGACACGTATTCTTTGTTTTTTTACGTACCTAGTCAAAAGATTGCGGCAAACTCGAACTCAAACCATTTATTTCAAATAAACCAATTACAGGTACTTTTGAATTGTCAAGGGGTCGGTCAGTCAGAAATATGAAGGTAGTTGCCCATTCCCACGCGTGTCGTCCTATGGAGAAGAACGAGCAATACATTGAGTAGGTAATGCGTTAAAATGTGGCATGATTGATGATGACTCGTAGATTTTATACTGACTTGTGACGTAGCGAGCCCTCACTCCCCAACTTTAATGCGTTTTATCTAAACCATTTTTTATTAATATGATAAAGCAAAAAAATACGTGTCTAATATTTTTTATTATCTCACTGACGGACTAAATAGTTTTTTTTTTCCCCAGTCAACATCCCTATTATTTAAAACAGTCTTAGGAAGGTAGGTAGGTACATAAAAATCCACTGCGTTATGTACGATTAATATAAGTTTGGCACGGATCACTAAAAAGTAAAAGTACTTAGTAAAGGGTATCGATATAATATCCCCAATGTTTTGTGGGTATGTATGGATACGAGGCTGTAGTGCGAGTTAACCTCACGAATCCGGTCATGGCTAGCAACCTGCCATTACTTATGCATCGACGGTATCTTGACCCAACATCAATTGATGGGTAGGTGGGTATGGCCATAAGCGGTTATTGCTGATAAGGGAAGCTATGGTGACAATATACCTACACATGTGTGCTATAACTTCCCATCAGGTAGACTAAATCTTGCACGAGCCGATAAAAAATGTAACACCATCTAAAGCCAAGTGAAATCATTTATTTAAATTAGGCACATAAAAGTGCCCTTTCCAAATGGTAGTTTCTTACCAAGAAGAAATGGCAAGATACTCCAGAGTAAAGCTACGGATTCCTAGAAAAGCGGTGGCCGCCACATAACGGCAGCAGTGACGGCTGTCATGAAAATGATGGCAGTGGGGTTTGACCACGGTGTCAGAATACGCTCTCTAGGAAAACACTACTTTCATAAATTATAACGTTTCAGTATTCGCCGGTAAATTGCAGAAGGTATGTGGCGGCCACCGCTGTTCTAGGAAACCGTGGCTTACTCTTATAAAATGTAATTTTCAGACGTAATCATATTATTTTCAATATTAAGCTTCCATTTACGCTGAATAATGACTGTAAACGCATTTTCAGCTTACGGTTTTCGAGTCCGTAATTTTATTGAGTTGTTTGATTGACTCTTGAAGTTGTATGTAAATAATAATTCAGCAGGGTAATCATGTTGTCTTCGATTCAATTCTGGCAATAATATTTCGGTTATTACCTGAAATATTAAGACCTTGGCAATTTTAACCATTTATTCTTCGTCTATTTTGGCTTTGACAAAATATATTATGATGTAAAACTATTGGTGGCATAAATATTTATCTTACTGTTAGATAATAAATCGGCGTTCAAGTATTCTAAATTAATTTTCCAGTGTCCATATTCTTCTGACCAAATAATAAGACAATGATCTTATGAAAAATCCTCCAATTCATAAAGATATTCAATTTCAATGTATCTTTGTTGCAATCCATAATGTATACATACAGGTGGTAGGAATAAATAAATTGAAACAATTGTGGTTCCAGTCGAGCACAGCAAAATTTTAAATAAGTAGGAGAGAGGAAGCTTCTAAATATTTAATTTATATCCTATCAGTCTATTAATTTTTAATTTTTTGCAACAGTATTAGTTATTATATTTATTTATGTTATTACTCCATTGTCCAGACCAACAATAACCACTTTTAATTTAAACCCAAGTAAAACAACAAAATGAACGAGCCAGTGTACACTTGCCTGATACAGGAGCAGATCTAACTAAAGCCAAATCGTGTGGTAACCCCAAGGTAACGTTGACCTGGAAAATTAACTCCGCCCGCGCCATTACCCAACTGGCACCTACGGCTGTACATTTTTAAGGAACGTTCACATATTCAGGACCAAAGCAGAAATTGAAAAATATACTCAGTGTAATCATGAGTAATACTCGTATTAATTGTGTGTAGTAGGGTCTTAGTGAACGGATCAGGAAGTTGTAGAGTGCTGCTAATGGCGGTAATGGTACACAGGTTATTTTTGTGTATACTATCTTGCAGACAGATAATATCATGTAAATAAAGTTAGGATAACAGAACAACCGTAATACATAAAGACTTAGTTACCGATAGGTTAATAATCTTATCTATCTGAAATAGTGTTTGGCTGGGCGATTAACTTCTAGGCCAGCCTAGTTTATTAGTAAAATCCATAATTTTATTTATACAATAAAAATAAACAAACTCATTTAGACTTCTCAAGTCATTGAATTTGGTTTTGAATACATTCGGTAAAATACAGATTTAATTCAATCTGGATAATTAATAAATTTAAAACGTAACTTTAACAACGCTAGTGAGATTGGTTAATCAGAATAAAGGTTTACTACGAAATATATCTACACTTCATATTAATAATTAATAAATTTAAAATATAACTTTAACAACGTTAATGAGATTGCTTAATCAGAATAAAGAATTACTGCGAAATATATCTACTTTTTATATTAAAATGTTTTAATTCAATCTTACACGTCAGTAAATGTAGCGCGGCTCATAATTGGCGGTTGTACCTCACACAAAATCTACGCTGGCAGTGAATAAAATGTTTTCCGTTTTAACATTTCGAAATATTGCAATCAAATACTGTCACCGGTTTAATTCCGGTTCATCGATCCAGCTGGCGAGATTAATTCAGTCATATCCGCTCATGTGATGGCGGGAAACTTTTTTGTGAGTTTGATAACAACAAGGTTTTGATAAGCCTGATTTGTATATCTGAGTACCTAAATACATTGCAAAGGCGTGTTGTTTGCAATGGTGTTTTGTTTTCTGAGTTAACATGCAATTTCTAGAATAGCAGCACAATAAATAGAGCACTTTCTAGGTTAGGCGAGCGGTGCTCCAGGCTTGCAATTAGATTCTCATCGGTCACTAGATATTGTGGAGTTATCCAGGCAGAAGTTTGCCCAACTATAGGATAATATAGACTGGCAGTACCACTAACTTATACTGTACCAAGTGTTTTATATCCAATAGAAAATAGATAAAATATCAGTAGAAGTTAATATACGGTCTGAACTGTACCTATCTCAAGTGGACAATTACGAAGTTCGCTTATAGTTTTAGGACCAACTACTTCTTTTATTTTATAGTTATTGCTGATGGGTAGTATTGAGCCTCTCGATTAGAAATTAAATGACTCTTCAGAGAAATATAGTAACGTCATAATGTCTACATTGTTTTGTGGATTTGAACCCACACTACTTCTCTAGAGCTGACTAACAGGAAAATTATCTCGATGTTGTGTTTATACCGGTCTATCAAAAAAATAAAGTCGACAATAATGGTAACCGTACAGTTCTTTGCTATCTACCAACATAGTTATTTGCATAGTTTGTTAAAAATAAATAAAAGCCCTTGCACGACAAATTCTCAAGTAAGTGAATTTTGACTGTGTCTAATAATACCAGCCTGTTACTGTCCCACTGCAGGGCAAAGGCCTCTTCTCATACAGAGAAGGCACGAGCATTGATCACCACGCTTGCTCAAGACGGAGAAGAGAGTTGAGAGAAGAGGGTTGGTGATTTCAGACTTATATTAACTATAAGTCCAGGTTTCCTCACGTTGTTTTTCCTTCACCGATGTCAGTAATGTCCAAGATAAACTCAAAAAGTACATATGGATTGAAAAAGTCACATTGGTACTTGCCCGGATTTGAACCCACAACCTCGTACATGAGAGGCGAGGCCTTAACACTCGACCATCACGACACTTGACACTTGACTTCTCGTGTCTGATATGATAAAATTTTAGCGGAAGTAGATTTTTTGTCGGTAAACTTATTACGCGGAGCGGTGCCTTTAGGTACGTAGAAAAGTTTTGGTTCTCTTACTATTTATTCAAGCAAAGCAGAACTGAAATAAATTATCGCTTGTTTCTAGGCGAGGAGCTAGCAAATGCCAATCTGTCTTTATTTTCAAACCACTCTACGCTTTTTTAACAATGCAACGACTTTTTTCCTAAAGTTGCACTCCCAAGTTTAACAACCCTGTTGCTACTAAAAATATTCTGAAGACACACTCGTAGTGCAAATAAATTTTCATACAAACCACAGTTACAGTTTAGAACAAAAAATAACCGTTGCTTTGAATATGCTGTACTTATAAATGTGGGGGTTCAACACGTATCTGGTTCAAAGTGCCCATTTGTTAGTGTGAAACTTGCATAAACTAATTAATTAAGTTGCTAAGTGAGTTAAATAATAGCGCAACGAGTAAGGAAATAACTTTTTTCAACGAATTTTCACGTGACTATAGTTTCAACGTGGTAATTATAAAAGTACTCAGTACACTGTATAACGTAGACATCTTTTCATGGCTTTCATGTTCGGTTAATGTTTTACCGTTGTCAGATGTCGTTAGATGTTGCAAATTTAATTCAAATCCGTTCAGCCGTTTTAGTGTGAAAGCGTAACAAACAAACTCACTTTCGCATTTATAATATTAAATATTATTATTATGTAGTTAGGATATTATATTCGACTAAGGAGGGGGATACATTGTAAAGCATAGTTTTATAAATACGAAAATTCTTCTAGCTAACGTTATCTGAGCGAGCAGATTCAGTAACTAGAGTTTCAAATGTCATTACTTTGGTTTAGACATGCGTTATCAATGTTTAATTAATGGACTTAGGATGTTATTGTGCATGCATGCAAGTTCTGAAATAGCTTCTTACAACAACCTTCAACATAAGTATTTTAATCACGAATAATTAGTAATATTAGTAACCTACTTACAGAAATAAAATCATTTATCATTTAATATGATGCCCAGATGAAATCCGCTGACAAAATTGACGTAGCCCCCAGTCGATTAATTAGGTGTACCTTTGTTTAAGCGGGCTCCGCGCCGTTCGTGCAAAATGTACGCTTTGGTGCGAGTGTGTTCATTATTGTGACTGAGTGGAAGCTTTGCAGATCGGGACTAACGCTACATGAGGTAATGTCATAAATATGCATTACAGACAGTCGCTGCAACTCCTGGGAGATGACGTGAACGCGACAACTCCACTTTGACATTGAGCGATGATAACTGAGACTAATGAACAAAAACCGTCGCTAGTTATACCAAGTAAAATAAGACATTAAACGCTAACGCATAGACACGTAGTGTGAGAACGTTAGTACACAAAAGCAATACACTCCTAGTTTTAAATTACACGTCTTAGAAAAGCGAAATAACAATTTTATTCTTGGCTATTCAGGCCGAGAGCTCTTCTGTTATAGCTAACACGATTGCTGGAAAATGTGCATTATTCACTTACGTTGAGCACGGCTCCGGGCGTAGTAAAGTTTCTATAAGGCGGTTTCCGGTCTCTAATGTACTGGAAGATTTTGGTGCCGTGTCGGAGGAAGACCACTTTGTCAAGGAGATGAGGCGGCACGTCGTGCACGCACCGGAGCCGCACGGAGCCGCCGCGTGCCGCCCACCGCTCCATTTGTAACTCCACGCGCACCTCCGCGTGCCCACGTACTGGAAAAAATTCAAGCATATCACTGCCTATTGCTCACTTTGTTTAGGCTGAGTGGGGTAAATGAGGAGGAAATGTTACTGAAACGGTTTAGAACTAAAGTTAATGCTTAGGTAGGTACGTATTTCTAAATGTAATGTAGGAACACCTGTGCTGTACCTATTCATAAAAGGTATAATTGTTTAGAAAATATTATGTTCGAGACTATCGGACATCAGTGTCCAGATTCGTTATTGTAGATAGCCAGTTCAAATATATTCTACTACTAAATAATTCTCGTAAATATTATAAAGGTTCGCTTCGGTGTTTGTATCTGATCAAAACATGTAACAACTGAAATATAGGTGGGCAGTGTGGAGGTAATTCCAGGCGCGCTTTACACGCACCCTTTACAGACACAACGCAGTCGTTTTTTATGACCTTTGTCACGTTTTTTAGAAATTGCGTCGGCTCCCTTCTGTTCCCACGATCCAAGAGAACCCATGCTGTTCTTCTCGTCTTATTTCCATTGTATTTTGAACTCTTTTCACTTAGATGTAAAGTTCTCGGTACGTAGCTGTTTGGTATTAGGGAAATGTGTCTTTGTTAGTAACATACTCGGGTGCGCCTCCGTAAACTCAAGGTTCATGACAACACGTTTTATACGCGCTGTTATTGTGCGGTAGGTAATGTAAAAGTGTAATACTTACATATAAAGAAGGATAATTATTTTAACGACCATCGCATGTAAGTACAGATCTATGAAAATCCGACGTGTGGTTGTTTAGTTGTGTTGGTTTCAGAATTTTGATTATGGAATGGCGTTTGTTTTTATAACAAAGTAGGTTGGTACTACTGCATGTAGATAGGCAGGAATACTTCCCTACACTACAGTCTACAACAATTTCCTCAATCCACAGGAAGAACTGACGATGAAATATAATGTGCAATCAAGTGAAATGGAAAAGCTCCGTGAAATAGCTCGCATCCTTCTTGCGTGCTATAAACCATTTCCGTCAGTTTGATGGTTTGCACGTTTTATGATTTTCACCGCTCTATTGCAACTTTTAGTTGGTACGCCGCGGTACAAAATTAGAATATTAGACAACGTCTAATCATTTTAATATTAGAGTTAAAAATGGAGTCAGAATGCCAAGCATTTTCAACTCGACGAGACACATTCGTGTATAAAGGCAGTAAGAAAAATCATTATTATAAAAAACAAGTCCTTGGATTATAGCAATGTGCGATAAATTAGACGTGTGTTAGTTTTTAATTAGCATTATATTTGTTGATAATAACATAGTTGTATTGCGTGAATATGTCAATAAAGACAGCCCTATTTAGACAGTCTATATATATAGGTATTTAGGGGACTTTTACTTTACACCCTGTTCCTCATAAGGAACAGAGTGTAAAGTTCACTCATCCACCATAGAAAAGGGAGGATCCTCCGAATAGACGGGTGTCATTTCTGGCGGCAACTGCCCAGAGATTGAAGTCGGGAGCTTGCATATATTTCCATCGCGCGGTAAACTCTAATTGCGCGATGCAGGATTTGTGTGACATCAGGTCTTTGATGCGTAGTTCGCATGTGGCGATGTAGATGCCGCCACAGGTATGTAGGTATATATTTGTAGTACCTCGCTGGTCTAGTGGTCGTAAATGCTACTGGGTTCGATTCCCAGGTCGGGCAAAGTGTTATTGGGTTTTTCCATCTGGAATTTCTCAGTAGCAGCCCGGAGTCTGGATTTGTGCCCGATTGATGGCAATAGGCTTGCCCCCTATTACATGAGACTCAGACATAACTGGCGAAATGTGGGTGTACTATAGGAACACCCTCTGCCTTACCCTTCCGGGGATACAGGTGTGATATAATGTTATGTTATGTGTGTACATATTTGTATAACCATTGTCCGCTGCTATTAAAGCCAGTGCTCCCTTTTCAGGAGCGGTTTAAATAGCTTTACTATAAGAACCCTCGCTGATTTTTTTTTATTCAAATGGCCGCGACCCACCTTTATCCGTACCTACCGAACAACCCTAATGAAAATATTTATCATAACAAATTTACAGCCAAAAGGCGTTAATAATAATAATGTACTTAACACGATTAGGCTCTTTGCTTTGAACTCGTAAAGTCTGGTACGACGTACTGTACGGATAACTTTTAGGGCGGCGGTGAACACACAAACGAAATGCAAAAGTACCTCAATAAGTATTTGGAGGGAAAAGGTGATACAATAGTGATGATGCCTGGGTCAAAAAAAAAAGAAATTCTATTTAGTCCGTCAGTCACATAATAAAAAAATATTAGACACTTATTTTTTGCTTTATCATATTAATATAAAACGGCCAAGTGCGTGTCGGACCACGCACAATAAAGGGTTCCGTAGTTGGGATGAATTTATACCAAGAACAAACTTAACATTGTAGTTGAAAAATATGTTCTCCCATACGGAATGTATGGGAGATCATGTTTTTCAAACCGCAAATTTAAGTTGGTTGATTATTACTCGTTAACCTGTACAGCCTACTTAGCTCTGATAGTTTTCCTTTTAATTTCGTTATATATACTACTGCTGTGATTTTTTTCACAAATCCAAGTATAACGATTTAGCTGGCAGGGGGCGGGGATACACTTGACTCTAACAAAAAATTCAGTTAAAAGCTTAATATTTCGCAAACGGATCCCTGAATCCAAAAATAGTTTTTACAAACTCACAATATTTTTGAACAATATTTCTAACGATACTCCACAACATGGGGTAGACGAGAAAACAAAAAACATCCCCACTTTACGGGTGGAGGAGGTACCCTAAAAAAAAGTCTTGATATATTTTACCACTTTTTCGGCATGATTAATATATATATATATATATGCCAAATTACAGCTTTCTCGTACTAACCTTCTCTGAGCTAAGCCGCGGACAGACAGACAGACAGACATACGGACGTGGCGAAACTATAAGGGTCCCTTGTTTACTACGGAACCCTAAAAATGAGTTACATAAAATGTGTTAAAGTTGGGGAGTGGGAGTCGCTACGTCAAAAGTAAGTATAAAATCTACATACTCGTGACGTCATGGCACATTTTAACTCAATGTATCGCCGTAATCTTTTGATAACGTAAAAAAATAAAAGAATACGTGTCTAAAATTTTTTAATAATATCATGACGCACAAAAGTAGTAGATTGTTTGCCTAGGGACCAAACAACTATTTTTAAGGCGAGAGTACGTCACTTGAGCTTAAAATAGTGTTGGAGGTGAACACTCTACTTTTTATCACCCTCTGTGAGAAAAAAAACGTGTGTGGTCCGGCCCTCGTCAGGAACGAATTTCCTTCTAACGTATGATTTAAAACAAAAACAAAACTTTCGTAGCCACCACCTTGGATTTACATTTTGACCTCATTATCGACTTTAGCACCCTCAAAAACTCTGAAAACGACAACATGACGAAAATTTTGAAAACTTTCACAGCCGTCATCTTAGATTTACATTTTGACCTCACTATCGGCTTTACCACCTTCGAAAACTATGAAAACGAAACCTATAACGAAAAATATGATAATTTTTCGCAGCTGCCATCTTGAATTTTCATTGTGACCTCACTATTGGCTTTTACACCCTTGGATACCATGAAAACAAGATAAATTTGAAAATTTCCAGAGCCGCCATTTTGGATTTACATTTTGACCAAATTCAGACTTTTTCTCTCTCTTGCCAGCCTGTTACTTGTTCATACAATGTTAGTGATTGATCTTTTTGGTTATTGGAACTTTTACTAACAATATCCACGTTCCAAATTAAATGTTAAAAAATGATTTTTAGTCCCCGTTTACGAAGAATAAATAAGCTCTTCTTGAATAGATGTAATAAAAAAAACATCTTCCCTTACAGTCCCGAAATGTACGTGCAAAAGATCGTAAGTCGGTTGCGAACATAATTACAATAACTTCTCATGAATGTCCACTATGTGACAGTGGAAACTATGAAAGAGAGCCCTATTTTTCTTCTCTATGGTACCTAGTAGGTACCTTTATCTAGTCTATAAATAAAAGAGCGAATGTGCGTGTTGTGTTGAAGGGAATTTTGATTGATATTTATATGATTCAAATTTTCTTCCATTAGAAGATTATACCACATTTTGCCAGATTATGCCACAATTTTATGTTTTACATACAATTATATGTGTATGTTGGGCCACAAAAGGGATGAATGAAAGGCAATTGCATGCAGCCGAGATGAGAATGTTAAGATGGATGTGTGGTGTTACACGAATAGATATGAGTACATAAGAGGAAGTCTGAAAGTGGCACTAGTGACCGAAAAGTTGTACCTTCGTGCCTCGGAAAGCACTTTAAGCCTTTGGAGGCTGTCATTTGTAGTACTTTGCCAGTCTTTACGGGTAGTCAGAAGCCCAAAAGTATGACAATCAGTCTTACCGAAGAGTATCGTGTTACCCAGTAACTCGGTTGTGGAGGTCAGATAGGCAGTAGCTCAATATAAAATACTTGTATCCAGTTGCATCCGGTTAGACTAGAAGCCGACCCCAACATAGTTGGAAAAAGGTTAGGCAGATTGTTTTTTTTATCAAGAATCATTTTGAGTAGTTAAAGTAACGTATGACTTAAGTTCCTAGCACAAGTTCCTGTAATGTAATGAAAATGAACAGCAATATACCGATCGAGAAACCACGAAACGTATAGGTGTCAACCAAATGCTCAGAACTAGAGCTGCAACGAATATCCGGCCACTATTCGGTATGTGGCCTATCCGGCCATTTTTTTACTATCCGGCGCACGGATTGACATCTTGTACCGGATATCCGGCTAGCCCGATACTTGGTTTTATTTTCGTAATAAAATGCAAATAATACTACTAATTTCGAAAAACAACCTGTTTATTTAAAATATATATTAATTTTTGGGCCAAATCACTATCCGTTGCAACTCTACTCAGAACGTAACAACTGAAATTGTAACCGTGGCTCGGAAACGTTATTTAAAACGTTTCTAACAGTTATCGTTCTTCTTTGTACAACATTTTGTTCGGAACGAAAACGAAATGAGATCATTATCAAAAACCGGTTTATTCCGCAGGACGCGGCCGCGCACGGTAGCGTGCGCCGGGAAGCATGATTGAATGAATGAATGAGTGAACTGAATGAGTATGAACTTGTTTAGTTAAATTGTACCTTATCTTCATTTCATTACATCGTTGATAGGGTTGTGCGGGTTTCCTATCGACCAACCCAAAAATGGTTAAAAACGTTTTATTAACCGAGAACGATTTAAATTTTGTTCTTCTTCAAAAACATTTTAATAACGTTCCGTTCGAACGTAACCGAAACAAATCGTTCCTTAGGTTTTAAAGACGAAACCGATTAAAAAAATACACCGTTATCCGAGCCCTGATTGTAATCATAGCTGTATATGGATTCAGAAATAAATATACCTAGATAATACTCGAGACAAATGAGGCTTCGAGATACCTTTATTACAGTAAGCTCATACTCTCAGAAACAAGTAAATTTTGAAACAAAATGGCAGTATTAGGAAATGATAATGATAACCTCTAACTCTTTATAAATATATAATCCTGCATCTTTCCATCTACTCAAGTAACCGCTGTGAAAAATAATTAATATGATTATCAAATAATGCTGTATGTATACTGATAAATACTATTTTAATTACGCAGTCTGGCGTTGTAATCCGGATAATCTTCAATTATGATAAGCTTTCCTGGTAGGTACTGTCCGCGGGTATTTGTAATCAAATATTAAAAACAATGATTCCAGTAGCATGGACACAGAATGCTAATCTTCTTTGATATTTTGTTTTTTTGGGAATATTTATAACTTATTAGCTGGAACCCGTCACTTCATTTGCATAATATAAAAACTTGAACCACTCCTTAGACCCGCTAAGGGTGTGAGTTTTGAAATATTCTTTCTTAGCAACACTACACCTTCTAAAAACTAAGAACATCACTAAAAGTCTTCCATTCTGCTTTTATTGGTTCTGGCTTTGGTGTCTCGATCAGTCGTTTAATCACATATAATAAACTGTTAAATTAAGGTCACACTAAAATCCAAATCGCTTGAATGAACCCTGGCGGCTGAGAGTATGTCATGCTCACTCAAATCTCTCGTTGGTGGTGGCTTGTATGTGTTGGATCATTAAGTTCCCTTCAAAATGGTTGAGTTAAATGGTGCCGATCCATGCGTCATGTTCGTGAACGGGCGCCGTCAGTGGGGACTGGTCATCTCTTTGCTGCCGCGGCTTATTTTAATTTTGTTTTTATATTTTTATTACGGACGCTTTTAACGTGCACGTCTTTCTACATTGTTCTCACATGTATCAATAATGACAACATGAATGATGTAACTAATACTTTTTTACAATATTCTGATTTAAAAGAGTGTCCGTGGAGTTTCATGCCCGTTCTTCTCCATAGGAACCTACTACGTGTTGGAATGGGCAACTAGTTTCATCTTTTTCTGACTGACCGACCCAACCGACCCGACGAATTCAAAAGTACCTGTAATTGGTTTATTTGAAATAAATGGATTGAGTTTGATCCAATGAAAACTGAATAACGACTCGGGTGTATACTTTATATTATATCTTTCCATGGAACAAGACTTCTTAGTAACTTCTGTTCGACGATTTATTAATGTACAAATGTGAAAATGCAAATACCAATTTAGTCTCAAACGATTGCGTAACATTATTGATAAATCGTTTGATCCTACCTACTCTAATATTCCTACTATCACATGGATGCGTTTCGGTTTACTAATTCACAATCGCTTACGTCAGCGCATTCTCAACGACCATTGTTGCATTCGTGCAGAAGGGACACGTCAAAAGCGTTAGTAATTCATCAATCTACATTAAAGTGTGGTACAAAAGGCTATTGTCTACTAGAGCAATAGAAGTTTAGGAACTTATGACATGACCGTCATGTTAACTCAACCGCTCCTCGTAAATGTCTAATAAAGTCGTCAACACTTAGGAATACACCTGTTTGTTTATTTGTCGTACAACAGCTTTAAAACGAGGCTTCCCGTATGGCATTATTCCGTTTGTGAATGACCTACATGTGTTTTACAGCTTCATTAAACATTTTCATTGTTTCAGAATAAAATAAAATTCTCTTCGGACTGTTGTTTGAGCGTTATTGGTATCGTGTGCTAATTGCACAATTGTGTGTGTTAATTGCACAAGGGAAATTAGAGACCTTTATTGTTGAACTGTCTCTTTGTTTCCCTGTTGTTAAAGATTTCCAACACGTTTATTTATATGTTTTTAGTGACAAATGACGTGGATGTGGTCAAGACAGTGAGTAATGTGTGACCGGTGTCGTGTGTTCTCTCTATCCTATAATCCAACATTAGTAACTTGTGTTCCCGCTTCCAGCTTTCTGCTAAGTCAGCTGATGTTGTACTGTAGTCGGTCTGATTTATATATAATGCCGAACAACTTTCTAAGATGAACATACGAATGTTATTTATCAACTTGAAAGAGCTCTTGGTCTTATATATTTAAACGTAGGTATATCTTTACATTTGTTTACCGAAAAATGTAGGTATGTGATAAGATACTTATGAAAGCATGTTATTTTTTGAAATATTAAATTCATAACCTATTCAAAACATCCAATCAGCGGAAGTTTGCGGGTGTAACTTTATAAGGCAATATAAAAAAAGTTCAAAACTGTCGTAAAACTAAGCGACACAAGTTGGTAACTATGCCAACTGCTCATGTGCTACGATTTCTTTCACCTCAACTACCATTTACCAAAGTAATCCGTTATCATTAGCATTTGAATGCTTTTACTATACTTAGTAGATAGTTGGATACTATCAAGAAGCACCATTCTTCATTGTCTAGACGTAATTTCAACAAACGAGTAGCTTATCGCATTAATGTTTGTAGAAGTGGTCAATAAACGAAGCTTCAGTGTAATGCTTGTCGTTCAGCGGTGAGGGAGAGCGTTACGATCGATCGAGTTTGTAAATTGAGTAGTTTTCTAGTAAACTCATGCCTAGGAGTTTGAATCAGATATCAGAAGTTACTGAACTTTACGCTAAGTTGCTTCTGGGTAAGCTTCTGAAACTCTTTATTAGATCTTCACTAATTGGACAATGACTTGAAGTGTGTTGAAAAATGCTATGTAGGTACAAAAACTTACACAGTCTTGTACCTTACGTTTTTATTTGATAGATTGAACAAATAATGTATATTATTTACGAGACATTTTAATGTCGTGGACACAAATTATTCATAAGCTGGTGTATACTTATAAACACAATGGCTGAAGGTTTTTCTCTAATGAATTATAAAGGCTCTCGGCTCAGAGCACATGGATTTAATATTCTATACAATAAAACCCGGCACAATCGTAAAACCTTTCTGGTTTCATTAAAACTGTAATTTGTTGTTTTCGAGCGACTTAAAAAAATACTTTTGTGAAAATTTTAGGTAAAGGTGATATTTATTTGGAAATAAAACGGCCCATTAATAAAATGCGACACAAGTTTTGAAACGACACTAGATATTATCCTAAAATATATGTTCCTTTTTGTTAGAGTAACCTACTTTGTGTTAAAATAACCGCTTCCATAAAGTAGATCAATTAATTAGGGCAGTTTGGTGGGCCTTTAATATCCATTAGAGTTTTTCACGTCTAAATTTAAGATACCGACATTGTATGTAGGTACGATTTCGTTCCTTATTTTTCTTTAAAGCCGTCAATTCAGTTCAACTTTACGGAGCAGCGGATGGAATACCTGAAATGAAAAAGAATCATTCTAATCGGCTAAGGAATCCCCAGAAGGTTGTGTTTGTGCTTTCCTTCAAGCTCTTCCAGAGATACACACGGTATACTTCGTCGTAACACACGTACGTTTGATTCGACCCATTTCGCAACACTCATTTATAATTTAAAGATCAATGTCTTGTCGCCACCAGGTTACAGACATATATATGCGTACCCCACACAGCCCTTATTGCTAGTTATAGTACTCACATATATGCCTAATATCTATTGCAAATAATATAATATGTTTATGTACTAGATTACATGCACAAGAAATAACAACATTCTTTTTTAGATACCCATTGGACGCAATGACAATAAAAAAGATATAAAATAAAAAAACCAGGTGGCTACAGATCTTAGACGAGGCCCGAGAGAGTCATAAGGGGCATGTCCCTTCTAGAGAGTAAACCTTTTTCCCGAGAATGTTTCTTGAGCCAGACCGCATGTAAATATATCTACACAGAATAAGTATAGCGAGATATTTACAAAATACTTACCTATATTGATTAGCAATGTATGGAACCAATTATGTTTGATAGATTCCGCAATTTCTGTACAGGATGAGTTCATATAAATAATGTTGCGAGGGTGCTGAGGTCTTAATTTATTTATTCGCACTTGATCTTTCCTTTTTCGAGCACCTCACGTAAGCATCACGTTTCTGTCCGTTTGTGCCATATTTAGGAACAATGAGTTACTCACGTTTTCAAACCAGGGCTTTTTATTTTTATCATATTTTTATAAAATATACAGTTTGTCTCGTAGACTAGATATGGGTAAGTGTTTAAAATTCAGAGATTTAAGGAAAATTTCGGCTTTAGTTTAGCGAAAATTTTCTAGCTATTCAACAGAATTTGAAAGCATTGATTGACCCATTGATAAACCAACGTTCCGTATAATAGAATTACTAAAGGATTTCATAACGGAACGCTGAGAATGTGCCTGTTCAACGATGGCTCTATATAGCAATTGTGACGAAAGCCACAATCGAATGTGAGTTTTGGGCAGTAAAAGTAAATGGTTTTGCAGTAACAAGAATATCCAGTACATGTATTTCCTAGATCGGTGTAGTAGCCAAGGCGCGGTATACTCGACCTATATTCTGAGACGTCCCTACACGGATTGTATCTGTTTTTGATGCAAATATCTTGTGTGTTGATGCAGTCTTTATGAACACAATGCGAGGGACTCCGGCTTGATTGTTATTAAAGTTTTCCACGAGCTAAGAACTTGGTTTGAGTGCGGCTCTGACGATGCAGCATTCAGCATTATATTTCCTTCAAGTATCTACTCAGCACAATTATTTATGGGAGAAACACAGTATGAATTGCTGCAATCTCGCTACATAGATAATAAGCCAAGAGGTGTCTACTGTTGAACATAGACTAAAGATTTTTGAAGGGATTACAGTTTCAAAAGTTGTCAAAACACTTGCCGGCGGGTCATGCTAATGCTCATTTTCATGAATAATTTATTAGGCACCTTTGACAGCAGTTATTTAAATATAGTGAGCTATATTTTTTTAAGTCTATCTGTACTGTGCCATTCTGATAAAAACCAAAAGATAATATAACATATAACAACACTGCAAGAGGTGACCTAAAGTAGTATACTCACATTTCGGCAGTTATATTTAAGTCCCATATAATAGGGGGTGAGCCTATTGCCATCAACCGGGCACAAATCTAGACTCAGGGCTGCTACTGAGAATTTCCAGATGGAAAAACCCAATAACACTTTACCCGACCCGGGAATCGAACCCAGGTCCTCATGCTCAGCAGTAGCGCTTGCGACCACTAGACACATTACTAAAAATACTGACTTATTAATCAGTTTTACTTAACCAGACTAGACGTTAACTTTATCAAACTCGTATAAAATATAATTTGGCTGGTGGAGTGATATACTCGTAATTATTAATAAGGGCAGCGTCGATTACCCTGCTGCATGTGAGTTAGTGTGAGTAGAGGAAGTTATGCTATTTTGCACACGCTAAAAATTCTAACGATATTTTAAATATACTTAAATAAACATGTGATATTAAATAGGTAGGGTATGCTGGAAATTGACGCATGTTTACGGTAGGTAATTATTAAGTGCATTACATTATATACAATTATTCAATCAGTCATTTTTTTATAGTACTTATTAGGTAAATACAAGACGTCAGTAAAGTAAATTCAATAGGGATGAATACAAAAAAAAAAAATATCCGTCTTGGAGATTATTAAAACATATTGGACACGTATTTTTTTTTTTTTTAAGTCAAACAAAAGTGAATATCACTAAGCACTCATCCGCGATTAGGTACCTAACTTCAAATATGCAACGTGTCTTCCCTCATAAAGCCCACTCAAGTGCAGGGCGAAGGTTTCTGGGTGTCTACTGTCTAGATAACTTCAACTTCAGCTGAAAACGGGACGTGGAAACTTCAGCGAGAGAGCTACTTAAATAAAACGAACTGGAGCATCTCCAAAAATTTAAGCATTCATTATTTTTTCCATTTCACAAGTGCGGTCACATTCTGTAGCGGGTCAAGCAGTTTTCAATCTTATATAAGTAAGCTTTAACGACCCCTTGAAGGGTGGCTTTGAATACGTAAAGGGATATACCTGAATAATTTTATTTGATTACTTCTCCGCATTTTAATGCGTTCGCATTGATCTACTTGAATTTTTATTAGCGAGGTTTCGTTCTTTTCCATTCATTACTTTAATTGCAGAGTAAAAGCATCTTGTATTATTATATTTCGGCATAAAATAATTTAAGAATAAAGGGATACACCTGAATAATTTTATTTTATTACTTCTCCGAATTTTAATGCGTTCGCATTGATCTACTTGAATTTTTACTAGCGAGGTTTGTTCTTTTCCATTCATTACTTTAATTGCAGAGTAAAAGCATCTTGTATTATTATATTTCGGCATAAAATAATTTAAGAGAAAGTACCTAGTTATACTTACTACCTATTTACACGAGGTTGTTTTAAAAAGTTGTAAATAAACGAATACTGGAATTAGAATGATGTAGGTATATAGTTATTGATTAAAAATGCTATAATCGTAGTAAAACGAGGAAGAGACTGAATCATAACTGCAAGTCTGCATCTGTCGCGAGACGCTAACCAGTTTTTTAAATACGGTTGATCGAATAGGGATGTTGACAAAACATTATTTTTGCCCACCATGTAGATTATTAAAAAAAAAATTGGACACGTATTTTTTTTTTTAACGTAGTCAAAAGGTCACGGCAATACATGTGGCATGACGCCCCGGTAGATTTTATATTGACTTGTGACGTAGCGAGCCTCCACTCCCCAATTTTAATGCGTCTTATCTAAACCATTTTTTATTAATATGCTAAAGGAAAACATACGTGTCTAATATTTTTATATTATCTGACTGACGGACTAAATAGTTTTTTTTCCCCAGGCAACATCCCTATCTGTTATATTTGTCCTAATAGAGGATTAATCGAATCAAATGGGTTTGTATAGTAGTGGATATTCCACTAAGTACAAATACGAACTGCATTGGCTATTAATGTATGCAGCTCATATACACATATAGGCACTGGTCGGTGCGATTTTATCGAGGCTTTTCGCGCTATTTGCGTCTGGTCACGTATACTGTCTAGATCCTCTCCGAGCCATCTCTGATACCAGCTACTGGATTATTATCTAAAAAAAATATACCTACCAGTAATAGACAGCACTGAGAGGTCATTGTGGAGGTCAGATAGGCAGTCGCTCCATGTAAAATACTGGTTGTCTGCTGCATCCGGTTGGAATGGAATCCGAACCCAACATAGTTGGGAAAAACTTAGGCAATTGATTGATTGACATTGCCTCTCTTCTAACTTTCTGTATAAAATTTTAAAATAGATGACATACCTTAAGGTTGCACTAGTCGACGGCTCGAACTCGTTAATGGGCGTGGCTAATATGCATGCTATTTAGTAAAGTTATTTATTTATTTAGTTTTTATTTTTTTACTCTACTCAAAATAAAATTATTTGAACCTTTTAATAAATTATCGATCTTTTACGGTTTCTATTTTGCCATTTTGATACAGCATAAGTTATTTATTTACTCCCAAAAATGAGTTAAAATTAGTGTTGAAATATGGAAGTGTTGACGCTCATAACTTCCAAACCAATACCTTTTCCCAATTCTGCTTCCATACAGGGCTAGATAATGACAAGATAAATTGATATATTTTTTAGTTTTGAACACACACCGTCAAACAGACGAGTAATCACTATTCTACGTTTGTATGAAAGAATGACTGACTATTGCACCCTTAAGACTATCAGGCACCTAATAGTAGATTATTTACTAAGGGAATAAAGCAGTGCCTTAAGTCACAGGCGCTATATTGAATCCCGAATGTAACGAAGCTCGTGAACGAAGCGAGGGAGAGTTAGGACTAGAAGACGAGGGATTCAAGCTCGTCCAAGACGAAGGCACCTTTATCCTCGAGAAGACTAATCTCCTCTCAATCTACTTTTCGCACCTGCTACGAGGTAATAACAACCAACTCGATTTCGAATTAGTAGCTTATGAAACTGTAAGATAACCGGGGAATACCTAATTATTTGCAGTTTCACACACAATTTGATGTAAACTCGTGAAATTTAAAACATAATAAATAATATCGTAAATATGACTAACATCATAACCTTGGAAAAATCCAACATTCTAATGTGGGCGGTACGCGCCCCAGGAACCGATCAGCTGTTAGATGACATGCCGCCATTATCGCCACAGATTATGTAGAAACAGCGGTTGGGCGAGTCTAATAAGCACATTATTCAATAATTTTGGACTTGACCATGTACAGAAAACAATTATTTTATTATAGTTGTAATTATTTTTGTCTTATCTATTTATTTATTTTATTTAATAAACATTGCATAACATCACGCCTGTTCCCCGAAGGGTTAGGCAGATGTGCACCTATAGTACACCCATATTTCGCCAGGTACGTATAAACTTATTAGTATACTTAATTTACTTTATTATTTAAACGTAAGATTGTAACAGTAGTATAATAGTAGATTATACAACAAGTGAAAAAAAGGGAATTTAATTCGAGGGATACAAGGACCGAGATATTTTTTTCTTTCACGAGTTGTTTACTCTACTTTTTACCATTGACTGCGAGAAAATTAATAGTAGTATAGTATTTATATTTATCTGTCGTAGTTGTAGTATTTATATGACTGCCTCGTTGGTCTAGTGGTCGCATGCGCTACTGCTGAGCATGAGTTCCTGGGTTCGATTCCCAGGTCGGGCAAAGTGCCTGCTGGGGTTGCGGGTTTGTCCGAAAGGGATATTAATAAAGATTTTTTCATGGAATGTTATTCCATGAAAAAATCTTTATTAAATTGCGTAATTCCATTGTTTTGTTCGTCAATGGCAACTAAAACCGGGCATTGGTCGAACTGTACTTGAAGAAAGTATTATTTTTAAGGTAAAAGTTTTCGTATAAATTGAGGGTCCAAATACAAATCACATTATGCACCAGCGGGTCGTAATAAAATCCAGTACAATATTATTGCCCGGCTATTGTTAGGTTTGCATGATGTATAATTTGAGATTAGCTAGGAGGTGGTGTGAATAGTAGATTGTTTGGGACTATTTTAAAGCGAGGGATTCAAAGTACGACGAAGAATAAACTAGCTCTTTTTGAATAGCTGTGATGAAAAACTTATTAATGGGGTTTAACCCGCCATGTTAAGGAGGTTGGGGTTATCATCATCAAAGAAGTAAAATAAAGAGAATTCTAAAAATCTACATGGCAGACAATAAGATTTTTTTTCATTTCACAATTTAAGAATTTGGAGGCTCCAAATTCTTAAATTGTAACTGAGTTGCTTATCTGATAAGCAAGCCTAAAGCTGAAATAACCCAAAGTTTTTTTTATCAAATCTTTGATCTTAACCAGTTCAGTCTTGCCTTGTTTTAGGTCAAGGTTGTTACATTTTTTGAGATGAGTTGCATAAGGAGCACTGTGGAGGCGCAAATGTGAGATAAATCACGATTCACGCTCATTCATAAGACGTGAATTATTCTGCGATACTTTGAAACTGACTTATTGCCTCTCTCTTTCTTCCTTCTTAATCAGTGAAATGTTTTATATTAAATGGTCATGGTTATTTCTATATATCATATCTAAATCTTTCGTTTCTGATAAAGTGCTACAAAACATTATTTGTTATGAATTCGAAATATTTAAGTAATTCTACCGCCATTCTCATTAAGTAAAGTCATAATATTTTATTCGATAAAGTCATTACAAAATGTTATTTCCTTGACCTCATAATTTGGGGGAAGTGCAATAATCGTAAAATATTCTTTCGTAGACAATTAAGAGCTTGGTTGGAGTTGACGATGTTTTAAGAGCCGTGTTCTAACCTACCTACCTACTGGCCGTCATGTGGAATTTAAAACGCTTTATATTTTGTTTGGCATGATCATTTGATTGGATCTAGTTTGAATGCTACAAAAAATTGAGAGTAGCAGCCCTGGGCTTATAGTTTCGCTCGATAAAAGGCTAGTATAGACTCGCCCCGATTGCAAACGATCAAATACGGCAAACCCCGGGTAAACTGTAGGAAACCGCGAACTCCCACCATATGTTTGGTATAGAGTAATCCAATTCTGACATTATATAATTATATTTTGTTTTCCTTATCTCACTATTGGTCTTATCAGGCCCCACCTCCTCCAACCCAATATACTTAATTAATATAAACTTATACACTCGAGACATGGTTCGTGTTGAAAGACAATTTGTGTTAAGCTACTAGGACTAGAAAGAACAATGTCAAATTTATGTTTTATAACCATAATAGTGTTTCGGCTGTGGAAAAATATAGGTAAAGTTAGCGCCGCGTGACAGCACTACTTTATTGGTTCCATTAACACAGCATGGTTTAAAATGGTGGTCGAGAACTGTCGACCACTTAGTTACGTACCTGTCGGAAAATCAAGAGTATGATTTAGGTAGATTTATTTTTATTTATTTTAATCCTATGCTCATAGTTAGCGCAATAGGTAACTGCCTATTTATTTGTAAGAGATTTGAATAAAATGCATATTCGGTTAAAAGAAAACCTATTCACAAAGATCATAAGAGGCATTTAAATGCACAGTTTAATGAACTAATGAATGATAATTACTAACATAAAAGAATGCGTATAAAATAATTCACATATTCTTCTGGAACACAACAATGGCCGCCATTCGTCAACCGATCTCGGAATGCGCCATCTACGTTAAAAAAAATCCCCCGAATTTATTGGTGAACAATCGTGCGTAATTCAAGCTTAACCGCCCATTATAATTATGAGCTATTAAGTAATGTAATTGTTTCGAGAGGAACACCGGTTTACCGAATAATGAGGCTTGACGTTTTGTTTGTCGAACGTTCCAATGATGACAATATTATGTACTGGGGCCACTGGGGCGCACGATTTCAGGTAAATTGACGCGAATACAGGCGCGGTTTGTTTGTATCCGATGTACTACAATCACAGTTCACCATTGGATAAGCTGTTTTAATATTTCCCTGAAAATTATATGACGTAAGCAATTTTTGGTAGGTAACTAAAAGTCTTTCACGTCATATCTTAAGAACCCATACTACCTTAGCTAAAAATTCACTTTTTATCTCGCTCGTACGATACTGCTCGGAGACTGAGCGGAGCGCTGGCTCCAAGGCGCCGATAGTATTGATTATTTCTTTTTACGGTGAAAACATTTATATTTAGTTCAGTTATTATGCAAAGTTTCATGATCTCATTTGAAGTACTTTTTGAATACTAGCAGTTTGTTGTTCGGTTTGGAGGTAACTTTATATTTTCTTTCTATAGAGATTTTTTATTGAATCGTGTTTTCGTCAATAATAGTACTTAACATTAATCCTCAAATTTGACATATATTAATTTCAAAATGAATGCTGCAGTATTTTCGATATAACGGAGGATCATGCTAAGCAATTTGAGGTTTTATAGACTCTTAAAGATAGCATTATGCCACACACTAAGCAAATAACTATTATAAAAACATTAATAACGAAGAGATTGGAAACTGAAGTGCACATACTGACTAAGAGTGATAACAGCGAAAAAAGTGAATTGGTTCTTTTTGTTGCGGCAAATGCCTCGGGCCTATCGCGTGCATTATATATTCACTTAATAAAAATGCGATTCCTCATCATCCAATCCATTGAATAGGTACTGTAATACAGATCATACTATATAGTATAAGAGATACCCATACTTTTGGTAACTATCGTTAGGAAGGCTGATTCAGTATTTGGTGGGTGTAGAGCCCTCCTCTGATGAGAATGGTGACGATCTGCCAGCATGCGGCTGGCCAAGTGACTATCTATATAACCCACCCGTGTTCCTTCCGTTGCCTGTGTGCCGGGGCCGCGATATCCCTTTCGGACAAACTCGCATCCCTGGCAGGCATTAGCCCTTATGGACCCGTCAGTTGGTGCTGACACATCTTTGAGGCGCGCGTGGAACACAACGCGCCGTCGACCAGGGCCTGCTCCTTATCGGACGGCGAGCTACCCATTGCTCACCGTCCCCAAGCCCGCGCCTACGGTGGCCGGAAGTCGGCTCGCCCGGGGCGTCTCCTGCGGTGACTAGGGGCGCGAGGGCGCGAATCTTGCCTCTCCCTCGCGCGCTCCGCCTCCTCCTTCGCGAGCATTACTGCTTCGCAGAAGGAAGTGACGGCCTCCCATGCACTCTCGCTCCGGACCATGGCCTGAACCAGGGCCGGACGCGAGAGATCGCCGCCGCCGATCGCCTCCGTGAGGAGGACACGGCGGTGCTCCGCCCAAGCCGGGCAGACCTCCACCGTATGCTCCACCGTGTCCTCCGGGCGATCCGTACAGTGGTGACACCCGGGCGTTTCCTCCCGCCTTACGCGGAACAGGAACCTCCCGAAACAACCGTGTCCGGTGAGGACCTGCGTCAGGCGGAAGGTGAGGACTCCGTGGCGCCTCTCTAGCCTCCTCAAAGAGTGGACTTATCGCCACAATTGTGGCGTGCCCAATGCTACGCGTGCTGGGGTGATGATTTTTTTGCCATATGTCATAAGCCATTGTTTACGAGTAGTTTTTCACGATCTGTACCTATACCCACCCATATGTGCCGTGCAAGATGACTACATATTACGTAGAGTGGATACCTTGACACATCATCTCTCATTGAATAGTAGGTATTATATTATGAAACCGTCCGATAAATCGGGATAATTTAGGACGAATAAGTAAATAATGTCCACCCGCTGTCACAATCAATGTGGAAGATCTAATTTCAACAGTGAAATTCAAATACTGTTCCCTCACGTTGCCTGAAACGTGTGCACAAATAGAAACTGGGTTTTGTTTCGTTCGAACGGTTTCGTTTATTTTCCAGTAATCGGATTATGGGACTAAGCTCGCGGAGCGGTTTTTTCTGCGCCCGCATGCGGTTCTGAACTCGTATCTCTTGTATGAATGTACAACATTAAAAAATTACCTAGGCTTATCAGATTTTTAAATTTCATGAATACCGATTATTTTGCTCTAATCTTTATGATTACTACATGCCAGCTTTGCCCTTTCTAACGTTTCCGATCTTGTCCCACCTACTTTGCGGGGTTTCAACCACATGCGGGCACGCCGAAATATTGCAATGGGAGTTTATGAGAGCGTTGTTGCAACACTAGCAACCGCAAATAATGCGAGCGCAAACCTTGCCGAGAGATTTCTCCTTAAATGTCCAACAATTTATTTTGTTCATGGAATTTAATTAAAAGTTTGAGCATTAACAATTTAAATCTTGAAATATAATTATACGCTCTGGGTACCAGAATAAATTCAAATTCTTTTCAAGAGGTCTCATCTTAACAATGTAATCTGTTCAGTTAACAAGTGCTTCGGGTGCAGATGGCACATAGATTATTCGGCATCGAATACATTGAGAAAACGAAAACGCTTCGGTTCTGTAACGAACGCGCGAACACATCGGTAGGTATATCAAAAGGTTTCTCTTAACGACGCCGAAATGGGCAATCATTACAGCAGTTGGGCTCAATTCTTCGGTGTCTCACTGCCGTGGTTCGGGAATCAATCACTTTTATGTAATGTTCGATGGACTCGATATGGTCGTAACGTAAAGCTAAGTGCAAACCGAAATGACACTTCGAGATTGTGGAAATAACCTTGTGATAAGGATATGTTCCATTATACGAGTATAACGTTTCATGTAAATTTCTCATCAATATTATGTTTTATATTAGAAGATAATCTTATCTTTATTTGTTATGCTACAACAAGCTTTTACAGAGTGTAACTTTGTTTTTATGTGTGTCTAAACTCTGAATTAATCTCTGAGACTACAGGATCGATACTGAATAGGTAGTATGGTATGAAACATTTCAACGCTTGTAGCTATTAAAGGCCTTCCAGGCTCTTTGTCATTGCAAAAATGTTTTTTTATTTTATAAAAATCATTTTTAACATCCAACTCAAAAAGATTGGTGCTATAAATTTGACCGCTATGTGTTTGTGTCTGTCTGTGGCATCGTAGTTCTTAAACAGGTGAACGGATTTAAATGGTTTTTTTTATATTTGAAAGCAGGTTTTCTAGCGATGGTTCTCAGATATGTTTTTATCAAAATCGGTTCAGTCGTTTGAAGATTATCAGCTCTTTTCTAGTTGAGCGTCTTCCACAGGTCTGATCGATTTGAAAGGAGAAGGGCACCTCCATATTGGCGTCTGTCGTGAAGCTCAATAGAAATAAGATATATACGAATAGAAAGAACTTCTACTGTTGCTAATTGTTAGTCAGTTCGGAGTTGATGACCTAAATAGGTGACTACTTCGGCACCGAAGTTAAGGAATTTTCACACACATACATAGACATACTCTCCGCCGCCAGGGCTCATTCAAGTCAATAAAAGACATACCTACCCAGTAAATGGTAGTTTTGCAGAAGGTAATGGTCACAGTGCTTACACATGTGCTATGCAATTATACAATACTAGGAGGTTGAAAAGATAGTTCAACAGTGGTACAATGCAAAGATAGTTCTTGCAATCTTCAGCAGCTCCAATAATATTTTCAATGCTAATCAAGTAGTTTATGCGCCCTTGTGGAGCTCGCTCACCAGCGTTTAGCCAAGCATTTTTGTCAGCGATGTAATCCCCCAACTTATAGTATGCTTGGCAGCATAGTGTGCGTTATATACAAGACTTAAATTTCGTTTCATTTAGTTCGAGTATGTGGGGAGGTATTTTATTGTAACATTTTAAACAGTACCCCATGAAGGATGAGTCTACTTTCGCCAGTCTGAAACCAGGTTGAACTAATTGGTCCCTATTTCTAGTATTATAATTGTGTCGGTCTCCTCTTTTACTGAATAGGTTATAGATAGATGATGAACGGGGTGTGGTGATAGAGTAGGAAAGAGAAATGAGGAAATGTTTTTGTAGTGAATTTTTTAATTTTAATATTTCACTTGTAATAATAATTACCAGACTGGTTTTAAATTGCGACTGATTTTAAATAACTTTGAAATGATAAGACGAAACTGGTCAAACAGATAACATACGGATAATTTATTAAGCAGTACCAGGTAGGCAGGTACTTCAAGCGGCCGACCACGCTCACATGTTGGGCTATTCTGAAAGAAAAACTTTCAATTGACTGAATCCCCTGTGAAGAGCTAATTGTGATGTCACTGTCAAAATTCTGTTATTGCTCTGGAACAAAAGTGAGCTCGCTAGAAAGTTTTTACAATTCGTTTCGTAAATACAGGGTGGTAAGGAGACATCGACGCGAAAACTGTTACCATGGATTCAGTACGTGATTCCGAACCCAAATGCGTTGAAATTTTTCGTCGGTTATTAAAAAATAAATCAGCTATTCCATACATTTTGACCGCATAGGTATTGCACTTTTCTATGAAACAGCCGATAAAAAAAAATCGACGGAAATTTTCAACGCAAGGGTAACGCAACGTTCAGAATCATGTACTGAGTCCATGATAAATGTTTACGCGTCGATGTCCCTGCCTGAATATGAAAGGAAAAAATCCCTGTATTTGAATAGTGTGGACCGTGTCCCATACGAACTTTACAAATTAAAGAGGTATAAATAGTATTAGTGGGTACCAAATTATTTTCACATTGCCTCCATGTACGGAAGAAACATTTATTTAACTTTAACAAGAAACGCTAACAAAACTTCTAACTAATCCGACAGTAGGACGCAATCAATCAAAAATATAAAACAGAACGAATGAAAAGACGAACATTTATTCCACGAAACCTGCGCGACAGTTCTATAAGGAAAAAGAACATAAAATATATATGGACGTGACTGTACCTGGCTTTCTTTAGTGCTGTACATTGAAGGTTATTAATCTGTGCCAGCTTTACAGATGTCAACAGCTGTGCAACTTCCGTACGAAAAATATATGGATTTTCTAACCTTCCCGACGACAGTCGATAGATATTGGAGTATTGTATAGAAGAGCTTTCGTTCGTGACAAACACATGCAGTTCTTATTCAGACACAGTGTCTTTGCCATAAAGAATTCTTGAATTAATATATGATCTCTACAGGCTTTCCTTTGTTGTAGAGAATAAAGTGGATGATGTTATTCACCTGAAGAAATTCTTAATTCTGTTGGCTTTTGTAACATAAGCTAGAATAGCTACGTGGTTACAACGAGGTAAACGTAGACTTAGAAATAAGATTTTTCACAAAAAAGCTAATGAGCTTTTTATTGCATGATAATTTTCATGCAAGAAAACTAATTTCAAAGAAATTGGGTTTTCTATCTTTACTTAGTCTAGACTTGTGAATTGTGATTTGCCTTGCTTTTTTCAATGTATTGCGTGCTTTGAATGAACATTTAAAAATGTTAAATAACCGCTGTATAAATTTAACTTCTTAAATCGTTTTTATTGATATTTTATGTTCAATGTTTATTTTACTTATCACAACAAAGGCAAATTGACTATATCTATCGACATTTCATATTTTTTTTGTTTCTTCGTTCGGTAGAACAGAGCACCGAGAGGCCTTCAATAAAAAAAAGATCAAATTATTGACATGAAACATTATTAGCATGCAAAATCGACGCATAAATGCGCTTATTTTTTAGTCTCAGATTAAATCCATTCGAAATGATATGTACTCTTTGGGGAAACCGACACATTCACCAATGTTCAAATTAAACATTTAAACGAAGTTTAACACTTTCGACTCCACCCACTTTTCATAGAACTCGTACGCTATGCCGCCATACATATTAAAACTGAACCCTCCTCCCAGGGCTACCGGCATTACGTTTGCGCTAAAGTTAACCATCGCGGATCGTCAACGGCATTAGGTTTAAAACCGTGTTGTAAAATACTGCAAAATGAAGTAAAATGGTGTTTACAGGGGGTCTTGTCGCTGTAGCTCACCGTCCGACAAGGACCAGGCCCGTGTCGACGGCGCGTTGTGCTCCACGCGCGTCTCAAAGAGATGTCAGCACAACAGAAGGGGTCTGCTACGACCGATACCTGCCGGGGCCGCGGGAAAGTCCGAAAGGAATACCGTGGCCCCTGGCAACGTACAAGCAACTGAAGGAACACGGGTGGGTTTTAGTCAGTAAGAGTCTGAGACGCCCTCCCGCTCCGGCCAGAGCGGGAGAAGTTACTTGATGATTTCCCACCCTAACCCAATTTTTTGTGAGAATTTGAAACCGAGAACAAAAAATAAAAAGAATGAGAAAAAGTGCTTGGGTTTTAAAACTAACGCATATACTAATAAATGTTGTTAAAATATACATCAGATTTTTTTTACACGGCTTATAATGCTGTATTCGCTAAGAAAAACTTACATTTAAAATGAGCACACTGCGAGGGCTCCCGGCATCCCATATGCGACTAGGTGAGCCCTCCAGGAGGGCTCCCGGCACTGAACGTGTTGAACGAAGTTTAATCCATAGAAGCAACAAAGCTCGCATCTTTCTCACAAGCTATTGCTGCTAGCAATCTAATATACTTGATAAAGTCTGAAAAATGTTTGTTGAATCGGGACAAATTAACGCCAACGAACTCCGCTAAAATATTATTCATATTTTATAACGAACCCCATTTTATTTTCACGGTCCGTGAGCGTGTTGAATAGAAAACCTGAATGTTTGCATTTGATTTTAATACGATTATACATTTTTAAAGAAAAAAGATTGTGTTTTAAGCTCATTCTATTATATTATTTACACGAGGATTTCAACAAAGGAAAATATTTCATTAAAATAAAAAACCCTCAATTCTTTTAAAACATGAAACTTATCATCTAGCTGGGAAAATGCTTGATTGAATTATCTTAATCACGTAATGACATGAGTACATGACCACACCGGGACAATCAAAAACTGTAGTAAAAAATAGGTACGTTTGTAATTACATTTTCGATCGTAGTCGATAGCACATTCAGTAACGAATCAAAATCATTAGAGATGGGCCCATGACTAGTCGCCTGCAAAATGGCCGACTAGATGGCCAAGCCGATCATTGCTTTCTGTTGATCATTGGTTTCGAGACTACGCTTTCGACTCTTAGGGCGCGCGGCGCCCGGCACCCAGCCGGACTTGTCGGGACATGTTTTGGATCTAAGTCCAATTAATTAATGGACCAAACGAAGGGTTCCTATTTCTTCGTATCCTAATTTCCTATCCTATTCTAGATTGCACTGAAAGTAATCTGTAAAACTGATTCTATAATAAAATATAATAACAGTAAAGATTTCGATTTCATTTCAATCACCGTCTTTAAATAATTTAACATATTAATACGAGTAAATAATGGGCCGGTATATCAGTAGACTAGTCGGTACATCAGTAGACTAGTCGGTTCATCAGTAGACTAGTCGGTACATCAATAGACTAGTCGGTAAATCAGTAAAAATCATGCATTGTTCTGATTATGGCAATGTTTTTAATGCAACAAAGCTTTTGTGTTTTGTTTCATAAAAAGTACCTACTTGACGGCTATACTTGGAGAGTAGACCTCTCCAAGTATAGCCGTCAAGTAGGTACTTTTTATTCTAGATTGCACTGAAAGTAATCTGTAAAACTGATTCTATAATAAAATATAATAACAGTAAAGATTTGGATTTCATTTCAATCACCGTCTTTAAATAATTTAACATATTAATACGAGTAAATAATGGGCCGGTATATCAGTAGACTAGTCGGTACATCAATAGACTAGTCGGTAAATCAGTAAAAATCATGCATTGTCCTGATTATGGCAATGTTTTTAATGCAACAAAGCTTTTGTGTTTTGTTTCATAAAAAGTACCTACTTGACGGCTATACTTGGAGAGGTCTATACTTGGAGTTTCCCTACGCGGTCGAATCAGCAATGAAGAGATACGCAGGAGAGCCAAGGTAACCGACATAACCCGAAAATTGCCAAACTTAAGTGACAGTGGGCAGGGCACGTTGCTCGCAGAACAGATATTTGATGGGGGGGTTCTAGAGTGCAACCCCGGAGAACAGTGGTGGCTCAATGGTAACGGACGCGACATATCTACGAGTTGCAGGTCGTGGGTTTGCACCTAGGCAAGCGCTTTACTTTGTGTAATTTATTTCAACTTCATACTTCCATGCGTTCCTGAGGAAAAGGGTCTTGACAGACAGACGGAAGGACAAAGAAGTCACAGTATAACAATCCATACAGTAGCGAAACGTCTTTGATGTCGGGCAACACCGCCGTCTGTGTAGGTATCTAAACTGTCACACGCAGATGTGCAAGGGTTGTAGCAAAAGGAAAATAAAATAAATATGATTAATATTATGTAATCATTTATTTACAAGTATACATTAGCATTTGTGTTGCAATGCCAGTTTTGTTTTTTCAGCGTTTTATTATTAAATTTAACTATGTATACTTGTACATAATTTATATATTTTAGTGTTAGATGTATATTATATTTAAGATTGTATATTAAAAATATTGAATAAAAAAGTTGACAACAAAAAAAAAAAAAAGCTATGTAATATATTTACATTTGGATGAACAATCTTATCATAAAAGTTAGAGGGAACATGAGCATGGTCTTGATTTAAAGTCTACTTTACTTAGTAAGTACATTATATTGGAAACTTTTAGAGATTAACGTTAAATAATTTCTTTAAAAATTTCCAACAAACGAAAGGAAATTTGGCTGAAAATGGGTTATAGCAAATCTACGGATCTTAAATCCTTGTAGTATTTGCCTGTCGAGGTACACCCGTACACAGAACCAGTGTGCAACAGTATAATTAAGCGCACTCTCTACGTAAATGCGCAAACTGAGCGTTGTCGTCTCCCCGCGATATCTCGGCCGTTGCTCTACGCAAGTACATCCGTTTCGATACTGTGACGAAATAATTCCTTATGGGTTCTGTTTTTTAATAATTGAGAATGCATAAAATGATGTTAATCCGAGTAGTGATATGATAGATAGGTATTTTATATAAAATAATGTTTTGCACAAACATAATATTTCATTGTAGAATTTATAACCAGTATAGTTTATTTATTTTTGCCAGCTTTTTAATAATATTTTTTTGTTAATATACATTAAATAAAATACTCTAAAGATTAAAATCAGTGGACATGGCGTTGAAATCTATTGACCTTGTCGTAAATAAATATTTAAGTAACAAGCGCTTTTGAAAGATATTATCTGTAATGTTTATCGAAACACCATGTCGACAAGTTTACCAAACTTCACGAGAATGGGCTCTGGGGCCAAAGTCGGGGTACGGAGTTACCTACTGGTAGAGGAAAACTTAGTTCGAAGGTAAATTCGGCACTTAGTTGATAACTTTAGCTAAGTATAGAAATAGGTCGATGTAAAATGTTAATTTAATTATCAAACCCAAAGCCTCCCTTATTTAATATAAATATATAAGCTGTGCTTGTTTGATAATTAAATGCACATTTTTCGAACTAAGTTTTCCTCTACCTACCTAATTCCGACCCCAACTTTGGCCGTTTGGAGTACATTCTCATGTTAAATATATTATTGATTAATCGATTCACTTCTAAACATCATGTAAAAAAAAAACCTGTCCGATCCGTGAGGGTGTTGTACTGAGAGTCTATTTATGTGGTAATTTTTGGGAAAAAATAAAAAATATATCGTACATGGGGCGCGTGTCTAAAAGTCATAATTGATGACCCTTGTTGAAAATTTTTCATGGGTAATTTTGGTACTAAAAATGTGAATTTTAAATGGCAATCACTTTTTATTTTCAAAAATAATAAGATTTTTATTACTTTTTGATAATTTTATTGCAGTATCTATTAGATGTGACCCTTTCGGATCGGACCGGTATTTTTTTTTCATATTGTATAGACACTTTGTTGGGAGAAGAATATGTCATTCCTTTTTTTTTTTTTTTTTTGAGTATGTGAAATTATCAAATAACTTCTCCCGCTTTGGGCCGAGCGGGAGGGCGTGTCAGACTCTTACTGACTAAAACCCACCCGTCCCCGTCATTCCTGATACGATGATGACGTTTTTCATGTCTCTTCACAAAACAATTTAAATCTTTTACGGAGAAGTTCTGAAACACTTCCTTACAGTATACGTTTCATTCAATCCCTAATATTTTACGATCAAAATATAGAAAAGGGCTAGTCCACTTTATATTTGCATCGATTAGAGCGCAGTAGTGGTGCTGGATGCAGCCGCAGGATAGTTTTATCCACACAAGTCGCCGCGCTGATTGCGCGGACTGAGCAAACAGAATAGACTCCCAAGTCAAACATTCCGAGCGTCGGACTGGTCCTTCTGCCTACAGATGAAACTTAATTTGTACTGAACACATAACATAATATATAGCTCTTGTAGCCAATCAAATATGTAGGTAGTATGAGAAGTAACCATAAAATACTCGCTTTAATCAAGCCGGTGCGCTCGCGTGGTGTACGCGGTGGGTTAAAGTATTTACTGCTTAGCTCTTTAGACGGGTTACCGCAGACTACGAGGACTTATTTCAAAATTTAATCTGAGATGTTACTTTATTGGTTACTAGTTTCCGCCAGCGGCTTCGCCCGTGAGATATCTTTATTAATTATAGCTTATGTTATTCAGTGATAATGTAGCATTCTACCGGTGAAAGAATTTTTAAAATCGGTCCTGTAGTTTTTGAGTTTATTCATTACAAACACACATACAAAAAATCAAATCTTTTCCCTTTATAATATTATTATGTCGTTTATTCATTTTCTTTCATATATAATTACATTTTTAAATATTTCTTACATTAAAAAGATATAAAAAAACATTTAAAAATTTAAAAGATTGTAGCCCATCGGTATCGGGAACAAGGTCCAAGCTACCGGCGGTCAGGGAACCTCCTGACAATGCGAGCCGTGTCCAGGAGTATCGCTTTCTGAATCAAGCCCTTGATCCAGCTGCCCAACGAGAGCCTCCTTAGGTGTTGGTAGAGGCTCTTGGCAACTACGCCATTGGCTGTTAGGACTATCGGCACAATGATCGCTGAGTCCACATCCCACATGTCGACAACCTCGTGAGCCAAGTCAAGATGCTTGATCTGTTTATCTTTCTCAGCCTTCACGAGGTTCCCGTCATGCGGGACCGTTATGTCAATAATCATTGTGCGCCGCTCTACTCGATCCACCACCACTATATCAGGTTTATTATTATTTCCTTTATTCAACTATATACATATAAATTATATTTTTAAATATTAGAATAAAAGAATATAAAAACATTTAAAAATATAAAAAATAGTAGCCCACCGGTATCGGGAACAGTGTCCAAGCTACCGGCGGTCAGGGCTTCAGAGAGAGGAACCTCCTGACAATGCGAGCCGTGTCCAAGAGTACCGCTCTCTGAATCAAGCCCTTGATCCAGCTGCCCAACGAGAGCCTCCTTAGGTGTTGGTCGAGGCTTCAGGTTTATTATTATTATTAGGTAGTTATCAGATGACACATTGGAAATGCGTTTCAGGCTTTATAAATACCTACAACCCATGCTTCCAAAAAGTGTAGGATTAATATTTGTATTAAGAGACATAAACCTGGCACATAAATGCTACAATATAAATAACCTTTTTGTACACATTAATACTTTGTTCCCCAAACACGTATTTTATTAATTATCTTCCCCAATAAACGTCGAGCCTTAACGCGTGATACGGGTTATTTCTTTTATTACTTATTCTGTGTATCAAAAAGTAAAAAGCGGTCTAATATTTTTCAAAATGGTACCTCGGCTCGTTCTAATTGGATTATTCATTCAAGTTACCGGAAATATTACGCTACGGTTGGTAGGATCGGGGGTCAACGATGGGTGACTCTTTCGTTCAAGTACTAAAGCTGAGGATACCGGCATCAACATACCAATACGAGTTAATCTTTGCCTAGCTTCTGCCCGCGACTGCGTCCGCGTGGAAGTCACATATACCATAATATCCTATGGCACTTGACAATAGTGAAGCTCAGTAAAAGAGTTTTTTTAAAATCAGATTTTTACTCCCAGAAATTTTGCCTCTTAAAAACAAATAATTTTACCATAAGGGGTAAAAAAAAAAAAAAAAATCGCTTGTTGTCCTGAAACTGTTTTTTTTGCAATTTGCATGTCAGTATCAGGTTGTATGTTGACCTATATATGATTCGCGGCCGTATCTTATGTTTATTTATAGAATTATAACCAAAAAAGTCATCAATACAACTCTCTAAGTTCATGCAATCGTATTGAATGACTATTTTAACAAATCATGGCATTTGAGGATTATGTTAACTTAAGGAGTTGTATTGCTGATTCTAATGATTATAATTGTGTAAAGCCATATTTGTTACTGTCGCCAATCATATTTCAATCAATATACAACCTGACTCTGACCTGCAAATTACAAAAAACGAAAGAAAATTTGAATTTCTCGCAGCACAGAATCTACATATTTTCATTTCACTTCGTGTCCCAGTCACAACAAGACTGCAAAATGAAGACATTAAAGACGGAACCCGTCAGAGATTATCCGACTTACAAATTGGGAACATACATCTAAGGTGGGTAGAGACCTATGACACTGACATACGAGCTAACAATATTTGGCACATATGTATGACATAAAAGGGATTTCAAACTGGTTTACGTGGTCGAGCTATTAGCGTTACAGAATAATTAATGTGTCCTGTGTCATTTCGTCATGACTAAACACTGGCGTTCATCTTTATGTAGTCCACTGGGATGGTGGAGCCATTTGCCGAGCCCATTTTGTTTTTTTGTGGGCTTCGTACTCAATTGGGTAAATAGAAAACCCTCGTGTAATACTCCGTGCTCGGGAAAGTAGTTTTATTGATTGCAATACTATGTAGGTATAGGTATATATTTTTAACCTACGACGCAAAAAGAGTGTTTGAAGTTTGACCGCTATGTGTGTGTCTGTCTGTGGCACCGTAGCTCTTAAACGGGTGAACCAATTATAATGTGTTTTTTTATTTGAAAGCAGGTTTTCTAGCGATGGTTCTTAGACATGTTTTATCAAAATTGGTTTTTGGTATTCTGTGAATTACTTCAATGATTAGTAAAACATAGTAACCTTGAACTGGTGCTGCAGCATCACCTGGAATTTGCAGGATATCCAACTTCCTTACCAACTTACAGCACAGGTATCGTGTTTGGGCTCATTGGACCGTTCCAATGAGCCCAAACACGATACCTGTGCTGTGAAAGGTTAATGAATAGGTTATAGATAGATGATTAACAGGGTCTGGTGATGGAGTAGGAAAGAGAACTGAGGAAATGCTTGTGTCGGGGGTTGTTAAAATGTAATTATAATTCTTTGCTACACGTAAGATCAAAGCACTAAACAAACATATTTAAAGATATTAGCGATTAGCAAGCAAACATATCGAAAGATATTCGATTCTATTAGCTTCATAATAAAACATCATTATAGGTACCTATCGTCATTATAGGTACCTATTAAGCATAGCTTTTTTATTAAGCCTGCAACCTAAACCAAAGTTAAACCGTAGCTCCTTTGCTTAGCTTCGTATTAACACGAATTAAACGTTGGCCCAGCTGTGACCATCCGACTGTATCATTAATTTTGTGTGACTGTTTAGATGCCCCATTTTCTGTGGCCGTACGTAGTATTACTGTGGGGCAACAATTTGTATCATAAATTAATGAGTTAAATTACGATAAAATATTCTGGGTACTTAGGAGTATTTATGACATAAATTTAGCGTTCATTTCATAACTAAATTCTAGAAAACAAAGTAGCTAATCATTCACCATTATAGAGGTATTCTTTGTCAACACTTCTACCTAAAATATATACATAATTATCTTCGTAATTTTAATAAATAAGTGCTAACGTTAATTATAATTTGACGACATGATTACCACACACCATGTCAATAATTGTATGCTATTGCCCCCGTAATTGCTCAGGGGACATTTTGTAGAAAGTTCAAAGAAACAATTTTCAGTTTTCATGCGATTGCATGTTGAAAAAACATGGTAAGTAGAACTGTACTGTACATAATAATAAATATAATGAAGGGAAAGATTTTTTCGAAATGTGAGTCAATGATCGGAAAATTATGATCATAATCGGAATACCAACATGCAAACTGTAATTGAGTTGTAACTTTCTAGCAACTTTTATTAAAAGAGTCTGACCATATAATATTTCTATTGGCAAAAGTTGTAGGACTGCTGCTGACGTCATAAGCATAAAATACGATTTATGTAGAACATAATATATGTAGAAACAAAAACAGTAGTTATAAGAAGGAAATTAATTTCGAGGTCGAAGGCGAGCGGGCGGAAAGCTACTTCATTCACTAACATTTTTTAAACCAATCTAGTTTATGATTCTACTTAACTTGGTTTTACTATTGGGGAATAAAATAGAATTACATATACACATTTTCCATCAAATAATCAATAAATAAATATCTATCAATAAATATCTAATAATAATCAATAAATATCTAATAACAATTTTCAAACCGAGTTTTCAGCTATGCATTATTTTTAACAAGCTTCTCGATATAGAATCCTGATATTACCTAGCACTGAATGACAAAATCATTTATGTTATTTTCGATCTAAAATTCAAAGTGCTGATATTTATTGACACGGAAAGACACTTAATCATGACGTCAGAGCATATCGAATTAATCGTTTCCGGTTGATCCGTCAGTGGGAACTCGGCTTTACTAAATTGGATTTTGATTCGATGTTATGGTGAACATAGGCGTTTACGGAGAGATTGATTGCTTTACTTTTGAAGCGAATTCACACAATTCTATCATTTTGAATGGAACTCGTTTATGCGTTATAACACAATTAACAGTTGCTTTAACGTTGTACGTGAATAAAAATATTTTTTGTTGTAAATTCGTGGAAAATTGTTTTTTAATTCGGTGTGGCGTTTTTTTGATTGCAGTAGGTATTGTTTCAGGTTTTGTTTTTCGCTGTTTTTTATCTTTGCTAACTTATGAATTAAAATAATTGGATTCCTCCGAACGAGATAAAAAAAAAGAAAGAAAATACGTTTATTTGCGGTACACATGACGCAAGGTAAGAAGAAAACACGAAAATAAACAGTTTGGGGGAAAACATGCGTCACATCCACGCAAAACGGCCATCGCTCAGCATAAAGCTGCGACCCTATGCGAGACAGAGCCCCAGCGCTGGTTTTCAGCGACAGCCGGCGTTGACGTTATGACTTCAACCGGTGCAGCAGAGAAAAATAACAAAAGATAAAATGAATAAATACAATACACAAGTCCTAAATTTTTATAAAAAATATAATATTTAAAATGGTAACATTTCGTACCATCGGCGACTCACGCGCCACAGACAGTCTGTGCGCGCAGCTGTCATTTATGCTTTTTGTTTGACGTTTTGACATATTGGATACGTAATAAATATAACATGGCGCATTATGTAATTAATGTTGTGATCAAGTAACATAATCGAAATAGAAACTAACTTATAAGGCTTTGTATATGAACATGTGATTTTTAATGTCGCGTTTCAATCAAAATATTGTGCAAATGAATCCGTGTATGGGAGCTATAATGTTGGCTTGTTTAGCACATATTTCTACATAAAATGTTTTTGCAACTCGCTTTCATTTGAACATCCATTCGTAAAGTGGGGCGAGCGTGCACGTCCATAAATAAAGAATGTCGTGTAAAAGGCGAAGCTTTCGCACAGAATTTTTTGTTTTGCGTACATTAACTGTACGACGGTATTAAGGAGCGCGTTTGGGCTCACAAAGCCGCTCACGACTCACCTACAGCTCTAACGGGCAGGACGAGTGGATAAATAGCTTCAAGTATTTATATAAACATTAGGAAAAGCTCGGCTGCGCTTTGGTAGTAGTTAGATAAAAATATAATTGTTGTTGGCAACGTTTTTACAACAATCGTGGAAATTTAAATTCTCTTTAGGGCTTTGTAGTCATTATGAATTCTGGTAATTCTTGCCGCAGTTTTAATACCAGCGTACAAATAAAATTGGTAGTTAACGCATTAAACACAACTTTGTATAGCGTGAAAAAGAGTTTTGTAGTAGTCGTAATGGTATTTGTAAGAAAGCCTTTGTAACAAATAAAAGATGGTAGAACAAAGTAACCGTTCGCCTGAAATGTGATCGTGTCCAGTTGTCGTGAGTTGGATATGATACATTGTGACGTAGCCCGCTTGCGTAGTCCACGCTACGCCATAGTAAATAGTCTTTGCGCTACGCCTCTACGCCGTAGTAAAGCTGTCTCGACATTCAGAACCGTGCATTTCCATATAAAAAATGCATGTGAGTAGATATTTTCTTAAATGACACTGTGAATTATTAAGATTTTCGGATTTAAGTAGCATAAATGCCTACTGTAGGTACCTCTATCACCGTTACTGTTTTATTTTGGAGTAATTTTCGTTTATGTAAATGTTAGACACTGAGAATTATGCACCGTGATTAGAACTCTTTAGCTAAAAGGTATAATACCACTGGAAAAGTGTTATAAGCTTTTGCCTTAGTTCAGTATAAATGACTCGACATACTGTGTGCGTGACACGAACGTGGGTATATATGTCACGATTCTCCATTACTTAGTAACTTGTTAGCCTTATCTAGATGAAACACAAAGATGAGAAGTCTGAACAAAACAGACGAGTTCACATCACCGAAATGTTTTACGAGATCGTTCAATACAAAATGTAGATGTTTTACAAAGTATCTACTTGTCTTAATGTAAACTTTGGGTATAAACACGAGGTCAGTCCAACCCGTCACGCTTTCCAACCGTTCGGACTCCGAAGAGGGTCAAATACTGATGTCACGGGTAATTTATTAACACTCCCACTTTTACAACGAATTATTTAAGAGGTTCAAATCCACTTTGACTAATTGAGTAATTATTTTAAGTAAATAAGACTCATTTGATATTGGACTTGCCGATTGGTCATAACCCCATGTTACAACAAGTCGTTATTGTAGGACGCCTTCTGATGTTATGATTATATTCTGGGTAGCATAAATGATATGTGGTAAGAACAATGAACTTGCAGTTATCTGTGTAAAAAAACGGCAGTTGATTCCAAATCACCTGTATGTTTTAATAGGTTATGGGCCCAGTCCCACAGAATAATATTAGAAAGTAAATAGGTTCAGTTCAGTAACAATAAATTGCTCTAGGTTTACATAAAATTATGGTTCTATAGTGTTAACACAGACGCACACAGTGGCTGTTTTAATCAATGTCATGGCTGAATACTTCTGGTCCCGTGCCAGTAGATCTATTTTTATTTAGAAGAACGTGATTGAGAGCCAACTGTTGGGGCCAAAGCCATTGGTATCAAAGACATCTATTATCGATTATAACCTTATACGTTCTAATCAGATAAAAAATTTGAGCGTGAACATACCTACAAAATCAATAAAAATACACCTGTAACATTCTGGCCTTCGCTTCTGCCCTAAGTACTTATATTTATTTCTATATAATATTGTAATGTTTTATTTGTAAGTACTTTTTGATTAAGAAACCAGAAAAAGATCTCATAAAAAAATGCGATATCGACGATTTTCTATCGAAAAATGAGTTTCGCTTTCGTATTTCCAAGCCGCACGTACAACAATAGTTTCAATGATACAACTCGTAAGAGCTTGCGGGTATTTTTCAATTACCCCGTATTGGTTCCGACATTTGATGCAGTATACGTTGTAAAAATGTATCGTCTATTAAAGTTACGTAAGTGCAAGCACGCGGGCTACACTTTAAATAACGCGGTGGTACCGCGTGGGTTCCCGAGGGAGCCGTTTCTTGCACACAAAGTGTTCGTCTTCCTAGTCTACACTAATATCGTACGACCGGAAAAGCACATACGCTCCGATGTGATAATGTATGTACGAGTGTATGCTAGCACCCTCGTCTAATTGTTAAATACGGACGTATACGTTCTCACAAAGCATTTTAGGTTCCTATTGTGTCTCTAAGTTTGGGATCTTGGTCGAAACGTTTGTTACTGTTTGTATAGCAGGTAGCAAGACAGAAAATCATATATTATGTACTGTAAGTGCTTAGTAATAGCATGAGCTTCTAATATTTTTATAAACAATTAGTTAACGAGTAGTGTTAGCTTCGGTAAACAAAACAGCGTGTGCGATAATTGGGCTGATAAAGTTTTAAGTGTACTTACCAAAGCAAGCACAGCTAGTAGCTAAAACATAATGTGTACTAATCTACTTCCCCAATTTGCTTGTACAAAATGCGCAACAAGATAAGCGAAAAAAATTGGTTTTCCTTTAATTTTCCTTCTAGCATGGCAAGTTAATTTCAAGTTTTTTTTTACCTTTTAATATTGGCACTTACTAATTATTTAAATTAAAGACAGCTCCATTCGTTTTATTCGTATTATTTGCTAAGTATACTAAAAATTAGGAAGAGCATTTTTAAAAGAATTAAAGAAAAGAATCACGTAAATCGGATAAGTGACTGGCAATTCAAAGCGCACTAACGGACAGACGAGCAGAGGGGAATATGAAAGGATAAGGAAGTATGAATAGTATGTGTTATGGTAGCATACGGGCGTCCTGGCATCTATCATTTATAGGAAAGTATGTGTGGAATGCATAACATATTTATCATTGTAATCTATAATTTTTTTTTGCTTATCAACCAAACAACAAACAGTTAAAGTTCTGTAACTATCCCTCCGTCCGAAACACCATCGATCTTCATTAAATTTAAAAGAACCTTGATTACTTAGGGCGTCAATAATTACGTTTTAAACATGATTGCTTTCTATTTTCGTCGCCATGACGAATGTTCTCTAGATCGTGCCCGCGAGAGTTTCCCGACGTCTCGGCTGCGGTGTGTGGCTTGTACGTATTGTATAAATATTTACATAATGTGTATGTCCCCAACGGCAACGTCAGCGGTGGAAATCAGAGGTGTCGCGTCGTGTTGTTTGTTTTGTTATTCTTCTCGCATCCTGTATTCTGCGTTTTACGATATTTTTGCTGAGAACTAGGCTAGTCAGAATATTGCTACATATTGCTAAGATTGAATAAGTCGATTGATATGTGAGATAGCGAAGCGAAAGTGAAGCCGAAATACCTACGAGAAAACAAATAAAAAATTGTAACCCAGAATTCTGACTCGATCAAATATGTAGCAGAAAGATACCTGCAATGCTTAGCCAATCAATGAAAATAAATGAACTTCAAAGTTGCGTTATGTACCTACTCGCTGCATTTGGTTATGTTTTGTTCAAACAAATGGAGTCACATATATTTAAAAAGAAAGCAGAAACATAGGAATACAACATTGAACTTTGTTTGATATAACATATACATGATATACGTAGGTACAAACAATTGATTTTTTTGTTAACAGCCGTTACGTCAGGTAAAGGGGCGTCTTCAGTTGAAAATTTATTTTAGTTGCAATACAAAATGTCGTCACTTGGTTGATAAATGTCAGGTAAGTAGGTCAACCGAGGTGTAAACGGGAGCGTGCAGCAGTTAAACAGTTTTATTAGTTCACTATTCATTGAATTTTTTATTCTTTCACATATTTCCTTCTAACAATGAGGATCGGTATTCATCGTTATCACTTTGATTCCGAAACTTTGTAGCAGATTAATGCTAAACTGCACTTGCAATGCAAATAGGATTAATTGTAACATACATGTATTCTCGTAACAGCGTGTCCCTGCTAATAAACAATATGTAGCAAACAATAATATCAGTGTGTCGTGTCGGTTGTGTGTTGTGTCCGACCACTCGCGATACATGATTATTTATGAGTTTGGTTAGTTTTACACAAACATAACTCAACTATTTCAGGAAGATACTGAATTAAAGCGACATTCATAGTTTACAGCGCTGGGTCCGGGCCTACCTGCGCACTTCACGGAAGTTAAATTTGTCTGCCAAAACACAAGGTGTTTGGGGGTTTACCCTTTGATAACTTGAGTGTTCCTCATTAGTTTCCCGACATTGATAAACTTGAGTGTTGGAACGTCGTGGGGTGCTATATTTCATTCAGGTGACCTATATAGGAGCTTGGTAAATGCTCTCGTGCTCAGTCCTCTCGCAAATTGCTCAAGTTTAAGCGCGTTAACCCACGACACGATTTAGCAAACATCGCTCAGATGCAAATCCGAGTCTCTTGTGGTAATGCCGAGAGTTATTACATCGTTCGAACAACGACCAACTTTGTCCATGAATACCGCCTGATTTCTGTGAAGGTGCGATGCAGCGATGCTGCCGGAAACTACAAGTCATTGCTACATATAGCTTAAATTTCTTGAAACGAGCACATTCCACTTGTTCAACAAGTATGAAGGAAATGTATTGCAATTGATTGTTGAAAAATAATAAATTCGCACAAGGTTGTAACATCAGACGAATGGAAATATACAACTACCGAAAGTAGAAGGTTACATGTGTATAGAGTTACAGTATAACATAATTTTGATGTAGCATCGGCATAATTCGTAAAACCGATCACCATCTGAACTGAGTGCGTTTTCAAAATCACCAATCTTTATTACTGCTAAAGGTGAAAATTATCTTTACGAAAACGCAATAACTTGTCAAGTCATATATGCAAATACATTAGTAAAATTGAAACGAATTAATGAAAATTTTCAAATTTATGCTACATCTAAGCTGTGTCATACTGCACAACTTTTCAAATTTTTATCTTATTTAGTTTCCTAAGAGACTGTATAAAGCTGAACAGTTTAGCTTTCTCGTCGAATAATTTGACATTCAGAAAAAGTTCTAAGGCTGTGTTACGATATCTGGGCACAATAAAAAAGCTAAAGAGTCGAGCGACCGCAAAAATATTGTCTCTGTTGCCGCCTCAAGTAAGTAGAGAGCCACGATAAGAAGGAGCGAGCATTGTTGATTTTAGTATTCTGCACGAGTTTTTAGCTAACACGTGAGATTCAGAAACAGTGGAAAAAATAAGAATTCTACCGAAAGTCAAGAACTTATGTTTACTGATGTTGTAAATACAATTGATATATGAAAATGGGATGCCTCAATTGTTTATTAATATTGCAGAGATATTCCGAATAATCTTTATGAGATGAAGTCATGCTTTATTCGGGCTCAAAAGGTTCTAATAAATAACAGAGCGAGACGAAAGGCATCATTTGGCTCATGGAAGGGCCCTTCATCTAACAAAATACTTCTGGCTGTTGAGGGTTGACAGAATGAGAACAAAAAGCTCATTACTGTAGCGGGCCGAGCGCTACTAATACTTGTACATTTACAATAAAATTACTGGCTACGATGGCTACGGCGGTCTACGGCGTAGCGGAAGGTGCTACGCGATTTATGATATTGTTATCATAGTTTATTTCATGAATAATATGCAAGGTGCGCTCGTACAACGGAGCTTAGTCTGATAATTTAGTGAACTAATATTTCCAGTGATCATGTAACGAATGTTTATCTTAAGCTCTGAAACATAATTTTATCATTTGTAGTTTGTAGCATAACTAACTTGCGCTTAAGATAAGTATGCTGCTGTTGTATTTATTGAAAAAGCAATGAAGTCTGATCGCAGTATTTAACAATACAATTATTGTGTCTGGGTTCTGGGTGCACCGTAAACAGGATTGTTAAAAAAATAGTTTGCTCGCTTAACGCGCGTTGGTCGATGCGCTGTATCGGTTTGATCGCGTATCGTGTAGTCGCCGATCGCTCGAGGGCGCCCTGCATACAAACTGTCGCAAAGAGCCAAGTCGCAGCAGCGTATGCGATTTTTATTATTTCAAGTGTACCCGCTGCAGCCACCCGCTCGATACCCATTAGAACCGTTCCACAGCCCGTTCGGATACCAAGCACATTAATATTAACTTGCCGACGCTACTCCAACTAACTATACTCAATAAAGATGCATTTACTTCGATGTTTTCTTGGAAAACTCATTATATATAATGCCTGTATGATACATTACTACAGTCGCTTTAATGCACTAGTCCTGTATGATAGGACATGTAACTCGCATGTACAGAGACATGATTAAATGTCAGGTGCAGTGTAATGAATTTGAATTTATGTTGAGAGCGTGACTTACCTGGCTAAGTTAACTCGAATTTTCGTCTTAGTGAACTTTAAACATAAATGTAAATAAATCTTTATGTTTTAAGAAAGTACATTTGAGAATTTTCCTACATAGTTTTCCTGTATGAAAGCCGTTTCTCGGAGGACAAAAATTCCAATGGGACACTACTATGACCTCGAAACGTTTGGGAGGAAATATTCAGAAGAAGATAAGATGTCATTTCGTGATAAAAAGGGGATATGATTGCGTATTTATATGAAGACATAAAAACGACTGTAACGTGTTGTAAACAGGTTATGTGGGTGATGTCGGTGAGGTGGGGTTCCGCTTTGTGATAAGCTTTTCCGATCGACAAGCGGTCACGCGAGCCTTGCCGTGTCGTATCACGTGCACTAAGCACTATTACACACACAATCAATTACCTTGTCATTGCTTCTTTTAATGGTCTTCGGTTATAATTTTTCATGCAGTTAGTTATTAGTTGAAGACGATGTTTTCTGAATATAAATAGCAGTGTCGTCAACACAAAGGTAGTGTTCGCACTGTGACCTCTGCCGCTTTTAGGAATATTAGTGGGTATTTGGCATTAAGAGGAGAAGGTCGTGGCTAAGTAATAACAACCGCACGGGTCGATCCATCAGGTTAAGCTGCGCTTGCCGGGGTTGGTCCGTGGATGGGTGACCATCTTTACATACCTACTCTCCTCCGAGCTTCAGAAAGCACGTTAAGCCGTTGGTCCCGGCTGTCATTCGTGGATCTTTGACAGTCGTTACGGATCGTCAGAAGCCCGAAAGTCTGACAACCAGTCTTACCAAGGTGTATCGTGTTACCCAGTTACGGGGTTGTGGAGGTCGTATAGGCAGTCGTTCCATGTAAAATACTGGTATTCAGCTGCATCCGGTTAGACTGAAAGTCGACTCCAACATAGTTAGGAAAAGGCTAGGCAGATTGATTTGACACTATGTAGGGTTTTTTTTCTCAACCATGTCCATTAGCCCTCCGATTTAAAACAACTGAAATGCCTTCTGCACGGTTTTTAATGCTTCCTTTATTGTCGTCTGACTTCTGCAAAATGTACCGATCGAGTGACGCATCCAAGTAGCCGAGTAGTAATGTAGTAGTTACATAAATAAAATTCTCTGCAGATGTGCGATTTGAATGCAGTTTGAGCACTCCATAATCAAACAGGTACAAAATATTTATAAGTACTTTATTTACTCTTTCGCCTGAAACTATTTGTTTTGAATTCAAGTTTATGTTTCTAGAAAACATTATAATATCTATAGCAAGTATGGTCGATAAACAGTTTATGAAATTGGGGCATCATAATTTTCCTATACATTAATAGCTCCCAGTTATTGAATACAAGGTGTTAAAATAATAAAATTAATGACAATAAAAAGCCGTTATGTGACTTTAATAAGAATAATCTGGTACACGAAAAAAAATCTGATTAAGTCGTGCTTTTTATTATTAAAACAGAAGCGGGAATTAAGTAAGTGGTCCACCTGATAGTAGATGTGGTCAGCGCCGCCTGCAGATATCTATGTTCAAACCCAGATGCGATGCCTACCCTTCTCATCAATCTTTTGAAGCTGTCCGAATTGTAGTTCCGCGGAAAACCCTCTGAACCTCTATATTTCTTATGGAATAGGTGCGTTATTCTGTTTATCTATACCAACTGCGCATGTAACCGTCTGATTAAATTTTGCCCAACACTGCGGGTGGGATGATGTACACGTCCTGGTAGATAGTGAACGGCGAGGTTAAAAGCTTAAACCGACAAATATCGAATAACACGTAAACGTTCAGCTCTACGTGAGTGTTAATAGTACTACCGGCACTACATGTAATACACAGTCATGTTACAAATTCATATTACTACTTACTGACCTACTTCATCGGGATGATGTAGCTGATGTTCCCTTCTGGATTTACAAATGTTCGTATATGTTTATCGTTTATCAAGTGATACGTGTTAGCAGTGAGCTGCCATCTTTACTTTATCAATTTTATTTATTTGATTTCTATGAGCGGAAATCTCAAAGTTTATTTGATACTTAAGTGGTGAATGAGAAAATATTGAAAGTCTCTATCGTATCGCAATGAGCAGTAAGTATCTTTAAATTGCTGCGCGTGTGTGGTGGCCCTTTTAACGTTATGCTCATTCACTATTACGCTCCAAAAATAAAAAAATAAAACCATGCAAAAAGTGACATTTTTTAATCTAAAAACTTTACAAAAAAACATCCGACTTCCAAAAAAAACACTTGTAGTGAAAAATAACTTTATTTTCGGAAGTGGGTTTTGAATTGTCGTTTTTTGCCACCGACTTCCGTTTTTCACTTTTTAGTTGTGGTACCTACTCCGCACAAATTCGAATACGACTAACTGCTATGTAAATAACAGTGACAGGAAGTTATCATCATATCATCCATGTATACTAAGTGGGAAAAATACGTATTATTGAAGCTTACTCATAAACTATCCAAGCAAAGTTAATAAAATTTATATGGGACCAACTTGAGAGCATACCCTTTCATACAAAAAAATATATTTTCAAAATCGGTCCACAATTGACGGAGAAATCGGTGGTGGACATACTAAAAAAAAAAAAAAACATACATTCGCGACGAACATATAACCTCCTTTTTAGAAGTCGGTTTAAAAAGGGAAACGAATATTAAACTCACTTCACAAAGCCAAAGTAAGCTAATCCAAAACAGGAACCAAACCAACAAACGAAATACCAAGCTTAAAAATTTAAAAACAACAAGAATTCGCGCCTGAAGTTTCCCCATCGAAATCAGTTTGCGATGTAACCAGTAATTTCATTCTCAGATGCCACCTCGTAATCGTGCACTAACAGAATACGAAATAGAACAACATTGATTCTCCTCGTTATTGCGAGTCTCAAATAAAAAGGCCGAACCGACCCTGAGCTAGCCTCTCGAGTCATCAATGTAAAACAATCAATATTTGCCGTGCATTTTCAATTCCTTGTTTTATTACTTCTGTTTTGTTGACTGGACATATTACGTATTTCCTTAGTTTGTGAGTCCGTACCAAACTTTCTACAACTCGAAAATCTATGTTAATATTTTGTTAACACTCACAGTTGTTCTCAAAACAATTATACCACTTTTTTATTTAGTGAATTCATCCAATTATTGTTACGGTGTGAACTTTAGTCCAACGTGTTGGGTAAGAAAGGACTTGGGGTTGAATAAAAACTCTTTATTTCTTGGAAACTCGCATAACGTTGTCAAAGAACGCCTATTGTTCAAATACCATGTTTCTACCTTAAGGGTACGCTAGTCGGTCATTCTTCCATACAAACGTTGTATGGTGATTACTCGTCTGTTTGACAGTGAGGGTTCAAAACTAAAAATTATATCAAGTTGTCTTGGCATTATCTGGCCCAGTATGGAAGCAGAATTGGAGAAAGAGTATTGGTTGGGAAGTTATGAGCGTCGAAACTTCCATATTTCAACACAAAGTTTAACTCATCTTTGGCCATAAATAAATAACGTAAGCAGTCAAAAAATGGCAAAATAAAAACCGTACACCTATAGATAATTTATTCAAAAGTTCAATTAATTTTATTTTAAGTAAATACATCCAGTAGATTTTCCATAATATCTATACGCCCGAAGGTCTGTTCATGAAATTTTACGCGGTCTTTTACGTTATAAATGATCGTCTACTTCACTAAATAAATTAACAAATAAATAAATAGAAACTACATAAATAAAAACTAAATAAATAAATAATTAGTGTAAGTAGCATGCATATCTAGTCACCCTTAGTGCATCCTTAAGTGGTTTCAGGCTAAAGTGTGATAGGATCTGTGTATGTTTCAACGGAGTTGTATGTAAAAAATGGGTGCAAAAAAAAATGCTACATTAAACTTGTGATATTTTGATAGATTGAGTCGACCCTGACCTATACAAGGAGTGGGTGCTCGTTTGAATAGGTCTTTCGATACAATTGATATAATTTGAATAAAAGTATTTCTTTCAATTTAGCCATTTAACGTGGGTGTCTAATAAGATGCTATTTCTGCTTTGAGAATAAGAAGATTTTATTATTACTCGGAAAAAACTTTTTCAATTTACATGGCGATTCGTCGAACTGCCTAAATGTTGATTCTATTTTATGCTATATTACTACAGAGTAACATAGGTTATAATTTATAAAGATATCACACGGGCAACGCCGCTTGCGGAAGCTAGTTTTATATAAAGGGACTTTTTGATATACAACAAAAATAGTAATTAAAATAATATTAGGTAGTATATCGGACTAACATTTTCAACCCGAAGAGTTTGTTGCCAAACGAACGGAAGCAAGTCCCTGCTCTCAGATCAATCATTTAACACGGAGCATAATGAATTAAATTCATAAGCCTCAGATATACCAATGGACAGAGTTTTGTAACAAAATATTCAGGATGCAAAAGTCGTGAGAACCTACTGAAATAAATAACAGTACGAGGTAAATTTTGCTCGGATTTGCTATGCTTTTACCATCATGAAGTACAAACATGAATATGTTGTCAATATTAGCAGCAAATCTTGATAAAAATGCTGATATTTAGTCTGGGAGCTATTGTATACAAACTGATCAATTCTGTTTTTATTTATGGAGAAATCTCTATTTACAACCCACTAGTAAGGGCCGTGATAACCTAGTGGTGTGGCCGTCAGACTGCAAAGTCAGAGGTCTCGAGTTCGAACCCAAGAGACGTACCTCTGACTCTTCGGATTCATGTGCGTATTGTATAATTATCACTTGCTTAAAAAACGGTGAAGAAAAACATCGTGGGAAAACCAGCACGCATTTTTTTTTTTTTGAGGTTGGGAATTTTTCAAATAACTTCTCCCGCTCTGGGCGGAGTGGGAGGCTGTGTCAGACTTTTACTGACTAAAACCCACCCGTGTTCCTTCCGTTGCCCGTGTGCCGGGGCCGCGATATCCCTTTCGGAGAAACTTGCAACCCTAGCAGGCATTGGTCCTTACGGAACCCGTCAGTTGGTGCTGACATCTCTTTGAGGCGCGCGTGGAACACAACGCACCGTCGACCCGGGCCTGTCGGTCGATTCTGTAAAAATATTAACGTGAAGCTTAGATGAAGTGAGCGTGAAGAGAGCTGTCACTGCCACAGAATCGACCGGCAGGATGCTAGGGATTAACACTATTGACAGCTCACTTCACGCTCACTTCACCTAAGTTTCACGGTGATATTTTTACAGAATCGAACGGCTGGTCCTAATGGGACGGCGAGCTACCCATTGCTCACCATCCGCAAATCCGCGCCTACGGTGGCCGGAAGTCGGCTCGCGACTCCCGACGCCCGGGGCGTCTCCTGCGGCGACTAGGGGCGCGAGGGCGCGAATCTTGGCTCTCCCACGCGCGCTCCGCCTCCTCCTTCGCGAGCATTACTGCTTCGCAGGAGGAAGTGACGGCCTCCCATGCACTCTCGCTCCGGACCATGGCCTGAACCAGGGCCGGACTGAGAGATATTTCTCGACGGCATGTGAAGCCATGTCAGAAGCCCATGGTCGGCTTTAAAACTCTGACACCAGGTTAGTCACTAACCACACGAAAAGAAGAAGACTCACTAGTATTCTATACCTCAGTTATTAACTACTTTAATATGAAATATGTAGCCTAATATTTCATCATAATTGCTACATGTTTTTCTACATAATTATTCTAAAGTTTTCTCTGAAATGTATTTATTGAACTAAGGTGTGTATTATTAAAGTTGATCTTGCCTGCAATATACCTAGCGGGTCTTAAATGAGAAACTCAAATGTAGGTTCACATGCTCTCCCTTCGGTTTTAAAGACGAATAAAAAAGTTAGCAATATTGAATATTGATGGTGGAAATGTCACCGAAAACGTAAAAAACTTAGTCACTGAAACGGCTCCCATCCGTCATGAAAGAGTTTTTAATATTCACACTAGATATAAGCATCGACCACTTAAATATCTTGTAGGTTAAGTGTAACCAACTTTTCACCTGAAAGCTTGTTTAATTTAATATTTTTAACCCCCGACGCAAAAAGAGTGGGTGTTATAAGTTGAACCGCTATGTCTGCGGCACCGTAGCCCTTAAACGGGTGAACCAATTTGAATGTGTTTTTTTATATTTGAAAGCAGGTTTTCTAGCGATGGTTCTTAGACATGTTTAATCAAAATCTGTTCGACCGTTTGAAGATTATCAGCTCTTTTCTAATTGATGAATGGATGTGAGCGTCTTCCACAGGTCTGTTCGATTTGAAATTTGGTATTCTGTCACTTCAATGATATTAGAAGAATATAGTAGCCTTGAACTGATGCTGCAGCATCACCTGGAATTTGCAGGATATCCAACTCCCTTACCAACTTACAGCACAGGAATCGTGTCTCATTGGAATGCTCTCAATGATAGATCTCATCTCATCATAGATAGATGATGAACAGGTGATGGAGTAGGACAGAGAAATGGGAAAATGTTTGTGTCGGGGTTTTTTAGAATTTTAATATAATTTCACTTGTGTTAAAAGTTTTTTCGGAAAACTAAGTCAACATGTTTATACCTTATGATTTGACAGCAGATTTACTCATTAGACTTCCAGATTCCAAGGGTTAGCCAGTCAAAAAATATATACATCTGTCAAAAGTAATTTCTGGTATCCTCATCTTACCTGACGCAAATTGTTTTTTTTTTTAAGAAACTGAGAATATGCTGTTATAATGATACATGTATATTCGAAGCTTTATAGAATTCCGACACTCAAAAGGTTCAGGAACTTGCGACACCTTCTACCAAAACTATTTTTAAAAGAGAAATATTTAGTAGGTAAAGTCCAGAGTTGAGAAGCCGAAGTTAGGCGGGTAGTCCGGCAAAGCTCAAATCTTTCCATCTGTAGTATCGTTACTAGAAAATAAAACCTTGTGAAGTACGTTTTTAGGAAATAATCTTCGAATAAAAAAGTAAATCTGTTTTCTAAGTAAATCTATTTTTATTTAACTTTTATCTTTTTCGCTTTCATAGAATTTCTGGAGAGAGAATAGAGATTAAGTTTAGAAAAAATTCTACTTTTTGTAAATATCTCAAACAATTTAGGTGAAGACAAGAAACAGATACAGGCTATCCTAGTCTAAGAGACAGGGTTATATACTTTTTGTAGAGATCTTGCAATTTGTAATGAATTGTAATGTACGTATATTATAAATGTGTTTCTGTATTTTTTCGTGAATAAACCTTTATTATTATTTATTATTTTTGTTTCTGCGTTTGTTTTCCACGGCCTAGCCGGGTGGCACGGGCCTAAGTCAAGTGTCCATCAATGGCGTGAAGTGTGGAAGCAGTATTAGATGCCGCTTGATTTTCCGAAGTAGACTGTATGATAGATGAGACTATTTATTTGAGTGGGAGTATTCGTGCAAGTTTTCCGACTGAAGCTGAAGAAATTTTCTAACTAGTCTGCATTATTATTATTAGATTTTGAAATATTAGTCAGTCTCAGTTGGGTAAATCACTATTTTGGGAGGCATAACTAAATGAAATGATGTTTATAAGCCAATTTAATGTAGATATTTAATAAGGTACTTAATTATTGTTTTTCTCTAATCTCATTCCACCCTCTAGCCTTTCACTCACAGATTGCTGGTATAGCTATAAATAATAGAAACATAATTATGTAATCTATTATTGTTATGCAGTTTTTATCGTATGCACGACCATTCGTACTTTCCGTAAGTAGGTACGCTAGCCTGAACACGTCACGTGATTCATGGAGTAGGTACCTAAATATATTTGAAGAAACAGTTTCGGAGCTGAAGTTCATCCGTGTAGTGGATTACACGCCAACATCACGTTCCTTGATGGAGGGTTCAATGTATAAAATATACCTACTCTGCGACAAAAGGGTGCCGAACTCAGGAGTTTAAACGTGAACCGAGTGACTCCGACGAGTTCTTATTACGAACCTCCGAATAATTTTCTGAGGGGCCTATCTCCCTAATTATGCTGTTATGGTTGCATAGTATATTACGCGCAGTTACTACGTAAGTAAACTATGCGTTTGTAGGCTCAGCTCACGCAACTAGATAGAATCTCTAATACCTACCACATGTCCTACACGGCCTGTTTAATCTGACCCTTTTAGTCCAACCCTCGCATGTCATGATTTAGAAACCTGCATTTTATAAGTTGTATTTTATCCTTTTAGACCTCGGCGTTAGTATTCGCCTTGGTTCATGCCTCACGCCTCACTTTCGATTCAGTTACCTCAGACATATTTGTTAATTTGATAAATAGATGACCCTTGCTTGACTACGTTATATCGAGCAGTTTCCGGCGCCCAAGGCAACAGGAAACTGGAATAGTCGAATTTCCCGTAAGGCTGTGTGCCAATCTCTAGCACGTATACCTACATAGTATACGCGTCACCTAACACCATTTTTGCCCGACACTTTCAAGGAATTGAAACAGAAGTGTCCCCGAGAGCGATTTGGATGTTTCACAGAAATTCAGTACCTACACTGTATATCTTTTCTCGTTCCTGTTTTATTTCAGTACGTCTTTTATTATCTAAACTGAATTGAGCGTGATCGTGAACGCTGTTCGTTGACGAACTCAGGCGGGCGCTTCGTGTCGCGCCAAATTGATTGGTAATCAGGAACGGAATCACAATACCGTATTCTGTGGGGTAACGAAGAAAATATTGCTGAAGCGACATGTTGAGGCTGCATAACAATATTTTAGTTTATACCAACATTCCATTCAGCTGGTTTTACCTAGCAAGCGTAAATATTTAGATTTTCTTCGAGAGATTCGGTGCCTTTCGCAGTCACAAAGAATTTCAACAACATTTCAACGTAATCCAATGTTCTGTAAAGTTTTGTTTGAAATTTTGTTTGTATGTAGGTACTGTAAGGTGAAACCTGTTCGTTTGTAACCGCTTGAGAATGTCGAATCTTTTGTATTCCTACATAAAAGTTCGACCCACCGGTAGGTTTGGAGAAAAATATTTCTCAAAACATTGTGGTATCTGAATTTTGAGTGAATGCAGATCGTACATTTATACTAATTATTGATATGGCGATTAATTGCTACCTCATTCAAAAAGTGATATATCCACTTCGACAATTACTAAGGGGAGGCGTCTGTTTTTTTATACGCGTTCAAGGGCTGTCAGTGCTAAATTGTTATGGAATATTGTACACTGACAGATCTTGAGCGCATTTAGATGTACTGAACGCGTCCAATTTCATTGGTGAAATCCGTAAGAAACATGCTGAGACGCCTCGTTTAGTATTTTGTTGAAGTGCATATATCATTAGAAATTAAACAATCGAATAAACCAAGAGATTCAGATAACACTAGATTCATTATTGTGTGTCAATAACCTTCGTTGAGCCTACCGACCAAGGTTCTGTTCAGGTAGGTAATGAATAAAGCATTTAATATTGTTTTAGGCCCTGAATCAGAGATACAATCACTACACTGTTTGCTTGGGGTAAAATATAAATAGAACATCTGGCCTACATTCATGAATAGACCAAGGTGTGGATTCTATGCGGGCCGCGTATTTGACTAAGATGTGTGTAACCTGTAACCATATAAAAAAAATACAGTTTTGTTATAAAAGCTGGTCAAGTGCGAGTTAAGCTTATTTTCACAATCAATCTGCCTAGCCTTTTCTCAACTATGTTGGGGTCGGCTTCCAGTCTAACCGGATGCAGCTGAATACCCTATTTTACATGGAGCGACTGCCTATCTGACCTCCACAACCCAGTAACTGGGTAATACGATACCCCCTTGGTAAGACTGGTTGTCAGACTTTCGGGCTTCTGACGACCCGTTACGACTGTCAAAGATTCACGAATGACAGCCGGAACCAACGGCTTAACGTGCTTTCCGAGGCACGGAGGAGTCTCGGTATGTTAAGATGGTCACCCATCCACGGACCAACCCCGGCAAGCATAGCTTAACCTGATGGATCGAACCGTGCGGCTGTTATTACTTAGCCAACGAGCTCCATCCTTGCGCTTATTTTCCCGTAATTTTAAAATAAAACAGCTGTAAAGTATGGAGTGTAAGTTCACTGGACTCAGGTAAATCAATAGTCTGGGTCCATATGTCAACCCGTTTGCATTATTGAGCTTTGCAGGTTTAAAAAATAACTTAGTATTTATACACATCTTCTTAAGAAGTCTTTTAGTATTTTTGTAAAACTTTTTAATTTCAAACCTTGAAGTTGGGTGGGAATGGGCCTCACTTAGCTGTAATTCAGGAAATAACAGAGAGACTTTTGCCATTTGCCAACGGAACCCTAAAAGCAAAGTATGTGTTGGTTCCTTTCTTTAGAACAATGTCCTTTATATAATACTATTGAATGTCCCTCCACGTGGTATTCAGTTCGCTTTCAAAGGATCTGCGGGCCTCTATGCCTCCATTGTTCACTTATCCTTGGATTTTTGGTATTGAATCAATACCACACAATTTTGTCGCAGGACTGAAATCTGGGAACTAAAGTTATTTTTTTGTATAGAAATGTTGATACATAAGGTTTACATTACAATACATTTATTCTATGATAATATAAATAGTTTAGAATTTTAAAGTTGTATATTAATTACGGTTAAAAAGAACGAATAATCACTAATTTAATAGGGATCAGTGGCGAAGGGTCTAAATAACTTGCTACATTTCGATTTTCTTTTTAAACTATTTGGCTCAGATAATCGTCCTTGTTCATTAATTGAAAGCGTAAATTTTTGAACGGCTTCTTTTATTAAAATTCGTACCGATTCTTCGCAACTGATAGGATTACATACCTAGATGAGATACTGCGTAAAGTCAAAGAGAAATGTTATAGAGTTGTTCATACTTAATTAGCACGTTCAGTGCCGGGAGGGTTCACTCAAGTCGCATATAGGAGGCCGGGAGCCCTCGCGGAGGGCTCATTTGAAATATACGTTTTTTTTTGCGAATTAGGCATTATAAACTGTGAAAATAAAATCAGTTGTATATTTTAACAAGATTTCAAACCTAATGCCAGTGACACTCCCCGAGGGTTAACTTTAGCCCAAACGTAATGCTAGTGACCCGGACTCTTCCTACTGGGGTTGCGGGTTTGTCCGAAAGGGATATCGCGGCCCCGGCACGCAGGCAACGGAAGGAACACGGGTGGGTTTTAGTCAGTAAAAGTCTGACACACCCTCTCGCTCTGCCCAGAGCGGGAGAGGTCATTTGATGATTTCCCATCCTCAAAAAAAAAAAAAGAGACCCGGACTCAACTTGCAACATGTATGGCGGCATGGCGTATGAACTCTATGAAAAATGGGTGGAGTCGGAAGTGTTAATGAATATAGTAGTGAAATCAGTATGTTAAATAAAACGTCCCAATATATAAAGCTCTTTATCTCCTTTTACCGAAATTGAAGCGTTTTTAACCAAAATCATTTCAACAATTTACTCATACACACACAAACTGAGACAAAACTATCACCCATTTATAACAGTAAACAGAATTAGTAGGGATATAATAATGAAAGTTACTACTAACATCTTAAACGGGGCGTTATAATTAACATAGTTAATTTTCGTAGCTCCCTTCTAAGTAAACCACTTGCCTCATTTCAGTTGTTAGCATTAATTAACAATATAATATAATTACGTTGCGTGGGTTACGATTGTATATCACGATTATATCACAACAAAATCGTAAATCACGAAAATAACCGAGTGTTATCATTCTAGAACAAATTAGTACTTAAATGGAAATTCTTTCTTGAAGGTTAAGTATGAATAATCGAAGTTATTTTTTCTTTTTACTTAGGTTTGACTCCACCCACTTTTCATAGAACTCATACGCCATGCCACCATACATATTGGAAATGAACCCTCCGGGAGGGTTCCAGGCATTGCGCTTGCGCTAAAGTTAACCATCGCGGGCTGTCAACGGCTTTAAAACCGTGTTATAAAACACTGTAAAACGAAGTAAAATTGTGTTTTCAGGGGTCTAGTCGCTATACGTAGTTTCCAACCTTTTAATTTTTATTGTTAACAACAAAAAAATGCTTCGAATTTAAAACCAACGCATATACTAATAAATCCTGTTAAAATATACGTCGTTAAAATATAAGTATAAGTCGCATATGGGATGCCGAGAGCCCTCGCGGAGGGTTTTTTTAAATGTAGGTTTTTCTTAGTGAATTCGGCATCATAAGCTGTGAAAATAAAATCAGATGTAAATTTTGAAAGGATTTCTAACCTAATGCCGTGACACTCGCCGAGGGTTAACTTTAGTGCAAACGTAATGCCTGCGACCCTCCTGGATTCAACTTGCAATATGTATGGCGGCATGGCGTATGAGCTCTATGAAAAATGGGTGGAGTTAAAAGTGTTAATAAATGCAGTTTTATTGAGTGCCTAAAAAGGTTATTAAGTAGTTTTGATGTATGGGAGAACATGTTTTTCAACATTGAAAGAGTTCAGCTCATCCCGCCATCGCCATCTGGGCCTGCCACGATGTCGCTTGCCATTAAGAGGGTCCCATTAGGTCGTAAGTTTGGCCTGGTGCCTTTTGGGGACTGAAAATAATATTAATAAACAGTTCCACCGAACCGCACTTACAAAAATTATGTTTCAGTGCGGTTAGTTTCCACTAACCGCACTGAAACATAATTTTTGTAAGTGCGGTTCGGTGCTCAGGTGCGTTTCGGACAAGTGCTGTTAAAATCAGTGCTCTGAGTGGAATACCTCATTTTTTTGATCCTTAAAATATCACTGTCTGTTATCTGCATGCACAATACAAAATAAATGTCACATAATAGGTCAGCATTCCACAATGAAATACTTACCTAAAATATATTTACTACTACGTTCTAACCGTTCAAAAACACTAGCTGTTACAGTACTACACGACTTAGATGTACCATCGGCAAAATTCGTAAAACCGATCATCATCCGAACTGAGTACGCCTTTAAGATCACCAATCTTTATTACAGCTTCAGGTGAAAATGATCTTTACGAAAACGCAATAACTTGTGAAGTCATATAACCAAATACATTCGTAAAATTGAAATGTAAGTGAATGAAAATTTTAAAACGTATGCTACATCTAAGTACTGTATGTACCAGCGACATTTGTGTGAATTTAAAAAAAATATATAAATATGCAGGATGAAAGGTAGCCTGTTTTTTTTTTCAGTAGTTAAGGCTTGAAAAGGGCAGCCAGAGTTGCTTTCGCATTTATAATATTAGTATTAGAGTATGGATGTGTGACGACAACAATTTTTTATTTAACATAATAAACATATGTAGGTCGGTAAATATCTATATAAGTTTCGATAAAGTTCAAAGTTAACAACTCACCCGTAACATGGGAGATTGACACCAGTTCACCCGTCTGTCTCTTTAGTTTTCTTTTCTGTTTTCCTTGGGGACGAGACACGGATACAATACTGCTGTATCTCGATGTTGGTTTTCGTATGTTTTTGTATGAAAAATGTCTAAAACTTGGTCTTATCATCCTAAAATTGTCAATAATTCGTCAATATGTTTGTCAAATTAAAATATCACTTTTCGTACTTTTGATTTGTATCAAACTAAATAAGTCGCGAGTAAGCTAAACATACGGCTTACCAAATTCAAATTCAAAATATTTTATTTCACAAAAACCTACGAGGGCACTTATGAAACGTCAGAAGGTTCACGGTTCCGATTGGTAGTTTCCTATAGAGAAGAGCCGGCAAGAAACTCCACGGTTACTCTTTTAAAAGAGGTTTTTACAATGTTTTCAAATAACAGTGTTAAAAGGTATGAGAGGACAGTGTAGGCCTATCAACAATTACCAGGTACTTAGCAAAATATAAAATGGTCCACAGATGTACAGTCTGTTAAGCCTACAACGTTCTCACATTTACAAAATCTAATAGAAAAGAATCTATGTAAAAAATAAATAAATTAATAAAAATAAAGACCTATTTGAACCTAAGGACATGATTGCCACTACAGCTGTAACAAATCTAATTTAATAAAAAATATGGAATATTGTAGGTACTTATGTAATGTCAAATAATGAAAACATTATGTCAAGGAAGTATGTAAAAAAAAGGTAAAATAAAATAATCATCGTAATTTGGGAGCAGTTAATAGACATTTACATAGTTATACCATAAATGAGGTACCAGGGGAGCCACATGTGCAGAAAGAATTATTGGCAAACTTCCTTGTCTTCAACGTAGTCTTTAATATTATAATATGCTTTTTTGATAAGGACACGTTTGATGTGGGTTTTGAACTTTCCATCGCTAAGTTTTGTAACCGACTTTGGCAACTTGTTATAATAGTGAATACTGTTTATAAGAAATGACTAACTAGTTATTATTTAATCAAAATTTGGGTACCCGCAACAAATGCATGACACTCACAATAGATTACCCATTAGCTACAAAGTTAGACAAAGTTGTGCAAAAGTTGTACGCCTACATAATCTGGTTACATTATGATTAACAAATCCGCAGTATGTAAGGAGGTATAATAATATAATGTAGATGTAGTGCGAGGAAGCCCTCCAATATATCCGACTGAAACATGGGCACGCCACTTTCCTTAAGCGCTCTTATGGGATCTTGAATCTCTCCAGCGCCAAAGTTATTTCTGTATCGCATCAAACTTATAAGCTACGAACGAATTAGTTTACGTAGCGAGTGGTACCAAAGAAAGTAGCTCATACGATATCTTTTCCTTTTTTTCTTTGTTATATATCTCATCTCATCATGGTTATTCTTTTAGTTATTGTGGACAAAGGTTCAAGATTTTTTCGGAATAATTTCACAGAGAGATTTCGGTAGTCTTTGGTATTGTTTCTGACCCAGTTTAGGTATTTTCTATTGGAATAAGAATTTGAAAATAGAATGGCATCGTAAAGTTTTAACGATGGAACTGGCTGTTAAAAGTCTCTTAAATTGTGAAGTTTCTCATCCCAGTATAAGCCACGATGGGTTCAATCGAATGTCAATCAACTTGATAAGTGATAGCTGATACCAAATCGCTGGATGAGAAAAACCTCTGGTTTTCAATTATTATAAAAAAAGTATACTTATACTTACGTTAAAATAGCATGCAATACTAACATTAGAGGAGCATAAACCAGATTGAAAAGAAAATTAGTTTTCGCTTTATTATTATGTTATGGGCATAGGATTCTTTAGGTATATGGGTTTGAATATTATTTGTACAATTTCGCCAATATAATATTGTAAGGCACCTATTCGATATTTCTGAAAACTCTACACAGCTTCTAACTTGCGAGAGAATTTTCGACGCGATATCGACGAGACACAATGGCTTTTTAATTATTTTTCACTACGGGATTTGCTGTATCCTGATGCAGTAGTGATGGAGTTTAAAGTGTTAAATAATAATATTCTGTTCCTATGTTTATGAATGTTTATCCTAAAAGTTGGCAACGTCGCAAATAGCTGTCCAAAATTTGATCTGTTTTGATTAATTTGGCAATATTACTGTATGGAAAAAAAAATTGGTTAGCTAGCGAACTAGAATATTAATAATGAATTGCAATTACAACATTGAATTTGATGTTGTACCCGTTTTAGGTGTAAAAAAGGCATTCAGAAAGTTTCCAAATACTTTTTTCAAATCTAAAACTAAATATTCGGTGTTACGATATTAATTATTGCATTTCACAATCAATATTCTAGTTCGCTAGATAGCCACATTTGTATTTTCCATACAATAATATTGCCAAATTAATCATAACAGCGAAATATTTGACATCTATTTGCGACGTTGCCCACTTTCAGAAAAAAAAACGCGTTTGTGTTGCACTGTTAATTATATCAAAGATTTAAGGAACGATCAAACTTTTAAGCAGGTATTGCAGGTACTTACTTGTATATTTATCTTATTTTACTCGACACTATTGATAAAACATGTGTCTCACATAAACGATAATTCTCCGACGAACACTAGGGAGTAAAACTACCTATTTTCATTCTGGAGTAATGATATGTTAGCTACCAATTTCGTGACTGATTACCCTCAAACGATAAAATAAATACTGACAAGAAACTCCGACCTTCATTACCTATACCTATTTATGTAAGCTTCGTTAACAAACATGTGTGTATTTTGGGAAAGTGTCCACTGAGTTGGAGTTTGCAACTGCCCACTTTGTGTGCTGTCCACCGCATGCGCACCGATTTCCAAAAGTTTTGCTAGACCTCTAATTATGGGTCCATGTGTCATGAGGGATACCCAAGACCGCACCACTGTAACTCACCCAATTTTATCATACAAATCTTGAAGTTTTTAGTGTCGAAATTAGAACTATAGTAAAACTTTGGTACCTAGCTTGTGGTATGAAAACTTTAAGCATTGGAGAGGAGATAGTGCAAGCTGTTAAAATAAAAGTTCTCTGTAATATGAGCCAGTGGGAAAGTACTCAGACACGTGTGTTTGTGTCCAGGCGATGAGAGTCAACATCATATCTCATGTTGACTTTCTTAGTACGGACTGGAAAAAATATTACCAGTAACAGCTCGGAGGAAAGTATTCGCGGAGTAAGGAGCTGTTTCCTAATGAAAGAAGGAAGAACCTTTTTACTTGGTGTTGCCAATTTACTGGTAAGTATTGTTCAAGATTTAAAGTTCGGGAAGTTTGGCGTCTTCAAATATTTTTTATTATTTATGTATTAGCATCTTTAAATGCGCGGATTTGAACCTTTTTCTAGTAGGTATAATAGTTATAGAAGAAGATTTATCCATTCCTGTCATTTAATACCCTATCAAAAACATAACATGTAAAAAAATGAAGTCTCGCAACGCAGTTCTTGTACCGCAAAACGTTGTGAGATCTAAAGTAAAATCAAGTCTGTTAATTTATTCAGTACCTATCTATGGTAGCATTTTTCCAACAACTTTGTCATAAATTGTTACCTAATTAGTTAACTTACAACATGTTATAGTGACCGTATCAATATTAGACATTTTTATTTCTTTAATAAATGTAATGACTTGGCCATCGCACGGCAACATAATCACATAAGAATAATCTACTATTTTAAATATTCCTAATTAAACAAAGCGCTCACAGCGCTAATACTAGGTAGATTTTGTTGTATGTAGATTCTATTGCCGTGTGCGATTACCATACCAAGTTATTCTATTTATTATTGAAATAAAGATGTCTAATATTGATACGGTCTAATTAGGTAACAACACTGAAAATTCAGGATTCTAGCTTTATCCACAACGAAGTTACAGGGGGTCGAAAATGTTCCTGAAAGTTTTCGAGAAAAGATGGTACGGCTGTGTCTTATTTTCTGCCTCAACTTGGCGGGGGCACTATCGTGCCCCTCGATTTGTAAAAGAAAATATGAATATGTCAGCAGACATGAAAATCGAAATAAAAAGTTTCATTATCATTCTAAAATGATTGCACCTTTAGCATGCTACAGTATCCAATATAAAATATAATACACATTTGTATTCAAAAAGCAAAGTGTCAACAATTCCTTAAGTATTGATAACTTATCGGTTGACATTCATCACTCAGGCTCAGTTACTACACTTAATTGAGCTTAAAAACAAAATCCATTAGAAAGTTCATCAGTTTACACGTTAATTAAGCACACTTTTAATGGGCCCCGCAACTGATCGAGGTCGCAGTTTACGCGCGATACGTCCACGGGAACTTAATGACTTCTACCTTAGAATTAAGGAAAAGTAATTGTTCACACCGGTATGTAATTCACATATTTTAACTACTTAAAACTCAATTACTACCTGGCTTGGTGAAAAATATAATAATATATATTTTTTAAATTTATTTTTTCTTTGTTCCCCTCAAACAGAACACCTGCCATCTAATCTCTTCACCACCCTTGGTTGACTGAAAGAGAATACCTAAGGCATTAAGGCCGCCTTTGTAGCTTTTTTGAGTGAGAAAAGTTTAAATAAGTAAATAATGATATTGAATTTGAGAAAACTTGAAATCTTTAAAAACTTTTTGTAACCACGTAACGTTTCTTCGTGAATTTATTCCATATGTCTGTCACAAGCAGATGTGTTTAAACACAGATGAATAAAGTGGCAAACATAATATAATCTTGTAAAACGGGGAGTGCCATATGAGAAAACTTTACACCCTGCGTGTGGAAAAAGTAAAAATGTGTAAATCGGCAAATTCTTCCTGTTTTGTTAGCCTAGCAGTATTTTATGTCGGGTGTCAGTTCTAGATTGATTTATGTCCGCGGAGGCATCCGCCGCCTTCCTCGACACTGTTTAATGATTCATTTCTGAGAAGACTCAAAATATATCTGTAAATAACAATGGCGGCGAGAAATAAGCTAGAATTTATTGTGCAAACCGTTGTTCGGTTTTGTTTCTGCAACAGCCTTCAGAGATAATACTCAGTGATTCGTGCTATTATTATTAAGTGTTTTATTGTTCTCGGTTACCTTTAACACTTTTGATAAAACGTCCCTTTGTGTCTGAATAATGATTAGACAAACATGGTGTTTTGGAATGTTATATTTATATTTTATTCTCCTACTAGATGTTGCCCGCGACTTCATCTCCGATCCAGGATGAAAAGAAACCTGCGTCGCTCTCTAGGTCATGGTCTACTCATGTGCCAAATTTCATCCAAATCCGTTCAGCCGTTTTAGCGTGAAAGCGTAACAAACAAACAAACTCACTTTCGCATTTATAATATTACTTAGGATTGACTGCTAAAGCTAATGGCGAATAATGGTAGCAGGAAAAGTTATCACATATTGAGGGATGGCCGATTTTTTCCGATGGCCTAAGGCTAACCAAGTTTTATGAATATAATGGCCATTTTGGAAATTCACATTTAGGCATAAACTTTAAGCATAAAGTTTAGCATCCAATCCTACTATATATATATATATATATATATATATATCTTAATATCCTACTACCCTACTAATATTATAAACGTGAAAGTTTGTATGTTTGGATGTTTGTTACTCAATCACGCAAAAACGGCTGAACGGATTTGGATAAAATTTGGCACACAAATAGTTTATAACCTGGATTAACATAAAGGATACTTTTTATCCCGGTAGTAAGTTCCCGTCGGATAATAAATTTTCGACCTCCACGCGGGCGAAGCTGCGGGCGAAAGCTAGTGTTTAAAATTGTTTTTGTAAGCCAGATAAAACAATGGCAGTGTTATCTGTGTATAACTAATAGTATTCATTACACATGGCCGCTGTTTGTGCGCGATTTCGACCGGTTTTCCGGTTACATAAACTAAAAGATTCCAGATTACCACTTTCGCTAACCGTCGGCGTCTAATTAGCGAAAATTAATTCGACTTTGTTTCGGTGTTTTTATTTGTGTTAATGCTTCGTTAGTCTGGAAGCTGTACAGTCAGAGGCAAAAGATTTGACTCGTTTCAGATTACAAGATAATTAATCGTTTCTTTAGTGCAGATTGCCTATTGGCAATTATGTTTTGGCAATGCTTGGCAGCACAGTGTGGTTTGCAGTCAAATATATTACTAGATATATCTTACTACACTCGGCGCTTGACGTAGCAACACGTCGTGTCCGGGTTCGTAACAAGTCAATCGTCATCCTGAGAATGCCGCGTTGAGAGGTGAAACACGTGTCGATTTCTTTCAGGGTTCTTTATGAGTCTTTAAGAACAGTTAAGCGGATTAGGTTACTAAATATACGTCGTCTATTATTTGTTTATTATTTATTTATATATAGTTTATTGTACACCAGATTATAAATTACATAAAGAAAAAGTAATAGACTACAAAATATACAATGGGCGGCCTTATCGCTTACCGCGATCTCTTCCACAGCAAGATTTTACATAGCAAGAATAGAGATAGCAAGGTTGCCTAACCTTGCTATCTCTATTCCTGCTATGTCTATTGTATTTTAGATATATCTTAAATGCATAAGACCGACGATTACAGAACACACTGTTGATATCTATATCTCCAAATAATTTGCAACTATCACAGTATCCGCTGGGGTTGTCCGAAAGGGATATCGCGGCCCCGGCACACAGGCAACGGAAGGAACACGGGTGGGTTTTAGTCAGTAAAAGTCTGACACACCCTCTCGCTCCAACCAGAGCGGGAGAAGTCATTTGAGGATTTCCCATCCTAAAAAAAAAAAAAAAAAAACTTTCACAGTATCGATAAAAACAATAGTGGAGCTTAGCTTCATTAATTTCTTAAACATTATTTTATTGCCATCGATTGTTTTCATCGTTTCATCACTTCACTTTTATTATGTTATGTGAAGGTAGACTCTTTTGGAGGTGATTGTATTACCATGGAGTCACGTATTGACCAAGTTAAGTCCACATATCGTCGAGGGTTCCGATCTTGTGATTGCCTTTGAAAATTAAGAGTGTTTCCCACTGTTTGTTTATTCGACTGTTCTTAATAAAATTAAGAGTCATTGATCTATACATTGCATAGCATAGGTCTACAGGAAGTTTGTGTTCATTAATGTTCGCGTCGATATTTGTTGGTATCATGTGCGCACATACATATTTAATTACGAAAAAATATGTTCTACATTACAAATAAATAATTCATGCAAAATGGCGTGGAAATATCTACACGTGAAATTGGAAAGTGGTTAATTGAAGCCGTGGCAGTAATTTGATAAAGGTATAACATTGATTCATTAATGTATAATTACAAGACCATCGAAAAATAATATTTAAGGTGTGATGATTCTCCAAGAGTTGAACAAATTTTGTAATCTTGTCGAATATAAATTGCATGAATAATAGAATCGGCTTTGTCGAAGGCTAAATTTCGTTCGCTGAAATCGCCTTCTTATGCTAATATTTAAAATAGACAGTTCGCCGTCCATCGATACAGGAGCCGGGTTTATGCAAGTTTCGCGTTGGCTTGCGATTCACTCGCTTTTAGCCGGACGAAACGCTTTAGATATTCTTTCTGGTGTCGCATGGAAGTCAATATTTTATCACTTTTACCAGTCTAAAGCTAGAAGATAATGTAAGTTCATTTTGGCTCGTGGCTAACTTATAATAGCTGCACAGGTCGATCCATCAGGTTAAGCTACGCTTGCCGGGATTAGTACGTGGATGGGTAACCATCTTTACATACCGAGACTCCCTCATGCTTCGGAAAGCACGTTAAGCCGTTGGTCCCGGCTGTCATTCATGCAGTCGTTACGGGTCGTCAGAGCCCGAAATTCTGACAACCAGTCTTAACGAGGGGTATCGTATTACCCAGTTACTGGGTTGTGGAGATCAGATAGGCAGTCGTTCCATGTAAAATACTGGTATTCAGCTGCATCCGGTTAGACTGGAAGCCGTCCCCAACATAGTTGGGAAAAGGCTAGGCAGATTGAGTTTGGGTCGATTTTAATCAGGTTACACATGTAAGCAGCATGTAAATAACGTATGCTACAGGTATAAACACACACACTTACTCTAAAACACTCATACACACACACACACGCAAACGCACTCATTCGACTCATCACATCAACACTCCTCATTCTAATTTGTTTTATTTAATTTTAATTGTAAGAAGTTCTTTTTTTTTTTATACTGTAAGCTCTAAAGGCATAAAAACATATCAACAGTCTGATACTCATATTGGCAGTCGAAACTATCTCTCCTAAATACAGATAACTTATTGATTTAGCTAGGAGAGCAGCGATTCACCCAACAGTTCATTGTACCTACACCATGTAATTAATTATGCATACTTTGTAAGTCCCTCATGTACTACAAAACCTTTATGTACCTAAATAAATCATTATTGTAATATTATAATTACTTGGAAACCTTTAATTTATGTCTTGTTAGTATGACAACATGATAAACCAACATTAAAAAAAACTACTTGGCATTTCCATTTTTATTCTAGTGTTAGTTTCTTACCTGCAATAGCTCTTCCCAGCAACAACGCGCTGAAGAGGATGGAGAGCATGCGCCCTCTCCCTCTAGCCACCATCTTGCAGACCTTGCGGGTTCTCTGAACATCAACTGGTCATCATTGTGCACACTGCCACACACAATTCTAATGTTTCACCACACACTTATTTTACAGGACACACATTAACATGGTCTTTATTGATTCTTAGTAACACTTCACTTGTTCGTTACTATTAGTTTACTGCACTGTGAGAACTACCTACATTAATTTAATCGTGCCTCATTAGTCGACGCTTGATAAGTTAATCCAGTTTACCTACGCCACAGTATAATAAAGTAACAGTATTAATTACCTACGACTGCTCGGTAGATAAACCTTCCGAGTCCGCGCGTAAGTGTCGCGCACTCAGGATCGTTGCGTACTGGTTCACACTGAGATTTCGAAGCGCGGCGTTTCGGACGTTTTTTTATGATGACATAATACTGTTATTTACTTATACTGTGCCTAAGCTGACGGATATAAAGCATTAAATTGGTCGGTACTGCAACATAAACGTAATAATTTCTAATTGACAGGTTGACGTAACGAATGCATGAGGGTGCCAATAAATCGCATACATTTAAAATGACCTTTTTACGGGCATTCCATCCGAACGACGTGTATTTTCATACTAATATTTGTAAATAATTAGCGCTTATTTATGGACTGAAATTATGAGTCGTAAAACGGTGCGGTGTTAAATATACACAAGTCGTTAATATAGTGCGGAAAATTTTATGAGCAGTAGACTATGAATGAACGAGAATTGCTTCACATATGCCGCAGGTACCTTAGGCTAGCTGCTATAATATGCTTTTCAGTACCTACGTTTTCTATAGAGTATGGTTGATTGCTATCCGGTATCCGTTAGTAATAATTTAGCATCGTCGAAGATTCGCACTTAAATCTCGAGAGACTGAACGCTTCTAATGCCGAAAGCTAAAATGTTATCAACCCCTGTCCTGAGAGATTTTTATTCTAATCTAATATTCGTATTCATAATATCTCCCTTGTGAAATAGAATCGGAAAGCAATTGAGAAGCTTATTAAATCTTGAATATTGAATTTACCTCTCACTCAATCGCTCTTCGTCCAGAGCACAGTGGTCAGATCAATTTAAAACGAATTAGTAATTTGTTTATAGGACTTCAATATTTATTTAATTGACATTCAGAATTGATTTAAGCTACCCAAGCAGAGACACCTTAAAACAGCTATATATTACTAACCCAAAAAAAATTAAGTTAATAGTCAAGGGTATAAAGAAAACTTATACAAAGATATTTAAAAGAAATGATCTAGCTTAAAAAAAGCTCAATATTTTGAGGGACAACTATACATTTTTTTGTAACTATTATGAAGGAAAATAGGGATGGTGCCTGGGTAAAAAAAAAAAAATTCTAATTAGTCCGTCAGTCAGATAATAAAAATATATTAGACACGTATTTTTTGCTTTATCATATTAATAAAAAAATACTTAGATAAAGCGCATTTTAAGTTGGGGAGTGGGGGTCGCTACGTCACTAGTATGTATAAAATCTACATACTCGTGACGTCATGGCACATTTTACTTCAATCTATCGCCGTAATCCTCAGATTACGTAAAAAAAGAAAAAAATACGTGTCCAAATTTTTTTTATAATCTCAAAGACGGACTCAAATAGATTTTTAGTCATCATCCCTATTAGTCAACTAAAAACAATTTGGTTTAACGTATTGGTGTATTTTTTTTAATTTACTTAAAACTGCAGACAAGAGATTCAAACAAATCAAACGCATCGCCATTTTCAACCGTATTTGAATACCGCGATGCACTCACTGCACTCGCTTCACCTAAGGCGCGGTAATAAGCAAATCTTTAGGTATGGAAACCTAAAGATTTGCTTATTACCGCGCCTTAATATGAAAACTTACAGACGCATAGTATCTATTATCGAGTCCGACGTCATCTAGCATTGTTTAGTTTGACTATAACTTTACTATTAACCCGAGGGAAGAAAAAGATCTGACATTTTTATTGGCAGAACATAGATAACCTAGGTACCTACCCAAACTTTTCGGCGAAAATTCGGGCTACGCATATTCCCATAATACTCACACGTTAACATTAAAAGCACTTGAGTTTAAGTGTTCTCTAAAGAAACAAATGAAAGTACAACCTCGTAAACTTTGTATCTATACAAAGTGAGTGTCAATTACATGAAAAAGGGAACAAAGAACAGCTAGGAGCTCCAACAAAACTTTACACGCGAGTTAATTGTGTCCGCAGTATTTCTGCTGTTTCTGAAGAAGACAGAAAAAACTTAGGAGTCGTAAACATCGGTCAGAAGTAGGGTTACTATTTCGAAATTTGAAAATCCTCACAAAGAGTCGGACATTTGCAAAAAAGTCCGGACATATTACTTTTTAATCCTATTGTTTTCGGTACTCATTAAAAACTAAATTTTTAAAAAAAAAATCCCCGCAAGTAGAAAAATCCAGATTAACAAGGCCGGACAAAGTCCGGACCCGTCCGGTCAAATCCGGACGGATGGTAACCCTAGTCAGAAGGTAGGTACAGAAACAGAGGCCACAATGTCTACGTAAACTTTTTAGGCTGTGTAAAATTAGAAGGGATTTTTTTACTGTTTTACAGCGTCAAAATGAACCAAGTCGTTGGTCGATTTGTTTTGTCTTGGTAGTAAGAGTGCTGCTTGTAGTACAGCTGAACGTATTTTCAAGGTATTTTTACATGATTGATGTGGTGCGGCAGTTATGTACAATTAAGGAAGTAAATAATGACGATCTAACAGCCGCGTATCAAATGGCACCAGAAGTGAGTTTTATGCTTTATTATTATTAAGTAACGCAAACGAAGTCGGTAAGTATCTAATTATCCGCAGTTGTTCTTTCATCTATTTAAGTAGGTATAACTTTCCGAGATTCTTTTTTTAAATTACGCGTCTGCGTAAGAAAATCACCAAATTTATTTTTGCATTCGCTGTATATCTTCCTTACGTTATACTAACTTTCTTCCCCGTATTAACCTGTGTTAGTGCTATTAAATTAATAACCTTTAGTACGAAACACTGTATTGATAGTGGTGTTTTACGTGGGTACAGTGGTGATGCCTGCGGATAATTGATATATGTTATTTAGTAATTTTATTCATACTGTTGGTTGTTGCATAATATTCTATGTACTATTTGTTTTATTTTATATTTATGTATAATTCTGAATTTTAAACCTGACTTGGTTTCCGTACGTTTTTCGGGTGACCACTGAAAATCAGCGCTGTGCTGTGGGTCTAGCATAGCACAGCATCATGCTGAGTGGAAGCCCTCTTGTCACAGTCATGACGTGCCAGCAGCTGCCTACTATTTCTGTTTTGTACTCGTTATTGTATACGTATTGTTATTGTTTTGTTACCTACTCGAGTTTTTATTATTTTTTTATGCACGTGTTTCTGTGACGAATAAAATTATTTTTCTTTCTTTTCTTTTTTTAGTTATTTACTATGCCGTAATTCAGTTCACCTTCTAAATGGTTCACGGAAACCGACTACCAGGTTCAAGTTATACTGGGTTTAATTTGATGTGCTGCCTAGCTAATTTATGTATTAGCGTGCTTAGTAGGGAAAATCTTTATTGCCTTTTGTCACAAATATACACATACACACATGGTAAGATGTGGTTTAAAATTGCCAATACAAGCAGTGTTTTTAAGTTTAATGCAAACATGCAGGAATTTCTACTTAAAAAATCTTAAATTCATTTATTGAAAGGCAACGCACAGCCTAACCTGCCGGTCACAGCAACGTGAAATTTTGCAGATGAGTTCCTTATATGACGAAAGTCTCCTAAACGTCGAAAAATATCTCTCAGGCATGCTGGTTTCCTCACGATGTTTTCCTTCACCGTTTTTAAAGTAATAATAATACAATACGCACATGAATCCGAAAAGTCAGAATGCCTTGGGTTCGAACTCAAGACCTATGACTTGGCAGTCCGACGGTCTCACCCTAGGCTATCACTGTTGCTTCTTTCCAATAACAAGTACTCGTACCTACAAAAACAAGTACCAATACACTTATCACGAATCAACTATGGTATCGGAAGTCAGTAAGTGGGTACCTTATATCAGTTTTACATTCTATGAAGGGATAAAAAGATTTTATTGATCGTATACAAAATTGTGAACTGGTATAAAACATGCGTGGGACGTAACACACCTTGCGCTAATAGCCTACCTAGCTGCGAGCAACTTGGGAGTAGAGCCTGCCGGCCGCTACCGCGGCACCGCTCGCTTCGCTCGCCCGGCTTGCGCGCGCGGTTGGTCGCAGTTCAAACCTAGCATATTTCATCCAGTTCACAATTTTTCGATTGTTTATAATCTAACGGAAATAATACCGATAAATTATAAACGAACGGTTCTCACAATTTTACGGTAACATAATAGGTACCTGGTTGCTGAAATAAAGAATGATTTGTCCAACCTGTGTTTAATGATGGTCACACTACAATGACAATCAATGTAGAAATTATAAAAATTTTACGAATTGCCAATTTGCCTTAAGCATTTTGCAAAACCGCCAGCGTTTGTAAACGGACGGCGCCGTTTGTGACATGACGAATCATACAATTTGCCTGCGACAGTAATACCACATACGCTCAACCGTCCAGTCAGTGACAATCTTTGTCCATCTACCCGTTTGTATGAGATTGACAATTTTATTCGGATGAAATGGGAGTACCATATCAACCAAAAAAAAAAAAAAAGTTAGTATAAGATAAAAATGGTGGTCAATCGCAATTAATTAATAATTATTGTGATGTTAAAGCTGGGCTGTGATGAGGAGGGATGTTAATAAAAGACTGATGAATATAAATGTTGATGGATGGAGAGAAAGACCAAAGATGGATGGATTGTGGGAGGTATGATATGAAAAAAACCGGCTAAGTGCGTGCCGGACCACGCACAATGAAGGGTTCCGTAGTTGGGATGAATTCCAAAAAAAAACTTAATATTGTAGTTGAAAAAGATGTTTTCCCATGCGTTGATATACGTCACGGTCAATTCTCCAACTGCAAATGTAAGTTTGTAATCGCATTTTTTTTGTGATAAGACTACATATTAACAAAAAAAAAATCCTTTACGTGTGCTGTGAGATCTTGCTTCCTGCCAAATTTCATGATTCTAGGTCAACGGGAAGTACCCTGTAGGTTTTGATTTATTTGCAAGTATCAAAATACATGTCGCATAAATGGCCGTATTTTTTTATTGCGTTGATTTTGAAACTTGATGTTTTTAGACCTCCAAGAAACCATAGACCTACGTATTTGATATTAGTTTCAACTTAGTACCGCCACGCGTTCCTGAGAAAAAGGGTCTCGACAGACAGACGGACGGATAGCGAGGTGATCCTATAAGGGTTCCGTTTTTTCCTTTTGAGGTCCGGAACCCTAAAAATGAGTAAATGATAGAGTGACGGCTGACAGGAGTGGTTGTTAGAAATAAACGTGGTGCGCCAACCCCACGTAACATAGGACAAAGGCAGGAAGAAGAAGATTGTGATGTCAAAGGTGAAGTTAATACTTTTAGTGCTAGGAGCTTTCCTGGAGGGTTCACCTAGTCGCATATGGGATGCCGGGAGCCCTCGCAGCGGGCTGATTTTAAATGTAGGTTTTCCTAGCGAATACAGCATTATAAACCGTGAAAATAAAATCTGATGTATATCTGAACTTGAATATTTTTAGTTTATGCGTTGGTTTTAAAATCCAAACAGTTTTTTGTTTTTAGATTTTTGTTTACGATTACAAATATTCACAAAAAAAATTAAAGGTTGTAAACTACGAGTAGCGACTAGAGCCCTGAAAACACAATTTTACTTCGTTTTACAGTGTTTTATCACGGTTTTAAACCTAATGCCGTTGACCGTCCGCGATGGTTAACTTTAGCGTAAACGTAACGCTGGCAACCCTCCCGGAGGGTTCACTTTCTATATGTATGGCAGCACGGCGTATGAGTTCTATGAAAAGTGGGTGGAGTCGAGTCGAAAGTGTTAAATAAAATAAGGATCTTTTCTAGAGGTTTCAAGTTGCTACATGAAATCGAGCTAGTTTAAGTTTCTACAGAACAAACGTGACGAACAAACTCGTACTAACTTTACTGTTAAGTAGAATTTGTTGGTCCAACCCGGGCAAGAACAAGCTGTTAAGAAAATAATCGTTAATCGGATTTATTGTCATGTACAAAACAATGTATATATCTCTCTGTATTGTACTCGTATTCTTCTCGAGAGTGGGATCAAACGTTGTTTTCCGGACCGTGACGTTATTATTGATCTTCCGTCACACTACAAAGTAAGACAGAAAAAAAAATACGTGGTCGTTGCTTTCAGGATTGCCATTTAGCGAAGAAAACATCAATCTAAGTCTTAGTGTGTCCTCACTGATTCTTTCACCGACGGCCCTATTATAAATCTTCATTTACTAAAAATGGCGAAAAAAAAGCTATCGTTTTAAGTTCTTCTTTTAGCTACGTTCCTCCATTTAATTGATTAATTGAACCCTGTGTGATGTAGTATTTTTAATGCCAATCTGCCTAGCCTTTTCCCAACTATATTGGGGTCGGCTCCCAGTCTAACCGGATGCAGCTGAATACCAGTATTTTACATGCAGCGACTGCCTATCTGACCAGAGAGCACGTTAAGTCATGGGTCCCAGCTGTCATTTGTGGATCTTTGACAGTCGTTACGGGTCGTCAGAAGCCCGAAAGTCTGACAACCGCTCCATGTTAAATATTGGTATTCAGCTGCATCCAGTTAGACTGGAAGCCGAGCCCAACATAGCTGGGAAAAGGCCAGACAGAATGATTGACTGCCTATCTGACCTCCAACCAGTTTTATTAAGGGTTATCGTACTACCCAGTAATACGATACACCTTGGTAAAACTGATTGTCAGACTTTCGGACTTCTGACGACCCGTAACGACTGTCAAAGATCCACGAATGACAGCCGGGACCAACGGCTTAACGTGCTTTCCAAGGCACGGAGGAGTCTCGGTATGTAAAGATAGTCACCTATCCACAGACCAACCCCGGTAAGCGTAGCTTGACCAGGTGGATCGACCCGTGCGGCTGTTATTACTTAGCCACGCGCTCCTCGTAGTACTTTCAATGGTAGTGAAAAAAAAAAAAAAAACTTTGAGTTTTCCAGGAATCCAGATTCATTTTATTTACCGAAATGTTATCTATGTACCTTCCTATGTACTTCTACTCAAGTTGATTTTAAAATGCAATAATAGGTAAGTACATCTATATATCTTTGTCAAAAGCTAAATCGTCTGTAGGTACAAAGAATAACAAATCGCTTCGTTGATTTATACAATTTTCACGAAAAAGGTTCGCCAGCGTAAAGGTGTGTAATGCGACACCAGAAATGTGTCAATCATGGCGGAATTTTGGTAAAAGTATGTATCAATATGATATGGAGAAAACACTGAGGTAAAACTTTTATATTTATTGGAACTGCTAAGCTTTGCATTATTACTAATTTTTGCTTAAGAATAAGTTCATATCAGTATCTTTAGTTGCGTGCTTAACACGTTCAGTACCGGGAGCCCTCTTGGAGGGTTCACCAAGTCGTATATGGGATGCCGGGATCCCTCGCGGAGGGCTCATTTTAAATGTAGGTTTATCTTAGCGCATGCAGCATTATAAACCGAGAAAATAAAATCTGATGTATATTTTAATAAGATTTATTAGTATAAGAGTTTTGGTTTTAAAAGCCAAGCATTTCAATTTTTTGTTCACGGTTACAAATTCACAAAAAAAAAATAGTTTTGATACTACATAATTATAGCGACAAAACCCCTGTTAACAATATTTGACAGTGTTTTATAACACGGGTTTAAACCGTGATGGTTAACTTTAGTGCAAACGTAATGCCGGCAACCCTCCCGGAGGGGTAACTTCCAATATGAATGGCGGCATGGCGTATGAGTTCTATGAAAATGGGTCAAAAGTGTTAATAATGTAGAAAAAAGTCTCGGGTTCTAATTCGTTGCTAGCTAGCGATTACAGGATAATACACAATACACACATTATGGTTATAATTTCAACAAATGGGCGCGGGCGTGGCCTGCATTACGGACTGCTCCCAATGGATTCGTTTCACTGTATTAATTTTTATTAAATTGGTTGAAACTAGTTTACTTTTAAACGTATACAAGTTCTTTACAAATCTAGGAATAGCTAGAATGTTAATAGGTAAGACACTGAAAAAAAAATGTTGTAGATTAGTAAGCACTAGTCATTATTGGATTTTATTCGATTTTCTATAATGTTTCAGAAAATTTCCCAGTAGTTTCCGACTGGAAGGACACCTTATTCATGAACTCAACAACGCAGCGGGGTCGCAAGTCGAACTTTTGACTTAATTATCTATAATAAAATTATAGAGAGGTAAAATTTATTTGTAAGTTTGTATGTGGGGGTAATCTTCGGAACTACTGATTCGATTTCGAAAATTATTTCACCAATGGGAAGCTTTAGTATTCCCGAGTTTCTCAGAATATTTTATGCTAAAATAATAAATTTCACTCGGATAAAATCGCAGGCAGAACCTAGTCATGAATAAACATGAATGTATCTCAAAAAAGAACTGAAATCATAGCCGTGTAGCTAGTATTATATAGAATCTCTGTCAGACAAACATTGCTTAACATTGTGATGAAATATTATTTTACAAATTTCACCAAAAACAAACAATTCCAGCAAATAATTATCATACCGTCACATATATATTTACGGAAGAGAGTGTCAAGGTCGTATTTAATAATACAAGTTTCCATATTAGTGTACAGCGTTGTACGGTGGTCATTTACCAAATTGAACTGACAGGATCGCGTGACCGTCACGGCGAGGCGTTGCCAAACTTGTGAAGGCACACGCCGCACACGCACGTCATCGCTTTAGATCCTGTCCTATGTGCCCACTGATAATTGCTCTACGTATGTTTAAGGGTGCGTTTAGATCTATTAACTTGAATTTGAGGGTACAACTTTACTGTTACTTTGAGCTTAAGTTTGTTGTGTTGAAATGAAAGCTCGGTACATTTCTGTCAATTTGTATGTTGCAGAATAGGGTTTAATTATGAATGCTTGCTTGTCTAATCGAATAAAAATTTTGTTACTCTACAGAATTGCTATTTCTCTGGGCTTAAAAATTGCAAGAGCGTGTGAAAGCACATTTCAGAAAATGCAAAATGTTCCAAGCGATTTCTGAGAAATATTCTACGTATATGTAGGTGTAATAATTGTTTTATTATAAATATACTATAAGCGTAAGTTTACAAAAATCTTCCTCTTAAAACAAGGTGACTATCTCGCAATCACTGTGTGAATAGATAAGGCCCAAATTGGATCAGAGATTGTCATGTTGTCTATAGAGCAGGATCGAACGCATTCGTTTGACGGTTGTTTGGTAAATTGGTGCGGCTCTACGTTTGTTCGGCCCAAAAGTACCGCCACGTTTGTAAAGGCTTCTTTGCAGTCCGCACAGGAATTTTCCATTTTAAGCTCTATGCTTTGACAGCGCTTTATATTCCCTTTGTAAAAACATTGCTTAAAGGGAGAATTACTGGAATAAACCTGCAATATCATACAACGTTGGCTAAAGTTGATGCTAGTTAAGGAACTTAGTTAAAGTTTACAATTGTGATGGCTTCGTAACCGTAGTGTGTGTTGTATTGTGCTGGAACCGTAGGTTTATTCTTGGTTACAATTTATGATGTTATTTAGCGAGAGTTATAATTGGAATATGTATCAAAATAGTTCGAAATAAATGACTTGCACTGTTGGGCAAAAGCTTTTGAAAAGTCCGTCACCACAAGCACACTTGGTTGTAAGTATTATCCCATATAATTGTCTATTAAAATAATATTTCGAGTATGTATGTTAACAAGTTAGAGAGCCCCACTGAACTGAGAACAAAGCATCGTTGAAAGCTTCACGCGTCCCCACTGTACAGTTCACGGACCTACTTGCGAGTACTGGCATGATAACTGTGTTATTTCCCCCCAACCCCTCCTTCCCCTAGTTACCGTCTTATCTACGAGTACATTACCCGTAAAAACGCCCCGCGAAGTAATCTCCCTTCGAGTAAAACATTAAGTTGACAATGTTAATGTGATGTGATAACATAAATCTAGACAGTTGTGTTCTCGTTAGCAAAAGTCGTGTGAAACAATTTCATTAATAGCTATAAAAGGGCGTATGAGTTACACTCAACGCGCTAATATTCCATTCTGAGTCACAAGTTTATTTATAAACATATCGTGGAATTCTAAGAATTTCTTCGTAAAGTCAGGTTTAGAATTATTGTGCGTAAAACTTTTTACTGGTTTATTCATAAGATGTTTTATGACCTTGTTTATAATTAACCACAGGGTAGGGGGGGTCTATCTTTAATATTTTTCATGTTATTCAATTTTTTATGTTTTTAGTAGCGTTTGCCATATCTTCTATGTTATTGGCTCGATTTGTATTCTGTTAATTATTTCTAATAGCTTACGAGTTATTTTATCGGATTAACTAAAAAAAAATAGTAAAATTTGTCGACTATGAAAAAAAAACGGAAGTGAAGATTTTTTTTTCCAAAAAAACAGTATTTATTTAAAAAAACATAAGTGAAATTATGTTAATTATACATAAAATTATAGCGGGATATTGAAAAAAATAAAAATAAGAAAAAATTAAAAAAAAAACAATTAAAGATAGACCCCCCTTTTTAAGTTTATTATCGATAATTTGTCATGAATATTCAGAAAAATACGGGCGATCACATGCCCATGGGTGACATTGTATGACGTATATTTAGTAACATTGCACTCGGTGCTTGACGCAGCAACACGTCGTGTCCGGGTTCGCAACAAGTCAATCGTCATCCTGAGGAGGAGGTGAAACACGTGTCGATTTCTTACAGTTTTTTATGATGCTTTAAGAACAGTTTAGCGGATTAGGTTACTAAATATATGTCGTCTATAGTATTTTTTTAACATTTTAAATTATATGTATCGCGAAAGTAAAACGTCCGAAAATATCCTCTATGCAAAAACTCTAAAGTAGGACGAAGATTACAGGAAAATTATAGCGGTACTTTAATTCCGCGTAATAAAGTTTGGACAGGTACGAAACCCGCACAGCCCAACTCACTTAACCGACTTTTTACAGCTCGGCGTAGCTGTTTTAGTGTGTCGTGTGTCACGCCCATGCTCCCTAACAGCGAACATATTCTAGTCATGGACAAGACCAACAGCCACAATGTGTGAGAATAAAGAACCGTAACAAAAGATAAGCATTATCTCTCAGTGGTCAGACCATAAAAGTAAGAAAAATAATTTTATTATCTTTATTAAACTCGCTTAAAACTAATCTAAAAGTTTCGTAGCAATAAATTTCTGCGCCGTTGCGCTGTGCTACGAAACGCGTAGGCCTGTGTTTCGTTGCCAATTATGATGTTAAACATAACTTCAGGTATTTCTTGAAAATCCGTTAATTTATAGTTGGCACGGCGGCAGATTAATGGTCTGGACTAATTATGCTAAATAATTGGAGCTAAGGAAACAATGGCATTTAATGTATTCAGATTTCCAGCGTCCATGCACAGCCTGCTGCTTGACTGAGTGAATCGTGAATGAAGTCGAAATGTTAAAGATACAACACTCCATATATCGATAATCTTGATTTTTACATTCGTATCGTTTGACGTAAGCTCGTAAAAGTATACAAGATAGGTTTTCTTAAACCTCCGAATCTCGGACATTGCTATAAAAAGATTTCCCGAAAAAAAATCTACCAAAGCTGGTCTCAAGGTGAAACTTAAACGAAATATTGTTTTTTGTTGGTACGGATACCGTTTTGGCGCATAGGGAAAGTATTTCTAGTAAAAGTTTGAGTTTTTTCATTGTTCACGGAATGCAAAATTGGAGCAAGTTTTAATTGAATCCGGAATTAGAATATAGTGCTTTGACGATTGTAAGTATGTAAATGTCTTGAAAGTTTTATTAATATTTAATTAGGTAATCCATTAAATAAAAACACGAAGGTGGACACAACTATGGAAGTCGCCTATGAAAGAAAAGTTGGTTTAACACCTTTCACAAAACGCGAGCTGTGGTTGTTATGCAAATGTATGCGGCGCCGTCGGTTCCTGTCATGAAGGAAATAACAACAACTAAGTAATTATTATCGCGACTACAATGTTAATATTCAATATAGAGTTCCTATTTGTTTTAGGGTCAAAGTTTGTGAATATTTCTGAATGAACATAACTGTTTGTAAGCTTTGTTGTGAAGTTGTAACAATTATTAATTAAAACTGCATCATTTATGCATTTAAATACATTTTTGTAGGTATTTACCTAACAGATTTGAATGTATTTGAATAATTTGTTTGAGGAAAGAGCCTTGCTTATCAGGTAGGTAACTACTCATAATTTGTGTAATTAAATGGTTGAAGAAATACTTATGGGGCGGATGCAATATAATTCTAATTTTTAGCTTAACATTTGAGAAATAGTTTCACAGAGTAAATGGATTAAGACGGATACGTAACAGTACCTGGGCGACCGAGCTCTGCTCTGGTAAAAATAGAGAATGCTCATTTAATAGTATAAGAGAGTTGATACTAATTCCATGCTGCCATGATAGTACATACTACCATGATAGTAGGTACTTAATAATTCCATGCTGCGATGTCATTGTTCTATGGTGTCATTATTCGTGTTCAAAATTTTGGGCGACCGAGCTATGAAAATACGGAGAAAACGAATTAACCCAGATTTGAGACCTACCTAGATATATTTTTCGCTGCCGTAAACCCCTACATTGGAACGATCATCAAAATCGTTGGAGCCGTTTTCGAGAACGTAATTACAAATATTAAAACCGCTGGAACCTACCAACAGCGATGTGTTTCATACATGCAGTAACAGGTAGTTACCGTCTACTGGTCGTTGTAATTCTATATATATATATATATAATACAAATATTGCTCGTTTAATAGTATAGGATTACAACGGCCACAAGACGGTAACTACCTGTTACTGCATGTATGAAATACATCGCTGTTGGTGGGTTCGAGCGGTCCCCGCATAAATCATGTCAGAACCGCGCGGGTCTCGAACCACTAAGGTATACTAGATAAACGAAGTACCTAAACACGTTCCTTCCCCACGTCTTTGTTATAAATAATCCCACTTGCCACATATTTTTATACATACTTAAATTGCACCAATACCTACAAAAAGCTGTTCAGTTAACGACCTATACAGTTAACCACAATGCAGTAAATTAACTTAATTTTAATTTACAAGTACAATAGGTTGTGAGCTAAGAATGAGGCACCGAAATGTGTCGCAAATGAGTTTCTTAGTCAACACAAAGGAGCCCTGCGTCGGTGGCGTGATAATGTTAATAAACCATTTTTATGACGTTCTCAAGCCTTTCCTTTCTCCTTCGGAAATAATGTTAGGCAAGAAATTCGGAACAAACGTTAACCTACTTCTAACTTCGCTTGTTCCGAAGATTATTTGTTTGAAACTAGTCAAGGATAAGATTTTGAGTCATTAAGACGTAGTTCTGAAAGTTTCACCCTACAGCCATTTTGGTGTAAAAATGAAGTTGACATCGTTAGTTTTGTCACTGATAATAAATTCGCCGGAACTGTCCGGAAATGTTCTCACAGTCACGTTCTATTTCGGCAGCAATCTTTAACAGTCTTCGTTAGTAGGTACTGTGACTTCGAAAACTGTTAAAGATTGGACATGAACAACGTTCCTGTACAAGCTCTGAAATAAAATCAGTTTCAAATTAATATCGTTTTTCAAAACAACATCATTCATAAAGCACATTGATTGTGTACTTCAACGTGTTTAAATACCGCTACTGTTGCACCGCATTGAATTAATTTTATCAATTATTTTTAATATGAATGGTGCACCGAGGAGTTGAAACTTGAGTTTGCAGTCAACACAGAATATCGTAAAACATAATGCAAACTGTGGAACAAAACAACTGGGAAACATGGCGACCGGGTGGCAACTACCAGAATTTAGTCTGTGGAGTTACTGAAAGCTAATAAAACTTTGCCTTGTCCCACCAAAGTCCGCTATGTAGCAATAAGAATAAATATCAAGATATAACGTATCGCTTATAATTGGTCATATACGGTTGATGCTCACGGGTAACGAGGTACCATTTTAAAGATATCTGCTCGGTCCAATATTGTTAGTTCAGTCCACTGGACATTATGTTGAATATATATATTTTTCAGAACATGGGCTTAACTACAACTTACTATTACAAGCTAATAGAGTCAATTAAATTTATTTACATAATAAAGCCAGAGTGCTCATTTAAAAAAAAAAAACAGTGTTGTAATAACGAGTAGTTTGGAGGAGCAAATTATAATTCGTGCTAAGCTTGTTCGATACTTGATTTGTAAGGCAGGACTCGCCAGCGGACGGTAGAGGTTTGGGATCGGCGATCGAATCTATAATAGAGGAAACAATGTCTTCGGTAAGCTTAACTGCATAATCGGGATCATGTTCCTCATCGCTACATCAATATTATATAAACGCTCGATCCTCAGAAATCACAGGCCCATATTAAACACAAGAGCATAACAATATTATCTCTATTGGAGGCTTTAGATTTAAAGTCCATAACCTCACTAATACAGCCGTTTTTGATGAAGGTTTTATCGATAGAAAACAATTTTCACGTAACACATGTGCGCAAATCGTGCTTAAATGATAAAATAGCGTGTTAAACAACCTAACCGGGCATTAAACTTGACGTTTTGATAGAGAACAGGTCGTAAGGAAGACTACAAAAACTTACATAAAAATAATTGGTGCAGTTGATTCTCAGTTTGTCACGCACGTGATCTCATAAATCATGTTTATGTGATGTTCATTTATTTCAATATTAGATAATTCGGGGTACAAGGGCAGACGACCTATGCAAATCAACTTTCGGGGAGCTTAATAGATCAAATATTATCTGTGTCATCGTAAAGCTACTGTGTACGTATACTAGTGTGCGATTGGATAATTAATTGGAGATTAGTGACATATTTGATTATATTATACGCTACAAATATCTTTGGTATTAAGTCAGAATTCAGTACACCCAAGTTAAATTAAATGACATCATCATTTGCCTAGTATTTTCTCAACTATGTTGGTGCAGCTACCAGTATTTTACATGGAGCGACTGCTTATCTGACCTCCACAACGCAGTCACTTGGGTAATACGATACCCCTTGGTAAGATTGGTGTCAGACTTTTGGGCTTCCGACACCTCAACGACTGTCAAAGATCTACGAATGACAGCGGGGACCAACGCCTTAACGTGCTTTCCGACGCACGGAGGAGTCTCGGTATGTAAAGATGGTCACCCATCCACACACCAACCCTGGAAAGCGTAGCTTAACCTGGAGGATCGAACCGTGCGGCTGTTATTATTTAGCCAAGAGCCACAAAATTAAATGACATATCCTGTGTAAATGGATTCTAAAAGCTTTCATGTCAGAATCTTTTTAAATCTGTGTTGACCAGAGTCTGTGTAAATCCCGGTAATGTGTCACACTTAATATAAAAAGCCACTGGCTATATCTTTAATCAGTATCAAGTCAAAGGAGACACGATAAGTGAAGACCCGCAATAATTGTGAGCGCGATTCGACAGCCATTCAGAGCCAGCTGTAATCAGCTATGTGCAGATTGATGATACAATAAAAAATACAATCACAGAGGGGGTGATGATAAACGTGCCAATTTCAATTTATCGCGACTAGGGCGTATTATATGGGCAGAAGAAACGACCTGAGTCGTAACTCGTACATTTATGTCGTATTTCACGAGCTACGTGGTAATGGCGCCACGTACAACGTCAGTTGAACCTTGACAGGCAACTTCAATATGTATATAGATACAGCACGGGCAACTTAAACAGAATTACAGTTTGCCGGCCGTGTATTTTAGAAAATGGGGTGCAGCCAGTTTGGCCCATGTATTTTAAGTTAGTCAGGCAGCTCCTATTTAGAACAAGGAGAAAAAGATATCTCAACATATTTGCCTACCTCTCTACTGAGCAGAAAATAATACAATTTTACAAGTGTTTAATTTTGTCTTCGCAAACAGAGTTTCCAACTTAAATGAAAAAGGTAACGAAAAAGGAAATTGGAAATGTTACAATGCTATTTTTGGAACGTAAGAGATGGAATTAATCTGGTAGTAGTAAAGTTTGGGCTATATTTAGCAAGTAACAAAGTTTTCAGGGTATCGCTGTTCAGTAGTAATTGCAGTAGCGAAGGCTTTTTTTCTCTTTCGCGGCTCCCGCTTCGTTAGTAAGCGGATGGTGGTGTGCGGATGACCGCTCTTTTGTTCCCCCTTCCCCTTCCGGTGGCCAACGCTTCCTGAACGGCTATTATGTACCTTCTTTAATAAGTTACCCTCATTACGCTTTATTTCAAAATGTTTTCGGTCAATTTGTATTAATTTGAAAGAAAATGATCAGTCACTAATTGCTAATTTATTTAAGTTAAGACATTCCGTTCTGCCTCGCTTTATTAGATGCCTATAGAGTGTGTTTGCTTTTCGGTTGCTGGGACTAGCACTTAAAATAATTTTCGTTAAGAAGGGACACATTGATAATTGTGTGACGTTAAAAATAACAGCTGTAAATCTTATGTTAGGCTTCAGTTACATTACTTAACAAAAATGGTTCTCTGTTTTATTATTTTAAAAAGTTTGCGATATGCGTTGAGCACTTAACTGAATTGATCTTGGAAATTTTATGTCACACCAACGAAAATATACGTATATTGCAGCACGAAGAAAGTTGTGGAAAATCGCATGAAATAAATGTTGTATTTCCCCAATATGACGAATTTTCATTTAAAGCACTCCTGCGACTTGGGAGTAATTTGTAGTTGGCACTTTAAAACATTTATTACGGCCTTTTTGTTCCACTCTCGCGATCCTGGCCCGCATAACTGTTTGCGGTTTTTGTACTAGATCCGTAGGTATATATTAAACTTTCCAGGAATCGGTAATTCATAGTTATGTACCAAATAGGTATTTGGTAAAAACTTTCCATAGGGTTCAATTTAAATAAGCGCAAAAATAAATATTTCATCTTCATTCCATTAGAGTTTTTATAAAAAAATGGTACAAGAACCCTTCATTTATACCAGAAAATTAAGTGAACTAAATAAATGAAAATAACTTTGAATCTCGTTTAAGTAATTTTTTTGAAAATAAATAGGTTTATATAATTATATTTAATGTAGTATGTTGACGTATATTTATTACACAGTAATCAACCAACTTAAAGAAAAATAAATCATCAGCAGTCAGCTTTAAGGCTTAACTTAGAATAATTTATGCAACGGCTGCCTAATTTAGCGCTGCGCCAAAAATTCGCTTACGATAACGTTTTATGAAATCACAAACTTTCTCACTTATTTAGCACTTTGAAAATATTTTTTTAATTTATTTGGAACACTATTAATTTTTTTATTCGATGCTAGAGCTTCATATACGTATTTTATTTAGTTGTTCGAGAGTTGCAAGCTTTAATGCCCCACTTGTTGAGGGTGCACCGCGGTCCGGTATCAACGTTCGCGCGCTCGGCGGAGCGTAGGCGACTGCGCTTCCCGCCCATTCATTGAACTACCCTTATTTACCCACGTTCTCTCGATTCGATCTCGATTCGCTCTCGCCGCAAATACTTCAACTGCCAAACGAATTGTACTTACAAACAATCCAATCGTGGACAAACTTTAACTTTTATGACCTAGACTAGCATTTCCAGTTTAGTGTAGATTTTTAAACCGAACACGCTTGTAAAAGATTGTTGGTTAAATACCTATGTAGTTTTCCCGGAGTTTTTCTATCGGTTGTATTTTTTTAATGACAGTATTTTTCAAATTTAGATCGTGAGTTATCGTGGGTGTAATGGCTTTGATGCTGCAATAAACGATTAACTTATCATGCTCACAACTTTTATTTGTTTTAATTATTTTGTTAATAAAGTTTATTAGTGTAATAAAGAAAGGAGTTGTTACGTTATATATTTATTACTTCTACACAATTTCCCGATAGGTAAGCATTCGTAACAAATACTTCGTTCCGCGGACTTAATACGTTCATGATGTTATCAGGAAAGCAGTAACAATTAGTTGGAACACTAATTGAAACCACGTTAGTCGTAAGTACGGGAGGTTAAAGTTGGTAATTTCGTCGCTTATTCTTGGGTAGTGACAACCGCAGTAGATAGGCAATGAGTTGGCAACGTATCCTGCACTGTCGACAATTCGACTAGCTATGTGCGATTTTGCGAAATGGGATTCAACTTCTATTTCCGGACGATTTTTCCGTCAGAATTTGGGTGTTTTTCAGATACAAGATGTTGCAATATCAAGAGCAGCGTCTGTTAGTAGAAGAATAAATATAATTACCTACAGAGAATTATGTGGAATTATATTCTTAGACGATTGGATTTAGGATTGAGTTCAGAATAATTATGCTTCTTGTTATTTTTTTTTTATTTCTGCCCTGTTTTTTTACAATTTTCACACTTTCACAGAGGCTGCGGAATGCGATGGTAGCGCAGAAGTGTTTCTTATTGTAACTATTAGTATTGTTTCATTTGAAAATTTGAATGCATTGTCTTTATTTTTCTGCCCATAGTTCTTTAAATAAAGTTTATTAATCATTCGGTAAGTCTTTTACGTCATGGTTACAGCAAGTCCATCGCCTGTTTTTCCATTTATAAGTTTACATTTGTACCCAATATCTACTCAATTAGTAATTACTGCATAATGTTTTTACAACTATTTGCTTTAGAACGCCTGACAATTTAATGTGTGCAAAGCTTATACTTACACTTTGGTAAGTATGGCGCTTATATCAATAGCCCGAGAATTTTAAACTTGACATAACTAGTCACAGCTTCCATATTTAATGGGAAAACAACAGTACAATTATTTTCAGACACTTTTTTGTTAATACAATAAGCATCTACGTAAGTTTCCTCATATTTTAACTTGGGGTTGCTGGATGCTCTACAGCAACATAAAAATGAAGTATCTGTACTCTTAACCTTTCAAGGTACTTTTTTTAAAGCACTCGTATGTACTAATTGAGTACATATGGGGTACAAAATTATTATAAACTTATAAATGGAAAAAAGGTGATAAGGTTGCTGGGGAGCATGACGTTGTCTTTTCTTATCGATTGTGCCTTTTAAGTGCCTATTTGAAATAAATTATTTGACTTTGATATTTAGTTTTTCAACAGTGCATGTTATTTTGTTATTGCATACCTATAGCATTAGTCTCTACGCTATTCATTTACTGTGTGGTACTCAGATAAAGATATCAGAAGATACAAGTATGTTTTAATCTATAGACTTCTCTAGACTCATTCTGAAAATTCCTAGGTTTTCAAGCCATACTCAATAATAATTAGAGAATGTTTCTGTAGAGGTATAATAGCTTCAGATATTTTACCTATGTACTTACCTATGTCGGTTGATCTTCTTCGTTAAGGTACCATTCCGTACCCGACCGCAGGGGGCAACTGAAGCGACGTGTCTCCGCGTCACGACTGCTTTTTAGAATTTCTATGAAATACCTTCCGTAGCTAGCGATACGTCGTTGACAGCTACGGGCGAGTGACAGGCGACACGAGCAGCCCGACCGCAGACCAGTAGAGCCGCCAATTTTTTTTTTTTTAGGATGTCAGTCATCAAATGACTTCTTCCGCTCTGGGCAGAGCAAGAGGGTGTGTCAGACTTTTACTGACTAAAACCCACCCGTGTTCCTTCCGTTGCCTGTGTGCCGGGGCCGCGATATCCCTTTCGGACAAACCCGCAACCCCAGCAGGGCTGTTGCCACCTGCGGTCGTGTTCGGAATCCTGACTGCGGCGACATGACGCCGCGACACGTCACGTGCAGTTGCTGCCTGCGGTCGAGTACGGAATGGTACCTTTACACTGCGTCGTTCTTTCGATCTGCAGCGTCCATCTATTTACGGTGCCGTAATTATCATTAACTAACGGTTGACTACGTTTTGCTTTTATGCGGAGCGAACCTTCGCTTTTCTTAGAAAAGCCGTCGTTATCCTCATAATCTTCATTCTGCCTGTTATTTTTTATACTATAATATTATAAAAAAATATTCAAGTATAAAGTAAAATTATGATATAGATTAATTACAATCGAGGAAAATTAAATTCTAACTGTAATGTAGACCTGCCTGATCTAGGTGTACTGATGTACATATAGATCATACATTATTAGAGGGGTGAATATTGTCGGTATTTCGCTTATTATATTATGGACATTAATATCTATATCCAGAATTAACTCTACCTATTCAGTGCGACGTAATATTGTAACTAAACATTTTTAACCGACTCCCAAAAAGAAGAGGCGTATGTAAGTTTTTTTTTAAAGTATGTTGACCGATTTTGAAAATTATTTTTTGTTAGAAAGGGTATGCTTTCGAGGCAGTTGGTAGATAAATTTTATTAACTTTGCTTGGATAGTTTTTGAGTTAGATTCAATAATACGTATTTTTTCCACTTAGTCTATATGGATAATACGATAAGTTCCTGTCACTACGATAAGTTATTTTCATAGCAGGTAGTGGTATTTGAATTTGTGTGGGGTAGGTACCACAGCCAAAAAGTGAAAAATAAAATCTTCTTACAAAAAAAAAAACAGCCGACTTCAACAAAAAACATTGCGATTTTTACTTTTTAGTGTTTTTTTTGGAAGTTGGTTGTTTTTTTTTGTAAAAAGTTTTTGCTAATAACGTTGGAGTAGGCTTAATTTTCCAACTATTATTAATTTATTCACGAACAATTTGAGAAACTGATTCCGTGTTTTATAGCAATGATTAACATCAAGAACAGTTAAACTACTATAATTATCGCTTGATAAATGATAAAACTTGCCGATTAAACCCTAAAACTGCGGCAATTATCCCGCAGTTATTTTATAATAAGAACTTTAGCTTGTTTCCAGTGAAAATGTAGCAAAAGAATGTGCAATTTACAGTGATGTTGAAAAGTGCCGGGCCAGTAATTATACGACTGTGAGACCGTGCAAATGGCAGCTCCTTCACAAAAATAAGAGAATATTCTGAGTTTTCTTTAAAGATGTATCTCTTTATGAAGTTTTTTTTTTTATAAAAGAATAAACTTACTACATTTCTCTGTAACGAATGGTTTTCTTATTTTATATGTAACTAGCTTGTACTCGCGACTTCGTTCGAGTCTAAAAAACAAGCAAATTTTTGTATTTTATTATAGATGATTCTTTGTTTTAATTATGTATTTATTTGTAATTTAGGTAGAGGCTAGTTGATTGTTCAATCTGTTTAGGTATATGTGATCCAGGCCAAACATGATAAATGTCGGTATCGTCTGACATCGAATACAGTAGCCTATCGGGGTTAAATATCGGCAGCCCTGCCAGTCTAGTTAACCGTTATGACGATGTTCGAGATTATGCTACAATGGTTTAGGATCACTTTCGTGCCACTTAGCTATTGAATCTAACCCTACACACACAGATTTATGACCAACTATATACAGGGTGTCAGGGACATCGACGCGAAAACTGATTCCATGGATTCAGTACATGATTCTGAACGCCCCTGCGTTGAAATTTTTCGTCGGTTATTAAAAAATAAATTAGCTGTTCCATACATTTTGACCGCATAGGTATTGCACTTTTCTATAAAACAGCTGATTTATTTTTTAATAACTGACGAAAAATTTAAACACAGGGGCGTTTACAATCATGTACTGGTATCAGTTCTCGCGTCGATGACCCAGTCACCCTTTATAGGTAAACAGAGATTTTAAGCACATAAATAAAAAAAAAACTACAAGCTATGAATCACCTTCACTCTGTAATATTTGCGGAACACGGCTATAAATGAATGTATATCAAAACTTATGAATGAACTGAAAAAATGCCTCTATCTTTTTAAACGATCATCTGTAATCCTTCGTTTGCCCAAGTTAATTTGATCGTCACTAAATTGGATGCCTTCGCCTTTACAGCTCAGTTTATTGTTATCAATCTCGGGAAATCGCCGATTTGCTAACAGTTTAGAGTCACGCATAACTGAAATCCGATTTGAGAGACCGGCTTTGAATATTCATGTTGTTGCTGCGTTGTTTCATGCAATTAATTATACTTAATTCATATACGTATCCGTGCAGCTTATGTTCTTGTATTTTATACATATGTGTTTGAAATTTGCCAACATAATATTCCCAACGGTTTGATCCTTCTAAATAATAAATAAAAACGTTTATTTCGACCAACACAGGATCATAGTAGGCACAATTAAAAACATACAATTAAAAAGCCCTCAGTCTCAGCTTCTCTTGCGCAGTAGGTACCTGAACCATACAGCAATGGTTCAGCCGTTCGATTCTGTACAAATATCACCGTGAAACTTAGGTGAAGTGAGCGTGATGTGAGCTGTCAATAGTGTTAATCCCTAGCATCCTGCCGGTCGATTCCGTGGCAGTGACAGCTCACTTCACGTGCTCACTTCACCTAAGCTTCACGTTAATATTTTTACTGAATCGACCGACAGGTACTGATAATCGAATCTCTGCGCGTAAGGTAATAATCTAAGGAAATATGTGGGTTCTAAGCCACGAATCGATAAGATCCGTTTTGAAGAATTAATCCGGATCTAGTGGCCATCCGCTGAAGCGTAGAGCTGCGCTAATAAATTATGTAAGACCAAAATGTACACTTTCATAGAGTTTTATCTAGTCGTAGGTATACTACTACTAGTAGGTACCTACTTACAGAATAGTTCTAGGTCTTTGGGATTCGATGATATGAAAAATTATTTCCATTGTGAAAACGTGTAGCATGCACCGCATGAACATGTTGTAATCAATCCTAATAAAACAATTCTGGGAATTCAACAATATTACCATAAACACGTCATTTCTTATAAATTGCATGATGCTTGTACCCTGTATTTATTATATAAACGACGGTAAAGTACAAACTAGGGAGCTTTTTTTATTAAATTCTGCTGTTAAAGTAAACACAACCCTTTGGTTTAATTTATTCAGGTATTTACGATCTTAACAATGATTAAACTGGGAAGTCCTTCGTCTTAGAAAGGGTTTTATGTTAATCGAATTTCTAAAAATAGTAAGTAAAGAACAATAGGCGTTCTATATGAAATATCATTTTATAATAGAAACAACTACGCAGCTTTTCCAAGAAACGTCTGGCTATAAATGTCTTTGAAACCTTACGGCTTCTATTGACTGGCTGATTTCTGCTAGTCTGAACGGTGGTCCACATGTAAAACTTTTGATAGTTCTTTAAGACCTACAATCTATACGTATGCTAAATTTTTGTCGTTTTTCTTGTCGGTGTGTGTGACCGCGTTGTTCTTCTTATCTTCGCAATGGAGTTTGATGCAGTTTTCACCATCATTAAGATAATTTATTGCGGAAGTTGAGTCATAAAAACCGTGGTAAGCAGGGGTATGTCCACTTGTATTAGTACATCAGATAACGAAAATGAAACACCTAGAACAGTGTTAACAGCTGCTTATTATATTTGCTTTGAATACTGTGCGCCAACACAATGTTCTCTTTGCCAAGTTTTCCTACTTTTACGTGAATTCTTCTCACACTCACAAAACTTAATGTTTGACAGTAGGAAGTACGCTTTGATTCCGTGTTTATCTACATATAATTAAGTAAAGTAACGAACTTTTAAGATTTTACTTTGCATTTATTTAAAAATGTTGTATAACCAAGCGAGTGATAGCCAAGTGGTGTGACCGTAAGACTGCCAAGTCATGGTCTCGAGTTCGAACCCAAGGCACGCACCTCTGAGTTTTCGAATTCATGTACGTATTGTATAATTATCACTTAGTTCAAAAACGGTGAAGGAAAACATCGTGAGGAAACTGGCAGGCCTGAGAGGTATATCTCGACGGCATGCGAAGCCAAGTCAGAGTCCCATGGGCGGCTTTAAAACTCCGACACCAGGTTAGTCACTAACCACACGAAAAGAAGAAGAATAACTAGGTCCTTTTCTATTCATGTAGGGCTGAGGTTGTCGATTAACAAGGCGTTGTGTTCCACGCTCGCCTCAAAGACATTTCAGAACAACTGACGGGGTCGGCTAGGACCGATTCCTGCCGGGGTCGCGGCAACTGAAGGAACACGGGTGGGTTTTAGTCAGTAAGAGACTGACACGCCCTCCCGCTCCACGTAGATCGGAAGAAGTTATTTGATAAGTTCCCACCTAAAAAAAAATGGGTGTCTTTTAAAACGTTACTCCGCACTGCAATATTAAATACTAGCTGTTGCCTGCGGTTTCGTCTGCGATCCAGGATGAAAGTAGCCTATGTCCTTTTCAGGGTCATGGTCTACCCATGCACTATATTCCAAAATAGTCAACGCATTCCGTCAAATTTCAGCAAACAGTTTAACACCCACCAACTTCTTCATCACTCACACTCACAGACCCACACACTTAGACACCCACATACTTACACACCTAACACTCCACACGAACACTATCCTATAAGTAGAATGGAAATTATTGTCTAGTTTTAGTTTTCGGGAAACCATAATTACGTATTTGGGGGAGACCTGGTGGCTTAAAATACAGGCTTCGGCTTAGCTTAGGCACCAGTCTCCCACAAATTTTTTCTATATGCCCGCCCATAGCTGGACAATATTGTTTTTGTTGTTATTTTGTAAGGATATTGCGGTGAGAAAAAAAAAATTAAGGCTAAGTAATCACAGCCGCACGGGTCGATCTATCAGGTTAAGCTACGCTTGCCGGTGTTGGTCTGTGGATGGGTGACCATATTTACATACCGAGACTCCTCCGTGGCTCGGAAAGCACGTAAAACCGTTAGTCCCGGCTGTCATTCGTGGATCTTTGACAGTCGTTACGGGTCGTCAGAAGCCCGAAAGTCTGACAACCAGTTTTACCAACGGGTATCGTATTACCCAGTGACTGAGTTGTGGATGTCAGATAGGCAGTCGCTGCATGTAAAATACCGGTATTCAATTGCATCCGGTTAGACTGGAAGTCGACCCCAATCTAGTTGGGAAAAGGCTAGGCAGATTGGCATTGAAAATACTACATCACACAGCCGGTTCAATTAATCAATTAAATGGAGGAACGTAGCTAAAAGAACAACTTAAAACGATAGCTTTTTTTTCGCCATTTTCAACAGATTTCGATGAAATTTGGCACATGGGTAGACCAATCACTACCCATGTGCCAAATTTCATCGAAATCTGTTTAACCGTTTCAGCGTGAAAGCGTAACAAACAAACTCACTTTCGAATTTATAATATTATAGTTAGGATATTTAAAATATTAATTTCGTGACTGCATATAAGCCCCATATTCCATTAATATCTCCGTCACACACGGAGACACTCTGTCTTCTCAAACAGTAAAGCTTACAACACAAAAAAATCAATCTTTTCCTTTTCTCAAAAGGTAATATTAATGCAAACACTGAATACCCACCTTAATGGATCTGTGTATAGAAGAACCATTAATTTTATTATTTGGGGAGACATGACGGGGCGCAAACCCCTATCCCGCGCCCGCTGCCTATTAATATAATGAAATCAAACGATGCTCGCTGATTTTGTTATTCAACGAAAACGAATTTTTGTATAGCTGTGATCGTTTAATTGTTGACATTCATCACTGCACCTGAGTGCCGCTAATTTGATAGTGTAAAGTCGTTTATTATGTAGCTTTGTGGGCTATGAATTCGTTACATGCGTTATTAAAGTGACGAATATAAAATTTTACCAACATACACAATGTTGGTAAAATTTTATATTCGTCGCACTGGACGATCCCGCCTATGGCCCCTCGCCCACGGCGACTTTTTGTAGCGATGCTGTCCCACGTTTTTTAAACGCGTTTCTGCATCGCTACTATCGCGCGTTAGTCGGGTTTTAAACGAACGAAAGAAACGTAGCAAACGCGCGGCTGTATCGATGCAAACGCGCGACCGTTCCTAATGATCGGGGGAATGAAGGGTGGAGAACGGAAGGAGGGGTGCTGGGGAATGTGCCCCGAAGCGCGACCGCATCGCGATAGTAGCGATACAGAATCTGGGCGAAGGTACACAGCCAGCGACAGCAACGCTACTGTATCGCTACAAAAAGTCGCCGTACGCGAGGCCTTTATATCTTCGGACAAACCGAAGCTAAGTTGGTACACGTGCGTAATGAGCTGTGCTGTGAGCCGCTGTGGAGCGTCGTCGTCTTAAGACGCGACTAAATGGCAACTGTGCTATTCTGTAACCATCTCACCGTGAAAACTTAGGGGAAGTGTTCGTGCAGTGAGCTGTCAGTGTCACCCCATCCGATACTAGGGATGACCAAGCATTACATTTACAAACGTAATCGAGATTTAAATTATATTTTTTATGTTAATTCTATTGATAATTTTATATTAAGTATTCTAAAGCTAGTATTTAAATGTCTAAACATTATTATATAGGGGGGGTTTTAATAAAATAGCAAAACAGATATCCAATCAGAAACTCAATTTTGTTTTATTCTTTTTTGTTCCTAGACTAGTCCCTTAATATAAATAGCCTGAGGCGCGACGCGTTATGTACGTAGGTACCTACCAACAACAATAAATAAAATAGAACGTACCTACATAGGTATCTAAACGTTGCTGCTACTTACGTACTAAAGAAAATGCTCATCGACATAGTTTGTTATTATGAACCCATTGTTAACTTATATTATAAACGCAATCGAGTGTTAATAGTGTGTAATTTAACCCCACACAAACTATGTGGGAACCTACCTAAACGATGTAAGTAGTCATATAGATAAAAAGATGTGTATATTATTTGTACCTACCTACCGAATATTTTATTGGAGATAACCTACCTACGCGTTGAATAAAATCATATTCATCAAATCCTTCTTAAGTTCAACAGCTGACACTCTTGCAGCGCGCGCACACCGAATCACTTCACCACGTTGAAGCGGTAAGAATTGCGCTTGCGCGCTAGGTAGACACTATCACATTGAGGTTTTTTTTTACTTACTACGTACCTACATACTTATTCAACTTGTAACGCGTCACGTACTTGCGTACTAAATACCAACGTCCAATAAGTACCTAGATACAATGTTTTATTCATCATCATTATAACCCAAGTAAAACTGACACTTGTAGCGCGCGCACATCACATCACCGAAGTGTTGTCGCCGAGGAAATAACACGCCTTACCACGGTGACCACCCGCGTGATCACTTCACCCGATTCTTAAAGAATCGGATGAAGTGATCACGCCGCGCAGGCGCGCTGTTACGCACTTTATTTATTTTTTCCCCTCTTTGACGGCCATGTCCATAAGCCTATACGTATTCAGAGTCAATAATGAGTACCTATTTATTTCAATACTTTTAGATAATTCAATGTCTAAATCATACCGTTTTGTACATTTAAAAAGTCAGTTTATTGCCTAGATACATTTTGTTTTCAATAATTAAACTAGTTTTTTTTAAATGAACTAGTTACATACTACTTATTTAACCTGTAGGTATGTAACGCGTCACGCATGTGCAGTCAGAACATATATAAAATAAAATTTAATAAGTAGGTACCAATAAGTACAGCAATAAGCAGCAAAAAAACAAAGTGCGTAACAGCGCGCCTGCGCGGCGTGATCACTTCATCCGATTCTTTAAGAATCGGGTGAAGTGATCACGCGTGTGGTCACCATGGTAACGCGTGTTATTTCCTCAGCGGCGCGCCTGCGCGAAGTGATCACTTCATCCGATTCTTTAAGAATCGGGTGAAGTGATCACGCGTGTGGTCACCATGGTAACGCGTGTTATTTCCTCAGCGGCGCGCCTGCGCGAAGTGATCACTTCATCCGATTCTTTAAGAATCGGGTGAAGTGATCACGCGGGTGGTCACCGTGGTAAGGCGTGTTATTTCCTCGGCGACAACACTTCGGTGATGTGATGTGCGCGCGCTACAAGTGTCAGTTTTACTTGGGTTATATATGATGATGATGAATAAAACATTGTAGGTACTTATTGGACGTTGGTATTTAGTACGCAAGTACGTGACGCGTTACAAGTTAAATAAGTATGTAGGTACGTAGTAAGTAAAAAAAATCTCAATGTGATAGTGTCTACCTAGCGCGCAAACGCGATTCTTACCGCTTCAACGTGGTGAAGTGATTCGGTGTGCGCGCGCTGCAAGAGTGTCAGCTGTTGAACTTAAGAATTTTGTAATGATTTGATGAATATGATTTTATTCAACGCGTAGGTAGGTTATCTCCAATACAATATTCGGTAGGTAGGTACAAATAATATACACATCTTTTTATCTATATGACTACTTACATCGTTTAGGTAGGTTCCCACATAGTTTGTGTGGGGTTAAATTACACACTATTAACACTCGATTGCGTTTATAATATAAGTTAACAATGGGTTCATAATAACAAACTATGTCGATGAGCATTTTCTTTAGTACTTAAGTAGCAGCAACGTGTAAATACCTATGTAGGTACGTTCTATTTTATTTATTGTTGGTAGGTACCTACGTGCGTAACGCGTCGCGCCTCAGGTTATAATATATATTAAGGGACTAGTCTAGGAACAAAATAGAATAAAACAAAATTGAGTTTCTGATTGGATATCTGCTTTGTTATTTTACTAAACATTACTATATAGGGGGGTATATAATGTAATGTTTAGACATTTAGATACTAGCTTTAGAATACTTAATAAAAAATGTCCAATAGAATTAGCATAAAAAATATAATTTAAATCTCGATTACGATTGTAAATGTAATGCTTGGTCAATTCCTAGCATCAGTGAGTTTTCACTGACAGCTCACTCCACGCAAGTTTTCACGGTAATATTTTTACAGAATCGACATGCTGGAGTGGTTAGCTTGCGTGTTCTGTGCTGAGCTCACGCAACGCGTCGTACGTCCAACAGTTATACGACTCGCCCATCAGAGAGCGCTGTCCCAAATTAGACGCATTATTTATTTATTATACATAAAACAAAAGGTATTTTAATAAAACACGTATATAAAAATAAAATAAAATAAAATTTCGGTTTCAGTAAAATACGCTTGATAGTTTTTGCGTGATTCTCAGTTTTGTATCTGCGTTAGACATAACTTTAAAAGCAATTTACACTATGTAATAAAAACATAATCTAAAATATTCACAAAATAACTTATTAAGAAAATGATCTCAATTATTATTTATTTTTTTCAAATCTTTAACACTACTCGTTTATACGTGATTTTCAGTATAAAATAATTAAAAGTCGTTTATTCTCGCCTTTACGCATATTCTTCCCAGTTCAAATTGTGTCTAATCAGAATACTTGACCTTCATCATTGTGGCTAAAGGCTTGTGCAGACCAGCGCGACACGAGCAATACAATTTCTAAGAAACATTCACAGTATAACAATAACCGGTGTCGCATCGCGCGACAAGTCGCGCTGGTCTGCACAAGCCTTTGTTTTGTACGAATTCAACAAGTTATTATAGAACGCCGCTGAAAATAAATATAAATAACGTTATACCAGCAGCCTGAATCTGGTCTTCGACTCTCCTATTTTTAAACCTATACTGGTTCAAATTGATAACCAAATCTTGTTTAAATACCTATTAATACATCACAAGTCGCAACGATAATAAGCCTGGGAGGCCTCAATAAATATAGACGTGTGCTGCATCAATCTGATACTCTACATAGGGGATGGTATACTTACCTACATAAATAAATAATAATACACAATTTAGGAATTACACTTATCTATTAGGCACAATCTAAACAATCAGTACAATTATTATTAATAATTTACTTAACTATATATTACTGCTATGACCAGGTTTTCTTAATCATATCAGCAGCCTTTTCTCCAATCATGATCGCAGGCGCATTTGTGTGTGCGCACGTTGGGCGCGGGATCACGCTGGAGTCCACCACCCGCAAGCCATCCACGCCGTACACTCTCAACTCAGGATCCACCACAGCGTAAGGATCAGTATGGGGACCCATTCTACATGTTGCAATTTGATGATGTAACGTAATTACCATCGTCCTAATAGCGCACTCCCAATACGAGTCCGAGCCGGGAACAAAATTCCTACATGCTGGAAAGTCCGCTAAGTGAAGTTTAGGATAATATTTACCGAATGCTGCCGAATTCGCCAGTTTAATTACATGTTTGACAGCTTCTAACATCGCTGCCATGTCCTGTGGATCAGTAAAGTAGTTTCCGTACATTTTTGGATGTGAAAACGGATCAGTGTCTTTCAGCTCAAGGTAGCCTTTGGACTTCGGTTGCGTCAGCATAATAATACCTGACCATGTGTCTGTGCCATACAACCGAGAGTAGGCATTGTCAAAATTATTTTTAGAAAGTCTCCAGCTTTCCCTAAGCGCACCACCCGAATCTATAATGAGAGACCCGCCCAAACTTAATATTTCAATGTCTGGCACATTCTCTGGATCCTGCGATACCGATGTCTTTATATAGCCAATGCCTTCGACTCCACCGGTCGTTGTTAGCAGTCCGTCTCCGTATTGTAACCACTGTATAACATTATTTAATGTTGCGATTTTAGGCTCCAACAAACTGGCGTTAGTTGTATTTAATCTGAAAACAACACCAGGGAACGCGATGTGATCGTAAAGAACCCTTCCAACTTGTAAATTTGCAAGAACAGGGATTCCCAGCGATTTTAAATGTTCCTCCGGACCTATTCCTGAGAGCATGAGCAATTGGGGTGAAGCTATTGGGCCGGCGGATAAAATAATTTCCCTGCGGCAACGCACTGTGCGCTTGACTCCATCCTTTATGTATTGTACGGCGGACGCTCTCTTTGTGTGGGGATCTATGAGCACTTTGGTGGCTCTGGCGTCCGTGAGGATGTGCAGGTTACGTCGTTTCTTGTGAGGGTGGAGGAATGCTTTAGCGGCGCTCATCCGATGGCCTTTATTGAGAGTCGCTTGCGTGTAACCGAAGCCAAGCTGGTCTGGCGCATTGTAGTCGACGGTGGGGTGGCCGTTTTCTCTTCCAGCTTTAAGGAACGCCTCGACGAGACCAGTCCTGAAAACGACATCCCGTCAGATGGTAACTATAAAATTCTCCCATGTCTTAGTTTTAATTAAGTTACAAACTTTGGATAGTTGAAATTAATAGCAGTTGGTAACTTACTTGAATGGAACATTCTCGACTGTTAGCTCCCCATCACGACCCCGGTATGGTTCGTTCCTGTACTTTTTCAGTTCCGATTTTTCAGATTTTATATAATATTTCAAAACTTCGTCGTAGTTCCTGTAGAAATTAAAAAAAAACTGTTAGGGAACTAAATGAAAATCCAATGCTTGTATACAAGAATGATAGGTAGGTACTACTCATTAATCTTGATTTAAAATTGACATATTATTTCTTTCTTTCTTAATAGGTAGGTACTAAACATTCTACTCAATAGTTTTAAAATAGAGTTTTATTTATATCTATAAAGCTAATTAATAAACATTTTTGCTATAAAATACTTGTCTAACAAATTGACCATCGATGATTGGAAACCTGGTTATCCTTGGAATATCAATTCCAAAAGAAGATAAACGCGATTGCTGATTCAAATAACATATTCAAATTTGATCCGACTCAATGAATGATATTCGATTATAAGTTGAGATTTTTATCGACGTTTGTCCGGACAGGACTTCTACCGCTACTTGAGTACCTAGAACTATTACTAAACCGTAAAGTGATCTGCAAGCAATGAAATGTGGATGTGGGGCATATATCTAGAATATCTATTTATATAAAAATCAATTGCCGTGCATTAGTCTCGTAAGTACTTGAAGATGGCTCGACAGGTTTGTTTTTTTTTTGTTTTGTTCACCTTAATACTGGTGTGGTTTAGGAAATAATAAAATAACGAAAATCTCAAAGGAACAGCCGAGAAATCGAATGAATCAAAATTTTGTCACACGTAGTAGGCAGTTCACCGGGTCACCTTGTGTAATATAAAACTAAGTCGCTTTTTGTGGCTGTCTGTATGTGCGATTAATTCTTCTTCCCCGTGGATTTCGTTACGGTTTTCACCATCAACCTCAATTAACTTTTTTGGCGCACTCGTGAGGCACACACTTATTGTCAACAGATTTCACTTTTAGTTTTTTTTTGTATTTTGTGTTTCACGAACTGTGTCCTAATAAACGTTTTCTTTCTTTTCATCATTTAGCGAAATTATTCCGGAAGGTTTGTGTGTAATACATACATATTTACCTTAGATATAGCACATACATCTCGATGTTTTGAGATCTCGCAATATGTGATGTGTATATGGGTAGGTAGGCTAATACCTCAATTCAGTGAGTTATATTGAGAATCTGAGCTCTGGGTCAGTAGCCCGTTGGCCTAACCGAGTTAATTCAGTCAATACTCCCCAATTTCTATACATAGTGACTAGTGGCTTTTATTTTTGGTAGGAATCCGCAGAAGAATAACAATGTTTTTGGTCATTAACCTTTCACACATCTTTCGAATTACGAAATACTTTTTTGCTCGACTGAGTTTTATAACCAAGCTCTTTTATGTTTCTCTGATTTGAATATATTATTTGGTATGGTTTGTTATAACAAACCATACCATTAAAAACGGTGGGTTGTTGACATGGACCTTACGGCGTCCGTCTACAGGACCCAGGTCTCCGCGAAATCCAAACTTACTTTTAACAGACTAAGGACACTGCCCAAACTTTAGTACATCCCCGGGGAAGTTACTATCAACAAAAAGGTTAAGAGGAATTATATTTGTTCTTACCATCCATAGTTTCCATCAGCAGCGATCCTGTCCCAGTCCTGTGGGCGACCTCTGGTGTACAACATGTAGTTGATGACACTGGTACCTCCCAGCGCTTTGCCTCGGGGCCAATAGCAGCGCTTGTCTATGCTTCCTGCAATTTAGAATAAAAACAATATTCTGTAATTTAATTCAAAAGACACTTTTACCCTAAAAAATAATTATGTTTTGAAATTAAATGACGTCGGTGTTTCCTATCCACGTGCTCTGAGAAGGAAGACCGAAACAAGCTCAGAGGTCACAGTCTCTTTTAAAGTCCTAAATTATCTAGGTCAGGTCATATGAGGCCCAGATTAGTGTCTGAGATGGTCTTTTGAGGAAAGAACTGCACAGATTTGAGATGACTTGTCCAATCAGTGCAGGCATTGGGTTGGGTTGAGAAACGTGCCACTTCGCTACCCCCACAAAAATCCTGAACACTGCAGAACATTTTTTTTTTGCCGGGGACACATTTTGGACGCGTAAAATCTTTCCTCTCGCTTTCCTCTAATCCAAAGAATATACTATTCTGCAATCTGTGTGAGTGATTTCGTGAAAAGGAACGGAAATGTGTAACAGGAAGCCGGGGAAGCGCGCGCTATTTGATTTCACTAATGAGCGTGCCCGGTGTTAGAGTTGGCGGTCAGAAACGACCTTGACAAGGTCCTCCCCGCCCCTTTTCTTTTTCTATAGATTTCTTGCTATTTTACTATGAACCCCATGTAAAACTGATAACTGTAACTGTTTCGTAATCTGTATAAATTTCTTTGGTTTAAAATAAAACGAGCATGTTTACACTAAAAACAAGTTTAGTTTATTTATTGTTATTATTTATTTAATTAACAGTTTATGTACACACATTATAAATAGACAACAAGAAAAGAACAGAAAAAAACGTACAAAGGTAGGCGTAGTTATTAAAAAAAAAAAAAAAAACAACGGTTTTAAATACTTTGAAAACATAAGTATATGTCTCATATTTTAGCCAGGTACCTATCATGAGTCTATTCTCTATTGTATCCACTCTCCTCCAAAATTTTTTGCGTTTCATGTAGAACATTTTTGCAAAATGTTACAGCTAGCAAACGCCATTTATTTTTTTATTATCCGCGTCGTTCCCGGAGAAAGAATAGGACCACCCCATCTCGCGCCGTGGGTGTCGTAAGAGGCGACTAAGGAAGCTCAAGATCCGGTACATACCATAAAGCACTTTGGGTCACCCGCGCGATGGCGGGTAAACCATCAACAATTGCATTCCCAAGGAGGGTTGGTGTCAGGCTGGCGGCCGACTGTAAAAATATGCCAAAACTTTATGCAACATGATGAGTAATAACGATATGATGCACGATAGGGCTAGGGCGTACCCCACAGGCGACGCGCAGGGGCAGCACCCGGCTCCTGCGGGAAGTGGACAAGGGTTGTTGCACCACCCCGGGCGGGGGCAACGTAAGAAGCGAGCTCGGGAAGTGAGACTGAGGTATGCTAGTTGGAATGTTGGGACGATGACTGGAAGAGCCAGAGAGTTAGCGGATGTATTCAAAAGAAGACGAATAAATGTAGCGTTTTTACAAGAAACAAAATGGAAAGGAACTAAAGCGAGAGAAATTGGTGAAGGATACAAGTTTTTCTACTGTGGAAGTGACGGGAAAAGAAATGGCGTGGGAATAGTACTAGACAGTAATTTGAAAGAAGGCGTGATGGAGGTAAAAAGAATTAATGATAGAGTAATAGTTGTAAAAGTAATGTTAGAAAATATAATGCTGAATGTAATTAGTGTGTATGCACCCCAGGTAGGATGTGATGAAAGGGTGAAAGAGAAGTTTTGGGAGGACTTTGACACAGTTTTGATGAATATCCCGGTGCATGAGGAATTGATAATTGGAGGTGATTTTAATGGACATGTGGGAAGAATGAAAGGGGTTTATGAAAGAGTGCATGGAGGATGGGGATTTGGTAACATAAATAACGAGGGAGAGATATTGCTGCAAGCCGCTACCGCCTTTGACCTGGCAGTAGCCAACACTTGGTTCCAGAAGAACAATGGACATCTAATTACGTACAAAAGTGGCAATCACAAGACACAAATTGATTACTTTTTAGTACGACGCAACAAACTAAAAAACATCAAAGACTGCAAAGTGTTACCGGGAGAAGACTTAGTTTCACAGCACAGACTCCTTATTATGGAAATGGTCTTAGAAAAGAAGCTCAATAAAAACAAGGAGCGACCCCCCCCTAAAATAAAATGGCATATGCTGGAGAAGAATGATTGTGCAAAGAAATTTAAAGAGCGAGTTGTGGATAAAATAATAGATATGGGAGAGATGAAAGATAGAAATGTAAATGAATGTTGGAATGAGATGGCAGGGTATATTAGGACACCACTGTGTGGATCGCCCGGAGGACACGGTGGAGCATACGGTGGAGGTCTGCCCGGCTTGGGCGGAGCACCGCCGCGTCCTCACGGAGGCGATCGGCGGCGGCGATCTCTCGCGTCCGGCCCTGGTTCAGGCCATGGTTCGGAGCGAGAGTGCATGGGAGGCCGTCACCTCCTTCTGCGAAGCAGTTATGCTCGCGAAGGAGGAGGCGGAGCGCGCGAGGGAGATGCAAGCTGCACGCCCTCGCGGCCCTAGTCGCCGCAGGAGACGCCCCGGGCGTCGGGAGTCCAGAGCCGACTTCCGGCCACCGTAGGCGCGGGCTTGCGGACGGTGAGCAATGGGCAGCTCGCCGTCCGATAAGGACCAGGCCCGTGTCGACGGCGCGTTGTGTTCCACGCGCGCCTCAAAGAGATGTCAGCACCAACCGACGGGGTCGAAAGACCAATGCCTGCTGGGGTTGCGGGTTTGTCCGAAAGGGATAACGCGGCCCCGGCACACAGGCAACGGAAGGAACACGGGTGGGTTTTAGTCAGTAAAAGTCTGACACACCCTCTCGCTCTGCCCAGAGCGGGAGAAGTCATTTGATGATTTCCCACCCTCAAAAAAAAAAAAAAAAAAAAAGGGTATATTAGGAGTGCAGCGAAAGATATTTTGGGAGAGACGAAAGGAAAGGGTACGATAGATAGGGATACATGGTGGTGGTCGACAGAAATACGGAATGTGTTGCAGGATAAGAAGAGAAAGTTCAAGGAATGGCAGAGTGTTGAAGATGAGAATGTTAGTTTGAAAACAGAAAAAAAGAGTGAGTATGATGCTCTAAAGAAAAAAGCCAAGAAAGCAGTGGCCATAGCGAGAGCAAAAGCCCAGGACAAGCTTTATGACACACTGGACAGTCCAGCAGGCCAAAAAAATCTATACCGGCTTGCTAGAGCTAGAGAGAGAAAGACGAGGGATGTTTGCCAAATAAAATGTATAAGGAATGGAACTGGAATAGTCCTTTCGGATGATGAGAAAATTAAGGATAGGTGGAAGGACTATTTCGAAAGACTGATGAATGAGGAGAATGACTGGAGTGGTGTGCTTGAGAATAAACCAATAAATGAGGGGTTAGTGAGAATGATTAGTATGGATGAAGTGAGAATAGTAGTGAATGGGATGAAGAATGGTAAAGCTATAGGTCCTGACGGAATACCAGTTGAAGTGTGGAAGTTATTACGGCTAGATGGATGGACGTGGTTAGCTTTATTCTTCAATAAGTTGTTGCGGGAAGAAGCCATACCTGACGAATGGTGTAACAGCTCGCTAGTGCCTATTTTTAAAAACAAAGGTGATGTGCTGGAGTGCAACAACTATAGAGGAATAAAGCTAATGTCACATAGTATGAAGGCTTGGGAGAAAATTATTGAAAGGCGACTGAGAGAAGAGAGTGAAATTTCGCAAAACCAATTCGGTTTTATGCCTGGTCGGGGAGCAACGGATGCCATCTTCGCTATCCGCCAGCTGTGCGAGAAATACAGAGGTGCGCATAAAAACTTGCACATGGTTTTCGTTGACCTCGAAAAGGCATACGACCGAGTGCCTCGTGAAGTTTTGTGGTGGGCTCTTAAGGAGAAATGTGTGCCAGGGAAGTATGTGCAGTTGATTCGAGCGATGTACAGTCGATGCAGTACCCAAGTCCGGTCTACAGTGGGCACTACTGGCAGCTTCAATGTGGCGGTCGGCTTGCACCAGGGGTCGGCACTCAGCCCTTACCTCTTCTTGGTGATAATGGACGCTCTTACGTCGGATATCCAAGAAGAGGCCCCCTGGTGTATGCTGTTTGCTGATGACATTGTGCTGGTTGCCGAGAGTGGCTTAGAGGTCCAGAGCAGATTGGAGGTGTGGTGGGAAAGACTGGAGACCGTTGGCCTTAGATTAAGTCGAACCAAAACGGAATACTTGTTTTGCGATTTTGGCGGTTCTTCCAGTCCTGTGTCCATATCTCTCGCCGGAACGCCCTTACCGATCTGCTCCGAATTTCGGTACCTCGGGTCGCTTGTCCAAGGGGATGGCGGAGTAGACCGAGACGTAACACGCCGGATCAACTCAGGATGGATAAAATGGCGACAGGTCACAGAAACAACTTGTGACTCACGGATGCCCCTCCAGTTAAAGGGGAAAATCTATAAGTCCGTGATAAGGCCTGTCGTACTGTATGGATCGGAATGTTGGGCCGTGAAGAAGACGGATGAAAAAAGATTGCATGTAGCGGAGATGAGAATGTTGAGATGGATGTGTGGAGTAACGAAACTGGATAAAGTAAGAAATGAGTATATAAGGGGAAGTTTAAAAGTTGCGCCAGTGACAGAAAAGTTGAAAGGAAATCGTTTGGCCTGGTATGGGCATGTGATGAGGAGAGAGGAAACGCATGTGACTAAAAGAGTGATGAATATAAATGCTGATGGATGGAGCGGGAGAGGAAGGCCTAAGAAAAAGTGGATGGAGTGTGTGAGGAATGATATGAAAGAGAAGGAAGTGAACGATAGCATGACAGTTGATAGGGCAGAATGGAAAAAGAAAACGTGTTGCGCCGACCCCAAGTAACATGGGACAAGGGCAGGAAAATGATGAATGTTACAGCTAGCAAACGCCAACTTTTTGAGAAAAAAATACAAAAGTTTCAAAAAGTCTACTTATTTACGGATACAGCCTAGCGAGCTTGAAACTTGGGGAACCCCGGCTCCATCAGGTACGTAAGGTTCGAAGGAGATGACGAGGGCTCATTCGCTCGCTTTGCTCGCCTCCTTCGTGTTGGGTTCCTTTAAACCCCTCAGACAGAAATAGGAGCCCTGCGACGTGGGGCTCTGCCCACTACACTTTACTTTAAAAAAACATACATATATTTCCCATATAACAATCTTTTTTTAATTTGACCTTGACCTTCGAGACGTTTGACATTGACCTTGAAAATGTGTCTCCTATGAACTGGTGGGTTGCCTTGCCCTCGTCCCCTTCCCTCCCTTCCATCTTTCTCTACAAATTAACGTAAACGAAGCAAAAGAAGTACGTAAGGATCGTAGCAGATGACATAGCTTCTGCCCACCCCCATGGGAAGAACACTACAAAAATCTACATAAACAAGTTTGTGTTTAAGGACAGTGACCTCAGTGTCAAAAAACCAAAGTTTAATGTTTATGTTCAGCTGATGTATTGTTTTGTTTCCATCTTTTGGTAGATTAAGTATTGTATAATTAAAATGTGAGATCCTTAACCAGTTTGTATTTCTCAAGTGGTAGGTACTACAGCCCTATTAGCATAATTACGGACTTCTATAGTTCGTTAAGAAATACAACATAATAGTGTAAACATACTGACATAATGACACTTAAAGGAGGACTTCCTCATTCCGTATCATATTTGTATGTAGATATGTTCTTTCAAGCAAGTGACTTTGCTATTTTACATATGTACAATGTGCAATAAAAGAGCCTCCATGTGAGGCCGTACTCAACGCTTGATCAGCGCATCCTGGAAAGTTTACCAAGATATTCTCGTATGATTCGTAGCGACATCAGAAAACAAGAAGCTAACACTGGGCTGCAATAAGAAAATTCCATACTAACACTAATACCTATTATAAATGCGAAAGTACCTAACTTGTTTGACTGTATGTCTGTTACCTTTTCACGCCTTAAAGGACATAACTTTTAAACTCGGTAGTGATAGCCTAGTGGTGTGACCTTCGGACTGCCAAGTCATAGGTCTCGAGTTCGAACTCAAGGCACGCACGCACCTCTGATTTTTCGGATTCATGTGCGTATTGTATAAGTATTACTTGCTTAAAAAACGATGAAGGAAAACATAGGAGGAAACCGGCATGTCTGAGAGATATTTCTCAACGGTATGTGAAGCCAAGTCCGCCCATGGGCGGCTTTAAAACTCTGACATCAGGTTTGTTACTAACCACACGAAAAAAAAAGAAGAATCCGGTAGTGGATATGTTCCAGTGGGATCCTTTCCAACCCCTACGCGGGCGAAGCCACGGGCAAAAGCTAGTTCTTAGTAGAGACGCATTGTTCAAACTCATAAGTTGAGTAATTAGCATAAAAACACTTAAAAATATTTTTATTTACACAAGAAAATGTGAATCAAGGAGAACAACACTGCATTCTGAAGGAATACATTTACTTACCCGCTACAATTCCAAGTCGTTTTTGACTCATTGAGCACATCGCAATAATAACATTGATAACGATCGCCTTGATTTATAAAACTGAAATGATGACGAATAGAACTGAAAAAATATATGTCAATGTCGTCCACAGGCATGTGACCGCCCGTAATTTTCTGAATATTCATGAAAAATGATCGAAAATTAAAAGGAGTTACTTATATTTAATATTTATCATGTTATTATTTTTTATTTTTTTGAGTTCCGTTTGCCATATCTCCGATGTTATTGGTTCGATTTGGATTCTGCTTATTATTTCTAAAAGTATATATGAGTTATTTTATCGGATTAAGTAACATGTTTTATTATTTGTCGGCTATGAAAAAAAAAACGGAGAAAACATTTTTTTCAAAAAATATCAGTGTTTATTTTTTTTAAATATAAGTGTAAGTCTAAAAAATCATAGTAGGATTTTAAGTGGGAAAAAAAAAATTAAGATGGACCCCCCTTTTAAACTTTATTTTAGATAATTTTTCATGAATATTCAGAAAAATATGGGCCGTCACATGCCCATGGGCGAACTTGTATATAAAACTACAATTTTTAAATTTGAAAGCTTGTAAAGTGATTTTAAATTCTATTTGATTGGATTGACGATCCATTCATCAGTTTTCATAAATAATTCGACTGGGCTTCAGTAAACTTTTGTCGCCACCGCTGTGCTAGTATAACAACGCAGATGATTGATATCCATAAAATATTCTTGCTAATTTACCTACCTTTGGATGGTAATGGACTGCAGAACTAATGTGTATTAACAGGAAAATCCAGTCTTCCCGAAAAAAAAACACGTGTACTATCAATGGTTGATTCATGAGCTGATAAAAAAATGTACCATCATTATCTAAGTTGGTAGCAAAGAGACTTACCTACTTAAAGATCATAAAGGAAAAAAAATTAAGAAAATACATTTACTTGCGCTATAAAACAAAAATATCGCGCACCGCAACACCCGCGAATCGCGTTGGCATTTTGAGCTAAAACCTTTATGAGTGATGCTTATTTGACTTACCTAAACAAATCCCAGGTTGATGCTCCATCGTGTATGGCCACACGTAGTCAGTCAGTTGCATCGTGGACACCAAGGCAGGCACATCGTTGAGGAGGCTCTCTGGCTTCCCGGCTTCAATGACTAGCACCATAGCTTTGGGCTTGTCTTCAGTCAGTCGAGAAGCTAGTACGGAACCCGCGGTACCGCCTCCCACGATAACATAGTCGTATTCGTCAAGAGGACATTTATATCCTGAAAAAGTAGACATACATATTATTATTATTAACGGTTTATTGACACTATTTAGTAAGTAAAAAGGGTAATAAAAAAAAACAAAATATATAAATAAACAACGAATTGATAACCTGCTCCTTTTGGAAGTCGGTTAAAAAGACAAATGCTTAAAGAATTTCGTTTCGATGCATGGTAAATAAGTAGCTACCGATCCTTAGCATTTTTTTCTTAGTACAGATATCAGCTGACGAGCAATAATATCTGTCCCAATTATAGATATAATCAAAGATATATGTCCGGATATACAGTCAAAACTGTGAACTCGTTGAAAAAATTGCGTCCAACTGTTACCCGCTAGGCTAACAGTTGGGTGTATGCATGCACACTAGAAAGGACAATGACGTGCCGCGAGTGTAAGACGTAACTGGCACACACACCAGCTTAAAAAAGTTGGCCTGATTGTTTAAGTAGTTCTTTTCCAGCGCGACAATATCTAGACGTATAAATTATTAAAGTATATAATGTTGCAATAAACCATCAATATTAATTAAAATTGTATGCTGACCTTACAATAAATAAATATGACCGTGATATAAATGCAAGAACTGTACTGTTCTTTGTTGCAAAACAATTTGCTCCCAGAATAAAACAGTTAATGTTATATTTTTATAATGACAACTTAAATTAAAAACGCGGTACTTGTCGCTGGAAGGGATCTTTTTAAGTGCCAAGTTTCTGTCGCAACCTTCAAGTTAACAATAATGTAATTAAAACTTTAGATCCGAGTGCGAACATAAAAACAACGAGAACAATAAGATACGCCACCCGATAATTTTGGCGATACATTGAAAAACTATGGTCTCAAATTATCAAATTTCATTATAAAGAATCTAGTTTCATTAGAAAACATGTATTACCTTTGGGTAGTGGATACGGATCTCGCAGGAATTCCAAAGGATCTTTAGCATCGGTTGGTTTGTAGTTGGAGATTATCTCCATCATCGTGTTTGCTACATCACTTTTCGACTGATAAGACAAAGGTAAGAAACGCCTTTGTCTCTCGTTGTCATCTCCTTGTAACAGCTCTTTTATAGCCTTCACACCCAAGTCTGTGCTTTTTTCAGTCCCATTCTGTTTCAGTGGATATGGCCATAGTATCCGTCCTTCTCTGTAATCTGTTTCGTCTTCGACAGATGCAAATTCTTCCTCTTCGTAATATTTACGGGCATGAGTCAGTGATAGTGATGATATTAGTAGTATAAATAGAGTATATTTTACCCTCATTGTGTCTGAAAAACAAAAAATATAAATTATAGAAACCTTTGTAGGTTAATTACATGTCCTCTTTGTAAACTTTGACAACAAAAAGTCAATTCTTATCGTCATAACCTGTCAAACTCAGGAATTCAAGCCCGTCAACCACATAACTATCACTGTATCAATTTAAAGCTGAAAAAAAAAACTTAAATTAAACTACGCATCATATTAATATTATGCAAATGAAAGTAAGAAAAACTGACAACACAATTTACATAAAATGACATAATAAACTTTAATGACAGTATGAATTACTTTGACATATGACCGTGCGTGTTGATGATATTACAATGTTTATGTTTATAGCTAAAATGCCAGAAGACCTGCAAAGGAATGCAGAACACTGTCAAGTGATGGTCAAGAAGAGTGATGGTGTTGGAGCACCCGGTACAGTCCGTGAACGTGGCATCCCTTCAAGTCACAGACTGCGGGGAACGGTAGTCTACTATCCGTAAGATTATTATGAAGTACCGCGATCTTCAACAACAAACATCAACAACAAGACTTTGTTGTTGATGTTTGTTGTTGAACACTCAACTACTACTGTTGTTAACGGACTTTGACTTGTTGTTAGTCAACAACAAGTCAAAGTTAACATCATAGTCTGAGGTGATACCCAAAGAAACTTCTCACACATCATTGTGAGAAGTTTCTTTGGGCATCAATCGTCAGTAGGCTACAATAACATTAATCACTAGACATCGGATTATATTTGCACAATCAAAATGCCAAAATATGCATGCAAATATGCACAATCAAAATACTATTTATTATTAGAATTTACGTTTATTTTCACAATGTACAGGGTGATCAACGCGAAAACTATTACCATGGATTCAGTACATGATTCTGAAGCCCCCTGCGTTGAAGTTTTTCGTCGGTTATTAAAAAAATAATCTGCTGTTTCATAGAAAAATGCAATACCTACGCAGATCATATCCTATGAATCAATGCTAACAGTTTTCGCGTCGATGTCCCTGCCACCATGTATTTATAATAAAAATTTGTTGTGATTCTTAAAAAAATAAAAAATATTTTTCTAGATTTCCTAGAGCAACCTTGTGACGTTTGTCACTTAATATTAATGGTCTAAGATCCGACCTAGAGGCGACCTTCACCTATCTGTTTAATGGATAAAAAGTATTTTATATCAATAGTATGTTAAATATATACCGCGAGTGGGTTGGCAAAAAAAAATCTAGCCAGACTATGATTAATAAAAAATACAAAAATGATTTTTTTTCATAAATTGCACTCATCCATTAAACAATTAATTCGTTTTAGTAACAAATGTTTCTCTTAAAAAACACTATCCATTGATAAATCACTTATGTCTATTGGGCGCCAAAAACATTGCGAAACGTAGATAGCCAAGTAGTCACCTATTTAGGTCATTAACTCCAAATTGACAAAAAAAAAATGCCTAGCCTTTTCCAAACTTTATTGGGGTCGGCTTCCAGTCTAACCGGATTCAGCTGAATACCAGTATTTTACATGGAGCGACTGCCTATCTAACCTCCACAACCACGTACCAGGGTAATACGATACCCCTTGGTAAGACTGGTTGTTTGACGTTCGGGCTTCTGACGACCCGTAACGACTGTCAAAGATCCACGAATGACAGCCGGGACCAACGGTTTAACGTGCTTTCCGAGACACGGAGGAGTCTCGGTATGTAAAGATGGTCATCCATCCACAGACCAACACCGGCAAGCGTAGCTTAACCTGATAGATCGACCCGTGCGGCTGTTATTACTTAGCCTTAACGAGCGGATCGACCCGTGTAACAGTTATTACTTACTGTAATAACAATTAAAAAAAATCGATAGCCAACCCACTCGCGATATATTTTCTAACATACTAAATTTGATTTAAAATACTTTTCATCCATTAAACAGAAGATGGCTGAAGGTCGTTCCTAGGTCAGATCCTCTACTATAATTTGTAGGCTGAAAATGACCTCTCTACGTCAACTGACGGTACTGGACAGAACTTGACATTTGGTGCCATTTCTGCAAAAACCTCTTCAGGTAGAATTCGGCCGGTACCGTTGACAAATGCGTTAACTTTCTTTATTTCTTCAATACCCGGGTTTTTACATAAAACAGCATTTAATTTTAATTTCAATAAGCACTATCAAGGAAAAAGTACTACCGCAATAACGCTATAAAAATAGCGTTATAAGCATTTGCATATCAAAACATACAAATGCATAAAATCAGATGTCTATTAATCAAATCTGATTGTCAAGCAATTTGAGAATGAAAACATTCCTTTGTAACTGTTAGTTTAAGGAGCGCATGAAGAAACTCATATACAGCAATGAAAACTTTAACAAAGTTCGTGATATACTGTGACCGTATAGTCGGTTAACACGACAGAATCCTAAAATCCATGTATCGGTCACGCATGTGGCATAATGACGACAACTGTACCAAACGCGATGGTGATCGTTACGATACGATCCACACATGATACGAATACACATGATCCACGATAGAAGAACGGCGAATGTTTGATAACACCGCGAATACTCTGTTTCAATATTTATTCTTAAAATCTCTTGAAACGTGTGTTAGAAAATTGATGCTAGATTTTACGAGTAGATTGTGATCTAAAGTTGTTTCAAAATAACGGTGATTTAAAAAAAAAACTTTTTTGTACCTACTTGCAGTTCTCGTAATCGCCATTCAAATACCTACGACCTTCGTTATAATCCGGATTAGATACTAGTACAACTATTCTCAAAATACAAATAATGAATCTTTATCAATTATAAAATAAATATTTAAATAATAGCAAATAGCAAATTCATATTTTTCTCTTTTTGTTCTCACACACTATTGTCTACATTTCTTTCTCATTTCTCCTTTCGCAGGTCTGCTGGAAGAAATTTGTTAAGAAATAAGCAGTAAGTACCTTTGTACTCAAATTATAATTATATCGAATCTGTATGTATTTTACTGTGTGTACATAAATAATAAAATAAATAAATAAAATATAATAAATGTGTTTCACTAAAGTTGTTGATTCTGATTCATAACGATCAACAAAGTTTTATTATCTTATGGCACACATAATCGAAGTACCTACATACCTAAGAAGATTTATCACAACAAACCTTATAGAGCTCTAATTGATTTATTTATTGCACAAAGTACACATAGTCACAGGCTGTGACTCGGCTATACTTATGAGACTGACCGATTCGAAGTATCAGCCATTATATTCGACTTAACTTTGACTGACCTACTCATCGTAATTAGGGACGCAACGATACGGCTAATACGATTACAATACGAATGACGAATACATGGTAAATAAGATAACGAATTACGATACGAATACAAAAATTCAATAAAATGCTATTAAATAAAAATCGTAATGATTTTTGTTTAATAGCATTTTATTGAATTTTTTCGAAGCTTTGTTTGTATTACTTTGTATGTTATTATATCAATATTATGACTTACTGAAATGAAAAATAAGTTACGCATTTTTAATTCATTCATTCATATTTTTTATAATTATGTTATTTTTTCCCATTGTTTTATTTACTTTAATTAACAATCTTATCTTATAGATAATTATATAATTTATTTAATTAATTTAATTATAGATAATTAAATTAATTATAACCGCAGTTTGTTTATAGGCAAAATCTTATTGAGAAAATAATTTTTTAAGGTGGATAGTGTGCATGTCATGGTGTGTGTGTGTGTGTCCGTAGTGCTAGCCTGCAAAATTCAAACTTACGTTTTTTGCTATTTGCAGGTCAGTGCCAGTAAATCCATTTTTACTATAGTCGCGAATCATATTTTGATCAAGAAACAAATTGACACTGACGAATACGTAATAAAATTTGAATTTCGGGGGCTACCACCGCAAATCCACCTTAAGTTTTCGCCTTATGCGCTTTGTTTCACTGGAAACTGTAAAAGATATTCGAAAAGGATGAATCGTAAATATCGTATCGTAATTTTTACGATAATCGCTGATATACGATTATCGTTGCATCCCTAATTGTAATTCTATTGTTTTATATGTGTAATTGTGCATGTTAACCCACAGATAACGGAAGTAACGGAGTCTATTAAACTGTTTAAAATAAGCGATTATCTGTCGATTACCTACTCATGATCGCTTCCGTTTATCGGATTTAAAAATTAGTTGATTACTTTAATTAAATGTTAAGTTATAGCCTTATTCAATTTATACTTCTTAAAATAGTTGTAATCGGTTCAACCAGTGGTCGGCAAACCGCGGCGCGCGATCCGGATGCGGCTCTTTGGCCTGTAGAATTTGGCTCTGTACAAATGTCACTGAGTGCAAACGCAGATACGCGGGGGTCGGGGTTTCGGTCATTAAGCAAGATATCAAGTTTTATTCAAAATTCAAACAATATTTCAAAGATTTATTTCCGAAGTATTTCACCAAAAACTAACAGGCCATCGAAAATTAATCATTTACTGTAACTACCTTTCAAAGTTTTCCAAGGTTAACTTGTTAATAAGTGAGATGCTTTCATCATAATATTATTATTAGCCGATATGATGATGATAAAAGTTCGCGAGTACATTCGTAAGAAGCTGGCAGCATTATCACAACGATAATGTTTTCCCATTGATTGTCTTATTTGTTTTAGTATATTCGTGTATTTATGTATATTTATTAGTGCTTATATTTATATATAATTAGACATATAATTTATATTTATAGTTTGTAATAGGTATATGTGTATCTTTATACAACGTGTCCCAAAATTCAACGATAAGCGGGCACCAGACGGTGGACCTGCTCATCACTACCCGAGAAAAAATAATGAAAAAAAAAACTAAACTATTTATAAAAAAGATTACCTGCCTTGCCTGTAGATTTTTGTGTAAAAACTACAGGCATTCTGGGATTTTTAAGGGTTTTGTAATTTCCAAAACAAAAAAAATATTTTTTTTCATTATTTTTTCTCGGGTAGTGATGAGCAGGTCCACCGTCTGGTGCCCGCTTAGTGTTGAATTTTGGGACACGTTGTATATTACTTTAAAAAAAAAAAAACCTAAATTTTTCGTAATTGGACCTACCACTGTTTGTCTCTACATCACCCAAAGGTTGACTGGTAGAAAATGCCTATGGCATTAAGTCCGCCTCTGTACATTTCTGTGCTTGAAGTATTAAATAAATAAATAAATAAATGAAGGCATCCTACTTCCTATCAAGTTAATTTGGAAGCGTTGTGTTTGTGGAGTGAAAAAGGATGGGAGTTTTAAGGATTTTAAGAAAAGTGTGTTGAGACAGTTTGAACACAGGGAAAGGATTGACACTCATAAGGAATCTTAGTCGTTATAGTATTGATATTTGGTTCTATTGACGAATGAGTTTGCTGACCACTGTGTAAAACGAAAATCAAAATTCTATTAACATATAAACACTTCAATGTAGCGTGAATGGATTAGAGTGAAACTGAAACCACAATATTCTTATTACAATCGTGAAGAACAAACAAGCTGATGTTTTCATCATTAATGAACTTTGTTTTGTAGACCAAAATATTGAATTTACCTTTATATTAAAACAAAGTTAAACTGTAAGTGGTAACTTGGTTGCGCACTTCGTGCTTATACAAGTTAAATTAACCGGTTCAATTAATTATAACAATACACAGTTGTTAACTTTGCATTTTACTGAGCTTTCTTGAACAACGGTTAAAGTGAGATGGCATCTTTGAATAAATAAGTGACAGTTTGCGTTCAATTTTCGGTAAAAAGTTTTAAAACAGATTTAGCACTAATGAGTTTTGAATTTAAACCATACTTTTATAATACAGCATGAAATATAGCAAATAATAATAAAATTGCTATTTATTAATGCGAAGAACAACACAATAAATACACGAATATTTTTTTCATGCTGAAATAATTATAAAAGAAGATATTCTTGAACGAAAATATAATGAAATGCGTCACTCACCTTAAAATTATAAACTACCTAAAATAAATATAATATTATTCTGACTTCCTTCGTTGTGTGACCACCACGTCCTGCCAGTGCAGTGAATGGTCGAAGAATGATAGTGGAGCATTCTTCGGAGCCGAAAGAGTGAAGCGTATGCGCAGAGTTCGCCTTGACCGCGCACTTGAATAAACCGCTAGTTTGACATAATGACCAATATCAACAAGAACTCAAGCTTTTACCAAATCCTTTAAACAGGCTCTTGGTCTTAAACGGTAAGGTGTTCCTTTTAAAAGTTTTCTTTATATCTGATGGATAAAATATTAAATGCGTGTGTAGATATTATCATCGAAACATACAGCCCGTTATTTACTCAAAGTAACAGCCGGTATTCACGAGATTGCGACTCTCTTTACAGACAGCAAAAAGATGTTACAAGATTTTTAATTTTATTAAAATATTCATTTTAAATGAAAATAAAATGAAAAATGTTGTTCATAGAGTTGTTAATGTAGACCAAATTAAGGTTGTGTAATTAAAGGTATTCGACTGGTTACACCTACGTACAGAGTTCATAACTGTGAACATTTTAGCAATCTTGAAATGTAATAATTGCCATTGCTACATACACATAGCTACAAGCTGTGACTTGGGTTCAGACACGATCATTGCTCGGTTTAACATGACCGACATGGTGCGAAAATAGGTAAGATCAATTTTCCATCATTGATCGCTTCGAATAAATTTGTTAAAAAATCTGTACGAACTGACAACGTTATTTTATCATTTGCACATTTGGAACAGCAAAGGAAACTATGCTATGGAAACTGTAAGTACAAGATCACTATACCATCGAGCACACAAAATCCATAATTAAAACGTGAACTGTAAATGATTAAGAGCGTTTATGCTAAAAGTTGGCAACGTCGCAAATCGCTGTCAAAACTGTATTTGTTTTGATTAATTTGGCAATATTACTGTATGGAAATAAGAAATGTGGCTAACTAGCGAACTAGAATATTGCAATTATAACATTGAATTTGATGTTGTACCCGTTTTAGGTGTAAAATAGGCATTTGGAAAGTTTCCAAATTTATTTTTACCTTTAAAACTAAATATTCGGGGTGTCGATTTTAATATTATAATTCGCTAGTTAGCCACATTGCGTAATTCCATACAGTAATAATGCCAAATTAATCAAACAGCGAAATATTTGACATCTATTTGCGACGTTGCCCACTTTCAGAATAAACGCTCTTAAGTACTTCACGGTAAAAGAGCGAATAGTACATAATGATGACTGTTGAAAGGAGTGATCCCGTTAAGTACTAACAAAGGAGGACAAATACGAGTGTATATATCTTATAGTTAAATACACCATTAGCCATTTGCCAAGAGTATTCCGTTACAGGGCATCGCACGTACATCACAAAGGACGAGGATATCTGTGCAGGTGTGTCTTCCAATTATTCATAAGAAGTTATGACCATATACGATAACATTAGATAAGAATTCTCTAAGGAAACTTTACTATACGTTGGTAAACAACGACTAACAATCGGTGAGACGGATATATTACTGTGTTATAGATATGTCTGGTAATTTATTACCTTTCATATATAAATCGTCTTAGCATAGATTTGAGAAGTAAAAGTAGGATATCGATGTTCATATAATGATAGGTACCATCGAAGAATTTCATATCTAAGCAATTTGAAAACAAAATCCCGTGAACGCGATGACCACATCTGTTACCGCCCCGGTTCTATGGCGGCCAAGCACTGCAAGCAGAAATAGTCCTTACGGTGCATAGATATGAACTTCTTCGATGGTACCTACATAGCTAAGTTTGTATTGCGCCTCTCATTTTGAGCGCTACTTCTAGCGATACCAAAATCGGTTTCCTCAACCCATATTATCTTTTGGGGTGTTAATATCATGAAATACTTGAATAGGTTTCTAATAATCTATGGACCAATAGCAAATGATCGTGCAGCCGACATTGAATACATTTACACCATAACATGACATGGCAAACAAGATTAGGTGATTACATACAGGGAGGTCAGTTAATTAACCAACACCTAAGTTTATGCTGCAATTAACTTTTAGGTTGTTGCAGTATATGATGTCACAATTTTACAATCTAGTTTCTTGAACATTAATATGTAGATACAGATATACTTAACATATTTCGAGAAATAATTTTTGCAACTAAACACAATGTTGTGCCAGACAGACGGTGGTCTAGTCATGAAATATGCCTACTTAATAAAAAATATACATGTACAATATGCGCATTTAAATCACGCACACATCATCACACTTTGTCTAAATTATTCTAAACGTATTCATTTTGGCCAGAGTGAAATATATTGCATTAGAAATTTGATAGAATATCTGTTCTCATTACTTTTGATTATTATAGAAAAAGAGAGCTAATTTAAATAATGTCTGTTATTAGAAAATATTATGTGTACTCTGTATAAAAACAGAAACTTTCACGACATTATTGGTCCGAAATGCTAGAAATGTCAGAGGCCAATGGCTTCGTGTATTGAATTTTAATAACCTTCATTTTGGCTGTCCTTCGGACTGCGAAATCTCTCCATAGGCGGTATGTGCTCACTGGTCCCGCGTTTAAAAAATGGTTAACTGTAACCTTTTGCTCTCTTTTCATAAGTAAATTGAGGTGCAACCGGTTCAGTTATTTTTAGACTGTAAAAGTCTGGTAGGCCTACAGATGAAAACATTGTTTGCAAAGATGTACACTGGAATACCGATTGGGCCATCAACCCGTACACTCCCTGATACTTGTTTCTTGCAATGTATAAATCATCACTTTTTATCGATACATTCCTGTTCCTACTCGTGTCGGTTGTTTTTGTGTTCCTGCAACTATTTATATGTACAATAGGATGTAATAAAATAAAAATAATAATAATAATAAGAATTTATTGCATAAAACAAAGTCACATTGCACTGCATACATTCGGTTGACGTTTTCAATACAACTTTAGCGTAGGAGTACAATAAATTTCAACTCTATCCCTTAAACTAGGTCAGGCCTGTATCTTAAGAGATAGGGTTCAGCCATTATGTGGACTAAGTTATTATATTTATTAAAAGACAACAACAAGTTAAACCAGTGACGATGTGGTACCTAAAAATGTGCATTAATGAAAATAATAAAAATAAAAACAATAATAAACCAAAAACAAAAAAATAAAAAATAATAAGGTATGAAGGTATGAATCGGTTGCGTATATTTGGGTAGATGATTGTGTGGTGTTGAGGGTAGTGTATGTCTGTAGTATGATGTGATGGTAGGGGAGATGTTAGGTATGTTTGAGTTTAAGAGATGTATGTCAGTAGATTTTCAGTTGTGATGTAGTCCTGTTGAAGTAGCCACTGTGTGATCTTGTGTTTTAGCGCGTATCTGTTAGAATCCAGTAAGTTAAGTTTACGGTGTAGTTGTTTGTATAAATGTGTACCTATAACGTAGTGTTGGTGCCTTGCAAAGGATGTTTTATGTCCTACCTCGGAGGGGATGTTTTTGCGCTTTTCTGGGTTGGACTTGGGCATGGTTCTATGGGTTCTGAGGACCGCTTGCAGGATAAAGAGCTGCCTAACCGTTAAGACCTTGCATTCCTCATATAAATGCACTGTGGGAAATCTATATGGTTTACGAGTCATTGTTTTGAGGACTGCTCTTTGAGCTCTCTCTACCTTCAAGAAATTTGTTTTCATTGCACCACCCCAAGCAGTTATACAGTAGCCGATGATCGACTGGCATAGCGCATAGTAGACCATTTTTAATATATTGACGTCAGCAGAATCTCTTAATGATTTGAAGATGTAGACGAGACGCATTGTCGCATGTGTGTATTTTCAGAAGCAAAATTGCTTCTAGCATATGCCTTGTTTACCAATAAATTATTAAAATATCAAATAATCGAGAGGAAAAGGTTTTATTTTTGTAATTAGGTATGCTTGCCATTTGGAATAAAAATATGTATCTTCTGTGTAAAAATATTTTTTTTTTTTTTTTTTTCTTATGTGGCAGTCCGCAATCAGTTGTTAATTTTAGCGGAGGTAAATATTGGCGGGAAGAGTGCGAGCCATCTACTCCGTATTCGTGCGTAGGTCCACACCAGGTAATAATGGGCGTACCCAGCTTTTGGCAACGGGGGGCAAATCAGAAATTTCTTAAGCCGGGTCCCCCGCACATGTTTTACATAGTTTGATCTGCTCTGCTACCCTGCCCCCCCCCCCCCCCCCTAGGTACGCCCAAGCAGGTAATTATTTAGAAGTTAAAATAATACGATATAAGTAGGTGCTAGCTGTCTCAATTTTGACCCGCGAAATATTAATTTAAATGTATAGGAAATGAGTCGGAACAAGTTGCAAGTCAGATATTTAAGTTATTTCTGGTGCTTAAATGACCTGGGAAAGGTTTCCGCTACCTATATACTAACTAAATGGTTCATTTACCTTTACATTTCAGGTATCAGTCACAAATATTCGAGGTTACTAAATTGAAGCAAATCAATGGCCGCTCAGATTCGTGTGCTGTAGGTAAAAAATAAGTTACTTACCAGTTCAAATCTGGTAGTAACGGAGTTCGGGAGTTCCTTGTATTAAATTATTAAAACAATATCATAACCATACGTAATATATACTTTTTACGGAGTAATAAACTAGTCCATCAAAATGTTAATTAGTAGATATCTCGCAAAACTAGTAGGAGCACTTTTATTTTTTGTTTATTTATACTAACTGGGCCAATCCTCCATCGTGAAAGTGGTTATTTTATCTCGCAGTCATAAGAACGGATTTAGAAATAAAAAACCGGCCAAGTGCGTGTCGCACCACGCACAATGAAGTGTTCCGTAGATGGGATGAATTTATCCCAAGAACAAACTTAACTTAGTAGTTCAGAAACATGTTCTGCCATACATCAATACATCACGTTCAGTTCGGTATACGTCACGATCAATTCTCCAACTGCAATGTAAGTTTGTATACGCAAAAAAAAATTGTTTAATGTGATAAAACTACAAATTATGAATTTCCGAACTTTTTCCTTTGCCTACTTGTGCTGTGAGACCTTGCTTCCTGCCAAATTACATGATTCTAGGTCAACGGGTTTGATTCATTTGCGAGTGTTATGTAAAATATGCCGCATTAATGACCGTATTTTTGTATTGCGTTGACTTAGAAGCTTTATTTTTGTATAGTAAAATTTTGTATAGTATATTTCAGTTCCTGAGAAAAGGGGTGTTTACAGACTGAAGACAGACAGTTAGACGGACAGACGGACAACGAAGTGATCCTATGAGGGTTCCATTTTTTCCTTTTGAGGTTCGGAACCCTAAAAAATATTGATTGATTAATTGATTATTTTGTCTCAATGACTGATAGGTACTAAATGCAAATTCTCGGGTCTGCTGCTAAATTGTTATTTCTTTCGGTAGGTACATAAGATAATCTAAGTAGTAGGTAGTGTGTTGTGTTGACACAGTTTAAAGTATGTAAAGCTATTAATCACTAGACACGTATTAGCTTTCTTTAAATTTTGTTTTAATTATTGTAGGATTTTCGCTACTATATAAAATATTTATTTCTGAAATATTACAATCGAACTGGCTTTTGCTATCCGATGAAGCAAAATATCTTTAGCTGCCATCTAGCGAATGCTACGAAAATCACTCGGTGGTACTAGCAACTTGTTGCTAAGCCGTTTTCACGGAAAAGCGTGAAGTTTGAGGAGAGGTAGAGAGGTACAATCATTGGTAGTGGTGTCGAAAATCGAACAGAGATGGCGTTGATGTACTGTTAGCGAGTTTTTTTATTTTACCCTATCATTTATAAATTAGACTTAAAAATGTCTTGGATGGCGGATGCAGGTGCAGCCTATTCATTTAACAGTGAGAATGTGAAAACATCCAAAGAAGATTTTTCGGAACAAATTGTGTCTCCTACATCTGAATTCTCACTTGTATAATTTAAGTAACTTCTCAGAAAGCGCGATTTAAATACCTGTACTTATCCATAATTGATGAGAATTCTATAGTGGGAGGCATCGGCTCGATTTTTTGCTTAAAATCCAGCCCACTTATTCCAGACACAGCCCTCGTAACAAGATAATGTATTTGGTATCTAGTCAGGATCCTAGCAACGTTAATCAAATGAGGGTGTATCAAGATCTTATCGGGTGATTTTCATCTCAGAGAGCTACTGTTGGGAAATTAGTTCCTAGGGTCGGGTAGCAATCTATCGTATTTTATATAAACCGGGCTAGCAATAAAATTGATCGCGGCTAGAAAGGTTGACGTCACGTAAGTCATTTGTTTCAATTAAGTGACAGTTGGCTAGCTTACCAGAATCCAAATATTTTCGTATTTCTATGAACTAGGAATTATTATTTGCTTTTGTAGTATACCTAACAAGCTCACTAATATATTATGCTTATTAAAAAGCAATTTGATTTGTATGGCTCCTGTAATCTTTAATAAAACACCTGACCAAATTAAAAACTTACCATTGCAAAAATTTAAAACGTTTCACAGAATTACTTGTAGATAAATGTTCTGTGCAGGATTTCTTTAATGATAATTTTTGGAATATCTTTACTTTGTAACATTTGCATGCTTTATGGCAGAATGTACACGGATCCTATTATGCAATTTAACAACTTATTTTTATGTACCTACATTCTAATTTTTCATAACATCACGCCTGCATGTATTCCCTGAACGGTTAGGCAGGGGTGTACCCATAGTACAGCCACATTCTGCCAGTTATGTAAGTGTTATTGGGTTTTTTCAGCTGAAATTTCTCAATAGGAGCCCGGGGTTTGGATCTGTGTCCGGTTGAACGCATTAGGCTCGCCTCCTATTAGATGGGACAAGCTATAGGTAATAAATTATACTGAAAATGTTACTCACTGGCGCTTAGGGGTTTTGACGACTGCGCAACCGGAGTCATTGCTAAAAAAGCTAAAGTTTAACACCAGCACCTATTACTTGTGTGGATCGCCCTGAGGACACGGTGGAGTATACGGTGGAGGTTTGCCCGGCTTGGGCGGAGCACCGCCGTGTTCTCACGGAGGCGATCGGCGGCGGTGATCTCTCGCGTCCGGCCCTGGTTCAGGCCATGGTCCGGAGCGAGAGTGCATGGGAGGCTGTCACTTCCTTCCGCGAAGCAGGAATGCTCGCGAAGGAGGAGATGGAGCGCGAGTGGGAGAGGTAAGATTCGCGCCCTAGCGCCCCTAGCCGCCGCAGGAGACGCCCCGGGCGTCGGGAGTCGCGAGCCGACTTCCGGCTATCGTAGGCACGGGCTTGCGGACGGTGAGCAATGGGTAGCTCGCCGTCCGATAAGAACCGGGCCCGGGTCGACGGCGCGTTGTGTTTCACGCGCGCCTCAAAGAGATGTCAGCACCAACTGATGGGGTCCGTTAGGGCCTATGTCTGTTTGGGTTGCGAGTTTGTCCGAAAAGGATATCGCGGCCCCGGCACACAGGCAACGGTAGGGACACGGGTGGGTTTTAGTCAGTAAAAGTCTGACACGCCCTCCCGCTCCGCCCAGAGCGGGAGAAGTTATTTGATAATTTCCCAACCTCAAAAAAAAAAGCTTTCTATTACTTTCAAGCCGGGAAACAGCATCGGAAATACGTATATAGGAGCGATGGTAGTTTTTTCCTGGACTAGCTCCTTATTAGCTCCTTCACATAGAGCTCTAGTTAACTTTACTGAGATATCTATAAACACCTCAATTTTCAAGTGATCGTGAAGTAATGTATATTCTTATCGAGGAGCTCGTGACTAAGTAATAACAGCAACGAACTGGTCGATCCATCAGGTTAAGCTAGCTTGCCGGGGTTGGTCGGTGGATGGGTGACCATCTTACATATCGAGACTCCTCCGTGCCTCGCAAAGCACGTTAAACCGTTGGCCCCGCTGTCATTCGTGGATTTTTAGCAGTCGTTACGGGTCGTCAGAAGCCCGAAAGTCTGACAACCAGTCTTACCAAGGGGTATCGTGTTACCCAGTAACTGGGTTGTGGAGGTCAGATAGGCAGTCGCCCCATGTAAAATACTGGTATTCAGCTGCATCCAGTTAGACTGGATGCCGACCCCAACATAGTTGGAAAAAGGCTAGTCAGATTGATTGACTACCGAAAAGAAAGAAGTGCGGCCTATATTTTTGATTTAATACTTTGCTTACATTCTACGAAACAGGTGCAGCTTTAATGGTCTAATCTCAGTCGTGAATAAAATACATACCTAGCTGTACATACAATAATTGTATAAGCAAAGTAACTTCATATACATATATTTTTCTGCTTTGTTTCTTAACGACCCCTGAAAGCAAATATCAACGTGGTTTGAATACCAAATAATAGGAATCAATATTGCCTGCCGATAACAATAAATTAGTAATGTCCAATTTATGCACGAAACGAAAACTTATTTTATTAATCTGTTTAATATATTAGAAAGTTACACACATAACATGTTTTATGATCAATATTTTAACGTAAACCTCGGTGGATTGACTTTTTGCTGTCTTCAGACAATACCCTTTGAGAAGGGTAGGTATCAGTTTAATCAGTTAATGCCTGACCCTTTATTTTGCTGAATTAAGGTCAATATATGCCAGAATAGGGATATATTTAAGGACTTAACTAGTGACGGTATTCTATTAAGATTTTATGAGTGGAGTTGAGCTAGTTTGAGCAGCGTTGGTGGATACTTGAACATTACTTTACCTAGTGCCTTAGTGCTGTTCATTTCAGCAGAAAGTTACAGTTTATTAACAGCTACCTAATTACTTACACGTACCTACTTTAATGAACTATGTGTAATGACAAGTTTCTAACTTTTGTAATATGTACATAGTTCAAGGAAGTTGTTCATTGATTAGTTTTTAATAATCGTAACTGAATACTAACCAGTAGATACTGTAGAGGTTTTGTCCTGTTGGATGGTATAACCGACCTCCGCGAATATTTATAAGTTGATGGCATATACGAGTATAATGAAAAAACAATATTTTTGAAAAAAAAAATCTAAAATATTATTCTTCAGGCTAATCTCCGAAACGGCTGGACCGATTTTGACGGGACTTTCACTGGCAGATAGTTTAGTGAGTAACAAAGGCTACTTTTATTTTTGAAAAATAATTGGGGTCCACGCGGACGAAGCCGCGGGCACTTGCTAGTAATCGTTATCCTTACATATTATAAAACAAAGTCTCCCACCGCGTTTGTCTGTCTGTCTGTCTGTCTGTCTGAACGCGATAAACTCAAAAACTATCGAACCGATTTTCAAACGGTTTTCACCAATGGACGGAGTGTTTCATGTGGAAGGTTTTGGTATAATTCATTAAGGTTTTGTGTAAATTGGCTGAAATATGAAGATTTTCTGAAGATGTCGAAAAATTCATGCTGACTGGTAGCTTTACTGGCGTGCGCCGCGTGAACCGTAAAATATATATAAAATGTATGTTCCACAGGATTTTTCATCTTAAAAACTTTAACAATAAAAGGCGCGATGGCATATGTCTATCTTCTAAGGATGTCCCACAGTAACGTATAGTAACGTAAAAAAAAAGTATTATATTAATTCTTATCCAATAATCAATCTGCCTAGCCTTTTCCCAACTATGTTGGGGTCGGCTTCCAGTCTAACCGGATGCAGCTGAATACCAGTATTTTACATGGAGCGACTGCCTACCTGACCTCCACAACACAGTAACTGGGTAATACGATACCCCTTGGTAAGACTGGTGTCAGACTTTCGGGCTTTTGACGACTCGTAACGACTGTCAAAGATCCACGAATGACAGCCGGGACCAACGGCTTAACGTGCTTTCCGAGGCACGGAGAATTCTCGGTATGTAAAGATGGTCACCCATCCACTGACCAACCCCGGCAAGCGTAGCTTAACCTGATGGATCGACCAGTGCGGCTGTTGTTACTTAGCCACGAGCTGCTCTAATTCTTATCCAATAAAATATGTTATTTAAATTGGGAATTTAATTAAAATTAAAATATGCTTTGACATAATATCATTTAAAATTTTAAATGAATAGTTTAAAAGATATCACAGATTCAAAATTACGCGTAAAAAAATAATTATGGTTGACGGCAACACAGGCGCAGTGGTAGGAGTCAATGAACTTTTCCTCAGCTATTAGGTATGTTATCCCGATAGCACGTTCTCGTGGTATATTTTGCGACATCCACGCGGGCGAAGCCGCAGGCAAAAGCTAGTAATATAATAAAACTGAAAAGTGTGTTTGTTTGAACGCGCTAATCTCTGAAACTGACAGTCGGATTAGAAAAAATATTTTTGAATTTGATAGCCCAATACTTTAAGAAGCTTATATAACATCACGCTGCGACCCTAAGGAGCCGACTAAAAAGAAAAACAGTCAGAAAGAATACTAAGCGAAAACGAAGTAATAGAGTCAGCGGGCGACGCAGTGGGTCGGGGGAACAAGAAATTTCAGGCGGAGGAAGTTGCAGCCAGAAGCTAGTCCATACTTAATATTATAAATTCGAAAGTAACTCTGTCTGTCTGTCACGTTTTCATGCCTTAACGGCTGAATAGATTTTGATGAATTGACCTGGGTTAGGACATAGCATTGCTTAGCTGTTTTAAAAGGTACTAGGGCTCGAAACGGGCGAATCGACACTTGTAAATAATTTAAAAAAAATCTTGATGTATTTCGCACGAAGTTAATTTATTTGTAGGCGAATCGACAACTCTAGAAAGCGATTCGCCTACAAATAAATTAACTTCGTGCGAAATGCCTCAAGAAAAAAATTCTATTATTTAATTCATACGCCCGTTTCGGGCGACTAAATTCGTGCGAATCATCAATAAAGCCTTAAAATCATAAAAGTGAAAATAATGCCGTCCTTTATAGGTTTACCTAGTTAGTACCTTTTTAAACAGCTAAGCAATGCTTTTAGGAAACTTCCTATGAAAATTATTGTTTAAAAGCTTTGGAAAGCAGGTAATTAAAATACTTTGAATAGTTTTTAAAGCCACGAACAACAGCTTTGAAAATATTTCAACCAATAAAAGGATCACTCATATTATAAACTAGTTTTCACCACCAGCTTATCTGTTACTCAGTGTTAATACGCTTCTATCAGCTTTGCTGTTACTCAGTGATAATACAATGTCGCCCATGGGCATGTGCCCGCCCGTGGTTTTCTGAATATTCCTGACAAATTATCGAAAATTAACTTTAAAACGGATGTCTAACTTATTTTTTTTTTTAATATGTCTTCAGCTCCATTTTTTTTTTCATTGTCGACAAATTTTATGAAAATGTGTTAATTAATCCGATAAAATAACTTATAAGCTTTTAGAAATAATAAACAAAATCCAAATTAAGCCAATAAAATAGGAGATTTGGCAAACGCTAGTCAAAAAATTTAATAGCATGAAAAATATTAAAGACAGAGCTCCCCTTTTAAATTACTACTTTTAAACTTTAATTTATGAGAATTTTTCATGAATATTCAGAAAAATACAATTGTATAGCATTCTCATGTATGATTTGAATGACTATTATTGTATTACCAATTAATCTGCGACATTCTATAGTTCACCTTTAAATCGTAATTAATTATTTTGACATTATATCAAAACCAGATTGTAACAACTTTTTACCATGTTTAAGGCAAATAAAGACTTATCTTGTCTTCTACTGGTGACCTAAAATCTGTCCAGTAGTTTTTGCGTTTATTAATTACAAACAAATATACAAAACATCAAATCTTTTCTCTTTAAAATATTAGTGTACATAAACTGGGTAGTAACAAGTTATGTCAGACACTCTAATCAATATTTTAGACAGGATCTGAGTCAGAAGTAATTCAGACCTCCTCATAAATTCTGAAAGGAATCTCAGAATATTATTATTGAGTTATCAAACTAAAAGTGGTATTAATATTTAATAACATCTTCAGCTATTGAAATTATAATTACGTTGGTACGGATTATGAATATATCTCAAATATTTTGTGCCTCTCTTGTTCGAAAATAGAAAATAGTCTTAAAAACTAGTTTATGTTACAGAAAATACTTGGGTATAACTACAGCATGTTAAAACAACCTACTTTTAAAGCCAGTCTTATAAACTGGCACATTTTGTCGTCTTGTGTCTTATCCTGTGTACCTACAGTTCAAGTAATCGTTAAAACTTTCGACCCACTTTTCATAGAACTCATACGCCATGATACATATTGGAATTGAACATTCCGGGAGGGTTGCTGGCATTAGATACGTTTGCCCTAAAGTTAACCATCACGGACGGTCAACGGCATTAGGTTTACAATCGTGTTATAAAACACTGTAAAACGAAGTAAAATTGTGTTTTCAGGGGGCCTTGTCGCTTTAGGTGATTTCCAACCTTTTAGTTTTTTTGTGAATTAATAAATGAAGTGAAGTAAAGAAGAGATTTTTTTTTGTGATTAGTAAACGTAAACCAAAAACTCTTTTCAATTTTTGCTACTACATCTTCTTTTAAACAGCATCGTTGCATTGTACTATAATAAGAATAAGCCTAGCCTTTAATAGAGTCATACCACATTGATGTGTACACAGCATATTCTATTCAAATCTTACCAAGGGCGACTCAGCAGATGTTAGTTTGAGTTTATTTTTACCTAAGACAGCCTTAATAAGCAAAACAACAAAGCTCTCCTACAATATCGGTACCTACTGCTTTGTAAGCGGGTAGATGTACTTTAAAATATAATAAACATTTTGGGAATCACCAACAAAAGCATCCAATCCTATCCTATTCCTATCAGACAGAACTCATTATTCCTATTTCCGTGTTTTTTGTTATTTCCACGAGAATACGGCACTCACCATGCAATTTCACGGTGCCTTGCACGAAAGAATTCAAAGATACACAGATACACGATCCACTCATGAAATAAGGATCCTTAATTTAATGTAGATTCGTTTACCTTTTACGTTATTTACTAGACAACGTTTCTATTAAACCTTAAGAGCAACTAACAAACGTTTATTTAGAATGCTTCAGACTCTAATGAAACAATAGAACTTGTTATGAATGTATCGAGAAAGAAAGCTAAACAACTTTGAAATACTAAAAGTAATAAACAGCAGGAAGACATTGGGTACGACAGCGGAGTTGTTACTTTTTCAGAAAGAAAAATTACGTTACATACCTACCTACCTTCAACACAGACATGGGTCGTTGTTTGGCAAAAGAACTCAATATTACTCCTATTTTGAGCTGTCACGAGCAACGTCCGACTTTTCGGATCACTGAGTACCATTTGTGAAATGAAATATTGCCGTACATGAGTGTCTATTTAGACGTCGGTGTACATATATTGATAATTTGTCACATTGATTGATGAAAATTAAATTAATGTGTGCCCTCGGGACGAGCGGTAACTCTGTTGTTTCACCATGGATGCTTAATATTACTCATGTGGGGATTTAATAATTTGGTCTTTAGATAAATAATATTGCGTTCACTATTTTGTTTCAGTTCAGTGTCCACTTACTCAGTATTTCCTAGATACAGTACCTGGTGTTTCTCTTGGTACCTCCAGTAAGTGGAGAAAGTAGTGGCGGACCATCTACTATATAGTTGTTTTCTGATTATTGAACTCTGTCATCTCTTCTGCAATCGGCAAACTTACATATACCAAATAACGTCTTTAATGATCAAGAAAATGCTGGCTTTTCAAGGTATTTGAGTATAGAAAATCCCTGAATGAATCATAAGTACTTACCTATTTTAACGATGCCCGTACCTGGAAGTCTTTTCTTCTCTTCCTATGTAAAGGTTTACTGAGAGTTGACTAAGAGAGATTATATTTGGTAGAATTGAAACGTGTATTGACCTTACTGATATTATTTTACTTCATAGGGAGCACCAAGATTATGAAAAACTAGGAGGAAAACCGTAGGAGTTTTCATGTGAAATCCAATGAAAGCTTAAATAGTTCCTGCGTAGGGAATCGACGAGCATAGTTGAGCAACGCTCTAGGAGCAGCTATTCAGGGTGGCAGGGACATCGACGCGAAAACTGTTACCATGGATTCAGTACATGAATCTGAACCCCCTGCGTTGAAATTTTTCTTCGTTTATTTAAAAAAAAATCTGCTGTTCCATACATTTTGACCGCGTAACTATTACATTTTTCTTTGAAACAGCCGTTTTTTTTTAATACCGTTACTATACTAGGGGAAAACAAAAATCTGACATCCGTTAAATAAATAATTAATGCTTAACTAATAAAGACTACTCAGTACTCAAAGGTTTTATTTACTCGGGGGTCTAAGAAAAGTATCATATTTACAACTAACTACAGTAATTAAGTTTCTCTAGCAAAAATGTCCTTTAACGAAATTAATTAGTACGATGTCACAAGGTGCAGATTCAGTACGTAATATTAATTAAAAATGTTTCGTCCACTTCTCAGGCGCAAGCTTTGATTTAATAAGAAGCCTTTAAACCTAGTTAGTAGTTAGGTCAGTGGCGTGTGTTAATTTAATTAATTCAGGCGTATTGTAGCTCCTTATGAATAATTACGACAGAAACCACCGTATTTTACTTATATAAAAGTTGTTCTTTATAAATAGTAAATGAACTTATTCGCATTTACATGTCTTAAGAGCATTTATTCTGAAAGTGGGCAACGTCGCAAATAGATGTCAAATATTTCGTTGTTTTGATTAATTTGGCAATATTACTGTATAGAAATAAGAAATGTGGCTAACTAGCGAACTAGAATATTGATTATGAAATGCAATCATTAATATCGTAACACCGAATATTTAGTTTTAGATGTAAAAAAAGGATTTGGAAACTTTCCAAATTCCTTTTTTACACCTAAAACGGGTACAACATCAAATTCAATGTTATAATTGCAATTCATTATTAATACTCTAGTTCCCAAGTTAGCCATATTTCTTATTTCCATACAGTAATATTAGCAAATTATTCAAATCAGGTAAATTTTTATAAGCTATTTGCGACGTTGCTAACTTTCAGAATAAATATATTTGCCCGAGTTGTTTATAAACTAAAAGCTCAAATACGGATATTTACGACCTTTATTAGTTACAGCTGTCGTATAATATAATCATATTGGATGTTATCTGCATGTATCGCACATAACACAACTTTATTATCCCTTTATTTTTGTATTTCCTTAAAAATCCTATTTGAATGCGGACAGCGTCACAGGCAGCACTAGTACAAGTTTATTATAAGCAAATAATTTGTATTTCACTTCCCCTACTAACATAACATTAGATTTTATGGATGCCAGTAGTGTATGAACTGAGAATCTGATAAGAGCTGTTATTGCCTTCGACTTCCTTAAAGCAATCAGTGTTCCCGCGAAATGATCAGCCCACTAGTTTAAAAGTTAATTCTGCTACTTACTCAATCTCGTATAGGAAGAACAAAAGCCGTAGTGTTTGAAACTTGATAAGACACAAATAAACTTAGTTCTTTTTTGCGGCTTTTTATTTGTTTATCGAGGCACTAACAAAATGTTTGTCTTCGTCATTTGAACTAGTTCTGTCAGTCCACTAATTGTTACGCTCCAGTTCCCAGCGCACTAATATAAAAGACATATTCAGAGTACACACGTTCACGTGGAGTAATAAGCTAGTCTGCATGCCGGCGAGGTTCATACGTCGGGTAACAACAGCTTAACATTTTCCGTCGCAGATAAGGTGGCGTAATCCAGGCGTCACCGAAATCACCTTAAAAGTTTTTTCGTTCATTCGTCCGGAGTCGTGATAGGCCTCCATATCGAATTGAAATACATAAAATCGAAGTGCTCGACATAACATCAAGCCGCGTGTCATACGCATTAAAGCGTAGTACATTTCAGAACACGTACGCGTGGTACGTGTTCGCCCGACGTTGCCCGCTTTACGCCATTTCCGCACAGTGAAGTGCAATTAGGAACTTATCGCCAGAGATACAGAGGCAACTTAGCACTTACCACCGCGGAGTCAGATATTACTAGAAGTGTTGTTTGTGCTTTACGAACTATAGAACTGTGTTATACTTTAAGGTAATAAACGAAAGCTGCCCGCTGAGAACAATCGTTACTGAACGAGCAATTTGTTTTACAAATCTTACTAACTACACTTGCCGAAATTCATAAAATACAGATTATATAATAAACTTTATAGATATGCAAAAGTAACTGCACAAAAGCTTAAAAATATTCAAGTTACAAAGCTTTGTAAAAACTTGAATATTCTTAAGTATTTTAAATGGGAGCAGTCGTAGAAACTAAATTGCAGACTTCATTTCATTTAGTTTCCTTGTCGTAGAGACTACTTCCTTGGGATTTGACCAGTAGGAAACAGCAGTGGCACAGTTATGGTAATGCTGAAGGAGCCACGCACTCAGGCAGACATATCGCACGGCTCTCCGAGGAATTCTCTCAAATTACTGCAGCGCGAGAGTATCTCTAAGCCGGGCCCACTTTTCTCTTTATCTACTGTTGTAATATTTCTATCCCGAGTTAACCTCCCTACCTACAAACACATATGTATAAGTGTATTATGAGAACACACGTATGTATCTACAACCATTTATCTAACAACTGCTGGAACATTTTCCGCCGACTTACATCCTTGTTCCGTGTAATCTTATTATGAAAAATCTTTCCACCGGGCTATAAATTCTCAACTTTAGATAGTCAATTTCCTCAGATTGAAATCAGCAAATATGGATATAAAAAACAAAGTTTCTTAGTAGGATTTCATTATTAACTCCTATTTCGTAGCGAGTTGTCGGATTCAATCAATACCTACATTTGGCGGATACGACATTTTAACTCTCCAGGGACAATTTCATTACCCGAAACAGGATTATATTACAGTGTCTAAGTTCTATTTATTAAGTTCGATTTAGTTTTCTTTGTTTCATGGACTGGGAATCCAGCTTTTTGTGCTTTTTTTGCCTTATTATTATACAATGTCGCCCATGGGCATGTGACCCCCGTATTTTTCTTAATATTCATGAAAAAATATAGACAATTAACTTTAAAAGAGTGTTATTCAATTATTATATTTTTGAGTTGCGTTTGCCATATCTCCGATGTTATTGACTTGATTTGGACTATTACTAAAAGGTTATGAGGTATTTTATCGGTCGGTAATTTGTCGATTATGTAAAAAAAACAGAGGTGAAGACACAAAAAAAACAGTATTTATTTAAAAAACACAAGTGTCACAAGTCCCTAAAATCATACTAAAAAAGGAAAAAAAAAAACGAAATATATCCTTATCCCTTGGCTTTTAAGGATATATTTCGTTTCCTTTTTTCTTAAGACTATTTTTTTTTTTCAAAATTCCCTCTATTCCGTTGTATATGCGGCATTGTATATTATGGAGCTTTCGTTAAACGGTCCAAAATCCTTATTTTTCCTTTTCAGTTTCACTTATTGTCAATATTTTATGGAAATGTGTTCTCCGAAAAATTCCTTTTGAATTTAGAAAACATGTTTTGTTCCATAATATCGTTCGGAGTTTTCCATGTTTCATGTACAATATATGATAAGACTTGTAAATAAATTCCAAAATACCTTACCTCTCATACAAAACAGCGCACGTCGCTGTATCGCTGTACCATTTATAATTTAGAGGTTTTACAATAATCAAGGTTTTCGAAGCTACATGCAGGGACGATGTGGTACGAGTGTATGGCAAAAAATATGAACCTGTATCTCGAGAAATACTTTTAAAAACCGGCCAAGTGCGTGTCACTTCATGCACAATGAAGGGTTCCGTAGTTGGGATGAATTTATCCCAAGAACAAAATTCAAATTCAAAATTCAAAAGTCATTTATTCAAACTAGGCTGAGAATCAGCACTTTTCGAACGTCAAAATTACATAAGACAGTCCCCCAAAACGCCCACCCTTCACCACTTCCTAGTGCATTAGCTGGGAAGAAGCAGTGGCGCAACAAACTTAACATTGTAGTTGAAAAACATGTTGTCCCATACGGAATGGACGGGAGATCATGTTTTTCAAACCGCAAATTTAAGTTGGTTGATTATTACTCGTTAGCCTGTACAGCCTACTTAGCTCTGATAGTTTTCCTTATAATTTCTTTATATATACTACTGCTGTGAATTTTTCACAAATCCAAGTATAACCATATAGCTGGCTGGGGGGACACACACTTGACTCTAACAAAAAAAAAACAGTTAAAAGCTTAATATTTCGCAAACGGATCCCTGAATCCAAAAATGGTTTTAAAAAACTCACAATATTATTGAATGACCTTTCTAACGATACCCCACAAAATGGGGTAGACGAGAAAAAAAAAACATCTCCACTTTACGTGTAGGGTGTACCCTAAAAAAAATATTTTACCACTTTGTCGGCATGATTAATATGTATACATACGCCAAAATACATCTTTCTAGTACTAACCGTCTCTGAGCTAAGCCGCGGACAGACAGACGGACAGACAGACAGACAGACGGAGACGGACATGGCGAAACTATAAGAGTTCCTTGTTTACTACGGAACCCTAAAAACATGGTGTATCCGTTATTGAATGCGTTTCGAAAAGCCGATGGTTTCCGACAATAGACGAGTACAGATCGTGTGTTGACTATTGAATGATGAAAACGATGTAAAAATATGACTTCCATGTACGTATTGTGCTGTAACGAAACAATCAAAGTCACTCCATTATTTTCATTCGGTTTGTTCTATTGTGCGAGGACTAATTTACAGTGAACTTTTTCCACTGAAAAATTCGCATGCAATGCAACTTATGTTGATAATTCCGTCCTGATAGGCATACTTAAAAATTATACAGGAAATTAAAACAAATGGCACAATACGTTACTTGAATATCGTGTTTGTAAGTATACATTGTTAGATTTAACTTTAGGCGCGTTCCCCAACTCTAGATTGTTTACTATTGCTGTTGAAATTAGATAATTTCATTGTACTAAGTTCATTCACCTATCTAACACAAACAACATCACGCCTGTAAATCCCGAAGTGTTAGGCAGAAGTGTACCTATAGCTAGTACACCCACATCCCACCCATCACCCATCTCGACCCATCTAAATCTGCACATATCATCTAATGTACCATGTAGAGTTCCACAGATAAGATACTCAAATCTTTTGATACAAGAAAATCAAAGTAAAACCTTTCATAAAGACGTAACCCCGTAGAATCTTTAGGAGAAATTATAGCTTAAAAGATTATTTACGTACTGTAACTGATGGAAGATGCCTTATAAACATATAAAAAGCCTTTTTATGCCTTTTTTATACGTACTTGCAAACATTACATGAGCCCCGTCGAGTTGACGTTCCCTCAAGAGAACGTGTTTACACTAGGTTTTTCTTATTTTTTTGTAAAAGAAAATGTGTTTTCTACCGGCCAGTGACGGGCGCGAGAAAACACACTCTGATTTACTGTTTTATGTTATACAGAAAGTTACCTTTTTCTAACATATAGGTACTCGTACTACATAATATAAAAAATATACATGTAGATTTCAGGGAAAGGAAATTATTAGGGTAGGCACATACGTCAGATGACGTGTACAAAAAGGTTTTTGTTTGGACACTTAATTTATATAATGGCTGTTTATATTTAAAAGGCGGTCGTTATTATAAAAAAAAGAGAAACATTAAAGTAAATTAAGCGTTTTATTTACAGTTTGTATAATATCAAAAAGCTACAATCAGTACCGGTAATGTAGACGGTATATTTTTTTTAAATACTGTTAAAATAATTACAGTAACCTTTAACCTACATCGTAAAACAATGGAAATTATATGCTTCATAAAAGTACCTTTGTCTTTTTGACAATTATTAAACTAAATTATCACAGATTTCGTAAACGTCCTAAAAAAACCTTTTAATATGGAAATATATACATAAATAACAAAATAAATTGAGGTCTAACTACTTATTAATACATAAAAACTACTTGGTAAGTAGCTGACAAAAAATATAAATTTTTTCAGTCTAAAATGTGAACCTATACTCGAAGAACAAGCAAATGATGTTATTGAACGTAAAAGACTACGTCTTTTATAAAATCATAGACTTAAAATATTCTAGCCTAGATCAGTATATACAGCGGTACTTAGTTTAAGTATTAAAAATTTATAATAATGCTTATTAATAATAGAGTGAATAATATAGTACACCTCCCGAGCGTCGAACATCCTGAAAATAATTTTTTTAACAGTAATTAAGGCGGAAAGTTTTTAATTAATTAAAATAATTGTATTGTTACTGAATATCAGCTCGGTTTTATTGGATGCTTGTACAATTTCATTAGTGTCGGGTTCGCGGTTTGGGGACATTGAATTTATTTTAGCGGGGAATTTGTTAATCTATGGATTTTGGCTTTCAATCCATTTTCCGAGTTTTTATTTTAGCTAAGTCATGTTCATTTCTTTTTATTTTAGTTAAGTTATTGAGTCATTTATATTTGTTTAACTGATCATAGTTAGTCGCTTTTGTTTCAATGTCAGCAATCAATGTACAGATTACTCCAAAAACTCTTAATTAATAAGTCCCTGCATAAGAAAAGTATGAGTAAATAATAAAATATCTTACTGCTAGCTTGATGTTCCATCGGTTTCTTCACTTCTATGCTTGCGCTATGCGTTGGCATAAGACCTGTAAGTGATAATTCAGTTTTACAAAGGATATCTTGTAACTGTTTTATTACGATAAACGTGTTTAGGGAGATGACTTTTGAAAAATTCTGGGAGGAGCTCATATGAAACGTATAAGTATAGTTCAAAATCTAAAGTTATATTGAAATCAGGCTGAGGATCAGCACTTTTTGAACGTCTTTACATAAGACAGTGCCCCAAAGTGCCCGCTCTTCATAACTTCCTAGTGCTTTAGCTGAGAGGAAGAAGTGGCGCAACAAACTCGCCAGCAACACAGCTGTCTGTTCAGTTAGGCCGCGCGCACTTTGAATGCGTTTTCGTACGAATTTCACTCGTGCGTACTCGTACGCCCATGGTCGTATGAATTGAGTGCGCACACTGGATACGTTTTTCTCCGTCAAATAAAACAAATCCCAACAACTTCGGATTGTTTTTGGACGTATACGTACGTATAAATACGACTAATTTGCACCCAGTCTACGCGCTCCCTTTGTACTTGGAAGGTCGACATCGTTCTTGCGTGTTCGTACGTGTACGCACGAGTGAAATTCGTACGAAAACGCACCAAAAGTGCGCGCGGCCTTAACAGAATGACGACGACGAAGAGTTGCCATTGTAATTGCTTCACCACCATTTGAATGTCACTTGCACGTTATAAAACGTCAAGGTCGATCTGTCTATGTGACAGATAGTCCCAACCGTAATGAAGTGTCATTAATTCACTGGGTATTGTTGTCAAAAGAGGTAAAACAATAACGAGGTCGACCGGCGGAACTTTCACAAGCGTGAAAATAAAAATATTTTAAATGCAATTCCGAAAAAGCTTGTTATAAGTTGATCCAAAAAAGGACGTGCTTCTAGAGATGGCATGGAAGAGACGAAGCAAGAAGGTTGAATGGCCATAATAACGAACCCAATGTAATCCCACTCTAATGGGCTGAACGGTAGGATAGGCTACCCTATGTATTGGGTGTCATTACACGTACTAATCACGAGCAAAAACATCCAGACTTCGGAGAGATTTTATAGCCAACTTCTTTTCCTTCCTCGTAAAATTTTACGGTATCTGTAGTATTAATATCGTCAGCCTGTATAGTATCCCTGAACTGGACATAGGCCTCTACAATCACCTGCCATTTGGTTTTTTCTTTCACAGTTAATTTTAATGATGGTCTGGCAGTTTGAGTACTTTATGCGGCCTACCCAACTGTCCTTTCTTTGGTATTGTTCGTCGAGTCGTTCAGCTCCTTATATTTTGAGTTGACCTACACGACTGCTGAGAAATGGTTGCACTGACTGGTCAGGCCCACTCATATCTGTGTGTGTGGTTCTTTCCTCAAAATACCATTTCAGACAATAATCTACATGGTCCTCATATGGCTTAACCAAAATTATGTCTGGACTGCGACCTCTGGTTTTCTTTCAGCCTTTCTTCTCTTAGTAGTCAGATAGAAAACGCCGACCTCATCTAGCTTATTTTTTATATTTTTTAATATGACGTGTAAAAGTGATTCGGATATCCTATTTACAGAATAAACAATTTCATTTCATTTAACTGTTAATATGCCAGCCATTCTCATCCAGCGGCCATTCAGTGAAGTTCGTTACTCCACCTATCCTGATGACGTCACCGAGCGACCTACGCTTCCCGATACATCCCGGTCTGCTGTCATAAAATTCTGATATTCAATAACACTTACCGGGGTAATAAATAGTGGTTCTATTATTAGTATAATTAGCTAAGGGCAGGCTCAGGAGACAGACGAACTCCTCCCAGGGGCTGATGACGTCATCGTCATGGACCAGCGCCGTCGTCTCCACGGAGTAAATGCCCCAGGAGTCCATCCTCATGTCTGTGACTGCTCGCTCCAGTGGCATGCTACAAAAAGGTTTTATTTTATAGGACAAGTTAGTGTAACTGGAGCTAATTGTATCGAGTATGTCCCTACAATAGATTTGTAGGGCTTCCCGCTCATGAAGGGGTTACTAGGTCGTATAGATATTACCAACCGACCTCTGAATTACCTCTGTAGAAAGAAAAAAGCACCTACGATAGAAGAGGTTTAAGTATATCCTTATATTTAAATAAATATTTATTCCACAATGTTCGATATTGCACCTACCACTGTTTTTCTCTGCATCACCCAAAGGTTGACTGGTAGAAAATGCCTATGGCATTAAGTCCGCCTCTGTACATTTGTGTGCTTAAATATGATGGTGGTATGATGATCTTTGACCTTTACGAAGAACAGCGGTCCCAAATTACATAAGTAAATGTCAAAAGCCTCAACCTCATTATTGTCTTTGAGATAGTACTTGGACATTAACCTTATTTCCACCTTACGGCAAAGAATTACTGCAAAAATACGTCTGTCTACGTCTGTCTGAAGGCTGGCTTTAATCTCAGCATTTCGCCATTCAAAAGTTTAATCTTTCAGAAAGTTTATAGCCATAAAATTTTACTGTGTCTTGAGAGAATCGAGCAAGAAAAACTAAAGCACGTCGGGGGAAACACGTCACTTAGAAATTGCCCCCGAGCGAGGCTGAGTTTGTTCACTAGTTCCGTCTTAAATTGGAGCAAAATGCGATAATATCGTATCTTGTTCCAATAATGGACAAGCAATAATAAACACAGTTCATCTTAAGCAAGTACAAACGTTCTGGAGGACTAAATAATTCCTAAAATAGGGACGAAAATAAACCTTAACAAGCTACAAAACATCGATATTGATAATTGAGAACATATTGAGAAAGTAAAATTTCCAATATAAATACCACATATTAACCAATAATAAATGTTAGATCTCTGTAACCTGCATCTGTTCTGGTCATAAATGCGTGCAAACCTCGTACGACAAGATCATCAATATTTCATCAAGATTCGTATAACAAGATCACTTGACCTTATCTCACTCATGAATTACCCATAAAATTGCCGTCTGCCCGTCTGAAGATTTTTATATATTTTTCCGCCCTGTTCACTTTCTGAATAAATACTTTATACCTTATTTTATTAGTGTTGATAATTAACTTTTTTATTGCCTTCTACAAGATTTATTTTTAATTTTCGTTATATTGCCTGGGATTGATGAGCAGATTTTCGGATCGCCGCGCAATCAGACTATTCCAAGAAAATATTCTGCGCATTGATAGAATCCCTAAAGAGCCTTGTATAACACAAACAGAAGTAATTTATTAAGTTCCGGTTATATATCCATGCAGCTTGTGTGTGATGGGCCAGTAATATGTACATGTGTCAAGTGCGTTAATCCCGGCGCAAGCCTATCCGGAGTGGATTCAATTGATACCAATGCTATTAGCTTACGCTCGGATGTTTCATCGCCTACGACACACCTATGAGGTACCTACTAAGCGTGCGGAATACACATAAATACAACTTTAGTACTCACCCTTTTGATAATATTTTCAGCACTGGTCTTGGATACAAGTATTCCGCCACACATTTTAATGTTACTAAGAAAACATATTTTTTCTCTTGATCGAAATGAAAACTCTTGCCCGGACCTGTGGGGTAAAAATAACTGTGAATTACACAGAACAATTTATTCTGTAATAAGTAATCTAATGAAAACAATTTAGTTTATAAAATCGGAGCACGTTTTCGGGAATTTATTTCTGCTTACATTGCGTTAGTTCTTATTATTTTTGTAGGATTCAAGCGAGGTCATCTCAGTATCGTGAATACTAACATATCTTTGGATATTTCTAACTACGTTATGTTATAGTTAATTGATTCAGGCGTGACTATGCGGAAATCCTTTATCAAATGCAATAGACGACGTATATTTAATAACCTAATCCGCTTAACTGTTCTTAAAGAGTCATAAAGAATCCTGTAAGATAGCGTCGAGAGCAGTCTGCTCTCGACGCTTGACGTGTCCACACGTCGGGCCCGGGTTCGCAACAACTCAATCGTCATCCTGAGGATGCCTCGTTGAGAGGTGAAACACGTGTCGATTTCTTACAGGATTCTTTCCTTTAATCCATCCAAAGGTTGTCTGTAAAAGATCGCTTTTAGCGATAAGACCGCCCATTGTGTCACCCTATGTAAAATGTCTACATTTATATCTGTATTTTTTACGGTGTACATAATAAAGAATATTCTATTCTTTATGACTCTTTAAGAACAGTTAAGCGGATTAGGTTACTAAATATACGTCGTCTGTTGTATTTTACGTTATGTGAGTCCATATTGTTTTGTAGGAAAGTTTGTACATCAGTTGTATGGAAGTAAACTTTGGATTTTTTTGTGAAATAAATAATTAAATATTCGCCTTTGATTCCCATACACCTATCTCCCAACCTACTGCGATACATTCCTTCCTCGTAGGTATGCATATGCAAAACCACTGACAAACCGGAAGAGACTTTCATACTGACGGTCAAACTCGATTGCAAAGCTAATTGGTGTCTCCTGTGTAAAACTAGCTCGTCCATACTGCATCTCGATAAACTAGATTATCATAGGCGCACCCCGAACCCAGCCTATTTGATTTGAAATTGATGCAAGCAAACCATATGCATTTTGAACTCGTGTTACACAGGTATTTGTAATGCAGAATTAATCATTCAAATTGTGTTCAACAATCATCTTTGATGAAATGGTAAAGTGTTTTTTGTTAGTAATTGGTGATGCTGTTATAGAATTTTTTAAATGTCTATAACTCTACTTCTTTGCTTAGCTTGCTTACATAACTATCATAAAGTACACGTTTCTATATATTACGAGTATATCCCCGTATCCGTTAGTGATTTTGGTTACACTGCTTAGAACAAATCAAGACTGAGAATACCTATTTAGAAACAGTTATTTTCGACAAAGGTAGGATAACCTGAGAGTAAGTACACCTTCTTGTGTCCATAAATAAAAAACCGGCCAAGTGCGAGTTGGACTTGCACACGAAGGGTTCCGTACCACCGTACAATATTAAGCAAATATGACGTATTAAAAAAAACTACTTATTAGATCTCGTTCAAACCAATTTTCGGTGGAAGTTTACAAGGTAATGTACTTTATATATTTTTTTTATTTTTATCATTCTCTTATTTTAGAAGTTACAGGACACACATTTTACCACTTTAGAAGTGTCTCTCGCGCAAACTATTCAGTTTAGAAAAAAATTATATTAGAAACCTCAATATCATTTTTGAAGACCTATTCATAGATATATATATATATATAATGATTTTTTTATATTGAGTTTCTGTTCTAAGTATGGGGAACCCCCAAAATTTATTGTTTTTTTTTCTATTTTTGTGTGAAAATCTTAATGCGGTTTACAGAATACATCTACTTACCAAGTTTCAACAGTATAGTTCTTATAGTTTCGGAAAAACATGCTGTGACATACGGACGGACAGACAGACATTGAGACATGATGAAACTATAAGGGTTCCGTTTTTTGCCATTTGGCTACGGAACCCTAAAAACCATTAGAGAGTTTATACATATTTCAAAAGATCGAATTACTGACGAATGAGTCGAATAGTTTCTAAAGAATTTTGAATTTTCAGTTATTCCTTCCTATACTAAATGAACCATTTTGGCATTGGTCATTATAATAATTATGGGTTATATCCTAGTTTCCCAGTGATTGTAGCCAAGAGCACTCCATTCGGTTCACGAGATAATGCATATATTACCGGATTTAGTAGGTACCTTATTATAATTCCCTATCGCTAACACACAATAATATAAACACTACTAATATAAACAGCGCTGCTGAATATTATTTACATTCTATTAAACAAACCAATATTTATTCATGAGTGATTAAAATCCATATTTTGGTAAGGTTCATGAAATCATAACCCATTGGGATCGGTTATTAATAGATGTTATAATATTATTAGTTATTATTTGTTAGTTTCAGAACACGAAACATGTCCATCCAGCTGTATTTAATACTAGCTTCGCGTGATGTTTAAAATTATAGCCTCCGTTACTCTGTGATAATATAGCATACTACTGGTGAAGGATTTTTTTAAATCGGTCCTGTAGTTTTTGAGTTTATTCGTTACAAAATAACAAAACAAAAAATCAAATCTTTTCTCTTTATAAAATTAGTTTAGATTTTTTTGAACGATTTTCTGTGTTACGAGAAAAAAAAACGAGAACGAGTTTTTTTTTTTTCTAGTCGAAAAGAAATATAGATAGCCATGTTCCCATTACAGAAAAGAAGTGAGAAGTGGAAACACTCTGAAGTCAATTAAATATCTCTTTCTCAGCGAAATATCTTTTTGTTCGAGACATTTCTACGTTGACAGCTGAGTTAATTTACATGAACTACAAAGTAACGTTTTTCAATTTCGTCTAGTTTTAAGTTAAGGAGGTTTAAAGCTCACATTTCTGTAGACTACCTACAGTTCTTTAGTGGAGGAACAAGAATAGGTATTACTACTAACTGTAATAAAAATGTATTCAACCGTGTAATTCAATTCGAGTTATTTTATTTTACTGCCTCTGTGGTCCAGTGGTTAGACCACCTGTCTCAGAGCCAGAGGACCCAGGTTCGATTCCCAGTTCTTTGGTGGTAGGGCTGGTTTTAAGCCCGCCTGGATAGCTCCCACTGTCTTATCTAAGTCTGTCGCCATAACAACAATGTTAACAGCATGATTGTGTTTCGGCAGTTAGAGGTAAGATAGCCAGTTCCTCTGTGGGTGAAGCTGGCTTCCACCTTCAGCCTGATCATCACTTACCATCAGGTGAGATGAAGGCCAAGAGCTTCACCGTAGTGGTAAAAAAAAGATAAACATACTATGTTATAAATGGACATAAGACCATCAATAAAGTCAATAACCCGTTTTATGTCTAACCTCCTGTAATTATAATATTGTGACATGCAAATGGAACATTAATTAAGTGGTAATTGGCTATGTTAATTACTTACTGTAGACTAACATCGATCTCGTCTGACTATCTTCCGCTATAAAGGTCGACACCACACAAGTGTAGTTACCGCTCAAGTGTGTTCCAGGGTTTATTATTTTAATGGCGCGGTAGGCTTGTAACGGCTCATCTGAAAGAAATTGGGTACATATTACAATTACATTACAAAGCTTTATTCTTTCGAATAAGGACATACGTCATAACATAATATCACACAGCTGAAGTGCAGGTGCTCTTCGATACTAGTGGTCACCCATACTAATTCCATATATAGAACTTACTAATTCCATGCTATTATGTCATTATTCTTGGGTCAGGTAAATCTTTAACCATAAAATCAAAAGAGTGTGTGTGTATCAAACGCCAGTTGTGCAACGTGTAGTTTGTGTAATGATTTTTTTATTAATTTAATTTATTTCTAATGCATATTATATACAAATACTAGCTTTCTGAACTCCTTCTCCATATAAACTTTAACTGTGCTAAATTTCATACTCCTCCGTCAATACAATTTTCGTAAAAATAAGTACAAAGTTTTTGCTTCAAGTATTATTACAAAGACTAGTTGTGGCCTAGTGGTAGAAATGCGACCATAATAAATTCATTTAAATTGCTAATATTCTAAGGTAGCCATCTTGTGTCAAACGCATGGTAGTGTGTGTAATGTTTTTTTTTATTAATTTAACTTATTTCTAATGCATTTTTATAAAAATATTAGCTTTCTGCAATCTTTTTCCATATAAACTTTAACTGTGCGAAATTGCATACTCCTCCGTCCGCGTAATTTTCGTAAAAAGGGGTTCAAAGTTTTTGCTTCACGTATTAATATTGATATATTAAAGATTCTATTCTGTTTTTCCATATGTCAATGGTGCCGATGTCGACAATTCTGCCAATGTCAATGTGTGGAAATATATTTTTCCATATGGCAATGGTGCCGATGTCGACAATTCTGCCAATGTCAATGTGTGGAAATACGAGTATATTAAAGATATTAACTACCTGCACGCGTAGCGTGACACTTTCTATTTCTATGAAGAATAGACACAACTCTTTCTAAACAAACTGACATTTCGTTTCTCCATTTTCGACATCGCACCGTAGAAATCCTTCTACTATCTGTCATTTTGTCGTTCGTTTCGTTATTACTTTGAGGTTTCTAACAATCTTTGTCTAGCTCCTTTTTTAAGTAGACTATTTCAGAACAAAATTCTCTATCCCAAACTGTCAAAATCACACTGACAACTGACAGTTGTCTAAAGTAGTGGGAGACAGTGAAAGTGAAGACAATTCCATTTTGTAATCGCCATGCTAAAGACAGTAGAAAACTTTTTACTCGACGGCCACAAAGTTTACACGGTTATCTATAAAATCATGATTTCACAAGAGAGCGTTTTGAACGCAAAACTGTGATAGTTAATAGAAGAATAAAGCTATCTTCTCCTATTTTACATCATTTAGTTAATTACCAAGTAAATTGTTAAGGCCATTATTACTGTAATATTTTTTTATTCCAAAATACGGTTTGACATTTTGAGAAAAATTGTTGTAGTTCTCTTTATATACGTGACTATCAGTAAAAATTAAGAATCAAACAGAAAAAAATATCCTATAACAAAACTAAGAATTCTGAATCGAATTATGTAAAAGAGTGAATTTCGTAAAAACTGCATTAGACTCTTTCTACTTTGCTGCCGTCGTACTGTCTACACGAAACGTCATTTTTGTCTACTCTTCCGTCGACAAAACGGTGCTCGTGCTAAGCCTGCAGGTTCGACCGAGCTCTGCTCGGGTGAAAATAGAGAATGCTCATTTAATAGTATAGGATAATATTTACAAGTGGGTCCATAACAACTTATGACTAAATAAAAATAGCAAAATTATATATTATATTCTAACTTAACTAAAACTATTCAAAAACTAAAATACAGCATCGTAAAATTCATCCGCATCGCTGTCGGCTGGTAATGTACCCAAGAGACTGGCCGCATTGCCACGTTGTATGGCAATGCTTAGCCTCTGCCCAAAGTAAAAACCAGCTCTTGGGTCACGGGAAGTGTCAAATAGCCGTTTTGAAATTTCATTAAACAGGCCATGAGCACTCGGACCCCACGGCCCGAGGGTTTCGACCCCAAACGGCTCGAAAATATAATTACCTGTAAGGTTATTATACTTACGCCGCTTGAGGTTTTCTGCAGCCGCAGCAGCAGCACCAGCACAGCACGCCGAGCCAGGAAGAAATGGAATTAGTTCATACTAATTCCATGCTGCCGTAATAGTAGCTACTTACTAAATTACAGATTTTATACTGCCATGTCATTATTCTAAGGTAGCCATCTTGTTTTAAACTTTAGGCGAACAAGCTCTGCTCGCGAGAAAATACGGAATGAACTAAATTTCCTAGATATGAGACCTACCTAGATCGATTTTTCGCCTCCGTAAACCCCTATATTGCAACTTTCAACGAAATCGTAAGAGCCGTTTCGAGAACGTGATTACAAATATATATATATATACATACAAATATTGGTAATTTAATAGTATAGGATAAGCCAGTTAGCAGGGATGGTAGCAGGGCTGCCTGTTGAAATTGTGCCGGACACTATATACACTATACTATAAGTAGCTACGCCCGGAACTTTACATCCTGTTCCTCATACCTCTATACTATGAGGAACAGGATGTAAAGTTCACTCATCCTTTATAGAAAAGGGAGGATCCTCCGACCAGACAGGTGTCTCGTGGGCAACTGCCCTACGATTGATGTCAGGAAGTTATATATGTGCTGACCGGGCGTTAAAGGCTGCTTGCGCGATGCAGGTATTCGCGTGACATCAGTGTGATGCGTAGTTCGTATGTGGCGATGTAGATGCAGCCACACATACTAAAGCACACTCACACATGGAGCCTCTCAAAATGCATATCAGATAGTAAATAAAGTAGTAGATAGCAGTGATAGCCTAGTGGTGTGACCGTTAGACTACCAAGTCATCGGTATCGAGTTCGAACCCAAGGCACGCACCTCTGACTTTTCGGATCCATGTGCGTATTGTATAATTATCACTTGCTTCAAAAACGGTTAAGGAAAACATCGTGAAGAAGCCAACATTCCTTTTTTTTTTGAGGATGCGAAATCATCAAATGACTTCTCCCGCTCTGGGCGGAGCGAGAGAGCGTGTCAGACTTTTACTGACTAACCTGACTGACCACCCGTGTTCCTTCCGTTGCCCGTGTGCCGGGGCCGCGATATCCCTTTCGGACAAACCCGCAACCCCAGCAGGCATTGGTCCTTACGGACCCCGTCAGTTGGTGCTGACAACTCTTTGAGGCGCGCGTGGAACACAACGCGCCGTCGACCCGGGCCTGGTCCTTACCGGACGGCGAGCTACCCATTGCTCACCGTCCGCAAGCCCGCGCCTACGGTGGCCGGAAGTCGGTTCGTGACTCCCGACTCCCGGGGCGTTTCCTGCGGCGACTAGGGGCGCGTGGGCGTGCAGCTTGCATCTCCCTCGCGCGCTCCGCCTCCTCCTTCGCGAGCATAACTGCTTCGCAGAAGGAGGTGACGGCCTCCCATGCACTCTCGCTCCGAACCATTGCCTGAACCAGGGCCGGACGCGAGAGATCGCCGCCGCCGATCGCCTCCGTGAGGACACGGCGGTGCTCTGCCCAAGCAGGGCAGACCTCCACCGTATGCTCCACCGTGTCCTCCGGGCGATCCACACAGTGGTGACACCCGGGCATTTCCTCCCGCCTTATACGGAACAGGAACCTCCCGAAACAGCCGTGTCCGGTGAGGATCTGCGTCAGGCGGAAGGTGAGGACGCCGTGGCGCCTCTCAAACCGGCATGCCTGAGAGATATTTCTCGACGGCATGTGAAGCCAAGTCAGAGGCCCATGGGCGGCTTTAAAACTCTGACACCAGGCTAGTCACTAACCACACGAAAAGAAGAAGACGAAGTAAAGTAACACAAAATATTGCTGTTGTTGTTGTGCTAATTAAATAAGATTGTACTCTTAATATTACGCTTACAAGATCGGCAATCTTATTTTCAGTAGGTACCCACGTATTACAAAGTTCTCTGAACTCGTAATAATAATAATATACTGAATCTGTAACTGGGACACGTCGAAAAACAGGAAAGCTTCAGAAAACTTTTCTGCATAATGTTTACATCTACGAGTATGACATATCCTGATGCCCCACTATTTCACTCACCTGAATTATTAAGGATTATGTAATCGGAAGTTGACTGAATTTATCACATTATTTTATTAAAATATTACGGATTTATGATTTTTACAGACTACATCACATCTGACAACCAGTCTTACCAATGGGAATCGTGTTACCCAGTTGGTTGTGGGGGTCAAATTGTCAGTCGCTTCATGTTAAATCTACATCCGGTTATAGACTAGAAACCGACACCAACATAATTATTTAAGACTAGCCTCTGACCGCGACTTCGTCGCCTATCCTTCCTCAAGAATTGGGCTATCCAATGCAAAAGGATTTTTTCAAATCCGACTGGCAGTTCCGGAGATTGCCCCCTACATACAAACTTACAAACAAATAATAATAATAAAATATATAATAGGGTATTTCTCATCTAATTTCGATATTTAGGTCTTGAGCTAAGCTGTATGGATTTATCATCAATGTTTCATTTTTATTATATTACTAGGTATCTACTCTACGTATAATATTTTAAAAGTAAAAATTTATATAATATAATCACAAAAAAATACCGTTCAATTTATTAGTCTAAAAGTCATTCCCTCATCTTGTCCCTTGGTTCGAAATTAATAATAAAAAAATATATACAATCAGAACTGTTCATATTCTTATAAATTTAATATTACTTAAATATTTGGTAATATGTTTTGATTGTATTGTCAAGCTTTTATTGCTCAAAAATAAATATGTATATAAAAAAAACGATTTTAACATTATGTACCTTAAAATGAAATCATTCCCTCACCGGTTACAAATATTTGATGTGTGATCCGTTTTACATTTGTGAACGCAGCTGTTAAGTTTTTAAAACTTGGCAATACTGCTAATAATGTCAACATGGCAGATTTTCGAAATAGTGAAAGGAGTTGCTCCAAAAAAGTATTTGATTGAAATAATTAAAACATTACATTTCTCTCTGTCATTACCTCACTGTTTATAATTAAAGGTAAGTCATTATACTACTCAAGCGGTTTAATGTTTTTTATTTTGTTTTGGGGAGTAATATGCATTCACAAAAAGCAAAATTAATTTGAGGTTATGTACGGTTGATAACAGTGTCGTTTATTCAAATCCGTCATTCCCTCACGGTCATTCTCCCACTATATCAAATAGTGAGGGAATGACAATTGTATGACGGAATGATTGTTGCAAATATAAAATTGTGGTGTGGGTTTTATCGTTTTTCTTCAGTTGGTATAGCATGTTTTTCATTTTTAACGGATATAATATACGTATATCAAGAATGGGAAAAGTCAAGAAGTTAAGTAACGATGAAAATAAATTAAAAAAGAAAGAGTACCACCGAAAGAGGCGGGAACAAATTAAAAGTAATGCTGAGTCTTTAGAAGGTTTGCGTGAAAAGGAAAGATTAAAGTAATTAAAGAAAAAGAGTAAAGGTCAAGTTCTATGAGTGCAAGAGAAGCTTGACAAAAAAGAAGACAATGGAAAAAGAATCGTAAAGTAAGTATATAAGGAATAGCAAGTTAAGGGTTGTGCAGACCAGCGCGACTTGTCGCGCGACGCGACACCGGTTATTGTTATACTGTGAAGTTTTCTTAGAAATTGTATTGTTCGTGTCGCGTCGCGCGACAAGTGGCGCTGGTCTGCACAAGCCTTTACATTACAAAAAAAATTACAAAGAATAGTTGATGAAACACCCCCATCAAGTCCTGCACCATCTTTGCAGCGCAGAACAGACATTTAACTGCTCTCAATAGACGTAGAATGCGCAAGCGGCGAGCTATTCTGTTTGCGAACATTAAAAGTTTGGAAAATAATTACTTTATTTTCCAAACTTTTAATGCAAATTGGAACGCAGTCAAGCTTAGCCAAAAATACAAGAAGAGGTATTTGAGATTAGAATCTAAAAATACTGACCCAGACTCTCCAGCAACTAAACTGTCTTCGCTTTTAAAGAATATACGAGTTTCGGACGTTGTAAGAAAAAGACTCATTTTCGGAGAAGCACTGTCAAGGAACTTCAAGAATAGTTATGAAGATCTTGGAAAGAAACATGGAGAAAAGAAAAAATATTACAAAATATTGAAGCTGCTATCAGTGCAAAAATACAAATTGCTACATAGATCTTTTTTTTTTTTAAACGAGGCGTACAACAAAACTGTACTCGTAAATTTGCTCCAAAATGCTGAAAGTTAAGGGTGATGTTGTTCATTTTTTAGAGAAGGATGAAAATACGAAGATGGGCCCAGGGAAGAAGGACTATCTCAAAACTAAAGAAGGAGAGGTGCAACAAAAACGTGTTTTACGTGACACACTTCAAAACTTACACCGAAAACTTTTAAGCACAGTCGATTACAAAATAAGAAGTCTATCCACTTTTTGCAGATTTAGAGCGTTTTGGATTACTTAAAATATTAATGAGCGAAATACTTGCAAATGTGTCCAACGTGTAATTGATGATATCTAAATTACATGAAGTTAAAGCACTCAAGTTTTGTACTGCGACAACAGTTCTAAAGTCTCTTACCTGCAACTTGCATTCCACAAAATGTTTATTTAGAGAATCTTTAATCTGCAGAAATAGGCCGGGGAGATTAGGTTTGAACCCTGCACTCAATCCTAGCGATTTTTTAAAAGCTTTTATTTAACTTCACCTGTATGTATGTCCTGGAATATTGCAATCAATATTTCACCCACTTCCACTGAAGCTATCGGGCTGAAATTTGGCATACGTGTTTGGTTCTCGTGACAATGCATGATTAATTTATTTAATCATGCATTGTCACGAGAACCAAACACGTATGCCAAATTTCTAAGCTTTAAAAAAAAAAAACTTGAATTGTGTTTATGAACTAGATCTTCAAATAATATAAAAAAATTAAACATTTTCCAGGACCGCATCAAGCTTAAAAAAAACAAAAACGTATTTTTGAGAATACAAATTTCGCCAAAATAGTTAACAGGAAAATTTTGGTTATATTAAGTAAAAAAATTGGTAAAAACTAATATACTATTTCAGAATTAAACATTTACCTCCGCGGAAATTTAAATAAAAATATAATTACGATTTTTTTTTATTGTTCTTCAAGCAAAAATGTTGACTGCGGTTTTTTTGCATTAAAGTACCTAGTTAAATATTTGAATATGTTATTCAACAAAATTAAACATATTGTACTAGCGCAAGATATTATTAAAAGTTTTTTTTGCAATAGCACTTCAGGCATAAATGTATCAGAAATAAATGTTGTTTAACTTTTATTTATAGGCTCTATGCGACCTAATTGCAAGAAAATTAAACACATTAAAGCAAAATGTACGTATATATAATTTACTTTAATGTGTTTAATTTTCTTGTAGTTAAGTGAGATAGAGTCTATAAAGGAAAGTTAAACTAAATTTAACTCTGTTATATTTTTGCCAGAATCGTTATTGCAAAAAAAAATTTGATTAATATCTTGCGCTAATGCAATATGTTTAATTTTGTTGAATAGCGTATTAAAATATTTAATTAAGTCATTAAATACAAAAATACTGCTGTTAATATTATTGCTTGAAGTACAATAAAAATATCGTAATTTTATTTTTATGGAAATTTCCGTGGACGAGATTGTTAAATTTTTTGACCTACGTGTAATACTTAATCTCTTTAACAAACACTCCTTATAAATATATCTGTTAATATTTTTTTCTACCCCGTAAAATTGAAATTAGATATTTTCTTTAAAAAAACGTACACGAGGTGTTGAACTTTTTACCTTACTTATTCCCTTGTCATAGGTTAAGTGAAAAAAATCGCTGTATCCTGGGCAAGTTACTCCTGTTTTTGATGAGGGTGTAATGGTGAGGTGTATGAAGCATGGTGTATGGGACTTAAATTTTGAAGATGGCCAGCTATAATAGATGAACAGTTAAAAAGCTGGGAATATGTAGCACAAAAAATAGAGATGTCAAAGTTAATTTAAAGGGGGAACTACATTATCAAGGAGCTAGTTGAGTCTGACTGAAATGTGATTTAGAGTTAGAGACCAAACATAGTGAGATTAATGAACAATAAGAATACAAAGATATTTACTCGTATCATTGCGCAAATATACTACTCCTGTATGCATAGTTATTTGCTGTCTTGCTCTACTAAAGTGGACAGCTTGTATTTCCTCCATTATACTTGCAGCAATAATTTTCACTGTAATCAACATGTATGAAAGCGTCATTCACTATTAAATTGTCTTTGATATGTTGAATGGCTTAGCACCGATGTGCTATAGTTACATGTTGGTAAAAAAGAGGTAACGCTGCTTCCAAATCCTTAACGAGCTGTTTCACTCTAACTTTATACTCTTTCTTTACGGGTTTACGAACTGACTTTTGTTTTCCATCCTTTTCAATGAACAGACTTCGTAAACCCAGTGTCGGCAGGTCACAAAATTGTTAGGCTTTGGCAAGTAATACTCCAAAGTTCATTTTCTGCAGATTAAACATTCTCTAAATAAACATTTTGTGGCATGCAAGTTGCAGGTAAGAGACGCTAGAACTGTTGTCGCAGTACAAAACTTGAGTGCTTTAACTTCGTGTAATTTAGATATCATCAATTCAATATTGGCATGTTGGACACATTTGCAAGTATTTCGCTCATAATTTTTTTCCAAAAAGGTTATGATCTGCAAAAAGTGGCTAGACTTATTTTGTAATCAACTGTGCTTAAAAAGTTTCAGTCTAAGTTTTGAAGTGAAAAAACAAACAACAAGTGACATAAAACACGTTTTTGTTGCACCTCTCCTTCTTTGGATTTGAGATAGTCTTTCTTCCCTGGGCACATCCTCGTATTTTCATCCTTCTCTAAAAACATAACAACATCACCCTTAACTTTTAGCATTTTGGAGCTAACTTTACGAGTAGTTTTTTTTAAAAGTATCATTTTTGAAAAAAAAAACGTTCTGTGTAGCAGTTTGTACTTTTGCCCTGATTGCAGCTTCAATATTTTGTAATATTTTTTTCTTTTCTCCATATTTATTTCCAAGAACTTCATAGCTTTTTTTGAGATCCCTTGACAGTGCTTCTGTGAAAATGAGTCTTTTTCATACAACGTCAGGAACTCGTACATTCTTTAAAAGCGAAGACACTATACTTGCTGGAGAGTCTGGGTCAGTATTTTTAGATTTCAATCTCTAATACCTTTTCTTGTATTTTTGGCTAAGCTTGACTGCGTTCCTTACTTTATTTTCCAAACTTTTAATGTTCGCAAACAGAACAAGACTAGCTTGCCGCTTGCGCATTCTACGTCTATTGAGAGCAGATAAATTGTCTGCTCTGCGCAAAGATGGTGCAGGACTTGGTGGGGGTGTTTCATCAACTATTCTCTGTAATTTTCCCTATATACTGTACTATTATTTTTCCATTGTTTTCTTAAGCTCTTTTTATCTCTCTCTCTCTTTCTATTTCTTTTCTCTCTCTTTCTCCCTTTCTCGTTCTCTCTCTTACTCTCCCTCTTTCTCTACATCTTTCTCTCTCTTTCTTTCTTTCTGTTCGAATACATATATTCGATACACAAATTAACTAATGCTTTTTATTACCTATTGAGTATCAAATTGTCACAAAAATCATTCTGCCATCCTGCCAGTCATTCCCTCATTCCATAGTTTTTTTAGTCATTTTTCTACATGTTATACACAAAAATACGGAGGACCATCATTTTAAAAAAACTCATTAAAGTAATTTTGAATTTCTGCAAAAAAAAAATAGCAGTTTTTTTTTATGAAATGCAAAATGAAATTTCGAAATTTGATGAGAAATACCCAATAATACAGCCTGTTACTGTCCCACTGCAGGACAAAGGCCTTTTCTCATACAGAGAAGGCACGAGCATTGCTCACCACGCTTGCTCAAGACGGGTTGGTGATTTCAGATTTGTCTTAACTATACACGGTTAATTTTAGCTCGTTCTGGAACGAAAAGCCATAAACTCGATCATCGAACTCGAAACGATTGGGACTATTATTTTCAATAAATTACAATTTAAAAAAAAACACGAAAAATCTAATTTATTGTTTTTTTGTGAAATAATGAGAACTCGAAGTAACTGCGATCAATGCATATGTGTGTAAAACGTATCGACGAACGGCAACACTTGCGAACGGTACCCATTGAAAAATCCATTCATCGATCAGACAGCATAAACACACATACGCAATAGATAAATAGGTACACAAATAAAAATACGAAAAGGGAATTCAGACTTTATTTCTTAACCGTAAACGGTAACAAATAGAAATTTCACCAAACTAGGTACAAGGTAAGTAGGTACGCAGTTTACTAAAATTATTCTGAGAAGTGTCCGACCGGACTTCAAAAGGATGCACAACCGAATTCCGCGGTTAAGTGTATAAAAATAAGGTCTTAATTCGGTCCAATATTTACATAGAAAAGGGCACCACCATCTTATAATGAACTCTATTCGACAGGTAAAACGATTCATTTTTCTGTTTACATTGCCTGCCTTTGTAGAAGCCGCCGCGCCGCGGCCGCAAGCAAGCATTGTCGCATAAAAATTGGTTTAGGCAGTATTCTTTTTATTTATCATAAATATGATAGGCAGGTATGCTTATTAAGTACCTATTAGCTCGATTGGTCGACACTCGATTCAAGGCCTTAAATACAACTCCCAAGCGTACTCGTCGTGTCTAGTTGAAAAGGTACGAGTACTAGTGATTTCGTGATGCGAGAGTGTCGAATGAAATTTCAATTAGTTTCTCTCGTTTACGAGGAGATGTGATAGTTGTAAACACCGTGCCGTGCTTTCGATACTAACGAAAGATAACGGAGGTGAATGAACTTACACCAACCTATCGTACCAGAAATGAAATACCTACTTGCAGGTAAGTACTAACTTGCAGCCGGTTATTCGTCCAACGTCCGTTGACCCACCGCGAGCTCGCTGTCAACTGATTCGCACACGCACAGCTGTGCCGCGCTACGTCATCACCGAGCGGATCGCGTACGATCTTGCGTTTATGAATGAAATAGTGGAAGCGCTACTAAGATTTAACTCGAATGACAGAATAAAAGTGATAAATTTCTAACTTCTATATTAGATGTCTTAAAAAAACAATAACAATGCTGATGGTACCTATTAATCGTCTGGAGTCACTGTGTTTCGGCTCCAGAACGATTTAAAATTATTCGTGTATAAGTCCAGGTTTCCTCACGGTGTTTCCTTCACTGATGTCAGTAATGTCCAAGATAAACTCAGAAAGTATACTCGTATATGAATTGAAAAAGTCACATTGGTACTTGCCCGGATTTGAACCCACAACCTCGTGCATTTGAGGCGAGGCCACTGGGCCATTACGACATTTTTGTTACACAACAACTTACAAACAAACAAACGAACAAATACCTCTTTATAATATTACCTAGTATTAAGTATAGAAAAGGCTAGAGAGATAGATGATGATGACGTGTGTTATCTTTGACGAATGTTGATGACTTACCCGAAATTTTAAAGCTCATATCGACTTTTCCTTTTAAAAGTCCAATTACTTGAGGTTGCAGCGGCGGTATCCACTGGTAGACGAGTCCGGTGGATCCGTTGAAGAACCACTTGATGACTAGCCCTGGACCCGGGGTCTCGCCTGTGCTGTAGTCACAGTCCAGGATCACTGACTCCGTGCCTAACTCCACTAGGGCTGGGACATCCATACGTTTTATGTTCACTGCTATACATTCTGCGAACAAGGCATTGACGTGGTTAGATTTCGAGGAAATATCTTGTTTTTAAATATAAATAAATAAATCGTTTATTTGCATAAAACATTGCATACAATGGTGTTAAGATATAATTATAACGGCACAAACATGATTAGCTAAGATAAAACATAACATGCAAAATTTGAGGGTATTTGAAAATGTTACAACATACACCAACATTTTATTTTTTGTTGCGTCTGTTGATGTTGTGTGGTACGTAGGTCCTAGAAAATGTAACGGTTAACGTGAAAACGAATTAGGTCAAAATTCCCGCAAAAAGTGGGAGAATGGCAGTCAGGCTTGTGGCTTCAGGCGGTCCCGTCATCCACCATAAGCACTATGATGACTCATCGTTTCGGCTCGCTACGTGTCTCCGCTTGGGCGCATCTTGTATTACTCCGCATCGGTATCACTGCTGCAGGAGCGCAGGTCGCATAGCACGGCACGTTCGAGGGGGCGATCGGAAGAAAGTAGACCGCATGACGTTGTTGCCTTGGAAGGTACGTAGGCCTTTGGTGTGGGACGCAACCTGTGTCGACACCCTTGCGCCATCTCATGCAAATACTGTAACCTTACGGGTAACTACAGTTTGGAGCCGTTTGGGGTCGAAACGCTCGGGTTGTCGCGTCCGAGTGCGCGTCTCCTTTTTAAGGAAATTTCTCACCATCTGGTTGACACTTCACGTGACCAGAGGGCTGGCTCGTTCTATTTCCAAAAAATTTGCATTGCCATTCAACGTGGCAATGCTGGCAGTCTTCTGAGCACGTTTCCGGATGACAGTGATGCGGTTGAATACTTCGACGCCTAAGCGTCCTTTTCTTATTATTTCTATAGTTAAAAAAAAATATTGACTTAGAAATAAATTATAAAGTGGTTTGGTCATAATTATGACCTAATTAGTTTTCGAGTTTACAGTATTTTCAAAATGGATATAACTCTCGACGAGCATGAATATATCTTTTACGAAAAAATATCTTACTTTACTTTCAGCAGATTTTCAAGACATGAGTTGATACGTTTAATGTTTTCTTTCATTTCAAAGTAAATAGGTAGATATCTATATTTTCATCTTGAAATATATAAATCTTACATTTTACTTGGCAGCTAAGTACGCCGGGTTCAAACTGTCTGACATCGACGGATACATTTTTAAAGGGGTGTATTCTGACAGTAATCTCGTCTTCAATGGATTAGATACGCACATGCAGGCTTAGGGTAATATCTCGTTATGACAGTTTAAGCTCACCCGAAGATATGTGACAGTCAAATAGATAGCTGTGGGATATCAGCTTCTATGTAAAGCCGTTTAAGTTTTAATTTATACAAATATTTTAATTCTTAAATATATTATTAAAAATAGATTGTAAATAACTGGGTCCAATATAGTTAATTATGTTTTTTTCTAAGTTACGTTTTTTTTTGTATCAAAGTTATATAGTCTACTATTACTAGGTCTAGGTAGTTTTCTGAAACATTAAAAAGGGAATACTGTCAAGAATGTCGGAATAAATACTCAAAAGTTGGACCAATTAATTACTTTGAGAATATAATAGAAAATTTAGTAGCTCGAAAGTAATTAACATAATACAGAGTTAGATAACTACAGAAGTTTTCCTATGAGAGGAAATTATTATTTTTTGTAATGAAGTAGTAGTCAGAGTCACAATTAATGAGCAAAGAGAAAAAATACTCCTGTGCACACTCTTTTGATGATACGAAAAATCGCACACTCACAAAAAAAAAATGTCCTGTTTAACAAAAGCCATATTCACGTAGGTAGACATGGTCACCAGTCATCTAAAATTTTGCCCGGAGGCTGCCATTCGTTTTGTATACCTGTCATGGAAAGCTACAACACGTCAAAAGTTACAATTTACAAATTATTAAAACGCTTTCTATAAAAGTTTGTAATCAAAGAAAGACCTTTATTCTGGTCCCACACAACGAATAAATTAAACAATTACAAAATAAAGATATTTTTTGTTTGGCTACCAAAAAACAATTGGCCCAATGTGTGAGCGCAAAAGTGTATTTTAAGCGCAGCGTGAAAATAATATTTATTTAATAATGCAGAGCAGATGTGTTGCACTGACTGTCTACGTTTGTGGAGCTGCATTTAAATTAATGTTGTGTATAATTTAATTACCGTTAACTGTAATTGTGAGTGTAATGAGCACGCATTACCATACTACAACGTATGTCGATAATTTATTAAGTCTGTCCATCAAAATTAATATGCAAAGTGAACAATTAACCTATCTGTTAATAGCGTACGGAACTGCTACGTTGAATTCAAACCTAAAACTTTGTAAAACCTAAGTAGTATAAAATTTCTGATTATTTAAAAGACAAAAAAGCCTGGGCTTGAGCTGTTCGCTCGGCTAAGCCTTGTGATAAAACCATAAAACTTGAAATTTTAATTATTATGCAAAATCATCATATATACCAGTTTCATATACACATTTACATTGATGAATATTATAAACAAAATGAGATGATTACTTTGTAAAGTACGTATACGTATTAAGTATTATTATATTACTTTAATTATTGTGAATGTGAGGCCTATGTGGATTTTTTTTTTCCTTTTCTGTTAGTTTTAATGATGGTCTGGCAGTTTGAGTACTTTATGCGGCCTATACAAATGTCCTTTCTTTAGTATTGTTCGTCAAGTCGTTGAGCTCCATAAGTTCTGAGTTGAGCTACACGATTACTGACAAATGCTTGCACTGACTGGACAGGTCCACTCAAATCTGTGTGCATGGTTCTTTCCTCAAAATACCATTTTTGACACTAATCTACATGGTCCTCACCTGGCTTGACCAAGATTACGTCTGGACTTTAAGAGACTATGACCCTTGAGTTTCTTTCGTTCCATTTCTTCTCAGATGTAGTCAGATAGGAAATGTCGACTGCATCTAGCTTATTTTTATTATTTTTAGGACGTGTAAAAGTGATTTTGAGTTAAACCATCTCATTTCATTTCACTCCAAGGAAAATAAATTGTTATTTTTCAAAATATGTAGGTAGTTATAATATTAAATTTGATGGACACTAATGTAAACAAACAAACTGCTTTGACGAGTTGGCATCGTTGATGTCCCCTCCTCATTAGCCTCTATTACTGATATTACAAGGTAAAATACAAAACTATTCTTTGAGGCCATTGAGAAATTAAATCAATACTACATAAATTGTTTAACTTCTTCAGTTAAAATGCTTCAAATAACTGTACAATAATATTACATTCAAATGAAAGTGTTTCTCAAAGGTTTTGATTAGTCGAGATTTTCAAATAGTCGGAATCCCATCGATCGATCCTTTGTGTCGAGCTCGCCTAGTTCAGTGGCACATAATTAGGTATCACTATTGAATAGAGTTAGAGGATATACAGACGGGTTGAGCGACGACAAATACATACATTTCAACGAAGTACGAACACTATATGTTTAATACAATAGTCACTAGTCACCTCACGTGAGCTGACACCGAACCCAAATAATGCAATCAACAAACGAATCTGAATTCTACGTATATCGTATACGATTTATGAACACTTGAGTTTTAAATTAACACGCTCAGAGCCGCGAGCCCTCCTGGAGGGTTCACCTAGTCGCATATGGGATGCCGAGAGCCCTCGCGGAGGGCTCATTTTAAATGTACGGTTTCCTTAGCGAATACATCATTATAGACCGTGAAAATAAAATCTGATGTATATTTTAACAAGATTTATTAGAATATGCGTTCGTTGGTTTAAAAATCCAAGCATTTTTTTTTTTTTATACTCGTACATTTTTTGTTCACGGTTTCAAATATGAAAACCCCAGAATACACAATTTTACTTAGTTTTACAGTATTTTATAACACGGATTTAAACACGGTGCCGTTGACCGTCCGCGATGATTAACTTTAGCGCAAACGTAATCGTGGCAACCCTCGCGGAGGGTTCACCTCCAATATATATGGCAGCATGGCGTATGAGTTCTATGAAAAGTGGGTGGAGTCGAAATTGTTAAAACAGAAATGTAAAAGTAAAAAAATTATAACTACATATACTTATAAAATTCCGAAAAACACCACTAAAACAAATATTAATATTTAAAATATTTTCGAATGAAACGGCGGCGGCGGTTTAATGAAAACTGATAGTAAAAGCAATTTATTTTTCTCAGAAAATGAGCTCATGAAAGTGGAAACTGAAACCCATTGATTACAAAATGAATGCACCAAAGTTTCCAGTTTGTTCGAAAGCTATTTAATAATATTATACTCATCGCAACTTACTTCAAAAACAATTATATTGGAAGATACAAAAAGCCAAGACAAATTTCGTGAATTAATATTTAATTACGGATATAGAATAAATGCAAATGATAAATAAATACTCCTATCTAACGTAGGTAGGTACGTTGAAATCAATTACGCGGATAGATACTATAAGCGATGCTAACTAAGTAGCAATATCTACAAACTTAACACACTTTCGACACCACCCATTTTTCATAGAGCTCATACGCTATGCCGCCATGTATTTTGCATGCTGACTCCAGAAGGGTCACCGGCATTTCGATTGCGCAAAAGTTAACCCTCAAGGAGTGTCACCGGCATTAGGATTGAAATCTTGGTAAAATATACAACTGATTTTATTTTCACAGTTTATAATGCCGATTCGCTAAGAAAAACCTACATTTAAAATGAGCCCTCCGCGAGGGCTCCCGGCCTCCCATTAGCGACTGGAGTGAACCCTCACTGCACGTGCTAATTAATTACATTAAATGTTGCACTGAACGTGTTAACATTTAATGTTATTATTTATTATCCACCTGACCCATTATAAATAAATTCATGTCCGAGAATAATGTTCTAGCTATCTGTAAGAAAAATTAGGTCAAGTATTCCCAAATCAAATGCATAATCAGTCTTCTAATCAAGAAGATGGGCACGAATTTCAGAAACGATCCATACATCTGAAAGAAGCCGTAACGGACTAGGATCCCATCGAGATCAAAGAGATTAAAAATATATTATTAGTATCCGTAGATCCCAATCGTCTGCTTCAATGCCTCTTATGTAAAAGAAATGTGAAGCACACGTAATACGATATTCGTTCGATACGGTTTAATATCGAAAAATCCATCTTACTTTCTGTTAATCACGTTTCCATGATGTACAACTGTACAACTAAATGTTCACTGAATACAAAAGATAATATTATGTTCGTTACTATACTTCTTTTTCGTCGGGCAGAATAAGTACAACGAGAGAATACAGTAAGAGATACTTTGTAGTTTGTTTGTGTACAGACACGAGATGGTAGATATGAGTGAAATGATATCGTGTGTACCTACTCAACTTTGAATTTACCACTCGTGAACCTATTATCCTCCGAACTGGGATAACTAGATTTTCAGAATAATTAGCTAGCATTCAGTGCATCGAAGTTTGTGCTAAACCTCTTGCTGCCAGCACTGATCCGTCTGCTTACGTGTTGATTGAGGATTATCCTCTTAGCAATTGACAGTGCAGAGTCCAATAGTTATTAGTGCAATGGCCAGCTTGACGCTGATCAGTATTGGTCTGTGGGAACCAACATGTCGCCTCGAATTTTGAGATCTAAACAGAAACCCTATATGTTTGTGCGACATAGACTGAAAACACCAAAAGAGCATAAGGACGTGATTAAATTGACCTTTCGATATAGGTATGTTAATACAATGCTATTGATAAATATTAAGAAGTCAAAGTGCATCCGAAAACGTAAGTATGTACATACCATACCAGGGATGTTACGGAAGTCGTTTTACCGGAACCGGAGCTGGAGTCGGAGGTTTTAATTTTGATTGATCGGAACCGGAGTCGGAGTCGGAACCAGAACCGGAGTCGGAGGTGGAAGTAGAAGAAATATGTATTAATAGAAATATAAGAAGTATCTTTAATTAGTCTATTTAATCAATCAAATATTAGCGACAATAATATAATCTTAATATACATAAATAATACCTACTACCTAATTTAACATGCGGCAATTGAATAAACTTAATTTAAATCAAATCCAGTGACTCTAAAAGTGGCAAATTGTACTTTCAACCATCGGCATCGGTACAACTCCGATTCAAAATTATCGGAACCGAAACTCCGTAACATCCCTTTTTTTTTTTTTTTTTTTTTTTTCCAGGATGGGTAATCATCAAATGACTTCTCCCGCTCTGGGCAGAGCGAGAGGGTGTGTCAGACTTTTACTGACTAAAACCCACCCGTGTTCCTTCCGTTGCCTGTGTGCCGGGGCCGCGTTATCCCTTTCGGACCAACCCGCAACCCCAGCAGGCATTGGTCTTTCGACCCCGTCGGTTGGTGCTGACATCTCTTTCAGGCGCGCGTGGAACACAACGCGCCGTCGACACGGGCCTGGTCCTTATCGGACGGCGAGCTGCCCATTGCTCACCGTCCGCAAGCCCGCGCCTACGGTGGCCGGAAGTCGGCTCTCGACTCCCGACGCCCGGGGCGTCTCCTGCGGCGACTAGGGCCGCGAGGGCGTGCAGCTTGCATCTCCCTCGCGCGCTCCGCCTCCTCCTTCGCGAACATAACTGCTTCGCAGAAGGAGGTGATGGCCTCCCATGCACTCTCGCTCCGAACCATGGCCTGAACCAGGGCCGGACGCGAGAGATCGCCGCCGCCGATCGCCTCCGTGAGGACATGGCGGTGCTCCGCCCAAGCCGGGCAGACCTCCACCGTATGCTCCACCGTGTCCTCCGGGCGGCCGTAACATCCCTGCTACAAACATTGGACGGGTGCTTAAAAATAACTCGTAAAAAGGGTTTGTCTTTAAATATTATTTATGTAAAACTAGCTGAACCGAGAGATCCTGTCCAAAAAATCATTCATACAAAATTCCCATGGAAAATGCACTTTCAGTTTTCTTGAATCTTCAAATTTTCCCGGCAACTTTAAAAAAAATAATTTCCGTAAGAGCCTGATTTGGACGACTATTTTAAAACAAAGATTTGCCAAAGCGGTCCCGCCGTTATGAAGTGATGCGCCAACGCAAAGCATTTAATTTTTTATTAGATAATTCGAAATGCGCTGTATTTCCACGTTTCATTATCATCTACCAAGTAATGGATACCACAAAGAAATGAATCGACAAGCGAATACATTCGGACTTGCGTAGAGGTTTACGAATAAAGTATTAATCTTAATGAGAGTAAGGACACAAATTGATGGGGAGAACAACACAGACCTAATAAAAGAGAATCTGATTCATGTTGCCTTTGTGGAATAACGCTCGTATTTCAGTTGCCGGCAACAGAGAATAAGTTAATCTCTTTGTTTGCAAGCGGTAATTATTTTCCTCAGGAATAAATTCTCCCCTTTTTAGCTTTTAGCTCAACGATCAAAAACTGAATACAGTTCTTTGTGTCACTGCTAATTAATTATCGTAACCTTTGTGCCAAGAACGGTTGTTATTTTTACTTTTTTGTGATTTGTTTAGGTTAATCCGGCTTTCGTGATGGTTTTCGTTGTTATTATTTATCACAAAGGACTGTCAATAATATTGTGTTATATTCGTATTAATGATGTGCGTGTATATTGTATTGTACTAATTTTATTTGGGGCGCGTGTGATCTTTTACGTAATGTTTGACCAACTTTTACGGAGTACCATTATTTGAAAATAAATCGGAAAATATTAATTCTAATACATTTTAAAATAGTACAGTGGGCTCCAGAGAAACCTCACCCCCTTGGATTGTTGTTTAAATTGCTCGGGGGTGAGGTTTCTCTGGAGTCCACTGTACCTACTTATGAAGATAAATAATGAGAACAGTAAGGTCAAGTAGTTCGTCCGGCAAATCCTTACCTCTACATTAGTGTTTCAGGTGGGTGGAATGGTCGGTGCGACAAACTCTCCCCAACTCAGTATGTGTCGTATCCATAAATGAAAGGGTTCAGTTGGTTTCAGTCTCGAAGCTGCGACTTCCATTCTCATGAAAAACTTTTTTTTTACATTTAGTTAAAATTGCCTAGTTTAAAGTTGAAAAATATTTTTTAAATTTATAATTTTCTACGAAAATTGCAAGCTCGTTTTAATATCATTTTATAATTAATATGTAGCAGGTTTGGAAACTGAAAGAGATTTTCGTGAATAACGTTAGTTTTCCTCGTATTTCGGGGCCGCCAGACTAGAACTCGAAGCGTGTTATCCCTGAATATGCACGCTTATAAACATTATTCAGGAAAATCGTTTTCAGTTATCGTGACTTGTGCTCAGTACACTATTATACGAACAAGCTCGTGGATGTCACTCGACACAGTTAGAACGAAATATATTTCCTGTTTATGATATTGTTCGACGAACTGATCATTCCTATTTGATAATCAATAACTCCGTAATGGATAAATTCACTACATCTAGTATCATTCTGGATAACTACACTAGCATAAAAATACACACTCAGCAGTTTTAACTCAAATTGTTATATTTATGCCAAAACCTGATGTATAATCTATGTATGGTGTGTAATTCAGTTAACTGAAAACTTGAAAGGTGTTAGTGTATATTCATTATTATGAAAATTTTCCGTTGAACGTGTTGAACGTTCACTACATTTTGTCGGGCGAACATAAATGAATGGATAATACTTCTGATAATTTTTTGTCGGTTTCTGTTTTGATCCCATAGTAAAAAAACATGTTAAGCCATTCGTCCCGGCTGTCATTCGTGGATCTTTGACAGTCGTTACGGGTTGTAAGAAGCCCGAAAGTCTGACAACCAGTATTACCAAGGTGTATCGTATAATCCAGTAACTGGGTTGTGGAGGTCAGATAGGTAGTCGCTCCATGTAAAATACTGGTATTCAGCTGCATCCGGTTAGACAGGAAGCCGACTCCAATATATTCGAGATGATTATGAGTAAAAGTTGTTCAGAACGATGAGTACAATGATGCCTTAGGAAGTGTTCAATTAATAAAATAACACCTTGCATATAGGTGGGCTAAAAACATATGTAGATACTATAAATCTAAGCATCCGATCAATCAAGTGCAGAAGTAGATAGTCGTGTTTAATTTGGTTCTGGTCTTGCGGCCACAAATAGGAATTCGGTGGAAGTTTGTCCATACCAGGAAAACTTTGATAGGAACTTGGAAATGTTGGTCTACAGTTTGCTACATTGTCCGCCTAGCCCCATTTGTAGTTGTAGCTGGTCGGTAGTCGGTGAATCTACATGCCGTCTATCAATACCTAATTCTGCTTCCGTAGAGATATCTATTGATCAATATGACAGATAACATTTAGATGTATTGACAGATACAGTTTTTGTACATGACATGTCCTTTCGTAATATGCTTGACGAATGTGTCTATGTATTAAAAAAAAAAACAATGTTTTAGTAAGTGGGAAGTAGTAAGTAATCCACATCTTTATGGACATGGCAATCCCAGAATTAACAATAATAAGTACTAAGTAATAAGTACCAATCAATCAACTCTATTTATTTAATTCTGTTGCAGTTTCTGCTGGACATGTTAAACTTATGACAACGTAAATATCTGAACTTTATGATCATAATAAAAACAATGACTAAATCATTGCCAGAAGCAGCAATGACACAACCTGAATAAAAAGAAAAGAAAATACAGAAAACGTTGATTTGGACACAGTTCATTAAACACAAAATACAAACAAAATTAAAATATTTTTTTGACAATAATGTGAGTACCTCACATTATTGTCAAAAAAATGCTGCGCGCCAAAAAGATTCATTTCAGCATTAATGCCAGACAAATGCTGTGTGACGCTGGTTTTCTAATGAAGTAAGGACAAGTCACGGGGAGTACAAACCGTTTCAACATACCTAATACATAATTTTTATACTTCTAAATAAATAAACTAGTAATCAAATAAACTAATGACAAAAGCAAAAAAAATATGAAAGCAATTAGAACTGTCCAAGCAGAACCTGTTCTTAGCGATTAGCTAGATTGATTCGTGCACCGCGCACTCACAATTTCACTAAGCATATGATCCAAAATGGATATAACAATATGATCCAAAATGTGCGTATAAATATTATAAACCATTCAATATGCATGCATTACTAGCATGCTTACTCAAGCTACGACGAATAAACATTCTTTTGCAATAACAGACCGTCTCTACGCCAATATGAATTTATTATACCGACGTTACAGTTAGGTATTGTTTTCGTAGTTTATCCCTCTCAAATAGTCCATGAATAATGCAATGTGGCATAACAGCATATAGGTTAAATATTATATATAGCTTCGTTCGTAGTTATAGGCTTTCAAGTAGATTGAAACCTCGATTGTTATTACACCCATATTACTAAGTTTATGTTTGTTTATCCGTCGATTTATATTGTTTATCAAGCGATATTGACTTACAATCACTGTTATGTTACTGGCTTTGGCTGTGAGTTCGCTGACGTGGAATTTGTGGAACAATATTGTATCGCAAAATATTAGTTCGTACCTTCTAAGTCGTTACCTATAAGTTTGTTCTAGGCCACACGCGGAGAAATTATATCTACGTCCCCGGCATGGCAGCCATTGAGTTCGAATATTGTTCAAGCGTTGAGAGGGATGGCCCGAGTGATGTCCTGCACATCTAATTGGAAATTAATGTAAATGAACCATCAACTTTAATTTGATTTTAAAGTTCGAGAAGCGCCATTTTACGTAATGAGGTAACTAGTACTCATGCACATACTAGCCCCCATCTGCAGATCATCAGCAGGTTTTAAATCTCTGATCAGTCAATCTCTAGTAAGCCTCATGTTAGCTGTCGAGGTTAGTTGAAATGAAATAAATAACACAGACCAATCAAATCACTTGACAAGGGATTAAATTGAACAGACTGTCAGGGATCACTTTAAAAAACAGTCAAAATACAATATTGCCTATTTCAAGTAGATACATCTAGCAGGTTTTTGTGAAAACGTTTTTCAATTGAACGTTTTTCATTCTGTTCCATTCTATGTTAGAGTAGTCTTGTGTGAAATAGTTATGAGACAGATAGAATCGTAGTGTAATATTGTATGAAGCAATTCGTAGAGTTGTTTACGCCCCAGGTTCAGTAACGAAGAGCCATAAAAAGATATTGATATCAGAAATCTAACATCCTGCCGTTTCCTATAAAACTTTGCCAGTTACCTTATTACATTTTAGATATTTTATGTTAGTCTAGATGTAGCACGTCGTAAACTTGCTTATTTTATTATTGTTCAATTAAATTGTCTGAGAAAGAAAGTAGCTGGGCTTGTGAAAAAATATTTTTGATGCTAAGTGCCTTTTGTAAATGGTTTTAATTTTGTATTGTCGTCTAGAAAGTGAAACGGAAAGTACTCGTTCGTAAAGACCCTTCGTCACGGTAGCCCACAATAAACAAAACGCTTGACATGAAGCCACAAAGCAATCTCGTCAATATTTCACGAAGATGTCGGATGTCGTTACCGAATGCGTATCAATCCCTTTGTATCACACAGAAGTGGGCAGTTACGATATTGTACCTCGTATTGCCGTATCTACGTTTATATTTTACGTATTTTATTTATTTATTATAAGGTAGCTTCAGAACTGACAGTAAGTATAACATAATTATTATTCTAAATATTACGCCAATTATGAAGTACACAGAAAAATATGAAAAACAGAGAGTGACATAATTATTAGTATTTGTAGTGTGTGCGGGACGCGTGTATCAATGCAGTGTAGTGTGTAAATGGTGGTGTTGTGGAGGGTGTAATGGAGGTGTTGTAAATGTGTATGGAGGTGTGTGTATGTCTATGTACATATAACTAAACTGGCACTACTGATTTCGCAGGGTATCCGGCGTTTGATGGAGGATGTGGAGAACAGAACGGGAAACAGAAGAAACGAGTGGTATCATAACTAAAACAGGGAATTAACCGTCATATCCGCGCCAGTTCCGATTGCTTATCGTACGGTAGTCCATTTTACTTTGCAAGTACTCTTAAGATACAGATATATGCCAGTGAACTTGAGTGGTTAGCATGCGTAGCAAGCTCATGCAACGCGTCGTATGTCCAGCCAGTAATAGGACTCGCCCATCAAGGAAATCCCTAATTAGACGCATTATTAATTTATTATACATAAAACAAAAGGTATTTTAATAAAACACGTATACTAAAAGATCAATAATTAAATTAACTTTAAAATGGTGAAGTTTTCAGAAAAATACGTTTGATAGATTTTGCGTGATTCTCAGTTTTTTATCCACGATAGACATAACTTTACAAACTTTAATTGCACTATGCAATATAAACATAATCTAAAATATGCACACATTAAATTATTATGGAAATGCTCTTATTTAACAAATATTTTTGCCAAATCATTAACACTACTCGTTTAGACGTGATTAAAAGTTGGTTAGTGTCGCCTTAAGTAGGAATTAATATTTAATAGTTCATATGTATAGTAAATGTAATGTGAAGCCTGAAGATAAAAACAAACCTGTCGGTCGATTCTGTAAAAATATTAACGAGAAGCTTAGGTGAAGTGAGCGTGAAGTGAGCTGTCAATAGTGTTAATCCCTAGCATCCTACCGGTCGATTCTCTTCACTTCACCTAAGTTTCACGGTGATATTTTTACAGAATCGAACGGCTGTAAGTACTGTTGCATACTTCAGAAGAAAACGTACCTTCTGTTGATTTCAGAATCGAACCTAGGCAAGTTTCAGAACTACATTTGTAACCATTGCATAAAACCAAAAATCTTTTGAAAATTATTTTATATCAACCTTTGGTTCATCATCTGCAGTCCAGTCTACAGTACAGTCCTAACCGGATGCAGCTGAATACCAGTATTTTACATGGATCGACTGCCTATCTGGCCTTCATAACCTATTTACTGGGTAACACGATACCCCATGGTAAGACTTGTTGTCAGACTTTCGGGCTTCTGACGACCCGTAACAACTGTCAAATACCTATAAATGACAGCCGAGACCAGCGGCTTAAAACTTGCTTTCCGAGGCACGGAGGGGTTTAGTAATGTGTAAAGATGGTCACCCTTACACCTTAGCTTATCTACCGTTGTCTGAACATTTAAATGTTTAAGACATTAAAAATGGATTTAAGTAATTATGTGAACCTGGACCCAAAAGCTTTTAAGACCAGACTTGCATCCGTTGCCCAAAGTTCTCTTATTTAAGCAGCAAAACTGACTATCAATTTAAAAAGTTAGTTGTTACCTATCATGAGCTCAGCTTTAAAACTTGACAGTTTGAAAACCAGCGCTTACATAAGTTACCAAGTGGATATACATTACCGGGAACTTAATCACGTCCAAAAGCGGAACTTTCTGCGCGAATGAAGCTATTTGCATGATTTTGCATTTAATTGTTAACTCGTTAATTGTTTATTCTAGAAGTTAAGTTCAGAATGCGTGCGTTTTAGAACTTTACGCCAAGAAAGTTACAAAATTTTGCAGCAGATTTATGTGGGTGAGCTAGATTTATGGTTATGGTTTAAATAAGAAACAGAAAATTGTTTTGTTCATCTATCAATTGTTCAAATATGATTTTACTAAGAATACCTACATATATAGTCCTCTGTATCGATTTTGGATAACGGCGACCCATTGAAGTTATTTTTATTTCCTAGCGTGTGCCCTGACTCGCAAGACTGAATTTGTTTCAAATACACGATCACAACTTATGCGATAGAGTTGGCCGGCAGAGTTAAAGGTAAAGATAGCATGGCTTAGGTCTCTCTTTACGTATTTGGCGTTTTTCGATTAGTGTATCGAGTCGCTTTTTTTCAAAAGTTTTTACATTTTCTTAGACAGTAGAGCGCCAAGAGAAAATGAGAGAATAACACCAAAAGAATAATTACACAAATAACTACCAAAGTTTTTATGGACTTATTTTCGACAATGTCGACAGTGTTAGTGTTCCCCGTTTCTGAATTTTATATTTGATCTAAAAAAAACGCACGGCCTTGTATAAACGAATTTTAATAATTTCGCCGTAGGTACGCATGTAAGCAGTGAAAACAAAAGGCGTCATTGTTACTCAAAACACAGCACAATCGCCTACAATCAGAAGGCAGGATGACGGCAAAATTACACACGAGCTAAACTTTCAACACGCAATAGTAAACTGACAGAAACAACTACAACATTTACATAATAATATGAGCAATCGATACCCACTTGAGCACAGTATGAGGAGCACGAAATGTATTGAATAGTTCATAGTCTCACAATACTTTGTGAAATGTTTGCCGATTGTTTTCGCACTCGAGACGATGTAAGGGAGCAGACGGCGACCGCCGCGCGATTCTGTGGTGGCGCGCCGACTGAAAACTTTCAAACACGAATAGCTTCAGGAGTAAGGGCGCATGCGTCCCTCTCCGCCTGTTGAGTTACTTCATAAGTGCCATATTACAACGTTAAAACATTTCGCCGACTTGCTTTTCATATTTGTAAAGGGTATTTCCTTAGACATGTCTGCGGAGGGATACATTTGAAGTAGTTATTGCATTGCTATTTTTTCCCTGACGTAAACAAAATATATACTTATTTACATACTAGCTTTTGCACGCGGCTTCGCCCTCGTGGTGGTCGGAAAAAAAAACAAAAAAAAAGTATCCTTTGTCCTAACCCAGGTCCTGGTCTAGCTGTGTGCAAAATTTCATCCAAATCTGTTCAGCCATTAAGAAGAGAAAGCGTAACAAACAAAGTCACTTCCACATTTATAATATTAAATAGTTGCACCCCGCAGTTTCACCCGCATAAGTCTTGATCCCGTGGGATTATCGGGATAAAAGGTATTCTATGTCCTTCTTCAGATGGTCTACCCATCTGCCAAATTCCATCTAAATCCGTTCAGCCGTTTTAGCCTGAAAGCAAACAAACTCACTTTCGCATTTATAATATTATAGTTAGGATTATGTATACGAGTATGTATGTATATTATAATAAGTTAGGATTAACTCAAAAAATGTTGTGGAAAATAAATAAATATAGTAAGTAGGTAGTTCCTAAATAGGTATTTATTTTGGAGCAGGTATTGTTTTTACATAGCTATAATTTATGTTCTTAACCTCAATTTGTATCTAAACATTTTATTAAACTAAAGAATCGCACAAGCTTTTTGTACACAACTAAACCTACATACCTACTTACCTATTTTAAACAAATCAAAGCGTTAATTAGTTTTATATTTAAGTTTTGATTAATTTAGTTTACTAAATTGAGTGACAAAATAAGTATTAACTGCCTTCATTTCAAAAGGTATGTTATCACTTCCCAAGTTATGGTTATTGCCTTCGACTAGATACCACTAGGGAATTCAATTATAATTTGTAGAATGTAATAAATCCTGTAACACTGTTTCGTATTATCTACTCCGTTGGTTTCTCTAACTCGATGTATTGCCAAATTATAAATTATTAATCCTAAAACTCTCCAACCAAAAGAGGGGTTTGTGACTAAGTAATAACAGCAGCACGGGTCGATAGATCAGGTTAAGCTACGCTTGCCGCGGTTGGTCCGTGGATGGGTGACCATCTTTACATACCAAGCTCCGTGTCTCGGAAAGCACGTTAAGCCGTTGGTCCCGGCTGTCATTTGTAGATCTTTGACAGTAATTACGGGTCGTCAGAAGCCCGAAAGTCTGACAACCAGTCTTATCAAGGGGTATCGTGGTACCCAGTTACTAGGTTGTGGAGGTCAGATAGACAGTCGCTCCATGTAAAATACTGGTATTCAGCTGCATCCGGTTAGACTGGAAGCTGACCCCAAAATAGTTGGGAAAAAGACAGGCAGATGATGAGCTCTCAACCAAAAATATTTTAATAATTAATACAGACGCGAGCAAAAAGTAACTTATACGACCTAAATGAAGCTAGATGAAACCAGCATTTTTTCTTGGCAATACAATTCGGGAAATCCTCCATTTTGGTAGCATGCCAATTGTAATACCTATCTGCAGAGAAAATGAATTGTTATAAACCCAATATCCAGGAGGAGCGGAGTTGCGAGATAGGCAATATGTTTTAAACATTTTTATTTGTGTCCTTGCTGGAATGTTTTATGCAACATAGCACTTAAAATTAGTTTTTAAAAATAAAAAAAATTACCGACCTAAATGACTGACCCGAAATGGTTCAGGTTAGAACTGTGACCAACCACGCGCGAGCCGAGCGAGCGTATCAGATTCTGTGGTCGTGTCAGATTGCCGTCCCTTCGGACTATGGTAATGCATAGATACGTAGTGTTAATTCATCAGCCATTTAAACTATGTTGGGGTCGACTGCCAGTCTAACCTGATGCAGCTGAATACCAGTAGGTAGCTACCTTCTTTACATGCAGCTGTGCTTGTTTGCAACGCTTTAACAAGTGTTAATTAAAGGCCATTTATTATATGTTTTAGTTGTTATCTACTCTTAATTACGTATATTGATTGATAAGTGTAAAAGTTATTGTACTTTAGATAATGAAAAGCACGTGGTAGAAAAAACGCGTTGCTATGGATAGCCGCATGATGAGATTATAAAACTTTAGATAGGTACTATGCTACACAAAATCAGAAAGAAAGAAAGAAAATACGTTTATTTGCGGTACACATGACACAAGGAAAGAACAAAACACGAAAATTAACAATTTGGAATTTGGATTTGGAAAAATGAAAAATAAAATCAGCATAATGCTGCGACCCTATGCGAGACAGAGCCCCAGCGCTGATTTTCAGCGACAGCCGGCGTTGACGTGATGACGTCAAACCGGTGCAGCATATAGTGAAATAACAAAAAAAGACAAAATTAAAATGAATAAATACAATACTACTTAGTTTATATAAAATATAATATTTTAAATGGTAACATTTCGTACCGTCGGTGACTCACGCGCCACAGACTTAATGCAGTCTGTGCGCGCAGCTGTCAAAAAATTAGATTTAGGCATTTTCTGCTGAGGATACTATAGCAACTTCTGCACATAACTCTGTTACCTATAGATTAACGCTATTTCGTTTAGCCTCTATGTGTATTTGAGTTTGATTGAGAATCACACGACTCCACCCACTTTTCATATAACTCATACGCCATACTGCCATACATATTGGAAGTGATCCCTCCGGGAGGGTTGCCGGCATTACGTTTGCGCTAAACGGTCAACGGCATTAGGCATAAACACTGTAAAAATAAGTAAAATAGTGTTTTCAGGGGGTTTTGTCGCTATACGTACTTTCCAACCTTTAAATTGTTTTGTCGATATTTGTAACCGGGAACAAAAAATTAAAAAAATTAACTAAGCTTGGATTTTAGAACGCATATACTAATAAATCTTGTTAAAATATACATCGAGATTTTATTTACACGCTAAGAAAAACCTACATTTAAAATGAGCCCTCCGCGAGGACACCCGGCATCCCATATGCGACAAGGTGAACCCTCCAGGAGGGCTCCCAGCACTGGACGTGTGGCTTAAGTAAATTTAAAATTTTGCCAGCGCTGTGAAGTTAAAAGAAAATCACCGAATCTTTATTTGTTCTTATAGAGCTTTACGCATTTTCCTCAATAATTTTGCGTACCTTCGCAGGGAGGTGAGAGGTAGGAACACTTGTAATATCGAGTTCCATTGTATCTAGAAGCAATACAGACGTGTGTATCAATCGAGAGCAACTGAAATAACTTGCCTATTGGATTTCAGCATATAAATTCTGTGAAAGCTCGACCAACCATAGAGAACTGTGGAGTAATAAAACTTAAGTATTGTTTCAGCTTCACGTTCAGATATCATCAAATATAAATTGCTTAGAGTAGAGTACAGTTTATATTATTAATATTTTACACCGGTTCAAGCCAGTTCTAAGAATCTGAATTCAAAATCTAGCGGAATGCAGCACTAACTAATAAATAATGATGTCTATATTTGCATAGCATGCATAAATAATGCGGCAATACTAATATTAATGTGCATGAGAAAGTCGAAAGTCGATTCCGTCCTCTTTTTAATATTTGACGAGTTTCGACGAGCTGCCGCCGCCCGCACGGTTGCTGACCCGCTCGGTGAGGTTAGGGTTGAAGAGATGCCATGCTGTCACTGCCTACCTTCGAGAAAATGATAAAGGAGGTATTTTTATTTTTTATTGTAGAGTGAGAAGGGTTCTGTATTCACTTTAGTATTCAAAATTCGTTTTTTTTTTAATACTGATAAGTAAAGTGAGTATCCGCCATATTGAAGCTCATTTGTAGAATAGTTTGCCATCAATATGTATGCCTGTAAATTAAAAAGCATATGAAAAGAAAAATTATTACCAACGAATAACCTAATCCTATCCTATCCTATAATTGTAATCACGTTCTCGAAAACGGCTCGTAACGATTTCGATGAAAGATGCAATATAGGGGTTTACAGGGACGTAAAATCAATCTAGCTAGGTCTCATATCTGGGAAAATTCGTTTTCTCTGTTTTTTTGCCCATGCGAGCTCGGTCGCCCAAAGTTTAGAACAAGATGGCTACCTTAGAATAATGACAAGGCAACATGGAATTAGTAAGTACCTACTATCATTGCAGCATGGAATTAGTATGTGCTATACATGGAATTAGTATGAACTATCCTATACTATTAAATGAGCATTCTCTCTCACCAGACCAGAGCTCAGTCCCCCAGGTACTATCTATTAAAGTTACAATAATATTTAATAAGAAATAACCAAATTAAATCGAATGTGTAGAAGCCTCTTCATTTTAAAACCTAAGCTCTAACTGCATACGGACAGCCCTAAATCCTTTCATAAGTTTACTTTTTTAATAATGAAATGCAATACGAGTGGTAGTTCAATAAAGCGACGGACCCCGCAATTTATGTCCGCATTAGAATGAGTAACGGTGGTCAATAAGTTTCAAGACAGTGCATTAGTTCTATCAGCTAAGAAGTAAAGGCTCACAGCCCTTTTTCATTCACCTCTCAATCCACTTTTCGTTTTCCATCAATACGTAGTGAGCGGAGACGGTAATTAGGTAAAATTAAATTGTTCAAGACTTGGAAAGTGGTTTTTAATTTTATTTCTTGTTGAATTCTATGAAGATTGTATAGCTTTATCTAAAATACAATAGTCAATAATATAATATAATAATACTCGTACAATAGTAGTTATCCGTTAATTGTTCTTAAAGAGTCATAAAGAACCCTGTAAGTGTGTGCAAGTCACAGTGCGTTCGGGGCTTGACGTGGCAACACGTCGTGTCCGGGTTTGCAACAAGTCAATCGTCATCCTGAGGATGCCTCGTTGAGAGGTGAAACACGTGTCGATTTCTTACAGAGTTCTTTATGGCTCTTTAATAACAGTTAAGGGGATTATGCTACTAAATATACGTCGTCTATTGTATTTTATAATGGATTTCCGCAAAGTCACATCTGAGTCAATTAACTATCTTAGCTTTATCTACATAAAGCTATACAATCTTCATAGAATTCAACAGTAGCAATATCTTTAATAGTTTTTTTAATAGTAGTTTAGTAGTAAACTGTAGGTTGGCATTAAAGATATCGGGCCCTATCTGAATACCAGCGCTGCGACACTTACTTTTAAATGACGCAGCATCATGCTGTGCTATGAGCCTTTTGGCCTCGTACAGGAGTTTCTGTTTTTATTTTCATTTTACTTCTTTTTAGGGTTCCGTATCTCTAAAGGAAAAAACGGAACTCTTATTGGATCATTTCGTAGTCCGTCAGTCTGTCAAGACCCATTTTCTCAGGAACGCATGGAGGTATCAAGTTGAAATTAATATCAAATACGTAGTTCTATGTTCCCTTGGAGCTCTAAATCAAGCTCTAAAATCGTGCTTCTAAGCCAACTCAATAAAAAATTCGGCCATTTGTGTGACATATTTTGATACTCGCAAATAAATCAAAACCTACAGGGTACTTCTCGTTGACCTAGAATCATATAATTTGGCAGGACGCAAGGTCTCACAGCACAAGTAAAGGAAAAAGTCCGAAAATGGATTATTTGAATTATTTTTTTTTGCGATTATAAACCTACATTTGCAGTTGGAGAATTGACCGTAACGTATATCGAAATATGGGAGAACATGTTTCTCAACTACTAAGTTAAGTTTGTTCCTGAGTTAAATTCATCCCAACTACGGAAGCCTTCATTGTGCGTGGTCCGACACGCACATGGCCGGTCTTTTTTATGTTTCTATGTGTTAGTTTAATTTGTGATCTTCATGTGCGAGTCCCGATAATACTTATTCTTTAGATAGGATATTATACAGGATGTCAGGGACATCGACGCGAAAACTGTTACCATGGATTCAGTACATGATTCTGAACCCCCCTGCGTCGAAAATTTTCAATGGTAATTTTTTTTAAATCTGCTGTTTCGTAGAAAAGTGCAATACCAACGGTGCGGTCAAAATGGAATGATGAATGGAATGGAATAGCTGTTTTTTTTTTTAAATAACAGACGAAATTTTCCAAGCAGCCAAGTTCACAATCATGTACTGAATCCATGGTAACAGTTTTCGCGTCGATGTCCCTGCCACCCTGTATAACTATTATACTATCAACCCGCCCCTGGTTAGCCCACAAGAGAAATTTAGCGACATGTCAAAACATCGAGATTTCTGTTCTATAACTAAGAGAAATGCACATAAACTTTCGGAAAAAATGCTCTAAGCCGCATCAAAATCCATTGTGCAGTTTATAAGATATAAGCGGTCATACAGACAGACACGAAAAGTGCCATTGTTCTATTCTATGTATAGGAAAGGAAAAGGGAGACGACTCGACGGGGGTCTACGTTGGCGTGAAAAAAATGGAGGTTCAAAAGTCGGGGTCCACGAAAATTTATTTGGTTTCGATAGTAAAGAACCAAAAATGTTGGCTTGGCTTTACCTATCAACGTAGGTAGATAAACTACTCAAAAAAATTAAGGGACCAAAAAAATATTCCAAACCAGGAAAATTATAAAGTGGTCTACGAGATAAAAAAGGTTTGGGAACCTCTGGCTTGAACTTTCAGTTTTTATACACTAATACATATTTATTATTATTTAAATGAGTTTTTAGATGAGAAATTTTGATCATGTTTTAGTAATTTATTTAATTTAATTATCGATAAAACATCATGAAATGTTTAAGTATTTAGACACGGAGTGACATTATACTTTATTTTATTACTATTTGCATGCCAAAGTTTAAGGCAAACGTGATGATCTGTTTTTGTCTCTACTTTTAACATCTCTTGCATGCTGACAATTTGTGTTGTATGTTTACTCATGTTTGAGCAAATAAATTACAGACAGCTGCGCTGTTGGGCAGACAGACAGCTGTGTTGCTGGGGAGTTTGTTGCACCGCTCCTTCTTCCCAGCTTTTTTTGGGGAACTGTCTTATGTTATTTTGACGTTCCAAAAGTGCTGATTCTCAACCTAGTACATGCCTTTTTTTTAATGATTATCTTAACTTTTTTTTTCTAAGAGTACTATATTGTCATTGTAGTGATTGTACCACATTTACTTACTGCATTGTCGTTTCCAGCTTGTATTCTTTAACATATCTAACGAAACTAAGTGCTTGGGTTGGAATTCTCACGCGTCAATAATTTTTTAATTCAATGGGTGTATGAACTCGGTATTCAATGTTCATTTACAATGTCTTTAGAGCTGACCTAACGAGATCCAGTAAACTGATACCACTGCAGCGCTTCCGACTAAGTTCTGCTTACACCTGCATTAGCACAGCTCTAAGTTATAACGAGGTTTTAGAAACACAACTCCACCTTAGCTTTTACCAGTTGGCAACATAGGTCGCTATTGTGCATCCTGTACTGTTGCATCGCAGTATAATGTAAACAGGTATATTAGACCAGCATTATCTAAACCAGAACCGCACGTCTTTGACAACTTTTGTGCACTTTTCCTGATGACAGTGATGCGGACAAGTTTATTGATGTTCCTTCCATTCATTATCATATATACAGGGTGTTAGGCAGACGGTTGAACATACGAAAATGTCCACAATTTTTTTCTTCACAGGACTACATCGACGAAAATGCATACGTTGCATTTTCGCAAATGTATACGACGTATACATTAGCGAATTCTATTATTAATAATATTTCCTTTATTTCATTTATATACATATTATTTACATTTTTAAATATTTTAATAAAAAGAAAAGGGAAAACAAAAACATTTAAAAATATTTATTAATAATATTTTATTATTAATATTTTTATTTACAAAAAATTTACATGTTAGATTCTACAATTATGCTAGATGAAAAAAAAAGTAGGTAGATAGAGTAGGTAGGGTAGGTAGGGTAGATAGGGTAGGTAGGGTAGGTAGGGTAGGTAGGGTAGGTAGGGTAGGTAGGGTAGGTAGTGTAGGTAGGTAGGGTAGGTAGGGTAGGTAGGGTAGGTAGGGTAGGTAGGGTAGGTAGGGCAGGTAGGGTAGGTAGGGCAGGTAGGGAAGGTAGGGCAGGTAGGGCGGGTAGGGCAGGTAGGGCAGGTAGGGCAGGTAGGGCAGGTAGGGTAGGTAGGTAGGGTTTAGTGCTACCCGTGCGAAGTCGGGCCGGGTAAAGCTAGTAAAATATACATAAAGATAGTCAAACATAAAGATTAATTCAAAACCTATTGTTTTTTTCAGCTCTTGTTGCCGCCGCTGAAAAGCTCATTATTATTTTTAAGCGTCTAAAGAATTTTTACGTTTCATATTTTAAATCAATTCCCTATATTAGGTATATTTTGACAAAAAACATTACTAAATATAAGCAATTTATTTAATTAAAGTTACAAAATTTCATAAACTTCGTAGATTTTAATTTAATAAAGCTTGGATTCTGCTCTCGTTTTCATAAATGCCATTCTTGCCTACTTACAAAAGTTATGGTAACTGAATGGAAATTATAGTTTTACATGCTAACATTAAACGTAAACATAAGTAGCGTTAATCTTATTACCCACATACGTGTCAGGTACGTAGTATTTCAAATCTTAAGGCTAAGCGTATGCTGTGACGCAGGTCCATGCGCAGGTCACGCGGGCATTTTTTGTAATGCATGAATATACTGACAGCTGCGTACTCTGCGGCGTAGGCACGTGCGACGCAGACATGTATCTGTTCTGCTCTGCGCCAATTTGTAGAGCCGACACAGATTTCTACGCGACGCGTGCAGGTCTTCACTTGTTTTTCTGCTGAGACGCAGGTAACGCAGCACAGCCGTCTATTGTTTGTACTAGCTAGGACGCGAATATGTCCGTGTAGCTGCATCGCAGCATGCGCTCGCGGCCTATGTCTGCCTCGCCTACCCAACCCTGCTAAATCTGTACTGTGCTGTGCTGCGTTACCTGCGTCTCAGCATACGCTTAGCCTAACACATGCACATTAGATAGTAATTATTCTAAATTCCAGGCTATCATTAAGAATAAGAACGGCCCAACTGAAAATAAAAAAAAACTTACCTACTAACCTACTTACTTACCTACTTAACTGTGACGTTTTCTTAGAAATTGTATTCTTCGTGTCGCGTCGTGCGACAAGTCGCGCTGGTCTGCACAAGCCTTTAAGCTTCGTGCAGACTGGCGCCACGCGACTCTAACAAAACAATTTCTACAAAAACTTTACGGTAGAACAATTACCAGTACCAGTCTGCACGAGGCTTTATACACTTGAATATTAGAAAGAATAAATATCACGTCTTTTGTTGTTACTACATAGACCGTAGTCAGCAGCTGTATACAACAGTTGGTTCATTTTTAAGACGGGATTTCAGTCCGTCTTGAATTTCCTTTTCTTTTGTATATTTATAGACATAGCAAACAGAAATATTTATTTCTAAGTACTGAATTAAATCGAACAATAATAAGGATGTTTACGCCTTATGGTGGATTCCCACAGTACGAGTAGTGTTGACAAGCTAGCTCGCATCTCTTCGGGTGGTACGGCAGCGTTACCATGACACGTGCAAGAACCACGAAGTAAATACTCCGTGGCAAGAACCAACGTTCCTTTTTAGGGTTCGGTAGCCAAATGGCAAAAAAGGAACCCTTATAATTTCGTCATGTCCGTGGGTCCGAATGACATACAGACATCTTTCATGGAGAAGATTGGCACTATAACAATAAAAAATTTAAAGAACACCTTCTTTCAAATTTTTTATTCGGTGCACCGCTACATTGTTTGGTGGTGATAATGAAAAAAATAATAATAAGGGCGATGACTCACCATACGTGTCACCGAAGGATGGAAAAAATAAATTAAATGCAAATAAACGTGTGTATCCCATAATTAAAAAGATGATGATGTTTCCAAGTGACTTTTAAAGTCAATAGTTTGTAAGGTATGGGATATTTTCGGTTACAACCACAGTAACTTTGTTTTTCATAGTTTTTTCGAGAAATACATTGAAATTTACACGAATTTTTTCAGTCGATAAAATCAATAATTGGTGTGTGAAAAATATTCATCCCCACTAGAAACCCTTCATTGTACGTGGGCCGACACTCACTTGGCCGGTTTGTTTAAACCATGTTCTTCATTGGTTTTGGTCGTGGGCTCTCGTTCCACAATACTCATTTGTTTTATGCATGAGCCATGCCTTGCTTTGCCTTGAGGGGATCAATTGCAATTGTCAATTTTTACGTAATTGATACACATTGAAGCGCAAATCAATCGTCTACCAAATGCAATTGAAGCGATTGCCAATATCAATACAATTGAAATTGATCGTTTCGGAGACCGTCTGTTATTGTTGTCTATGTTGATATTGTGCAGTTCAACCGTGTCATTCGTTTAGTTGGCCACTTTCCTTACGATGACATAAAATAATTCCTTCACGAGATGTTCTCTGTTTATCCTGTATATTTAATTAAATCATGAGATTGATGATTGAGATGTGTTCTAATATTTTTACTGCATCTTTACACCTTTTTTTTTTTTTTGACGGTGGGTAATTATCAAATAACTTCTCCCGCTCTGGACGGAGTGGGAGGGTGTGTCAGACTTTTACTGACTAAAACCCACCCGTGTTCCTTGCGTTGCCTGTGTGCCGGGGCCGCGATATCCCTTTCGGACAAACTCGTAACCCCCTTTTTTTTTTTTTTTTTTTTTTTTTTTTTTTTTTTTTTTTTTTTTTTTTGAGGGTGGGAAATCATCAAATGACTTCTCCCGCTCTGGGCAGAGCGAGAGGGTGTGTCAGACTTTTACTGACTAAAACCCACCCGTGTTCCTTCCGTTGCCTGTGTGCCGGGGCCGCGTTATCCCTTTCGGACAAACCCGCAACCCCAGCAGGCATTGGTCTTTCGACCCCGTCGGTTGCTCGGTGCTGACATCTCTTTGAGGCGCGCGTGGAACACAACGCGCCGTCGACACGGGCCTGGTCCTTATCGGACGGCGAGCTGCCCATTGCTCACCGTCCGCAAGCCCGCGCCTACGGTGGCCGGAAGTCGGCTCTGGACTCCCGACGCCCGGGGCGTCTCCTGCGGCGACTAGGGCCGCGAGGGCGTGCAGCTTGCATCTCCCTCGCGCGCTCCGCCTCCTCCTTCGCGAGCATAACTGCTTCGCAGAAGGAGGTGACGGCCTCCCATGCACTCTCGCTCCGAACCATGGCCTGAACCAGGGCCGGACGCGAGAGATCGCCGCCGCCGATCGCCTCCGTGAGGACACGGCGGTGCTCCGCCCAAGCCGGGCAGACCTCCACCGTATGCTCCACCGTGTCCTCCGGGCGATCCACACAGTGGTGACACCCGGGCGTTTCCTCCCGCCTTACGCGGAACAGGAACCTCCCGAAACAACCGTGTCCGGTGAGGACCTGCGTCAGGCGGAAGGTGAGGACGCCATGGCGCCTCTCAAGCCACTCCTCAAAGAGGGGACTTATCGCCGCAATTGTGGCGTGCCCAGCGCTGGGTTGCGACAATCGCACACTCCATGCCGCCATGAGATCCCGCCGGAGCTCTGTCCGCTGTGCCGTGATTTCTCGCGGCAGCGGAGTTACACCCCGGCGCTTCGCCTCCTCGCGCAACTCCCACATGTGCGCGAGGACTTTCGCCTCCAGATCCCATGGCGGTAGTCCGGCAAGGAGGCTCGCCGCCTCACGGGAGACCGTGCGGTATCCCCGGACCAGCCTGATGGCCATGACCCTTTGGGACGCGTTCAACCGCCGGGCCGGTCGCAGCCTCAATGAACGCGCCCACACCGGTGCCCCGTAAAGGGCCATGGACCGCACGACCCCCGCGTAAAGCCTCCGGCAGGAGGCGTTTGGACCCCCCAGGTTGGGCAGGAGCCGCTTCAAAGCAGCCCCAGCCCTATCCAGTTTGGGAGCCAAACGTCGGAAGTGCTCCACGAAGTTCCACCGGCTGTCGAGGACGAGTCCCAGGTACTTCATCGTCGACTCGACACCGATGTGAACCCCTCCCGCCGTAATCTGGGAACCCGACAGTGGCGCGTTCCGAGGACCATAGAAACACATGGCCTCGGACTTGTGCAAGGCCACCTCGAGTCCCAGTTGCCGGATCCTTTCGACGATTGTCGCAACCCAACGTGTCGCTAGTTCGGCCGCCGCCTCATGCGACCTCCCCTGCACCAGGACCAGCGTGTCGTCAGCGTAGCAAACCACGCTGACGCCGCTAGGGAGGTCGGCGCGCAGCACCCAGTCGTAGCCGATGTCCCACAGATGCGGCCCCAGGACCGATCCCTGTGGGACACCGCACGACATCTCTCGCCGGTTCCACTCACCGTGGTGACCGGGGTAGATGACGGCCCTGTCCGTCAAATAGGCCTCGACCACTCGACAGAGGTAGGTCGGCATCCGGTGATACCGGAGTGCCTCCCTAATGCAACTCCAGGGCAGGGTATTGAAGGCATTGGCGATGTCAAGAGACACCGCCAAGACTACCCCACCCCGGGCAACAGCATCCCCCGTCGTGAGGGCTCGAACGCGCATGATGGCATCCACCGTAGAGCGCCCCTTGCGGAAACCATACTGGCTCTCCGCCAAATCCGGCCCCACTCGCACCAGCTGCCCGACAAGGCGGTCTGCAATTACTCTTTCAAAGAGCTTGCCCACCTCATCGAGCAGCACGATGGGCCGGTAAGCGGACGGAGAGTCCGCCGGGCGCCCCGGCTTCTTGATGAGGACCAGTTTCCTCGTCTTCCAACGAAGTGGGAACTGGCCCCTCTCCAAGCATGCGCTTAGGAGCCCCCGAAGTCGAGGCCCGAGAGCCTCTAAGGCCAGAACCCAGGCTTTTCCAGGTAAGCCGTCGGGTCCTGGGGCGGTATTTTTGGCACTCAGCCTACGTACCGCCACTCTCAAATCTACCTCGGTCACCTCCGGAGATTCGTCGTCGTCGTCAATGGTGTGGTCCGCATCGGGCACCGCAGGAAACTCGTAACCCCCTAAGGTTACATTTGTGAGCTGAGCGTAACGGTAAGTTTAATGTTCTCCCATTTAGTTTATGTAGCCTATTCTAACTAATATAATAAAAATAATAAACTCAAAACTCAAACACAAAGCACTTATTTCAATTAAACCATTTACAGGCACTTTAGAATTGTCAAATAGTCGCGTCAGTTAGTCAGAAAATTGAAGCTAGTTGCCCATTCCAAAACGTAGATCTTTATGGAAAAGAACGGGCAAGAAACTCCAAGGAATATTATACTTGATACTAACGATCGTTAGGAAGTATGGCAAGGCAAAGAGCTTCACGGACGGTTTTTCCGGGCCCTCCGTGCGCCTGATGTAGACTTTTTGGCGTCTGTATGCTGGCTGCGTTTCGGCGACCTCTTCGGAGAAACCGAAGGTTTTGTCTGTGCGATTATGGATGAAGTTATCATGACGAATAATTATCGGAAATAGATTGTCAAGGACGGTACGGTTAACATCTGTTGGTAAAAAAAATGTGAACAATATGTATGGAAAATGAAATATAGAATCCTAACTAATATTATAAATGCGAAAGTGAGTTTGTTTATTTATTTGTTTGTTTGTTTATAATTTTTATTCATAATCTATAAAGTTTACGTCAAAGAAAACGGGATTGATAGATTTATTAACCTGAAATCAGTCATTTTCTTTGCATCATTTGTATAGTAGCGTTTTGGTAGGTATAAGTAGGTAAATGGAGTAGGCAATGTAATATTTTTCAAAAATTTCAAAGATGTAAATAACAATGACCGTCCAAATTCAGGATCAGCGAACTGAACTTATCCCCCTGCGTCGAGGCGTGAGACAAGGGGACGTAATTTCCCCGAAATTGTTCTCTAACGCATTGGAGGATGTGTTTAAGACGCTGAACTGGGAAGTGCGTGGCATTAACATTAACGGCGAGTACTTCGCACACTTGAGATTTGCAGATGACATCGTCATACTGGCCGAATCGCTGCATGACTTGCAGCTGATGCTGGACGGCCTAGTTCATTCTTCAGTACGCATTGGTCCCTGGATGAACTTGGACAAAACCCAGGTTATGTTCGTCGAACACGTCACTCCTGGACCGATTGCTGTCAATAGCGGTGCTCTCGAGGCTGTTCGAGAATATGTTTACCTCGGGCAAACTCTGCAGTTTGGTAAGAACAACTTTGAGAGAGAGGCTAACAGAAGAATTCAGCTGGGCTGGGCAGCGTTTAGGAATCTTCGTCGAATCTTCTCGTCGCGTATTCCACAGAGCCTAAAGACGAAGGTCTTCAATTCTGTTATGACTTACGGAGCCGAAATATGGACACTCATGGTACGGTTGGTCGATAAATTCAAGGTCGCTCAGCGAGCTATGGAGCGGGCTATGCTTGGAGTCTCTCTGAGGGATCGAATCCGGAACGAGGTGATCCGGCAGAGAACCAAAGTTGTCGACATAGCTCCCAGAATAAGCAAGCAGAAGTGGCAGTGGACCGGCCATATAAGTCATAGAACCGATGATCGCTGGGGTAGAGGTATTCTTGAGTGGAGACCGCGAATCGGCAAGCGTAAGGTGGGACGCCCTCAGGCTAGGTGGAGCGACGATCTTCGCAAGGGTAGCTGCTGGATGAGAGTTGCCGAGAATCGAGTTGAATGGCGTGCAATTGGAGAGGCCTTTGTCCAGCAGTGGACTGCTATAGGCTGATGATGATGATGATGTTCGAAATTGTCTATGGTTTAGTGATGCGGTATAATATAATAATATATATAATTTTATGTTCAGGTGTTATCGATGCCGATGCTGCAATTATAATTATAAAAAATCCACACATAGAGTAGATTATATTATTTGAATATTGTAAAGTTTTTTATTTGTTTTTATTACCAAAACTTTCCTTTAAATATATTAGTTTTATTGATAGACACTTTTTATGTAAAAAAAATATTAATAGCAAAAATTTAAATTGCTAAGTTCTTCTATTGTATCATTTTTTTTTTCAGACGCTTTATAGTCTTTTGGTATACACCTACTACATTATATATTTTTCAATAAATGTGTATTAAATACTCTTTGTACATAATGTGGATAATTATATTGATTATGTCACATCACATATTTCAGTAACAAAAATAAATTTCGACGAGACAAAAAGGATGTCAGTCGTTTAACGTTTTGTATGAATTCGAAAATTGTCCCAGATTTTCGCTTTTATTCGTGTATAAGCAGTATACTTATTTAATAGTTTTGTGGTGATCCACAGGATTAAAAAGTGTTTATGATAATATGTGTACCTATTGTAGTAGACGCGTATTCCATCATTGACGTGCAGATATCGTGTTCTATTCCCAGGCTGGTTCAATGTAACTGATTATTCAACTGCTTTTAAAATGACATAATGTTCACACCACAGGGAAGTAACAAAATATTTTATAATTAACTTTATTATGTTACGAGAAGTTAACTTTAATACGAGAATGGTAATTACCTACATTAAGGCGGTTTTCATCATAAAACGGGTAACATGAAGGAGCCACTCATAATTAAATAAGTACAAAGGTAAACATAAAAAAACATTTATGTTTAGTTACTATCGTAAAAATAGACTTAGCTAAAAGTACCGACTCATAACATATAAGAAATAGATAAAACTAAATTTGAAGTTGTCGCTAAATCTAATATAATAATGGCAGGTCCTAATCGAATGAGTTTAAATGGTTTTTATATAAAAATAATTTGAACGAAGCTGTAGGGAGTTACCGAACAATTGCATTTTTATCTCCATGGCTTCCAAATTAAATTACTTTTAACCGAAACCCGATAGTAAATAAATAAACAAAACTCTTTATATTTGGAGCTATAACACCGAATGTTTTTTCTCTTTGCCAATATAAATTCCAATCGAATTTTGATATTTCCAATTACGGTAAAAATACATATCGTGCGACACGCAGACTAATTGCCACCAAGCCAGTACCGTGATGACGCGCGTTTTATTTTATTTAGCTACCACTAACAATTTCATTCGATAAGCTCCATATAATATAAAAACATCGATGTAAAATAATATCGATTACATTAAAGATGTATATCCACACCGCGTTGTACTCAGGTAATTGGCTTCAGGTTTGATATTCAGGTAATTGGCTGAACACAGGTACTTGGCCCGTTGTTTCAACCCTACACTTTGGCTTGCATAAATTATGAAAATACTAGTCCTAGTGGATAATTTTGTAGGTCTTAGTCTATAATTACAAGGAGTGAACTCGCTTGGCGCACTCACATTACTTACACTCCAGGCCAGAATGAGCTTAGTGTAAATAATGGAAAAAGTTATTATAAAGAGCAACTAGTTTTCTTATTATTCACATTCATGCCACTAGAGTATAAATAATATTACAATGTTTATGTAATTTAAATGCAAATTATATTTTAAGGATGTAACAGATATTTTCCGATAGGATTAAGTCGATACGATGTGCACTCAATCTTTAGTTCGAAGCAGAGCATCTCATATAAATACAGTCACTTGCAGATGTAACGCTTGTCATTCGGGCCCCAAGTGTACCATATATACGTACATAAATAATACAAAGTTGCTAGTTACTAGACACTAGTTCCGTATATCCACGGAAGGGACATTCAAACAATTTGTAATGGATATACCATTAATATCGTCATAATGATATCGACCACTTATCGTAAATTACTCATGCTGAGCTTACTTGAAGAACATGGACAAAACTGAGCATTAATAATGAAGTTTATTTGTGGAATTCTTTATCGTGCGGGTATCTAACTGTTTTTCTGTTTATCGTTTTAGCATTTTGACGCTTTCAAGGTTTGGTGTATTGTTAAAGAAGTTTATGAAAAGTAATGCTTTTAATTTAATCAAATACGCGCCTAAAATAAAGGGAATCCCGTCGTTGTAGAATTTCTCGTTTCTTAATTATGGACAGTAACTTTATGCGCGAATAGATTGATCAGCAACTCGAAACAAAAGCAACAATATTTTCGGGAACAACTCTATTACCACGAGTTACAATGTAACGAAGCCGATTTGGGACGATTCTAATTTTGAGAAAATCCCCCCGCGGCTAAATAAGGGCAGAACGAAACCCGGTCTATCGGTCCGCTGGCTCTGCAAAAAGTTTGAAGGCTTTAATTTTGCCGGTTGTTAATTCGTGCGCGACCGATTCAAAGGCAGTGTCGGCTATTATTAAAAGCGTAAATTGTCAAACAGATGTACCAAACGACTTTGGTTGCGTCCCGGCTGCGTTAAAACGCAATGAAAATGGCCGTGCGCTATTAAGCCCCATCGACATTTTACATGACCTTGTTGATTGGCTGTTAATCAAATGAATGTACATATCAGTTAATTATCGTGTATATACTTACATACTTATATATTGTTGATGTGTTAAATCTTTCCTCTTGCTTTGCTTTAATCTGAGGGAGTGATTTCGTGAAAAGGGACGGAAGTGTGTAACAGGAAGCCGGAGAAGCGCGCGCTATTTGATTTGACCAATGAGCGCTTGCGGTGCCAGAGTTAGCCGACAGATGGTATTTTCCAAGAGGTTGGTATTGTCAGCCAAAATGTCAGACGTTACGTATCATATGCGACTACTGTGAGGATCATTTGTGGTGTGACCGTCAGACTGCCAAGTCTTAGGTCTCGAGTTCGAACCCAAGGCACGCACCTCTGAATTTTCGGATTCATGAGAGTATTGTATAATTATCACTTGCTTCAAAAACAGGGAAGGAAAACATCGTGAGGAAACCGGCATGCCTGAGAGATATTTCTCGACGGCATCTGAAGCCAAGATAGAGGCCCATGGGCGGCTTTAAAACTCTGGAACCAGGTTATTCACTAACCACACGAAAAGAAGAGAAGAGAAGAATTAATTTTACTTTTACATTAACCGTTATTTAGTTCCATCATTACATTACGTATTAAAATAATGTTTTCCAAAGCCGGCAAAATTATTGCGGATAAACTGCAAGATCTCAAAGCTTCTAGTAACTTATCAAAAGATTTTAACGAACTTTTAGATTAAATTATTAAGACCGTAATCACTCTTATCACCCTTTCTTAATCTGCTTTACCTTTAACAAAATAAGTGAAACTAAATTCGAGAAAATGTGCTTACTGAAAGCTTATTCAAATTAGGTCAATTAGTCGTGCCGGCGTAGCTCTATGCCTACGTAAGTATTTATCTCTAAACGCGGAACAAAGTAACAAATAGGCAAATGTTTATCATTTTAATTGCTGAGTCAATATAATCTTTGTAAAGAATTTTGCTGAGTCATTGGGGAGAATGGAGGCTGTAGCTCTGTTCTAGAAGATCAGTGAATAGTTGACCGTGTTTGTTCAGGGTATCTAACCCTGTTCGTGCCACACATACGACTTAGAGCTATTTAATATCGAGTCGAGATCTTGGCCACTGGGACATGTTGGACGGTTGAGACGCCCGAGTAACTTTGAAAGAACTAGCTCTCGAACAAAATACGCTAGAGTTTGATGTTAGAAATATGTATGTTGAAAAGATATAAAATATACGTATACGTACGTTAGCTATGAGAATTCATCGGTGTTTTTACCTAATAAAGTTATGCATTATTACGTATTCTTTATAATACCACGATCCACGCCTCCTTCAATGACATACATCATGACCACATGTAGTTGTTCTCAGCTTTCAAATAATATACATAATTACCTTCAGTTACACACCTATCTATACGTATATATATAAAAATTAACTGTCGTGCATTAGTCGCTGAAACTCGAAAATGGCTCGACTGATTTGGATTTTTTTTGGTTCGAGAAAAGAAAATTTGTAAAAACCCAAAGGAAAAGTAGAAAAATCGAAATTGAAATTTGACAGGACGTTTGACGGGTCAATAAAGAACACAGGTAATACGTATATAAATGTCAGAGAGCGATGATTTAATCGATGTTTTTGGTATCTTTATTTAGGGCGGGTAACACCGAATGCGGTTGTGAATGTCATGGCGGCGGTGGCGATCACTTTTGATGCGATCGTCACGCGGTACACACACACAAATCCATCGGCTCTAAATTCAAGTTTAACCATTGTTGTGATTTATCATAATCAGTGTTAATCATTGTAATCATTACCTTTTGTGGTTCAGTTTTGTTATAAAATCTGCACGTAAAGTAAGCGCGTTATTTTGCAAGTATTATTTTTAAACACCACATGTACAAGCCCGCGTTGGAGGACCAACAGATGAAGGATCGGCAGCGACACGTGGTGTCTTGGCCGCTCGAACATTGCGTCATATATAAAAGTCGCACCGCGTTGTTCTCCTTAACTACGCAACGAATTTTGAAGCGGTTTTCACCATCATTTTATTCTGGTAACTTTGAAAATAATCGTCAGAATTTAAGGGGGTGTTCTACACATCGAATATAGACAACTTTTACTATGGCACCTAAAGAATTCGCAAAAAAAAACAACTTTCCCTTATACAGGATGCCGCCGTGAAAACTGATACCATGGATTCAGTAAGTACATGATTTTGAACTCCCCGGCGTTGAAATTTCGGTCGTTTTTTTTTTATCTGCTGTTTCATAAAACAATGCAATACCTACGCGGTCAAAATCTATGGAACAGCTGATTAAAAAAAAACCGACGAAAAATTTTAACGGTTCAGAATCATGTACTGAATCCTAGTAACAGTTTTCGCGTCGATGTCCCTGCCAGCCTGTATATACCCGATCGGGCCATTTAGTATAAGAAGGTCGATTTTTTTTTACTATTGATAGACTTGCATTATGAACCATAGTTATAAGTTATCAGCCCATTGTCTTCCTACGGATAACGATAACCCTTCCTCTCAATTGACTTTTACGACAATCTCGGGGTATAGATATTCTACGTTTTTCTTTACTCCATTTTCAACGTGGAATATATTCATATTCTACTCTACAGTATTGGAAAGGAAATTATAACCTTAGAAAAATATTATCTCATAATGTACTAAGGTTTCTTCCATTACTTTGGAGGAAAAAGAAAGATTGAAACTTGAGGCGACTTTCCTGTTGTGGCTTCGATCGGTGTTGATGTTAACGGACCTCATTTTATTGCCTTCATATCCAGTTAATACTAAATTGTATTTATATTAGGAAGAAAAGTACTTATTACGTCATGCAAATATGATCAAGGGTTGTGATACCTACGTATCTGCTGATGTCTAAGATGTCATTCGTCAGTATTCGAGCTCGAGGGCGACATACAGCCTCAGGAGGTGCATTCAAAAACCGTTTTCAGTGGTGTATTTAAACAGTGTGACTGGAGACGGCCTAGCCTGTGGTTGGACCTGCCCAGGGGAATGCTCCGTACGTGTTCCTCTGATGGACTGTCCTGTTCCAAATTACACGCCTTTCTACGTGAAGCTTTGACGGAAGTATTACACGAGGGTTCACACATAGTAGAGTGATGTGATTTATATTTTTCTATGGCTCTTTGATGCGTGAAATAAGCGATCCGTACAAAAATGTGTGAGTGCCCCTTGAAGTAACATAGGTACCGCAATAACTATTCAAATTTAAGATTGCTATAGTTAGTAAATGTGTAATGAATGACGGTGACGTGTGCAGTGAGTCATCTAGCTTAATCAAGTGCCTCCGTTCATTCGTACACAGAAACGATGCAGAGTTATATTTCTTTACAAAAAACGCTTAATTAAAAGACATAATATTTTCTTTTCATATTTTATTTTTCTAAGTGCCTACTTAAAATTATCGTTAAGTAAATATTTTAAATAAAAACTTAAGAGCAAAAGGAACTTATTAATATTTGCATGCATAAAACGCCTTTTGATATTTTTCCTCTTAGTAAGATGAACTCGGAAACGGTAAAAAGAAAAGAAGCAATCGTAAGTAGGTTCCTAATGTAAGTTCTACGTTATAATTGCCGCATTTTTCATAACAATAGGCAGGTAGGCCCAGGCCTATCTATAAAATGTTCAGAATCCATTTGGCATCCGCATCAGAGAATCCATTTGCCTTTTAAGAGCTTTAATGATTTGTGCAAAAATTCCTCCATCTTGGATGATTAATTTGCGTGATATTCGATGAATCATTATCTTCAGTAGCGGTAATTATCGGCAAAGTTTTGGATTTGCATATTATGACGTTAAGTGTCTTAAAGACCTCATCAGTCATTGTTTTTTACTGTACACACAAATTAAAATAATAATAATAATACTTAATTTGGAGACAGCAAACTTTGAAAGTTAGAGGATTTTTGTAAGTCAGAGAATTGATCCCATACTTATTATCAACTATACTCCATTTCAAATAAGATTAGACATTTAAGTAAGCCTTTTTGACAGTCCGTTCAACCGATTTTGCTTCTATTGCGTTGGTAGCAATGGTATGGTATTGGTTATTGTTATTGTAATCACTTTTTGCTTTTAATGCCATCCTTTTGCCTACGGTATAGAAGTCAGAATCGGTTGAACGGACTGTAAAAAGGTTTGTTTAAATGTGTAATCTTATTTCAAATGGAGTTTTAGTTCTTACTTAAAAATACTGATATTCGTGGATGACGGCACCTATTTTCTATATTTATGTATTAACGATTTGGTAAGAACGTAGATGGATAATCACAGCCATAAAGTGTAATTTTAAATGTATGTATGTAAATCTACAAGCCGTTTTCAGCGAGTCCGTGCGGCGACGATGCAGCCGTCGTGAAATAATAGTTTCCAGGTACACTGAAATCAATAATATTTTGGAACATTACTTTATGTAGATAAGTATATACTGAGTAGCTATTTAAACGTTTTAGTCCTGAAAATTATAAATTACTTTTCTTTTCAGGTAAGTTGATACTACCATCATACATATACATTAACCACAGCCCTTTTTTGGGGTATACCTGTACCTGAATTAGTTATAGGTGACCTAATTCAGGTGTCAAATATTTGGTATGTAGACAAGCACACAGCAGGCACATAAGTACTTATTGGAGTGTCACTTATGTAGCTGAATGTTTAACGCGGGACGCGGCGCTGCGCCAGTGGTAGCGGTTAGTGGCTCGCGTAAAATATAGCCCGCCACCGAACGGTTCAAACGAGGCATTGCACATTATTATTAATTGTTATTACTAAACCCGCTCGGGTGCTCTTTTTCAGAAAGTTTAGAAGTGTGTGCTAAATACTATTCTATTTCATAATAAGAAAAATACTGAAACAAATCATCTGAAAATTAATATAAATTGTGAAACTTACACGTTGTCATAATATTTTCCAATTTCCAATACAGTAGCAAATCGTTCCGGCTTCGAATAGTTCTTCCATGCTCTGAAGCTTTTAGCATAGGTCCCCATCACAGACCCTGGGTATTTTATAGAGTCCACGAGGAACTGCCAAGATTTGTGATGATTGCACAGATCTGAAAATGGTACAATGAATGCATTAGAAACACGAACGAGGATAATATAAAACTGTCGACAAATCTGTGAAATAAAATCTGAAAACTCGACAAAAAGGTCTGTAACAAAAAGCGCAAAAAAGTGTTGTTTTGTTCCAAAATTAATCAATTTTAATGCTGACTGTGCACAATAACTAAAATAATAATAAAAAAATCCGACAAATACAAATTGAACCTAAATAATCACTACACAATAAAATGTCGGTATCTAGGTAGTTCATTTGGCGAATAAATACTTTTTTTTTTAATATAAATTATTGCTCTAGAATTGGGCAAGTCTAACAAAGAGCTAGCTGGTTTTGAAAACCTTACCTTCAGGAGAAAACCTCGGGTGGGATTTGTCGTCGCAGCCAGGTTGCACGACAGCCCCAAAGCCCCTATAGTTAGGCCAGAAGTCAACGGTACCCAGTTCCTTCCTGCTGCCGTATCTGTTAGGGTCTGAGTGGATGACGTCCACAAACTTGGCAGATCCAGGGTTTAACCTCTCAAATGATGGTTTGCCATCAAATACGACGCCTGCAGGGTCTAAACCGGTGATCCTGTTAGAGTCATTATCGTTTAATGAACAGAGAAATTATAGAGGTTATTCCTCTAAATGGAGCATGAAATTATGGGGTATATTGGTACAAATAATATTGCAATGTAACGGGAAGGAACATATTTTGTTTTAGATGTAGGTCTTGGTCAAATTTTTATCGACTTTTTATTTAGGTACGCACTCGAAGATTCTCCATTAATCAGGCTTTAAAGTAACATTCTAAATACGAATCCCGGTCAGTGCGTCATCTTAGGGGCGGCCCTAAAAACACTGACCTTTAAAACAGCAAATATTGGCCAACACTAGATCTTTCATCCAAATATTTGCATTGGGCTTAAAAGCGGTACTTAAAATATTAAACAGACGAAGTAAGCGAATATTTACCAAGGCAATTGGACTCCTTTCCACGCCAGTTTGTTGCCAGTGATGCCAACAATATGCGCACCCAGGGAATGGCCCACTAAGTGCGTCTTATTCAAATCCAGGCCGTGCGCGGACAGGTTCAGCAGAACGTCAGCAAAGTCCGCAGCGAGCTGAGTAAGACATCGTTGTACTCATTATAACCGAAATTTGTATTCATAGTGGCCGAAATTAAGACTTCCCGCGTTTAAAGTCGCCATTTTATTGCACAAACTTGCTTGTCTTTATTATAACTGCCGGGTATTCAACATTTTTGGTAGCACTTTAAATGTTATGTATGTACGTTTGAAGCTTGTTTTACACACAGGGACGTGTAGACTTCAGAGAACAAACTTAATATTCATGCAATGATATACATTACCTACGATCCCGCTTCGAGCAGAAATAAAGGAAGCATTGAGACTGTCGACAGCACTTTTATATACTTATATCATTTAGAGCAGAAGAGAGTAGTGAGAGTGGAGGGATATTGGCATTAGGAATTGATACTTTATATTCTTTAAAGTGAATGAGTGAGTGCGTGTCGGACCACGCACAATGAAGGGTTCCGTAATTGGGATGAATTTATCCCAACAACAAATTTAACATTGTAGTTGAAAAACATACGGAATGTATGGGAGATCATGTTTTTCAAACCGCAAATTTAATATGGTCGATCATTACTCGTTAACCTGTAAAGCCTACTTAGCTCTGATAGTTTTCCTTTTAATTTCGTTATATATACTACTGCTGTGAATTTTTTCACAAGTCTAAGTACAACCATTTAGGTAGAAGGGGGGGGGGGACACATGACTCTAACAAAAAATTTCAGTTAAAAGCTTAATATTTCGCAAACGGATCCCTGAATCTAAAAATGGATTTCACAAACTTATTTTTGAACGACCTTTCTAACCATACCCCACAAGATGGGGTAGAAGAGAAAAAAAAAAAACATCCTCACTTTACGTGTAGCGAAGGTACCCTAAAAAAAAATATTTTTAACAATTTTATTTTACCACTTTGTCGGCATAATTAATATGTATACATATGCCAAATTACAGCTTTCTAGTACTAACCGTCTCTGAGCTAACCCGCGGACAGACAGACGGACAGACAGACAGACAGACAGACAGACGGACATGGCGAAACTATAAGGGTTCCTTGTTTACTACGGAACCCTAAAAAGGAAGAGATGAGAAACTTTTGTAAAAAATTGACGTGACACACTGCCGTTTTTCGCGTACGCTTGCTTTTGCCACACGCGTTTATAATACCGAATCCACAATCGTACTGCTAAACCCACTGTTAAGTGCAAATACGTATAGGCGCGTATAAGTGCGTTCGGTTTTTTGAAATGTGAGATGTAGCGCGCTTCAAGGTATTCTCGTATGCGAAACGACTATAACAGACTTATCAGATGCAATACATACAACTTTTGTGATAGAGATTTATCTTAGTAAAATTATTCATAAACTCACCTTAAATGCATTGGGTATAGCCCAAGCTAAGTAAGACTGAGGGATCGAACTATATATCGGAGCGGCTAGACGATCCCAGTTCAAGAGAACAACATTACTCTGCCCTTGCTCCAAATACGCTGTTATTACAGCAGTCACCGCAGGCCCCTTGGGATGACCTGTAAATTATTTTTTATTATTTCCTCTCTCTGAGCTCTGACCTTAAGCTGATTATCGTAATAAGCAGTATGAATAATGGCAGTGAAGTCTACTTTATGTTGTTTTGTTAGATTTAGACCTTATGCCGTTTCCTCTTTGCTCGGTGCGGTATCGTTTCTGTATAGTATGCTCGGTATACCGAAACGATTTTTTTTTTGAGGGTGGGAAATCATCAAATGACTTCTCCCGCTCTGGGCGGAGCGAGAGGGCGTGTCAGACTTTTACTGACTAAAACCCACCCGTGTTCCTTCCGTTGCCCTTGTGCCGGGGCCGCGATATCCCTTTCGGACAAACCCGCAACCCCAGCAGGCATTGGTCCTTACGGACCCCGTCAGTTGGTACTGACATCTCTTTACACATCACAACGCGCCGTCGACCCGGGCCTGGTCCTTATCGGACGGCGAGCTACCCATTGCTCACCGTCCGCAAGCCCGCGCCTACGGTGGCCGGAAGTCAGCTCGTGACTCCCGACGCCCGGGGCGTCTCCTGCGGCGACTAGGGGCGCGAGGGTGTGCAGCTTGCATCTCCCTCGCGCGCTCCGCCTACTCCTTCGAGAGCATAACTGCTTCACAGAAGGAGGTGACGGCCTTCCATGCACTCTCGCTCCGAACCAGGGCCGGACGCGAGAGATCACCGCCGCCGATCGCCTCCGTGAGGACACGGCGGTGCTCCGCCCAAGCCGGGCAGACCTCCACCGTATGCTCCACCTTGTCCTCCGGGCGATCCACACAGTGGTGACACCCGGGCGTTTCCTCCCGCCTTATACGGAACAGGAATCTCCCGAAACAGCCGTGTCCGGTGAGGACCTGCGTCAGGTGGAAGGTGAGGACGCCGTGGCGCCTCTCTAGCCACTCCTCAAAGAGGGGACTTATCGCCACAATTGTGGCGTGCCCAGCGCTGGGTTGCGACAATCGCACTCTCCATGCCGCCATGAGATCCCGCCGGAGCTCTGTCCGCTGTGCCGTGATTTCTCGCAGCAGCGGAGTTACGCCCGCGTTTCACCTCCTCGCGACACTCCCAGATGTGCGCGAGGACTTTTGCCTCCAGATCCCATGGTGGTAGTCCGGCAAGAAGGCTCGCCGCCTCATTATTTACGGACCTGACGTTATGAAATATAGGTGCTCGGTAAGCTTTCGGTACCGAGTATGCTAATCTCGCACGGCTGACGTACAGACCAGTGAGGAAAGGGCTTTAGTTTAAATAATTCTAACGCAAATAAATGTGCCAGAGATCACTTCATCCGAATCAGAATCCGAGCTCGACTTAGTCTTTGTATTCGGAAAACTGTTCATTCCCATTAATAATGTTAACATAGCCGAGAAAGTATACTTATACCTAAACCACACTTGAAAATTGTTTCTAAGTAAGATATGAATGTATATTACGTGTATTAGGGAGATGAGGTATGCTTAATAAGTAAATATTTGTCGTATTTTCCCAATACTTTCCTGTAAATCCATGGACGAATATTTTTGTCGATCTGCTAGAGTTGTACCAAGACTTAGAAAATATACTTGGGGCATCATCGAACAGCACTTCGGTATGGTTTTCAAAAGAACTGTAAACAAATAGCCAAGTTTTTTTTTTAAAGGTGGTGACTTTTTGTGTAGAAATTGGTTGTCATGAAGGGCGTGTTCTCATGAATGAAGAACATGTTGTGAAGAAAGTTTTGAATATGAATGTGGATAGTTACAAGAGACGAGAAAGACCAAAGAAGCGATGGATAGATTGTGTGAAAGATGATTACGATTATATCTAGAAAGGGGGTGATCACTGAGATGACGGTTAATAGGTATAAGAGTAACAAGATGATAATGATATCATAATGATGATGATGATGGTGGACCTATCTATACTGAAAACGAAACTATCTCTGTGCCGGGAGCCCTCCTGGGGGGTTCACCTAGTTGCATATGGGATACCGGGATCCCTCGCGGAGGACTTACATTTTAAATGTAGGTTTTTCTTAGCAAACCGTGAATATGATGTATATTTTAACAAGATTTATTATTTATTTATTTATATGCGTTGGTTTTAAAATCAATGCATTTTTTTTTAACACGGTCACAAAAAAAATTTAGGGTTGGAAACTACGTATAGCGACAAGACCCCCTGAAAACACAATTTTACTTCGTTTTACAGTGTTTTACAGCACGGTTTTAAACCTAATGCCGTTGACCATACGCGATGGTTAGCTCCCGGAGGGTTCACTTCCAATATGTATTTCGGCATGGCGTATGAGTTCTATGAAAATGGGTGGAGTCGAAAGTGTTAAGAGTGTTTTGTTTTTAAATAAAACTTACCCAGAATAAAGTCGAAGCTTCGCCTGTTCATCACCGCAAATAACTGAAATATAAATAGCTTGTTGTACTTTCGACTGTTCAATTCAATAACACACTATAAAATTATGCATTTGATCTGCATGTTTGAGTGAATTGCCGATTGCGTAGAGCCTCTACGTGTAACAGAATTTAATCCCATCCTATGTTAGTAAAATGGAGTAAACTCTGGTCCTTAAATGTATGTACTATTCTAATGATAGTATCTACCTTACCCACCCGTGTTCCTTCAGTTGCCTGTATGTTGCTAGGCGCCACGGTATCCCTTTCGGACTTTCCCGCGACCCCGGCAGGCATCGGTCCTACCCCTTCAGTTGTGCTGACATCTCTTTGAGGCGCGCGTGGAACACAACGCGCCGTCGACCCGGGCCTGGTCCTTATCGGACGGCGAGCTACCCATCGCTAACCGTCCGCAAGCCCGCGCCTACGGTATCAGTACCTAACGATTCCTTTCGGAAAACCCATAAGGAATCGTTCGAACCAGCTACTCTTATGAAAGCATTCATCTTTTCACTGTCATTTTGCTATTGTACGTTTCGCATTTCTTTTTCTTCTATTTTCAGTTTTTCTAATTACTATTCATCTTGACACAGCCTCAAATGAGTGTTAGTACATGTATTTCCCTAAATATGTCACTTACCTACTACAAATTATTTATGACAGGTATTAAAGATGTTTACCTAAGATTATTTTCTACTGATTGTCTATCTAGATAGGCTCATAATGAAATATTCCATTGACCCACTTTATCTCTAAGGTTCGCTAAACATCTTAACATTAATCTGAAATAAATCCATGAGCGATAAGGTTTGTCCTAGCCTTTCTATGTAAATTATTTTTTACTCAATTTTTTTTTTCTCTTATTACTGATCATATAATATCATGTGATAAATATAAATACTATACTACTATTTATTTTCTCACAGTCAATAAAAAAACTAAGGTACACAGCACGTGAAAAAAAAATCATCTCGGTCCTTGTATCCCTCACTCCGCTCAGGATTCTAACCTAGAATCGCTTCGCTCGTGATTCTACTCTAGAATCCTTCGCTGCTCTCGGGATCCAACTTAGTCCCTCGAATTAAATTCCCTTTTTTTCACTTGTTGTATAATCTACTACTTACTATTTCTTCTTGTTTATAATTTCTAGTTTCACTGTGAATTAAAGTATGGTTTAGCTTTATAAACAAGAAACTTACTGTAGTACCAAAATGTATTCACAAAAAACATAAACTTTGACAATAAGTATTTATACAGAATGATGTTATACAAAAGGTAGGTAATGAGGTCCAAAGTCCAATAAAAGTAGGTACCCTGCCCCCCAAACTAGGAAAATCCTGTATCTTGGGAGTGTATTCGCATTACATTACGGTCGAGCGACATTGTGAGCAAAAATGAGATACACATCCATGTACATAACCTTATCTTTGACAATATCTCATTCATGCTCACAATAATCGCGAAAAAAAGAAAAGAAAAAAAGAAAACGTAGTATGTCAGTGTATTTTGGTGGTTGGTGATGTGTGTATTTATCTATGTTGTGTGTATTGCCTCCGGGCTCTATGTCTCTAACAGCGCAGGATAGCCTTTACCAGAACAGAAGTGGTCATCGAATTAGTGGTTCAGCAGCTTCAATATCATCATTATTGTGCCGGAACATAGCAGTTCGGAGCTACTTGCTGCACCGTCATCTCTATCTTGCCATACGCACGACAAGCGAATATTTTTGACGAAAATTGATTTTAATAACTAGGACATGTGTTCAAGTTTAAGAACTACTTTCACTACAGGATAATAAATATTACATAATCAAGTATCGACAGGTTTGTCAACTTTTAAAATTCTGATATTATTCAAATCAAACTGTGATATTATTACTATGATTTACTGTAATAGTAGTAATTTATATATGCCGACTATTTCTGTTTTGACCTCGTGATTATATTTAAATCGATTGTGATTTTTTATTGTTCTACTCGAGTTTATTATCTTGTTTTATGCACGTGTTTCTGTGACAAATAACCTTATATTTTCTTTCTTTCTATTTCACTTCAGAGACACAAACATCTGTCTAGCCGCTGTGTGTGTGATCGACTATTTTGACGATACTTGAGCGGACCTAACACTGGACTGGCGTTGGACTCAGTCAAACTCTTTTCTGTTTACCTAATAGTTGTTTTTATTTATTCGTTGTTGTTTTCTAATAGTTGTTTTGATTTTTGTTTCAATTGTTGTTGTTTGTTAGTACCGTCTCAAAATAGATTTGTCTCTAAGAACTTAGAGACAAGGAAAGCTGATCCGCTACTTTTTTCACAAAGGAAATTGAACTGATTGCTTTCGTCAAGCTAGGTAAAGAAAATCTTGTCGCTACAACATCGAGATGAAAATGAACTCGAATTACGCAGTGAGGAGGAAGACGATAGCGCTAAAGATAGAGCGATGTTAGATCTTATATCGAAAACCCGAGGAGAACCCAAATCCGAAATCTATGCCGAGCCTATGTTGGCTAGAAAACTTATAGAGTAATTTAATACAGAGCGTAAATACTTACCGGTGCCAATGATTAAGAAAACAATATAGACACTTGTGCACATTTTGAGGATTTTTCACGGATTGTCCATTTGTTAGTTTCGAATTGTTTTTATATACGGGCTGGTATCAATGTGTTGCGGCCTGTTGCGGCATTTTGAACTTTCCTTGACATAATCGTGGCTGATTACGATTTTGGCGGCGACGCCCATATGCCGCTAAATCCTGTGGAAGCATTACCTTGGTTGTGTCATCGTAAAACTACTTTTCGCGTTACTGACGTTGTATTGTTCGTAATCTTATAATGCTTTCTAATTTATATGCGCTTTCGTTCATATTCGTAGAAGGGGTAAAACGTTTAATTGATAATCGGGTAATAGTATCAATGAGATCACGCCTTTTTTTTATCATCTCGATCATCTCTTGATTCTGTTTTCTAGAGCCGCGCAGTAGAGAAAAAAAAAGGTTGATCATATCAATATACTGCAGTGCATCGCGAGTAGACTGGAACTGGACTGTTTGTCTATGAATCGCTGCTGCAAGTTTTCCACATCGGTGTTGAGCGTGTAGCAGGGATTCGTTAAGTGTGTAGGTTAAGTTTACTAACATAGTTGTTAAGAAGTATTTGTTACTAACATATTGAGTCCCATTGCGGGTTGGTAGACGTCACATGTCTTCGAATTTTTGGTTCTAGGACATGCCCGTTTCCTCGCGATGTAATCCTTCACCGTTTTGAGAGCAGTGGTGATGAAATAATTTACATAAAGTAAAGCGCCTGTCTGTACTGTACTTGTTAGTCTCGGCCGTTACCACTCAGCCATCACTGATCTTACCACTGGGACACCAACGTAAAGATGAAACTAAGTTTGGCATAAAAAAAAAATTGATGGAACACAATTAGGTATACATACAACAAAATACCCTCATTTATAAATCATGTATACAGTCATTCAATGCATTCAAGGCTCAATTAGCTCAATATAAAATCGCGAATAATACATCAACTAAATGCATTAGATGTGCAGTAAATTATTTAGTTTAAGTATTATTCGTGATCCACGTAGCCGTGCACCTATCATAATAAGGATAATGACAAAAAAAAAAATTGTCCGTCTTGGAGATTGTAAAAAAATATTGGACACGTATTTTTTTCTTTTTTTACGTAATCTAAAGATTACGGCGATACATTGAGTTAAAATGTGCCATGACGTCACGAATAGATATATAGATTTTATATTTACTTGTGATGTAGCGACCCCCATTCCCCAACTTAAAATGCGTTTTATCTAAGTATTGTGTTATTAATATAATAAAGCAAAAAATACGTGTCTAATATTTTTTTATTATCTGAGTGACGGACTAATTAGAATTTCTTTTTTTACCCAGGCATCAGCCCTATTGATGCAGTGACGATCGTATAACGCACTTAATATTTATAATTTAGCTTAGAAATATTGTTTTCATATTTATGAGAATCCTTCAAACCGAAACATGTGTTTGCCTTTCGTCAGAGCTTCAGTGGAATGAATGAAATGAAACTCACAACATAGTAAACATTTTAATGCAGATTCTTCAATCCAGATAAAACATTCTTCTAAAAATCAAAAGCTAGAAAACGCCGTGCTACGGCACAACACATACATAGTTAAGTATGGACTTCATCTAAAACCATGTAACGTTTCATACGGAATACATATCGCGTTGTGTGCCTTGTTCCTTGCCGGCTGTCTTCCTAGAAACATTTAATAGGAAGTAGCGAGCATGCTAGTTTAGCTTGTAAGCAAAGGTTCCAGTTACCTACTGTTGCAATTTAATATAAATTCCTTTCTTTGTTCCCTTTAGAGTAGGTCTCCAGATGCCTTTCCTATTTTCCGCTCACTTGACAAAAGGGGTTTTTAACTTAACATGAAGTTTGATCTTTACAGGCTGATATTTAATTCATTGGTAATATTTTAACCACGTATTCTAACCTTGATACTTCTTCATTTAGGCCCACAATACCGAAAAAAAAAAAAAAAAAATTATTTTATTTTTTTCTTATATATTATTTGAAAATAATAAATAAGATTTAAAAAAAAAAAACTGTGTGGGTCTGTCAGCTCCGACGCACGAATGGAGTAACAATTGTCTTTGAATATGCAATAGTCAAAGAGCATGAATAAAGGCAACGGCCGCAATATCTAGATCGAAGTGTGAAATAATATGTAATGTTTATAAAAAAAAGTTATTTAGGAATAAAACAAGTGTTACGCTTGAAATTTCCATACCTTATGGGGGGCCTTAATAAGAATATCGAACTCCAATTATAATTATAGTCTTTTTTTTTCGCTTTACATTCAAATTCCAAAAATTATTGTAATGAAAAAAAACTTGAGTTATTTGTTTTTTTTTTAACTGAAGGTCTTAGTGAAGTCCTGAATTATCTCAACGAGTTTATTTACTCCTCTTGAGAAAGGGTGCAACCAGGTGGCGTCTATAGTTACTAATATATACAAATAATCACCAAACTGTCAATAAATTAGACTAATAAAGGTTGTTGGACTAATTACTAATTAACTGTGTCGTGATAATGACAAGAATGATTAGGTTCACGAATAGCGGCTAAACTCAAGGCTACGTGTCCTTGTCTCTATTTAGTTGCAACTCCAGTATAAGCTGACCTCGCATTGTACGGGAGACCTATACAATGCGAGATCAGATTATGTGTAGCTTGATGTGTAGCCGGGTACTTCTCTGATTTTGTGCAAATCACATGTCCGTGAATATTTTGGCGAAGCTAAACATCCTAATAGCCCACCAATATTTTTTATCTATAATTGGGTAGCCTAACTTTTAATGGCAAGAAGAATTAAAATTAATCATGACGATTTAATGACTCAAAATAATATTTTAGTAGCTTAAATTTCATTACCTTCGGTGTCTTTGTTGTGACGAGTTAGAAAAACATTTTTATTTAATTATTTTTAGAGGTTTATGCTGCGAATTTTTACTTGAGGAACATCAAGCACATCATAAGGAAATGAATTATGATTTTGCAAGATATAATATTGTTATTATTTGAATGCATTGTGATAAAAACAATTTGTCGTAAAAAATATTACATTACCTTCAGCCTATCTTGAAATATCAAACAGCGTGCTGTATATTACATCGTCCCTGGATCGAGCACCCTTCCCGCCTCCGCACTTGCCGATCAGTCGGCCAGCAACAACAGAAGGGGCAGGACGTGCGATATTTTTTTCGCGACCGTTAAAAAAGTTCGACAACTACGCGCTTCAACCAATTTCGTTTTCATTACATTCAGCGAATTTTTGACGTAAGTAGTTGTGTTTTTTTCATACTTTTAGTCTTAAGGCAATTGTTATAATGTATGTTCGTGTTTATTATTATCATTATATACCGTAATCGATAAATTGCAGTGTAAAATAAAAAATAGTTTGAAAAATTCATTACCCTCACTTTCATTACCATCGATTACCTTCAGCTTTGAAGGTGAGGGTAATGAGACTAAAATGAAGGTAATGATTTTTTTATATTGTTCGATGTGATATTCTATTTAAACCTATTATACTGTCAAATTCAAAGCGGACACCGGTGTCCTCACACCTATTGTCTTTCAATTGTGTATCTAATGACAGTACACCAAACCAGTTCATCGAAGGACTGGAATAATTTGCCTGCTGCGGTCTTCCCGTCCGATTATAACTTGAGTGTCTTCAAGGCTAGAGTGAATAGGCTCTTAATAAACTAGTGCGCCTCACTATCTACGATTGCATCACTGCTTACCATCAGGTGGGATCGCAGTCAAGCACTAGTTTAAAAAAACTCTAATGCTAAGCGGACACCGGTGTCCGCTTAGTATTTTACAGTCTAATATAAGATTTCATTATAGGGTTTCTAACAAATATTATCCTTTTCAGGAAACAAGTATGGCTAGAACTAAAACTAAAAAAACTCGCGAAGAAAAGCTTGCTCAAGCAAGGCTGCATAAAAGGAAAAAATACGAGGAAATTAAAAACGATCCCGAGAAATACGCAATTCAGAAAGAAAAAGAGAGACAGAGATACTTGAAACGAAAAGAACAAAATAAAATAAAATCTGCTGCTAAAATGACACCAAGGGAAAAAAGACTTCAAAGAAAAAAATGGAATGAAAACAGTAAGCGTTATTTAGAGAAAAAGAAAAAGGAAAGAGTAATACAACAGATGCTGATTGATAATTCACCTCCAACAAGTGATAGAGAAGAAAATGTAGCTGAACAAGACCCATTAGAAGGGCCATCACATCAATCAGTAGAGGTGTCTAACATAAACTGCAAACGGTGTCAAAAGAAGGATAAGTTAATAAGAAGACTTCGTTATAGTTACAAGAAAGAAATTGGTAAACTGAAACAGGAAAAGGAAAAACTTATTAAAGAAAAGGATGCAATGAGAAAAATGTTGATGAGGCAAATACATAAACAACGAAGAATACAAGCAAACCAACAACAGCCATCAACAATCAAGAAAGTGGATAATTTGATAAAATCAATAGACGCAGACAAACGAGAAGAAGTAAAGAAAAAAATATTATTTGGAGAAATCATATCGAACAATTTAAGAGATGGGTTTAAAGTTTTAAGAAAGAAAGAAAAGCGAGAGTTTAGCGATATAGTCATGCGGGACAAAGACCGTTTCAAGAAGCACAAGATTTTAGGTAAAACGTCGAAATTTACAGTGCGAGACAAACTTAAAATATGTCACAGCAATGAATCAAACATGGATACAGAGAGTAAATTGAAACAAGATGTAGAAGATTTTTTCGAAGATGACAGTAATACTAAAATTTCTCCTGATAAAAAAGAATTTATCACACGTAATGGACAAAAAAAACAAAAACGATATTTATCTGACACATTAACCAACCTCCACAAAAAGTTTATGCACGTTCAAAACAGTAATATTGGATATTCAACGTTCTGTAAATATCGACCATTTTGGATCCTGTACCCTAAAGAATCTGATCGTAATACATGTGCTTGTAAAATACACGTAAATTTTGATTTGTTAGTCAAAAGTCTTAACAAGAATAAAATCACTAAAGAGGCAAATGGAACTACTATATTGGAAAGCTTGTGCTGTGATATACACAATGAAGAATGCTTAAATCGAACATGTGAGGTATGTCGAAACAGAGTAATTAACTATGAAGAATTTAGCAATGAAGAGAAAATAAACTATTATCAGTGGTGCGCAAAAAAAGAAACCTACAATGACAAAGGCCAAGATAAAACAAAAATTGTTACCGTAAAAACTCGATTACAGGATTACCCACGAAACGTTATAAAAAAATTGGAAGATTCTCTAAAATCATACTTTAAACATTGTACTAACATCGTTGTCCAGTACAAGAGCATTAAATCTCTGAAAGCGACACTGACTACCAAGGAGGTTATGCTACACATTGATTTTTCCGAAAATTACTCTGTCAAGTTTAATGAGGAGATACAAAGCTATCATTTCGGCGGCAGTCGATTGCAAATAACGTTGCATACTGCGGTTGCGTACTTAATTGATCCAGAAACTGGAATCATGAAGTCATACAGCGTTTGCAGTATCAGCGAATGTAATAGACATGACGCAAGTGCTATATGGGCACATCTCATACCACTATTAGGTTATGTAAGAGAAATATCACCATATATAGATACAGTACATTTCGTATCTGACAGCCCTTCAAGTCAATATAGGAATCGCTACATTTTCTTCGTTGTTAGTCAACTGCAACAGGATTTTCCAGAGTTAAACTTTATAACCTGGAACTATTTAGAGGCTGGACATGGCAAAGGAGCGCCAGATGGAGTTGGTGCTGTCCTGAAGAGAACCGCAGATAAAATCGTACAATTTGGTAATGACATTGGCACAATGAAAGACTTTTGGGAGCTCATACAAGCCAAGGTAAAGAATGTCAAACTTTTATCTGTCTCAGGGCAAGATATTGAAGATAGAAAATTTCCCTCGTCAGTTCAAGGATTTCGTGGAACGATGTCTGTGCATCAAGTGCTTTGGTCATCTAACAGGCTTCGAATAACCTTCCGAAAACTAAGTTGTTTCTTGTGTGAAAACGGTGAAATATGTACACATAACTACCATCTTGGATTTATGAACTTACCTTGCCTTTATGAAAATGTTGATTCTGAACATCTACAAGATTTCTTAAACGAAAACACGACGGACGAAGTCCTTCGAGAAGTGACAAATTCTCGAACACCTACCCCTACTAATCAAATCCTAAATAGATTAACCACTGAAGCACCACACAATATGAAAAATTCATCAAATAGAGCCCAAAATAATAACAAAATTACCATACTGTCTGACGTAAAAGTACATTGGACCAACACTTCTTTTATTGGCAACGAAATGAAGAAAACAGCTAATACCAATTTTCAACTTGATTTTCAAAAGTTTGTTTCTGGAAAAGTCACGGTAAAAGAACAAGGAAAAGAACAAAATAATCCCGATGATATTTCAGAAAGTGACAATGTAAGAAAAATACTCAAAACGGATAGAAAAGTGATGACAAATTTTTTTGACCATTCAGATGATAGTAGCAGTGGAAGAAACATAAGAGAAGAAGTCAGAATTGTAAAGAAAAAATCACGCACTACCTCATTTTTTGATGATTCTGATGATGAGAATATTTTTTAATTTACCAAACCCAAAGAATTGACATTGTTAGTAATGTAGAACTAAGAAGTTTTTTTTTGAGCATACTTGTGGCTTTTTCGTATTTTTTATTTTATATTCGTAAGAGAGATTATTTGCCCTGTTTTAAAATTAATGTTTTTGGCGGTATGACATAACTGCAATAAAAAAATGTAACAGTTTTTGAATATGTCTCGACAAGAAACAAGAGCTTGCTATAACTTTAGTGATTTTTAATAAGTACGTTATAAAGCAGATATTATTAAGCAGGATAGTTATGTTTCATAATTTATATAATTACGTTACATTAAGTAATTATAATTTTATATTTAATTCAACTCGTAGCTTCTTAAGTAAGACATGACTGATTAGATAACGAAACTTGTTTGATTTGCGATAGGAGACTGAATATTTTTTTTTTTTGTTATGTTTTAAAGAATAAACTCTGATTGTGTAAAATTTACGTGATTTTATTTCATCTAATGATATAATACAGTATTTTTTATTTAGACTCATTTCATTACCAGCCATTTTGTTTCATTACCTTAGTCTCCAGTTTCATTACCAGTATTTTTTTTCATTACCTTATTCCCCAATTTCATTACCAACTCCACTGTTTTCATTACCATCAGCAGTACAGAATTTCATCGGTCAATATCTACATATGTAATGCGTATAATTTTGTATAAATTACATAAATAGTTTATGTTCTTAATACCAATTCTCGTAAAAGTTGAAAATAAGGAATTGAAAATTTTCTCACATTTCTGTCAGAATTGCACAAAATCATAGAAATACCCAGCCGTGTGTTTGATTTGCTGAACCTTGGCTTGTACCTAGAACTGCCATCGTTTGAGATTACAGTTTGGGTTTTTACAGCATCTTTCTTTAACAATTCTTGGTTAGTCTATGGAGTAACCTGGTAATCCCGCAGCATAAAGCAGTGGACATTTCCTTAAAGTTAAAGCAATGTGTATTGCGTACGTTGCCATAACTGGTTTGCTTTTTTTTCGTCGGATTATTGTAGTTACAGGATTTATAATATGGACGTAGTGTTCGTTGAGAACCACTTAGATTAGCTAATTTTGATAAGTAAGATAAAGTCAGACACCATAGAAACCTTACTGTGGTCAGAGAATAGTTGGGTGACCATTCTTCATGACGCATCTGGGACGTGTTGTGGCTGCAAACCTGCCGATGGTTTCATTGAATGTAATTGTAGGCTTAACGTCACATTCAATCCAATGTTGTGATAGGTCCGGCATCGTGTATGACGTCATATAACCCATTTCATACTTATTTGCGAAACTCACAACGGCCACTTTCTTCGGTGTTTGAGCTGAGTCAGACTTATAGAGAGTGGACGATTTGTGGTTTCCAACTTTTAAGGTGTGAGAGTGTGATTCAAAATTGGGTAGAACCGTGACTAGCTAAGTATACAGTTTAGTATTCACATATTCTGGGCCATTAAATTAAACTATAAAAAGTAAAATAAATATTGTCAATGATAACAATCGAGTCCAAGGGCTGTGTTTCGTCGATAGTACGATACCTACCTACATAGTTAGAATTTGAAACTTGATAATAAAAGGTATTTCATTAGAATGGTAATTTCGTCGTTCGTAGAATGAGTCTGAAGGGTTTATAGCACGCTTTTATTAGCTTGAGCTAATGACCTGTATCTATATACACTCAGCGGCACAGAATGTGGCCCCAACATATAAATAACCCGATAACCGCTGAATTTTACTAACGAGTATGGCAACTTGAAGTGGCAGATTGTTACAATGTTTGTTAATGTTTAACGTTTTTAACACTTTGCTTCTACGTATATTCTTTGCTGGAACGCGTAGAAGACGGGTAAGTTAAAAGTTGATATTAAATTGGGCGTGCATTTAAAGTTTATTGTTATTTTTTTTTACTAATCTGCACTCATTTCTGCTTCCAGAATACAAAAATAATGCCTCTAAGTTCAGCTCAAGTCGCTCAAGCTGTGTTGCGTCTGAATCAAGGGCGAACACAGCGAGAAATCGCTGCAACTTGAAATGTACCGTGTACAACTCTCAGGTACGCATTAACCAGGTAAGATCAGACTGGTCTGTACACAAGGAGACCAGGAAGTGGCGGTATTGTGTGCGCTTCAGCACAAGATGACTGATTTATTGCTCTCGCAATTTTAAGAATTCGGTTCCTCACTACAGGTTACGTACGGCAGCGTCTACAAGTGGCCAGAGGGGTCAATGTTAGTGAGTGGACAATTAGAAGGAGAATAGAGGAACGAAACCTGAATGCTCAAAGACCAGCTCGAAGTCCAGAACTCCTCCGGTACCCCCGTGTAGCTCGACTTCGGTTTGCTCGTGAATATGCAAATTGGAATCACGACCAGTGGAGTAAAGTTCTATAGACAGATGAATGCAGAGCGGCCTTACGAGCTCCAGATGGTGTGGGGAAGGCGCGGTGAGCGGTTTCTGCCGATCACCACCACGAAAACCGTCAGTTTTTATAGAAGGTCTGTTATGATTTGGTGAGGAATAAATTCGAACGCTCGCACCGGGTTGGCCGCAGTTGAAGGTCGTTTTACACCAGTGCAGTACGTTGAAGAGATCATTCAAGAACATGTTTTTCCATGTTTTTTGTTCATTGGTGTGAGGACTTTTTATTAATGCAAGTTAATGCCCGCCCGTACATAGCACATTGCGTGGATGGCACCGCTCAGAGACTAGAATTGCTAAATTGGGGTGGCCAGCAAGAAGCCCAGACATGAATCCCATAGAACATGTATGGGACATGCTTAAAAAGCGAATCCGGTCAAGTTTCAACCCTCCTCAGACCTTCCATGATTAACAATGATAAACATTCAAAACATCATCCAGAGCACGCCTGATCACATGCAGGTGGTGATCAGAGCTTGAGGTGGAAACACACGTTATTAATGTTTATTAAAATGTCTTTATTTTGTGATTTTTTTATAACAAAACCTTATTTTAATGTTTGTGTTAATTGCCATTTTTGTAATTTAATTAAGTTTTAATAGTGGTATTTTTTTTCGGAATTAGTGATTTTAGTTTAGGTATCAGACCATCTTCTAGGTTTTATAAAACAAAAAACATGTCCTTCGTGTTTCATTTTGACAATAAACTACTACGCTTGGGTCTAATTCCGTGCCGCTGAGTGAATCTACTCGTATCTATCTATATAACGGAATCTTTCAAAGTAATTTTCACCAACTTCAAGAAGTCCGATTAATTTGAAAATTTGCACACGTATCAAGGACCGATTACCGAAGGACCTTTAGCCGCTGATCTAATTATGGGGCCAGGAGGTGGATAGTGGAACTCTTCAGTGGCGACTAGTAAACCCCTCGAGTTTGTGCTCATATGATTCGGTTTGATGAGTCCAATTGATTGGGTTTGGTAACGAGGGTCTGATGATGGAGCCAGGAGGTAGATAGTGGAACTCTTCAGTGGCTACTAGTAAACCCCTCGAGATTGGGGTCATATGATTAGTTTTGATGAGACGTATAAATTGCACTTGTCTGTGGTCTGATGATGGCGCTAAGAGGTGGCTAGTGGAACTCTTCAGTGGTTATAAGTAAACCCTTCGAGTTTCGGGTCATGTTCTGAATTCATGGGAACAATTTGCGCGTATGTCCTTTACACCCTATTTAGTTAGGTACTTCATACATTGAATCAGCGCAGAGACTGAGATGTGCATCTGGATTGAGGGCCTATTTTTTTAACCCTTGTGAAACGAAATAAGACTTATAGGGAAATTAGTTCAAAATAGTAAAAACTTAAAGCAAAGGGCCATGAATTTCTTAAACATTAATTAAAACTGTTATGATTAAATAACTTGGGCCCTCGAGACGCGTGCATAAAGTGGCATAGCCTAAATCTCAGTAAGTACTATTTCTGGGTTAATAATACTTTTTTATGAATTTCTTAAATATTTCAAGAAATTCCCAAATCTGTAGAATATGACATTACAGATTCATGACAGTATATCTAGTGCCCTCACTTTATTGTCTGTACTGAGGAATCTGTAAAACATGAATTTATCTGAAGAAATACATAAATACGACTTTAACATATTTTAGTTAGATACCTATATGAATTAGTTCAAAAGAAATAATGACACAAAAGTTAAGTAAGTGTCTGAGGAAGTTATCACAGAATGTAAAATCAATGTAGTTAAATTGTAACATAGACCACTATACTGTATGACATCCGAACTTTTAAATGGAAAAGTAAAATAAAACATATTCAGATATTTAGTGTATTAATGCAACTATTCAGATCATTACACCAAATAAGTGAAGAGATATAATAAAAATACCAGCAATACATGGATAAGCCGACCAAGTTTGAATGGTTACAAAAAAGCGGCCGTGCAGTATATAGAGCTAACTTTCGAAAATTTCCAGTGCTGTACACTTATTGGATTGGTACAGGTGGGCGCACAATTCTTGAACAAGTAACTAGTAACTTTCGTGATAAAAATAGTAGGTCATTTGTTTTTTTCATAAACTTACGAAATTATTTCAATAATAATTGCATCTGTATTAACAAATGCATTTATTTGTCAGAATATTACAAAAAGTTGTTACAGTAGGTAATTATTATGTCCTTAATATTCTGCTGCTTCCAGCGTACGAATATTTTGATGTTACACGGTGCAATTGATTAAATAGAAATACTAATAATAATTAGAAAAAAAACATTCACACGAGTAGTAATTTCAAATGTCGAATTTAAAAACGTATCTGTTATTTTATAAGTGCGTGCAATTTAGTAATTAGGTGTTAATTATAATTATAGTCGACTGTACTCTGGCTTTGAGAAAGTCTTTATTTTGTAAAAGTACTTACTAAGAGTGATCTCTTTAATTCCAGTGCATGTTACCATTTATATTATTATGCGTTAGAACGTTTCCTTCACAATTGAGTCAATTATTACTGATCTGTGATTCTGTAATCTGTGATTGTATGACATATTTGTTGCTGTAAAAGTTCGAACGAGAAGACCAACTCCCGAAATTTTACTAGTAAAACCTAAGGTTTACTTATACCAATATGGACTTTTACAGAAGGCAATATATTTGTTATTTATATTTAATCAAAAAACTGTTTCTTTATATCAATGTAATTATTACTTTGTTAATAATGTTGCTTTTTTATTTTAATGGCATTAACTAATAAATACTTTTTAGAGTACAAAGTTAATGCAGTTGTTTTATTTTCTGCTAAACTATTGTGTACGCACCTGTACGAAACTATTAAACACAATAACGATACTATATTGGACATTTTAGAACCTTAGCTCTACAAAAAAGCTTTTTTGTAGTCATTCAATCTTGGTCGGTTTATCCATGTATTGCGGTTGTTCTGGTATTTTTATTATACCTCTTTAATTATTTGGTGCTGAAATTTTACATGTGAATAGTTGCATTAATACACTAAATATCGGAATATGCTTTATTTTGCTTTTCAATTTAAAAGTCCTACAATCGGATGTCATACAATATACCTAGTGGTCCAGTCGTAGTAAATTATGTCATTGCTTAATAATTACTAAGAGCACATAAATTAAACATTGTAGACCCTTACAAGATACAAATAAACGTTATAAGTTAGACTCTAGAGTTCCTATTTTAAGTACTCGGACCTAATAACCTTATTTTACTTTTACGTGTATATCTTCTGAACGGTATATTTTTTCAAATTCTGTTATCACAAACATTATACACAAATTCAAAGCAACGTGCGTAAAAAATTACAACTCTGCACTAAGCCGTTTTATTATGATTTTCATGAAATATCCGAACTTCGTTGTTTTATGACACACAAATTTAATTTAAACATACACATTTACCTCTCGTTACACACTAATTATTGAATGTATTTTTTTTCTTGCACGTCTATAGGAAAAAAAAATCCGCTGGGATGACGTAGTTCCAGCGGAAACTGTTGAACAGCTCCCCAATGGTTAGATGCACAAATTTGTACTTACCACACACAATTACACGACGCCATACACTAAATATCTGTTAAATTGAAATTAAGAAAGTTAACATTTTTCCGTTGCGTCACGCACACCACTTAATACACGCGTCTGAATTGAGGGCCCAAGTTATTTAATCATAACAGTTTTAATTCACGTTTAAGAAATTTATGGCCCTTTGCTTTAAGTTTTTACTATTTTTAACTAATTTCCCTATCAGTCTTATTTTGATTCGCAAGAGAGACTGAGAGGTATAGATACCTACTCGAACACGATCGAATAATATTAAGCCATTTAAGAGCGTGTATACAGAAAGTGGGCAACGTCGCAAATTATTGTCAAATATTGCGCTGTTTTGATTAATTTGGCAATATTACTGCATGGAAATAAAAAATATGGCTAACTAGTGAACTAAAATATTAACTATGAAATGCAATAATTAATATCATAACACCGATAATTGAGTTTTAGATGAAAAAAAAAAGTATCTGGAAACTTTCCAAATGCCTTTTTTACACCTAAAACGATTATAACATCAAATTCAGTGTTATTATTGCAATTCATTATCAATATTCTGGTTCACTAGTTAGTCATATTTCTTATTTCCATACAGTTACTTGTGCAGACCAGCGCGACTTGTCGCGCGACGCGACGCCGGTTATTGTTATACCGTACAGTTTTCTTAGAAATTGCATTGTTTGAGTCGCGTCGCGCGACAAATCGCGCTGGTCTGCACAAGCCTTAACGCCAAATTTATCAAAACAGGTAAATATTTGGATTCTGAAACATTTCTCCGATATTCGTTTCGCCGTTGAACGTATCGCCGACAGAACGATTCACTTTTCATTTTTTCACCGATGGGACGTTTCAATGACGAACGATTCGCCGACAGAACGATTCACTTTTCATTATTTCACAGATAGAACGTGTCAACGGCGAACTTTTCGCCGACAGAACGATTCACTTTTGAAAATTTCTTCGATAGAACCTTTCACCGGCGAACGATTCGCCGACAAGTTGTCGTCTGCCCCTGGGGTATAAAACATACGTATTCGACATGTAGACCTGTTTCCGTTTATTGTTTACACCTCAATCAAGTTGTGAAGACGAAACTTAAAGTTATACACAAAACTTGTGGAAAACTAGCCAAAAAAAAGTGACAAAAAAGTATTTGATTCAATATCAAATAATCAAATATTTGACAGCTATTTGGGACGTTGACAACTTTTTGGATGAACGCTCTTAAACAATCTACTTCCTTACAAGAGTGCCTGGTGCTTACCAACTTAACCTTGTAAGGGAGTAATTCATCTAATTGAGCCAACTGTTTATCACCTCCACTGATAGACTGTAATTGACGGAATGTTGTGGAAACGGAAATCAAACAACCATATCTTTAACATACTATTTTATTCTTTATATTAATATCCTTCGCAATCACGTTATAATATTTATGATTACAGTTTAATTTTGGAATGGTATTTAATGTAATATAACGATAAGCTTAAAAATAAATAAAAATCATATTAACTGAATTTACAATGTAACCTATCATGCATCACGATGACAGACTTGTTGACATTAAGGAACATGGCAAAGAGTTTAGATGAACGTGACTCTTTGGTTTCTCTGTGTCTTCTAGAATAGCGGACTATATAAATCTAAAAAGAAACATTACAAATTAATGCGAAATTAACATTCACAATAGAAGAAAGTATTTCAGCCCTATTCAAATGAAAGCGTCAAACTCGACAGACAGAATAAAAACGTCATAATTACACCTTCACTTATAACTATGTTAATTTTTCATCATTAAAATTGTTATTTGTACAAAATAATTCAACGAGTGTGATAAAATATAATAATTAAGTTAAAAATACAATACAAAAAACAATATAAATACTAATTATACGATCAATCTATTGCTAAGTAATACAGATAACAACCTGCTAGTGCTGACAAGCCTGAACAGGATAACACATTATCAAAGCACATATTTTTCTTTATTAATAAACAATCAGAAACAAGAATAATTGCACCAATGAATAAAAGGGGAAATAGGGTTAAAAAGTTAAGTAAAATAAACGTTAAAGAGACGTAAGAGAGAGATGAAACAGATTATAAATAAAGCATAACTTAAATAGAAATAAAAAGAATTAGACGAGATGTATTCGAATATAGATAGTTCACTAAGTCATAACTTTTATTGATTGGCGCAATCCACAGGTACATTAACACTTTCCTTCAAATGCAGCCCAATTCGAGTATACCGTTCCGAGGCCAGAATGTTGAGAAAAGCAAATTCTTATATTTTAAGTGAGTCTGGAACTACTCTTATCTTATTTCATTTCATTTATCCACTAATGGTAGAAACGTTTGAAGTCGATAAACATTGAAATAAGATAAATAGGTAAAACCCTTCAGCTAGGATTACTATGAGATATCTAAGGTATTGTTTTTAATATCGTTTATGAGAATAACATATCATTATCACTTCAAGCTAAATTCTATTGAGAAAGAGCAAACTCGTATTAAATCTACGTAAAATAACATTTGAAGCTCATAAATTATTTGCAATGTCCATTAAAATGGTGTTCCAGAGCTAGGAGCTTTAGACCATAGGTATCTTGTGAGTTTAGTTTCATTATTTTCATTCACCATTTCCATATAAGGTACATACGTATTCAATTCATAAACGCGAGATACAGAGAAGTCACTCCGGTCGGGTCCCAGTTTCTTATAACCTACGCCTCCACGCGATGCAGTAACTTCATCTCCGGCAAGAACACGTTGCGGACGACGCGCGTCCGCGGCGCACGCGCGGGGCTAACTAGTCGGTCGCGAGCACAAAAAGTCCAGCAGTCCAACACTTCAATACTGACGATCGTCGTAGATGTAGATGGCCTCCCCGGCGGACTCCTTGAGCGGGGGCGGGGGGAAGTCCAGCTCGCCCGGCCGGAACAGCTTGGACGCGTTGGGCGCGGGCGACGCCGGCGCCGGCGAGCTGCCCGGCGAGCCGCCGCCGCGACGCTTCACGCCGCTGGGCGACGCGGCCGTGCGGAATGAGGACCGCCTGGCCAACCTGTGCACCATAACGATTGATTCGTTTCTTATCTAATGTTCCTTCAACTAAAGCTGTCCCAATAAAACTTACAGATAAGGTTTTATATTTAACATGAGTCATTGAGTATACACGTCGCAGCCATCTGGTTAAATTAGCCAGCTTATTGGACGCCTAGGCCATTCATTAAACGCCGGCATCCAACTGCATGCCTAGGCCGATAGTTAATTGAACAAGAATCATTCAACGTTTAACAACTTGCCGTATTGGAAGATGACCTTTGAAGATGACTGACTAAGACTCAGACAAGTGATTCATATGGTGAAAAAAAATCTGCGAATGACTTGGAAATAGCGCTCGCTCGGCTCGCGCGCGGTTTGTCACAGTTCTAACCTAAACTAACCTATTTCATCCAGTTTAACTAAATGACTACACGACATTCAGCCATCTGATTAAATGTTGCGCTCAATGACTTGGCTAGTCGTCCTTCTGCTATTTAATTGGATGCCGGCGTTTAATGAACGGCCTGGGCGTCCAATTAGATAGATAGATAGATAGAATATTCTTTATTATGCACACCATACAAATTACAGAAATAAATTAGCTGACTAATTTAATCAGATGGCTGCGATATACATACAAAAGGGTATATTACTACTCTACAAGGTTTTTTCAGTAAGATCTAAATACTTTACCTAGAAGCCACCTCCTCAGGTGTCTCTTCAATCTCCAGCACCCAGCTGACGGAGTCGTGTTTCTCGACGACGCCCTTGACTGCGGGCAGTGGGGGCGAGTCGGGCGCGGGCGAAGCGGCGGGGGAGGGGGGTGAGTCGGGCGGGGGCGAGGCCGAGCGGCCCGAGTCGCCCGACGACGTGCGCGCGCGCAGTGGCGGCCGCTCGATGTAACCGCCGCCCGCTAGCAGAGACACCACCTGTGTGACGACAATCTAATTGAAAATCGATTTCAAACTATCGGTCCAAATTGGTAACTTCGAATTTATGATTTTCGCAGTAATGTCATGCAATAGACTAAGTAAGTAAATCGGCTACACGGATCATTGTGCCTTGACGTGTCAACAAAGGATTGTTATTGTTATTATTACTTAGACGGTGAGAAATGTATCGTTTATTTGATTACCTTTCCAAGAAGAGAAAAAAAAGAGTAATGACATCAAATATTTATCATCAGGCGATCACATCACCACAAGCAGTGAAAGTTTTACCAAACAAGGGCAGAGAGTTAAAGTAAATAATTACATTAAAAAGGCTTAGAAAACATTCATGGGGTCCTGGAACAATTTATATGCAGTATAGATAGTGCCCATCCACGAAGACGCGCTTCACTCCGCGATTACTAAACTGTAAGCTGTACTTTAGTACGGAGCTGAGCACGGCACTACCTGTAACGATAATTTAGAAAAGAACCCACCTGTGACTTCTGTCTAAGCTTGTATCGTAGCTCCTCGTTGAGCGCGGCAAGTCGCGCGGCATGGTCGCGGTCACGCGCCGCGGCGTCGCGCAGACGCCTGTTGTCGTCGCGCAACCGGTCGGTGTCGCGTTGCCGAGCGGCCGCGCGTTCGCGCAGCTCCTCAGCAGCGTGACGCGCAGCTCGCGCCTCTCGCTCGCACGCCGCTCGACGTTCTCGTTCCACCGCGAGTTCTGATCGCGAATCGCGCAATGATGCGACCTCCGCCTGCTTCAGCTCGATCACCGCGCGGAGTGATCGTACCTGGAGGGGCAATTGTATCGATTAAGTAAGTTATAAGTTACGTTTACAAATACCTATCAAACATAAATAAGTATAATATTATCGTTGCTAAATCTAGTACTTGTCCTAATAATTAACGGCAGGCCTATTTATTTCAATGACTTCATAATAATTATAACCGCTTTATTAATAGCTTCAGTGGGTACTAACCTCAGCTGCCAACTCGTTGGCATCTGTGCTCAATTCCTCATTCGCAGCTAATCGCAGCTCGCAATCTTCCGCCTCGCAGCACACGGGGTCGCAGGCCGCGTCGCACATGTTGCACGACTTGTCCCACGACGTGTCCACCGATGTGTCCACCGACGTGTCGGTCGACGTGTTGGCCGACATCACCGATGTATTGTACGACTTGCTCTGCTCTACCTCCGCCCGCGCCGCTTCTAGTTGCGCGCGTAATGTGCGCTCGATTTCGCTGTGCGCGTGTAGACGCGCCCTACTCTCGGCGACTTCGTGTTTCAGGGATTCGATTGTATCCTATAAATAAAATAACGAAGCTTCATTATAATGTTTTAAATTAACATGTTTCACCAGTCTTCGGTAGCTCAGGTGGTTTAGCGAGATTGCCATTGTGGTTTCTGAAGGCTACGGCACATTCTTTGGCCTTCTTTTCAAAGGCGCGGCGAGTACCCAACAATAAAAACAAATGTTTGTAAAACAATTCCAGTAATACAAGTCGGTACATAAATTAATATTAATTGCGATTTATTTAAGTCCCAAAGGAATGCTAATGACTGTGGTTACCTTGAGTCCCTTGATGTCGTTGGCGAGTGTAGCGACCTCCTCGATGTGTTTGGCCTGGAGGCGTGCGTTCGCCTCCTCCTTCGATGAGACCTCCATCTCCAGCTCTGAGATCTTGCTCAGGCATTCTGCGACTGGAATTATCGTAATTATACGTTAATACAACATTCATTATTTATTTCTTACATACTATGGAACGGACTCAGATTACATGAATTTAAAATGTGCATAAGTGATTACAAACTTTATATTATTTATTGCAGAGGTTTAAAGACAAAGAACCAAGACCAGCACCGGAATATACAGTCAATAACCCAGGGAGGTAAACTACTGTCTACTTCATGTTTTTATAAGTCTATCAAAGTACCTAGTACAGAAGAATTCAACAGGTTGAATAAGTTATTTATATGTATTATAGTTATTTTTGCTTTTTTAATAGCGTCGCGGTGATCTGCTGGATACGGTATGCATAAAAAAGACGGTCGTGATTCGGGTATACCTATCAACCGGTCAGCAGAGGACATAGAACTCCCCTCCCCTTTTTTTGAATCCTGATGATGATTATGATAAAAGTGTTCAATACTAACTGGTATCGAGATCTTTCTGCGCGCGCTGCTGCCGGTCGCGGTCGGCGCGCGCGGCGCTGCTGCGCTCGGCGGCCGCCACGCCGCGCCATCGCTCCGCCTCCACGCGCCAACTGCTGCCATTTAGTGCGTCCAACTGGAAATATAATACTACCATTAGTATAACTGTTCACTGAGAATGCACCTTTATTTTAGTACGGCTGTTTATACAGATTAGGTAATCCAGTCGACTTGTGGCGGCATCTACATCGCCACATGCGAACTACGCATCAAAGGCCTGCCGTCACACAAATCCTGCATCGCGCAATTAGAGTTTACAGCGCGGCCAGCATGTATATAACATCCCCGACATCAATCATCGGGCATTTACCCGCCAGACACGAAACCCGTCTGGTCGGAGGATCCTACCTTTTCTATAGAGGATAAGTGAACTTTACACCCTTTTCCTCATACCCCTAAAGACTTAACAAGGATTTTTGAATACAACTTGCAATGACGTCGATTGCACAATAATAAATAGGTACTTGTATGCTTGCCTGTTCTGCTCTGCAGCCTTATGGCACTAAGCTTATTTTCAGGTAGGTACTACCAGTGGGTTCACGCAGATCATTTGACTAAAAACTCATAGTATTTTTTTACATGAATAACCTCTCAAGGGAATGAATACTCTATGTAGGGTCATCACTTACACAAAAACCATGAACAAACATCCATACTCGTAAAATATATGCCTGTATGACCAAACAAATATTTGTTCCAAGTTTCAACGTGCATCGAACCACATTGGCCTTAAAGCTTTGTCAAATATTTGTTGAGTTGGTTGGTAAACACAATAGAGTGCCTACAACTTATGTAAATCGTCGACCACGTTCGTAAATCACTACGACATGTGACGACATTATGGAAATTTTACGTCACGCTGTTGTTAGCAGCTTGAAAAATGCTACTACAAGTTTACTACCAATGTGGGTTGCTCAGTTATCTCACTGCTAACGCCTCCAAAAATTCTACATTTTACTCATAGTGATAAGACCAACCAGTCCTCAAACTTCAATACTTACTCGAAACACTAAATACTGGACTAAAACGCCCAGGGCTTCGACGCCTTTGGCGGCATGCGCGAGCGCAACGGCCTGCTCGCGCGGCTGTTGCGGTTGCGGCGCGACGAGTGGCACCGGCGGCGTCCGCACTGGCTGCGGCGTTTGTACACGCTTGCCGCGTGGCCCCACCGCGGCTGCAACTCGCGGTGGCTCTGCAGGACAAAAGAAAAACGATGAGTACAATCGAAGTTATTCAATTTACGGAATAATAGGTATCGAAATCGATGTGTGATGTGTGATTCTCTATTTTTTGTCATCTGCCTGCATATGTAGAGTTAGTAAATCTGGGTTGCATGATCAATCTGTAACGTTCCTATTACTGGGACCGACGCCTCTTCTCCGAAAAAGGGAGTCCATAATCCACCACGCAGGCCCAGCCGAGTGAGGGTTGCGTTTGGTTGCAACTGTTGACAGTTATTGGCCACCATGATGATTAGATAAGTAGGTTAGAGGTGCTGAACGTGGCTTGAGCAAGAAATAAGTAGTTAAACGATCGATGTGCGTGAGGTACGAGCACGATCTCTCGTTCTTCAATGAAGTCATAGAAACACGTACTTAAACAAAACGGCTAGTAATGTTATCGGTAAATACGCCGGCACCATTCATAGCCACGCGCGCAGCATCGCGCTGGGTCAGAGATCAGCGCTAAGTACTGTGCGTAGGAGTGGCAGGTTGCTAGCAGACGCCTACCTCGGACCACACAATAATAATATACTTCCGACGACTATGGACGAACACCTTGCAGTATGAATAAGTGGATTTAATTTATAAGTATGAGCAGAAACTTTCATTCAGTGGTGAGATTAATCAAGGAAACACATGACAACAGTTGTAGCTAAATACAGCAAGACGACTGCGTTTGGTAAAGATGCCAGCAACTACAGTTGCGTTCTAAAGTTTGATATTCATACTCTAAGGTTGACACATTATTTGTAACGGTCAAGAAGCTGAGGGCTATCTTTAACGTAACTCCTAGAAAATCATGAAAATGCATGCTCTTAAATATTCAAGTGTTTATAAAGTTTAATCGTTTGTTCGCAGGCACGAGGACGTGTGTCACGATCCGACTAATCAGTGAATCGACCTCTAAAATCGTATTCCATGTATGAAGAGATGGTAATCTTCAGCGGTTCTACTCATTGTGGGTTTTTTTCATTATGCTCGTGAAAATATAAAACTCATTCATCGTCATTTTCAGGGGCAAAGGGAGACAATAAAGTTAACTTGAGGTACAGATATAAAAATAAAATATCACATGGTTGCAAAATGTGTTTTTTATGAGACTTTTAATTACAATAAACGGTAATTAACAAGAGCTTTGTATCTTTTACTACTGCTCCTATTTCATATAGTAAACAGTACCTGGGCGACCGAGCTCTGCTCTGGGGAAAATAGAGAATGCTCATTTAATAGGATAGTTCATACTAATTCCATGTATAGTACATACGAATTCCATGCTGCCATGTCAATATTCTAGGTAGCCATGTTGTTCTAAAATTTGGGCGACCGAGCTCTGTTCGGGTGAAAATACGGAGAAAACGAATTTTCCCAGATACGAGACCTAGCTAGATCGATTTTTCGCCCCCATAAACCGCTTCATTGCAACTGCCATTGAAATCGTTGGAGCCGTTTTCGAGAAAGTGATTACAAAAATATATATATCTACAAATATTGCTCGTTTAATAGTATAGGATACTAAGACCCTTCCACCGTGAAACACCGAGCACAATATTTAGGACAGTCTGTCTTAAAATTGGTCTAGTTACTGCGTTTGCGGCTGTCTACGCTAATAGAAGCCGACACGCTTCCTCTGTTCTCTTTATAATTACACAACCAGAGAGTTCTCACGATTTGATAGAAATAGTAAGAAGTTTAAACGGAAACAAATCGGTGATTACAAAACGTTTTGTTTTTCCAGTAAACGAAGTATTAAATGACATTGCATTCTTAGCACACCGGTCTTTAATATGCATACAAATACCCTTGGTGCGATTGTTATCCAATGCATTCATTCCTACATACTAATGCATCCAACACAACGTTTTCAAGATCAATGAAATAGATAGTAATAAACTGCGAAATGTAGCACAATTTAATTGTTTAAATTTTTCGTCTTGTTTCATAAAACATTACATTACAACCTCAATTGAAAGAAATACACAATGAGCCCAGTAAAATATTTATCTTTATGCGAAAGTCTTCATTAAACTTATTGTTAATGGTCTCTTTTCCTTTGTTCCAGGAACTAATTAACAGAGTTATATAAAAGACAGCTTTCTATATTTCGTGATGACACGGCAAGCCCTTAGCACTACCGACACCAACCATTACGAAGTGAAATCGGCGGTGTTCCATGCACGTATCTATTATTTGATATGAATATTTCAAGCAGGCTCTCACTAGGTAACATACAATTAAAATTTATAGTACCATCGCTTTTAAATCGTAGATATTTTGATCCAATCGTACATTAACAGCTGCGGAAAAACAAACGCATCAATTTCTCTTCCTTTCCGTATTTTATTCCACAGTCCACGAAATCACGAGCCCATCCAATCATTTAATCAAAGTAGGGCAACAAAAAAGGCAGCTTTGATTTAGCAGATGTAAAAAATGGTCTCTCTTTATATTGGTAACTGTTCCCACGCGCGCCGCCACTCGCTTCGCGCATCATTAGGCTCGGCTGACAGCGCCCATTTCCGCCACGTGGTAACAATAAAAGCTCCAACATGTTAATTTTTCAGTCCAATTTGTTACATTTCGCGTGTTTTGTGACAAATCGGATCAAAATATTTAATGAAAAAATAAACAAAAACACTGAAATGTGAATAAACCATTGCGTTATCTCGTAGTTGCTTTTCGCACCTAGGGGACAAATTATGTCGACCTGTCGGACTAACTGCGCCAAGTAATAGTAGTTGTTTCTCTTTTAACCGACAGACCTGAGCTCAAATGCCTATTATGTCGACATTAAACTAATTTAATCATGTCTCTTCTGCCTACGACGGAGCTTGCATGTGCTACGGAAATTAACACTACTAAAAATAATTAGGAGACAATAAGTTAGTCAATAAAGGAAGCAAATAGGTACATCATAGTTTTGAAGAAGTACTAGACAAAGCTGTTGCCATAGTAATTGTGATCATAAAGCATAATTATTGCAGATGATGTCTCAATAGTAATTTTGTGAATGGCCGGTTAGAGAGGGTCAAACAGCATGCGCGTGGGCATCAATTGGGAACGTTGAAACGTCAAATTAACATGCTTTAGGGCTGACATAATATTAAAAAATACAATTAATTTATGACCGTGCGTTGTAAAGGGCTCAATGATTCTTAATCATGTTCGTTTGAGTGTGACTTCAGAATAGAGCGATATGAATTTATATTTTGACAGATCGATATTTTACAGAAAAATTATTGACAACATCACTCACCATAATTGAGTATACAGACATTATGTGACTGTTGAAACGTTAATGGATCCAAATATTATTCAATTCTTCATATCCCTAAATAACATCAACCCTGCACTCAGGAGTACGTGTGCCTATATTAGTTAAAGTACAAGAGAGCGTTGCGCCTACGCCAGGAACATAGACCGTTTGATCAGATGATTGCTGACATTTTTATGTACTTGACAAATGTCAGTTCTCATGAACATGATTCTGCAATGGTTATGTGATCTTTACGTACATAACATCTGACATAAAACTTGCTTGTGAGAGCCCTTTCTAAATATGAATAAGCTTTTTGTTGAATAAACGGTTAACGAAGTTCTTGAGAAACGGATTTTAGAAATATCGCTTTTACGTACTACACCCACATTTCGGCAATTACTGTATTTAGTGTCCAGATACGGGGCAAGCCGTGGAGCTATTGCGATGGACATGAATCCATTTAATATTTCCAAAGAATGATAATAAAAGACTTTTCCGGACTTGGACATAAAAAAGCCAGCAGCCATGCATTTCAAAAGGAACGTCGATAAAGTATTCCCAACTTTACTAAACTAATATAATGTACTTACTCTTGTATCTATGTACATAATGGAAATTGGGATGTTTATTAGAAACCAATTACATTTATTTGTGGACAGTAATGAAAGCCGTAAATGTAAGTCAAGAGACCTCACTAAACTAAATATTCTAAATTTTTGTAGAAGCGCATTGCATAAAAAGAATAGCTATAGGATGTCCATCAAAGTTTACAACCACATTCCACGTCTGTTGAGAGAACTTCTCTTGTATAAGTTTCAAAAGATAATGAAATCATGGTTAATAGAGAACTGGTGGAGGAGCTCCTGGCTAAGTAACAACAGCCGCACTGGTCGATCTATCAGGTTAAGCTACGCTTGCCGGGGTTGGTCAGTGGATGGGTGACCATCTTAACATACCGAGAATCCTCCGTGCCTCGGAAAGCACGTTAAGCCGTTGGTCCTGGCTGTTATTCGTGGATCTTTGACAGTCGTTACGAGTCGTCAGAAGCCCGAAAGTCTGATACCAGTCTTACCAAGGGGTATCGTATTACCCAGTTACTGGGTTGTGGAGGTCAGATAGGCGGTCGCTCCATGTAAAATACTGGTATTCAGCTGCATCCGGTTAGACTGGAAGCCGACCCCGACATAGTTGGGAAAATGCTAGGTAGATTGGATTGGTTAATAGAGAACTGTTTTTATACCTTAGGTGATTTTTTTAACTGTAAGACTTAATCCCTATAAACTATGTAGGTATTGTTCTATTGTATTTGTGAACTTTTGTATTTTATTTTTACTGTATCTCATATTAAATTTTCGCATGCGTCCTATAAATGAGATATGTAAAGCACTACTTTCTTGTAACACCCATTGTACCATATCGCTGGCGAAATAAATCATGTATGATTTATTTAATAAAATAATAAATAATAACAGCCTGTTACTGTCCCACTGCAGGGCAAAGGCCTCTTCTCATACAGAGAAGGCACGAGCATTGATCACCATGCTTGCTCAGACGGGTTGGCGATTTCAGACTTATATTAACTATAAGTCCAGGTTTCCTCACGATGTTTTCCTTCACCGATGTCAGTAATGTCCAAGACAAACTCAGAAAGTACATATGAATTGAAAAAGTCACATTGGTACTTGCCCGGATTTGAACCCACAACCTCGTGCATGCGAGGCGACGCCTTAACCACTGGGCCATCACGGCATTTTTTATTTATTTATGATTTATTTATTTAATGAAAATCAGAACATAGTTTACTAAGTCATGTAGCTAGCAAACTTGATCATTTTAAAGCACATAGAGTCATAAACCACAGACAGTCATTACTATGATGGATTCAGAAGCGATTGACTGTTTTGTATCAGTATTCCACTTACGGAGTAGGCTAACGGGTCTCCGCGGCCGTGTCGTGAATATTCTATTGCCTAGAGTACGTTGACTACTTACTATTAAAAAAGTTACGATAATATACGTCTTCCTGTAACATATCAACAATAATTTATTGTTCTAACAGATTTATGATACATACATTATTTAAATGACGAAGAAAACAAATATGTATTTTTATTTTTTTTATTTCAATACGTGTTTTTGACAACCCTGAATAATCCCCCTAAACACATCTTATGTGAGTATCACAAAAGCAATGACTGACCGACCTTGTGGGGCCGATGACATAAGCACCAGTTTATTTAAATAATATGTACCAAAGTTTTGTTTTACTAGCGACCATTTAGCACATACGCTAAATTTATGAAATCTAATACAATTATATAAACTTACAACAATATTGTCAGTATATATAATAATAAGATTTTATTAACATTTATAAGCAAAATTCATGACGGATTTAATAATAATTTAATTACTATTCGTGTTTCAAGTGTGGCTATAAAATAATTGAAGGTAAATGAATCAAAGCTGCATAGTTCGCATTCGTGACTAAACTATTTTTATTCAAGATCAATAGTATGCTCGGTAAAAGTAACTGAAAGGATATTCAACGTTTATTCGACCTACATTTTAAGTAACCGAAGCTTTTCATCAAAGCGTTCAGTCTTCAGTATTTTAAGTAAATATAGCATTATTTGAATCACGCATTGACGTACGAAGTAACATTCACTTCCTTTCCCGGAAAAAGCATTAATTGATAGTTACGTTTGATCGGTTGATTATGGCAACGAAAAAAATGGATTTTTACTTTTTTATTTAGTCTACGTTGATGTGAAACATTAAGGGCCTGTTTTACGATGTTCAAATAGCTACTACTTACCGAATAAATTCAAAAATGGAACAGAATTTGTATGAAATTATCTGCCAAGTAAGTTAATAGGAACTTAATTGTAGGTGGTTAAACAGGCGCTTAATGAAATTACTATCGATCCTTTTGTTTACTAGAACGTGTGTTCCGATTCATTCTTGACTATAGTTAGTGAGACGTAAGCGAGTCCACGCCTAGCATAATATTATCACAATTTTTGAAGAATAGCTCCTGAAATTGTAAATGTAAACTCCACTATCCGCCCACCGAGCGCCATTACGAAAACCATTTATCATTCGCTCATCAAACGGTTGTTGCTCATTTGGTGGGTTCCGGATAGCAACAAATCTTGCCGCAATAGTTCATTTACACTGTTATTTGTACCGCGCACCCGCTCTAATAATACTATAATCCATTCGTTTGCGTCTAGCGTGTAGTGTAGTGAGAGAATCACAGATCTAATTTTAGTTGTGTTTGTATGTATGTCAGGGGGCCGCGTCGAGTCGCCCGCCCGCCCTAGAAGGGTCATCTGCCCAACGACAGCTTCGCAATATATCTTGCATTGCGCAAAAAATTCGCTTTCTTATTGTTGTTTTATTTTTAATAAAAAACATAGAATTTTCTGGTTGTTTCACCCCTTATATCTTTGGTTGAGAACATACACTGGTTCGACCAGAAAACACTCTGAAATGCTTGCCTTCCTAACTATTTCGATTTCTGTAGATGGGAAGTGGAGTAATGCAAATAAAGCACTAACATTTTATTGATATGATTTCCTTGAACTGTACAGTAGGTAACAGATGACGATAATAAACACAAATCTTATAAATTTCTCTGAAATTAATCTTTGATCGCGAACAAGGAACCTACCATCTGGGCCAAATGGGCAATATTAAAAAACCTAGCAACATTTCTGTGTAAATTGTACCGTGCGACCCTATTGTAGAGCGAGATCAAAATCTTTATGAAATTGCTATTTATTGTGATAACATCTGGTAATTGTATGTTTCTGCGAGGCTGTTGAATGTACTGTGACATGACATAACGAAACTCATACCGTATGAGTGCATGTGTGTTCGTAGAACTAGGTGTGTACTCGGAAGTAAGCATGTTATGTGCGTTATTTTCCATACAGGGTGTGAAGGTGCGGAAAACTCGATGGAGAATTTTTCCTGTAAGACACTTCAAATTGCTGATTGCGAGTAGAGTTTATGGACATTCATGAGATTTTAAAAGATCTAAATGAGAACCTGCCATACGTTATGCACTATTATAACGTTCCCAAACCGGACGGACCAAACTTGTCCTGCCTTAAAACAAAGCACCTGCTCAAGGGCAAAAACTGGACCAAAATCTACTTTTACATTACATCATTACACTTTCCTTTAAGATCTGTATCGTACCTCGAGTATACGTGACCTAGTCACTATCCACAGGTGCCTGTGCGTCATTTGAATCCAAGAAAGTTGACCTATAAAGTGACACAAGCGCAATACAAATCCGATTGTGTTTACGCCAAATCCGGGTCTCATAGATGACGGACATGTCTTGGGTTTAGCGCAGATTCGCTGATATGTGGGTCCGCCTTAATTACTATTTCTCACGCATTGCGTATACGCATGACATTACGTTTACGAATTTGAAATCACCCTACATTCAGGTTAATGTTAATCTTGCCAAATCCAATAAAACTGTTGGTGCCCGCAATTGTGACTAACCTGATGTCAGAGTTTTAAAGCCGCCCATGGGCCTCTGACTTGGCTTCACATGCCGTCGAGAATATCTCTCTGGCATGCCGGTTTCCTCACGATGTATGTTTTCCTTCACCATTTTTGAAGCAAGTAATAATTAAACAATACGCACATGATTCCGAAAAGTCAGAGGTGCGTGCCTTGAGTTCGAACTCGAGACCTATGTATGACCTGGCAGTCTGACGGTCACACCACTAGGCTATCACTGCTCACTGAAATCACCCTACATTCAGGTTTTAATGTTGATCTTGCCAAATTTAATATAAACTGTTGGTGCCCGCAATTTTTACTCTTACAGCTTGATAATATACAGCTGGAAAACCGCTTCCTATGACTTCATCTCTTGATCTTTTTCTTGCCAAGTGTTGACTCATTCTAATTTGTTATATCTAGCCTGCGAGGCTACTTCGCTGAATCATGGTCCTCAGATATCTTTGGCCGCTCCCAGCACAGGCATGCTGCCAGCCTATCCCACTTTTGACAACGTTAAGACGACGCCATCAATTTTCTTTTTGCAGTGCGGTATATTGAACTCGTTAATTTAATTCAATAGTGCGTTGTCAAACCTTGAGTTTGAACTTTTGAATACTCGCCAAGGCTCAAGCTTGAGGATCGTAGGTCAAAACGGTAAGAATAGAAAGGCACACATCGAGCTGTAAAACGAATTTTACAATAACGTACTTATAACCAATGCTTTGCAGATAGATCCTGTTCAGAATGTTTGTTTATATACTCGTCTAATGTTCGAGAATGCTTACTTTCGGTGTTAAGTGGGTTTCATAAGATGTCTGAAGGTGTTTTAAAAGTTTAATCATTTGAATTATCCATAAATGATGATAAGTCAATATTGAGTAAGTTTTCGTTGTCAATTTGTTGATTTCACTTTTCAACTATGATGTGGCGGAGTCAATGCGTACCTATAGGTATCTCACGGTTTAGTAATCAATGAAGAAGTGGTTCAGCGGGATACCTCAACATTCCCGATGTTACAAATTTTGTCATGCAAAAAAAAGTGATCTCTATTTTAATTTTATGAGATAGCATCAAAATCAGGTAGACGTCGTAAAAACTAGAGATAGCACTAACGTTTCAGATTTATAGATAGAGATCATGCGCACGATTGCGCTGTATACCACTCACGCACGGCTATCTATCACTTGCTCGTCTGTCACCGAGGAGCACCGTGGTGACCCCATTCCTCTACTAATACTTTAAAAACATCTTTAAGAAGATAGCAGACTAGGCAATGTTTGCACAAAATTTTACTATTAAGTATCAACATTAGCAAGGGAATGATCACATAGGCAGTAGTATTCAAATCTAACGAAACAAAGGATTCATAATAGAATTCGTCACAATGGTCAATTTGCAAATACTCCGTCTCGCGACGTAAATCTGTCACTGAGTACTAACGAAGTTGTAAAACTCATACACGTCGCCACCTTTGTGCTGTCCGAGAAATTAAAAGGACACTTGCAAAGGAAGTTAAAATAAAAGGACGTTGGTGACAATTTCCTTATACTTCACAATCTGGGTCACGATTATATGATCGGTAATTTAATTTAATATCTACATAAAATTATTCAAATTAATGAACTGGAAAAAACGTTTCATGGCGCTTTGGTGTAACTCGTTTTGTAATTCAAAGAATTGCCGCCAGGCATATCGATATCGACCACACAACGATTTTGCAACGCCCAAAAAGGACATAACTGATATCGAATTATTTAAGCACTGAAGGCACTTTTATTCATACATTGTGACAGAAACATAACTCATTTGTTCAAAGCAGTGTATTTTACGGTAAGCTCTCTATTAAATTTGTAATGTGTCAAGTTATATTTACATGCGGCGACTGCCAAAAGAACAGACATGCCATCAAACGTGCGCCCTCTAGCTATTCGCCAACTTAATATAATCCCACTTAACATGAAATAAACGTGGCCTTACTTTTAGTATTTTGTTTTACGACAATACCGCGCGAACATCCTGTGTGTGCTCCCACTAATTAACTTTTAATAGGCATAATTTCCACACAAGTACTTTACTAATAGATGTTGGGAGTTAGGGTCATCACTCACACTGTATAGCGAATCAGTAATGTCTCGAACCAAATAAGTTTTGAACCAGGACTCGAACTGACTAGCTTCAACTTAGCGGACGGATGTTCCGCTGATGCATCATTTAGTTCGCCTAAAAAACGTATTCGGGGAATTGACAACTTCCTCTTTCTTTGAATTTGGTTAAAATGCACTACATATTCGTTACAAGCGTCATGCCGGTGATTTCCAAAGGGTACGGAAGGGAGTGATGTACTATCATAGTTTCCGATGGCTAGAGTGGCTAAGGGACAAAACTATCATAGTGTAGGGACACAGTACACACAGGATAAAATAATTATGAAGAAATAAAAATATCGAAACTACAGTTTACGTAACGTGGAGCCTGTGGCTAAGTAATAACTGCCGCACGAGTCGAGGTTAAGCTACGCTTGCCGGGGTTGGTCGGTGGATGGGTGACCATCTTTGCATACCGAGACTCCTCCGTGCCTCGGAAAACAAATTAAGCCGTTGGTCCCGGCTCTCATTCTTGGATCTTTAACAGTCGTTACGGCTCGTCAGAAGCCCGAAAGTCTGACAACCAACCAACAAGTATTACCAAGGAGTAACTGGGCAATACGATATATTACCCAGTTACTGGGTTGTGGAGGTCAGATAGGCAGTCGGTTCATGTAAAATACTGGTAAACCCCAACATAGTTGGGAAAAGGCTAGGCAGAATGATTGTGACGTTTTACAGTTTCTGCATAGCATCATATCAAAGTTTCGCAATTTCCATTACACTGCACTACAATAAAGTGTTACTGAAATAATAAAACAATACCCTCAATGAAAAAAAAAAACACAATCGTATCTTCATTCGTGCACTCGTACAAAAAGATAATTACATACAGTTTTTGACGAAATAACTTTAAATAAATTGGCAATTTTCAGGTCATTGAATAATATTATGATATATTACAGGGTTTCACTCTTATTATCATAAATGATCAAGCTAAGCGTTGTTCACTGATATAGATAAGTCATTTCATAAAAAGGGGTAGGCGGATAGTTAGGTGCCTTTAGTCACCACCAACATTCACCACGCTCTACCGCACAGGTGAGTGACCGCAACTGTTTAGGGACATCTTTTCATTTACCGGTATTGCCATATCAAGACTTACAAATAAAATGAAAGATTATTAAACAAAAAGCCAGATACAGCACGTAAAATCTAGATATCACTAACACATCGCACATTAAAAGGAGAAAGTCGTCAGAAACAGTAGATGTCTCCATCGAAAACACAAGAAAACGTGCAAAAGTATATTGCACATTCTGCAATACCTGTGTTTTCGTTTATCTGTATTTACTTTCAGACATTAACAGCTGTAATTACGGCGCATTGCAAGTGCTATATTAATAGCGAATTTATTAAGATTTTATTCGCAAACAAAATATGAGGCCGCCCATTGTAGTGTTTGTTTTTTTTTTTTTTGTATTGTATTTTTGTGGTATACAGTAAAATACAATAAATATAAATAAATAAAATAATCCGCCCGCGACTGGCTGTCCGGGTGATATCTTTGGGAAAACTGGACGGTTCTTGAAACGACACATTGCGCTTTAAAGCTTTTCCTTTTTTTTTATCAACTATGTGTAAAAAAACAACACAACGAGCAATTAATTAGTCTGGCTGTTTTGATATGTTTCTGTAATTTTTGTAACTTAAACACAATTAAGTACTGGACACGTGTGTAGTTTGCATTAACGTCTACTTCCATTACGTCGGGCACACCTTTTGAATCATAGAGTATGTTACTCTAAGTCGACCTCGAAACCTGTGACGAATAGCCAGGTATTGTGCATGTCTTGGCAAGAGTCCAATGTTAATGTAAAAATGAACTGAGGGAAACCGCCAAATTGTGCCTCTTTTATGAAAGACCTCCTAGTACAAGGAGAAACGTTTTTTTCTATATTTTCACAATCAGTAAGTAAATTGTCAATTCGTTGTGTCCCTCAATGTTACACGCAAGGTGTACGCTTGAATTAACTAGTAACGCATTGACCAATGATGTTATGATCATGAAATTGCATATCAACTGTTTTTGGTATTTTATTTGTTCAAGCGGGAAAAAACACCTATGTATATTTACTCGCTGAATTCCAACATCCTGCAGCAAATATTTCACTTGTTTGCAATATTTATCTTATCATGTCTTAATTGTTTATTACTATTATGGTGTTATTCGTTCTTTAATATCGTAATGTCTGAAGTAGGTAATAACACGTAACAACGCTTAGCAAACGCGACGAGGCCTCAGGTATCTTCAACCTTATGCAAAGTTATCAATCAACGAACATCCGTGGTTTAAACAAATGGCACCATTATATTCGGTAAACAATGGTCCGGACGGAGCTTGGCGAAAACGGGCAATGCGGTTAAAAAAATATTCATGGAAATTGCTAGCCTTGACGATGGCAAGGTCAAACGGCAACTTTCAAGTTTAAGCCCTACAGATTATACCGATGGTGAACGTTCCCGCCATGGCCAACCAACGAGACTTTTTAAATGGACAGATGGGTTTTTTCAACCACTTGATGTAATTCGGTAACTACGTTTACAAGTTATTAATGACATTTATAAGTTTAATTACGGCGTTTCCTGTCTACACCCCATTTTCACTTCCTTAACATATCGCATTAAAATGGAAAGCAATCTATAGCAAAAAGAACATTAAGTCTGTATATTATCTTTACGTATGCACATACTTACCAACCTACATTTCTAAATGCCACCGCATCCAAACACGCAATATTACAAGAGAGTTTTATAAGCCGGTACTGGCCGAAACCGGGAAGCTTCTTTAAGAGGATAAATTAACTCTTAATCCCTCTATTAAACCGCCGCTCTAACGTTGACACTAATTTGACAAAATCCTTACGTTCATCAGGGAGTACTAACCTCGTCCGTCCACAAACATTTGCGAAGTTGCACAAACAACTAACTCATAATGTATGGTAAGTTTAATTCACTGCACTTGAACAACACTTCACCGGTACATACACCCATCCTGCAGTGCAAATGTTGGCCCAAACATTCGCCAAGGCACGAACAACGTAAATAGACGTAACAAGGGACGTTCGGAACGTGCGTTCCGAGTCACGCTATGTGTTGAACTGACGTTTCGCGTCCGTTGCGGTATTCGAACGGTCTTCTTCATTAACTCCGATCAAGCAGTAGAAAACACGGCGATGCGGAAACAGCATTTTTATGTATGAAAAGATATGAAAAATCCAAAATGATATTCTTAAGCAGACACGCTAACTTTGTTCGAGAAAGATTTGTTAATGAGCAACAGCTCAAAACGTTAATGCATTCAAAAGACGAGGGGGATTTGCAAGCAATTAACATCCGTCTGTTGCAGTAGCTACTAAGTATTGCATTGGTACAACGTACACGCACTCGCGAAACTTTTCCCTTTTGAACTGAGTGACGGTTCAACGTACCACTCGCCCGTGAGGAAAGTTGAGGAACGAGATAGGTCTTACGCATTGACACACACAGACATAAACATTAATTTGCAAGTTTATTGTAAATATATTTCCACGAAACGTACCGTTTCATAAATGTCAAGCTCATACACATGCATGCACTGCACTGCATGCGTATGAGTTTTGAACAACTCTATATTTTTGGATTAATGTTCACTTACATATACCCTTTGAATATGTAATTCAGCATTGCCTTATAGTATACTCTAAGGGTTTTTCATAATATCACGCTTCCTAACTCCACGTTACTCTGTCAATAAAACATAGTAACAGCTGAACGGTGCGTACTGAAGCATAGCCGCGCTACGGACGCTACACCGCTAATTATGACTAACTACAGCAAACTGCACTTACGTATACAGGTATTAATTATAACACTCGCCAAATACTACACACAACCCCAACAAAACACACTATTTTCGTAATACGAGCGATAAATGAAGAATACGACATGCCACCGAGATGTCCAAGTCGCAAGGCCCCAGCGCATGAAATAAAATAGCCAGCAGTAAGTAGTAGCGTCATGGTCAATCTACGATTTAGAGCACACTCAGCCGACTTTCTCAAGAAGCTCCATTGTCTAACGATCGAGTATAACACGAGAACAATCAGCTTATTCAGCTTTTAACGTGTTGCTTATCGCGTGTCACTAATAAGCCATCGTTAGAGCGAGCGACAATTAACGCAGACATACTAGACTAGGCCTCGACAATCGCAGCGGAAACTATTCGTGACGTGTAGTGAATACGTCGGTGAGTGCATCCGTTAGTTCCGTATATGTATACAAAAGTCACATTATCCTCCACGGATGGATTCTCAACTCTACAGCGATAGAAATAAAGGAGCCAAGCCCGGCTTGCCAAGGTAACGGCATGGCTCCAATCCCGTGAATGCTATCAAGGCTTTAACTTAAGAGTACGGCATTAAATAGATGCTTACTGTGGTTTGTGCTAACTGATACGTTTGATTCAACAGATACTTCGGCATTCTTTGTGGCAAAGCGAGTATGGGAGGGACAAAAGAACAAAGAATTCTAAAAACGATGTCAATCGTTTAGTGAATACAGAATGGCTGATTAGAAAAATTAAGTACCTGCGGAAAACATATTGTAAAGCCCAAGTTCTTTCTAAAGCCTACTAACACAGTTTTATAACAACCAATAAAGAAAAATACAACTTTATTCGTTTAGAATTATTTCAGCCTGCTATTTTATAACTCCCTAAGTAAAACTGTACAACTGCCGCAGTAGTCGCGGTCCGCCGCCCTCGTCTACGCGTACCATACATATGCATGGCTTGAAAAACCAACTTTCTTTACACTTAGAATATTTATTAGAATTTCGCAGATGCAATCTCTTTATATATACGCACCCATGCGTGTAGCGCGCTTCTGTGTTGAATTTATTATTAACACGTGAAATATTGAATTATTCTGAAAGTCGTACGCATAATCGTATTCTGAACATTTTCATGACGAAACTCACATTTAGTAGTTAAACCTAGCCTGGCTTATATTTGAAGGTTATAAAAGTCTCAGTAACAGTCCAGAGCTTGGACAAATGATGGATTATTAGCAATAGGCTTAGACAAATCCCGAAGGGAAAATACGAGCAAGTACAACGTAGATAACCCACAATTTTAATAAGGAGAATTGATAATTGATAATCGAACTCATTAGTAAGGAAAACACTTCCTATTAAAGCATCCTAATAGTGTAGTGTGCCTTCTTCGCTAACGCCGTCGCGTCGGACGCCATATGCAAATGATTTAGAAACTAATCGAGTCGATGACCCATTGTATGCTAACACTACGCTACTGATAGTTGTTCCCATGCTTGATAAGATAATCTAGATAAAACGCCGTGTTTGTTCTGACACAGTACACGGCTGGGTAGAAACCTACTTGTATTGTAGAAGAACAAAGGGTATAATGTTACCATGGACATCATGCAGGGAACGTACGTAAAAAAAGAAAAATACGTGTCCAATATTTTTTAATAATCTACCTGACGGACAAAACATTTTTTTTTTTGTCAATATCCCTATAGAGTCCGCAACGTGCCGACAACGGTGGATCCGCGCTTGAAATGATGGGACTTATCTAGATTTTTTGTTCTTGGTGCATCTCAGTTAGTACGACACGGACAACAGAGTTGTAGTGTTTGCAGAGTAATATGACACTTTCCTACCAAATATGGCAGCGGTAAATGTGTCTTTGAACTTTACATCTTTATAGAAAGTTCTATTTATGGAAAACTTTCAATGAAGCATCCCAATTATTTATCGAAGTGATGGCCATCTGCCATCATAATGTTGGCATTTCCAACTATGTACATTAATTTGTTGGACTTTTGGCACAAACTCTCTCTATAAAAAGATCACCTGTCCTTGTACTTGTAGCTCTAAAGGAAACATACAGACTAGGGGCTGATTTCACCAATGAAACTGAACGCAAGCAATATATCTGAACAGCTTTTAAGAGCTGTCAGTGTCAATATTTCAAGACAACTCTTGAACGCGGTTTAGATGGATTGATCGCGTTCAGTTTCATCGCCCTAAGAACTTATAGAATCCGTTTCCGAAAAATGTCATAGAACCTGCGCAGGCACTTTTCTCTTGCAATATTGTTTTTGTCGTCATTGCTTTTGTCTCATCAAAAGGAATGATTTCAGTGAACTGAGACCGAGCTGTTAAGTTTTCTGCGACATTTCGCTCACGCATTGCGATGCGAGTTTTCTAACATTCATCAATCTGTCACGAACTAGAAAAATATAATTAGATGCGAGTACATAAACTAATTAATTACTTAATTAATTTGCAGTTTGCTTTCTCATCAAGTTTAACCTGAGCTTCAATCAAGATTTTCTAGACGTTGACATCGAGTAAAAGTGTATCAAGTGCTAACTGCTTAGCTATGTCCCATTACCGGTTAAAGGCCTTTCTCGTTAGACTTATCTGCAGCAAAAGGAAACAGCGTAATCATCACGTTTGGCGCTACAACCGTAGTTGCGATTCCAAACCCGACACTTAGGAACACGCGAACCTTTGCAAATTCTAGCAAATTAGCGGGTAGTCTATGATATATCCACCTTCTAATGATGTAAAACATATGGGAATAAGGCCTACTCCCCGTTTTCTACAAGTCCATACTAAATTAACGATGTCGACACATGTCAACTTTTATAATGATTAGTTTGTCGTTGTTTTCTACAAGCAGTCATAACAGCTAACATGCAACTTGACAGCACATTTACTCTTCAAAGGATCAAAGACTTGATGAGGTTTTCAGTAACCAGGGGTTAGAGCCAAACAAAGAACTACAAGTTTTGACGTGCGTGCGTCTTAGACAAATATCAAAAAGCTACTCATACGCACTATCTAAAATAATAGTGACCTCACTGTGGCGATTTCCAATCCATGTTGTATGTGATTTCGATGTTAGACACGTCGGCGCAGGAGTTTATTGCGTTGCGTGACGTATATCAACAACTTATCGTAATGAACGGCTGCTTAACATTCTACCCTGGTTATGTGGCACGTGGCGTGTTATCAATATGTATTATTGACGTGCCTACTACAACACCTAATCCACAGAAATAACAAAGCATTGTAATTCCTAATAGCAGCTACGTCAAACTTGTGCTAAAAAACTACGTAATAACTTCTTCATACACCAATTTTATAATCATTGCCAGTAATGTCTGTCACTAATATGTAAACAAAACTCTGTTTATTTTCACTTCGGCGGAACTAACAATAACAAACAAAACATTACTTCATTACTGCGACGACGAACATATTGAAACAAAACTAGACTTTCCAATTGATGATCGCCCGCAAATGGCTTTTAAGATTGCCATTTATCAGCTGTCTTAAATTGAACACTACAATGATGATCTTCTATTTCAAATCCATTAAATGATGATTCATTGTCATTAAACATAGAGCAGTGGACTACAAATGTCAGTACGCCGTAGTTATCCAACATTTGGCTCACACCTGAGCACCGAGCAGGCGTCTCGTCTCGTAAGTCTCACTGTAGTGGAGCATATTAATTTATAAATAGTGTTTAGAAAGAACTTCGCAACTGGCGTGGGACGTTCCCATAATAGCGCTGAAAACTTAAATAGAATGATGTATTTTTTCACAACTTATATCCTCTTATTCACACAGATGATATTTAGATCGCGATGCAAAAACAATGCAGTGTAAATCCATCCTTGCGACATTAGATAGAACAGCAAGTCTGAAGGGCTAATGACAGACTATTTATAAAAACGAAGAGTTTCGTCACAACAAAGCCCAGCGTCCCATCGTGTTTATTTATTGGAAGATGTATTGGCATCATTCCTCGGCTTGTTGCACGATACACATGCTAATGTAGGTCAACAAAAAATATAGAAATGTAGATTAAAACAAAACATAAACCAAAATATATTGTGTTCTTTTATATTTTTTACATAGCAGATAAATATGTACAAAGCACGTTCCATGAGTTCCATCTCATTCTTCCAAATGGATTACGCAATTCCCAATATTAAACTCAATAACACGGTTCAGTTCACAAACAAACCGTAGAAGTGTATCATCATGAATACTAATTCTGTCTACCTCAAATTAAGGCCCAAAATAGTGGCATAAATTATATAGTGAACACAATAATTTAGAATCGACGCACGTTCCTCAACGGATGTATACGAATGCCTAACAGAATTGGCCTCACCCACTCCATAACTCAGAGCAATTCTCAATGAAAACTGAATAAAGGAACTGGCAAGTCTAAACATCACTGAAACTACGATGCCGAACACGTACGAAACTTGAATACAACACTAAAATAGTTTGATATTGCATTAATTCTCCGAAAACTGCTTGCATAACACTTAGTTTGACTGAGTGTAATGCATACAGTCTAGTGTTTCCTATTTAGGGTTTACGGAACAGAGCTTACAGCAAGTCGTTTTTACTCAGTAATACATAATTGTATACCTACGTATTGTCTAGTAAACGGTATAATAAAACAACAGTAACAATAATGCGATATTAAAATGTCATCAAAATAATGACGCATTGTCAGCTCTATAGATCTCCTTAGTCTTTGTCTAGAGGTGGGAGATCAAACAACCACTCGGTTTACGTTCTGCGTACGGCAACATTAAAGCTAGGACCGATACTGTTTTCATGTAACCACATCAAAAAGCTTAGGCACCTCATGAATGTTTGAAAGGAAGTAACAAAACTTCTTAAAACTTTTAACTACCACTTTTCGTAATGCACATAGTTCATACACATTTAGACGTATTCCACATTGAGCACCCGCTTAGACGGCACCTGAGCAAATGGCACCTGAGGTATTCCACATACGGCACCTATTGATATTTTTCGCAGGTGCCATTAGTGGTATAGTCAAAAACAATGGTTGAATATTTCTCACTTAATAAAAACACTAATTGGACTAACAAAACAGAAGTAACTTTAACATATATGTAGGTATCGTTCGGTGAACCAGCCTTGAGTTTTCATGTGACTAAATCAGGGTAATTGCTTCAAGCCGACTGCAACCCCTGCGTTAAACAAAAGTACCTCAGTACACAGAACTGCACTGTTGCACAGAGACAGTGTAAAAGGAACAAATCCAACGACTTCCGATACAAAAAGCTCGTCACTTCCCCGCGGGTTTGCTTCTGAGAACTAATGAAACGTACGTAAATAGTCCGCTGTCGCCGGTGGGACGGAACCGCGCGTCGGCGCCCAAACGCACCGCTAGATGGACCAATGATTGATAGGGGTGACATTGAAAAAATCCACCATTACACTTACGGGATATCCGTTTACTTAAATATAACACTATTTAAAACATCTCCATTCATTGAGACAACCCTGTCTCGAAATATATCGTTCGACAACCCTAGAATAACATCAATATTCTAAAATGTTTACATTTGCCAGTCTAAAAGGCCGGTCGTTCATAGGGCTGATACAGAAGATAGTTTCTATTTGCATAGCCGCAGAGTGGATCGGCTGAAATTACATTCAAGGACTTTATTGTAGCGATAAATGGTGAAGTGAAGATATCAATAAAAAGGACAATTTAAATTCATTATGTTTAACGTTTTGAGTGATTGTGAATGTAAACGGTGCAGCGGAGAATAAAACTTGGTCATAACTCAAATCTTGGACAATTTATCATACCAAATGGCCAGGGTCAACACGGTCCATTGCCACCATAAACTTTTAAAATTGGAGGGCAACATTCACAAAAAGATATATGTAATCCGCACGTAAAATACAACGCTTGGCTAAACGACTCACACGCACGAATTGAAGACAAAAGCCAGTAGCGCAGAGATTGTACAGTAATAAATTCAATTACCTGCCTGATTAGTCGATAATCGTGGCAAGTGGTAGTGATACTTGAAACATATATCGAATACCGACAGTATACTGTTTCACTATAATGATGATATACGCCCGCATGCAAGTTGGCAGCGACGTAGAAAAAACATAACGACAGAAAGTAGACTTGGTATCGCGTGGTGAGCAGCTGGTGTGGTGCTTACGTACTCCCACATACACATAAATGTATGTTACACACAGTTTTACCATCACCCAGTTTATGTTTTTATTAGTTACGCTAATGTTTGCTTGGTCAATTTATCATTTTACGTAATACGCGATCAGCATTCACATTTGCACCTACTGTCTTCAATTATTTAGCACATCACCGTATTTCATAAAAAGTCATCATTCTCATTATTGACAACGTTTAGACATCAAATTAATCGTTAAGTTACAAGAATTCATGTAATTACAAAATATTCAATTGCCGTTGTGCTAATTATTATGATAGGCAATAAAGTATTTGCATTTGTGAAAACAATTCAGTTTAATTTCATGACTGTAGTTGGTAGCGATACCATTTGTCTATGTCAATTAGTATTAGCGCGATGCACGACTATTCGCGTTCAAATTAATGCATTTACACTAAGAAAGCTGAAAAACAAGGGGCTAAGTATTACTCAACCAATGTTTACTTCTGCAGGCTGACTCAATTGAGCTAAACTTAGAACACGGTAACAGATTTAAGTCTAAATTATGTTTGGAAGAACAACGATAATCGCTTGTCTCTGAACACAATTGACAAGCTATTTGTTATACTTGTCAAATGGTATTTCAGTTTTGTTATTGAGAAGTCTTTTCTATTATTTAAATTCGTTTCAGGTTTTGATCTCGATTTGTGTCTCTGGTGCCAACTGCTATAGAGTTTTACGCTCGCTTTTATTGAACGAGACCAATCAATCTGCCTAGCCTTTTCCAAACTATATTGGGGTCGGCTTCCAGGCTAACCGGATTCAGCTGAATACCAGTATTTTACATGGAGCGACTATCTAGCTGACCTCCACAACCCAGTAACTGGGTGGTAATACTATACCCCTTGGTAAGACTGGTGGTCAGACTTTCGGGCTTCTGACGACCCGTAACGACTGTCAAAGATCCACGAATGAAAACCAGGACCAACGGCTTAAAGTGCTTTCCGGGGTACGGAGGAGTCTCGGTATTGAAAGATGGTCACCCATCCACGGACCAACCCCGGCAAGCGTAGGTTAACCTGATGGATCAACCCGTGTGGCTGTTATTACTTAGCCATGAGCTCCTCAACGAACGAGACCGAGACCATCCTACAAAAAGTAGTCTTGATTGTCAAGACAGTTAACAAAATGTTGGTTAATGTGCCTCTAAATGACTACTGATAGTGTAGCACAGTTCCAAAACATGTTCCCTGGTTACTGACTGAGATAAAAGCCGGTCGAACAAGAATGGAAGCCGTGTACTTCCAACTACCTACAATTTTGTTACATACTGCTTGGCGCCACGTTTGATCAAACTATGTAAATTTTCATATTACGTTATGTAACGTGTATCTATAAGAGCAATAAACATTTAAAATGAAAAAGTTAAATGTAGGTAGGTAGATACTTTTATTTGGGTTAAAACATTGCATGTATTGATTGTCTGATTAACATAATTATACCATTTCCGAACATTAACGGTACAATTAGACTATGTTAGGATACCTAATTCTATTCTGTAAATACTAATTAATTATTCCAAAAGAATACTTAAAAAGTAATGGTTTTGACCATAAAATTGATTGTTTTCACAGTAACGCGGTTTCTATCTATGTAAACAGCATTTGGAGCCAATTCAAGTCAGACGACTAAGGAGTTAATTAATTGCTTGTGATAACGTATAGGAAAATTAATGAAGTCCATACCAAAAAGTAATATTTGTAATTTTCTATATTTAAAAGAGTGTCCTTGGAGTTTCTTTCCCGTTCTTCTCCATAAAGATCTACGTTTTGGAATGGGCAACTATCTTCAACTTTCTGACTAACTGACCGACTATTTGACAATTCAAAAGTGCCTGTAAATGGTTTAATTGAAATAAATGCTTTGAGTTTGAATAGATAGTTTTATCGACCTTAAATACAAAAGAATAAAAGCTTTGTAAACAATATGCAGAACCCTGTGCAAAAATACACGCTATCGGTTATTCCTGTTACTAATATACCTCTAATGGGTTTTCGGCACTTGAAAACTAGCCAGAAACGATAAAATGCGCATCTGGCTACTCAGACGCGTCCATATTGATATATTGCCACACTTTAATGTTTCAATTTGGTGGCAAAATTCAACTAATCGCTTCCGAATTGTTGAATATTCTGAGAAAACTTTTAGTGCCTTTCTTCCATTCGTTGAATCGATTTAAATATTCTCTCTAGACTAACCAAATATGGTAAATTATATTTGAATCAACTTTTGCTTAGCTTGTTCCAACATCAGATTAGGAAACAACGCTTAATGCAGCGAAATAAATAATTTGTTCGTAAGCGCGAAACATTCACAGGAACTGCTCAACCGATTCTGATTGAATTTATTATTTAAAAAAAAACATAAGTACGACGAAAACGCAACTGGTATTGAATATAATTCAATGATTAATGTAAACTTGAGGTTTTACGTTGGTTATGTGAAGTTTCACGTAAACACGTCAATTTTACTACCGAATTTTATAATTTCAGAACGGATATCGCAACATTAATTTTGATATTTTCGTTCACGGTCATGAATTTCTGGAAGCTATAAATACAAGAGACTGTCGATGCAGTTCGAAGTCTGCAACACAGATTAAATCGAAGTTCCCAGGTGTATTCTAATCTTATGTTTAATTACATTACACAACAAAAAAAAAACAACTGATAATGTTCTAGATTGAAATATTTTCTCACAGAATCTAGCACGTAGTTGTCCAAAATTAACACGATTTCACTTGCTATGTGTTAAATTGCCGTTCCATTGAAATATCAGTCGAGGCAAAGAAACAATGGAATATTAAGATTTATTAAGCATGTAGAAGTTTACGACTTTCCAAACAATCGGTAAGGCAATGGTTCTGGGCCTGCCTGGGCCAGGCGGGTTGCGTAATAGAGCGTAAGGTCTGAAGACCTAACGACCTGACCTACCTAGCCTAACACTACCGCGCCTCGTTAAGATTGTAATCATTAAACAAAAACTGACGAAATGTTTCCTTGTTCCGTGCGTGCATCGTGATGAAGAAAGAAGGAATTCAAATCTTCTTTCGAAATCTTTATGTTAGATTTCCTGAAATATTTATCAACCCATCTTAACGTTACTCACAAAATACATATTGGATGTCTTTACACCCATGTGATCAAAACTAATAATAAAATTAGACATTGAAAAGCACTGGAAAGCGTGGACTGTGCACACATATCAATGAATCAACACTAGAAAGTGAATTTGAATAGTTCAACTACATAAAACTATTGTTCAATAAGACTCAATAGCCTCCATTTTTTTATGAAAAAATAATTCCAATAACAGAGATACGATTTCGTAATACCGTAGGGAAAACGGAAATTGCGTAACTGTCGTAATATAAAACAATCGACCATAAAAGGAAAAATATTTAACAAATACTCAACGAGTCACGATTATCTGAAGACAGTGGAATAAAGATACTTTCGGGCAGTTCAACGAAATCGTGACTACGACTGTTACAAATACGAACTAACTAAATAATACGAGCGAACTATTGTTGTTTTATACTGGACCTACATCCTTGCCTTTACAAATATATAATTTATATTTTAATCTTACTGCAATAATTTGTCGTCATGGAAAACAATTACGAGTATTAATTAATTAGAAGACAAACATAATGGGCGAAGAAAATAAATTTAGGTACATAATTGACAATGACTATTAAGTGATTCTTAAATAACCTTACGAGACAAAGGAAGTATTGAAGATAAAAAAGAATCTAAAGACGAGACACGAAAAAATGCATTAATTGGTGACGCGGCTAAAACGAGAAGGCCCGAAATGGATGTAAGACTATACGAAGTTCAAAGCGTAACAGAAGTGCTAATGGGCGGACTGCATTATTTATGTATTTATGAGAACTTTCGGTAATTAGGAACATTTTTATTCAGCCGACAGTGCTAACCGTCCCATGTTATTGAATACAAAAAGTGGATTTGGTCCAAAGACCATAAGAGTTTGCACAACGCTGTGTCCGATTACATAATATGAAATAGCGGGCACATAAATTATACGCCACCAGCCAACAAGCAAAAGCCTTGCAATACGACCACTTTGTATCCATTAAGTATGAATGAAACTAACTGACACGTGAAATACAAAATAACCAACCAATTAGCGGACTGGAAATTCGGATGCGTTTCAAGGAACAATGAAGAAGTAAAGGAAGCGATAAATATAGTGTAGGAGTTCTCAATGACGATATTCCGGGAGATGCGCTTTGAGATGATGTTATAAAGGAAGAGATTAGAGGACGTGATGACAACCTCACTGGACGTAACGCTACATTAGTTTAAAATGAAAAGATAAATTAGTAATTTAGAGGAAAAAGAACTAGACAATGCATCATTTCTCAACTGACAATGCACAATGTAGGTGGCATTTTAACTATAGACATAAAACATTTTTTCATGACAAGATTTTATAGTTCCCAAATTTTGAAACCTACACCTGGCAATAACCAAAGTTTAGGATGCAAATTAGCCAATTTTAAAAACTCTGTCGTCCCACACTCTGCGCTTAGGACATACTTTCTTCCATTGAAAGAATAACCACCTACGCGAGTGTATTGACACGATTCATACCGGTTTCATAATGCAAAGCGGAAATTTCGGCTTTTTGATTTGTTATATCACTATAGTTGCAAATGTATCCTACATGCATAATTGTGTAAATGAGTTCTTTTAATGTTGACGACAAGTCGTTCAGCGAAGACACTTTCATTATACACAACAAGCCTTATTAATGTATGAAACAGAGAAGTAATTACGATCATAATGAGGCATTGAGGCGTTCGTCTTGTTATTTTACCGTGTATTATGCTACGAATCTTGACTGCTATAGAAAGTTTCCGCAAAATAACTATCCACAGTTAGCGCTTTCACGATCATTGCTGTTTTACTCACTTACTCAATTGCTGCGTGTTACAAATACAATTGCTCGTTTCCTACAAAATTCACAGTAAATGTAACTATAGTTTTTGTCTATACCATTTTAGTAACTGTAAGATTACTAAACAGGTTTCCAATTATTGCTAAGATAAGCTTAAAATTTATGAGACGAGATGATGGAGAAACAAAACGAAGATAATGAAAGAAGTAATACCACCCACATCGCTGGGCTATCGTTTATAAATGGCATTGCGCATCCGTTGTAAGACAGACACTTTAATGCATTTATGTCAATAATACTCCCACCTACACGTCTACTTATATTTGCAGAACTATTAAGATCAATTTGTTGAATTAGACGAACACACAATGTAAACATGTACGTTTCCTGAAAGTTACTAAGGTCAAGGAAGTTTATTCGCAGATGCATTCAACCATGTTCGGATGTTGTCAACAGAGTTTGCCCTTCGTTTTCAACTTTCCAACAATATGACATATTAATGCGCTGCCTGAGTAAATTAACAATTTTATAAAAACAATAAAACGAGTAGAGGATAGTCAGAGGTCTGTGAGAAGATTGCGACAGAAATAAAATTGAAAGGTCAACGTTGTATTATTTAATTGAACAAAACTGAAGGTGGGACTTTTAACTTAGAATTGAATAAGAAATATTTACTGAACATGTACGTGCCTTTTCATTAATGAAATCAGTATTGAAATAAGTGTTACAGGTACCTTTGCACTTGCGGTATCCATTGAGTGATCCCCAATGATTCTTCTTAGCGTCCACACTTCCACTGCAGATATTCAGTTCACTGGAGAATATCTTGTGATGTATAAGACTCTTATTATTATTGTTCTTAGTGTCCGATTGAAAAAATGATACGAATTTATGAAGCGGGCTCATCGTGAGAAATTAAAAATTATTTCCGCATTAAGTTACTTTTTAAGGATGTTAAAGTTGAAAATGGTATCACAAAACAGAGAAAAATCACCATGAACCATGACACACTGCCAACAACATTGACCAAAAATGTTAAACTTTCTCCCAAATTAGGTAAAATGATTTATGAAGTTAATAAAAATGGCTAAGCACTAATTGTTGTTAATGAACACGGCACGGAAGAGCTCGACTGTGAATGCGGCTAAGTTTTTTGTCGTCACTGAGCTGAAGCGCGCGCGCCAGTGTCGCCGGCCGCTCTTTTACCTATTGCCACTGCTTCGCGCGCACTTTCATCAACCGACAGGGACTTTCATTGGGCACCGCTCACCCTCTATGTGGTGGTTTGTCATGCTCTATATTTTCTATGATTATATTTTATGGTTGCTTTTCTCTCAATGAAACTATGTTATTTACATAGCTTTCAGTGACACTATTGTCATAACGAAATATTTGAATTTATTTCATATTACTTAGAAGATTTAATATTTTTTTGGAATTATAAAAACAAATTTTTCTCCTAACCATTTATTATTAGAGTTCACAACCCAAACATATTGCACATATCAAACGCATTACATTACAACAAATTTGGTACAGGTTGCAAAACATTTGCAATTTTATATACATTAGTTGAAAATTTAACACACGACATATTACCGAGATTAATTTACGAGTATGTATCATATCAGATTTATGTAGGTTTACTGATATATGCAAGACACTCGATACACAAAAGAAAGTATCTTATTTACATCCAAGCCATGTGATACTCTTCACAAAGTGCAATTTATTACCACCTTCTACCAGGACGTTTGATCACATGTGGGTAGATATTACAATAGCCGAGATAATTATCACTGTGTGAATCCTATACAACTTTAAAAACAGTTTCCAAACCATTATACAGTCTTCTTACATAAGTTCTGGTACACGTAACTTGGTGGCTACATTTTATTGTATTTGCTTTTTCTTTTAATTACACATAATAAAAGCGCACATTCGTGGCCACGGGTCGATAAAATGACGTCACGACTTTTTACTAACCCTGGGACTGCACGTTAGGTACGGGCTATTTATTTTTCTTAGAATTTTTATCGTTTATATTTTCACCTACACGCTTAGATACAGAGATTCATTTGTATTCTCATCATGGTATGATAATTGAGTTGCGTAATTATAACGTCCATGAATGCGAATGTAAATGTGAATAATAAGAAGCGGATGAGGTAATCGGACAGCGGAATACTGATGATAAAGCCTGTCCTTGTGATCTGGGATTCTTTCAAGATTATTCCGAGTTTAAGCTGCATAAAATTTACAAAGAATGTCCGTATTGCTAATTTAATAATCTTCATCTTTGTCGTGTAGTTAGTGAGTGAACCTATATGTTCGTAAACGATTACAACTAATCTGTTTCATTTTGACAGTTCAACAACGTTCATTGCGTTATTTACGTTGTTGAGCAGAACATTTTTTTGAACTTATGAAGTAATGGATTAGCAATCTGTTTCAAAACGAATCAGATTCTGATTGATCGTGTATTACGCAATTATTATTTATTTATTCGGTGTCAGAGTTTTAAAGCCGTCCATGGGTCTTTGACTTGGCGTCACATGCCACCGAGAAATATGTCACAGGCTTGCTGGTTTCCTCACGATGTTTTCCTTCACCGTTTTTGAAGCAACTGATAATTATACAATACGCATATGAATCCGAAAAGTCAGAGGTGCGTGCCTTGGGTTTGAACTCGAGACTTGGCAGTCCGACGGTCACACCACTAGGCTATCACTAATGCTGTTCAATCATTATGATTTTTACAGAGTGTGGGTTGGCGTTTTCTTAGGTACCATTTTTCTTTTCACATTTTCATATATTATTGGGAATTTTGGAAACTCATGAAAATGTTTCCTTCATCTTGAACGCCATCTAAGTACAGGTAATTATTTCTAATGAACCTAGAGTGTGTTCTGACTGAGCACTGAGCAGCGTAATTTACGTTTGCAGATCAGGTTTCATGTGGACCTGTATTTCAATTTCTTTGTCTTCACTACCCGTAGTATTATAGAGTACGTTTTAATAATTTCGTAATAAAACACAACACTATTTCCCTAAGATAGTATTTTGTACTTGTATTTCACAACTTTTCATATCACATACATACCTACAAAGGTTAAATACTTCCCGCACTGTATCTTAGGCACATGTTTGGTAAACCTAGCCGTCTGATCACTGGCATACGTCGGAGGCACGTGAATAGATAAAAACGGACTTGACAGTAAGTACCTCTGCACATAGCCGGCAGATAAATAAAACTCCTTTTAGAGTTGCTACTGTAATTTTATAGTCCCGTTACATCGAATGTAATTAAAATTTGTTCCGTTTTTTACCGCATCTTGGCGGTTTTATTGCCTCGCTCAGTTTGTTTTATATATTTTTGTGGTGCAGTGCTAAGCTTTATTTATTCCATATTGAATCATGGGCACATTAGCCAGTTTTATTTCGGTAAGAGTTTTCTAATAGATGCTGGATTTTTGAAGGTTTTACCAACAAATTTTATATTGCCCGTAGGTAGGTATTTAAATTTTCAGCCCTTGTACCTACATTAATCACATAATCAATCAATAAACGTTCACATAGGCCTCTTCATTATGGTTATAGTATGTTAATCGTTTTTAGAGTTCCGTACTTAAAAGGAAAAAACGGAACCCTAATAGGATCACTTTGTTATTCGTCCGTCAGTCTGTCAAGACTTTTTTCTCAGGAACGGGTGGAGGTATCAAGTTGAAATGAATATCCAATACGTAGGTCTATGGTCCCTTCGAGCTCTAAAAAAATCAAGCTGTAAATACAACGCAATAAAAAAATACGGCTATTTATGCAATATATTTTGATGGATACGATATTACAGGTTTTTCATTATAGGTAAACATAGGACGCCAGGTAAAATTAGGGCAGTTGACAGGTACTCGCAAATAAATCAAAACCTACAGCGTACTTCCCGTTGTGCTACAATCATGAAATTTGTCAGGAAGCAAGGTCTCACAGCACATAAAGGAAAAATTCCGAAAATTGTTATAATTACGATTACATACTCACATTTGCAGTAGGAGAATCGGCCGTGACGTATATCGATGTATGGGAGAACATGTTTTTCAACTACAATGTTAAGTTTCTTTTTGGGATAAATTCATCCCAACTACGAAACCCTACATTGTGCGTGGTCCGACACGCACTTGGCCGTTTTTTTTATTATTAATCGGCGGCAGGTAAACGACAACTTCTATTAGGTAATAGATACGTTCAAAATTAATCTAATATCATTCGATTACTATTTTTTGGAGCAATAAAACAAATAATTCCATTTGCGACAAATGTATATCAAATATCTTCTGTTTTACTAAACTAACATCCCTACGCTACACAACATTGCATTAATCGGTTGTCTACGCTAACTAAGGTCTACGCCGGTTCCTGTTCCGCATAAGGCGGGAGGAAACGCCCGGGTGTCACCACTGTGTGGATCGCCCGGAGGACACGGTGGAGCTTACGGTGGAGGTGTGCTCGGCTTGGGCGGGACACCGCCGTGTCCTTGTGGAGGCGATCGGCTGCAGTGATCTCTCGCGTCCGGCCCTGGTCCAGGCCATGGTACGGAGCGAGAGGGCGTGGGAAGCCGTCACCTCCTTATGCGAAGCAGTAATTCTCGCGAAGGAGGAGGTGGAACGCGTGAGGGAGAGGCAAATTTCACGCCCTCACGTCCCCAGCCGCCGCAGGAGACGCCCTGGGCGTCGGGAATCGCAGGCCGATTCCCGACCACCGTAGCGCGGGCTTAAGGACGGTGAGCAATGGGTGGTTCGCCATCCGACAAGGACCAGCGACGGCGCGTTGTGTTCCACGCGCGCTTCAAAGAGATGTCAGCACAACAGAAGGGGTCTGCTAGGACCGAAGCCTGCCGGGGTCGCGGGAAAGTCAGAAAGGGATACCGTGGCCCCTGGCAACGTACAGGCAACTGAAGGAACACGGGTTGGTTTTAGTCAGTAAGAGTCTGACATCCGCTCACTCCAGAGCCGGAGAAGTTATTTGATAATTTCCCAGTCAAAAAAAAATTGGTCTACGCCATAATGTCGAAAGAGGTGCAAATTAATTGTGTCATAACACAAGTTAACTCATCGTAACAACCGTTTACGCTGAGTACGCAACCGCCAACCTACTTATTAAAGTGCAACCTAGCAATAAGATCAATTACATGTTATTCCATATCATTGTTTGTGAAGTTAGTTATTAGATCAGCCTTCAGCTTAATACACTGTTTTCCTGTAATTAAAATAATTATAATAAATAAAGTTTTTTTTAACTAAATTCCCGATCGCCGAAACATAACTGGCGCAGTCGGTAGGATCGCGACGCTCTAAGTTCGAATACAACTCTTCGGCATAAGAGTGACGGTTCTCAAATCGTTCCTTCGCGATCCGCAAAGAACCTTACTTGCGGTCGGACACCTGTATAGAAGCAGGAACGTGTTTCTCCGGAGAATTGGAGGAAGCTGTTGGCAGAGACAAGACTCGACAGGAGATGCAGTGGCTGCTTTGGTAAGTGCTCTCGTATAACCAAGTGTCCTTGCTCTATTTCCTGCCTTACTATAATTTTTGTATTTTATTTTAAGTTTATGTGTGTCTGTCTATAAGCTACAATCGCGTTAGGCACCCACATATTATAGCGTTAAGATATTCCGTGAAATTCCACGTGAAATACTACACCTCTATTGTTCTGTTTGTGTGCCACTTGACAGGTAACTTACAGTAGAACAATGTCGCTCAGAGATTATGATGCTAACTACAAACCATACAAACTTATTGCAGATTTGATGCCAAGATATGATGGCAATCCTAAATTGCTTAGATATTATATTAGAGAGGTAGAAAGTTTATTAACTTTAACTAGTGAAGCAGATCGTTCGCATCCGGCATTTATATGCCTGATTAAGAGTAGGCTAAGTGGTCCAGCTATTGATGCCATAGCATACGAAGAATATCTTAGTTCCTGGGAGTCAGTTAAAATAGCTTTGATTAGGCGTCTTGGAGAACCACGCAATGAGATACAAGTTATGCAGGAGCTCACACGGGTACGTAAGTCAAAGAACGAGGATGCGGAAACCTTTGGCAAACGACTCCGTGAATTATTAGACACATTATACTCTGTAGGCGAACATGGTAACAAATCTTATTATGAAAAGATGGTCATTGAACAGTACGTGAACCAGTTAGATTTTCACGTGTCATTAGGTGTTAGAATTGTGAAACCAGAAACATTTGAAGAAGCTATTATTGCCGCTAGGCAAGAAGAGGCTAGGCTTGCATATAATAGGTCTAATAATTTTAATAGCCCATCAACATCCCAAGCGAAACCAAAGGAATTGCCTAGGCAGCAACCTAACAATAGTCCTTTTCATCCTAACCTAGTAAATCCAACAATGTCGCCATATAGGCTCCAACAGAATAACATGAACCCAGAACAGCGTCAACAATGGATACAGTCTATGTTGCCCTGGAAAAACCGACCAGCATCAGGTAACTTCAGACCAGGTGGCTCAGGTAATTTTAGAAGTGGAAACTTTAAGAACCAACCTAACGTTCCAAAACAGCAGGTTAATCCTCCTGAGTTATCATCGGACGTCACTATGCGTACGGCAGGTAAGCCAGAAAAACCACAGTTCGCATCGGGGCAGTTATTCTATATCCCGAGCCAAATGGAAGGTCAGGTGCAACCAATACCCATTGGTAGTGAGTATTGCGGCCAATTCATAGATATTAGTAACGACGGTTCCGAGCCTAACATATGTATAGAGGAACAAGAGGTAAGTCAAGAACAGGATTTTATATTAAACCCCGATCAAGACAACCGGACATAGTATCCATCAACCTCCAAACTAAACAATTTTTACCATATATTGAGTTGCCAGAATTCAACGGTAAGTTTTTAATAGATACAGGAGCCAGTCATTCTGTTATTGCATCAGATGAGATTATTGGTACTATTTTTGAATACTGTGTAGAAACAGAGCCATATCAAATAGTTACAGCACATAGTTCATCAGTTCATGATAAAGTAGTATACCTGCCCTTACCACCTGAGTTTAATAGCGATATAACCCATAAATTTTTAATATTCGATTTTGATACGAAATACAAGGGTCTAATAGGATTCGATCTTTTAAAGAAACTAAAAAGTAATATTGATTTGAACAATAACGTGTTACGAACATCAACAGCACAAATACCTATTCACTTTAGCTCTCCACCCCAAAAGATAAAAATCGATCCTAAGTGTGAAAAGATAGTTACTGTTAAAACTAACTACGTGGATGGACAGTACTTACACGATGATTTTTATTGGTCAGATAACTTGAAATCACCGGCAGCTATAATTAACGTTACTAATGGTTGTTTTAAAACTTCAGTTATTAATTTTAGTGATGTTAAGAAATATATTCCAGATAAGAGTTCAATGGAATTAGAATTGTATAGTGAGGATAATAATATTCCCAGTCATAGCATTAATACCGTACAAGTGCAATCAGATATTGATTGCATATTAAATGAAAACTTAAAGAAAATTCGTACAGGTCATATGAATGAGGAAGAAAAGCGTGAAGTTACTAGGCTATGCTATCAGTATAGGGAACTATTCTATTCAGAAGATATTCCACTGACCTTTACACACGCAGTCAAACATGAACTTAGACTAAGCGATGATACACCGGTTTTTGTACGTAGCTACAGACAAGCCCCCCAACAACGCGATGAGATTCGTAAGCAAGTAGATAAACTTTTACATCAGGGAATCGTTAGAGAGAGTATATCTCCTTGGTCATGTCCCGTGCATATTGTCCCTAAAAAACCTGATGCATCAGGAATAGTAAAATGGAGACTTGTAATCGACTATAGACGACTGAATGATCGTATAATTGAAGACAAGTATCCTTTACCCAACATTCATGACATCTTAGATAGATTGGGCCGTGCCCAGTATTTTACGACCCTAGATCTCGCCAGCGGCTACCACCAAGTTGAGATGCATCCCAATGATATTGAAAAGACAGCATTTACAACAGAACGAGGACATTACGAGTTCTTAAGAATGCCCTTTGGCCTAAAAAATGCGCCAAGTACATTTCAACGTTTAATGGATCACATTTTAAGAGGAATAGATAACGTTTATACGTATTTAGATGACGTAATCATTGTATCAACATCTTTACAACAACACATGGAAAAATTAAAGCAAGTATTTGATCGGTTTAAAACTCACAATTTAAAAATTCAATTAGATAAATCGGAATTTTTACAAAAGCAGGTTAATTTCTTAGGACACGAACTTACAAATGAGGGCTTGAAACCTAATAAGGACAAAATTAAGGCAGTATTGAATTTCCCTTTGCCTAAGACTCAGAAGGAGATAAAAGCTTTCTTAGGCCTAGTAGGGTACTACAGGAAATTTATTAAAGACTTCGCAAAATTAACTAAACCTATGACCTTATGTCTAAAGAAAAATAGTAAAGTTGTCCATTCCCCAGACTTTTTAGAAGCCTTTAATAAGTGCAAGCAAATTATAACAAATGCCCCAATACTACAATATCCTAATTTTGATGAACCTTTCGTGCTCACCACCGATGCATCAGATGTTGCATTAGGTGCGGTATTATCACAAGGTATTGTAGGTTCCGATAAACCGATAGCTTACGCATCCAGAACACTATCAGACACCGAATCTCGGTATTCTACAATAGAGAAAGAGTTACTAGCAATAGTATGGGCTATCAAGTATTTTCGTCCTTACCTTTATGGTAGAAAGTTCGTTATTTACACAGACCACAGGCCCCTTACTTGGTTAATGTCACTGAAAGATCCTAACTCTAAATTAACTAGATGGCGTTTAAAGCTTGCAGAATACGACTATAAAGTAGTTTATAAAAAGGGTCGTCAGAATACTAACGCAGATGCCTTATCTCGTGTTAAAATATTTCACGGTAGTATGGATTCATTAGCCGTAAATTTAGATGATAATGAGGATGATGAAATAATTAATAGAATATTTGAGAACGCACGTAGAGTTGTTGAAAATGAAACGGAGGCAGCCGTGCCCCAAGATAATGACAATATTCAATCAATAAACCCTAGCGTTCCCCAATCTCATATAGGAACAGAATCAGATAGTATGAGCATAGTGTCAGCCGAGCCTGAATTAGTCTCCACAAGGCATACACAACCAGACAATGAAAATAAGGGCATACCTATAATATCAGACGCGATAGATAGGCAGCTGAAACAATTTCACATTAGATCAACACCCGGCTCAACTTATAGAGTAGATAACAGATCCACTAACTCAAAGGTTGTCATTAAAGATGTTTTTATTCCAATTAATAATACAGAATCAGAGATAGTTAGATTTTTAAAGGAACACACAAGTGCCGACCGAGTGTTTCATTGTTATTTTCATAGTGAAGAACTGTATCATGCCTTCTCCAGAGTCTATACTACTATATTTAATGAACGTGGCCCAAAGTTACTTAAATGCACTACGCGTGTGACCCTAGTAGAGAATAAAATTGAACAACAAGAGTTAATTAAGAAATATCACGAAGGAAAGACAGTACATCGCGGTATTCAAGAGACGTATAAGCAATTGCATAGAAATTATCACTGGCCTAACATGTTACTTACCATTCAGAGATTTGTTAATCAGTGCGAGATTTGTTTGCAGTCTAAATATGAGCGCAATCCTCTAAGACCACCTCTAGCTATTACTAATACACCGCGCAAGCCAATGGAACACATATTTATGGACCTTTATTCAACAGGCGGAGCAACATTCCTCACAATTATTGATAATTTCTCTAAATACGCTCAGGCAGTACCTTTAAATGCATGTAGTAGTGTGCATGTAGCGGAAGCATTGCTAGACGTTTTCTCGGTGTTGGGTTTACCGAATAAAATAACCACGGACTCAGATACAAAGTTTGATAATGACGTCATAAAAGATATCTGTGCCTTACATAATATTCATATACATTTCACAACACCATATAACCCTAACTCTAATTCACCCATCGAACGTTTACATTCTACATTAGCTGAAATAATTAGAATACAACGAATGACTAATAAAGACGATCCCATGCAGCTTATCATGAAGTATTCCATTATTGCATATAATAATTCTATTCATTCGGCAACAGATTATACACCTCATGAGCTATTATTCGGACACACGGCATCTAGAAATCCGCTAGAATTATACTATCCAAAAGAATTTTATCAGGATTACGTTATTAAGCACCGTGCTAACGCCGAGGCAGTTCAAGAATGTATCGCAGCACTCATGTCCAAAAATAAGGAGCAGGTGATTTCTAAACGAAATCAAGAAGCAGAAGAAATCAAGTTTAAGGTAGGTGAGACCGTTTATAAACAGGTAGCAAAGTCAGCACGCAGTGATAAAACTAAGCCAGTGTTTAAAGGACCCTACAAGATCATCCACCTTCATCCAAATAATGTGGCGGAAATTATAGGTAACCACCCAAACTCTAAGTCTATTAGAGTACACTTTAAACTACTACGGAGGCCTCATCTTGTTACAGGACCCTCATCTCAGGAGCCATCGTGCTCTACGCAGCAGGAACCGTAAATATTGACCCCGTTAATAATGAAAATGGCATCCTTCTTCTAAAACAAGGACAGCTCCTTAAACAGGATAATTACTTTAGTCTCGCTTGCGTGTACAATATAACAAACCTTCATTCTACGTCAATTCAACTTATGTCATTATATGCAAGCACTAAAGCAGCTGAGAGTGTAATGTCGGGAGAGTTACATAAAACGTATAGAAATCAAATAGAGTACAGCTTAGACCAAATAGGTAAAAAGATAAAGTTTTTAAGCCCGCAAGTTAGAAAAAGACGTGGTTTGATTAATGGGTTAGGTACTGTCGTTAAATCCATAACTGGAAATCTTGATCATGATGATGCAGCAAAATTCGAAGAAGACATATTAAACATGAGGAATAGTATTAATAATGTTCAGAATATGCAAAGAAAGTCCTTAGTTCTAGCACAAAATACAATAAATGAGTTTGCCAATCAATTAAGTAAATTGAATAGTAATCAGAAAAATTTGGCTAGCTTATTGAAAAACATTACACGTAACAGTAACGACGTAAATAATCATATACATTTTCTAGATATATACGTACAGATAGATTTTAGTTTACAGATTATCTTAGATAAGTTAATGTTGTTAGAAGATGCCATGACGTTCGCGCAACTGGGCACCATGCATCCTAGTATTATAAGTCCTCAAAATCTAATAGAGGAATTAATCAACTTAGGTAACACCTATTCGTTTAGACCAGTAGCTATTATTAATCTTAGTAATATTCATAGGATAGAAAAATAAATTAGAGTTAAGGCCTATAGTACAGTACACTCAATAAACTTTATCCTAGAAATCCCATCAGTAGCCCCACAAACCTATGACCTAATTCATCTCTACTCCATTCCCAATAAAAATAACCTTACTATTATCCCTAAATCCAAATACCTTGCACTTGGGAACGATGAGTACGCCTACCTAGAAGAAGACTGTCAACCCCTGACCGATGACATCCAGCTTTGCAAGACCCTGGACACTAGAAGAATTGAAGACACCAAAGACTGCATCCCATCCCTCATCCAGCATCGTCAAGCAAACTGTACACATGCTAAGATGAGCCTAAGAAGAGGAAAAATTCAAAAAAATCGGAGATAACAATTGGCTACTTGTCCTGAACGAAGATGAAATTGTCAAAACACAGTGCAAAACTAAGACAGACTACAAAAAGTTAACCGGGATTTATCTCGTCACACTAACAGAAGATTGTCAAATTAACGTCATGAACAGAACACTACGAGCACATACAGACACAATCGTCATCAATGAAGTCATACCTTTACCAGAACAACATCAAGTCTTAGAAGAAACTGTTCAATATGAATTACAACTAGAAGACATCTCACTAGACAGCATCCATGAACTTATCAACAAAGCAAGCGACCTCTCCTTACCAGATGACAACAATTGGCCAATGATCATGGCCACACCAAGTTGGACTACGGTACTCCTCTACATCATATTAATAGCAGCAGCATCCTGGAAGTTGTACCAATGGAAGATCACTAAGATATCAGAGGACATCAAAGGCAGCGAGGCAACCAAAGGCAGCGTGGACGCCGCCAGAAGCAAGAGTTGCTTCTATCTTATGGAGGGAGGAGTTAACTCATCGTAACAACCGTTTACGCTGAGTACGCAACCGCCAACCTACTTATTAAAGTGCAACCTAGCAATAAGATCAATTACATGTTATTCCATATCATTGTTTGTGAAGTTAGTTATTAGATCAGCCTTCAGCTTAATACACTGTTTTCCTGTAATTAAAATAATTATAATAAATAAAGTTTTTTTTAACTAAATTCCCGATCGCCGAAACATAACTCACATCATAACATTTTATTAAATTTAAAGCCTATCTATCTATATAACAAATGATTTAAGTGCAACGACCTACATATTTTTACAAATTGAGAAACGATCGATAATCCTACATTAAAATAGCTTGTTGTAAATCTATTTATACTTAAGAAGTCTTCAAAAACACTCGTCGTTAAGTTGCGACTCCTAAATATTGTATTATTTTAATCAACCGCAGTAGTCAGTTTTAGCAGTAAAAATGTTTTTTCAATCGCTTCAGTAAGGGTTTTCAAGAAAAATGCGACCGAGGGCTGGCGTCTTTAATTATTAAGATAGAGAAATGAAAATGGTATCAAAAGTTGCGTTACTAAAAGGTACAAAACAGTAAAAAAAAAAACTAATATATATATATTTTTTAACTTGTTGTCCGTTTCTTTTAGGACTTTTTTCAGAGAATCCTAAACTTCTCAAAAACCAATAGAGATATCGATAAAATATAAAAAGTGATCCTGGGGAAATTAAAGGGCTTCAAAATGATACCATTCTGGTTTCAATAGGGTTAGGAGGTTCTAGTTTATTACGATGTTGTTTTGTGGTGAAGGCTGTATATACCTATAACAGGCATACATATTAGTACTTGGAGTATGGTTTTGTTATGTTTAAAATTTTGTGTATGTACTGCTACCAAATAAAATAGGATTATAATTAAGGGTGGGTCCTCTTTCGGAGACATCTTTTTAACCCCTGTGATTTTTAAGTGACCTAATGAAATAAAGTAATTGCCAATGCGCCGGCAGGTCATGGGATCATGAGATCTGTAGATTTTAGTATTTACTTAAATTAGCAGATAGAGCGCCATCTATCATAAAGCGTATGAACTAAATCACCAACTACGGGCGACGCCGACGGTGGCGCCAGTTGTGCGTTTGGTGTAACGAGATTTCATTGATTGGAATGTGATTGGCCTTTTTCTTGTAAAGTCGTTGTAGTTTTAGAGAATAAACAGCGGTGCTGCCATCTACCTCAATTGTTACGTTTTCACAATTAACTGAATAGATGGCAGCACTATTAACTTCTTTTTGCATCCAAGATGGCACCTAATTTCCAATCGAACAAGATTCCACTAAGATTATTAGAGAAGTATTGGTGATCCAAACAAGTTGATAAATTGGTTGGTGTAATAAAAATCCCAACAGATGAATTTTTAGAGCGTAGCTAAAGTGGATAATTGATAAAGGTAATGGCAGAAAATAAATATTATAAACGTAGCGTAGGTCTTCGCTTCATAAAAAGGATAAGATATAGAAAATGAAAACGAGTAGGTATGTGGAAACTGAAGTAAGCGAGGACCAAAAAAAAGAAGACAGCATGGGATTAACATTCAAGAGCCGACTACATAATTAGACGGTTTTGATGCAATGACATAAGCCAAAATTTTGACACACACATTCACACAATTTTTAACAGCTCCACCACCGACTTAACCCATAAACGCAAACTTCCGGAAACATTCGATACCAAATACGTCATTATAATCTATTTAAATTTAAGTGAGTTCCATTAAGGAAGTGAATAAACTTTCCACTGACCTTTATTAGTAGGTAGGGTATTAGGCCTTTGGGCCGGCGGCACTCGGTGGGGCGCAGGTTTTCGGGGCGAAGGGGGCGGGGCCAGGGAAGTGCGTGCGCGCACTGCCACCGGCGATGACGACAACTTCGGCACCACGCCATTTTTCTTAGCTGAAACATATAACACGATGATAAATAAACATTTAAGGATACTATTTCATCTAAAATTTACATCAGATTCACCCATATGAACAAGATTGTAAAGAATATTCGCCTATATACGAAATAAACATTTGCAATTCTGCATATTGAAAATACCAAGAGCATTCTAAATGCATTTAGATCGATTTAGAAATATTCAAATGTTGAAAGCAAATATCAACATAATGAGCAACGTGAATATCGTAGCAAGTAACCATCAGAAAGCGAATAGAATGATAAGGAAACGACCCAGACTCTTGATGCAACAATGCGGAGTCAAAGCAAATCAATAATAAAAACAAACCGCTGCAAAATTACAAGAAATGGAAAATAGCTGACGGATAGATGATCAAATGCCATTTATACAATTTATATTGTTCGATTCGTATTGTGATAAACAGACAAAAGAATGAAAAGTGGATGCATCAATGGGCTTGACGATTCCATCTTTGTCGAATTGCATAATAGCGGTTTTAAAAACCACCGATCTATTGGGATTATTGTTTAATTTGATAGAATTTGCGAATTAACCGGAATAACTTATTTTAAATCGATCATCAGCATGTTAATGAAATAGTCAGGCGCGTAGTGCCGCGTGGCTCGTATATTCTAATGCGTTGGAACTGATCGGACCAGTTACCATCTGACACAGTTTCCAAAGGACAACCTTTGCGTACCGCCATTGTTTATACTTCAAAGATGTGTTGCGTAACAAAACTTACGAAATCGGTTTTGTATGCAGAATATTTTGAAATTTGTTTAGTGTATTGGTTTTGCTATGGCCTGTTCCTGTCTTTCTCATTATTGCTTTCAAGTAGGAGAAGAGACAGACTTGTTTGCATGTCTCCACAAGTCAAAATCTTAAAATACAATAACTCTTATATGTCAACACTCAATATTTTCAACGTAAAGCTATTTTCAAAACTCCATATTTACAGCTTTGACGTTAACTTGCCGTTTTATCTCCATTCTATTAATAGCAGTCGTAATTAAAACAAATAGGTTGATATTTTATACAGATCTGTATTCCAATGCATTGAAATACAATCCGTGCCAAATTGTATTAATTTGGTCAGATGGTCAGAGCTACTTTTAACTCGATAATTGGCGACATATGAAGATCAGAATAAAGGGCTTGATAGACTTTAATGAGCGATTGAAACTTAACGATATTATATCTTATCTATAGATATAATATCACTAAGTTTCAATCGCTCATTAAAGTCTGTCAAGTTGTTGAGCTTGATATATTTAATGATAGGTTGAATTGTCTGCTTATGCGCTCTACTGGTTGTCTACTATCTCATTAAGCAGTACACACTGCATGTTTTATGTAACCCCAAGACACTTGACTTCCTTCCTGTTCGTACCTGCTTATGGCTACATGGTTACTTGTATACTATACGCATCTATGTCTGCCAACACAAAATTAATTAAGAGTTCAGGACCGTTTTCTGTTAATCCCACTTAGTTGCCTGATACGACATACCTTTTTAAAGTGGATTAGCTAGTAATTAATCTCTTGATAATACCTTTAATTCCTGTTATATGGAAGGTCTTTCAGGTGATATTCATTGATGTCATTAAGCATTTCATTTGAAGACAAACTCGACTATTTCCTTGGACATCCGAGAAATTCTTTTTTTTTCGGATGTAACAGAATACCAATTTCCGTTATCTTTGATTTCATTGAGCTCAGGTTCTAGTTCATATTTTCTCGATATAGTGAGTCTACAACAGTTTCAGGTCGACCGGTCTCAAGCTTAACGCTTGGCTTGTCACCGTCTTGCTGATTAGTTTTACTTCCGATACGTATAAGTAGTACATAGACACATGTCTTTAGCCGGATGGTAGTGTATAAACTATAAATGGCACCTTTCACGTCTTCTCACGACTCTCGGCCGCTTTGGCCGTGTGTCATCAATCTACTTCAGTGTCAGCCGCTGTTGTTTTGTCATTAGAATGCAACTTGATACTTTTTTCGGCGAACGGTAGCCCTAACGACATGTGTCTGTCAACGTTTACGACCATCTATTTATGTGCTTCTTTTGCACCCTATGGTATATGGATATATCAATAAATATGGAAATGATTCAGACGATGACTCACCTTGAACAGCTTGGGGTTGCGGAGGGGTGGGAGGAGGGCGCGCGGGGGTGGTTGGCGTGGGGGCGCTCTCCCTTTTCTTGCCGTTTCCTGGAAAAGACGGAAAACAATATATGTAAGCTCTATGCAAAGATACGTCAGTACGTAGTGGAACATAAAGAACAGCTGCGAATACAGAAACAATGGGTATTTTTTTGTTTCTTCTTTTACAAACGTAATTATAAATATGACTTTACTTCCGGACTCATCGAACGCGACCTATTAGTTAATGTAAATTCATATTTTATACAAAAATATTTCAAGATTTTAACAAAATTATGGTTTACGTGGTCATATTAAATGACTGGCTAATATAAATATAAGTACTCATATGTATGTTCAAGTGAGCTTCATTAATTTACTTAATGACAAAAAGGCGTGCAAAAAATCATTTACGCAAAAAGTTCACCAAGATAAAAACATCGAACGAATCAGTCGAAATTACATAAAGTAGCCTTCCAAAAACTTGTGCACATTATTACCACATAATGTAGATACCTGTTTATTATCTACATCACGAATCTCGTATCGTAGAAAAGATATCGTGGGAAGAGCAAAGTCGAGAAAAAAGATGAGATAAGTAAAAATGCATGGAGAGAAATCTTTCTTCAGCTTATCACTGTACATGTAATGTGTATTGTGATAAACATCCATTAGTGCATGTGACCCATAATGAATGCATTCTTTGAGAATAACGAAAAAATGCAGTATTATTGTTTCTTTCAAAGAAAATATCTAGTAATCTCGTTATATGTGCGGTTACTATAAGAGGTCTGTGGTTAAAACTGTAAGTAGTATCGTGAGGATTGCTTGAATCCGCAATGTCTTCCATTACCTACCAATAAGCGGTATTGCTAACATATTGCGAATTCATTGATCTAATCTCGATATATTATCTAGCTCGTATATAATTTTTCCGCCAGTGATAGGTGCGGGAAAGTGTCTTGCTCTGGGTTTCTCCTCTACGAATGTTTTAATGAAGTGAGAGCAATTCCTATTTTTTGCTTTTCAGTGTGAATCATACCACATTGGCTTATACCTAATACCTACATCGTTAACTTTTTTACACTAATACTAAAATCATTTGATCACCTAGGTAGGTACTGATGTTTTTGTGCAACCTACGAGTTGCTAGGTGCCTACATATTACCCTATTAGCCACCTAGCAACTCGAAGGTTTTTCCCGTGATTCTTAGATTCATAAATTTTACACATTTTTTTTTCATGTCATGTGACCGGCTGTATTTTATTGAACATTAACCTTAATTAAGCTTTAAGAAACAATAAACAAAATCCAAATCGATCCAATACCATCGGAGATATGGCAAAAAATGTAAAGCAAGGTCACAATCGCTACCCAAAAAAAAATGAAAATTGAATATCATGAAAAATATCAAAGACAGACCGACCCCCCCTTTCAAAATAAATTTTCGAAAAACATTCATAAATATTCAGAAAAATACGGGCGGGCACATGCCCATGGCCGACATTGTATATAGCTTCACTGCGAATAATAATCCATCTGGTGAGCAGGCGAGGGTGGTGACACTGGCAATAATCACTGAAATTGCCACCCAACGACTATAGCCATCGAAAAACAAATTTATTGCTTGTTCCAGCTTCATAATAAACAGTACCAGGCTTTGCAATTGTTACATAAAATAATAATAACTCCGCGTAGGTCTCATTTTACGAGAAATGCGAAAAGTACAAGTAATACCAGTTAATACTGAGAAATAGCAAAGTAAACAGCTGTACCATTCCCTACTCTGATTTCTGTGTGACGAATCGTTAATGTTGATAACGTAATATCATTTTTCCTGTATCTGGCTTCTATTGAGGTGGGCTGTTTCTGCACTGGACTAAATCGGTAATCGTCCGTTCCGATTGCGACAAAATTTACATTAACCATTAATAAACTTAATTCACTTAGTAGTCTGAGGAACCTTGAAATAAACATTTTCCAGTAATCATTGGTAACATACTGTAGAATGTTAGCTGGAAAAGTTTACTTGTTAAAGGCATTAGCACTGACTAACACTAACAGGTACTAGGGGTTAAGTTGGAAGTGGAACTCGTTAGCAACCACCCACACAAATTCAGCAAGGTTAAGGCCAAGTTTAAATTAAGATACTAATCATCTAGAATACGTCATATAGTTACTGGTTAGTACTAATCCTTATCTATGACGCTTATTATTTTCCCAATAATGTATTTCCATAATGACAAAAGATAACCTTAAGTTAAGATCATAATTATTATAATGCATCTTGTGTAATGAGAAAATAAGCAGATTATAAGGATAGTTGCACATGAAAATCTCTTTAGAAAAAAAAAAAAAAAAAAAAAAAACCCTTCCGGAATAAATTCTCTAAACGATGATGAAAACCTCATCAAAATCTGTTGCGTGGTTAAGAAGAACAACGCGGACATACAGAGAAAAACGAAAAGTGACTTTAATTTATAATATGTATAGATATAATAATAGATATTCGTTGGCACGTGACTTATATAATCCGGATTGTAGCACGTAAGGCTTCCACCTGAGCGCCTGAACGCACATGAGGACAAGCCGTCTTGATTTAGGTACCTACAGCTGATTTGTAGTCCCACAATACTTTGGCGCTATTTTTATATTAATAGGCAGGCAGACCGGATTATACCACTTTGGTACCGTTTTATTTTAATAGTGTTCCAAAATTAACACTGCTACAGCTAGTTCCGCAACAGTGTATTTGGTATGGAAATCAGAATTTGACTTTGATTATTTCAAGACTATTTAATAAAGATAACCAGCAGGCAGCGGTAGATGGGCAGTAATAGCCTAGTGGTGTGACTTTCAGACTGCCAAGTCATAGGTCTGGAGTTCGAACCCAAGGCACCCACCTCTGACTTTTCGGATTCATGTGTGTATTGTATAATTATCACCATGGGTGGCTTTAAAACTCTGACACCAGGTTAGTCACTAACCACCCGAAAAGAAGAAGAAGATTTAATAAAGATTAGCTGCAGGAATGTGTAGACCGATGCAAGTTACAGTTCATTATTTCTGCCAGTTCTATAATACTATGAAGATTAAAAACCCAAAAATTGCAGATAATTAGTAATAGGTTTTATGGTAATCATTTAACCATAAAACCGTTAAACCATAAATGATTCCTTCGGTGCCCCTTTTTACCAATTTAAGCATGAAACACCAAAAAGTAATGCTAAAATAACATTCAAAACTATTACGTTCGTTACGACGTGTTACCGTTGTCTTCAACACCAAATAAAAAACGACCACACAATTTTATTTATATTTCGTGATAGGTTTTTGTTTTTTGATCACGACTCGCTTTTAGATCACAACATTCGCAAACAGTGTTTATACGATTATATGTGCTCCTAAAGGTCGTTATAGATGCAATTAAATTGTTTCTGGTCTGTGTAAACATCGTTTTATTGTTCCGCTGCCTCGGCCAGATTACTATCCTGACTTGCGTCTCAAGTTTACTTGACGCCTTGCACTTGTATACCTATAACCTAAACACGTATTCTAGGTATTGATGTTAGCACTTTTCCTTATTATATAATTGTTGACAGCTGTAAATCAAACATTGAACTGTATAAGTGCCACTAGGACAATGGTTTCTCCAAACGATGAACTTTTCATTTTATGTATAATAAATAATAAGTGTTCAGGAAGAAACGGATCAAGAACTTGTAGAGCCATTGTCCTGTATTAGCCTCTGTGACTAATTGACGATGTTTGTCATATACCACAAGGTAATTAATAGAAGTACCTTTAGACTCTTAAACTTTATCGACACATCGAAGCGTTTCTTCGAAACGGGTGAAGGAACTTAGCATTGAATCACGTCTTCAGAAAACAGTTTTTTGTTATTTATTTTTCAGAGTCCAACCAAGCTATTAACTCAAGGTCAAAGGTGTTTCACCGGAGCTTACGCAGTTGTTGTTGAAACCAAGTTTTTAGAAACCATAAATCATTCAGCAACATCAGAGTTGGACATTGTAATAATGCAATTCTACCGAAATATTGTGACTAATACTTGAACATTATTAAAGTTAATTCTCCTGCGAATTCATTTTGCCCGAAATACTTAGTATTAGTAGCTTTAATTTGTCGGTAAGATGAAGAGAAAGCCATTACAACCTTAATAGAAATAAGGACGTATACTTAAATGTACATTAACAATAAAATTAAATTGGTTAGTTATTTTCCAGCGCTACTCACCTCTGGTTCCAAAAGATCCGAATCTCTCTCGATTTACCGCTATCTTATACTTTTTGTCATTCGGCACTGGTAGTTTAGACGGATATTTCTCGGAGTTACTTCTGTATAACTTTTCTTTGGACCCGTGTGCCCCCATCTTCAGTTTCTTCATTAATAGTCAAAACATTATATTATTTTTCCATCTTACTATTGTAATTAAGCACTTTTAGGAACTTCGTCAGACTTTTTATCACTTTAAAGTCACATCATAATTGTTTTAGTACCATATTTCTAGAAGTTATTGTCGTCATCTAAATTTGTTTGTAACTCTACAATATTACAACTTATTAGTTAGTACTTTAAAGAGCAACTAAATTAAAGTTATATTAAGTGTCATACTTTAAGTTATGATAACTTAGATTTATAATGAAAGTGTATTTGTAACAACTTGACATTTTCTTCTTATTCTTAAGGTAACTTAAAAGGAAAGCAAATTTATCGTTTGTAGGCCTGAATAATAAACTTATAAAAGCTCACACGTGTTTGGTTTACGGTGGTCAACAAAGCCCATTCGCTGATATAATTATTGCAACGCTTTAATCTATTTCTGTAGGCGACTCACTACAAATGTGCCAGTGTAACAGGAGCCCCCACTCTGCTCTCGATTATTTTATGGACAACTAATGAGACTTTAATACGCGAAATCTGGGAGCTCTTTATAAAATGGTAATTTCACGCGTTCTGTTTAAAAGGATTTTCTCTAAAGAGCTACCATTTGTCATTCAACGTTACATTATAACAGGCGTGTTTTCTGCGCACAAAGCATTTAACGAGAGACGCGGCAACGCGACGTGAAAAGAAACGTGTAATTTTCATCGGACGTCGATTATATCCATAGTAACAAAGAATTTATTGTTCATTACTGTCAACACCTGCATAAATTAGGTCATTTCAGCAGCATAAAGGAAAATGAATAATGATTTGATGTGAAAACCAGTTTCCAAATTTTCCGAAGAAAATGTAGGTAAGCCGTAAAGAGAAAATGTTAGTCGGCAAGTTCATTTCCTACCGGAGATTACTGTGAGATCCGAAGAGCAATATTACTTTAATATACGAAACGGAAATATAAAGAAATGGGTGTAAAAAATACAATTTATCAAAAAACTTCCTATATAACACTTTTGACTCCATCCACTTTTCATAGAACTCCTACGCCAAGCCGCCATAAATATTGGAAGTGAACCCTCCGGGAGGGTTACCGTCATTACGTTTGCGCTAAAGTTAACCATCACGGACCGTCAACGACATTAGGTTTAAAACCTTGTTATAAAACACTGTAAAACGAAGTAAAATTGTGTTTTTATAGGGTCTTGTCGCTATACGTAGTTTCCAACCTTTTAATTTTTTTATGAATTTTTTTTTTTTTTAATAATAAAATGCTTTGATTTTAAAACCAACGCAAGTTATTAGCGCAATAGTATAGACTAATAAATCTTGTTAAAATATACATCAGATTTTATTTTCACGGATTATAATACTATTTTCGCTAAGAAAAACCTACATTTAAAATGAGCCCTACGCGTGGGCTCCCGGCATCCCATATGCGACTAGGTGAACCTCTAGGAGGGCTCCCGGCACTGAACGTGTTAAAAATAGTAAAATATAATGAAATAGAAATAGTAGTTCTAATAAATATGAATCACTCAGCAGCTCCTTATCCGATGTAAGTTTTCTTTTCTCAACATCGGCCATTTTATAATTAGCTCGCGGCTAATTGATCCCAATTTAGCTCGCGCTCGTGCATATTTATCACATTAACGAAATGTCGCTGTGATTTAACGTTATTTTGTAAGTACATTGAAGAGAAGGAACGTAAAATTATCCAAATTATTTAACGCCAGAAGTACCAAACGACAGCGTTATGTTTGGCATCAAAATAAACATCACAAATCATCAATCCAATTTGAAAACAAAATAAATTAAAGTGTCACATATTATAATCTAAGTTTAGCAGTAATAGACCGTATTAGTCACTCCAAAACATAAGCAAGTGTTACCAGTTCACTCAGATTTGTAGCTATTTTAGTAAGCGATGCTTTCAGGGTTAAATAACTTGAAGGAGCACTTGTGTCCTTTAGTGCGGCTGAAGGAGATATTTTAAACACGTCCAATGTTGCGCGGTATATTTAGTTTATGGAGATAAATGCGTTTTAATGTTCAGATTGTGTTACTAGCTACGGCATTGATATGGAAAACAGAACTAACTGTGGAGCGGTATTTTTCTATGTATAATGGAGGCTAATTACATCTTGCTTATTGTTTTTGTAACCCATAATTACCTCAACACGGCAGTTAAATGATTATCTTGGAATACTGATTTTATTAAGACCAACAGCGCGTAAATGATTGAAGGCTTCGCAACGAACAGACAGTCTTCACTCGTAGGTAGAGAATCACGTGGGTGTTAAATACACTTCACCTACATAACTTTTGTAATTTTTTGTAATAGTTTATTGTTTTATATTGCGCTTCTCACAAACGTTTACTTTTATTAGGAAACAACTCAATGAAGTTTTCAATTTCACACGGTTATTTTCCACATTTCCATAGAAATTACCACGCGAAGTTTATAAAAAGGTCGTATGCACCTCACAGAAAATGTTGAAAAGAGAACCATTAATTATTTTACAGTTGACTTCAACTGGCCAAAGGTATCGAACGTTGAAAACAAGAACAAGAATGAAATGAGACACAGTATTCCTCTACATCAGTAATCACAATGAAATTCCTATTGAGAAAAATAACTGAAACCGACACTGAAAATACCAAACGTCAATATAACTTTTAATTCAAACCAATCTAAAACAAAAGAAGACCGTACAATTCGAGAGGAACCATATTGTTCACGAATGAGTGTTAACTACGTAAGTAGGTACATACGCCCAAGACTGCAGTAGCCACTTAGCACCCCACCAGTCCACGCTTGAGTAATATGTTGCTAAAAAATAATTTGCATTTCAATAAATTTGGAATGGAATCGTTGCAAGCGACAGTAGATTTTTCCTGTTAGTCTTCATAAGACTCTTACGCAGAAGATCACGATCTTGCTCTATATGACTCTGTGATAAAGGCAAACTACTTCAACTTAAAATGTGGTTTTCTCATTCTCGAGCACTCTGTTTACAAGAAACAGAGGAGGCTATTCTCAAAACTGTAATTTAGGTACTTTTCGATTACCTGTCTATTATTGATATTTAAGAACTTTTTTAAACAGACAAGCTAATCAAACAATCTCTGCGGTAAACCTTGTAAAAAGAGTGGTATTTTCCCAAGGTCCTGACTAAAGAAGTACCGTGGTAACAACTTAAGTAGATATTCATTAACCCAAATATTAAAACGTTATGTTCTTATTTAAAGTGAGGTAGAATGAATGTGTTTCCAAAATACGTTCACTTGAAGCCGGTTCGTAGTGTTGCGACATTTTGGTGCATCTAAAGTAGGAGCTATCGTAAAACTTTAACAAGCAACGCTTCACTACCTTACCCCAGTTGCACGATGCACGAATGTCTGGTTTCGACCAAATCGATACTTTTACTAATGAAATGCGAAATTGTTTCTCCAATGTCGGATAGGGTTGGAAAATGCTACCATTGTTGTTAAAAATTGAATTGAAGTTTTACATCGCTCAATTTTCTCTTACTCAGTGGGAAACCTATTTTCTTCAGTGGTTACAAATATGAAATCGATGCGTCATTTAACGATGTACTACTTACAATAAACATTGAATATAGGGCAAGTCTCAATAGTTTTCCATTTGTCTGTTAGCATTTGGGTCAAAGATACGGCTTTATGCCCGGTTATTTTAGTTGCACCTATTATACCGGCCTAGTTGATGTAAACTTTTGTTTTTAACTTCAAAGATAACTAAATTACGTCCAGATTATCGCACACGCAGTTTGTTGCGCAAGATCTCAAAACTATTCAAGTTCTTGTGCGTATTTATTGGCTTCTATCTTGCAAAATCTCATATTAAAACGCAGATTGAAACATACAACAACATAATGTGAAACCTTAAAGGTTATTCTGTGCAGATAACATTTACTGCATCGACAAAAATAGCCTTAAGATGATGCCATTAAAACAACAAACATACGGGTATGATTATTACCTAGGTGCAGTCGCTACGTCGGACACTGCGTGACGATGCTTAATTTGAAAGACATACAAGGTAATATAAACCTTATAAATAAGCATATAAACACTATTGTGTCTAATAACTGAGATAGTAAACAGATGATCATCATCAACGAACCGTGAATTAAACGTCTGAGTGTTTTTCTATCTGTAAATGAAACTCAAACTGAATAGAATGAAAATTACGTAATTATTGAAAACGTTCTGTAATTTACTGAATTTCGTTCCATTTCTAGTTTAAAAAGAAGGTATTTTATAGTTCACACCATACGGAATCTGTCAGTAAAATATTCAACCGTTATGTGTTAAGTGTGACACATAAATCTAATAGTTTTCAACGTTTCTTTTTGTTTGGAGATAGAAAGTATGTAAAACAACCGTAACTATTGGTATTTTCTACTTCGCAAGTAACTTCTGGCATTTCAACTCGTGACATTTTGTGAGTTTGACCTATCGACGAGCGGCCAGTTGAACCACCTTAAAAATAAATTGTTTATTTGTTCGATCTAAAAGCTTAACAACGGGGAATTCAAATACCTTGTTCTTTATGCCCCTCCGATAGTTTAGCACCGTTATGATAATAATGAACACGTCTAATTTGAATAAGTTTTCCGGTTTTATACACAACGAACCAACCACAAAATCTATCTTAGTTATTTCTAGCCAATTACCACCCAGAAGAATCCCTATAATTAAAATTTCGTAATACAAACACACTACACACATCTATCGCACAGTTTATACTCCAAATATCTTTAAAAAAAGGGCTGGTCTACCTAAAATCGGTCACCAATACAAACTCACCCATAAAATGACTACGGGCGACTGATTTCAAAACGGATGCTGTTCTGTTTCACGAGACACACGAACTTCAACCTGAATGACAAGAGACGTTCAGGTATATGCTCTAAGTGCACAGCTGTCATGTCTTCAGGCCGCCTGTTTAATAGTCCAGAAAACCCGGTCAAGCGAATCTCTGAATAGACATATATACGTAAATAAGACAAACACATCGTTATACCCAGATCACTACTAATGTTCCATGCACTAATAATAAACTATAACTCCTATCGCAAAACTGTAATGGATGGAATTTACTGATTTCATACCTACTTCGTTATTTTTAGCAGTTCACGGAAGGGCCTTGAGTCTAAATAAACAACGCAGCCCTATTCTGCTTAATTTTAAAATATTATTTCTGGCATAATTAAATAGTCTGCTATAAAATATAAAGGTAACCGAACAATTCGGGTCAACGGCCGAGTCATGGAGAAACGTGGTGGCGTTAGCAGCTGGCGTGGTGTCGATCAAATAAAATTGTACCTACATTTCAAACCTAGAATTTTAGTAGGTAGGTACTGAAAGGACAACATTGTGCTGAACATTCCATTCCATATTCGTAAAAGCTATAACTGAACAGCACATGAGTTTAAAGAGCCAATTTAGGTAGGTAGGTATGCATATTGAAGTTGTAATAACAAATGACATGAAATAATGTTTTCCTATCAGCAAATAGGGATGACACCTGGGTAAAAAAAATATCTCATTAGTCCGTCAGTCAGATAATAAAAAAATATTAGACACGTATTTTTTGCTTTATCATATTAATAAAAAAATACTTAGATAAAACGCATTTTAAGTTGGGGAGTGGGGGTCGCTACGTCACAAGTAAGTACCTATATAATCTACATACTCGTGACGTTCTCTCTACTCTTTAGATTACGTAAAAAAATAAAAAACACGGGTCCAATATTTTTTAATAATCTCCATGAAATCAATCAAACTAAAAAAAAATTGTCATCATCATTATTACAATCAAATAACAAAAGCGAGGACAAGTGAGCTTGTGGTTATAATTAATTTCGGATGTCCTTATACTTAATTTGGATTCAATTCGCAATGCGTTGCAATTTAACAGAACAAGTTAATACAGTATCGGGCGTTTTCGTAATAAATAATCGCGTCATATCATAATAGCTTCTGAAAATGGGGTCATTCCTGCCTACTGCAACAGTTTTGGCGGAATTTCGTAATATACAAAACATCGCCGCGACTGCTGCTGGCTCCGAGCCAATTGCAGTCGACTTTAAAGGAACTGAGCTTCGAATGGTTAAACGCCTTTTTGAACCAAGTTTTAAAACTCCTACCAAGAACTATCTTCATAAAAGATCTTTTGGAAGTGTTGACCAAAGCTGACATACTAAAACCAAAGTTGTATTTTGCAACCAAAACTACTGTTACCTTTGTTAACAATAGTCATGCAACAAATACTGCAGCACTAAACGTCTACAATTCAAATAGGTGAGAGCCTATACAATCTCATGCATTTAAACGTGTGTTTCTATTTAGTAAATGGCTATGCACGTTATAACACGAGTGCTTTAACACAAGCATTTGTGTCAACAGTTATTATGAACAGCAAGAGATCCGAAAGTCACGGAGGTCAACATCGTTAGTACTTATAGCATTCATGCTCTCGGAGTAGGTGCACAACTGCTCATATACATTCAAATAGCAAATTGCTCGCATGAACCCAGCATGGGTATCGCCAACGAGATTAAATCACTGCTTGAGGACACATGCACAGATTAACATCCGGCACGTGATTGACTTCGGCGACTAAAATGGCGCTGGACGCCGATCGGCGCCGACTAACATGTAGGCGATAAAAGTTAAATTCGAAATGGAATGGTAAAAACGAATGTTCAATAACACATTGGAATTCCTTGATTTTAGAGTTCAGAAAAGGAGTGAAGCATGAAAGTTAAATTTTTAAGATTAAATTCATATATCCATATATTACAATGATCGTTAACTGGCTGCAATAAACTGATTTTCTATTGCAACAATTTGGAGCAAAATGATTCAATTCGTTTGAGATCCATTCCTTACTACACTTCTTTAATGACGAGCATCTGTCGGCAAGTAGCCATATCTGGAACTTAATCTATTTGCCTATTTAAAATATCTTGAAGCATGGCGTAATATCTTTTAAATACGTACAATAGAATAGACCACTCGTTATAATGTACACCATTAAAATTACAGACATAAATAACTAACAATCTGAATTAACTTTAAGATACTTTTTGAATGGAATGTACCAACGTCCTGTCACACGTTTGAGAACGATCCTATGGAGCGATCGAACGAAAGCAAAATAATTATTAATGTCACGTAACGTCAAATTATGAAGTCGCAACGCGTTCCCATTAGTTACGCGAGCTCGTTGCGAGGCGACCGTACAACAGACATGCAGACAACACAACCCGTTCTCCTAAACAATATCTGTGGTTTAATTACCACTTCTAACGGGTTCCATATCATAAATATTGTGATATATATGAGAGATAAACTATTGGTATATGAGTTAGTAGCATCGATTGCATAATATCCCTTTTTGAGAAGATTAATTCTTACATTTCTTAAGATCTCTGGATGAAAGCACAACGAATGCCGTCAAACACTGGATATTATAATAGACACTAATTAGTGTTACTGAGGTGAGGCTTTGCATAGCAAGCAATCTGATGACTTCTCTCTAGTGTTACTAGTCCATTGTTTAATCGTTGTCAAAGTTCATAGCAAACTCAATCAATCAAATAAACAATCAATTTGTCAAACTTATATTCATTAGGTTGTCATGCTATCTGCTTATCTCATCTCCATCAGTAGCCAAAAAAAATCGCTAATGAGCATATTAAATATGCAATTAAGCACTATAAGAAAAAAAAAACACTAAATCGGTTCAGCTTCAAATACCAAGTAAGAACGTGACGATAACAGCAACAAGATTGCGATCGGAAATTTGAGAGTTATATTTTGTTAGCACCAATCCGTTGAACAGTAAAGCACATAATTGAACACATCCGCACGTAGCAGCAGTAAACGCTAGTTTGTGACGGGTATATCAATAGGCGAGAACGTACTAAAGCAGACAACGCTAAACAAGTTGCGGTGGGCAAAAACAACACACAGGTAGCAATTACTTTACTTTCGAAGCAATGTCTGTGCTTTCATCCGTTCAATCTCACGATAGCAAACCTTACAAGGTGACTCCATGTTTCAGTATATTACTGAAGTCGCAAGCGTTCAACGCGATATCAAAACAGAAATTTTCCGATGATGGAGTAAAGTCCAATGAGAAAATTGCTTATCCAAAAGTTTCTCACTGCGCTTGTTAAGAACTTGAATCCGTAATTGCTATAATAGCTTGATTAATGATAACAGTGATATCATCTTTCAAAATAATGAATATTGATACTAAATTGTTAACTCTCACATCAACTTTATTATTAGAAAGATGTTGGCACACATACAGAATGCAGACCTCACTTCATTGTTTTATAAAGAAAACGTTATCAAGCGAATTAAGAATCTTGAATTCTTGATCAATTCAGATTTCATAAGATTTACCTTTCCCGGTGGCACAGGCCTTGATTGCGGCACTACAGCGGTACCTGCTAACTTCCCTTCAAGTAAAAGTAGTCCTGACACGAGCACAAATGATATCGGTTCGTTCACTCACTGGACAAAGAAGTTGATTTCCAACAATACGAAAAGGAACCTGTTCTTTGTAGGAATCACCTGTAACTATCTTGCCCGGGGACCGGTTTGCTGCGGTCAGAAAACCACAAAAAGGTGGTCTTCATACTTTCGACTGCGAGGAATATAAAATTCTATGCAATATTGTACCGCTTTTTAGGGTTCCATAGTCAACAATGAACCCTTATAGTTTCGCCATGTCCATCTGTCCACGGCTTAGTTCACTGTTAGTACTAGAAAGCTGTAATTTAGCATGGGATTACAATTGTTTTTGGGTACCTCGCCTACACGTAAAGGGGGGATGTTCTTTTTTTCTCGTCTGTCCCATGGTGTGGGCTGTCGTTGGAAAAGTCGTTCCAAAAATATTGTTAGTTCGTCCGTTTTTGGATTCCGGGATCCATTTGTCAAATATTTATAGCTTAATATTTTTGATAGTCAAGTGCCCCCCCCCCTGCCATCTAAATGGTTGGTTCTGGATATGTGGAAAAATTCACAGTAGTAGTATATATAACGAAATTAAAAAAGAAAACTATGACAGCTAAGTATGCTCTATAAATTAACGAGTAATAATCGACCATCCCATTCCATCTACGGAACCCTTCATTGTTCCTGGTCCGACACGCACTTAGCGGGTTGTTTTTATGTTATGGATTTAATTTCAGAGCAGTGCTTGTAGCATTGTTTAAAATGTTTCCTGATTCTAGATAAATCGTAAATGAGTTTTAATTATTTGAAAAGTAGTGCTTATAAGTTGCTAAAGTTTCAATAGCAACTCCGTTCCCAGTAACTCATACCGAAGCGATACAAAATAACGATAAAATCAACATTCATCATACGCGCGATTGTAATGTCATTTCTTGGAAACGCAACAGTTTATAAATGAAGCAAACAGCTCGTGGGAGGCTGGAGCAAACTGAGCACCAAACAATCAACGGGAAACCATACCGGGAACTGTAAAGTGGTAACCGGTATCCATTAAAACGGTTTACTTTTTTGTATCTGGACTAAGTGGCTATGTGACAACTAAATCGAATGGACATAAAACGGTACCGCTACCGATTTTCTACACACTATTAAATAACATGATTTGCATCTCTATGCCACCTCGGAATCTTCCAGTCAACGCAAAGAATGCATAAACAATAAACATCGAACAATCAAATGATTCGTAAGTTACATGTTTGGCGCGCTTTATTTGGGATTGAAAGTGAATAAGAAAGGCAATACAATAATTATGTTTATCGTTCATTCAGTCCTTGTCCATTATCTTATATCAAGGTTTATCTAAAAAAAATACCATTTCATGGCGTCTGGTTGCATTTAATTTCAGTGCCAAGATACCTAACTGTCGAAGTTATGAAGTAAATTCAAATGATAAGTATAGTCATCACCTTGATTTATTATTTTAAAAGACCGAAAGGATTGGTTTAAATAATATATTCATGCTTCAGCCGTAATGAAACAATGGATTGTTATTAACAATTTGCATGAGGCAAAGAATTATATTGCAAGCTAACATTTTTGAAGGGCTCATTTGATATTTCATTTGAAATTGCAAAACCCAAATAAACCTTCACGCAGTTGGCATGAACTATATAATAAATAACACAGTGTTTTAAGTTGAAGTGCGGATGTTAAATGGTGAAAAGATTTTTGTTTAATAATGGCCTTCAACAACATTTCAGTAGGTATTTATTTAAGAAGGCTTGAGATAGTTATTCCTATTTGTAGTGTAGTTTGTTTATCTCTAATAACTTATATTGATTGAATAGCTAAAACATCGCAAGTATTGTGATAACAACCTTAATCTCCGGAATTTGTCTAAGTATGATATATCTATAAGGAATATTGATGATGAACGACCGAAGAAGTCCCAATCAATTTTAAGTCTCCAAGAGAAGAGATATAATCATGGAAAACGGTGGAGTAAATTAAGATAAGCTTTTAGTCTGAAACAATCTTGAAATTAATAAACTATAAGATATGGATGGCAGTTAATATCAGCATTCAGTGGAACATAACAAAATATTCGAAAGTGAAAAAGTGGGTATGTTTATATTATAATCTGATAGCATTTTATGGTTCGAAGTTCTAGTGGGTTGCTTATATGAGCACGCAGTGGGCGACCCTATACATTTTAACTGCAAGCCTTTGATGTCACTAATGACAGTAATGATATAATAGCAGAACGCCGTGTCACGTAGGCTTTTAGGCCATGGTTTAATAGCATCGAATGTGGGTCAGACAAGACCTCGTAGTTCGGCTGAGTACACAGTGGCTTGTTCTAGAATCGATGCCAATGAGACAGAATTGGGACAACTATTTCAATATTATTTTCATAGCCCATTGGAAACAGACATTATATTTATTTTTCCATTAAGGCTGTTTGATACGCCTGCTAACAGTCAAATGAATTGACATTATTTGTAAAGACCGAAATATTTTCTATCTCTTGAAACAATGAAATCGACCCTTCATCACAAAATATCATCAACATAAATTGGTTCGTTCTCCAAAAATGTTTAGGCAACTGATATAATATTGGAATCACGATAACATAAACAGTACTCGATGACTTCTGATTTGGAGACGTTAGTGATCATACTGTTAGCTGGACGGTCGCTGGGTGTTCTGTCAGATGTGGTTTCAACATCAATAAGTAGTGGATGGAACAGTTCGCACTCGGTTTCGCCTTCACGACGGGGTCAACGATTCTCGACTCGTCAACAAATCCATCGACGAGAATAACCCGTTACACTGCATCGGCTTCCAGCGGATTTCACTCGCAAGTATCGCCTAGACCATTTATACTGTCTCCGCTTTTAAACTATATTTTTAGGGTTAACCTTAAAAGTCTATATTTTTAAACCTGCACCGATAATAATATTATTTCTATAACGAGCTCGAGTAAAGCTGCGATAAGCATTCGAAATATAAACCGTTATGATTATTAACTTATTGGCAGTTCCGTGTTTTAATTAGTTAACTAATCAAACGGTAAAACCGGCAGGATATTTTAAGAACTCGTTAGTATTTGGATATATTTTTTTCCTCTTCCGAATGTACTACATCAAATATTTTTATCGTATTCTGATAAGTAATGGTCACTGTTGCAATATTTATCTATGATGAGTAACGAGGTTACTACAACGTTCTCCTACGATTTAGAAACGTGTTTTAACTAAATAGATAAAGATCAAACTCTTGTTACGTACCTTAACATTACGTTTAATAACTGTTGTGACGTAAAAGTTTAAACATGTTAGTAATAGCCGTTACTTCACACATGTGGTTTATGGCAAACCGAATAGCATTTACAATTTACGTTCACTTGTTTTGTTTCTCTATGGATATTATTATTATCATTATTCATACAAATAATGTAATACATTATTCTCCATAATATTATTCGTCTTCAAAGATAAGTGAGTTGGGATAAAATTACAAGAAGATTTTTGCCTTCAACGTAACGGTCTGTCTGAACATAACCACATTTTGGATTTTCCTATTCAAATTGAGTATGTATTAGCGCGTTCCTATTAGTATGTGGCTTACGTTTAGTAATACCTAACAAAATCATTGCACGATTTAAGGTAAATAGAGGCTTGAAATGGTAAGGTACTAAACACAGCAATGCGGTTTATGTAAAATGTTATAATAATTTAACTAAATCGCGTAGCTTGTCACCTGCATTTGCGACATTATGACATTTTCCCCAGTTGTCTCAAACAACTTCGTTGTTTATCCTAATTGTCATATCTACTACGTCTTCCTTTTAAGTTTCACTTGTTTTGTAATCTTCTATTATTATTTTAGCATGTTTTAATTCTAAATTGGTCTCATACATTTTAGAAACTCTTACTTGATATGTCTTTACATATCAGTTAAGAGTTTTTTCTTGTGAATCTTTATCGGACACATTTTTCAGAAAAATATCACGTATTTCTAGATATGCATATTGATACTCGATAACTATGAAACAAACAGTTGAAATATTTCAACATTCTTTCAAAAACATCTCAAGTAGATTTGAAAGATAAAATTTATCTATATCATGATTCTCCAATTTCATGCTTTCGAATCGAGTTAGCTGTGTCAATTAAAAATTTCGTACAATTACTTTTTGCGTGTAGAATATACCTCTAGATATTGTAAGGTATATACGTTAAACAGTTACAGTGAAAGGTGATATAGATTATTTTATTTCGATTACGATCCAATTTATACATTACTTAAGGAAGTTAAGTCTCCGAATCCGTTTTTCTTATAGCTCTCGTTCGAGTGTGACTTTATTCTGAAGAGAAAATGTGAAAAACTAGTGTCTTTGTAAAAACAATACAAACTGTGATGTGTGTTTGTTTATAAATCACTTTTTAATTATGTGGTAGATGCTTCGTTGCATGTGAACGGAGCATGTGCGTTAATGTACTTTCTATTTGGCCCATTATTTTCTGCTGTGTCTGCTATCTAACAATGAGTTACAATGATTTATGTAATACCCACCTACACGACACTGTATTAAATAATCGATTTCTAATGGGACTTGTTACCTGTATTAAGTTTCAATCTATGCAGTTGCGTTTCATTAGCCATGATCTTTGATTCGTTAACTAGAGTTACATGCCTGATTCGAAAATCAAAGGATTTAGCCGCATGCTATTCCTAATTTATTTATCTACATTAACAATATTAAGTTAACAGTAAAGTGGTTAATTTATGTTCATTATAAATCAAAATAAAGTTCGAATAAAATCAGGTGTCAAGCTTACATACATGACAATGTAACAAATGTTTGTTTAAAAAATAATGGCTTGTGGCGTTAACTTGTTTAACCAGTTGTTGGTAGACATGAAGTAAACGAAGGACAGTTAAGTAGGTGCTATAAAAGGCCAAGCGGTTTAACAAAACAGAGGATATGCGTTTTAAGTACTAGCAATTATTAAGTGGATTGGGAATCCTTTCTAAATAAACAACAATGATTCTTAGACTGCGTGACAGTCCACAAGGTAAACACCATCACTGGTATTTCAATAATCAAAGGAAATGTCTAGTGTTAAGTTAATTAACGGAAAATAAACATAAGGTACATTTGAAAAATAATAATAACTTAAAATATGACACCACACAAAACTAAAGTTGAAAGTAAACCATTCACGTGACGCGTTGCATTTTACATCGTAGTGTTCTTATCATTATCAATGAATTAGTATCGCAGGTGCATGTATCGTCAACACTTCACTGACATATGACACATTTTCTTTGAGAAAATGCGGTATGCGGTCAACCTTAGTGTCGGAGGGGAATCCATTGATTTTTCGCGTTGCAAGTTGACGTCACGAACGCGACGGGCTGGCGGACTGCGGCGCGCGCCGGCTCGCGTCTCACCGGCGACTGGCAAACTGAACCTAGCCGAGAGGAAACGCTCGTTACCATGCGGTCTAACTTGCTTGCTCCCTTTGCTTGCCGTAGTCAGACGTAGTGTTGACCTTCCGCATCGATTGCTGCTTGTGTTCCTTGCACAGCTGACTTTTAATTAGGGAGGTTTGCAGCAAGGACTTTCCGAATATTTAAATGACTATTTTGAAAGAAAAATCTAGGCAGGATTAAACTGCGCATAGGTACCTAATAGAGATTGTCTGCTGTGTTTAGGAAGATTCCAAATACCAATAAAATTAATTTGGTTTGTAGGTAGATAAAATAAATTCATCCTTGAACAGCAGAAAAATTATCTTCATGTTTTTTGTAAGATCATCCTCATAGATCAAACCATGAGTATTATTATCTTCCCTATAAAAAGATGTTTCTAGGACTTTAAATTGTATAATTTTTATGTTGTTAGGTACCTAACTACTGAAGTTTTATAGAAAAAAAAATATGTTTGATCCACTCTCAGTCAACGTAATGCCTACGTCAAATATCAGTAATAACTCATTAGCAAATCTTTGCTTTACAATCCACGGTAGGCGCTCGGGCTTCGTAAGTTGAAGTTCAGGTTTTTATTTATTAGTTCCCTTATCTATTATGTTACCATGTCCACGTCTTGAGTTTAATTTTCAGATGTTATGGGGATGATATAAATATCATAGCATAAAGCATAATCGGCCTTTAAATATCCTAGTCCTGGGACACAGGCGTCCTCTCTGTGAGAGGGAGTGAGCCATATACCACCACGTGGGTCCAGTGCGGGTTGGTGCATAATAAACATCTGTTTTTTTAATTCCCTAAATTTTATTTAAAATACCTTCTTATCAAATATGAACAAGTGTCTGACCATTACTGTAGAGCAATAACTATGCCTGATGCAATATACTCATTGCTATATTAATTTTCGCAGGCGTTAAATAAAATTGTTATAGTAACTTCTGGCTTTATCAAGGAAGAATAAAGATTAACCTAAATTACATAGATGCAGTAAAAAAATTGAAATGAAATTACCTAAATGAAATGATATTGTTTATTCTGTTAAAAGGATATCAGAATCACTTTTACACGTCATATAAAAATATATATACAACGTGCCGCTACAATGGCGACATTAATTTAACACACGGGTAGGGCTAGTGGCCAGTAATCATAAAAATATAATTTAAAAAAAAAAAACGTTCATTGAAAAATTTAAATTTTCAAACGCTCACCGTCATAGGGCTCTCCCTTTTCTTCAATTCGCCTTCTCTTTGCATGTTATTCGTTTTATTTTCATTGCTGCGAGGTTATGATCCGAGACCCCGGTAAATTACCTCTGCGCTGGAGTTGTTAAGTACAGGTTGCTCTAAGATGCTACATTTGAAAATTGTAAAAAAAAAAAAAAAAAAAAACTACTACTAAATTAAATTAAAATATCTTCATCAAAAGAAAAGGTTAATCCGTATACGTGTGTTAAATTAATGTCGCCATTAAAGCGCCACGCTGTATATTAAAAATAAGCTAGATGAGGTCGGCGTGTCCTATCTGACTACTCTGAGAAGAAAGGTCGAAACAAACTCAGAGGTCACAGTCTCTTTTAAAGTCCAGACATCATTTTGGTCAGGCTATATGAGGACCATGTAGATTTGTGTCTGCAATGGTCGTTTGAGGAAAGAACCACACAGATTTAAGTGAACCTGTCCAGTCAGTGCAAACGTTTGTCAGTAATCGTGTAGCTCAACTCGAAACTTAAGGAGCTCAACGACTCTACGAACAATACCAAAGCAAAGACAGGTAGGTAGGCCGCATAAAGTACTCAAACTGCCAAGACTATCATTCAAATCAACTGAGAAAGAAAAAAAATTAAGAAAATAAAAAAAAACACATACATAACAAAAAATCGACATAGTCCTCACACATTCACAATAATTAAAACAATATAATACTTTACAAAGTAATCATGCCATTTTGTATATAATATTCAACAATGTCAAGGAGTATATAAAACTGGCATGTTTTGGTGATTTTACTTAATAATTAAAATGTCAAGTTTATTTATTTTTATCACAAGGCTTAGCAGGGCGAGCAACTCAATACATAGTTTTCTGGAATTTTATACTTAATTAAAATAAAAGTTATAAAATCTGGAACAATTTTCTTTTACCTACTCAATCATGCTGTTTCGAGACACTCGTGTATTTGCGCGCTTACGTGATAATTGCTATCACAAATACATAAGGAGGTGCTAAATCATACAAAACCTAACATACAAGGACAACACATTGCCATGAACTCCACACTGTATTATAGATGAATTTACACAAGAATTAGGAGCACAAACAATAAGCATCATTGTAGCATACCACGGTCAGATTCAATAGTCAACAGAATGACGTAGATAATGGTACCTACATAGTAACGAATGAATAGGAAACTTCATAACTATAAATGGTTTCCGAAGAAAATGGAAATTACATTTGCATATTTTATGCGATATTTTCAATACGCAACTTTGTAGATAGAATAGTCGTTTATGTATCAAAAGCAGCTTAAAATCAGTCTTCAGCCATAGTATATGACGTATCTAATTTTAATGAGTCGCGACGTGAATTGTTTAAGAATTCACACATGTCATTGAATCACATGAAGTCAATGCTAGCCAACCTTGAAGTAGAGTGGTGTGTCAAAACAAAAACTAAAAGTATTGCGTTGTTATCACGCAGGTTTTACGGTGTTATGCGTGATCTTAGATTTTCCTACATCTGTTTTTAGTTATACATAGGTATATGCGATTGTGCGTAGGTATTTAAGTAGGTAGGTAACTAGATATTCCTGAATTTCAGTGATAATAGAATAGAAGCGATATCATTTCATCTCGTATAAGATATATTATACTCCCATAGATAGATCATGTTCTATTAAATAAAAACAAACACGAAGCAAATTCTAATACCTAGAGTAAATGGATAAAGCGTAAATGGCCTTACCCATCCTAGTAAATTAGCCAACCTATATGCTCGCAGAGGATACCTCAATTTATCCTCTTAACATTGGTTAATCCTTGGTCGCATTTAGATTCCTAAGATCTACATTCATAGAGGAACTTTTCTCATGTTTTATCACCAGATCCGTTTGCAAAGATACATACGCTACATTATAAAATACATAGTAGGATAGCCTAGGTACTATCGTATTTGAATAATAGCCACCGGTAGTTTATTATTGCTGTACTAAATAAAATGCACTTGAATATAGAAATACCGCAAAAAGAAGCACTTGGTCGCTTCAATATGCCAAATCAAAAATGGATCAAATGAAATAATGAATCAATTGGGGCGACTACCCATTTTATCTCCTGTCCTTTCTACGATCTTACTCGCATGAACTAAATATACATATGAATAGCTCATGCCATTAGCCAATCAGCAAGGCGGTAGCAAGCGCCCAGTGCCCAGCGCTGGACGAAGGTACTCACGTGTAAGTATGCGTCGCTCATGAAGGAAAAGTAGATAAAACGACAGTACTTACTAAGCAGGGGGAAGCGGCCGGTGGAGTGTTTGCCGAGCGGTGTGCTACTGGCGCTGATGTCGCTCTGCGAGCTGTGCAGGCTGCTCTTGCCGCTGCCCGCCGCCGAACCCAGCTCCATGCGCATACGCATGTGACGGCTACACACAAAAGTTATACTAAGCATCAGATTCATTAACTACCCCTGCTGGGTATGAGGTTCTCCTAAGTACCAACATTATGTTGTTCGAAACTCTGTAAATCAGTCTTGTCTTCATTCAATTCAAAATAAATATTTCACTATTTTCAAACGAGTTCAACCCAGTGTTACTGTGTTACATTTTATATTATAGCTAAAACTAGCTAAATGTTACATAATGGTTATACAAATGTTCGAAACAATTGTAATGATCACTTACCTTTTAGGTTTCACGTTGTTATTTGTAGATTTTGAGCTTAACATTCTACTGACACTGCACGAAGTTTGAGATCGTTGTAATGAAAATGAGCAGTCCACCTTCGACTTTATATCCTTGAATGATTTTATCTTATAATCGTTCTTTGTTTCTATGGAATTCTTTTTCGCCAAATTTTCTCTTCTTTCGATCTTTTTTACATTTTTTGGGCTACTCTGTACACTGTTATCCGCATCAGTCTTTCTGTTCGCCAGCATACTCTTCAGTTTACTTGGCACATCACGCTTAGGCATTTTGTACTTTTTTAATGTAAAACTTCTCTTCTCTTCTTTATTCTTTTCTGTACATTTCATATCTTTCACACTATTCAACGAATTTCTTTTGCTTGTATTTTTCGGTGTCTCATCATCATCGATTATATGAGACGTATCCGATTTATGTTCATCCAACGTATCTTGCAGTGGTGAAAAATAAGCGTTCAAATTTCCTGTACTAGCGTTTTTCTGACTGCATTCCGATCGAGTGGAAGGAGTAGACCCATCAGGAGACATGTCATCGATGACGTTTAAGAATACAGGAGATGTACGGTGATTTTCAAAGTCAGTGTACACTCCACTTGATTCCATGCAAGAGTCTTCATTTCTGTTTACAATTAGAGGTGGGTTACCATTTACTTTCTTTCCACCATAAAGAGCTCCATCAATGACTTGAGCTCGTCGGTCACCTCTTTGCATGTGGTCATCTAAGCCATCGGCATCACTTTCTGTAAAAAAATCCGAATCTGTCATGGGATCTGCTCTTCTAGCTACGGGCACATTTTGCCAGTCCATTTCAATGGCATCATCACGATTTTCAATAGAATGGTCTGCTCCTCTGCTCACGGGTCTGGACATTTCCCCATCACCTTGGTAACCATCTAAACTTGTAATGCTAGTAATACTTGTTATGAAACTATTCGAAACTTTAGAAGTTTCCATTGATTTTGGATAATCGCTTTTACCATCTGAATAAGTCTGTGAGTCGTGCAGCGTCGACGCAGAAAATTGGGAGTATGTACTTATTTCACCATTAATTTCTGAACTGTCTAGTGGCAAATCTTCTGGCGATGGTGTTTGTTCAATTCTGTTGGTAATTAAAATATTTTCATGTTTACAATCAAGAGCTATTTCTAAATTGGCCACGTTTTCAGCAATAGAACTAACTGGCTCCAAGATGCTGCTGTGTATAGAGGGCATGAATTCTTCGTCTATTAAATTCGAAGAGAACTCGTCCTTCCCTATTGTGATATCTTGAGAAGGCATATCAAAAGTCCTTGAAGTAATCGACAATGGTTCTTGAATGGACAATGTATCACTGCATTTATGAGCTGGGGAATCATAGGATGTTAGTGAATTATGATCTTCGTTATTCATGATTGTTTCCAGGCTTATAATAGGAGCCAGTTGACCTTCAAACGTGCACCTTTTATTCTCTATGCTATCAAATCCATCATTTTGTATCGTTGATGCTGCAGAGTTACTTTCAGTCTTATCAGTCGATGGGGTATCACCATTATCTGGAGATATTTTACTTTCATTAGTATCACAGAAAATTGGTAGTCCCTCTACTGTAGGTGAAAAAGCGTTTTCTAAATAACATATATCATCCATTTGGTCTGGGGTCAAAATACCTAAACTATCATCCAGTGAGTTCTCTTCATTCGTCCTACTCAATGAATTTTCATTAGGACTCAAGTTGGATTCAAATAATCGTGGATGTACATGTGTTTTTAACTGTAAACAGAGATCAGATCTGGAATGTGTGTTAAATGTCTTTTTTGCCGGGAAGGTAAACTCGTTTTCGCAAGAATATTCAAATTCTCTCATCGGTTTTTCGTCGAAATTCAAAACGTTCGGTAGCCTGTCTGCGCTCTTGTTAATTGGATTAATTAACTTCTTAAAGGCTTGTGAGTTCGTATCACTCAGTACTTCTGATTTTGGGCGGTTCCAAACATTCACTGCAGCACTTTCGTTAAATGATGTAGAAGGATCGGACTGTAGATCAAACAACAAACTGTACGGGCCGGACTCGTCTTCATCTTTCTTGTCAACCAGGTGTTGTGTTATATCATTAATGAGTCCTTTTGTCTTCTTATCAACATTATTGCTATCTTGTTTTTTTGTTATTTGATTCAATTTTTCACGCAAATCTAATATTCTAGGGTTTTGCTCAATAACTTTTTCCAAATTTAAGCTCATTTTTGGTATAAATGATGCATATGCCTTACAAAAAACTGGTTCCTTTATATCATTTTTAATTTTTGTTACAACATGAGACTTTTCTGCAATCTCAGCATTTCTTGAAATATCAAAGGATTTTAGCGTTTCCAAACTTTTCAATTTTGAGGCGGAGTAAACTCCTCTCAACTCTAACGTTCTTAGCTTGCCATTCTTATCCACAGGTATCTGAAACAGAGATAATTAAAAGAGATTAATATAAATCAATCATTATTATAATATGGTTAAAACATTTTAAATGTTCATCAAGTGCACAATAAAACACTGATTACTGATCAGCTGTCTTAAAAGCTAACTTTTTCAATAAGTTCAAGTGAACGAAAAAAATACAATTGCGAAAACGGCAAACAAAACACCCGGAATACGGATTAGATTCAGTCAGTTATGGGGTATCTTTAATCTAATTAAGACTTAGTGTGTCTATTTGATTCATACAACCAATTACGCTAATGCTCTCAACTTGGGCCTGTGCTGAGCGCTCCCTATTGTCCGCTCATCACGGTTCAGAGCACGGTCACGCATGGTGCTTTCCATGCATACATACTGTTGTGGGGGCACGTGTACTTACATTGCGTTGCAATGTGTTATTATTTTCTTCATTGAAGTAAGGTCATTCCGTATAATGTAGGTCTAGACACCTTTACTTTACTTTTCCATCACATACCACGAGTTTTTAACGCGAAACAACCTAGCACTGTCTTCTATACAAAAAATGTCACGATTTTCAAATAACACCAAAATAATCGTCAATAAGTAGATACTTATTTTCCACAAAAACTTTATATGACGCAAAAACACTACAAAAAACACAATGGAGAGGTCGTTACTCGTTGGCGAGGCATCATCATTCATCGTATACGACAGAGTATAAAAACGTCTACATGTTATTAGAGCGCAAACTCACGAATGAAGACGATGATACCAGGAATCTTTGACACCAGCATTAATTCCAAATGAGAAGACAACCGGCACTTCTCAACCTGATTCCTCTCACAAACACGACTGCTCATTCCCACTCATTATTGCACACTAACGTAGCCTAGTTAACATCTTCTTTAATGTTTAAATTTTCATTCGTGTTTCCACGTCGAAAGCGGATTTCATACTGAACTTGTGAAATAATAACACTATCGTTTTTAGATACACATATATATTTTACGTCGAAGTTACTATTATCGTGTTAAATAGCCTCAGTACCATAACTAACGTGGATGTATAAAGCAAGTAAAATGGTTTTATTAGTTCGTGCACTGAACGTTGCTCAACCGTCAAAAGGAATTAACTTTTCACAATGCCAGCACTTCGGTCATTTTCCCTCGAACGGTAATTAATACTTCAAAACGTAACGTCGAAACAACTGCGAATTAACCTATAACGGGTCTTGTGTAATATTTTATGCTTATTCATTTTTCATTAGAGGTTTTGCAAATCGGTAACTATTCTCCGGTTATGGTATTAAAATAGTATCGCGTTATCTACGATTGATTTATTTTGCAATATTCTTATCACTTAACTGTTCCACAAAGTCAACGTTAACGCCTCATAGATTAGATATAGATACTTTTCTATCTATTACCACATGTAACGAATGAACTGCCATTCATTTAATTACCAAAATAATTTCAGTAGGACACATTAATGCTCCTCTGATTCTGTTGATGAAAAACTTAAATATACTCATAGGACAACTACTTTTTAATTGAAAAGCTAAAGGGAGCAATTACAATGAGGTTAATTTGGTTACTACGACTACTTGCTATAAACAAATCATTCTAGTCAAACGAGACCATTTATAAAACTGTGTTGCGTACTAAATGAACAAGAATTTATGCTCAGTGGTAATTTTATCATGGACATGTAAGGACATAATGCAAATACATCATACGATTGTGTGTAACGGGTATGATAAATCAGGCGCCGCATTCATTAATGTTACCTATACAAAGATAAAATACATACAGTTATACATAGGTTTGTACAAACAATAAAAGTAGACGAAGATTTGTTGTTATTTCATTATCAGTTTATCTTTCACTGATTCATGCATGAAAGACAATAGGACTAGGTACACAGTCGATGATAACTCCCGATCTAACACACTGAAAATCGATACAATAAAGATTAAGTAATATAAAGTAGATAAAATGGGGTAGGGACTAAAAAGAATTTTTTTTCCCCAGTCAACACTTGGGAAAAAAAGTTATTTAGGCCATCAGTCAGATAATAAAAAAATATTAGACACGTATTTTTTTGCTTTATCATATTGGGGATTGGGGAGTGGGGGCTCGCTACGTCACAAGTCAGTATAAAATCTACCGGCGAGTGACGTCGTGCCACATTTTAAGTCAATGTATTGCCGTATTCTTTTGATTACGTAAGAAAAGAAAAAATACGTGCCCAATATTTTTTAATAATCTACCTGACGGACAAAATTTTTTTTTTGTCAACATCCCTATTACACTGCCCTCGGCAAACGCTGCATGTTTTAAAGCAATTTTAAGAGATCGGTTGGTTATTTAAATAGAAATTGAACATGAATCTGCTACAAATTGCTGTTCAAACTTTTGTCTTGTAATCTATACTAATAAATATTTATACTATGCTGAAGAGTTTGTTAGTTTGAACCCGCTATTGGAACTACCAATCGGATTTGGAAAAATCTTTTGCATTTGAAGCTATTTAACATCACGCTACGAACCTTAGAAGAATGAATGATAAGCGAAAACGAAGTAATAGCGCGGGCGGGAAATGCGATGCGACGCGGTGAATCGGGGGAACAGGAAATTTCACGCGGACGAAGTCCTGAGTATAAGCAAGTTCCTCATATTTGCGAAAATGAACTGACTCTACGTCATTTTGTCCGCATTATGACACTTGGGCAGTTTACCGAGTCTGTGACCTTACTTGGTGATCTAATAACAGCGGATGATGCTAACGTATCTAATTCAATATCTAGCAATTTAACTGTCACTGCGGCTTGTTAAAATGTAGACATTATAACATCGCGGGTATTCCAGTGATTACATGGACGATAGGCAATAACTTACAGACATGTAACACGGATATAATCGTATATTAGAAACGGGCTCACAGTTACGAAAACCTATAAGAAACAAAAACAAATTACTTTAATTTTTGTTGTAATTATTTATAGGTCAATTTATAATATTTATGGGAAATATTCAGCTGATCCTCTAAAAATGTAATGACTTTAAAATGGTTTTCACTTTCAAAATTAATGAACCTCTAAAAACTTTTTCGGCTTCTAAAGATGCACACTTTTTAAAATAATGGAGCCTCATTTTAAATTTCTGAGCTTTTCTCACAGATGATCGCAGTAACTAAGTAAGCACGCCCCGACCAAATGGGTTAGGTTAGGTTAGAACTGTTGGAAGAGGGAAGCGACTTGTCCCTACCGGCTGTGATTCGTTCCATGGTCGGCGGCGCAGCGTCGTGGGAAGTGGGGATCTCCTTCTGCGAAAATGTCATATTGCAGAAGGAGGCAGCGGAAAGGGAGAGGGAGATTTCTAGTGCCCTCCCGGCCCGCATCAGGCGCACCGGGCGTCGGCGGAGGGCAGATAATGCCCTCTCCCGCCCCCCCTAATTGGGTCCAAGGACGGTGAACTCGGGGACGTCAGCTTCCTCCTACCATATAAGACCCGAGGTGGTGGCGCGTAATGTTTCACGCGCGACCCTCTTAGACGTCGCGACGGGAGTCAAACACCTCACTCCCCCTGCTTGACCAGTCGGAGCCCGCAGAGGCAGCCTGGCACCGGTTGAGGGCTGCGTTGGAGAGTGCTTAAATGCCCCCGTAGCCTCCGATGCAAGTGTGCGATGGAACACGGGGTGGTTTTAGTCAGTAAAAGTCTGACAGACCCCGCTCTCTACCCCAGGCCGGAAGACATCCATGAGGATTTGCAACCCGTTACCAAAAAAAAAGGTTAGAACTGTGACCAATCCACGACACCGGCCGGCACATCGAAATTGGTCGCAGTTACTAGCTATTTAGGAATTTTATGACCCCAAAATAGGAACTATAAGAGGTTCTCAAAAAGAAGCGCATTCATTATATGAGAGTGTTCAATTATATTTTTATGAAAGCAAAATGGGAATTATTTGAGGTTCGAATAAATCAAGCAAATATTTATTCGCAGCTCTAGTGTGGAATTAATCTGTTTATATCTATAGACTAACTATAAAGTAGGTATTACTGATAATAAGTACTTCTAATAATATATCAATGAACAATTTAACGATAGGTGTGTAAACGTATTGATTATCATTAATCTGTCATGTTATTACATTACAAATAGGCAGATACGTTACACATACCTACGACTAATGTCAAAGGTGATTTGATAGTATTATGTATCTGGGGCATACAAGGTTTGAAATACCCGATTTTTAATATATTTTTATCAATGAGCGAGCAGTGGGCCAAAATAGCCACTATGTGGAGCCCTGACAGGAGAAGATGACAGGAGGCGACGTTATGGGTCTTATCCAGCAGTGGAATGATACTGGCTGTCCGCAGGAACCCGGGAGTCGTATTGTAGTAAATGAAGTTACGTAAGGATCTAGCAAAGAGAGAAGCTACATATGGATTTTGTATCCTTTAGTTTCTACTAATCCTTAGTTTAGTGCTGTTTCTTTGTACGTACCTACCTCATTAGGTAAAAAAAAACTCAAAATCCATTTACAACTTATTGCGCTGAGCCGAGCGTTCAAAATCCAACAGCGCCCTTTTATTTAGGCATACATTTAGGTGTCACTTAGTGTTAGTGAAAACGGGCATAATTGTTTAAAATTATTTCTAAACTATCTTGCCTTGCCTTGTTTTGTATGGTTTAGTATAATTTCAATCCCACGGAAATCGGAATAACTATGTTCAACAATTGTCTGTAAAAGAAAATAAGATGGATTTTCTTTTACAGAAAATTGTTGATGCAATTTTAATACCTAAGTAAAAGATTCTGTCTAGTAAAAGTATCTAACAATGCATGAGAAACTAAATATCTACCTACCTATTATTAAATAATCTACGTCTACGCCCCACGGCACGTGGAGCTCAGACACCATACAAGGTGTACGCTACGGCTCCGGCATAGCATTTTTTTTTAATATACATTAAATAATTAGATCCTTTTTAATAAAATGTCTAAACCACGACGTCATAATTATTGACTTTCAGCGGTTTACGTCCTACAAAACGTGTAGCTCAAAAACACCCTACGAGGTCTACGCTACGACTACGGCGTAGCAAAAATGTTGATAAAAATAGTGTAGATAAAAAACTTAGAATAATGTAGATAAAAAACTTTATTAATTGGATCCTTTCTAATAAAAGTATCTAGCCACGCCCACGACATCATAATTATTATTCCTACCATTACCAGTAGTCCACGCCCTACGGAATTTGAAGCTCAGATAGACCCTACGAGGTCTACGCTATGGCTACGGCGCATAGTATTCGTCCAGCACAAGCTAGCGGGACAAAATTCCTGACAATATTTCCAGGAATTCGTGATAGCAACCCTTCCCACGTAAGGAATTCTAAGAAATAATTTGTTTGTCACCTCATTAAGTAATTTTGGGGAGGGGTCAATGTTAATTCAAACGGGAGCGCAATTTGCATTTGCAAATTAGTTGCATTTTTGGCACACTTGTGACAACGTATCTTAGAATTGATAGTAAAGTGAAACGATTTTTTTGTGATGGATTCTACTGTTGAAGGTACGTCTTCTCTCTCTTTTGACTTGTTTAAAAAAAAAGACATGTACCTTTTTGCTGTAATTTAAGTTCATAAGTATGTTAAAATAATCCCACATATTTTTCCTTAATTTTAAGCTTTAAAGGGTTGCAACTTTTTTTATCCAAATGTATCCAGCTTGATTTTTCTATATGTTATAATTACAATATTCAGGCATAGATTCATATAAATTGTGGCTCCCGAAAATGCCCGCAAGCAAAATTAAGTAAATAATTTTACTTGCGGGCTTGTTTTAGAAATACTGTGCGGCGCACGGTGGATCGAAAATCGGCTGTAGAAGACATAGGATCTCGATGTCTTAAATGTTATTTTTTTTGCTGGAAATGACTTCTGCCGCTCATTACTGTTCTATAAAATGTCATATGAAGTAATTGTGTGCACAAATGGAAGAGTTATAATTTTTATAAGAAAAAAATGTATGGAGCTGACATGAAAAATGAGGATATCTCTGGAATGGCTAGGACAGCCATTATATCCTTGCACACTGTTATAGTACTATTTATTTGTGAATTTTTGACATACTTAATGTTGCGTAATCTCTTGTGCTTTTTTTTTTTAAAAATCGTCAAAATTAAATAATAAAAAATGTTTATGATATGTACATTTTAATGCTTAAATATGGCTATACCAAGTGTAATTTACAATATTTTTTATGCTTAGACCAAAACATTCTAAGAAATCACAAAGTCGTATTACCTACTTATTTGAAATGACATGGTAATTATGAATTACATAATATGTAATCTTGTCTAACGCCTCAAGTCCACATTAGCTAATGATTAATAAAACTTAATACCTATATACCTGTTAAAAGGATATGTACCATAATGAGGGTAATTAGATAAACGGTGATCATTAGTCAATAACAATAAATGGTAAACTATTGTATGATTAAAAATAAAAGCAAATTATTTAAAAAAAAAAATTAACTTAACCTAACCTAACATAAACAATAAAAGTTAACTTATTTTATACTTCGTCACCATCAGAATCCACTTCAGAATCAGGCTCTACAACAGATATAACTTAGAAAGAAAAGAAGAAAGAAAGAAAATACGTTTATTTGCGGTACACATGACGCAAGGTAAGAAGAAAACACGAAAATAAACAGTTTGGGGGAAAACATGCGTCACATCCACGCAAAACGGCCATCGCTCAGCATAAAGCTGCGACCCTATGCGAGACAGAGCCCCAGCGCTGGTTTTCAGCGACAGCCGGCGTTGACGTTATGACGTCAACCGGTGCAGCAGAGAAAAATAACAAAAGATAAAATGAATAAATACAATACACAAGTCCTAAATTTTTATAAAAAATATAATATTTAAAATGGTAACATTTCGTACCATCGGCGACTCACGCGCCACAGACAGTCTGTGCGCGCAGCTGTCGTTTATGCTTTTTGTTTGACGTTTTGACATATTGGCTTATAACTTCTAAGAACTCTGTCGGAGCTTCCTGATCCTGAAGTTTCAGTAGTTCTACTGTTTCCTTAAAGTATGTCTGCCTCTTGTGGGCATTTAATTTTGGTCTTGTGGAAGAAATTAGAGGATCAGAAGAGACGATAAGCATATTGAGGATATCCTCGTTTGATGCTTGTCTACTCTTTTTCCTAGAATGGTGTTCTCTGAACCTCCTAAAGTCTTTGTTTCGGGCCTCTGAAGCTTCTTCCGAAAGACTTCCAATTGGTACAATAGCATTTTCTGCAATTATGCCCCCTCCGTGAATCAACAATTTGTGGACGGTTGATGACATGTAGTACCAATCGTACAGTTCCACGTATTTTTCAGCGGTTGTTCTAGCGTATTCTTTAAATTTCGGCACGTCTACAATCTCCAGATGTGATAGCTTGCAGAATCACAGCAAATCTGCGTATTAGGTCTTCATCTAATTCAGTGATCGCTGCAGTTTTATCAGGAAATTCAAAAAACCGCCTTGCTGTGTTCCCGTCGTTAGTTGTGCCTGATCCTTGCTTAACGATGTCAATCAAAAGGTTGAGATCATCTTTGAATCGATCTTGAATGAGTTTTTTTCGTGAATGCAATAACTCTTGATGACCTTCTCCTCTTGCAGACCACTTTTTGAAGTCGAGACGATACGCTATGTGTAGAAGACATTCCATCACATTAATGCGGGCATGAAGTGATGATAATCCGAACTCATACACACCAGAACAAATGGTTTTTGACGCAATGACATCTAACTTATTCATTTCTGTAGGCTTAGCCAAACACAGGTAGCAGGCCGCATTTGACTTAGCTTCAGACAGATATGTACAAATTTTGCCGTCAATCATCGTCATCATTAATTTGTGACTAATTTCATGTCCTTGACATTTTGAGGGAACGAGAGCTTCAATTTCGTTATTCATTGCAGTTTTTTCATTTATGACAACGTCTTTGGTTTCTTTCACAAAAGTAAACTGGACTGGACGGCAATACCTAGGTGAGCAGGGTTTTGGATTCACCCATACGGTATCACCGTCAGCTGTCAACTTTAATGGAACCAAAGAGGTCATAAATATGCTGGAATCATCTTGACCATTCTCTATGTTTTGCTTATATCTACTTTGGTTAGATGCACCGTCAAATCCCCCCTTTGATATTAATATCAATTGTTTATCTTGTATCGCATCAGGACTACGAATAGTTTCAAAAATTCTGTTCACTGTTAAATCTAGTAACGCTTGTAGTGCAATCTTAGCAGATGAATCCGTTACAGTCACAAATGTCTTCGGAGGGTAGCACTGTAGCTTAGCTTTTTGCACTTTATAGTAAGACGGATATATCTCCTTTGAACCTTCTCGAATAGTCGTTTCCCTTAATGTGATATATTGCCATTTCGATAGTTTTAATGAAAGTAGCAAACCCAGTGCTTTTTCTGGTGAAAATATTGTTGAAGGAGCTGGTTTGTTCAACATTTCCTTGATTTTTTCTGCTGCTTCTGGATTTTGGAGCATATGTTCAATAACAGATGCAATATCCTCACGACCATCTCCTTTCAAAAGTGCTGCAGCTGAATAAGCTACTTCATTAGGGTCATCGCCTATATGTTCATCAGATCGTCTCTTCTTCTGCTTGTTACTTAGATCTTCAAACGGCTTTCGAGATCTTTTTGTCATCGTTGAAGTTGATTTCATTGTTGAAGTTGATGGTACAGGTTCAGGTACAGGTTCAGTAGAAATATTTTCACTTGTTGATTCTTGAATGAGCAAATTGGTTTGCACGCAGTTTGGCCAGTCAATATTTGCCTCAAGCCAATTACTGTAATCACGTCTAAAAACTTCACTTTTCCTGTGGGATCGTAACCATCTCTTTTGAACTGCCCGTGTAAATCTTCGACAAAATTCTTTCACGGTAACACTGTGTTCATCTGAAAGGCTAGAGCCCAGTCGAATAACAAGTGTGTTGAACAATAGTTCATGATCGAAAGACGAAGCATCCTGATTGCTCAGAATAACAAACAAATCCAAATTTGTAATAATGCTTTCCATTATTCACGATCACTGAGTAAAAAGACACGGTAGGATAGATGTTAGTATTAGAAATGCTCTAAATGAACTGAAGTTGTGAATCCAATGTTTGACTATTTATTGTTATTGATGATGGTATCACATTTATCTAATTACTTTCATTAAGTTAATCCTGCACTAATTGCTAAATTAGCGAGTACCCCAAATTATTTTGGCACGTATCCTTTTAACTAGGTATATAGGTATTAAGTTTTATTAATCATTAGCTAATGTGGACTTGAGGCGTTAGACAAGATTACATATTATGTAATTCATAATTACCATGTCATTTCAAATGAAAATCACAAAGTAGGTAATACGACTTTGTGATTTCTTAGAATGTTTTGGTCTAAGCATAAAAAATATTGTAAATTACACTTGGTAAAGCCATATTTAAGCATTAAAATGTACATATCATAAACATTTTTTATTATTTAATTTTGACGATTTAAAAAAAAAAAGCACAAGAGATTACGCAACATTAAGTATGTCAAAAATTCACAAATAAATAGTACTATAACAGTGTGCAAGGATATAATGGTTGTCCTAGCCATTCCAGAGATATCCTCATTTTTCATGTCAGCTCCATACATTTTTTTCTTATAAAAATTATAACTCTTCCATTTGTGCACACAATTACTTCTTATGACATTTTATAGAACAGTAATGAGCGGCAGAAGTCATTTCCAGCAAAAAAAATAACATTTAAGACATCGAGATCCTATGTCTTCTACAGCCGATTTTCGATCCACCGTGCGGCGTAGCGAAATTATAGGAAAAATTAAAAAATTTGATCATTTCTTCTCTCGTACGCACGAGGTCATTATATAAATCACGGAATTTGAAGCTTAAATAGACCCTAAGAGCGGTTCTGCATTGCATTCTAAGCATAAGAGGTCTACGAGCTACGCTATAGCTACGGCGGCGTAGCAAAAAAAATTACTTAAAAACTACTTACTAAACTTTCATTAAACCCCTCAAATGCCTAGGACTTTTTTAGAGGTAATGAAATTTTATGAAACAAAAAATGTTTGTCTACATACGAACGAATGCCGGCAACAATAAAATTAGAAACTTAACAACTTATTAATTCACGAGCATCTTGCTTTCGTGAGAACGTTCAATTAGTATATATGAACTAAAAAAAGAACTTATTCACCCGTTAGATGGTACAGAAAATAGGTATTCAGAATTTAAGATCGTGCGAAAATACTTTGAATCTTCGAAGGGGAAAACAATGACAATTTCTCAGAGACACAAAACATATTTCTACCTAGTTTAGTTATTTCTTGTGTTGTTTATGTATGTCGTCGTGACGTTTATAAACTTGTATTGATTTCATCAGACAGCGCTGTGCTAAATAAGTAATAGATCTTTATCAAAATCTCATTACACATTTAAACCTGTTCGATATTTCTCAAAGATTTTTTATCTCGAATTCTGATATGCGCCGCTTAAGGTCAATATCTTACATACCTAACAAAACAAGTCATGTATTTAAATTAATACAAAATGATAAACACGAAAAGGCCATTTTAATCTAGATATGGAAATAAAATCGAAGTATACGACGGCGTATTTAAATACAGAACCATAAAACTACTATTTGCTTATTAATTAATCCTTGAGACGTGACCTGCCTCGAACTGCTGAGCAGTTTTATTTAAATTGTTTTTCTGTTTTGGTATCTATTGTAATCGTGTGAATTAGGTAAGACAATGCTGTTAGTAATAATATTGACTTTTAGAACACGTAAAATTTATGGTCGCTGAAATATTTAGAAGCGATAAATAAAGTATGAGTTGCGACAGCAGACTGAATTTTATGGGTGGCATAAGCAAATATCAGTCTATAATAGCAATAATCAGTCTATAATGATTCCACTGCTGGGACACAGGCCTCCTCTCTGTGAGAGGAAGTGGGCCGCAATCCACCACGCGGGCCCAATGTGGAATGGTAAATATCACATGGCTTCGATTTTTTTTGGATATAATGCCGGAACTTTGGAGCTGAGAGGGTTGGCTGGCAATTTGCCCTCTGCTACACAAAGCTCTTCAATTTCTCCAAGAGATATGAAAATGAAAACCAGCTATCTAATTACGTAACATATTTTCGTAAATGATTACGACTAATCTGTTTCATTTTGACAGTTCAACAACATTCATCGCGTTATACGTTGTTGAGCAGATATTTTTTGCGAACTTATGAAGCAGTGGAATAGCAATCTGTTCCAAAACGATTCCGGTTGTGATTGATCGTGTATTACGCAATTAGGATACTGTTCACTAAACATACATTGTTATTGAAATCAGTACAATGCAGGAATAATAACAATTTCAAACAAAATAGTCAATCTGATCTTTCCAGGCTATGAAATTGCTTTTCAGTTCCTGAATTACATTATTTTTGTTTTTTAACGTTAAATAGGAAGCGATAATTGTGCGCAAAATAGAAAGTTATTACATGACATGAAATCACACCTACCTAGTGTGTCACCAGTCCATTGTAATGTCAAACATTATCATAACCGCGTTAAACGTTGGTCATCATTTGCAGGCCGCAGTCATTGTTACATAAATTAGAAATTATTTGACTTTTCAACTACCTCGGTTCACGGCAAAATTAAACAAATCAATAACTCATTCATATGAATAAACATGCTTTGGAATATTCCATGCGAGCCTTATAAGATGAGAATAATATTCTAATTCGAACCCATCTCGTTTTTAGATCAGCATCTTGATCAGTAGATTATTTTAATATACATAGAGGTATCTAAATTACCCTTGGTTTCATTATTATCTGAGAACATTGAAGAAACAATAATTATGGCTGAGTGCAGTGACGCCAGCGGCCACGTCAGACCAGACCACTCATGTCTGATGTCATAAAGTAAAAAACGGCAATCCGAGTATCCAGATTGTACCGTATTAATATACTTGGAAATACGTGGACATTAAAAACCTGACTTTCCCCTTGCAGTATTCTAGATTTGCCTTGAAAGTTATACCTATTCTCGAGTCAGTGCACGCCAAGAAGGAAATGACTGCATTTTAATTTGTTACTTTGTTACCCATCTGCCAACTCTTATTTATGTATGAGTAAAATTCCACAGCTGTTCTTACAACTTGGTAGTTTTACCGGCAAGAGGTTAAGAATCTGACATAGAAAAGGTACTAACCTAATCAAGGACAGAACCTAATAATAGTAAAAGTTAAAGGCCCACGAATAAAATATTTGTATCGTCACCTAGTTTATTGACACTCACCTAGCTGATTGATTGTCACTGCTCTCGACGCTTGACGTGGCAACACGTCGTGTCCGGGTTCGCAACAAGTCAATCGTCATCCTGAGGATGCCTCGTTGAGAGGTGAAACACGTGTCGATTTCTTACAGAGTTCCTTATGAATCTTTAAGAACAGTTAAGCGGATTAGGTTATTAAATATACGTCGTCTATTGTATTTTATCGTCACCTAGTATAAGGTTCAAGAGGTGACACAGTGAAAGGTTATCGACTTGGTTATTAACTTGGAGTAATATTCTCAAAACCATTAAAATGTAGGCTATATCGATTTTACATTACTTATAAACTAAGAACAAATTGACTAATGGAGTTACTTAGTTCTCCGCCCGGCATTAATCTTGCATGCCTTCGTGTAGACATGCTCTTGCAATAAAACAAGTTTTTTTCCTCATACGGACTTAATCCTTGACCATCATATCTTGTGATTGAATGGTTCACCATACAATAATCACGTTTAATATCTTAGGAAATAAAGATTATGAACACGAACTTTACAATTAGTTTCATGTAGTAAAGGTGAAATTCTAATACTTCGTGCTCCACAAGGGATTTATAATGCTCTTTATAATTCCATTAACGTTTATGGAACTGCGTAAACAGTAAGAAAAACATACACCTTTCTGCACCGGCTGCCTTCCATTAAGAAATGGACTGAACTTTTACTTACACATTGATGAACCTCGCTAATGACAAGTCCAATTTAATTTGAATGAATGAATGAAATGCATCGGTCCCAGCGTGGTTTAACCAGACACGATTAATTGAATGAACCCCAAGATTTGCGCTAGCCCTGGAGCCTCATGCATCATAGGTATACAGAGGCCATTGCATATCAAGGAGTAGACCGGGGGGCGCGACTATGATAGGGGGAGACGTACCATTAGGATATGGAAGAATTTGAAAGATATTTTTTTTAGAATTAAACAAAACGACTAAGATATCTACTAAGTTGCAGATTAAGGAAAAGTACCTAACAGAAGATTCTTTGAATGCAATTCAGGATGTTTTGAACGAGTACATGTTACCTTGAACTTAATTTTATTAAATAAATTCAATTATACCAGGAACTTTGGTCTTATTACTTCCTTTACATCGAAAACATTAATTGGACATTGTTCTAGTTTATAATACCCTTCCGCTTTGTACAAAAAATGTTATTCGTTAGATATTAACTTATTGCCCCTCACGTAACACGTAATAAGTTACACATTTTATCGAATGAAACATACAAATACTTACAAGAACTTTATTTTAGACTTCGTTTTTATTATAAGTAAGTAGGTAGGCCTACCTACCGGATTGATGAATTTAATATCTTTTATCGATATCAAGATCAACACTTGGTTGGTGTAGTTGTAGGTACTGTGTTCACAAAGCCGTTCAGTATTATGAATTGTATTATTGTTTATTTTGTACGCGCTTAACAATATTTTATCCTCATATTTTTTTGGTAAAAAGACATCTCAACACACGGCGTGTGTTGAGGTACCTCGGTCGTGAACACTTATTTTCCATAAACACAAGGCAAACACATTGGTGCCTCCAGCCAGAGTTCGTGGCAAGTCACGACTTCTCATTATATACGAACACCTCCTTGTAAATATTGAAAATACCCCGACATTTTAAATGCTCAAATGGTTACCTTCAAGTTGAAAATAAATTTAAATCTTTAAAACCAGTCTTTAACATATTAATACAAATAAAATGCAGAACATCGGTAGCACTAAATAAAACAGAGACTACGTGTTTGTTTAGGTAAATAGTATTCTAAAATCGTACAAAGAATACTACAGACTATCATTATAATTATCTTTGATTGCTAGGCTAATGAATTTTTATGAGAATTTTACACAATTTTGCATAGGAGGTGGCCAAATTACTGTACGAAATATGATCTATGAGGGAGTTTTTTAATACCAATTGGTTTTATTAATTACTTTAAGTTTTTATTGCCTACAAACAGGGTATTGATTACCCAAGTATTTCCGCCCGCAGTGTAAACTTTTTTCCATAGACATAAAAAATATAAAAGGAAAGGTCAGTGGCGCCTCATCAAGGTCTGTGTGTTGTAAAGAGACTTAAAACACTTCAAAATGCTGCAAGATTATCAGTATACGGAAATTAGGCACTCAGAACTTTAGTTATTACTTCTAATTAGTCCCGTTCACTTTACCGATAGCTCAGTTAGAGATCGTGAATCAAAATAAAATAGTTTATTGAGATTTGAGAATGCACAGAACGAAGCTACCTGATATGGCCCAGGCGGTAGCGCGGACGAACTGGAATTTAGCAGGCCACATATACAGCAGATCGGATGGTAGTGGTGGTAGGTGTTGCGTGTGGTGCCTGACGTAAAGAATAGTACCATCCCATTTCTCCCGTGGGTGTCGTAAAAGGCGACGGAGTAACTAAAGAATGGGCAGTAGCGTTCTCTATGCATTTTAACACCATACTGCGATTTCCAACCCGCCCGCCAAGCGTGGCGATTATGGCAACCCCCCCCCCATTTGAGTGGATATGTCCAGCAGTGGATGTATTTCGGCTGAAATAATGATGATGAATGATGGATGGTAGATGAAGTAAAAAGTTCTGGGGCTGGAGTGGTAACAGAACTGGCCGTTAGAGCGTAGGTAGGAGATTGGATGTGGGAGGCCCAAGATCGGCAAAAAATGGCGTGCAATGGATGAGACCTACACCCAGCATTGTACAAATACCGGTAAAGAAGAAAGAAGAGAAGAAAAAGTCAGAAGACCAATTCTCGTCGTCTTAAACTCCAAACCTATGATTTATTCCCAAAAGTGCAAATAATATCGTAATCAACACAGTTTAGTTCAAGCACTGAGATTCCATGATGAAATGGATCAAATGGATGAATTTGACATCATCTTATCAGCCCTCTATGGTTGTGACAGTTTGTAACACTCTTTTAATACTTCCTTACGGCTACTTCATTGCATGTGAGGTAAATAAATGTTACAATGAACCTTTTCAGAACTAGGAATCTGATTGGCCCATGCAATGAAGGTTCTACAAACTCTAGCTAAACGTACTTAGATACTGACTTGTTCCACTGATGTGCCTGAAGATTTTTTGAGTTTATCTATCTTAAACTATATTTAGGGTGCAGAGCAGTCATGCCCGATACTTTTTTTTTTTTGTAACGAGTATCTTGATTCTTGATACATTTACGCTGTGTTGGGGTCCCGGTAACTCAAAAAATAGTACCTATTTACTATTTTCGAATAGGTACGTAAGTGCAATAGACGCTAACACGGCACCGCTACACTTTCCCTCGTATCACTGTTAAAAAAGTAGGTAAAAACGTTAATAAATTATTGACGATTGCCAACATCGCAACGCAATTGCTGAAACGTGCAATCCATACTTACCGATCCGATACGATGCCATACGATACGTCTAAAATAATAATATTGTACCGGTTTATAGTCTGGTTCTTGATTGTATACATATTTATCCAAGCTTTTTGATAGCCTGCGCATTCAATTATTGTTAAAAAACCAGCTCACAATTCATAATTCATCGGCCATTATTGATTGGTCGTACCCAAACCCATTTCGTGTGTGCAGATAATTTCTAGTAATATTGGTGCAATGGAAATTAGTTTACAGTTTGAAACTTCAGCCACGATAGCTTTCTACGAACTGTTCGTAGCGGACTGAAGCATGTAGTGATCATTTGATTGCAAGCGATCAATGTGTAAGTACGTAATTAACTAAATGTTCTATTGCCACCACGTTTTTTTTATTTCCTGTTCGGAAGTAACTACACTGATTCAAACTTTAAACAGTGCGCAATTATATAGTATTACCTACATTGCGCGGTAATCTTTTTTTCAAGCCGGAAAACATCGTAACATCCTCCGATTTCAAAGAAATAAACATTTAATTCGAAATTTTAAAATATCAGTCCAAATCAAACACTTATTGTACAGGTTTCAAAGCGTGCATCGATTTGGTCGTCGGCAAAAAACTCCGGCAATGTCCTGTCAACGACCTGTGGGTACTTTTTGCAAAGCATGACGTAAGAGCAGCTAAGATTAGGGTAGCTTTGTATAATGTTGGCCCATACTTCTTATTACAACTGTGATCACAGAAGTTTCCGCACAATACAATATTGCTTATCAGGGTACAAAGGTAACACCCTAAATTGATTAACTACTTCAATTTGCAAGCAATTGAATTTAATTAAGATCTTTGCCGGGTAAAATGAATAACGTAGCTAGGTATGATCTCATAGAATCATAAAAACGCCACAGTATCTAATATATGGTGAGAATTAAAACATATGGTATATAAAGACTACCTATAGACACGTAGGCAAATAAAGTGTTGAGTAACGAGTAAATTGGCGACCTCCAGATGCTGAAAATGTTTTTAATGGAAGTATTGGAACTCATTCGATCGAATCATGGACGTATGAACGTCCATGGTTGGATCCTATATGTAATTGTACTCTGTGGTTGGATCGAATGAGTTCTAATTAGTACGTATATAAAAATAGCCAGAAGATCAATGAAGAAGACCCTCAAATAATAACTGAAGGTGAACCGCAGATAAAACAGACATTACAAGCTACCTACTGTGAAGATGGCGATCAAAACAGGCTCTGAAAAACCGGCTGCGAAGCTGAGAGCACACACAAAATTAGTCTGATACTGCGGCACTCAGGTATTTTGGTGTAATTTGTATTAAGTACATGTTTTTTAAACCAAGAAACTAAACTACACTAACTAACTAATAAGGCAAAAAAAGCTTAGTACGTATTACTTCTAAAAATTAACCCTAAATTGTGATTTATATTTACCAATGACCTCTGAAAAAGATTAAGTTCGATTTGAGAGTACAATTTCGTAGTAGGTAGGTAACTAGATACCTACACTAAATACTTAAGAAAAACATAGTACAGATAATGATAATGTAACAACTATAAACTGTACAGAAGAGAACTGATCAATACTTTGAACGATACGGCTTCAATGAAACCAGACTGATTCATAAAAAAATCACAACTCAAGAGAAGAAGGCATAATATAATGCCTAAATCATAAAGGACAGGACATGAACGCATGTAGGTACTGTAAAAAATATAATAAATCTTTACTAAAACGATACTTACATTACTCCAGAAACGTATCGGACATACAAGCTTTGTCTTAAATCGTATACCTATGTATCTAGTCCGAATAGAGACTAACAGAGCACTGCGGTTTACATCTATTATTCCTTCAAGTTGTCGGAGTTGAATATAATTTATCAGGAAAAAAAACTGGTTGTTATTTTCCATGAAGCAGGTACCTATCAAGCACTAGGATATCATAGCGGATTAGGAAATGATAATCCCAATGATACATTTTAGAGCAAAGACAGGCATTTGTTACAAATATTGTGCTAAAAAATTCCAAATCCATGGGTTGATGTTCGACTACATTAGTAGTCGTTAAAAACGCATAGTTGAATAATCTGAAAACCTGCAAAATCCACCACATAACACGTCCTTGGCAGTGATTTTTGCAGCTACCTACCCGCACCACCACAATCCAAGTTCTAACAATGGCTCAATGCGATAACGCTTACCTTGGACATTTCGTCAACTTGTAGAGCTATCACTCTAAACACCTTTTCTCACTTCTCCATATTGAGCGTTTTTTTAAGGTATCGGGTTTACAAATTGCAGTCGAACACAAGTTAAGCGCGGAAAAAATCGTGTCGCATTTTCGAGACGCCGTTTCGTGGCGAACACCCGATCAATACTGTTGGTCGCTCGGTATGTCGTTACCGGCGGATAAGGTAAAAAACACAGCGTTAGTTACGCGTGCGCGCGCAATCTGTTGTTGACTGACACGGCGCATGTGTGTCGGATGCCGCGACCCCTGCTTGCCCAACTACCAGGGACATGAGTCTCTACAGCACATAACACTATAATCCTCTCTACAGCAATGCATTAGAAGATTCATAAATGTGACGAAACCATAATGAAAACGTCGACAAGCTAATTACGTATGCGATAACGAATGATAATTACTGATCAGTGGTTGTGATTAAAGTACATAACAGTTATTATAAAGTCAAATAGATCGAGAAATTTATTTTTATTTTTATACAATAGGCTGGAGCATCAGCATCCCAGATACTATTAACCTTGTTGTCAGTTCAAAGCTACTCCCAAAGACTATAGGCTGGAGCATCAGCATCCCAGATGCTAGTAACCTTATTGTAAGTTCTAAGCTACTCCGAAAGACTATAAGCTGGAGCATCAGCATCCCGGATGCTAGTAACTTTATTGTCAGTTCAAAGCTACTACGAAAGACTGTAGGCTGGAGCATCAGCATCCCATAAGCTAGTAACCTTATAGTCAGTTCAAAGCTACTCCGAAAGACTATAGGCTGGAGCATCAGCATCCCAGATGCTAGTAACCTTATTGTCAGTTCAAAGCTAATCCGCAAGACTATAGGCTGAAACATCAGGATCCCATATGCTAGTAACCTTATAGTCAGTTCCAAGCTACTCCGAAAGACTATAATAGGCTGGAGCATCAGCATCCCAGATGCTAGTAACCTTATTGTCAGTTCAAAGCTAATCCTCAAGACTATAGGCTGGAGCATCAGGATCCCATTTGCTAGTAACCTTATTGTCAGTTCAAATCTACTCCGAAAGACTATAGGCTGGAGCATCAGCATCCCAGATGCTAGTAACCTTAGGTATTGTCATTTCAAAGCTACTCCGAAAGACTCTTCATAATCATGTGGCTGACAGAACTTTTTTGATAAAGATCTGGCACAAAGCGTTTCACCTTCGTACCGGAAGGCACAGCGTGGGTAGACCTCCACAAGATGGGCCGATGATCTGATGAAGGTCGCAGGAATCAACTGGGTGCAAGAAGCTCAGGACCGGTCGATGTGGCAATGTTTGGGGGATGCCTATGTCCAGCAGTGAACGTCTTATAGTTGAACATGATATCTGTGCGGCTAAATGATGATGGTGCTGATCCAGCCCCAGCCGACAAGATGGCCATTCATATGTACACCCAACCAGGGTTATCAATGGATATCTCAGTATAAAAATCTTTCTGAAATCACATTTTTTTTTAAAGCATTCAAACTAAACTGACTAATATGTGAGAAGTCAGGAAACGCGTTTTTTTTCAACTTAAATGAAGAACTTTTTTATGGCCGTAATAACGAAGCTGTACTGAAATAAACGACATAACTTTATAATAACGTACGCCTATAGGTTTATTTATAAACGTTGCATAAAGATAAGTAATGATTAGCAACTATATAACCATACACTTTTGACGCAACGTTTTTAATTTTTACTGATTGTTAGCAATAGCGACATAATAATGGGAGTGAAATTAACGCACGACTGCCATCCCCTTCGAGGAATACCTAACTAGTATGTGATACCTACAGTTACTCAAAAGAACATTATCCAAGTCTCTTTTTTTATGGTTCCGAGACTGACAGTGACACTGACAATGACATTTTAAATTGACATGTTGATTTTCTTGTTCTACGAATTTACACATTTCACATTAGTTTAGAGTGCATTTTTGTTCCCTGCGCCTTGCCTCGTCATAAATACGATGTAATTAAAGAGAACTAATGAAAAACAAGTAAGTACGGTGATACGAACGAAGACATTACGATTAAAATGAAGTAAATATATCTTGTGTAGTTGTGTACAAACAGTAAAAATGGTGACCACAACACTGAATATTCAAGATCTAATACCTTATGGGGCAAATAGAAGTGGCAAAAAAGTAGATATGGATGCTATTTTGCCCTATCTGATTCTACCAGGACTCTTGTTAATAGCCACCATATCGCGGCCAGTCACTATCATAGTCATGGTGATGATTGGAATGGGTGCGTTATATGTACACTCCAGACCGCGGCAAAAGAACAGGTAGGTACATTCTCCTCACTTTCACTTGATTATAATATTATTTATTTGTTCGAGGCCACTTTGTGTAGGTCTGGGAGTTGATGTTTTACATTACATCTTTCTGATCTATTCAATGGTTCACCCTCTATTACATAGGATGTAATAAAAATAGAGCCTTGTTAATAATGAATTGTCCTTAATAAGTTTAAGGATATACTCATACACTCTATTGTCTATTACATTAAAGTGCTTATTACAATATCTTGACAAGTTAAATACCAAGAATACCTTCACTATTTTCAGGTCCTCATTTTTCTTTTCATGGACAATATCATCAGCAATATGTTTGTTTCTGGTATTTGAAAATGGTGTGCTGGGTTACTGTGAAATAACACAACTGGAAAACTTCGTATTCCTGCTACTTCTGTCATGCACATGTTATTTCTTCTACAAACTGAAGGCTGTAGCTGATTTTGAACTTGCCACTGGATCATCTAAGGGAAAGGAATACAGGTAATATTTTAAATCAACTTGTCTTGTCTTCTATTAATATTGAAGGTACCTAATTGTTATTCTGTGTAGTATTGATAATTGAAATTTAAACCTATCTAGTTTCAAACTATCAGTTGTCATGTGTCAAAACCAAGTATGTAATGGATATTTATTAAATTAAAAACTGTTTAAAAGTTTGAAACTATACATAACATAACATCACACCTTGTTTCCCCAAAGGGTTGGACAGAGGTGTACCGGTAGTAAAATTTTAGTTTGAAACGAGTACTTTATAATACCTGTAAATGACCACACTCAAAATCTTTACTAAGTGTGACTTCTATAACCTGGGAGATTTTTTTATATTTATCAACAGGATTGGATAGAATGTAATGTACCTTATGGTTCTGTTTCACAATGTCTGAAAAGGTACTATTTACCAGATAAGTTTATCAGACCATATTAAGAGCTGATGAAACAGGAGATATAATTACTTTATTAAAACATTGTACAAAATCAGTAAATCACCAGTTCCTAATATTATATTGATCCATTATGGCAAAATGCCTCTAACTAACCTTTTGACGGAAAAGGCGTAATGGTATGTTATATTGTTATATTAAATAGTTATAAATGTATATTGATTTAAAGGCAAAAAATAACTCAATGACTATACTGTTGCAAAAATTTACCTATAGCAAAAATTTGGTGGTCAGAAAATATTGTTGGATGGCTTCCAAAGGCTTTAACCACCAGAGGGTATTTTCACTAACCCCATCCTAGAGATAGATTAGTAAGAGTTTTTCCAAAAAATGTTACAAACATCATTTTAAAGCTTTCCATAGTTGACCTCAACATAGGTGGGAAAAGACTAGGCGTAGGATGTAATTTTAAAACGTTTATATTTTTTTTCCAGTCCAGTCTTGACCTCTGATTCACATTACTGTCAAATATGTCAAATTGAAGTCAACGAAAGATTTTTCCATTCAATATGGTTGGTACTGTTTATTTACAGTAAATATATCAATTCAATTTGTTGGCATTAATTAGTGGTAATTATAATTTGTTCAATAAAAATTACTGTTTTTCTCTATTCAGGTGGGATTGCTGTGTGCTGAGACCAAACTATATTTATTTTCTTGCTGGCCAAATGTTTGCTTTTGCCACACTTGTCTTTGGAACGAACTTGGGTCTAACAACAGTTTGTAGACCCTTTATATTTTATGGTGTTATTCTCATGCCGCAGGATTGTGATGATGTCTATATTGATTTCAAGTAAGTATTTTGTTATTAAACTTACTGCCGAGACTGTTTATGCTGGGAAGGATAGCCCTTTCATGAATATAATGCACACCTAACAATCCATCAGAGTATCTCGGTTAATTTCATATTATGTGATCTTATTAAGTATATTGCTTACATCAATCATTGTAAACCCACTAGGCGAAAGCGTCAGGGTAGCCCGCGAAATTCAAATTTTCTTACCTTTTTTGCAATTTGCAGATCAGTATCAGGTTGTTAGTTGATCTAAATATGATTCGCGGCCGTTATCAAATATTTATTTATAGAATTATATTCATAAAAATCATCAATACATAACTTTAGGAGTTGTATTGCTGATTCTAATGATCTTAATTCTGTATACCCATATTTGTTACGGTCGCGAATCATATTTTAATCAAGATAAAACCTGAAACTGACCTACAAATTGCAAAAATAATAATAGTATCAGCCTGTTATCGTCCCACTGCAGGGCAAAGGCCTCTTCTCATACAGAGAAGGCATGAGCATTGATAACCATGCTTGCTCAAGACGGGTTGGCGATTTCAGACTTATATTAACTATAAATCCAGGTTTCCTCACGATGTTTTCCTTCACCGATGTCAGTAATGTCCAAGACAAACTCAGAAAATACATAAGAATTGAAAAAGTCACATTGGTACTTGCCCGGGTTTGAACCCACAACCTCGTGCATGAGAGGCGAGGCTGTAACCACTGGGCCATCAGGGCACGATTTCATTCATTCTAAAAGTTGACAAAGTCGCAAATAGCTGTCAAATATTTCCCTTTTTTTATTAATTTGGCAATAATACTGTATGGAAATATTAAATATCGCAACGAGTGACCTAAAACATTAATAATGAATTGCAATTATAACACACAATTTGATGTTGTAACCCATTTACGTGTAAAAAAGGCATTAGTGAAGTTCTTTTTTTTACGTCAAAAAACTAAATGTTCGGTGTTATGATATTAATTATTGCATTTCATAATCAATATTCTAGTTCACTAGTTAGCGATTTCATATTACCTTAAAGTAATATGCCAAATTAATCAAAACAGCGAAATATTTGACATCTATTTGCGACGTTGGCAACTTTTAGACATACACCGCGAAATTTCGCGGATTTTTGTGTAACTTTTTAAGTAGTCGAGATATTTAATTTATATTCTCTAAGGCACCTCTTTAGGTCATGAGCTATCCGAATATCAAAAAAATAATAATATTTGGCATAAATCTTACGGGGAGCCGTGAAATTTGATTCGCTGTTAAATTTTCAGATCCTAAAATTATAACCTATGGTACTCGTATAATAGGCATATCATCTAAGCTTGTCTAACTCTTTTCTATCTAACATACTATAAGTCATCACCTTCTGTTGTTGTCGGTGCAATTATCGTTGGCGCCTCTTCTATTGGAATAGGTGTACTCCAGGGGTCAATTTTAGGTCCCAAAGTTTTCCTAGTCCAACTTCCATAGTTGAACTTGCTTATGAAGTTGCATAATAAGCAACTTTTTAACATTATGCGGCTTTCTTAATGCTGTTGTACTACATTGGTACCTATATTATGAGGTATTTAAAGAATTAAAATGCCAACAAATATCTGTCACATACACATTATCTTGTTTGTAATCTGTGCATTTTTAAACATTTTCAGCGCGACAATATGCTTCGTGTCCTGCGTCTATGGGTTGGGATATTCACTCGTTATTGCCCTGGTTTTAATTCGACAGCTTCTAGTCTTCATACCGAAATATAGCGGTAAGTAGAAGCAAACAATAAACATTAAAAAACTATTATAAAAATGACATACTCATTACATTGTTTGTTTTGTTACAGAACCACAATGGAAAAAGTTAGTCAATGTACTGAATGTATGAGGGGAAACACATTGATCCTTGGGTTTATGATCTATGGGCTATTATAATTGAATTTCATAGCATTCCCTATTCATTGTGAATGAATTGCTAAATCAGGATCTATTTGTATATTGTATAGTCGATAGGTCCTTTATTTGTAGTTCCGTGAAAGGCATATTATCAACATATTATCTTATCTATAGGTACTTTATCACGGATATTTTAGTTTATACTCCTTTACAATTATTTATTTAATGAAGTAGCTAAATTTGCAATAATTATACACTATTTTATTCCTGCGCGTATCATCACAATAATTTAGATACTCGTAGTTACAAAATTAATAACACGCAAAAAAAATTCGCCGTTGCATGTAATTTTTTTTCTTAGCGTCATGAAATTGCTAATGAAAATGAAATATTCCACCATTACCGTACAATTTGATAAACAAATAAGAGCACATATCACTGAAGTTTATAATTTATTTTAATACTGAATTAATACAATAAAATAAGAGTTAAGTACTATATATCTTTTTTTTTTTTTTATAAAACGGTTTAAACATTATTATTGTTCTTAAATAATTATTAAGTGTTCATAAGACCTATGTCGAGGTTAAACACGCCTATAAAGTGGGACTTGAAATGTAAAGATTTGAAGATTTTCCATATACCTAAGGGCCACATGAAGTGCCGAAGCACAGCGCGGTTTTCACTGCCAAACAAAAATCAATATTGCATTCCTTAAATTAAAGTCGAAAATAAATAACCAGACTCTATAACCTGAGAAGCGCACCTCTTTCCGCTTTGAATTGCTCTCGGGCTAATGGAAGTTCATTAATTTTAACTTTATTCTTATTAGCACAAGGGCGTTATTTTCTTGTCAGTGACAACCGTCCTAAGGTGTGCCTCGCCAGACATGCGCTTACCCAATGGCGTTTTACGCGCGTATATTGGATGCAACTAGGCGCCCGACGAAAGTTATCGGTACCTGGACTAATCTGGACTCGCTTGAGTGTAAATCCCACACGCGCGCGGGATGACATGCCTAGCTGCTAGTAATTTTTCAGTTACGTGTACGTGCGTAAAACGTCTTAAACGACCGCGGATTTTGGTATAGGTATCTAAAGTCCCTGTCACGAGAAGCTATAAATTTTGTAAACAAAGAACTTCTACTAAGTTACGTAGCGAAACAAATAATCCCAAATTCAATCAACTCAACTCAAAGCAACATACGTTTTATACGAAACTAACGAGCTATTTCACTTGTCGGGTTATAAGCGATATAAAGCGCTTACGTCAATGTTTTGTGGTACTGGAACTCAGACGCGCTCAGTAGTCATTACACGTATGTTGCTTTGAGTTGATTAAATTGGGGATTATTTGTTGTTGATTGAATTGTCGCTACGTAACCTATTAGAAGTTCTTTATTTACAAAATGTATAGCTTCTCGTGACGGGGACTTTAGGTAGATTTTAATATTAATAGATTATTATTGTTGTTATTCTTGTTTTTTATTATGTATAATGGATATTACTCAAAACTCAACAACTTATGGTCAAAGAGCGAAAATGTTATGCAATTTTCAAACAAATTCCTTTCATTTATAGCGGGCACATGCCACTTTATCGAGCTGTCATTTCATTCAAAATGTTGTCAATATGTAGACGGAAAAATAATAATGTGCAAGCAAAAAATAACCTTAAGCTGCTTAGCATATTCCTTCTTTGACTGTACACACTTTTACATAGATAGGTGCAAGTTTAAGTAAGCATGCAACATAAACATTGTTTAACTCTTGTCTGTCACAATCATCGATTTTTACAATAGGTACCTAGGTATAATAGTGCTTATTGGCACATATCCGATTCGTCATTAATGACACCAATTTCAGTTCTCAAGGACAGTAGATAAACCATTATCTTATGGGCAGTTGCGGAAGCGTATGGCGGCACTGGTTTCAATAATTATTTTGGTCAAAAGCGTTGCCAAAAACTACTGGAAATTTTATAAAGGAGCTATCGAAAGATAATGGTTTATTTACATTCAGACAAGATAAATTCATTAGTTCTTATACAAGCCTAATTATTCATTTAATTTATAAACAAATCACGATGTAGGTACCTTCTACATAATTATAATAAATATATATATATATATATATTATAAGAGTCCCTTTGTTGAAGCATATAATATTAATTCATTCATTTAAATGCATTAACCTTTTGCTTTTCGTGTAGTTGTAAATTTAATAAATCAGCGAAATATTCAAAAATAAACTTATTTACTAACGGCACGAGAGCCCATGACCAAAATTTTTGCCTTATAGTTTTATGAACAAAACCGTATAAAACCGATAGATTTGGTTATTCTGAATCCAAAAATCCAAATTTCAGAAATTTTCCGCGGCACACCTTACCTGAGCGCATTTTAATAAAATTACAAAAAGAATACCGAATTGTTTCATAGCAATCTGTCTGATTTTCAGAATGTAGTTGAACGATAGATTTTAGATACCGAAAACACAATTTTCAGAAACTAGTAGCGTCACACGTACCGACCATTTGAGAAAATTAAAAATGAGGCAAAAAATAAAACCCTTATCAACCCGTCTTAAAATCTTGTTTTCAGGTGAACATTGGTCAGTTGATGCGAATAAATCATTTTTCAGAAGAAAGTGTGAGCATATTATGTGTTTAAAGCCATTTTGAACGTGTTGAAAATTCTGTTTTAACACTATTGGCCATGATTAAAAAGGTTGCCCAGATGTAGAAAAAAAAGATATCAGACAAATTTACTGTCTCAAGTTACTAATCAGACAACTTTTCGATCATCAAAAATTATTAATAAATCGTATTGCGGCGTTTTTACGTACGATTAATAAAGAGCTTACCCGAAACCATCGAACTGAAATTAAAAGGTTTTTAATGTAACTGTTTATTGAAATAAAATTCATCATTTTAAGTCATTGTCGGACTCATCGTCGGTGTCGTGAGGGATAGAAGCGTAACAAGCACCGCGCGTTTGCCGAGCGACTCCGAATCGTTATTTTAAGTTTATTTTCGTTTATTATCGTCAGGCAGTTTAAGGTTTTTAATTAAATTTATTTTAAATTAAATTATTATCACTGTTTTTGGAGTTATACTCCAAAAAACTGTGAGACCTAAACTGCCTGACGGTGACATTTAAAATGCCTAAAAACAGGTTTTCAGTAACACCGGATAATATAAAAAGATAAAAAAAAAAATTGTACTAGTTTGCTATGAGACAGCTCGGTATTTTTTTTTTGACTTTTTTGATAATGCACTGAGGTCTCATTTGACACGCAAAATGTCTGAAAACAAACTTTTTCGTAATAAAATTACGAAACCTATGTACATTTTTAATATCAGTCATTATTGTGATGAAACCGTCTGCAATTTTTTATCGACATAGCCGAAATAGGCTCCCGTAAAACTGGGACGTTTCTTACCGGTACCTACTTCCTACAGAGTCGGGTTCAGAATCATATAAACTAACAATTTTATACGGTTTTGGCCGTAAAACGATGTGACATGGTTTTGGTCGTGCGCTCTCGTACCATATTACCTAGCGTGGTAGAGTTTAAAAAAACATTACTAAAGACATCCGGCTTATTAATAATAAATTACGCTCAGAATAAGGAACGCTGAATCCGTATAAATTCAAATCTAGACTAGATAAAATCGTATAGCAACGAGAGAAATAGAATAAAACTATTCTCTATTATTATTTTTAAGGTAAAAAAAATTGTAGTGTATATAGGAAAAGATTAGGGTGTAGTTGTGCGAGTGTCTGGAGCAATCTGCTTCTATTAGGTATCTGTTCTTTTTTCGGTTTCTGTTAATATGGAACTGATACCTGTGTAGCAATACAGCTGCATTTACAATTTATTGTTACATTTTGATGGAATTGTACATAATTAAGAATGAATACGCGAAGGTTTACTAAAAAAACATTACCCTCCTTTTGACCTTTACCGCAGTCAGGTAAAAAGAGCAAACTCCATTATTAATCTTCAGGTGGTGCATAGTCAGGGACAACTTGTAGTACTTTCTCCCGCCATCTTGCTTTCCTGGCTTCTTGTTCCCTTTTTAGTGCATTTAAAGCTGGCAATGTTCTCCAACATGTGAAAATTTTGAAGACGAGATTGCTGAAATATTATAGACGGCAATGTACTGGGGTTCGCTGATTTAAATAACACTGTTAGATAACCTGTGATCACCAAAATAAGTCATGAGATTATAGTAAAGGACCCAGTGCACTACCTTGTGGAACACCGGTTCAAATGTTACTGTACCGGACTAAATTTTCCCTTCCTTTGGAGATACAAAATGCAAATGTTTTGCTTTAGAGATAAACATTATAATTGGAGCAAATGTTTCATTTTTCAAAGTTCATTTGATGTTGCAGTCTATCAAAGGCTTGGATATTCCGTAGCATTTTAGTTTAAAGATCGGTTGTGTTTCTTAGACTGAGGTGGATACTCCTCTGTATTTAACCCCTGTAGAATATTTTATATCAGGTGTTTACATTGCTCTGGGCTCATTTCTATAAACGCGCTCTCGAGATGCATGTACTTACCTAGTCACGCAATCAATACCTATTTGAACATTTTAGGCTGTCTGCTTAAGTCTAAAACAAACTTGCCACAAAGAAAGCTAAAAGAATTTCAGCCGATTTTTTGCATTGTTTGTGACTTATGATTGGTGAATGACTACTTCTTTAATTTCTCCATCCACTCAAAATACGTAGTTATGTATAAACATACCTGCTATGATACAAAACTGCTTTCTGCCACTTTATCTCATTTTCCTTTTTTATCACATTAATACCTTCACGGAACATTCTAAAAGCCATCTGCGTTAGGTATAAATCGTAGTAGTCGTCGGCTACCTGTTTCTTCAAAACTAAGCCATGATGGTTCTAGATTATTTGAAAGAAAAAAACATTATACAAAACAAGCGCAAAATTCTTTAAATAGGTAGGTACTGTTACCAAAAAGATTGAGATAACCATAATATATTTCAATATTTAAAAACAAAGCTTTCTGCAGCTGCAGTTCTTCTTTTCGATTCGATGATATAACATTCGTCTAGATTACCTAACCAAGTATCAAGTAGATTGCCACGTTGATCGTGGCTTCAGTAGCGTTCTTTATGTAATACCAGCCTATAATTGTCCCACTGCAGCAGCACCGGATCTAGGGAAGAGCAAACCGAGCCCGTGCCCCGGGCGCCAACTTCAGGGGACGTCAAATCCAACCGTAGCAGACAAGTGCTCCACCCAGCACACCATAATTTTGAAATAAATGAGACGCGCAGCACATATCTTTGTATTTCTTTCTTTTTTACAACATTTTTGGCGCCCCTGTCAGGCGCATTATCGATCGATAAAAATTGTAATGTCGCGGACTACCTTAGAGGATCCCCCTTATAGGATTAGCCGGGGCGGCAGACAGCAGTTTTTGTCCCGCCTCAAAAAATAAATCCGGGGCTGCACTGCAGGGCAAAAGCCTCTTCTCATACCGACAAGGCACGCGCATTGACCACCACGCTTGCTCAAGACGAATTGGCGAGCTCGGACTATGACTGATGATACATATTAACTATAAGTCCAGCGGGGTAATTGGGTAACCTTAGAGTATATAACACTGGAGAAGCCTTACGAACACTTCCCCTCTGTAAAAGTACAAGAACAAATGTTCTAGTACGTTCATAAAAACTACTTTCAAATCGATTCTAACGCACTTCGTAAATCGTTACAAAGGCGCGCGGGGCTCCGTGAAAATGCCTATTTGTGCTGTTAAATTCTGTAAAAAGCGTTCAAATACGTCAAATTTACATAAAGAACTGAATAACCTTCAATATGTTGACATTTTTTTATAAGATTTAGTCATGTTTTTATTGAAATTTAAAATCCTAACCTCATAATACAAGTCGATTTTTCATTCGATTCAACCATGATTCAATATAAAACGAAGCATGAATCGAGTATTTTCCTCACGTTGCTTCTGTGACGTCACCGTATCTCGCTACATCTCGTTTTTATGTTCTTAGAGATCAAAAAACTTCTTTTGGATTACGAAAATATACGTCAAATCAGCAAAACTTACACGCACTTGACATGCGATTATGTCCTCTAGTAAAAATGTTAATGAGACTACCGTAGGGTTGAGGTCATGTTTGAAACCAAAATTGACATGTCGATAATTTCCTAGTAAAAATTACTTAGTAAGTAATTATTTTTGTTTATTTTTTTTTATTGTTCAATGTTTTACTTGACCTATTTATTGACCTAATTTATTGTTGAGATTACTTATTACAAATTTAGTTACTTTTATTTACACTTCAGTCAGCAATTGATGGCAAACGACCGAAATACGGTTATCGCTATACTTAACGATAGCGAGAGATGAGATTTGATTGAAGTTATTTTCTCTTCTTATTAAAATGTAACTATTTTATGCCACAGCTGTATTTCATGGATTCAAGCAAAATTACGAATGAATATCGATATCGATAAAATGAAAATGTATGGTACGGACTTCTCTTTCCGATACCGCGTCCCCCGCTAAAAGTGACGGACTTTTTTGTTCGGAATATTATCCTTATGGCTTCTCCAGTGATAAACACTGTAACTGGGTAACACTCATAAAATGACCATTGATCGCAATGGGTTTCATTTTGACAGTTCACCCACGTCCTTTGCCCTATTTATGTTGCTGAGCTTATTTACGTTGTTCAATGCAATGCAAGCAATGGATTCGCAATATCCGATTGTGATTCAAAGTGTGTTACGCAATTAGGTTGCAGGTTTTCTCAAAATTCATAATTATGTCCAAGTTAAGGGGGAAATTATGAATTTTGAGAAAACCACACACATAGAGAGGCACATTTGTATTTGCCCGGATATGAACCCACACGCTCGTACATGCGAGGCGAAGCCTCCCACTGGGCCATCACCCAAAGAAAAGCAAACTAACTAAAAGTCTAGCTAGCAAACTAAAAATCTTACGAATTGTATACTAGCAATATAAGTTATTAAAAACATCAGTTACCAACCCTTTTAAAAGCTTCAAACGCTTTCCTTAACAATTTTTTACGGCAAAATTCCTCTGCTGTATAATTTCTTTCGATCCACATATCCTCAGTATGCCACATCCAATGTAAAAATGTATTATTTTTGAGTTGAAAAATATAATGAGCTTTTGCTTTTTCAATGTTATCTCGCTTCATTTCTATCAGTATTCTCAAAGGCCGTATACCATATTTTGCCTTCAAAGTTTTCTCATAATGCAAATCTGCCATAACTATGAGCGCCCTTAATCTTGAAGCCCACTGCTTCTTTCTTATATTCTCTATTTTCTCTTTCCTCCTTTTGTCTCTTAATTCTAGTATTCTTTTCGTCTTTTCTTCCTTATCCATTTCAGCTTTGGCTAGTTCCGCCTAAAACGATATTTACTAAGTCTTTTAGAAAGTTTTTTTACCTACTATGATATTTTCACCTAGAAGAATTTTATTAACATTACCTACCTGTTGTTTTAATCTGATCCGTTCTTCTTCCATCTGTCGTCTGCGCTCACGTATTATTGCGTGCTTTTCTTCTCGTTCTCGAGCTCTCTTTTCCATCCTTTGTAAAAACTGTGGAACTTTCAAACAGTGTAATACAAGCGATGGATCTGAAAGTATAAACAGGATTGATGGAAAAACATAAATACAGTGTAAACTCCATGTAACGTCACTCTATTTAACGACAAACTCCCTTAAGCGTCGAAATCAATTGGCTTTGGTTGGTTTAGCTTGTCTTTCATACAATGTTTCACTCTACATAGCATTACACCCACTCTCAATAACGACAACAATTGAGTAATAAAAAGTACCTTTTAAGTTGCTAAAATTAGTAAAAACTGCGCAGCTGTGTACGATCTATTGTCGCTTTATTATCCTAGCCCGCAATAAACTCGACTGTCGGCATCATGCATACCGAACTTTCTAAGAAATTCGTCCTTTTGTTTACTTTTGTTTATGAAGAAGATGAGACGGATGAGCCTGAGCCTCCGCCGAGCATTAAAGAAGCTCTGGAAGCAGCTAAATTATTGGAAAAATACTTCCTTTATAACCAAGATGCCTCAATATTGCTAGATATGAATAAAATAAGTAAAAAAATACAACAAAATTACTGGTGCAGCAAAAGACGTCAGACAAAAATAACAGACTATACGCAATAGCGTTCATATAACATTCTTTTTTATGCACATAACTACTAACAATAGTCGGAAATAAACTTTTTCTTTTTCTAATTCTGATGTTTCTTCTCTCCATTTAACGACAACTCTCTATAACGCCATAAAATGCACAGTCCCTTCAGTGTCGCTATATAGAGTTTACACTGTATTTACAAATAACCATTAATACGTAATCGAAGGTTCCTAACCTTCAATTTCAGGTATCCTTAACTCATTAGTCAAGCACTTTATCTTAGGTTTTAGATGTCGATCTATTTCATAATACGTTCTACGTACTTCTTCTCTCATATCATCCACTGACTGACGGGGTGCTTCTATAATCTTATTATACTTAAGTTCTTCTATCAAACGATTCTGTTCTTCTAATTTTGCTTTTTGCAGTGCTATTATGTGCTTTTGTATTTTGTACCTAAAATATTTAGCATGGGGATATTAATTCTAGGCGGTGGAAATAATAGGTATGCTATTTCTTCACAGTCTGCAGCCTGAGGCAGTTTAACTGGACATATTCGTATGTCCTTTTCCATATAGATAACTACATACGAACGTAGGACGTTTTAATCCCCACATAAAATGAATATGCCCACAGGCCTCCTCTCTGTGAAAGGGAGTGGGCTGTTATCCTCCACGTAAGGCGCAGGAGAAGTTGTATGACTCACTGGACAGCCTTAGAGGCCAGAAGCAGCTCTACCGGATTAAAAAGCAAGAAAAAGGGGAAAGAGTGATATAATAATATAATATAATAATATGTTAATTTACTCAAAAACAAGGCATTGTAGTACACGTAAAATACAGTTTTACAAAATAAGTACTATATCTACAAACGTGTGGGTGAGCACTGCTCTCCTAGCTAGGTTATGAAAACCTTTTAAGGAGAAGCAGTCCGGTCCCCTAAGGTATAATGACGTAAGGTACATAGTGCTTGTGATGTTACTGTTACAATTTTGGAGTATAATTCACATTAAATGTATAAAAAATGACGCCGGTAAGGTTCTGTCCAAAGATGACGAAATAAAACGAACGAACTTCGAAGGCGTCACCTGTTTTGAAAACAGGTGATTTTAGTAACTAGTTATTTTTCAAATTCTATTCGGTGATTAAGTATTAAAGTTACTTGCGCCAAGGGTCGACATTTATGTCTTTACCTCTTTCTGTTGAAGGACGCTTGACGTCGATACTACAAGAAGAGGCACCCTAGTGCATACTGTTTGCCGATGAAATTGCTTTTATCGGTGAAGATAGACCAGATAGAGATCCAGAGCAGATTGGAAAAATGGTAACAGAAGCTCGAGCATGTTGGCTTGAAAATCAGCAGAACCAAAACTGAATATATATGTTCTACAATTTCGGCGGTCTCTCGGTCATATAAAAATTAAAAGTAATTAGATCAATTTGCATACCTTAAGAAAAGTTGAAACTTACCTGTGTTGGTATGTGTTATAATCCCTTACTAGAAATTTGGATTTATTATCAGATTCCGAATATTCATTTATATCCATCTTTTTCTTTGCTATTTTATCGAAGAAATTATTCAAAGTTTCTTGTCTCTGTACAGTTACGTAATTTTTCCTATTACTTACATAAAACTTCCACTTATTTACAAATTTTTTCAAAATGCATCTCTCCTTAGTGTCAATTTGTACTCTTATTGGTGTAATACTTAAAATATTATCAATTCCCTCAGAGGTAGAGCTTTTTGGGTCATCGTTCAGTTCAATATTTGGATAGTGTATTTCACTTTTTGGAGTTTCAACATTGCTGATTTCGAATTCATTAATTTCTTGGTTTTCATTATTTGACTTAGAAGATAAAGCCATCATTATTAAAAGATTTTGCAAATCACTTGCTGGCCCGTCAAATTTATTTGGATTGACATTTTGCTCTAAAACTGGTTTGCTAGGCTGTTCCACGAGTTTACTTACCTCTACATTATCAGGGCTAGTAGATTTTTTGTTGCATTCTACTCGAAAAATATCTTCATTGTTTTCATTTATATCTTTATTCAGATCCAATAAACCTTTGTTACCTTGCCTTGGTTTTCTATAGAATTGAGTTTCTCTAAATATCTTAATGTGTTTTAGAGGTTTAATCTTCGGATTCATTCTAAATTCAGTATCATTACGGATTTCTAGTTCAGTAAATTCATCGGATAACTCGTGCATAAAGAAGTTATCCTCGGCTTCATTTGTATTCAAACATTTATCGAATAAAGACTCATTATTGAAACCATTAGATTTTAACTTCAAAGGTTCAAGGCCTTTTAACGTTACTCGATTTTTCAAATTGATATTGTTGAAATCATGTCGCAATTTTACTATTTCCTTGTTAATGTTATGGCTTTCTTTTGTTCTTTTCATAGATTTCCTTAAATATTGAAAAGGATTTTTATTTTGTTATAGAATAGAATAGAATAACTTTTTATTTCGGACACAAATATCCATATAGTGTTAGTAACATACAAAAAATAACTTATTGCCTAGTGTTAGTAAAAATCAACCTCCGCACAAACTGCTGTACAATCGGAGAGCCGAAGCTCTCGGCTACAGTTTTCAGAATGCTGTTTCGACTGCCCCTCACTCTCCTCAGTAGCGATGCAGTATTTTTGCGTATAATTGCATGGAAACCGTCGGTGCGGGCTTGCGCAAACATTTCCGACGCGAAAGCCGGGTTATACGAAAGCTTACAAATTATACAAGCAAGGGCTTTAAATTAATAAGGCCCGGTTCCAATGGCAAAAATACTGAGGTGCGTCTAGATAACACTCCGTGAGCCATCCAGCTATTCTTTTCAGTACAATCTACACTGATCAGCACACTAACTACAACACACGTTCAATCATAATGTGAATCATTCTGAAGGCTATTGCTAAATCCATTGCTTCATATATTGGAATAAGTTGCCTGCTAAACAACGTAAATAACGCAATTAATGTTGTTGAACTGTCAAAATGAAACAGCACAATTTTTTCAACATATGAAGCGATGGATTAGCCCATAGCCTTTGAAAATGTTAGGCAATTAGGGTGCAGATTGTGATTGATCGTGTGTTACATAATTAGGGTTATGATGGGAGGTTATCTCAGGGAAACCACCTTTTCAGTAAAAGAGTATATTTGGAAGTAAAACACTAGTTCATAGTTAACACAAATAAAACATTGGGAGCGAAAACCCTAAATAATAATGTTCGCGTAACAATAGCGGCACGAGGCAGGCACGTGGCGACGTTGCGCGGTACTAAGAAATAGGCGTCTACGCAATACGCGTGTGGGCAGCAGACTGAGGCGCTTCGCCGCTTCGCCGAGTGCCTTCCTCGCAACGGCCAGGCGAGAGAAAAAGACAGACATATTATTCTCTATATCGAGCCAACACCCGACCGCAGGACGCTCGCACTAGTAATTGTGTGTGGTTTGTTGCAGGGTGCAGAAACAGAATGATTGACGCACATGGCACGCAACAGATCACGGAATCGCCAGTGACCAGACGCATTTACTAATAATATGCATTCGTTCCCGAATTTGAAGCAACTGAGCTTGCAAGACTGTCACAGGCCACAGGCTGTCAATTTATATGACTGGGTTAACCTTGATGCTCCCTGACACGCTTTTTTTAAGGGTTCCGTATCTCAAAACGAAAAAAACGGAAGCCATATAGGATCACTCGTTTTATGGAAAGTATTGACAATCGGCAATATGTCTATACCGCCCCTAGCAACGAGTCCCGTACGGTATATCGAATTACCCTTGAACGATATAACTGTCTACAGAAAGCATGGTTCACCGACGAACGGTAATACGAAAAAACTATTAGTCGATACCATTATTTAGCGACAGCACGTTTCGCCGAATAACGCTACATAGAATGAATGGTTGGCCGATACCAAGATTTGCCGATGTCATGGTTCGCCGGAACACGCTTGAACTAAATAATCCTTTATCGATAGCCATTTGCATCGAAAGCACCTTTTCGTACACCGCCGATCCAAAATAATTGTCTTTAGTTTCTCGCTCATACAATTTTGACAGACATTGATTAAATTGCATTAACTGCTATTTCCATGCGTTTATCTTAGTAATGCATTAACAATTGATATATTGTACAACTGGTTACGGAAACAAATTAGATGATGCTCATTATTTATTACGTTGGCCACATTGTAAAAATGGTAAACATTCTCGCTGGTCAGTGTATTGTTGCAAATATATGGGTAGCTATAAACTATTTCCAACTTGAGCACAAAATACATAATAGTGACTTGAATCAAAACTACGTTCCCGTTTATTTTCGTTGTTATTACGATCAGTCAATTAATTTAAAAATGAGTGCTTGTAATGTAATGAAATCAAAACGCGGCGCTAGTGTACTTATTGTGGATGGATATTCATATCACCTCAACAAAAGATTGGACGACAAATATTACTGGAGATGTACGCTGAAAAGTTCAGAGCGTAGTCGTATTTTGTACTAAAGAAAATTTTAAACGACCAATGAGTGCAAAATGACTCAAGTATATTCAATACATGTTTTAGTTGGAACTGAACAGGGCACAAGCAAATTTTTACCATTAGTGTTTGCCCTATTATCGCACAACACTGAAACTTGTTACATAATATTATTTGAAATATTAAAAAGGTATGGGGTCAATACCTTTAATACTAATTTGTCTCCATAAAACATACTGACTGATTTCAAAATTGCGGTGATAAATGCTGTGAAAAAAAATTGGTTGCCTGTAAAGTCGGTATACGGGCGAAAGTTTTACGTGACAACGACTTTGAGTGGTAAAATAATTTTTAATGTGAATATTCATTCGTATAGTAGGAACAAATGAAGGGACGCGTGCCTTTCACTTTTTATGTCTGTCTCTCTCGCTCTTAGGCGGGCTAACCATGCCCGAGTGGAAGGGACGCGTGCCTCTCACTAGCTCTCATTGTGAGCGCATAACGTGAGCGGAGCGTAACGCAGTTTCTTGAAGTGTCACCCGGCAAACCAATTTATAAGACGTTGTCACGTCAAAATATTTCCAAACTGTGCACACAGACTGTGTCTGTTTCATCTCACGCAAAGCCTTTGGCGGCATGTATGTACAGGCAGAAGGGTTGGCAAAGCGCTATGGTACTGATTTTGTATTCGCACATACAATCAGACATTTATTTGCTTTAGCATTTTTGGAACCAGAAGAGATACCGGAGGCCTTCGAGCAAGTAAAAAACTTAGTATTGCCAACTGAAACCGTAGGATTGGCACAATGATTCAATAAGTATTATGTATCTGGAGTATTTACAAAAAAATCTGGCCCAGGGACGGAGTTAATTCTGAGCAAAAATCCACCATTGTTCCCACCAGCCATGTGGTCAGTGTCTAATCGAACTTATTCTATTCCAAAAACACAAAATGCTCTGGAATCAAGGCATAACCGGTAGTACACACTTTTAAATCGCAAGAAGTGGAATATCTTCAACACTATTATGGAGTTTGCCAAAGAACAAAAATATACCGACTGCGAAATCGAGCGCATCAATGCATCTGAGCCAATGACAAAGCGTCGTCGTTCGTCGCAAATTAAATATGAAAAGAGACTAGAAAAGCACTTGTCCCAAAAGAGTGAGATGAGCATAGAAACTTTCTTAGGTGGGCTAGCTCACATCATGTACATCAAAAATAATTAATATAACATATAACTGGTAGTAATTTATTTTTATTTTCAAAATTGATTGTTTTCTAACATGTTTCTTATGATTACGCAGTTTGCAACCTTTATTTTTGTTATTTACCATTTAATTATAAAAATAATCAAATTCGCTGTTTTATAATTTTCTTTACATTTATTTTTATTGAATTACTAAGATAAACGCATGGAAATAGCAGTTAATGCAATTTAATCGATGTCTGTCAAAATTGTATGAGCGAGAAACTAAAGACAATTATTTTGGATCGGCGGTGTAAGAAAAGGTGCTTTCGATGCAAATTGCTATCGACAAAGGATTATTTAGTTCAAGCGTGTTCCGGCGAACCATGACATCGGCAAATCTTCGTATCGGCGAACCATTCATTCTATGTAGCGTTATTCGGCGAAACGTGCTGTCGCTAAGTAATGGTATCGACTAATAGTTTTTTCGTATTACCGTTTGTCGGTGAACCATGCTTTCTGTAGACAGTTATATCGTTCAAGGGTAATTCGATATACCGTACGGGACTCCCTAGCGAGTCCCGTACGGTATATCGAATTATCACCGCAATTTTGAAATCAGTCAGTATGTTTTATGGAGACAAATTAGTATTAAAGGTATTGACCCCATACCTTTTTAATATTTCAAATAATATTATGTAACAAGTTTCAGTGTTGTGCGATAATAGGGCAAACACTAATGGTAAAAATTTGCTTGTGCCCTGTTCAGTTCCAACTAAAACATGTATTGAATATACTTGAGTCATTTTGCACTCATTGGTCGTTTAAAATTTTCTTTAGTACAAAATACGACTACGCTCTGAACTTTTCAGCGTACATCTCCAGTAATATTTGTCGTCCAATCTTTTGTTGAGGTGATATGAATATCCATCCACAATAAGTACACTAGCGCCGCGTTTTGATTTCATTACATTACAAGCACTCATTTTTAAATTAATTGACTGATCGTAATAACAACGAAAATAAACGGGAACGTAGTTTTGATTCAAGTCACTATTATGTATTTTGTGCTCAAGTTGGAAATAGTTTATAGCTACCCATATATTTGCAACAATACACTGACCAGCGAGAATGTTTACCATTTTTACAATGTGGCCAACGTAATAAATAATGAGCATCATCTAATTTGTTTCCGTAACCAGTTGTACAATATATCAATTGTTAATGCATTACTAAGATAAACGCATGGAAATAGCAGTTAATGCAATTTAATCGATGTCTGTCAAAATTGTATGAGCGAGAAACTAAAGACAATTATTTTGGATCGGCGGTGTAAGAAAAGGTGCTTTCGATGCAAATGGCTATCGATAAAGGATTATTTAGTTCAAGCGTGTTCCGGCGAACCATGACATCGGCAAATCTTGGTATCGGCCAACCATTCATTCTATGTAGCGTTATTCGGCGAAACGTGCTGTCGCTAAGTAATGGTATCGACTAATAGTTTTTTCGTATTACCGTTTGTCGGTGAACCATGCTTTCTGTAGACAGTTATATCGTTCAAGGGTAATTCGATATACCGTACGGGACTCCCTAGCAACGGCCACCGCGTCTCCGTGCTCCATCGACTCACGCTTTGAATAACCAGTGATCCCCGTATCCGTCCACTACCCTCCACCTACCTATTTTTTTCGTGAACATTGCCTGTAGAAGCTTATGAACTAGTTATCTACCTACATACGAGGGTGAATCAAAAAGTTCTTAGAATATAAAACGTTTTTGGGAGAAGTTCGATATTCAATTAAAGAGTGTCAAACACACAATATTTATGCAAACTGTCACTTGTTTTCGTCAGTTCGTTCACACGTAATAAATTGTTTTGTGCAACGAGTTGCTTAAAACCCAAAATTATGGATAAAAGTGAATTACGTGCGGTGATAAAATATCTGTTTGAAAAAAATGTCTACGAAGGCAATTTTTTCGGACATTCAGCAGGCATTACGGGATGATGCTGGACCCTATTCTACGGTTGCGTACTGGGTGGCTGAATTTAAAAGAGGTAGATCAAGCTATAAAGGTGACCCGCGTTCTGGGCCTTCAACCTCCGTTTCGGAAGAAAATGTCAAAAAGGTTGAGAATCTGGTTTTGGAAGACAGAAGAATAACTATAAAACATATAGCTGAGATCCTAAAGATATCATTTGGTAGCGTTCAATAAATTTTAATTGATTCACTGGGGTTCAAAAAAGTGTCGGCAAGATGGGTGCCACGAATGTTAACCGACGAAAACAAAAAGCGACGTTTGGACATTTCTAAGCATAATCTCAAAAAGTTCCAGCGTGATTCGGATAATTTTTGCCGTCGCCTTGTCACCATGGATGAAACGTGGGTCCACCATTTCGATCCTGAAACTAAGAGACAAAGCATGTCTTGGAAACGACCATCCTCTCCATCCATTAAGAAATTTCGAGTTGCTCCTACCGCTGGCAAAATTATGGCCTCAGTGTTATGGGATAGCGAAGGAATCCTTTTTATTGATTACATGCCAAAAGGCCAGACGATTACTGGACCCTATAATGCAAATTTAATCCCGAAAGTGCGTGAAGCGATTAAAAAAAAACGTCGTGGAAAACGATCGTTGGGCGTGTTGTTTCTTCAAGATAACGCTCCGGCTCATCGATCGGAAGTTGCGCTCAACGCAATCCGCTGTGCTGGCTTCAATCTCCTTGACCACCCACCATATTCTCCTGACTTAGCTCCAAGTGATTTTCACTTATTCCCAAAATTAAAAGAGGACATTCGTGGAACAAAATTTTACGATAATGACGCGGTTATGGCTGCCGTAGAGGAGCTTTTCGAGAGTCAAGAAAAACAATTTTTTTCACAAGGAATAAAGAAGTTAGAAACGTGTTATTCTAAATGCATTGCATTGGAGGGAGATTATGTAGAAAAATAAAATATTTTTGTTTAAATCTTTGTATTTTTTTATATTGAATCCAATAATTTTTTGATTCACCCTCGTACTTGTAAATAACCCCGTGCCCTAAATAGCATAACAGGGCCAGGCCAGCTAATTAACATCTCAGGCCCGTAAGTATTGGGCACGCCACAATAGGGATGATGCCTGGGTAAAAAAAAAAAAAAACTAATTAGTCCGTCAGTCAAATAATAATAAAATATTAGACACGTATTTTTTGTTTTATCATATTAATAAAAAACTACTTAGATAAAACGCCTTTTAAGTTGGAGAGTGGGGGTCGATACGTCACTAGTACGTATAAAATCTACATACTCGTGACGTCATGGCACATTTTACCAAAATAAAAAATACGTGTCCAATATTTTTTTATAATCTCTAAGACGGACTAAAAAAAAGTTTTTTGTAATCATCCCTATTGTTGCGATAAGTCCCCTCTTTGAGGAGTGGCTAGAAAGGCGCCACCGCGTCCTCACCTTCCGCCTGACGCAGGTCCTCACCGGACACGGCTGTTTCGGGAGGTTCCTGTTCCGCATAAGGCGGGAGGAAACGCCCGGGTGTCACCACTGTGTGGATCGCCCGGAGGACACGGTGGAGATCTGCCCGGCTTGGGCGGAGCACCGCCGTGTCCTCACGGAGGCGATCGGCGGCGACGATCTCTAGCGTGCGGTCCTGGTTCAGGCCATGGTTCGGAGCGAGAGTGCATGGGAGGCCGTCACCTCGTTCTGCGAAGCAATTATGCTCGCGAAGGAGGAGGGGAAGCGCGCGAGGGAGATGCGAGATGCGCGCGCCCTCGCGCCCCTAGTCGCCGCAGGAGACGCCCGGGGCGTCGGGAGTCGCGAGCCGACTTTCGGCCATCGTAGGCGCGGGCTTGCGGACGCTGAGCAATGGGTAGCTCGCCGTCCGATAAGGACCAGGCCCGGGTCGACGACGCGTTGTGTTCCACGCGCGCCTCAAAGATATGTCAGCACCAACTGATGGGGTCCGTAAGGACCAATGCCTGCTGGGGTTGCGGGTTTGTCCGAAAGGGATACCGCGGCCCCGGCACACAGGGAACGGAAGAAACACGGGTAGGTTTTAGTCAGTAAAAGTCTGACACACCCTCCTGCTCCGCCCAGAGCGGGAGAAGTTATTTGATAATATCCCACACACAAAAAAAAAGGCCCGTAGGTATTCTTGAACGATAAATAATTACATCACCGTGTGCAAGGATATAATGATTATTCTCTCCGTTCCGGAAATATAAGCATTAGCTCCACACATTTTTTTTGCAAAAAAAATATACGAGTAAGTTGCCAATTTGCCTACCAGATAGTATCCTATGATATATATATACGTATTTATGCATATTAATGGCTATTAGACGCCGTTTCAAGCAAAAAACTGACACTTTAAAATTTAAGCTCCAATGTCTTCGAGAGCTTTTTTTTTAACCACAGTGTGGGGGCGCACAGTGGATCGTCCCCATACAAGAGGTCGGACATAGAATTAAAAATTGAAAAAGTATTTAATTGAAAAAAATTAAATATACAGTTGCATTACTCTATTATGGAACTACAAAAAATGTTACTACAATTTTTTTATTTGACCAGTACTTTATGAGCAATTCGATGAAAACTGTTATTTTTCTATGGAAATGGTCACAAAAATGTCTGTATCTCATGATTCCCTCCTTGTTTCGATTTGCGGTTTTCACTACTGTTATTTACCCATTTTATGCCACATTTTCTTCAAGGACACATGGTGCCCCCAGCGACCCCCTTCCGAGATATTTTGCTTTTAGTAACTATACTTTTTATTGTATAACTGATGAAATGGAGGTACATTAAGTATATTCATTACTGAGAATAAGTCATCCCTAAGTAGTTCCTTAAATAACAGGTGCATTTGCGATAACTTTAATGACTTATGAACGCTTCTGTTGCCATACAACAAAAGCGTTAATGAGTCCTTAAGTAAAGATTACCAGTACTTGCTTAATCTAATTAGTTATTGTAATTACTATGTTAACAGCCCTTAATCTCTGCATTGTGATTGTCTAATGTCATCATTAGCTTATCAAATTCATTGCTAGTTGCCTACTTGCTGCCCTATATATTTGAGTGTGTTTAGCAAATGTAATTCAGTTGTAATTATAACTTCTATCAAGTGTTGTCATTATGGCTTTCCGTGGGTTTTCTACTTATCTAGATCTTTACGTTGCTCTTCGTAATCATAAAGATCTTCGTGACTATGACAATTTATTTAACACATTGAAGTCGAGTACTAACGTCCAGTTAAGTGAAAGTGATGTGACGGATCTCAAGAACTGGTGTCGACGATTTTGCTATAAGGTTTACACCAAATGGGTGCAATCAAGAAGGACAGTCGACAGGTTCATTAACAAGAACGGAGAGTGGTTAAATTCCGATATCGTTTGGCCAGATTGCTTTAAAGAAAATGTTGTTGACACTGAAGAAGCAAATGAAAATGAGGCAGAAGAGGTAGTCAGTCCATCAAAATCAGATGCATCAACTTCAACATATACATCTCCTCGTAAACGCTTTGAAGATTTATCGACTAGACACAAAAGAAGACGTGTTAATGAAAATTTTGCTAGTTGCAGTCGTCCGGATGAGCTTTTGCATACTGTTGAAAGTATACTTAAGTCTGCCGGAAAAAATGATATGGCCAGAATAATGAAAAATTTGCTGGAAAATCCTGAACACGTCTCAACAGTTTTAAATGTCCTGGAAACTAAGCAGAATCCTTCGCTTCGTGAAGTTCCTACTCACAAAGCACTTGCTCTTTACGTTTACTTGCAGTTATCAAAGTGGCGTTACATCAAACTTCGGGACTTTAGTTTAAAAGAAGGTCATGCGAAATACCCAAGCTACTACTTGTTAGTTAAAGAAAAGCTTAAATGCTACCCGGCAAAAGAAGACATAACTGTGACTGAAACTTCCGCAAAGATACGGATCCAAGCCCTCCTTGATCTCACAGTTAGGAGGCTGATCGATTCACTTGAATCAAATTTTGAAGCTGGTGAACCACTTGTGCTTCACAGTAAATGGGGTTTTGATGGAGCTTCAAGTCAAAGCATTTACCATCAAACGACAACAACAAGTGAACAAGACTTATCCAGTGTATTTATGGCAAGTCTTGTACCGCTTAAGTTAGTGACTTCTAGTGGAAGTATAGTGTGGCAGAATGATCGGCCATCGTCCACATATTGTCGCCCGATTTCATTTACATTTATGAAAGAAACGGAAGCGAATGTTAAGGCTGAAATGGAAATATTTGAGACCGAGATTCGTGAACTGAACCCGACTGATTGCGGCAATGCTACTGTTACTCACAATCTATGGCTAACCATGATTGATGGTAAGGTACATTCAATCATATCTGGTACATCGGCAGCAGTGTGTGATTTGTGCAAAGCTCGCCCAAGCGAAATGAATAACTTGGAAGAAGTGAGAGCTAAACCCGTGAATACAGATTTATACAAGCATGGATTTAGTTCATTGCATGCTTGGATTCGGTCTATGGAGTGTTTATTACACATTGCTTAAAGAATGGACATAAAACCATGGCAAGCAAAAGGTGACGAAAATAAAAAAAAAGTTAAAGATAAGAAAGAAGCCATTCAAGAAGCTTTCCGAAGAAGCACAGGCTTACTTCTAGACGTTGTTAAGCAGGGTAGTGGCAATAAAAACACTGGAAATGCTGCAAGAAGGTTTTTTGCAAACCCTGAAACGACTGCGGAAATTACTAAATTAGACGTTAATTTAATTAGAAGACTCGCCGTTATTTTGCAATGCATTTCCTCAGGCGAAAAAATTCAAGTCCAAAAATTTAAATTATATTGTGATGAAACAGCAAATTTATTCGTGGAATTATATCCATGGTATAACATGCCAGCAAGTTTACACAAATTGCTGATTCATGGATCACAGATAGTGGACCACTTATCAGTAGTACCTATAGGTTTTTTGTCTGAAGAAGCATCTGAAGCAAGAAACAAGGATTTTCGTAAATTTAGAGAATATCATACACGAAAGCATAGTAGCATCGCCACTAATGAAGACATTCTTCATAATCTGCTATTATCTTCCGATTCTCTTCTCACCAGCTTACGACCGAAGATGACAAATAAAGCCAAAAAGTCTTCATTTAGTGAACTAGACGATTTACTCATAGTTGATCAGAGTGAATTGGAGTTCATTGACGTTTCAACTGATACACTTGCTGCATGTAGTGACGTTGAAGAAGATGATGACGATAATAATGATCATGATCATGATCTTTATTGATGAAGATGAAGAAAATATAGTTTAAGTCTTATAGTACCTAATATTATTATTAACAAGCAGTTTCTTTGTTAATTTCTTGTTTTTGTGTATTTTTTTTTTATTCTGTTCTTTTTTTGTTTTGTGTTATGCCACCCATCGGCCAATAAATGCTTTTTTTTTTCTTTCTTTTCTATTGTTGTTAGTAACTAAATGGTCGTGTTAATTAATTAATTTCCTATTATAATTTAGTTCTTAGTAGTTGTTTAATTTTTTAGTTTGTTTTAGGGTACATAGTTGTTTTATTTTTAAATTATTTTTACAGTGTTATATTATTTAAATAAAAAATATTTTTATATCTACATATTTTCTTATTGATCATAAAACTATTTCTTTTCGATGTGTTATTGTAAATTCGACTCAGTCATTACTAAGCTAATGATGACATTAGACAATCACAATGCAGAGATTAAGGGCTGTTAACATAGTAATTACAATAACAAATTAGATTAAGCAAGTACTGGTAATCTTTACTTAAGGACTCATTAACGCTTTTGTTGTATGGCAACAGAAGCGTTCATAAGTCATTAAAGTAATCGCAAATGCACCTGTTATTTAAGGAACTACTTAGGGATGACTTATTCTCAGTAATGAATATACTTAATGTACCTCCATTTCATCAGTTATACAATAAAAAGTATAGTTACTAAAAGCAAAATATCTCGGAAGGGGGTCGCTGGGGGCACCATGTGTCCTTGAAGAAAATGTGGCATAAAATGGGTAAATAACAGTAGTGAAAACCGCAAATCGAAACAAGGAGGGAATCATGAGATACAGACATTTTTGTGACCATTTCCATAGAAAAATAACAGTTTTCATCGAATTGCTCATAAAGTACTGGTTAAATAAAAAAATTGTAGTAACATTTTTTGTAGTTCCATAATAGAGTAATGCAACTGTATATTTCATTTTTTTCAATTAAATACTTTTTCAATTTTTAATTCTATGTCCGACCTCTTGTATGGGGACGATCCACTGTGGGGCGGCGCAACGGCGTTTCTTGCAGAGCGCAGCGTGGCGTTTACTGGAACTGCTCATTTATTAAGCTCCCGTTCCTCGCTTCAAGGAACCACCGCCGCCGCCCGCCGCGCCACCGTTCCGAATTTACGGCCCAAGCACAGACCAAGTTTATTAGAGCAATACCTACAAGGTGCAATTATCTTACCGGCAGAGAAGGCCTGGGATATCCCCAATAAATTTTCCGATCCACAAACAGGAACCTAAATAACGTGGGTAGAATCTAGATTTATAGGTAGGTACCTACCTAAAACGCGAGGGCGCCCAACATTCCACTAGTGGCACTCCTTTAAAAAATAGTATCTTGTAACTGAGAAGGAATTATGAATAACGGCTAGTAAGGACCCTCGGTAAGTGTATCTAGAATTTTCTAATACCTTTTATAAAGTTTCATATTGAGACACGAAGCAACAAAATACGATCTAGAGGAACGCGAACGTGGTCGCTTTTCTTTACATCGAATTTTGTTGCTTCGTGTCTCAATATATATATTCGTCTCTTAATATATACTTTACTACTCTTCTCTTAAGTAGGCATATTAATTTTTGAAATAACCAATTTATCATGTCAGTTCAGTTAAACATAATTCAGCAAAATAATAACTTAGTTACCTTATCCAGCTGGTGTTTTTAAGAATACCATGATTATGCGTATCTCTGACCTGAAAAGAAAAAATATTTTCATCGTTAAGGTTTAAATTTATAGGAGAGATTTCCTTAGTAGATAGGTATTTTATAAATTAATATTTTATTGCTTACTTACCAGTGTTCTTCGCATCTGCATCCGTAATACGAAATTCCGAGGATTATAATCTGGAGAAAGTTCGTCTAAATCGCGATCATTAAATATGTCCTTACTTAGAATTTTCTCCATACTTTTTTGATAATAACATAACGAATCAATTTGTCTGTAAAAGAAACAGATATTTTTGTGATTTTCAACCACTAGTGGTTTTGATTGTAAATCAATGATTTTGCAGTTGCTATGAAATATTGATAAAATAACGAAACGTAACATGCACGATCCAACGTTTTATTATTGTTTTTCTTAAAAAAAAAAAAAAACTACAAATATAATAAACGCTATAATTTTTAAATGGAACCATGTTGAACCATTTTCCTTGCAGTTTTCGCATCAATACTAAACACGACTTCAAAAATCACACGTTAATACACACAATGTTTACTATGTACTTAGACGTGCGACAATCCCGATTTGACGTTTCTCATTATAAATGCCGTGATAACTTTGTATGAACGTCTACGTAAGAAAACGAAAAATCTAATTCATAATCCTAATTAATTCCTATGGTATACACACACTTTAACAATGAGTATCATTCGTAAGCACCAAATTTCACTTTGTATAGGAAAAATGCACTGAAAAATTTTGAATAATATTTCTATTCTATTCTATTTTTCCTTATGGCAATGGTGCCGATGTCGACAATTCTGCGCCAGGACGATATAACAATGTCATGTCTTTGAGCTCGTTGCCGTAGTGTTGTGATCGTTTTTTGACCGAATAAAAAGATATTCTGAAAAATCCATACTTTTACAAACGTAATGTTTATTTAGAAAAGAGATAAATGTATAATTACTCTAATAATAAATATTTAAACATCTAAAAACAAAATCTGATCACATATATTTTTAGCTTTAGGGTAGGGGTGTGCAAGATCCACACAAAAGAATAAGTACTCAAAGAAGACTTTGAAAAGAAAAATGAAAAACGTTTACCTATGAATAGTAAGACTGATACACCTAAGAAGCCAGCAATTGCACCAAATAAGAAAAATTGGGCAAGTCCAGATTCCTCTGAAGTGATCAGTTATGGATAATTCTGGATCGAGTGTATTTCTTGCAAAAACTGCTGGCATGAAAAATGCACCTACAGCATGGCCACGGAAGCTTTAAATGTGACATTTGTGAGTGATGCGCACTCTTGGCCCACGTGCGCAAACTTGCCTACTCTTGGCCCACGTGCGCAAACTTGCGTACTCTTGCCCTCCTAAGTTGTGCAAAAGTGCTCATTGAGGACGATGTCATTTTTTTTAATAGTTCCTAAACTATTCGCTTTAATATGTGCACACGTCACAAAAGATGATTGGATCAATGTAGTAGAAAGGACAAAGAAAATTATAACGGATGACGTTACCGCAAGATGGCGCATGACATGACGTCATCTATGACGATTCAAGATACATCGTTATCGCGCTCACGCTTATTCGGTACGGGCGGGCGTTAGCGCGCTCAAATCGATTACAGAGGCCGCCTTCCGAATAAGAACGTAATCGCTCACAGCGCTGACATCGATAATTGGCGTTCCGAGTTAGATATCACGTTTATGACAGTTGAGAGTTTGTGACAGTCAATAATTCGGAACGCTCGTGAAGGCTCTCACGGTGCTCGCTCAACGTCAAAACTTGCATATCATATTTATTTGTGTTTAAACTACACATTTCTTCTTCTTCGTTGGTTAGGTGGCCACGGTAGCCAAAAGCACTATTTCGAAGATGGCCCGTTTGTCTAAAGATAAGATGCGACTCAAAACAAAACAGCACAACTGTCATCTTTGACAGTGCTCACGGTGATATTAGTAAAAGCCATGGTCAGCGTTATCGCAAGATGGCGCATGTCATGACGTCATCTATGACGATTCACAATACATCGTTATCGCGCTCAGGCTTATTCGGTACGGCCGCCGTTACCATACTGGAATCGATTACAGCGTAACTCGGAGTGCAGTCATAGTTGCACAAACACTGACAATGACATTTTGTCAATTTATTTTGACAGCTGTCCGGGCTTCATGTCATCAGTTTCTGGTTTCATAATTTGAACTTCCTAAACTTCGTATTATTTTTCAAAAAATGTATTTACCTTTTTACAATGAATCTGAAAAGAAGTATTACATCAAAATACCTTGGAAGTTGTACGTCTCTGCCGTATCAATACCATTATTTGCTTTTATATCATGTATTGTGATAACAATGTACAAAGATTTTGAAAGCGCAACTAATACACATTGCAAAGTTCCCAACATCTTCCCATCAATATCAGCATCCATAGGAAATTACGAACCTCAAAGCACGATATGGAAGACTGCTATTTATGTACATGCGCCTATGCGATTCTCTATAATATATCTAAGATGGAATTATTATAGAAGTATTATACTGGAGAGCTGTGTTATTATAGTGAAGTTAGCAGTATTTTTAAATATCATGGAAAACCTAGCTTTGTTAGGGTTGACACACTGGACGTCATCCAAAAACTACCGTAAGTACTTACTTAACTTGTTATTCAAATATTTGACTGTAAGAGAACTAACAATGCCTATATTTTCACAGCTTACCATGAAGTATGTTTTAAAACTTTCATTGGAACATCAGTATTCTATATGCTCTTAACATGTCTAATGCTTTCTAAGTTACGAAGAAGGCCCAACATTAGTTATAGAGAAAGGCATTCAGTGAAGTTAAAATGGAGAGCTTTCATCATAAATGTAACTTCATTTGCATCTGCTGCTTATTTCTTCCTGAGACATAACAGGCAGTGTGAACCTTACAGTAAGTACATAATAAATATTATTTTATGCCTAGATGTAACCATACTATTACCTAAACTAACCACACTGTTAACTATTTCACTTTCTAAGGCAGACGTGTGCCCCAATTTGATATTGTAAGTATATAAGAGAATGTTGCTTCACATGCTCTGGATCTAAGCTATATTCTTTCATCTTTTACTATACCGATGGTTAAGGAGCCTTCTCTGTGTGAGGGGCATATGTCCTGCAGTAGGACAGTACCAGTCAGGTTTATCATTGCTGAGGAGCTTAGGTGAATACTTCTGTCACCAAACCACATATTATTATTAATTGCAGATAATTTGAAAGTAGAAAATTACAAGTTTGACACCTTGGGGTTTATATTTTATGTGGAAGTATGATCATCTTAAAAATGCGTTTTCTTAACTGTAGTTATAGGTACCAAATTGACTGCACCAGAAGAACTGCTGTTACCTAATACAATACATCTCTCTAAAATACCAGTAGTTTTTGTAAAAATATACTTTATTCACAAAAGGTGATAAAAATAAAATAACAACACTGTATTAACATAATTTATTTTTCTGTTTTCAGTTTATTCAATGTTTTGTCTATCAGAGTACATAGTGGTTATCAGTAATATTGTGTTCCATTTCACAACTGCCTACGATCTTCAAATCGATTTCTTATGCATTACTAGTAAAGGGATTGTCACCAAATAACAGCCAAAAACATTTAATAAACATTAAGAATTGTAAGGGTTTGAATTTGTCCATTTGTAGATTATGTTTTTCTAGGCAGGGTAAGGGCGTTTGTCCACCGCCGCCGTAACAGAGAAGTCACCGAGAAACGGGATTATTTGCACCGAACGTGTCGTGATGTGCATCTGGATTGGAGGCTCATTTTTGAACCCTTGCGAAACGAAATAAGACTTTGTTAAAAATAGTAAAAACTTAAAGAAAAGGGCCATCAATTTCTTAAGAGCCCCTATCAATTTCGGCGCGCTACTAGTTTTTTTTTTTTTTCAGGATGGGAAATCATCAAATGACTTCTCCCGCTCTGGGCAGAGCGAGAGGGTGTGTCAGACTTTTACTGACTAAAACCCACCCGTGTTCCTTCCGTTGCCTGTGTGCCGGGGCCGCGATATCCCTTTCGGACAAACCCGCAACCCCAGCAGGCATTGGTCTTTCGACCCCGTCGGTTGGTGCTGACATCTCTTTGAGGCGCGCGTGGAACACAACGCGCCGTCGACACGGGCCTGGTCCTTATCGGACGGCGAGCTGCCCATTGCTCACCGTCCGCAGGCCCGCGCCAACGGTGGCCGGAAGTCGGCTCTTGACTCCCGGCGCCCGGGGCGTCTCCTGCGGTGACTAGGGCCGCGAGGGCGTGCAGCTTGCATCTCCCACGCGCGCCCCGCCTCCTCCTTCGCTAACATAACTGCTTCGCAGAAGGAGGTGACAGCCTCCCATGCACTCTCGCTCCGAACCATGGCCTGAACCAGGGCCGGACGCGAGAGATCGCCGCCGCCGATCGCCTCCGTGAGGACACGGCAGTGCTCCGCCCAAGCCGGGCAGACCTCCACCGTATGCTCCACCGTGTCCTCCGGGCGATCCACACAGTGGTGACACCCGGGCGTTTCCTCCCGCCTTATTCGGAACAGGAACCTCCCGAAACAACCGTGTCCGGTGAGGACCTGCGTCAGGCGGAAGGTGAGGACGCCATGGCGCCTCTCAAGCCACTCCTCAAAGAGGGGACTTATCGCCGCAATTGTGGCGTGCCCAATGGCGCGCTACTAGTTTAGGTAACTATCGGAGCGCAGTGTCTGTGTGCGTTCGAACGATTGCTGACAATCGTAGTGTGCGTTGTCGCACGGTGCAGCTGGAACAATAATCTTGGTCCGTTACCGCCATCATCAGCACTCCATAGTTTTTAAATAGGTTCCGTAATACTAGACTACTTTATTGTGGTTATGACGTGTTATGTTTACGTACTCTATAATAATATCGATACCCATGTACGGCATATATTATAGTAAAAGCAAACTATAAAGTGTGGCCAGCGTATATAAGATAATTCTGTAACGAATTACACGTTTATTGTACTCCTGTATTCTTTAGATATTATTACTATTTAGATAACGGTGCGCTTCGAAACTCCTGTTTACCTTTATTTCCGTCGCTATAAGACCGCAGACCATCATGAGAGTATAGTATAGCGACCCAACTTGTCGTATTATAAAGCTGCTAAATTTATTTTTATGGTGATAAAACCGAGCGGGACATGGAGGAAAAGTACTTTATTGAAGATAACAAATTTAACTCAAACGAAACCTTATTTTGTGTAAAGCCCACCCATATAACTAAATAAAATGTATCATTTAATTTTTTTTTTTAATTATAGGTGTAGCAACGGCGTGAAAATAAATACAACATACTTTTTGTTTTCTTTATTATATCAACAATACAAGCATGAGTTTACACCAACTCGCGTCTGATATCACGGGTATCTTTGGTATTCCGGTGGCGGTTATTTTGACATTACAAACATACACTTCAATTTTATTTATTTGTACAGATGATATAGTTAAACAGTGTGTTTGCACAATAATTAATAGTTTTTAAATACCGTGTTTCCCCCTTTTCACTTACTGATAACGAGCCAGCACGCGTAGCTTGACCACAATTAGGGTTTATTATTCGAATATTCGAAATATTCGAGTATTCGCCTTTTCTAATATTCGAAAAAGACAGACACAAGTATTCGAGTATTTCGAACATTTCAAATACTAATTTAGCTTGTCATTTTTGACGTGACAACGTCTTATAAATTGGTTTGCCGGGTGACACTTCAAGAAACTGCGTTACGCTCCGCTCACGTTATGCGCTCACAATGAAAGCGAGTGAGAGGCACGCGTCCCTTCCACTCGGGCATGGTTAGCCCGCCTAAGAGCGAGAGAGACAGACATAAAAAGTGAAAGGCACGCGTCCCTTCATTTGTTCCTACTATACGAATGAATATTCACATTAAAATTATTTTACCACTCAAAGTCGTTGTCACGTAAAACTTTCGCCCGTATACCGACTTTACAGGCAACCAATTTTTTACACACGAAATTAACGCACTAGATGCCACTAGGACTATAGGTAATAGGTACCTATCCGAAATCGTAGATATGTTAATGTGAACATTCATTCTCCAAAACTTTATGACGCTGGTTTCCGAAACCTAAGATTGGCGAGGATTCGGGGAAGTGGCACGGCAGACAATTTTCATAATAATTATAATGAGCAAAAAGCTGGAGCATGGAGCTATGGAATGGACCTAGAAAAAGATCCCGCGTGCAGGGTCACAGTTGGAGCCAGAGTTATGCGAGCTTTAGGGAAAACGACAAATGTCAACTGCACATTTTATACAAAGCGGAGACCTAGATGTTCTGTATAAAAAAAAACCACCGTGGACAATACACAGAAATAGAAACTGACGTCAACCAAAGTAGTGACAGCGACACTGAAGGTGAAGTTGATGGTTTCGTAGTAGATACGAAATGTCCACAATATGGAAGCATAAACCTTCAAAGTTCTATCAAGAACTACCTTCTGAGGCTTTTCCAAATCCGTCAAATATTACCACTAAAACTTTGGTTCATATATATAGGTGGTCATGCAAAGCGTACTGGTGAGTCCTGATTGTTAGCGTAACTGAAAATAATTATTAATACATTTATTATAAAATTAGTGGGTACCTACCAAAAAATCTATTCAATTTCTTACAGGCAGTTGTTGATGATGATGAAACTTTCGTGATTTATGTAGTTAACTATAATTATTGCTAGGTAAAAATAATTACCTTGTGTTCCGATCCTTTTCGCTCATCGACGATGTTCCAGGTAATATTTGATTTTCGGCAGATTTCCGTCAATTTAATTCTCTACAAATATAATTAACAAATTTTTTGATTACAGAAATAATAGTAAATTACAACAATTTTCTTACCTAACTAAGATGATGGCAACAATTATTATTTACCTAAGAACTGCGCATGCCTTCCGTGTTTTTTCAAAGTTTTTCTTTTTACCATTGATTTTTTCGTGATAATAAAGTTCACTCATTCGACCCATTTTCTAAAAATTAAACACTGTTTTACTAATAGTGCAATACAAAACATCAGTATGTATGAATAACATTAACAAATCATAGTGTCACACTATGCATAAATAAAAAAAAAATACTCACCGTCTCAAAACAGGTTAGGCCTAGTACAAAATCACGAGCTATTCGCGAGTTACGTCGGGAGCGGCGAACGTCACGAGCGACAGAGGTCCGTCGTCGAGAAGCCCTTGAGTGCGACTGATTGCCTCCCGTGGAGTCCCGCGAGCGCATCGGTTTATAAAGCATTATTTAGATATTTTACTACAATTAAATAAGTAGTCAAAAATAAAATATAAAAATTGAGTTTAGTAGACAAAAACCTCAATTTTTTTAATATTAATTTTTTATTACCTTTTCCAATAAATTCTTACGTGTAGGCGATGATTTTGGACATGATCTTATTGCGTTTTTTCAGCGTGGAATACATTTTTTTAGTACTCTTTCATTATACCTAAAAAAAATAACCTGTAGGGTTAGTAATATAATACTATTTTCCCAGTATTAAGGATTTTTCTCAGATTGATATTTGCTAACAGTAAGCTATAAAAGCAATTGAAAAACCTGCTATCTAATTACGCAACACATTTTCGATTTGCAACTGAGTCAATTTATTGTGAAATTACCAAAGAATGGGAGTTATATGTCGTTAAAATTCATTTTTTACATTCTCACCTAGATTTTTTTCCTGAGAACCTGGGAAGCGTGAGTGATGAGCATGGCGTACGTTTTCACCAGGATTTGAAGGTTTTTGAGGAAAGATACCAAGGATTTGGGATTACTGCTACTGGGATGTTAGCGGATTACTGCTGGTCTATAATAAGGGAAACTGATACTAATCAGTATAAAAGAAGGAGTAACACGACCCATTTTTGATTTGTTTTTGAGATAAATGTATAAAAATTAATATAATTAATATTTACAAAATTGGACGTCCTAATTTTTTTCCAACTTCAGTTTTTGAGTAAGGGTTTATAACTCTATCGATACATATCAGTTTCATCTCAGGGTAAAAAACCTTGTAAAGTAGTGTAATTATAAATAAATTCGTTTTTTTTTTTCTATTTAAAGGAGTATTATTTCCTTGAACAAATAGTCAATATTTAATATGTCAATCACTGGCATTTCAATGACAAGATAAATTTAGACGACACAAAAAAGGATGTCGGATGCTTGTCGGTCGTTTGACGTTTGTAAAAATTGAATTCCAGTTTTCGCTTATATTGTTAAATAAAAGAGTTTAATTAAAAGAGAAGAAACACGGATAGGATGTTAAAATGGGTGTGATAATAAGTATATCCTGTTTACTGCGTATTTAATCAGTGACACGTAGATATCGCGTTCAATTCCCAGGCAAGTTCAATGTTATTGTTTTTAGCGAGTCGCAACCAAATCCAGATTAGTTATCTGTGGCACTACAGCACCAGTCCGATAATAAAAAATAAAAAGCACTTATGACGCTAATAGGTCCTACACACTATACGCTTGCCCGGCGACAGTGCCTGCGGCTATGCCTCCGGCATAGTGTGTAGGAGCTATAAAAAACCGGCCAAGTGCGTGTCGGACCACGCACAATGAAGGGTTCCGTAGTTGGGATGAATTTATCCCATGAACAAACTTAACATTGTAGTTGAAAAACATGTTCACAAAAACATACGGAATATATGGGAGATCATGTTTTAAGCAAATTTAAGTTGGTTGATTATTACTCGTTAACCTGTACAGCCTACTTAGCTCTAATTGTTTTTCTTTTAATTTCGTTATACAACGTGTCCCAAAATTCAACAATAAGCGCAGACGGTGGACCTGCTCATCGCTACCCGAGAAAAAATAATGAAAAAAATAGGTAACACTTTTTTTTGGAAATTACCAAAAATACATTGAAATCCTTCGGAAATTGACACCCTTTAAGATATTTTTAACTACCATGACCACAATTTTTCTAATATTTCTGTTTTTTTTTTAAATCGGCAACCTAAGTAGCACTGCTATCCACCACAACGTCCACAACCCTTAAAAATCCCAGAATGCCTGTAGGTTTTACACAAAAATCAATCAGAATTTTCCTTAAAATTTTCAAAGTTTTTTACTTTCAGCCCACTCCCAGTCATCAATGAGGACCAGTTACCCCGTCTTCCAACGAAGTGGGAACTGGCCCCTGTCCAAGCATGCGCTTAGGAGCCCCCTGAGTCGAGGCCCGAGAGCTTCTAATGCCAGAACCCAGGCTTTTCCAGGTAAGCCGTCGGGTCTTGGGGCGGTATTTTTGGCATTCAGAATCTCAAATCTACCTCGGTCACCTCCAGAGTAGTGTCGTCGTCGTTATTGGTGTGGTCCGCATCGGGCACCGCAGGAGGCGGAGCTATGGGCGGGGGAGTATGTTCCCCTCGCGAAGGGAACAGAGCGCTCACCACGTCCTCCACGAGCTGGGGCCGGAGACTCTGCGTTAGCGAGGGAGCCCATGGGCGGAGTTTGTCTCGCACCCCTTTGTATGGGCGTCCCCACAGGTCTCTGTTCTGAGTTTCCAGCGACTTCCGCGAAACCGCGAGGCCTGCGAGTCTGTACCAGTCGTACAGCTCCGCCTCAATAGCTTCCGTATCCAGAGGGCGGATACGGAGCCTGCGGTGCCTGGAGTACCGGTGGCGCGCATCAACGCACGCCTCGCGTAAAGCGGTAAGCTCACGCGACCACCAGCACACCTGGCGCCGGGCACGTCCGGGCTGGACCCGGGGCATTGCCACGTCACATATTTCGGACATGGCCTCCCGAAACCACTCCGCCTCGTCATTGATGTCGGCAGGCCTGTCCGGTGATGAAACCCAGGCCTGCACGATCGAGGCTTCCAGGAGGACCTCCTGGTCCAGCCGTTTCAGCGCCCACCACGGACCACTCGGGGTCTGTCGGACCGGCGTGCCCGAGGTCTGGGCGGAGACGTCAAACCGAATGTACCGGTGATCGGAATAGGTCTCCAACCCCTCCATGACGCGCCAGTCAATGACGCGCGGCAACAGAGCGGGGCTGGCGAACGAGATGTCCACCACCGATTCACCCCGCATCCGCAAACACGTGGAGACAGAACCCCGGTTTAGGACGACCATTTTTCATGGCCAGTGACTATCAGGCTTCAGTTGTACACCGAACTTTGATGACAACTGAGAATTTCGTAACATTGGTATTGCGTATCAACGGAGGTGGATATCACGTTACGGTGACTAACAGACGGGGAACGATGCTCTTCATCCCAACACTTGACGCCTCTATTTCTTATCGACTATTATGCGCGTTGAGTAACGCCTTTTGAGCATTACAATACTTAATTTTAGGGACCATTTTAAATGAATCGGTTTATATGTATACACTTGTCCAAGGTTATATTTTATTTATACTTATGAAATATTGTATACAGAAGCTGTTGGTAAACCATACATCGCAATGCTACTTATAAATTACCTATTGTAAATATTAACATAATCAAAACTTTAACTAACTTATTATTTTATACATCATATTATTTATTGTTTTCTTTTTTAACTTGTTTCACAAAATACATATAGTTGTATGTATCACATAAAATAATCTTTAAAAAAAATATTATTAAGTACACACGGCTACACATCAAGCTATACATTTCCAGTTTATGCTGATCTCGCATTGTATAGGATTTCAGTACAATGCGAGGTCAGCTTATAATGGAAATTTATAGCTTGATGTGTAGCCGTGCGTACAAGAAAAGAATTTTAGATTATTATGACCAATATTACACACAATAAAATATTATAAACTATCAAGCATTTTTTGGACTTTATTCACATAAATTATTCAATAAAAACGATTATTATTTAAGTGCAAGAAAATAAGAATTTTCGATTCTTATGAGCAATATTACACACAACAGAATATTATGTATAAATTATCACTTGGCAACTGCAATGGGTTACTAGCGTCGCGTAAGCGGCGTCTCTCAATTAGCAGACGTGTTTTTTTCGCTGTTCTTCAGCAAATCCCAGTAATAATAGACGTGCCATACTTCTACTACTAACAAGAATCACAATAAAACAACAAAAAACTTAATTCCTTCCTAAAAACCTTCGGTGTTCATCAGAAGAATTTCTAAAACACTACCTTTGAGTAGTGTCTTTCACGAAAGCCACGAATAACACAATGACTATCAAGTTGATGTTCACTAAGCTTATACAATCGCAATCTTATACGTAACTGTGCGTTTGCACTGGCGAAACGTCACCACAAAACATGTTGAAATTTCTAGTTCCTGTCAAAAATTATATGGAACATTGACAGAAAATAGAGATTTCAACATGTTTTGTTGTGAATGTTTCGCCAGTGCAAACGCACTGTCACGGTATAAAAACATCTGTCAAAATCTGTTACGGTGGCCATTGAATCAGCGATACAGGGGGTGCTTTGCGTATGACGTCATCCTAGTTAGCCACTGAAGAGAGCCAATACGAAACTGTTTGACAACTAATCGTTAGACACTTTGCCAAGTGATCATCATTAATTAAGAACTGTCAACTGAGATACGCACCTAGTCTTTTACCATCCTGCCCCATGTGTCCGGGAATAAAAAATACCGGAACTCCAAGCCACGTTCAATTGGCATTGAAGTCCCCGAGGACGATCACGGGGAGGGGATGTTACTTATTAGTAAGGGGGGTATTACACTATCAAATATCTAGGATCATTTATAGGATCCTATCTCTTATCCTACATATATGACCCCAGGATACACTATCATATTTATTTAATTATTTAACAGTTTATGTACACACATTATAAATAGACAAGAAGAAAGGAACAGAAAAAAACGTACAAAGGTGATGCTTATTTCTAAAGAAATCTCTTCCAGCATATCTGCGATAGGAAAGTAGTTAAAGAGATGTAGACAACGTGTGTAAGATTAGAAGAGAAAATAATATACATAAAATAAAAACACTTAATTATTCGCTAATTTAACTATAAACATACAATATGAGAATAAACTTACATGCATACTTCTAAAATAAATAACCCTAAAATATATATACTTAATTATAATGTAGTATAAAATAATAAATGCAAAATATGCAACTATGACGAAGAGGACAGATAGTGTTCTTTCACTCTTCTTCTATCATATATCTAGGATCCTATTTTTTGTCTTATGTGGTTGCAATCGTCTATTATAACAAAATACTAAAGCCTTTCGGCACACAATATGACAAATAGAACTATACAGGGTTACTGGTAACTCGACGTATTCCTTGCAGGACGTCATAGTAGGGTTAAAATGCAACAAATTCAGCCACCAAATGTTCTACCGAAATTCAGTAGTTTTTGAGTTAGTTAGATTTTTAGTTTTTTTATGAAAAATCCCAGATTAAATCATTTGAAACCAATTTAAAAATGATTTCCGGCGCGACTGTACTGAAATTTAAGTTATTATCATAGTTGATGCAGTAGCAGATCTTTATTAATAATTAAAAGTTCAAAAATGCCTATAACGTTGGCAAATATCACTAATCAAACATTTTTTTTGTAATTTTTGCTAATACTTCATACAAAATGATGTATAGTGCAAAAAAAAAAAATTACTACGCTTGATGTACAAATTAATAGTAAAATATTCTTGTATTATTAGCTATTCAAAAAGGTATGAAAGTTAATACAAACTCATGGACTAAATTATGAAAATCGATTTTGATTCAGTACAGGAAAGCGTGATCTTCACAAAAAGGTGATTATTCGGAGAGTCAAATTAAACAATTTCGTGAACATTATTATTTATCTTTAATCAATATCAATTAAAAAACTTTAATTACACACATTTCACACGTCTTGTTCTATGTGCTGCCCTCGGTTTCGAATACATGTTCTTATTCGCTTCCTCACTTCGGTTTTTGTGATTGTTGCCCTCATTGCCCCCGCCGCATCTGTTATTCTCTCCCTTAGTTCTTTAATTGAAGAACGGAAATCATTTTTAAATTGGTTTCAAATGATTTAATCTGGGATTTTTCTTATAAAAACTAAAAATCTAACTAACTCAAAAACTACTGAATTTCGGTAGAACATTTGGTGGCTTAATTTGTTGCATTTTAACCCTACTATGACGTCCTGCAAGGAATACGTCGAGTTACCAGTAACCCTGTATAGAACATAGAACACCGATGATGCTTAACTATTGAACTTTCGGCCGCCCGGCAGCAGTTTGCTTTTATTTTTTGTACAGCAATGTTGCCAACAATAATTTTAGAATTCCACTAAAGCATAGTGTGAACTTACGCTACAATTTCGTTGTTCTTGCTCAATAAAACCGACAATTCAGGTTATGGCAATAGCAGAACGGAAAAAGCAAAATCACATAATTTGGACGAATTTTGTATCGGGAAATTATGAAAATTCAATATGGCAAGACCGCTTTCTATGATCCCATCTAACAACAAATGTCAAAAATCTTTGATCAAAGACGATTTGATTCATACGTTTGAATTACATTAACAAATAAATGTGACTCATAGATCTGTGATCCTAGATATTTGATAGTGTAATAATAACCCCCTAAAGACGCTGACAATGACATTGGCCGCTTTCCGAATTAGAACGTAATCGCTCACAGCGCTGACATCAATTTTTGGCGTTCCGATTTAGATAGCACGATTATGACACGATTACGAGGCCTGTCAACAATTCAGAACGCTCATGAACGCGCTCACAGTGCTCGCTCAACGTCAAAACTTGCTTATCATATTTCTTTGTGTTTAAACAACAAATTTCTTCTTCGTCGTTGGTTAGGTGGCCACGGTAGCCAGAAGCACAATTTCGAAAATGTCACGTCACGTCAGTCTAAAGTTATGACTAGACTCAAAACAAAACAGCACAACTGTCATTTTTGACAGACCTCACGGAGATATTAGTAAAAGGCATGGTCGGCGTTATCGCAAGATGGCGCATGTCATGTCGTCATCTATGACGATTCATGATACATCGTTATAGCGCGTTATATCGTGTTAGCACGCTCAAATCGATTACAACATAACTCGGAATGCAGCCCAAGTCATTTTGTCAATTTATTTTGACAGCTGTCCGGGCGTCATGTCATCAGTTCAGTTTATGGTTCCTTATTTTGACCCTATGAACTTCGTAATATTTTGCAATAGATGTATTTACCTTTTTACAATGAATCTGAAAAGAAGTATTACATCAAAATACCTTGGAAGTTGTGCTTCTCTGCCGTATCAATACCATTATTTGCTTTTATAACATGTGTTGTGATAACAATGTACAAAGATTTTGAAAGCGCAAATAATACACATTGCAAAGTTCCCAACATCTTCCCATCAATATCAGCATCCATAGGAAATTACGAACCTCAAAGCACGATATGGAAGACTGCTATTTATGTACATGCGCCTATACGATTCTATATACTATATCTAAGGTGGAATTATTATAGAAGTATTATACTGGAGAGCTGTGTTATTATAGTGAAGTTAGCAGTATTTTTAAATATCATGGAAAACCTAGCTTTGTTAGGGTTGACACACTGGACGTCATCCAAAAACTACCGTAAGTACTTACTTAACTTGTTATTCAAATATTTGACTGTAAGAGAACTAACAATGCCTATATTTTCACAGCTTACCATGAAGTATGTTTTAAAACTTTCATTGGAACATCAGTATTCTATATGCTCTTAACATGTCTAATGCTTTCTAAGTTACGAAGAAGGCCCAACATTAGTTATAGAGAAAGGCATTCAGTGAAGTTAAAATGGAGAGCTTTCATCATAAATGTAACTTCATTTGCATCTGCTGCTTATTTCTTCCTGAGACATAACAGGCAGTGTGAACCTTACAGTAAGTACATAATAAATATTATTTTATGCCTAGATGTAACCATACTATTACCTATTTCACTTTCTAAGGCAGAAAGGTATCCCAATTTGATATCGCTAGAATATAAGAGGATGTTGCTTGACATGCTCTGGATCTAAGCTATATTCTTTCATCTTTTACTATACTGATGGTTAAGGAGCCTTCTCTATGTGAGGGGCCTATGCCCTGCAGTGGGACATTATAGGTCTGGTGTATTATTGCTGACAAGCTTAGGTGAATATCTCTGGTCACCAAACCACATATTATTATTAATTACAGATAATTTGAAAGTAGGAAATTACAAGTTTGACACCGTAATTTTATTTTTATTTGAATATCCGTGGAGGTAAATATTTAATTCTGAAATAATATATTAGTTTTCCGAATTTTTAACTTAATATAACCAAAATTTTACTGTTAACTATTTTGCCTCAATTTTTATTCACAAACATGCGTTTTATTTATTTTTTACTTTGATGCAGTCCTGGAAAATGATTAATTTTTTATATTATTTTAAGAGTTAAGTTCAAAAACACGATTCAGGAAAAAAATCAATGTTAGGATTTAGTGCAGGGCTCAAACCTAATTTCCGCGGCCTAATTGTAGTTATAGGTACCAAATTGACTGCACCAGAAGAACTCCTGTTACCTATTACAATACATCTCGTTAAAATACCAGTAGTTTTTGTAAAAATATACTTTTTTCACAAAAGGTGATAAAAATAAATTATCGACACTGTATTAACATAATTTTATTTTTCTGTTTTCAGTTTATTCAATGTTTGGTCTATCAGAGTACATAGTGGTTATCAGTAATATTGTGTTCCATTTGACAACAGCCTACGATCTTCAAATCGATTTTATAAGCATTACTAGTAAAGGGATTCTCACCAAATAACAGCCAAAAACATTTTATAAATATTAAGAATTGTAAGGGTCTGTCCATTTGTAGATCATGTTTTTCTAGGCAGGGTTAGGGCGTTTGTCCACCGCCGCCGTAACGGGGAAGTCACCGAGAATCGGGATTATTTGCACCGAACGTGTTGTAACGGTGATAGTTTTTCCACCGCGACCGAACTCGGCGGTTTAGTATAATATGATAGACAATCAAAACGTGTTTTGCATCGGCCCGTCACAATCTCGGGCCGAATTCTAGCGGTCGCACCGAACTACCAGCGGCCGGGATGAATGCACTCGGCTGACAAACGTGCAGTAGACACGACGGTTTTCGAGGATGTGCCGGTGACGGGTGCCGTGGACAAACGCACTAAGTGTGCATGCGTAAAGAAACGGGTTCCCGGTAAAGTCAAGTCGGTACCGATCGGTTCGGTAAAATAGCCCCATATTAACTTATGCATTCACTCAACGAAAAAGGTAAAACATGTAACTTTTTCTTTCCGTAGATCAACCGCAGCGATCTGTACCGGAAAACCCACTACTTTATGCAAGCGAGTTAATGTAGCAAACTGTTGGACAATTTAATTACAGATCTCTCTGAAAATCTATGCGCTTCGACAATCATCGCCTATCTTCAGAAATTCAAACTTGCTACTTTGAAATCTTATAGAGAGCTTATACAACCATGGAAGTACCAAGTCTATGCACTTTCAAAGGTACATAGAAACCAGAGTAGGTAACCCATGTGCGTAAGAGGAAGCTTCATACAAACGCACAGTGATAGATGCCTATGATAGAAGAGATTGTTTTCAACATAGTTTTTTGAGGATTTAATTCATTTTATTACGACACACATTTGATTTCTGAAAAAATAAAATAAAATATATAAAAAGTATTAAATGTTTTACATATTCGGAATATATAACATTATTTTTGTTCGGCCGGCACGCCCGATAGCGATTAAATGATTTGTGCCCTTCTTAGAAGCTCTGCCTTTGTGCCCTTAGAAGCTCTGCCTTTGTGGGGGGTTACTCTATGGTGCGACGTTCGTTCTAATTCGGAAACACGACGACTACTGAAGCGCATACCTTTTCTGGTTTACCTACACGCGTAGCATGAGCACCGCTTTGTCGACGGAAGAGTAGACAAAAGTGACGTTCCGTGTAGCAGTACGAAGGCACCAAAGTAGAAAGACTCAACTGCACTTTTTACGAAATTCTCTCTTTTACATAAATCGACTCAGAATTCTTTAGATCTTTTTTTCTGTTTGATTGTCAATTTTTACTGATATTAAGTCACTTATATAAAGACAACTACAACATTTTTTCTCAAAGTGTCGAAGTACCATATGTTGGAACAAAAATATTACAGTAATATTGGCCTTAACCATTTCCTTGGTAATATACTAACCTATCATAACTAAATGATGTAAAATAGAACTCAGTATCACATTTCTGCGTTCAAAACGCTCTCTTGTAAAATCATGATTTTGTAGATAACTGTTTATACGAGTACTTTGTGGCCGTCGAGTAGAAAGTTTTCTACTGTCTTTAGCATGGTGATTACAAAATCAAATTGTCTTCACTACCTTAAACAACTGTCAGTTGTCAGTGTGATTTTGACAGTTTGGGATAGAAAACTTTCTTCTGCAGTCTACATACATAAGGACCTGGACAAAGATCGATAAAAACGAAAGACAAAATGACAGATTGTAGAAAGATTTCTACGGTGCGATGTCAAAAATGGAGAAACAAAATGTCACTTTGTATAGAAAGAGCTATGTCTAATCTTCGTAGAAATAGAAAGCGTCATGCTACGCGTGCTGTAGGTATATAAATGTACAACTTAAATATGAATTATGACTATAACTGCTAGCTTTAGTGACTAATTTAGCACCCAAAGTTGCATTACTAATTTATTATAATCTACATATAACATCATTTAGATCTTTTCATAATTATGTCGATTTCACTGTGTCTTCCACATTGAATTATAGTAGTATAAGTTTAAATAATATACTTTATAAAAATAATTAAATAAATTATACAATTCAGATCACAACATTTTGATTATTTATAACCTTTTCCACAAGAAGCTGTCGAAATTTTAAGAATTCAGAGGCATCAAAACCACAACAAGATTTTGTATGGATAGAACAGCTATTCTATTAAATTCCGAATTGATATTTCGAAACAATTCTGAAACGAAATTTCGTATGAAATGGCCAGCCTTAATCGTTTAATGATAACAGAATTATGTTTTAAATATGTTTAGCGCTAAACGTATTTATTGTTTTGACGTTCAGGTGGGCCTAAGTTTACAATGATTGTAGTATTATTAAGGAATATGCATGTATTTTTTCTACTTTATCGAAAGACAAACTCCAAGACCATAAACCAAAGAAAACTATTAAAAGTCCAACAATTTTCCATTACAGTTCAAACATCCGTTACTGTCGCGGCCATGATGTGACGACATTATTTTTATATCTCATTTTATTCTGCACCGGTCGTCGTCAGAACGTCAACGCCGGCTGTAGCTGAAAACCAGCGCTGGGGCTCTGTTTCGCATAGGGTCGCAGCATTATGCTGAGCGATGGCCGTTTTGAGGATGTGATGCACAACTTGTTATTTTTGTCTTGTGTTCTTTTGTTGCGTCTTTTTTATGATACTACTTACATCTCTCTTTTAGCCCCAAATCATAACAATGAAACATATTTTGGGTTTTATTAAAGCAGAAATCGCACTTATGTCTGATATTTCAAGCAGTTCTCTAAGAATAGATGTTTATTCACTGTTGTCGAAGACGACGACGCAGCATAAAATAATGGATTGTAAAATAAGTACAGTACAACTATTTTCTTAATGTCCCTCGAGAATCATCACATTTCCGAATACAAACGAATGCTAATTTCCATGTCCATTAATTGTTAAATTTATCGTATATAATCAATTGAATTTAGAACGAATTACTTTAGATAACAGTTGGTAACACTTTTCACGTCGATGTCCCTGCCACCTTGTATAGTTCACACGGAAATCAATACAAAACAATAAAATACAGTAGGTACTTAGTTCAGAATTCAAATTATTATACACGATAAATGTAATAATTTAAATTTAATTTGAAATTAGCATTCGTTTGTATTGAGGAATGCGATGATTCCCGAGGGACATTATGAAAATAATTGTACTGCATTGAAAAATGTAGAAAAAATATCATTTTGTTTCTTGACTCCAATAAAATGTATACGTAAATAATGAACAAATTCTGAATTACTTGCATATTCCCTATTGATGCGGGTTGCAGACCAAAGCCTAAGCTAAGTTAGTTTAACCGCAAACCGCAAACTATGAACTCGAGTATGAGAAATTACCTCAGCTATGCAAGCTATGCTAAACTAAATTAGAAACAACTATTAGTTAAAGTTACTTCCAGAAGCTTCCAAAGAGCCTTCATTATTTATGAATATTATCGAGAGGCCCTCTTGTTCTCTTTTAACATTCAGTTTATTGTTGGGGTTGTTTTGTGCTGGATTTTGAATTTGAACTGGGTTTCCATTTTGTCAGCTATCATTTTCGCAATTGCAAGTGATGAGGTAGCCCCTGGCGAGGGTGCATTCCTGCAATGTAGAACTCTGCTTCCTATCGCACCAGACGCAGGCTGGGAATCGAACACAAAGTCTTCTACGAGACTTCCTGCAAACAATAAACAAACATGGCTAAAGATACCTAAATGAAACCCCATACTGTTTTAATACAAAACGAGGTCTAACTTTAGTCGAGCTTAAACTCGAGCTAGGTTTTGAATTTCGAACTTTATTCCTGCCTTTCCTCTGATTTTGAATCATAGTAATCATTATTCCCGTTTAACAAAATTGCTGCTAGAGTTAAAATAAGTGTTTGTCAATTTTGTGATAAGATACTGACAAAACCTAAACCACAGATTAAATAATTAGCAGTATCATATCTCGACAGTGATCTTGAAACAATTACCTACGGCCGGTCGCTAGATAACCTTCCGCCGCTCCATAGATAACCTTCCGCGTCCGTGTGTATAGCTTGATAGCTTGTCCACTTTGAAATGACGCGCCCACTACTGCATTACCCATAGAAATCCGCATTAGAGTATACGTAAATTCGGTAGTGGGGCGCGTCATTTCAGAGTGGACAAGCTTTAACTGCCGCGCACTGGATATCACAGAACACTATTACTCCAAGCCGAGATGCGGTTGCGTACTGATATAACTGAGATTTTAAAGCGCATCGTTTCGGCCGTTTTATATGATGATAGGATATTGTACCTATATATACTGTGCATAAACCGCGGTCACTGTCAGACGTGTGACTGACACTGGCATGGCCACCATCAGGGATTTAAATTTGCATAACACAACTAATTAGTCGAAATTTGTCGCCAAATATCAGAATTTGTCAGTCACTGGTTCAAAAGTTATGAGGTTCATAGGTGGCCGATCTGGGGAGCATCTCTCCAGCTTGACCAAATTTGAATCTCAAAAGCTAGGGCAAATAGTGAAGATCTGTTTTCTCCCAAATTTTGTCGCTAATTAGTCGGGATCAGTCACCAAATATCAGAATCTGTCGGTCACTGGTTCAAAAGTTATAAGCGTTTCTAGGTGGCCGACCTGGTGAGAATCTCCCCAGCTTGACCACATTTATATCTCAAAAACTAGGCCACTTAGCGAAGATCTGTTTTCTCCAATTTTTCGCCAAGTCACAGATTTAGTCGGTGTGTAATTAAAAAGATATTAGAGAATTCAATTTCTCCATACATTTGTACTAGCAAGTACAAAATACTTTAACTATGTAGTTTCTAGACAGTATTTATCATAGAAATACAAATATCTATGTTATCTATGATGTCATTAGGGCTGCCCACCCTCCGGGTTTGAATGATGTATCTCCGGGCTACGGGTTGACATCGTATATCTCCGGGTTAGACGGAGTGGGCGTGAAGTCCTAAACCCTACCGCTCGCTTCAATCCTATCGGTGAATTTAATGTAGTTCGGTTGTTGAATACATCAAATCTTACTGAAATACCGTAATCTGTGAAAAAAATAATTCTATCCCCATTAGTAACGCTTATATGGAACGGGTTTTTTCCTAATGGGGAACATATGGACAAATGCGCGAAACTGTTAATCAGTCGACGTGGTGAAGTCGGAGTTAATACTAAAAATAGTTTTTTTTAAGTTTAAAAAAGGAACCTGGGCAAGAAAAATTGCATAAATCACAAACCACGAAAAAATATGATTTTAAGAATCAAGTTGGCCCTAGCGGTACTGTAGTGTCTACCTAGTTCCGTTCTTTTTCGTGATTGTGAAATAACTGCTTTTTTTCGACTATTTTCATCAAATTTCCGGGTCTGACATTTTTTAATGTTGGCAGCTCTGAATGTCATATGGTGGAATGTTTGTTTCGAAATATATGAATATAACGTTTTTTAGTATTTTTATTTTTTATATAAATAATATAAAGTTATTTTAACGTTTGAACCCACCAACGGAAAGCTGTATTCATTACCTATAAACAGATCTACAATAAATATATGTAATTATATATCGAACAAAATGTGCACTTAGTCGCTGGCAGATGGATCGATACACTCAGTTTAATTTACGGTAAGTAAGAAAGAGATAGATGCGCGTGTACAGACGAGCTACTTTGAGCGAGTTGCCCGTGATGTAAGTTAAAGTCAGCCAGTTTACAGTGAAAATTATTATGAATAGTTAGGAAATCTAGTTATAACGGTTTTGTAATATAGAACTTTGGGAATGAGTGAAAATCACTTGGGGCTAAGTCCGGACAATATGGTGAGTGGTCAAGGAGATTGAAGCTAACACAGCGGATTGCGTTGAGCGCAAGTTCCGATCGATGAGCAGGAGCGTTATCTTGAAGAAACAACACGCCCAACGATAGTTTTCCACGACGTTTTTCTTTAATCGTTTCACGCACTCGGAATTAAATTTGCTTAATAGGGTCCAGTAACTAATCGTCTGGCCTTTTGGCATGTAATCAATAAAAAGGATCCCTTCACTATCCCAGAACACTGAGGCCATAACTTTGCCAGCGGTAGGAGCAACTCGAAATTTCTTAATGGATGGAGAGGATGGTCGTTTCTAAGACATGCTTTGTCTCTTAGTTTCAGGATCGAAATGGTGGACCCACGTTTCATCCATGGTGACAAGGCGACGGCAAAAATTATCCGAATCACGCTGGAACATTTCGAGATTACGGTTAGAAATTTCCAAACGTCGCTTTTTGTTTTCGTCGGTTAACATTCGTGGCACCCATCTTGCCGATACTTTTTTGAACCCCAGTGAATCAATTAAAATGGATTGAACGCTACCAAATGATATCTTTAGGATCTCAGCTATATAAGGTGTATCTTTTCATACACGAAATATTTTAAGAGATATACCTATAGCTGGCACAGAAACTATAAACACGAAAAAAATAAAATATCTCGATGTTTTTTATTTTGCGTAATTATTATAATTTTAAAACTGCTTGAGACATTTTGCATAAAACCTTTACTTCATATTCTATGAATGACCCGCCCGCCGCGGTGAGAGAGTTGACGCGCCGCCGCGCGCTGCATCGAGCCCGCCTCGATGCGGAGCGCAGCGCGGCGGTGCCGCACAGACACTTGTCTCTCGCTCTCGTTTATTATGTGTCGAGCAGCTTGTTGGTGAGATTGTGTTCGCTTCGCATGCATGTCTTCACGCAACCTCGCAAGCATGGTAGTTATTTCGCGTCCTGAAGGTTACCGCACTCCGCAGTCTGTGTGTTTGCCGGACGCAAACACCTGCCCGCACCTCATGTTATATGGGACCCATCACTGGTGACCTGTAGTGGACATACGAAAATACACCTCTGCCTATCTCTACAGAGAATGCAGGCGTGATGATGTTAAAAATAAACCAACGTAGGTAGACTTCGTAACTCGATCTAGTGTTATTTTAATAGCGTATCGCTTACAATGATAATAAATCTGAATTTAAAATACAATACAATACCACCTAAACCTAAGTAGGTACCTAAAGGATTAATTTCCCTCCTTTAAAGTTTTACGAAAAGAAAGCTAGATGCGATTAAAACAAATTTTAATCCTAATCTACAATACTTACCTACACATTTGTAAACTAGGTAAATACAAATAAACAGCTGATAGGTGCAACTCGAATTCGCATGTTAATGACCTCTGTGAAGTTATAACATGCATCGAGTACTATCCGTCAGCTGATTGTTAGTTGATTACCTATCTACTCATACAGATGTGAATGTTAAAAAGTCTAAGTGCGCAGCGCGGATTTATTTGATCAAAAAATCGTACCAGAGATTAGCCGTTGTCGCCCCGCAGTGGTCAAAAGATAAATGGGATAAATGTCGTGTCATTGTGGAATAACATACGGTATGATTCATCAAAACCTATTGGACGATTAAATAACTACATTACGGCTAGATTATAAGTTTTATTGACTAGTCTTTTTGTGGGCAAACAACATTTTTATTGTTAGTAGATCCGTAGTTGAATGATGGCTATTTAACTTAAAACGATTGTCAGTGTTTACCTTAATTTATGAATACCTAACCCAGTTCCGCGACGCTGTTAGCCTGTTGCGCGGGTTGCAGGTTTGGTCTCGCATGGAAATCTACAGATAGTTGATTCGGGTCTCGGTGTTTATGCATAATATGAACTTTGTGTTTGTAGACGTATGCACGACACTCGGGGGCGATGATATCTCTTTCGAACAACCCGCATCCACGGTAACGATGTCAATAATGAATAATACTTATTATTCTACGTTATTATTGTTATAGTTTTATATCGCATGTGTAGTTAGTCGGAAACCTGTTTATTTTACACGAAATTTAGATATCCCATTGCGTCAGGTATGCCCTGGTGCGTGTTTAAAAATTAGAATCAACTTACCTATTTATAATAATTTAAAATGTACATACCTAATACCCACGTAGTTTTTATTTACACTATTTACACCAATTGTTGTACATATTCGCCCTGTTGTTGGACGCAGACGGCTGCACGTTTTAATGTGTCCTTGCACTTTTAATAATGTGTCTCTATCACTAGCCATCACTGCGAAAGCGTTCACAATTCGCGTTTTTAATTGTTCCGCACTTGATATGGTATGGCCGTCATTACCATAAACCAGGTCTTTAGCCCTACCCCACACATGAAAGTCCAACGGCGTAAGATCAGGCGAGCGAGCTGGCCAGGCGACCGGTCCACCTCGACCTATCCAACGATTGCCGTACTCGATAGAGAGGTATTCTCGAACGCGCCTATCATAGTGCGCGGGTGCGCCATCATGCTGGAAGTACATCAACATTGTCCTTATCCGATCCAGGAACACAGGTCCTAAGAGTCTATCGCCTATTAACCCAGCCCACACATTAACTGAACCGCGTCTGGAAATGATCCGACCTAACAACACGTGGATTTTCTGATGCCCACCAGTACGCATTGTGGATGTTAAATAACCCAACGCGCGTAAAGGTGGCTTCGTCCGTCCAGAGTATGCACCGCGTCGGGTCTTCAAGTAACCAACGGCAAAATTCCACGCGTGGAGTTAAGTCCATCGCCTTTAATTCTTGCACCCTCGTGAAGTGGAACGGGTGCTTCCCCTCATCCCGCAGAAGGCGCCAAACTGTCATTTTGCTCACGTTAAAAACACGAGCGGCGTCTGATGTGCTGGCCATTGGGTGTCGCAAAAAGAAGTCGACGATGTCGTCCTCAATTCTTGTTGGCACTCGTTGCCTGCCTCCGTCTGCAGCTGGCGGCCTGTAGACCCCATAGTCCATGTGCCGCTGTACAGCTCCAAGGAAGGTCTGCAGTGATGCTCTTCTCCCAAATCGCTCCAAGAGGGCTTGTGCTGGGACCAAAATATTTCCACCCTCATTGTAGCAAACCACCATGTTCTGGTACTCCTGGTTGGTATACCTGTAGTTAGGCATTGTAAGTATCTTGCCCGACCGAGCGTGTCAGCTGAGGCGCGCGCGAGCGTTACAACACGCGGATTGTGTGGGACTGGCGAGGCGGGGGCACCGGGCGGGGGAGGCAGGCGCCCGCGCGACGCGCTCACGTGTTTCTCTTTGGTCATTCATAAAAGCCGCGTACCGTGCCGTCTCAAATACTGCCGCTCGCGCACAAACTAGCGTAATGGATGTTAAAAATTAAGAAGGAACCAGTATTTATTATGTATGTTAAGTTTTTTTTTTTTTTTTATAATATACCTAGATTTTTTTTTTGTGCCTATGGTTTCTTTACCAGCTATAGGTATATCTCTTAAAATTTTTCGTGTATGAATAGATACACCTTATATGTTTTATAGTTATTCTTCTGTCTTCCAAAACCAGATTCTCAACCTTTTTGACATTTTCTTCCGTAATAGAGGTTGAAGGCCGCCCAGAACACGAGTCATCTTTACAGCTTGATCTACTTCTTTTAAATTCAGCCACCCAGAACGCAACCGTAGAACAGGGTACAGCATCATCCCCTAATGTCTGCTGAAAGTCCGAAAAAAAAACCTTCGTAGACATTTTTTTCAAACCGAGATATATTATCACCGCACGTAACTCACTTTTATTCATAATTTTGGGTTTTTAGCAACTCGTTGCATAAAACAATTTATTACGTACGAACGAACTGACAAAAACAAGTGACAGTTTGCATAAATATTGTGTGATTGACACTCTTTAATTTGAATATCGAACTTCTCCCAAAAAGGTGTTATATACCTATACGCAATTCTAAGAACTTTTTGATTCACCCTCGCAGTGCCGGTTTTAGCATTACAGACGCCCTGGGCGAGATTTCTGCGGCGCCCCTCTCCACTCTTGGACTCTTGTAGTAGAGACGGGCGAAAATTTTTAGCACTCCGCCTCGTAAGGGATAAGTTTTCTTTTGTCCATCTATACAGAAATATGAGATATTTTGTCGACTTATGCAGGATCCAAGAGCGAGCATAGCGAGCTCGAAAGTGTTTGCACCTCGTTTCGGATAGGACAAATTTTTTTTTGAAATATCATAGAACAAAAAAAAACACATCTGCCTTGCCAAAAAACGAACTAAAAAGTAATAAAAACAAGTTGTAATTAGTTAAAACTAAACAGATTAATAAAATTGTCATTGCTGTCGACCGTTGTGTCGTTGTGTCGAACACCTTTTAATCTAAGAGGTCCCCCGAGTGGAATGACAATTTTATTTATCTGTTTAGTTTAACTAATACAACTTGTTTTTTATTACTTCTTAGGGTTCCGTAGTAAACACCCCTTATAGTTTCGCCATGTCCGTCTGTCTGTTCGCGGCTTACCTCAGAAACGATTAGTACTAGAAAGCTGTAATTTGGCATGGGTATACATATTAATCACGCCGACAAAGGGGTTAAATAAAATCAAGAAAAAAAAGTTAAGTTGGTTTTGACAAACTCACAATATTTTTGAAAGACCTTTCTAACGATACCCCACAACATGGGGAAGATGAGGGAAAAAAAACATCCGCACTTTACGTGTAGGGGAGGTACCCTAAAAAAATATATTTTTCTTGATTTTATTTTACCACTCTGTCGGCATGATTAATATGTATACATATGCCAAATTACAGCTTTCTAGTACTAACCGTCTCTGAGCTAAGCCGCGGAAAGACAGACGGACAGACAGACGTACATGGCGAAACTATAAGGGTTCCTTGTTTACTACGGAACCCTAAAAATATTGTTTGCCACATTCACACATTCATTCTTTCATACTTTCTTTTAGTAAATTGTTACTCAGAATAACATCTATTTTTTCACACATGGCCCATAGTGCTACACTGCTGGGGACGGGGTCCATACAAATTTCCCCATTGCTCTTTGTGTGCGTTTTATATATTTTTCCTTATAGATATATCTGTGTAAAGACAACATAAACAGAAGAAGTGTTTTGGGTAAGTTTGAAATGATATGCAGTGTAGTTAATTGACTCAGGCGTGGCTTTGCGGAAATCCATTATAAAATACAATGGACGACGTGTTTCAGCGCCGAACGCAGTTGCGTTCGGCCCTTGGCCAAGTCATGTGCATGTTCGCAACAAGTCAATCATCCTGAGGGTGCCTCGTTGAGACGTTAAACACGTGACGATATCTTACAGGGTTCTTTATGACTCTTTAAGAACAGTTAAGCGGATTAGGTTATTAAATATACGTCGTCTATTTTATTTTATGCTTAGTGAGTTAAATTCTGAACGCAAAAAATATAGTAAGTAAAATAATCTAGCAATTTAACATTCAGTTATTAGGTCATTTGAAAAGCTTATCAATCATTTAGCTGCTAATCGCCTGCAGATTGATTGAATAAATCTGCCTAGTCTTTTCCCAACTATGTTGAGGTCGACTGTCAAAAATCCACGAACGAGAACCGGGACCAACGGCTTAACGTGCTTTCCGAGGCACGCAGGAGTCTCGGTATGTAAAGATGGTCACCCACGGACCAGCCCCGGCAAGCGTAACTTAACCTGATGGATTGACCCGTGCGGATGTTATTACAAACGTATTCGGAAAAAGGTACTGTTTTTATAAATTAAACGTTGTCGTTCTATTTTACCACAACATTTCGTTTCATTCTTCATCCTATCTCGCCCGGGTCCGATTCCCGAATTATATGTGGCAATACAATCTCTTCTTTTGCTAATATGAATAAATTCTAGACCTATTTACGTACTTTAAATTCCACGCAAATTACCTAGTAGAATTTCTAGTACTTTGATTTTTTTGCGCCTTACTTTCTCGCCTGATGGAAAGCGATAGGTAGAAAAGATCTAGAATAGAGCGTACCCAGAAGGTGCTTGTTAAGTTTTAGGTACATAAAATTGATGTTATTATAAGTTCAAACTGTCTCTGGGGTGTTGAGACACAGTTTAAATTATGGGCCGGAAAGTGTCTCTGTAGTTTTTACATTAAACAAAACATAGCTGTAGGAGTAGGTACCTTTATTATTAAATTATATTATCTCTATTATTATACAACATGTAACATAATAAATGCACATCCTGAAAGTAGTATATGTTCCGAATCGAAAACCGAATCGATTTCAGCTATTTTTAAAATAAGTAATTTTTATCCTAAAACAATTAAAACAGATTTATTTGTAGTCACCCGTTTTGTCAGTTGAACAGTTGAATCAAACGAAAATTAAACTTAAATCAAAGCAATTTTCAGAACTTTAGCACAGTGTGGTGATAATGTGGCATTGCGTGCAGAACATTTAATAATAGGTATGAGACCGGTGTAGACCGCAGAACCACGCTAGCAGCGACTCAACGGCTCCGAGACCACGGAACATTCCACCCCAACACAGCAATCGACAGTACTCGTCTTCAAGACGAAATTTTGGATTATTTTGATGAGAACCCTCACACCAGTAACAGAAGTTTTATTATTTGGCAACAGAAATGTTATTATTCTAACGTAAATTAGAGCCTAACGTTACAATTTGGTAAAACAGTTGCATGCGACTGTACATCTTGACACCAAATAGCACAAGAGCAAGGTTGTATGTTTTTAAAGGATCCACTCTAACCTAGTAATTTAAAACATCAAAACATGTATTTAATTGAGAATTTATCTCTCTCTGACATTTCTAAGGACTTTAGACCGATAAAACTAGAAGTAAACATGTTAATAGAAATATTTTTTTCATGGCATTTTTTTCATACATTTTTCGATGTAGCTCTTGGACTATACCTTAAAAACTGAACTCTTTTTTAATTTTGTCGCTAATTAGTCGCAATTTTTCGCCAATATAAGCCAGCGTAAAATTGCGACTAACTAGCGACAAAATTTGGGAGAAAACAGACAATTTGTTTGTGTTATCAAAATTAAAATCTCGATGGAGGCCATGCCAGTGTCAGTCACACCTATCGCACTTCATCGAAAAGCAAGAGATGCGCGATAATACAAAGATTGTAATTTATTTCAAAACTAGCTTCCCGCCCCGGCTTCTCCCGGGTAGCACTAAGTACTTATCTACGGCGCACCTACTTACCAATCTATCTACCTACCCTACCTATCTAAATACCTAGCTACCTACAACTACCTACCTACAGTACTAATATCGCTATTAAAAATAGGGGTTGGTGGTAGCAGAAGGTGAAAATTTAGACTACTTAAGTATTTTTAATGCCGAATCATAAAAAAATAAAACAAATTAAAAAAAAATTGGGGTGGACCACCCATATCACTTAAGGGGTATGAAAAATAGTTTACGTCCTATTCTCAGACCTACTGAATATACACACAAAATTTCATAAGAATCGGTCAAGCCGTTTCGGAGGAGTTTTGTTACAAACACTTCGACACGAGAATGTTATACACGGTTAATTTTAGCTCGTTCTGGAACGAAAAGCCATAAACTCGATCATCGAACTCGAAACGATTGGGACTATTATTTTCAATAAATTACAATTTAAAAAAAAACACGAAAAATCTAATTTATTGTTTTTTTGTGAAATAATGAGAACTCGAAGTAACTGCAATCAATGCATATGTGTGTAAAACGTATCGACGAACGGCAACACTTGCGAACGGTGCCCATTGAAAAATCCATTCATCGATCAGACAGCATAAAAACACATACGCAATAGATAAATAGGTACACAAATAAAAATACGAAAAGCGAATTCAGACTTTATTTCTAAACCGTAAACGGTAACAAATAGAAATTTCACCAAACTAGGTACAAGGTAAGTAGGTACGCAGTTTACTAAAATTATTCTGAGAAGTGTCCGACCGGACTTCAAAAGAATGCACAACCGAATTCCGCGGTTAAGTGTATAAAAATAAGGTCTTAATTCAGTCCAATATTTTCATAGAAAAGGGCACCACCATCTTATAATGAACTCTATTCGACAGGTAAAACGATTCATTTTTCTGTTTACATTACCTGCCTTTGTAGAAGCCGCCGCGCTGCGGCCGCAAGCAAGCATTGTCGCATAAAAATTGGTTTAGGCAGTATTCTTTTTATTTATCATAAATCATAAATATGGTAGGCAGGTATGCTTATTAAGTACCTATTAGCTCGATTGGTCGACACTCGATTCAAGGCCTTAAATACAACTCCCAAGCGTACTCGTCGTGTCTAGTTGAAAAGGTACGAGTACTAGTGATTTCGTGATGCGAGAGTGGTGGAAATTTCAATTAGTTTCTCTCGTTTACGAGGAGATGTGATAGTTGTAAACACCGTGCCGTGCTTTCGATACAAACGAGAGATAACGGAGGTGAATGAACTTACACCAACCTATCGTACCAGAAATGAAATACCTACTTGCAGGTAAGTACTTACTTGCAGCCGGTTATTCGTCCAACGTCCGTTGACCCACCGCGAGCTCGCTGTCAACTGATTCGCACACGCACAGCTGTGCCGCGCTACGTCATCACCGAGCGGATCGCGTACGATCTTGTGTTTATGAATGAAATAGTGGAAGCGCTACTAAGATTTAACTCGAATGACAGAATAAAAGTGATAAATTTCTAACTTCTATATTAGATGTCTTAAAAAAACAATAACAATGCTGATAGTACCTATTAATCGTCTGGAGTCACTGTGTTTCGGCTCCAGAACGATTTAAAATTAATCGTGTATATTAGAAGATATTAAGTAATTATCTATTAATTTACTCAAAAATAAGTTGACGTTGAGTAACCGAAAATAAGAAATAACCAAGTTCTGCATTTAAATATGACAATGACGTAATAACAGCCGCATGGTTCGATCCACCAGGTTAAGCTACGCTTGCCCGGGTTGGTCTGTGGATGGGTGACCATCTTAACATACCAAGACTCCTCCGTGCGTCGGAAAGCACGTTAAGCCATTGGTCCCGGCTGTCATTCGTGGACCTTTGACAGTCGTTACGGGTCGTCAGAAGCCCGAAAGTCTGACAACCAGTCTTACAAAGGGGTATCGTATTACCCAGTTACTGGGTTGTGGAGGTCAGATAGGCAGTCGCTCCATGTAAAATACAGTATTCAGCTGCATCCGGTTAGACTGGAAGCCGACCCCAACATAGTTGAGAAAAGGCTAGGCAGATTGAATGACGACCATCAATGAACAATTCGAAAATGACGGCGCTTTTATGTCGTAGCAGTAAGGGCGATTTTCTTAGTGCAAGTGTTACCACTGAAGTGCGGTTGACTGAACGCTGATAGGTAATACAGATGTTTTGGATTGCAGGTCAAGGTAAGAGATGAGTTAAGTTTACCATTCATTTTTATCCAGTTTTTTTGTTCAAAAACGCGATTTCGAAACAACCTTGTGTTCAGCAATACGTTCAAGATTAACATAAACTTACCTACAATATAATTATGTTCTGCTGCCATAAACTAAATTGATTTGCCTAATTTATTTTACCTCTTTGTATAATTCGTAACTTGTCAGGGCATAAGAACTTTCCCTCTGTCGGAATAAGGTTTGAAATACAAAAACAGGCTGGTTATAATTGTTTTGTAACGACTAACGAGATAGATACACATTCAGTGGCAGTAGTTCATAAATCAAACAACAAAATATTCTCATAAATAAACCTCATAGAATAGGTTTAGTTCATTCGCAAACTCCCGTACTCGCGTACGGTTTGGGCCACATTTACTGCCGCTGAGCGTACTTTGTCGATGTTACATTTTAAACACAGAATTCATACTTACCATCTTTTGTCATTGCTTGTGCTCTTACACCAGCCGGACCTCTCACCACATCAGCAGTTGTAATTTCTTGAATATATTTTTGTACCTGCTTTACTTGCAGTGATGTGAATATAGATCTAGTAAGTTCTTTCAAACCAAAGCCTGCATACTGCATTGCCAATTTACGGAAACCAGAAAATGCTAGAATGTCTTTCAACTCTTTCATGTCGAAATCACTATATCTGAAAACATAACAGATTTACAAATTATCAGGTCTATAAGATGAACTTTGTATGTGTTTGTTTAAAATATAATATTATTATTTATATAACTAACATTTTTTAAGAAAAAGTATTGGATTGTCTAAGTGTAACTTAATACTGTTCATGAGATAAAATTGATAAGATGACAGCTATTTATTGTATATTGCATAATATAATGCTTTGTATTTCCACAGATTGAGTTTTGTTAAAATACAAGGCGTATTCTCATGAGTGGTCATAGGTGACATCAACAGGTTTTCCCATTTTTTTGTATGTTGTAATTATCGTAACAGGATAAACACATATTCATATTATGTATTGATGAAATTACTTACTTGTATCCTTCTTTACAGTAGGCTAATATGGCATTAGGCCCCAGTATGACGCGACCATCTACTCGAGGTGTAATATGGACACCCAGAAATGGAAACCTTGAGTCGGGTACAGGATAAATGTTTGCTTTCGTTACAATATCATGACGTGGAACTAGGTATAGGTATTCACCTCTAAAAGGAATGATCTTAGGCTCTTCAGGGCATCCCGTTAATACTGCTACTGTATCTGAATGTAAACCACAGCATGTGAGAACATACTTTGCTGAAATCTTTTGAGATTTCTCATCTGATATAATGACAGGATAATCTGCATCCTCAGATTCTAAGAACTTCTTAACTTCAAAATTAAGAAAGGATTTTCCACCACATTCATTGAAGTCTTGAACATAAGATTCTGTAACCTCAGCCCAGTTTACAACTCCAGTGTGAGGTGACCATATTGCTTGTAATCCTTTACAAAGAGGTTCAATCTGTTTAATGTCATTATCATCAATTAATTCCATGTCTTTCACTCCATTTTGAATTCCACGGTCAAATAGATCTAGCAATGTAGGTACTTCGTGCCTTTCAGTGGCTACTATCAATTTACCCGTTTTTATATATTTAATGCCCTTATCATCACAGTATTTATAGGCCAAATTCATGCCTTTAACACATAACTTTGCCTTTAGAGATCCAGGTTTGTAATAAATTCCAGCATGAATCACACCACTATTATTCCCACTTTGATGGCGGGCAAAACGATTTTCCTTATCAATTAATGCAATATTTAACATTGGATGTCTCAACATAAGCTCTCTGGCAGAGGCACTACCAACTATACCACCGCCAATGACAACTATATCAAATTTTTCTAAAGCTTGGTTTGAATACCTGTAAGGAAGTGAATTACAATACGACAGGTATTTGCATTCTGATAGTTATTTAAAAGCACAAAAGCTATAATAGAGATGTATTGGGTAGGTCCCATTTGCAAATTAGTAAAGTCCTTACAAAAAGCCAGCCATTTTTTTGATAAAAGTCTGGATATTCTTTTTTCATCTTTCTTTTATCAGTAGGTAGTTATTACTTTTTTTTTTTATAAATACCTCCATTTATGTGGAAAATTCCAGAAAAATTACAAGGCTGGCCGAAATCCAGACAAAGGGTCAAAACGCCGGACATAACTGAACAAATCCGGATGGAAAACCCAAACCCTATAAGAATGGAATGAAGTATGGGTCACTGGGGCTTCGAAAAACCCTTTAATATAAGAGTAGATGAAAATGCAATTTGCACAAAAGCCTCTGAATTTAAAGTTTCTTACCTCCGATATGTTCTAGCATCCGATGAGACTGGTAATAACTTTCTTGCAAAAGTACCAGTAATTGAAGCGACTGATTTCATAGCTGTCATCTTGGAAAAACTTAAATAATGATAAATACGCATAACTACGTATATGGCAATGAATTGTACATATACCTACGATGATAGAGTATAAATCTGAAATTACAGGCACTTCATAAATTAAATAAACAAGATAAGATTTTATCTACAGAGTACACATAAACAATTTGATTCCTACATGAAAAGAAAACTAAAAGCTTCGCACTAATACGGTCTTAATATTAAGTTGTCGAAAGCAAAAGTAATGAACACTATAAAAACATCAGTATAGTAACGAAAACCACCATCGATCGGCCGGCGCCGAACAAACTCTAAACTGCTCTAAACACAAAACTAAAATCAAAATAAAGTCGTAGGGTAAGACTTTAATGACACTAACACTGTCAATGTCATCTCACCAATATCCATCAACTAAAGTTAGGGCTGCGTTCATTACCCGACTACGGCGAAGCAAAAAGGAGGGTTATGATTTTGACGGGTATGTATGTATGTACTTACGTATACAATGTGTCCCAAAATTCAACGATAAGCGGGCACCAGACGGTGGACCTGCTCATCGTTGACCTGATATGCCCGACAGGGCCCACAATGCTCCAAAACGAATGTATGTCTTTATGTACCTTCCACCTAAGTTCACATTGTGGAATGCAATAAACGTATTGAGTATTGAGTATTGAGTATCATTACCCGAGAAAAAAAAATGAAAAAAAAACATTATTTTTTTGCAAATTACCAAAAATACATTGAAATCCTTCGGAAATTGTCACCCCAAAAAATATATTTTTAACTACCATGACCACAATTTTTCTAATATTTCTGTTCTTTTTTTAAATCGACAACCTAAGTGGCACTGCTATCCACCACAATCCTTAAAAATTCCAGAATGTCTGTAGGTTTTACACAAAAATCAATCTAAATTATTATTTTCCTTAAGATTTTCAAAGTTTTTTAGTTTCAGTCCACTCAGTTTCAGTCATCGTGGTGTAAAAAGTATGGACATTACGACGGCAACTTTAAAAAAAATTGGCGCAACTATTCAAGATTCCAAAATGGTATATTACTCTAGGCAAAATAGCTACAAAAAAAATGCGTACATTTATAAACAAGATTCCCTGCCTTGCCTGTAGATTTTTGTGTAAAAACTACAGGCATTCTGGGATTTTTAAGGGTTTTGTAATTTCCAAAAAGAAAATGATATTATTTCTTTCATTATTTTTTCTCGGGTAGTGATGAGCAGGTCCACCGTCTGGTGCCCGCTTATCGTTGAATTTTGGGACATATTGTATATATACGTGTAAGTATGTATGTATGTATGTATGTTCATCAGTTCCCACATTACTTCTAAATTACTTATCATAATTTGACAAATGAGGTATCGTTGGAAGCGTCTTGGTCGTCCGCTGGAGCTGGATATAGGCTGTCACATTAAATTGAAAATGGCGCCTTCTAGAAGACATAAAGGCATAAATAGAAAATATTTTACAAAATTGCCATGTTGGGTATCAAATGAAAGGGCTTATAATAATGAAATATAAATAAAAGTTATAAAAACTAAACCCCAACTACGACAAAAACGCCAACTAAAAAGGGTACAAATAAGTCATCACAAACGGATAAATTAAAAATTCACAGATCTCGTGCATAACCTTCGGAGGTACATTGAAAATTAACTCAACAATGTATAAAACACTTTACATTTATATATTATTTCTCAAAAACACAAACAGCTTAAAACATCTAAACAAAAATTTTGACAGGTCCTAAGTAATAATACTATTTTCTCAAACATGCTTGGAAGTTCGAACATTATTTTGACGACAACATTCTTCGAGATAAATGGAAATTGCAGTACTGGCAAAGAGTAAAGGGACTATAAAGAGGGTCGAATACTGCGAGCGCCTAGTCGACAATGTATGTATGAAAATCCATAGGTCGTATTTAGCAGCCAAATAAATTACTATGAAGTCTTATCTGTCGTGAGTCTGTCAGGTGTGACACATTTAATTAAACTTGTTCTATGGTTGCGTTCGCACTGCGCAAAACATGAGTGTCGGTCGCACAGACTAAGCCCGCTTTCCGAATTAGAACATAATTTGCGTACCGATTTAGACAACTCGATTATGACAGCTGAGGGCTCTCAACTATTCGGAACGCTCGTGAACGCGCTCACAGTGCTCGCTCAACGTCAAAACTAGCTTATTAATTTATTTGTATATAAACCACAAGTTTCTTCTTGTTCTTTGGTTAGGTGGCGAATGGTAGCCATAAGCAAAATTTCGAAAACGTCACGTCAGTTTAAAAATATGATGCGACTCAAAACAAAACAACTATCCTTTTTTACAGCGCTTACGGTGATTTATGTAAAAGGCATGGTCGGCGTTATCGCAAGATGGCGCATGTCATGACGTCATCTATGACGATTTACGGCACATTGTTATCGAGCTCACGTTTACTCGGTACGGGAGTTAGCTCGGTCAAATCGATTACAGTGTAACTCGGAAAGCAGCCTAAGTAGTACTATGGTCGGTCGTAAGACCACAAGACAGATGTCGAGATTCGGAGATTTGTTGTTAGTTGCGTTCGCACTGTCTAGAAACCTTAGAGTATATAACACTGCAGAAGCCTTACGAACACTTCCCCTCTGTAAAAGTACAAGAACAAATGTTCTAGTACGTTCATAAAAACTACTTTCAAATCGATTCTTACGTACTTCGTAAATCGATATAAAGGCGCGCGGAGCTCCGTGAAAATGTCTAGTTGTGCTGTTAAATTATGTAAAAAGTGTTCAAATACGTCAAATTTACGTAAAGAACTGAATAACCTTCTAGTTAACATTTTTTTATAATATTTAGTCATGTTTTTATTGAAATTGAAAATCCTATCCTCATAATACATTTCGATTTTTCATTCAACCATGATTCAACATAAAACATGGCATGAATCGAGTATTTCCTCACATTGCTTCTGTGACGTCACCGAAACTCGCTCCATCTCATTTTTATGTTAATATAGATCAAATTATTTCTCTTTTGCATTACGAAAATACCTATACGTCAAATCAGCAAAACTTACACGCACTTGACATGCGATTATGTCCTTTAGTACAAATGTTAACGAGACTACCATACGGGTCATGTTTGAAACCAAAATTGATATGTCGATTATTTCTTAGTAAAAATTACTTAGTAATTATATTTGCACTTTTTTTTGATTGATCAATATTATATAACTTTTTTATGTCCATTGAAGTGGTTATTATATACTTACATATAATTATTATTTTTAACTTGACCTAATTTATTATTGAGATTACAATACAAATTTAGTTACTTTATTTAATTGTAGTTATTTTCTCTTCTTATGTAACTAATTTAAGCAACAGCTGTTTTATTTCATGAATTCAAGCAAAATTCCGAATAAATATCGATATCGATAAAATTAAAATTAATGGTACAGACTTCTCTTTGCGCTACCGCGTCCCCCCCTAAAAGTGACAGACTTTTTTGTTCGGAATATTGTGCATATGGCTTCTCCGGTGTTATATACTCTAAGCTAGAAACATAATCACATGTTATGTTTATTTAAAAATTCTTACGTTTACGTTCGCAATGATCTTTGTTTGTGTCTCGAATCTTGAATCGAAACATCTAGTAGACAACAAGTTGCAAGATTCATAAAGAAATATTTTGGCAATTTGTCTGTAATTGTGGATCCACACAGCCGCACTGCTGGCAGCTTGACACAACAAGCAAAGTCGTCAAAAAAGCCGCTGGCAAGCGTCGCCGGCAGACGCCAGTAACTGTGGCTGTGAATCCATATTATCAGTTGTCTTGTGACTTTCGGTGAAGTGAGTTGTATGCAAATATTGGAGACAAAAATGGACGATAACTGTTTGCACTGACGAAACATCAGAACAAATATGATTTATTCTCTAGTTCCTGTCAAACATTGTATGGATAATTGACAGAAAATAGAGATTCCAACATGTTTTGTTGTGAATGTTTCGCCCGTGAAAATGCACCATAAAGAACATTGACACAAAATAGAGATTTCAACATGTTTTATTGTGAATGTTTCGCCAGTGCAAACGAACAGTAACACCCTGTTTAAGCAACCAATTTTCCCCTGAAGGAATACTAACTGTACATTTGCACTGGCAAAACATCACAACAAAGTATGTTGAAATCTCTAGTTACTGTCAAACATTGTATGGAACATTGACAGTAAGTAAATATTTCAACATGTTGCACAATAACGAGTAAAATGATTGGACAACCCTTTAGTTACACTTCCGATTGTCAACAAAATGTCATTGTCAAACACTAAACACTTGTCAAAACAACAAACAAAAATGTAAACAACAGTCAACAGTGTGAGTTGAAAGTGCGTTAGTGCGTCGTATTGATATGTTTGGTGTTGCTTGATGAACTCTGTTTTCTCTTTTTGGAGTTAATTTTTATTGACGTTAAATACCTATCTTTTACATTTAAATGTTTTCCTCACAAATCTCAATGTCTAGTGCAGCACAATTCTGTATTAGTTGGGAGTCCTATAGAAATTGTATTTCAAAAGGATTTTCGCGATTTCAACAGGTAATACCTAATAATTTATTTTTGTTGGGTTTAAAGACGTATACTGCCCACCAGAGACTAAAGAGCAGTAACAGCCCTTTTGTGATTTTTCGTTTTATTAGTGATTCTGAAAGCGGGTTTCTTAAGCTTTCTATTGAATTAACTTACTTATTTCTAAGACTATTAGAATGGTTTTTATTTAACAGTTTTCACTTACTGCAAACGAAAAAAATTAACAATTTGGCGTGATTTCCCAACTAAAATACAGTATAAATTATACTGCAGATTAAATTTTAAGGTTTCATAACTAAAATGCAGTAAGCAATATAATTTTACAGTTCTTTAGATAGTTTTATATTTCTGGAAAAAAATTAAAAAAAAAATTAATACGCAGTAAAATTTACCGCCATACAAGCTATTTTTACTGCAAATTAAGAAAATACAATTTATTGTCACGAACTCCCAACTAAAATGCAGTAAAATCAAAGCTTGTCGCATTTTAGTTGTGAATACTTAACATTCTTTTATCATTATAAACTGACTAACACGCAGTAAAATACAGCATTACTGCAGATTAGTTTGGATAGCATAATGACACAGATATGATTATTCCTAGCTAAAGTGCAGTTAATGTTTTAAATACTGCATTTTAATTGGGATCAAGTTTAACAAATTATAGTAAATTAAACTAATTTAAACGCAGTATCAAGCTAATACAGAAATATCCGGTGCGAGAACCCTGTCAAAATTTATGTAAAAAACTATGTACATAGTACATACTAATACATTTTACTGAAGAAGATAGAAAAAAAATTAACAAATATTATTGGTCTTTGAATTGGGAACATCAAGGAATATTTATCAAAAATCTTGTGACGGAGGAGGCTTGCAAGAAAAGTACAAAGAATTTGAAACGACCACGAAACGTAACTTACAAGTACAGTTCAACAAAAAGAGATACAGAAGAACTATCGCATGAGGTATGCAAAGTATTTTTTTTAGGCACTTTAGGATATGACAAAAAAAATGACAGGCGTGTAAATTCTGTCCTGAAAAAGTCAATTTTAGAGCAAAAGGATAATAGGGATGGCCGTAATTTGACAAATTGTCATGCTATAGATCGTACTTTGATCACAGCTCATATTGAATCGTTCAATCCATGTGTGCATCATTATAGACGAGTGCATGCACCCAATAAGAGATACTTGCCCAGTGACCTTACAATTGTTGATATGTATGGAAACTTCCAAGAGAAGTACCCCGAATTCAAATGCAGTCTTGAAACTTACAGAGATCACTTGACAAACAAAATGAACATTTCTTTTGCTAAGCTCGGCCATGAACAATGCGAGACATGTGAAACCTTCAACCTCCATAACCTTGATCATGTAAAAGAACCGTGTACTGATTGCCAAATTTGTAAGACCTACGCTCATCATAAAATTAAGTATACACTAGCCCGAGAGATGTACGATGCAGATACAAAGGCTAATAGTCAGCGTAATACTGTAATTGTTTCTGTGGACCTCCAAAAAGTAATAATGTTACCTCGCATTGATACCTTTAAAGCAGCTCTGTTTTGCCCCAGGCTTGTGGCGTACAATGAAACCTTTGTACCTCTAGGAAACTTCAAGAAAGGTCACGTATTTGCAGCAGTTTGGCATGAAGGAGTGGCAGGGAGAAAGCAAGAAGACATCACTAGTACATTTAAAGCATTCTTACTAAATAATCGTGATGCAGAGCACATCGTTTTATGGCTTGATAATTGCTCGGCACAAAATAAAAACTGGTGTTTTTTTACTTTCTTGATAAGTATAATTAACAACTTAGAGATTTCTGCCACAACAATTGAACTCAAGTTTTTTGAACCGGGCCATACTTTTATGTCCGCCGATTCCTTCCACCATTTTGTAGAGCAGTCGATGGACAAAAAGGGTAAGCTGTACGATTATCAAGACTTTTTAGAAGCTGTTGAAACATCATTGAAATCGGGGAAGGTAGAAGTCAAAAGTATGGAAATAATAGATTTTGTTAATTTTAAATCTCATATTTCACATAAAAAAAACAAAGATATAGATGGAAACCGGGTATACATCAAAGATATTGTACATCTTATGGTAAAAAGGGGAAGTCATAGTTTCTTTTACAAAAAGAACTTTGATGATATAGAATTCAAAGAACTATATTGTCTCAAATCAAAGAACTTGCCTAATTTTACTGTAAAAACTGTTCCTAAAGGCATTGATAGGGAAAGGAAGCGAAACATCTTAAACGTATTAGGGCCGCTTATTCCACCAAATAGATTAATCTTCTGGAAAAATCTTTCTGTTGGTTCTACGTCACAAGAACCAGAAGAATTTAATTTTGATATTGATGAATAATCTTAAACTATTAATGTGTTTTGAATTTATTTTTAATAGTCTGTATTTTTTATCTTCAAATTCTAAGAAACAATGTGCCTTAAAGTTAACTTAAGACTGATTATTAATAAGTACAACAAAAGAACTAAGTAAATATTTTTCTGATCTGTTTTGATAATTGTATGATACATACATTTTTATTATTTTAAATCTAGTAGTAAGAATAATAAGAGGCTTCAAAAGCTAAACTAAACCAATGTTATTTTTAAAGCGCGTTAATATACTGTTAAAAATTACTTTTAGAAACTAATTATGTACCTACCTAATAACCAAGGCTTGTAATGCTTTGTGTGTGATGATTGTTTTACTTTAATGTTGATCTCAAGATTATGTCTAGTAGTAAGAATAATAAGAGGCTTCAAAAGCTAAACTAAACCAATGTTATTTTAAAGCGCGTTATACTGTTAAAAATTACTTTTAGAAACTAATTATGTACCTACCTAAGACTTACCAAGGCTTGTAATGCTTTGTGTGTGATGATTGTTTTACTGTAATGTTGATCTCAAGTTTATGTCCACCTTTATAATACTCACCTACATTTACTATCTATATTTTATTGTTAAACATAAAGATACATTATGTTATATATGTTAATATTAAGAGAAAACTGTCAAAGGAGGTTGTGCATTCTGCGCAGGGTCCTTTATTAATTAGATGTTTTTTTTTATTTTTGATATGTAAATTTTACATAAGTGAGTTGAATTATTGTGATTAAATAATAAGAAATAAACGGTCTTTAAAATGTGAACTAGCTATTTTTCTTACTGCACTAGTAAATTGAACACTTTTTTCTTAAAAAACTAACTAAAATGCAGTATTTTTTTGACCTTACTGCATGTTAGTTGGGTTTCTTGACAAAATAACTGATCCAAACGCAGTAATAGGGCTTTTTGCTGCATTTTACTAAGTTTAAAATGGTATTTTTTACAAAAAAGGCTATGCAGTAATAGGCACCAAAAAGAATAAATGGCCATAATAAATTCAGTTATTAAGATATATTTTTTTTTATTGCTTTAACGTGTGAACCTATGCCTTTACAACCTTTCTGCATTCAAATTTTTTTGCTTATACATTCTGTTGATTTTTTAAAATCAATTCTTAACTTTAAATGCGTTTTACTCGAAATCGTGATTTTGCTGTTACTGCACTTTAGTGTATGGTGGGCAGTATAAATGGTTTAACAATAATATATGTAGCGCCATAATGATAACCGTCGTCGTATCACCCCGATAACGCTTTCCTACTGGTGAACATGGGCTTCATTTTTTACTACGCAACTGACTTAACTTATTTTCATTAAATTGCAGAATGGTGAATTTGTTGATATGACTCTAGCCGCTGAAGGCCACTTAGTAAAAGTCCATCAAAATATTGTGGCACTAGCTAGTCCATACCTTAAAGCAATGATACAGTCTACTCCATGTCAGCATCCAGTAGTATTTCTAAATGTAAGTATACCATACCATGAATATTAATTTATTAACATACATACATAAACTTCCCATGGGGGTAGGCAGAAACTACAGAACCACCTGCTAAGATCCTAAATCGATATATAATTAATTAAATTGTTTTTAAAAGTAATACTATGCTGCATCTATGGGTAACTTGTTCTCCTATTGATGTTATTGGTAAGTATTTAACCCATTTAAAATTACCCTCACTTTTAGATTGCCATTTGAAATTACTCACAAAATTTGCTCCTTTCCTTACATTACAAGAAACACTATTTACTGTTGAAAAAATACAGTGTGTTATTTAAAAAAAAATATAAATAAAATAACACTCAGTATTTTTTCTATACAATTTACAATAACAGCACTAAGCCGTCACTCATTTGAATATTGTTCATTATTTCTTATAAACTCGGATTTCGCCATCTGCCCACTTGAAAAATTCTGCCTGTATTTGTACAGATTTATGTAGGTATATATGTATATTATGTGATTCAAAACAATTGATCAGTTGAAACCACTTTTGACTGCTAAAATCAGTTGAAACTATTTTGATTTGTTAATAATATTTAAAAAATTACTATACAATACATGTTATTATGTTGAATAACATCATATTATACTTATTTATTTATGTATTTAAACTTTTCGTACACAATTATGGTACAAAGGCGGACTTACTTACATTCTACTTCATGGTACACACACACAAGAATCTCATCAGTAATGAATGAATGACAGAGATAATTTATTTATTAGTTTTATCTTTATTGTCTTCCATTCTAGAACATAACTCAAGAAATGCTTAGTTTCATATTGGAATATATTTATACTGGGGAAGTGAAGATACCAACAGGTTCAACACCGGCTTTTATTGAAGCCTGCAAAGCCCTGTACATTAATGGGGTTGAACATTTACATTTGCCAAAGGTATGTTTTTAATTTATACATTACATGAAATTGGGTAGGTACTTCAATAAATTGTTGACATGGGCAAACATATTCATTAACTTTTCAGAAACCGGAAACCGAGTCACAACCAACAAGACTGGACGAATCAGTTGAAAGGTACAAGCCTTGCTTTTAAAAGCATGTATGTGTTATCTTTAAATGTATGAATGTTTTTTTATTAATTACTGAATTAAAATTAAGTGTACATAAATAACAACTTATATAAATTAATTAATATAAATAACTGTATAATATCCTAACATAACTAAAACTATTAATTAACTAAAAATGGCGTCGAAAAAATCATCCGCATCGCTGTCAACTGGTAATGTACCCAAGAGACTGGCGACATTGCCATGTTGTTTATGGCAATTCTTAGCCTCTTGTCAAAGTAAAAGCCAGCCCATGGTCATATTCTGTATGTATATGTAAATAAACGTTACAACACATAATATTTATAATATTTATATGCTTGAAAGCAAGATAATAATACATGCAGTTTGAATAGTGCATAAAAATATTTCTTCACTTTTAGACTTGGCTACTGGCTTGCCTAGTCATGTAGAACAATCCAAATAAACTTCAGTTTTTTGGTGCATGGTAATAATTAAAAAGCAACAATTTTATGTGATAGTATACATACCTACATTTCAATATTTATGTTTCCAGAATTGCAGAACCACTGCTGCCACCTGTTAATAATTTTGCAGCACATATTACAATTAACAGTGACAATTTTAATGTGGAAGTTATACCTAATGAAAATAACACCACACTCCTTCAGACACAGCCTGTTATTCCTCTTGACGATGATTTAATGAATTATCGAGTCCTTACTGATGCAGGTGTAGTGGAAAATCAAAATAACTTTGAACAAGAATCTTTTCCACCTCTGTCTGATTATGAACCACCAAGTAGTCCACTACGTGAAAGAGAAGAAAGTCAATGTAAAACTTTGATAAACAGTGACCAAAATTGGCAAAACTTAACCTTGAATAGGAATATACAAGAAATTCCTCCAAGCGCACATTACATTGATAAAGCCATACCACCCAGCATAGGCGATAGAGGTATGTATATGATTATATCATTTATAAGTCAGCCAAGATGTCAAATGTTACACATCATAAGCGACTACTGTAAGGCTCTATCTTTTTATTTTCTTCTAATTGTTTTGAATCCATTTTGCTAGTAATTTGTTAGTTAATTGATTCAGGCGTGACCTTGCGGAAATCCATTACAAAATACAATAGACGTAGATATATTTAGTAACCTAATCCGCCGAACTATTCCTAGAGTCATAAAAACCCTGTAAGAAATCGACACGTGTTTCACCTCTCAACGAGGCATCCTCAGGATGATGATTGACTTGTCCCAAAACCGAGCCGGACGTAGAGTGAGCCATACCGCCGCCCGACAAACCCACTTATACGGTGACATTTGAATCACAGTTTTGCTAGAACAAACGTTGTTCAGACCATGGTCTATTACCATTCTATAGCATCAAATATGTTAATATAACAAGCTAAACTCTCAAATAAGTCTTATGTTGCTCAAACGTGTTCAAACATAATATCAAAGTACTCATCGTGGTAACGATATGACATTCAAAAGAGTTATGAGGAGTCCACGTGGACTACAAGGATGTCCGGCCAATGCGGGCTGAAATGCAAATAAATCAAGCCAATGACATGCAAACGCGCGAAGTATCGTTCCGCCCATTTCCTTTGTTGAATGCCGCGGGCCGCCCGGGCGGTAGCCAGTCTACCGAAATCTCGAGCGGGTGACGCGTATGCATCCGATGTATTTACGTCACAGGCACGCATCGCGCGTTTTTTGTGAAAATGAGTTTTCGAATGTGGAAAATTGGAGTCAATGTTGTCTTGGTGCAGGCGGAGCTAACCTGGTTTTGTGGTATAAGTTTTATTTTTGTCTTGTTTCTGTAATATCCCGATAAATAAATAATACTACATAATCTCACGTTAGATACAATACAATAGGTATGCCCCGTACGTAGTACCTCTCCTATGACGACTCACTGACCCCTACAGGAAAGAATTAAAACCATGTCTGATAGTACCTACCGTAAGTACTCGGCGACACAACGCCGCCGCCGCGCCTCTGTGTATATGTAAGGTCGCTACCCTGCTGCTGCACCGTCCTGTTGCCGCGCCGCTGCCGCGGATTGTAGAGTGATATGGCAAAATCAAGCGGCGACGGTGCGGCGCTGGCGCGATAGCGGGCGGTGCGGTGGCGGCTCAGTCTTCATGGTTACACCTAGTACGCACCTAGAACGAAATAATAAAATTAGGGTCAGCCACGTCGCTGCGCCGTCGGTACGGTGCGTCGCGTCGTGCAATCGTGCATAGCCAAAAAATACCAACCAAAGTTAACCATAGCCAAAGCAAGCCAATAAGCCAATACACCCCGCCCAAGCCATAAAAATCTGTTTTAAAGTAGCCACTTATCAGTGTTAAAATACCTACCGAAGTTAACTTTTAACTTCGGTATTTTCTAGTAATGAAGGACGAACGAAGACGTATCTACAAAAATAAGTGCTTACAAATTTCGTTTATCGAGGTACGTTTCCCTGTAGACAATGCCGTGTCCCGTGCGTGAGCCGCGCCGCGCCACAACTACTTCGAGACGCGAGCGCCGCAGTGTCTGAAGGGGAGGAGGATGTAGGGAACTAGGGAATAACGATAATCCCGACTTTTTAAACTTTGTCTTTTTTGTGTTTTTTCAAAAATCAATGACGTTGTTATATCGGTTGCTATAGAATGGTCTGAGTCTGAACAACGTTTGTTCTAGCAAAACTGCGATTCAAATGTCACCGTGTATACTGCTCGGTCCACTTCGGCTCGGATCGTTAACAGCGCGATTGTCGGTCTCTTACAGGGTGTTTATGACTCTTTAGGAATAGTTAAGCTGAATAAGTTACTAAATATATGTACGTCTATTGTATTTTTTTTGTATTTTATTCACTTGCAGCGGCCACCTGGTGCCTTTCAGAGCAAAATTTTGGTGTCAGTTGTATTCATTTCAAACACTGTTATGGCAAAGGTTTCGTACTAATTACGTTTAATTTGCATTCTAGTTTGTCAAATAGCAATATTTTTTACAGACAAGGGACAATATTACTCTCTCTCTAACCGGGGTTCCTTGCAATTATTATTGAACCGGTTTATGTACTACTGCCATCATCATTCATGTGGAGGTCGCAAGCGGCGTTGGCGATGCGTAGACTATAGAAAACTGCGATGTCCGGCTTTTATTGATACGGACAATGAAGATATCATCAACAGGTAATCTACATTGTCAAAATCTTAAATTCATTCATTCAAACAGAAAACGCATAGCCTAAAGTGTTGGGCCCAAAATCATGATTGTTTTTCCTTATGTAACGAAAAGCACTAAGAAAGGATTTTTGAAAATACACTAACGAAAAGGAAAACTAGGGGGAAATAGGGGATAAAACTTTGTATGGAACGCTGGGTCTCATGAAATTTTCCGCAAGAGTTTCATAAACAACGAAAGTCAGCACTAAAGAAGGTTTTTTTAAAATTTCATCCAAAAGGGGTTTAATAAAATTTTATATGGGAATTCGTAATTTTTTGCCGCTGCGAAATCCCAACACAGCTTGTAAAAAATAAAATACGAACAATAGCTTGTTGAGCTCGCTTGCAGCTCCGCAACGTTTAGGCATCAGTTCGTAAACCTCCAGGCGGGGTCGTCTCATTGGGTAATCCTTGGAATGCCTACGGGGGCTAGACGAATGTTGCCAAGTTCTTATATGAGACCTAAAAACTTCGGTCCTTAATAATGACTTCGAAGGATGGCAACATAAGTAAAACTGAAAAGGTGCATAAATGTGATATCATATTGTTTAGCCGTACAGAGACCATATCTGATTAAACCGCGATCATAAAATGTTCGTAAATTTTGTATACTAGCTCGTCACTAGATGGCGTTGTACGATTTCGATCGATTTGTGAATCGCGGTGTCAAGATTTTCCGCCGATAATATAGGGTCTTAGAATTTAAGAAATCTTGTGAACCGCTAAACCACTTGTTTTCTACGGTGTAATCACTACATCTATGAATATACAAGAATTGAGTGAAAATTGAAACCTTTTTTCATTCTCAATCCCCGGTATCTAACCCCCACTAAAGCGAGGGTTAATCATGGAAAATCTTGACACCACGATTCACAAATCGATCGAAATCGTACAACGCCATCTAGTGACGAGTTAGTATACAAAATTTACGAACATTTAACATATGATCGCGGTTTAATCAGATATGGTCTCTGTACGGCTAAACATTCCGCCCACCAAGGACACATATTTTTAGTCTTATTTATATTATAAAAATTTAATAAATATAAATATAATTCATGCAGAATGTAATAGATTTACGCTCGTATAGCGTAGGTTGTAACTATAAATAAACAAAAGGGTTAAGAGTACAGTTGTCTTCATTCTCTGCCATGGGGGCCAGTGATATCTATGATGTAGCCATCACTACACACTAAAAAAAACGGATTCAATAGGTTGCTATGTTTGTGCAAGTAATATGTTTCCCGTTGATAGGAAGTTACTTGACTTTTATATACGTATATATGTACCGTTTATTACAATAATAGCCTTTCCTCCAACCTTCCATCTGGGTTTCCATAAATGCAGTTTGGTAGGATTCTATGTTTTTCTACAATTTAATTTCTTGAAATTTGGTTAAGCCCCAGATGCTGTAGTACGAAATCAAGTAATAGACATGTTCGTGTGACAGTCATTTCACGCTCATGCGTACGTCGACTCATTCTACACAGAACGCCCAGTCTTTCATTGCTCTCTCCTGTACGAAGCTTCATCAAATAAATGGCAAGTGCAGTATTGGGCTGATGTTCTTCATGTGTCAAAAATGGGGTTTCTCTTATTATCTGCTCAAATTCGTCAAACGTCAAACCCAGGTAGGGTAGGCAGGTAGTATTTTCGAGTCCATCGACCGCACATTTTCAAAATCTATTGTATTTGGATTATTTTGAATGTGAGTTTGCAATAATTTCATCATATCAACAAATAATGCTCCCGTAAACTCATGGGACGAGTTTGGAGCATTAATTAAACGACGAACGATGACCAGTCATTCAGGTCCAAGTGTTCTCGGAAACTCTTGCGTTTGGTAGTATGTAAAAGTTTGATTGCACCAAAAGATCAAGCTTGATTGACTCCAGTATGCGACATAGGCCCTTAATGAGCGGCCCTAGTAGCGAGCTGCTCAGATTCAAAACATTACATGTGTGTGACTCACGTACTTACTGATAGATGTTTATGGCTTAAATAGTTACGTACAAATTATTGTTCATGTACCTTCATAGTTTGCTTATTTATATAATATGGGCAAATAGTATACGTGCCTGGATAATATACAAGAATAATGTATAATAAGTAAATACAAGTTATATTTAAGTGATTAAGGAGTGTTCTTATAGCGAATGTGAGTACCAATACAAACCAATGGTAAACAAACATGAAGCTGTATTAAGACTGTATGCATAAAATAAATAAAATAAAATAAATAACATCTACTCTCATCGACACATTAAAAAAATGCTAGCGTTGGATGGGTATCCTTTTCGGACTTTCCCGCGATCCCGGCAGGCATCGGTCCTAGCGGACCCCATCAGTTGTGCGGTCCTTATCGGACAGCGAGCTGCACCCTCAACCAACAATTGCGGCAGATATACTCTTCACCGTTTAGCTTTAACTGTAACAAATAAAAATGCTGAGATTAATACCTACAAGCGAGACGTATTCGACGCACCTCGATGTAAAAAAAGCGCACATCGACCGGTCGACCGACACTAAGCCGATTTAGCGAAAAATGACCGCGACAGTTGAGGGAATTAACCTTATAAAAATTACCTCTGTGATCTAGTGGTTTGAACACTTCGAACCACTAATCCGGAGGTCGCGGTTTCAAATCCGGTTGTAAAAATGTCTGCCGGTGTGATCGCATGTTGATGTTATTTCTTGTGAATGCTCTTGTCGTCATCTACGAGGGCGACACTGAAAGTTTTTAGAACTGGCCACTTGTAAACGACATAATAAAAAAAAGTTACAATTTTGAAAATGGAACTTTTTGCCAATAATATTGTGTATGTATTTTATTCATTTGTCATTTGTTTACGATTTGGTGGCAAATTGAAAATTGTCTGTGTCACATCAGCATGAATTTAACGCGAGAAAATTTTCATACAATGATTTTTTTCGTATAACCATTTTGGGACTCTGCACTATACAAATAACACGTATTATAGTTTAAAGTTAGTCGAACAAATTGTAAATACAGTAGGTATATAAGATGTATAGATTTTTAATAGATCCCTGAAAGATATGGAAAGATCTCACCAGGTAAGCTTGCGACTGGGTCCTGCAGTAGTTATTCCCTCGGACTTAAGCACTAGACCGCTCGCCTGAGATCAGGAAAGCTTAGTCCACAAACTTTTGTACTGTTTTAATGTATTTTTGGCGACATAAAGTTACAACCACAGCAAAACAAAAAAAAAACATTTTGATCTCGATGCACAGCTTGTAACTCTAGCTTGCAACATCTGGTGTGCACATTTCACTAAACTTATAACAAAAAAATTGACGGAGCACAATTGGGAGCGTCCGTGCTCTTCAACGACCGACGACCGAATCCCTCATGTTATTTATTAAGACTATAACGTATTTAACGCATTCATCTATGTTTGCACTTGTCCTATTAGCCATGATACTTGTCAGGATAAACTTAATTCATTGTTATCAATTACAGGTCGGAAGGTCACAGTCACTCCAACCACGACACTAAAATACTGAGGAAATTTAAATCGAAGAAAGTATTTACTTCACTATCACAAGCTGAAGACAAAAGTACAGAAAAACCTAAAGTTAGGAGAAGAAAAAGTGGGATTCAAAAGTCTGCCTAAACAACACCTTGTCTATGTAGGTCTCTATCAATATTGCATCTACGAGTACGACGCACTCTGGGCAGACAGCCTAGCTACCACCCAATACGAGAGATCAGTCCGAAATACTTAGAATACGTAAACATAATCAGCCTTTAATGGCCTCCTCTCAATGCGTGAGAGCGGTATGGTGGATTTATCATATCTTCGAATTTCTGGCTCTGAAAATTATGTGCATTATGTATTTTGAATAAATATTTATTATTTTATTTCAAGACTTTGGAAGTAGCCAGCGAATTATATTATATATAATTATACAAAATAGAGACTATCCACCTATGTTCCTACTTACCTTGTATCTGTTTTGTAGTAGTTGAAAAACTGACTTAAGTGTTATTATTGATTTATTGTACTATTTGCAAAGCATTCACATTATTAAAACTACGAATATTAGAACATTAGATTTATTGCCTTTTCATACGTCTCGGTTGCCGGGTATCCGGCGGCTAAGTGATGGGCATGTACGTGATCTTTCACACGTACCGGCGTAAGATAACCTACATGCCCATACAATTAGCCGCCGGGTACCCGGCACCGGCTATCCGGCAACCAGGACGTGTGAAAAGGCACTTATGCTACGGCTACATTGTCGCGAGCGAACTATAGGTAGGTACAGCCCGATTCATATCTACTGGCGGCTACATGAGGCGAGTCGCTGCGCAGTAACGAATTCATGTGTCAGCGGGGGTTAGGGGTGGAGTACTGCGCAGCGAGTATCCAACTTCCCAGCCGCCATTAAGTTTGAATCGAACTATACTTCGCGCGCTCTCTGTTTACAGCGAGACGGTCGAGCGGTCGGCAAGAGAGCGCGCGGAGTGCCTTATTTCACTCATTTACACAATTATGTATATGAATGAGCCGTAGATTATGTGATTTCAAATAAACGAAGTGCAATGGTCAGGTAAAAAAACATGTTCATAGTAGCAAAAATATGCATTATTTATAGAATAAAAATGTTTTTGAATAATTTTGAATGTATTAGAATATTGAGCTTGCTACCAGTACTCAGAGCGAAAAGACGTTTTCACGTAAAAAAAAAACAAGCTGCTCGCCTGGAAAAAGAAGTCCGTACTATCGATTTTTTTTATCGGTACCTCACCTACAATCGAAATTTTGCTTGAATCCATGAAATAAAACAGCTGTTGCATAACATATTTTAATTTTAATAGGAATAAAAAATTACTACAATTAAATAAAAGTAACTAAATTTGTAATAAACGCAATAATAAAATAGGATAAGTAAAATAAAAAAATAAAACTATGAAACCACATTGAAAAATGGACATATAAAACATTGAACAATAAAAATAAAATCAAAATAAATTACTAATTCTTAATAAAAAATCTATCGACATGTCAATTTTGGTTTCAAACATGATCTCAAACCTACGGTAGTGTCGCTATCATTTTTACTAAAGGACATAATCGCATGTCAAGTGCATGTATTTTTTTTTTTACGTATATTTTCGTAAAGCAAAAGAGAAAAATTTTGATCTATATGAACATATAAACGAGATGTAGCGAGACTCGGTGACGTCACACATGCTTTGTGAGGGAAAAACACTCGATTCATGCCATGATATATTAAGAGGGTTTACCCTAAAAGTTGGCAACGTCGCGTCGCAAATAACTGTTAAATATTGACCTGTTTTGATTCTTATAGCAATATTACTGAATAGAAATAAGAAATGTGGCTAACTAGCGAACTAGAATATTAATAATGAATTGCAATCATAACATTGAATTTGATGTTCTACCCATTTTAGGTGTAAAAAACGCAATTGGAAGTTTCCAAATAGATTTATTACATCTGAAACTAAACATTCGGTGTTACGATATTAATTATTGCATTTCATAATCAATATTCTAGTTCGCTAGTTAGCCACATTTTTTATTTCCACACAATAATATTGCCAAATTAATCAAAGCAGTGAAATATTTGACATCTATTTGCGACGTTGCCCACTTTCAGAATAAACGCTCTTGACATGGAAAGATATTCAGTTTTCTATGAACGTAAGTTTGACTTATTTGAACGCTTTTTACAGAATTTAACAGCACGGCTAGGGATTTTCACAGAGCTCCGCGCGCCTTGAAAACGATTTACGAAGTGCGTTAAAATCGATTTGAAAGTAGTTTTTATGAACGTACTAGTACATTTGTTCTTGTACTTTTGCAGAGGAGAATTGTTCGTAAGGCTTCTCCAGTGTTATATAGGTACTCTAATTTTGTGATGCAAGTGTGCCGTACTACACTAAAGTTGTAGCTACTCATAGGGAATATGCATTTTTCTCCATTTTATCAATAAATAAGAACATAAACCAAAGAAAAGTACTAAAAGTCAAAACTTCAGCAAGGGGCCATGGTCATTGACCCTCCTGTTCCCATATAACATTCAGTTTATTTTTTCTTGAGTTTGAACTGTTTTTCCATTTTGTCAGCTATAATTTTCGCGATTGAAAGTGATGAGGTAGCCCCTGGTGAGGGTGCATTCCTGCAATGTAGAACTCTGCTTCCTATCGCACCAGACGAAGGCTGAGAATCGAACACAAAGTCATCTACGAGAGTTCCTGGAAACAATAAACACACAAGGGTAAAGATACCTAAATGAAACCCCATGCCGTTTTAATACAAAACGAGGTCTAACTTTAGCCGAGCATAAACTTGAATTAGGTTTCTTCTACTTCTTACCCTTTCAGTAATTTTACCTCTGATTTTGATTTTCTCGTTTCTGTATAGGGTGAATCACCGACTTGCTAGCACTCCACCAAATAGCAGCACCTCGCGAGTAAGTAAAAATATCAGTTTCTCTTTTTGGTTGTTGTTTTAAAAGTAAAAAGTATACTAGGGAAATTCTACTTTATACAGTGGCAACATTTTCACTACTAATCTATAGTCATGAATAAAAAAAAGTAAGCATAAAAATTTACGGCAGGGTCGTACACACGGCTACACATCAAGCTATACATTTCCAGTATAAGCTGACCTCGTATTGTACTGAAATCCTATATAATGCTCCGATATACTCCGCTGCAGTTGTTAGTTTTTTTCGGCCATTTTTACTCATTGGAGGTAAGTTTGACGGTCAATTTATCATTCTGTTTCTAATGTTTTACGAGAATCGTAATGAAATCTTAGTTTTTGTACGTTTATTGAGGTATTTATAATTAGTTGTTATAGGATTTTAAAGATTTCCGTTATATTATTTCAAAATATGGGGTGCCAACATTAAACAGAAATCAAATGTATCAGCACCCATGCTGAAAATTTACAGATTGTTTAAAATTTTAGTCTTTTTCATTAAGGATTAAGAATAAACTCAAACTCAAACTCAAAGCATTTATTTCAAATAAACCAATTACAGGTACTTTTGAATTGTCAAGGGGTCGGTCAGTCAGAAATATGAAGCTAGTTGCCCATTCCAACGCGTAGTAGGTTCCTATGGAGAAGAACGGGCAAGAAACTCCACGGACACTCTTTTCAATCAGAATATTTTCACAAAATATTGGTTACATCATCTATTTTTGTAATTATACATGTGAGAACAATGTAAAAAGACGTGCACGTTAAAAGCGTCAGTAATAAAAATAAAATCAAAAACAATTAAAAAATTAAAATAAATTCAAATAAGCCGTGGCAGCTAAGAGATGACCAGTCCCCACTGACGGCGCCCGTTCACGAACATGACGCATGCATCAGCACCATTTAGCTCAACCATTTTGAAGGGAACTTAACGATCCAACACACACGCCACCACCAGCGAGACATTTGAGTGAGCATGACATACTCACAACCGCCAGGGCAAACTCAAGTCAATGAAAGACGTACCCAGTAAATGGTAACTGTAAAGTAGGGACATAGTGCTCACACATGTGCTATGCAATTATATAATACTAAGAGATTGAATTTATACAATCTAAAGATAGTTTTACAATCTTCAGCAGCTGCAACAATATTTTGAATGCTAAGCAATTAGTTTATGCGCCCTTGTGGAGCTGGACCAGCGCTGAGCCAAGCATTTTTGTCGTCGATGTAATCTCCCAACTTATAATATGCTTGGCAGCATAGTGTGCGTTTTATACAAGATTTAAATTTCGTTTCGTTCAATTGGAGTATGTGGGGAGGTATTTTATTGTAACATTTCAAACAGTACCCCATGAAGGATGAGTCTACTTTAGCCAGTCTGAAACCCGGTTGAATCAATTGGTCCCTATTTCTAGTCCTATAATTGTGTCTATCACCTCTTTTACTGAAAAGACTTAGATTTTTCCTAACGTACATGATGTTTTCATAGATATATTGACAAGGTACCGTCATGATATTAATATCTTTAAACAGTTCCCTTAGAGAATCGCGTCTGCGGAGGCCATATATTGCTCTGATGGCTCTTTTCTGCAGAATAAAAATAGAGTCGATATCTGCAGCCCGTCCCCATAGTAAAATACCGTAAGACATAATACTATGAAAATAACTGAAATAGACCAGCCTCGCGGTATCTACATCAGTAAATTGACGGATTTTTCTCACAGCATATGCTGCTGAACTTAGGCGTCCTGCAAGAGATGTTAAATGAGGACCCCATTGCAGCTTGGAGTCGAGCGTGATCCCCAAGAAAACAGTTTTATCGATGAATTCCAATTTCTCCCCATTCAATACTATGTCACAATCACTACTTTTAACATTCGGTAAAGCAAATCTAATGCATTTAGTTTTTTTCCCATTTAATACTAAATTATTAGCAGTGAACCAATTTTGGACCTGCAGTAGGGCGTTATTTACGTCGTCAAGATTTGATGCACGTCTATTTATCTTAAAAATTAGAGAAGTAGCGTCAGCAAATAACACCATTTGTGGTTGGTTTTTTAATAAATGGGGTAGGTCATTTACATATACTAAAAAGAGGAAAGGACCCAATATCGAGCCTTGTGGTACACCCATTTTTACTTTTAGACCGAGTGAATTGACCCAAATAAAAATAGTAATAACGAAATGATAAATATTTATTCAGTATTAAAATTGATAAAATGTTAACGTAAAATCTTAAAAATAATTTACAAAGGTATTATATTGTTAGATGCATACTAGGATAAACCTGTGTCACGGCGACATGAGCTCACACTGGTAATTGTAGGACAATAAAATTCTTAACAATAATTAGAAGTCTTGAAATAATTACAAAATTTCAGTAGGTACCTAATTCATTATTTTATACCTAGTTTACTTAAATACTATTTACCTTTTTTTATTTGGTGGGAAATTATCAAATAACTTCTCACGCTCAGGGCGGGAGGGCGTGTCAGACTCTTACTGACTAAAACCCACCTATGTTCCTTGACTAAACAGACTAAAACCCACCTATGGTCGACATCGCATTGTGTTCCACGCGCACCTCAGAGATGTCAGCACAACTGACGGAGTCCGCTAGGACCGATGCCTGCCGGGGTCGCGGGAAAGTCCGAAAGGGAGAGATATTAAATGCTAATAAATTGGCAATTTATTGGCATTTAAATATGATACAATGGTGCCGATTCTCTTGTCACAAATGCCTCTAAACTAGACAAAAATCACTAAAATTTAGTTTATTTACCTGTCAAACGACGATTTCCCATTCTGAAATAGACTAAAGTGACACAACTTAACTATATTTGAGTTTGACAGCACTAAGATAGTACTGTGTTTTTAATTTAGTGAAAATGGCAATTTTGCAAAATTTGACGTTTTTCACCTAAAATTTTGATTGTAAAAACCAAACCAGACTAAACCTGACCAATTTTAATCGCGATTAAAAAGGTGTGGGAAAAATACGTTGTCATGAACTAAAATTCACACCAACATCTCGACTTCACGTGCCAGAACAGTACTGTATTAATATTTTCTTTTGTTTATATCTCGAAAATGGTGCGTCCTATCGCAAAAATAATGAAAATTTGCACCCCCTATAGGAAACCCTTAAACCCCTAACACTTAACAAGTAGGTACTATTTTTTCATATTTTCCAAACAAAAATTTAAAAATTCCTTATAAAACATGTCGAGGCTACATGCGCTGCGCAACCTCTGGCTCTAAAAAAAAATTACGGGATACGGCAAACCACGGGTACCAAGTTTTTTTTTTTTTTTTTTTTGGATGGGAAATCATCAAATGACTTCTCCCGCTCTGGGCAGAGCGAGAGGGTGTGTCAGACTTTTACTGACTAAAACCCACCCGTGTTCCTTCCGTTGCCTGTGTGCCGGGGCCGCGTTATCCCTTTCGGACAAACCCGCAACCCCAGCAGGACGGGTACCACGTGGAGTCGCGATTGTCAAATTCGATTTTAATTGTGTCAAAATTATTTTTAAATTTACAGATTTGTTTTGTCAGAATAGCTTTAAATTCTCATAGCCAAAAGTAAGGAATTTTAGTGATAGTTTAGTTAGTTTAGTCCTGTGTACAAGAAAATCGGCACCATTGACAATCATCAATGAACAATTCGACAATGACAGCGCCTTTATCGGTAGCAGTAAGGGCGATTTTCGTAGTGCAAGTGTTACCACTGAAGTGCGGTTGACTGAATGTTGATAGGTAATACCTACATATGTTTTAGATTGAGGAAAGTTACATGCTCTGTGGATTGAGGTTCAAGGTAAGAAATATGTTTACCATTCATTTTTATCCAGTTTTTATTTATTTTTTAACCGGCCAAGTGCGTGTCGGACCACGCACAATGAAGGGTTCCGTAGTTGGGATGAATTTATCCCAAGAACAAACTTAAAATTGTGGTTGAAAAACATTTTCTCCCGTACGGAATGTATGTTCAAACTGCAAATTTAAGTTTATCGATTATTACTCGTTAACCTGTAAAGACTACTTATCGGTGATAGTTTTCCTATTAATTTCGTTATATATACTACTGCTGTAATTTTTTTCACAAATCCAAGTACCACCATTTTTGTGTTCCACGCGTGCCTCAAAGAGATGTCAGCACCAACCGACGGGGTCGAAAGACCATTGCCTGCTGGGGTTGCGGGTTTGTCCGAAAGGGATAACGCGGCCCCGGCACACAGGCAACGGAAGGAACACGGGTGGGTTTTAGTCAGTAAAAGTCTGACACACCCTCTCGCTCTGCCCAGAGCGGGAGAAGTCATTTGATGATTTCCCATCCAAAAAAAAAAAAAAAAAAAGTACCACCATTTAGCTGGCATGGGGGGACACTTGACTCAAACAAAAATTTTCACTTTAAAGTTTAATGTTTCGCAAACGGATCCGTGAATTGAAAAATGATTTTCACACACCCGAAATATTTTGGAACGACCTTTCCAACGACACCCCATACTATGGGATAGACGAGAAAAAAAAACATCCCCACTTTACATGTAGGGGAAGTACACAAAAAACAAAACTGGTTTAAATTTTACTACTTTGTCGGCGTGATTAATATGTATACCCATGCCATGGTCTAATAAAACAAGGTCTGGCATTCCGGGAATAACACATGCTTACGTCACTATCCTGTTGCCACTTTATTGCAACAAAACACGATTACGGAAAGATTTTCAGCCAACATTCTGTTAAAAAATATGTACAAAGCATTTAAATTGTCGTTTCGTCTGTCTAATCAAACAAAACAATTCAATTTAAACATAAACCAACGTAATTTTTAATTAAAACCTCATTATTTTGTCGGATTCGCACAGGTAATAAAGTGGTTGGGGAGTTATATTAGAACCTTCTGGTAACACAGATGTGATGACGTAGACTTGTGTCACCCACGTGACCACTGTGTCTCGGAATGCTATACCTGGCGAAGTATATTATTATACCATGACCCATGCCTAATTGCAGCTTTCTAGTACTAACCGTCTCTGAGCTAAGCCGCGGACAGACTGACAGACGGACATGGCGAAACTATGAAGGTTCCTTGTTTACTACGGAACCCTAAAAACGACAACCTTGTTTTCAGCAATACGTTCAAGATTAACATAACATAAGAACTTTACCTCAGTCGGAATAAGGTTTGAAATACAAAAACTGGCTGGTTAGAACTCGTTTTGTAACGAGACAGATTTACATTCAGTGGCAGTAAGCCCTCGTGCTCAAAGGCGACTTTTTTATATCGCTCACTGGATTTTCAACGCACTGCAATGCCCCCCGGCTACATTGTTATGATAAAGCGAACTAAATTCCGCGCGCTCTCTGTTACACAGCAAGACGTGCGGTGTGCGAGAGTGCGTGAATTGCTACACGGTCGCCAACCGCGTCCCGACAGAGGTGACCTTAACGGTTTACAACCGTGTCGATGATGGTTTACGATCAAATTTCGTTTGACCTTCCAACAACCATGGTTTAAAGAACTGCGCTAGCGAACAAGGGCGAAAAGAGGAGGTTGAGTCGGCGGCCCACCGTGAAGACCGTGTTGCCAGTCACTCGCTGTCAATCGTCGCGCTAAGCACACAGTACGTGTTACGAGCGCAAGTTTTATAAGTTGACCTATGTATTAAAAAGAGCAAAATGGCGGAAGAAAACTAAATTGTTATCGAGTTGATCGAGCTGTACAGAGACCTACCCGTACCCTGTATGTGGGATCTCAGCTGCGAACAGTACAAAGACAACAATCAGAAGCGCCTAGCTTGGGAGTGTTGGGAGGTTTCGTTTTCTAAATGGAAAACAATTGATCAAAACGCCATTGGGGCATCGGTCAAAAAAATCGCCATGACGTCTTTATTCCTCGATTATCACGACGGAATGGCATGTTGATGACCATGTACCAATTTTTTTTTAAACGTTGCCCCACACTAAGAATTTCTTCTTGTATCGTGGGTGCGTTTACAAACATAGAAATTCACATACACTAACAACCAGACCCGGAACAACTACTTGCAGATCATACAAATATTTGTTCCGTGCGGAGATCGAACCCGCGACACGTTACGCAGCAGTCGATCGCTCAGCCACTGCGCCAACCGTGTCGTCAAAGTTGAAACGGGATTACTGCTTGATTTTGAATGTCATATGCCCGATGGCCTTAGAGTAGATATAAAACAACAAATGTGATGTCGAGATTCGGAGATTTGTTGTTAGCTGCGTTCGCACTGTCTAGAAACCTTAGAGTATATAACACTGCAGAAGCCTTACGAACACTTCCCCTCTGTAAAAGTACAAGAACAAATGTTCTAGTACGTTCATAATAACTATTTTCAAATCGATTCTAATGCACTTCGTAAATCGTTTTAAAGCCGCGGGGAGCTCCGTGAAAATGCTTGTGCTGTTAAATTCTGTAAAAAGCGTTCAAATACGTCAAATTTACATAAAGAATTGAATAACCTTCCATATGTTGAACTTTTTATATGATATTTAGTCATGTTTTTATTGAAATTTAAAATCTTAACCTCATTACATTTCGATTTTTCATTCGATTCAACCATGATCCAATATAAAACGTAGCATGAATCGAGTATTTTCCTCACATTGCTTCTGTGTCGTCACCGAGTCTCGCTACATCTCGTTTTTATGTTCATAAAGATCAAAATACTTTTCTTTTGCATTACGAAAATATAAGGTAGGTCTGCCGAATTCCGCCTAGAGGCTAATTACGCCTATGCTAAATAGCTCGGGTTACATAATAGATAAAATCAAACTTAATACCTACGCATCAAGGATCATACATCCCGCAACAACCCCGAGTCGCGCCTGAGGCGCTCGCCACTCCGCAACCTAGTAGTTGACTGACATACGTGGTGAGTAGTCACAGTGCCGTTTTTAACAACAGAGAGCGGGAATTTTGCGGTAAGTTTTTAATGAAATTTATAAGTTTAGTTGTAAACTTTATGACTTATTTGTTAGTATAATTATTCTACCGTTCATAACCAATGTTTCTATAGTATTAAGCAGTCGATTTTCCATTATATTTTAAACTTATTAGAAGTGTCCTCGGCGGCGGTAATTGCGCCTAGGCGTTATTACCCATACCAAATGCTGCCATAGGCGCTTTTAACCATCTCGTGAGCTTGTCATAAAAGGACTTTATTTGCACATTATGAAAATGAATTGATTGATCCGCGAAATGTAATTCATTGTTTATATAAAGTTTAAAATATAGTAATAAGTTACCGATGAACTTTTTGTGCAACAGTAATATAAATAAATAATAAGTTTATTGTTTTAGGTAAATAAATATGTCAACTGCAAATAAAAAGCGTGTCTCATGGACACAACGTGATTTAAAAGCTGCTGTTACTGCTGTTCAGACAATCAGGTAATCCAGTTATAAAGCAGCTAGTACTTATAATATCCCTAGAAGAACTTTACGAGATTATTTAAAGAGTAGAATGTCCAAACAAAATTTAGGTAGAATATCAATATTTACTAGCGAACAGGAACAAGATTTTACCCTTCTGGAATATTTTATGTATGTTTTATGCTTTCGACTTATTGGCACGTCGATCCAATAGACATTCAACGGATAGGACTATCGTTGCAATGGCTTTTCAGCGAAACGGACGCTCGATCTAATGGCGATTCGAAATTGTGGGACATCGATGCCTTGGAATTTCGGCAATTCAGACGTTCGATCTGATGACTTCGGGGAATTAGCCATCGGGCATATTATGACATTCGAAATCAAGCAGTAATCCCAGTTGAAACAGCTCTGCTGGTCGCTGACCAAGGTCACTCCCTGTGGGGACGCGGTTGCCGACCGTGTAGCAGCCGCTTCAAGCTTCGGCCCAACAGAGTGTATTTTTGACGCGCCGGGATTCACTCTGTGGGATTCGCAATACTTGGCTCACCGAGAGTTGAAAATTTAGTTGGCTATAAAAAAATCAATTCTATTTTTAGTAACCTTGTCAAATTATTTACATAAACCTACTAGAGAAGCTATATGGCACCTATTCTCATTAGGTTTAGTTCGTTCGCAAACTCGCGTACGCGTACGTTTTGGGCCACATTTACTGCCGCTGAGTGTAGTTTGTGATGTTAAATTCTAGGCAAAGATTTCATACTTACCATCTTTTTTCATTGCCTGTGCTCTTACACCAGAGGGACCCCTCTCCACATCAGCAGTTGTAATTTCTTGAACATACTTTTGTACCTGCTTTACTTGCAGTGATATGAATATAGATCTAGTAAGTTCTATCATACCAAAGATTGCATATTTCAATGCCAATTTACGGAAACCAGAAAATGCTACAATGTCTTTCAACTCTCTCATGTTGATATCACTATATCTGAAAATATAACAGATTTACAAATAATCAGGTCTTTATGATGAACTTTGTATGTGTTTGTTTAAAATATAATATATATAATACTAGCTTTTGCCCGCGGCTTCGCCCGCGTGGATGTCGGAACATATCCCACGGGCACGTACTACCGGGATTAGATACCTAATAAGTCAGTCATTTATTTCAAATAGGCCCTTGCAAGGCACATATGGACGACAAAAATTACAAAAAAAAATATTGATTCTAGTCGCCCCTTCCAAAAGATAGTTTTAGTATGGAGAAGAAATGGGCAAGAAACTCCACCGTTACTCTTTTAAAATATTTTGTATATGTAGGTACATTAGTTATATAATTATATGTGAAGACGATGCATCTAAAAATAAAAAAAAATATTACTATACCACAATAGGTAAAAAGAATTTTAAAAAAAGCAACAACAGATAAATTAATTACTTATGTGATAGATACATAGTTCTCACATATTTACAAACATTGTAAAAGTAGACGATTTTCCTAAAATTTTACAGTTAATAAGTCAGTGTGTAATAGCCGAGGAAAAGGTCATTGAGTCCCACCGCTGCGCCCGCGTTGTCGTCAACCATCATTACTTTGTTACGCGTAATTTTGAATCTGTGATCTTTTAAAGTATTCATTTTAATGATATGATGTCAAGGCATATTTTAATCAAAATTTAATGCCCAATTTAAATTACATATTTTATTGGTCATGGATAAATATACGAGTAATACCGGTCAAAATAGCTTCGGAAATAACAACGAAATTTTTATTTAATTCTGAAAGATAAAAATGGTTACTGAAGGTCATCCTTAGAAGATGAACATATTTTACTACGCTATCGCGGACCTTTTTGTTGATTTTTTTAAGTTGAACCATTCTGTTTTACATAATTTTTATGTATCTCTTACGGCTTACGCGGCGCACGCCAGTAAAGCTCCCAGTCGGCGTGATTTTTTCCGATATCTTTAACAATAAAGAGTATTGGATTGTGTTGTCACTGTAAATTAACCTTAATAATAATTAATATCCTTCATGAGATAAAATTGACTAGATGACATCTATTTATTGTAGTGTGCGTACGTAAATTTTTCCGCTGCGACTCACACACGCACACCTTATTGTACCTACCTATATTGCATTTTATAATGCTTTGTATTTCCACAGTTTTAGTTTTGTTAAAATACTCGTATAAGGCTTATTCTCTTATGTATAAGTGACATCAACATGTTTTCCCATTTTTTGTTATCATAACACACATATTCTTAATATGTATTGATGGAATTACTTACTTGTATCCTTCTTTACAGTAGGCTAATATGGCATTAGGCCCCAGTATGACGCGACCATCTACTCGAGGGGTAATATGGACACCCAGAAATGGAAACCTTAGGTCAGGTACAGGATAAATGTTTGTATTCATTAAAATGTCATGACGTGGAAGTAGGTATAGGTATTCACCTCTGAAAGGAATGATCTTAGGCTCTTCAGGGCATCCTGTTAATACTGCTACTGTATCTGAATGTAAACCACAGCATGTGAGAACATACTTTGCTGAAATCCTTTGACATTTCTCATCTGATATAATGACAGGATAATTTGGATCCACAGATTCCAAGAACTTCTTAACTTCAAAATTGAGATAGGATGTCCCACCACACATATTGAAATCATGAACATAAGATTCTGTAACCTCAGCCCAGTTTACAACTCCAGTGTGAGGTGACCATATTGCTTTTAATCCTTTACAAAGAGGTACAATCTGTCTTATGCCATTACCATCAATTAATTCCATGTCTTTCACTCCATTTTGAATTCCACGGTCATATAGACCTAGCAATATAGGTACTTCGTGCCTTTCAGTGGCAACAATCAATTTGCCATTTTTTAAATATTTTAGGCCCTTCTCATCCATGTATTTATAGGCCAAATTTAAGCCTTCTACACATAACTTTGCCTTTAGAGATCCAGGTTTGTAATAAATTCCAGCATGAATCACACCACTGTTATTTCCACTTTGATGGCAGGCAAAACGATTTTCCTTTTCAATTAAGGCAATATTTAAATTTGGATGTCTCAACATAAGCTCTCTGGCAGAGGCACTACCAACTATACCACCCCCAATGACAACTATATCATATTTTTTTGAAGCTTGTTTCGAATACCTGTAAGGCAATGAATTATAATGTATTACTCGTATTTATTTAAAAACAATACACTCGTAAAATATAAGGACAAAAACTATAATAGATATGTATTTTTCGGTAGTAATTTGTTTTTTTTTTTTCATAAAAAACCCCATACTTAAGTGGAAAATTACAGACAAATTACAAGGCCGGACGAAGGGTCGAAACGCCGGACATGTCTGAACAAATCCGGACGGAAAATCCAAACCCTATAATGTATAGAATTAAAGATGGGTCAATGGGGGTTGGAGTGTACGTAACGGGGCACTGAGGAAAAAAGACTCCGAAACTTTTAGCAAAAAAAAAATTTTTTCGCAAATCATTTATTTTCTCGATTCTAAAACACCAAAATAGAAGCCTAAAAGCATTTTGGTGATTTTTGTCTCCGATCAGCCGTTTGTCGTAAAAATGATATCGAAGGGATCGGTACAAAATGCAATATTAGTGTACTAGGAGAATTTAGGATGCAAGAGCGAGCGAAGCGAGCTAAGCACATGGGGCACCCCGACTCGTACAGGTTAGGTTAGAAGGGGATGGCGGGGTCTGGAACCGCCCGTCATCCCTATGGTGGTAATTTTTTTTCAAACCTCCCAGAAGTAGGAGCTCCGCTAAGCGGGGTCCGTTGATTACGCCTTATTATTATTCCTATTCAGAAATAGGAGGCCTCGCCACGACTTGCTAGCAGCATGATCGGTACCTGCAATTGACAAGCCGAATTGCGGATCTTGACTCTTTGAATTTTGAACTTGACCTCAAGGTCAATGACACTGAGGTCAAGGTCAGTGACCTTAACAGAATCGCGGATCTTGACTTTTTGAATTTTGAACTTGACCTCAAAGTTAATAACCCTTTTTTTTTTTTTTTTTTCAAGATGGGAAATCATCAAGTGACTTCTCCCGCTCTGGGCAGAGCGAGAGGGTGTGTTAGACTTTTACTGACTAAAACCCACCCGTGTTCCTTCCGTTGCCTGTGTGCCGGGGCCGCGTTATCCCTTTCGGACAAACCCGCAACCCCAGCAGGCATTGGTCTTTCGACCCCGTCGGTTGGTGCTGACATCTCTTTGAGGCGCGCGTGGAACACAACGCGCCGTCGACACGGGCCTGGTCCTTATCGGACGGCGAGCTGCCCATTGCTCACCGTCCGCAAGCCCGCGCCTACGGTGGCCGGAAGTCGGCTCTCGACTCCCGACGCCCGGGGCGTCTCCTGCGGCGACTAGGGCCGCGAGGGCGTGCAGCTAGCATCTCCCTCGCGCGCTCCGCCTCCTCCTTCGCGAACATAGCTGCTTCGCAGAAGGAGGAAAGTTAATAACCTTGAGGTCCCGGTCAATGCCCTTAAGGTGTCCCATCGTGTTCCCCCACCCTACTACTCCCGCATCCCAACGGGTCCGGAAAGTTTGATTAGGTGATGGTTTTAGGTGAAATTTTTCTTAGTGCAAATTTTACCAATAAAATTGAACACGATTAGCATATCTTAACCGAATTCAAGACCTGTCAGTGTCAATATGCCACAGAAAATGATGACACTGACAGCCCTTAACCGCTAGAGGCCCAAACGGCGTTTATATGCTGATCGCGTTCAGTTTCATTGGTGAAATTCACCCTTAGCCTTTTTTTCATAGTGCACCGTTTCGTATCCACTGACCTCAGTGGGTCGTCTTAGGGTCAGTACACACCGAAACGCATCGTGAAATCGCTGGCAGCGGCACGCCTAACTGCGCAACGAGATACAGCGCGGCGCAGCGGAACGTGACTACGTTCGACGATCGACGCGAGCTCCCGCCGCCCCCGCCAGCTGATAGTAAAGACAAGTCGCCACGACTGCTTCAGCCTGCGCCCCTCTTGCACGCCACGCCTACCGGCGTAGCAACACTGCGTCGTGATGCGCCGCGAGGCATTTCGAAGCGCAGCGCAGCGTAGCCCGACGACGCTGGACATTTTCGAATTATCTCAATTAAATGTGTATCTTTTTGTGTAGTAAATAAAGTTATACAATCTTCAAAAGTGCACGCAGCATCGCTTCGCATCACGTCTCGGCGTGAACTGATCCTTAGGGGTTTAAAAAAACCCTAAAATATAAGAGTAGATGAAGATGCAATTTGCACAATAGCCTCTGATTTTAATTTTCTTACCTCCGATATGTTTCAGCATTAGATGATACTGGAAATAACTTTCTTGCAAAAGTACCAGTAATTGAATTATCTGATTTCATAGCTGTCATCTTGGAAAAACTTAAGTGATAATAAATACGCATAGCTATGGCAATGTACTGTACATATACCTACGACGCTAGAGAATAAATCTGCAATTACAGGCACTTCAAAGATAAGATTTTATGTAGAGAGTAACAATTAGATACATGAAAATAAAACGCATAACTTCGCACTAATACGGTCCTAGTAGTAAGTAATCAGAAGCAAAAGTAATGAACACTTTAAAAACATCAGTAAAGTAATGAAAACCACCGAGCAAACTCAAAAATACAAAAAACACAAAAATAAACTTTTAAAAATCAAATTAAATTCGTAGCGTGTCAAGGACGCATGACTTTAATGACTCTGACACTGTCAGTCAGTGTCAATGTCATGTCACCATTTTCCGTCAACAACTGGGGTGAGGGGGTGCGTTCATTACCCGACTTCGACATTGCAGAAAGGAGGGTTATGATTTTGACCGGTATGTATGTACGTATATATGTATGTATGTATGTATGTATGTACGTTTACAGGGTTGCAGTGACATCGACGCGAAAACTGATCCCTCCATCCATCTGTCTGTCAGCGGGCTGTATCTCATGAACCGTTACACAGTTGAAATTCTCACAGATTGTATATTTCAATTCCCGCTATAACAGCAAATAATAATAATAATAATTAAATAAAGTAAAAAAAAACCAGCCAAGTGCGTTTCGGACCACGCAAAATGAAGGTGAAATATAAAAAAAAAAAAAACTGCTGTTCCATAGAAAAGTGCAATACCTACGCGGTCAAAATGTATGAAACAGCAGATTTTTTTAAAATAACCGACGAATAATTTCAACGCCCCCTGGCGTTGAAATTATTTGTCGGTTCAGAATCATGTACCGAATCCATGGTATCAGTTTTCGCGTCGATGTCCGTCCGTCAGTATACGTAGGTCTGCGTTCACTTGGAGCTCTAAAAAAAATCAAGCTTCTTAGTCTACTCAATAAAAAAACGGCCACATAACCGCTATATTTTGATACTCCCAAATAAATCAAAACTTATAGGATACTTCCCGTTGACCTAGAATCATGAAAATTGGCAGTAAGCAAGGTCTCACAGCACAATAAAGGAAAAGTCCGAAAATTGTTAATTTGATGTTATTTTTCATAGTCTTACTTATGTCTTATGGGATTCTTCTCTGGGGAACCTGTGCGGAAATTAATACTATCTTTGTTCTACAGAAAAGGGCTGTTCGAGCCATTTACAACCTAGGTCCAAGAGATTCCCTTCGAAAGAAATTCAGAGAGATAAATATTCTGACTGTAGCCTCATAACATATATTTGAAAACCTTTTCAAAAATATATCAAATTTTAAGAAAATGTCAGATATTCATAGTTTTGTAGCGGTATCTATATCGCTGCAATCGAAGTACGCATCAAAGACCTGACGTCACACGACATCCTGACGTCACACAAATCCTGCATCGCGCAATTAGAGTTTACCGCGCGATGAACATATTTATTTATTTATATATACTTTATTGTACACCACAAAAATACATAGCAAAAAAAAAATACTAATCAAACACTACAAAATATACAATGGGCAGCCTTATCGCTTTCCGCGATCTCTTCCAGGCAACCTTAGAATGGACAGTGATTTACCTGGACATAAAATGGGGCTGTCGTTGGTGCAAATTATAAGTATACAATATACTAGAATAGATACATAGATAAATACATATCCTAAATAATAGATACATAAATATATACATACTCGTACTAAATATATACGTATAAGCAGCGAAAAAATAAAATGAATACTATAGATAATTACAGTTATGAGAACAAGATCACAACGACAAGTAATGTTCCTTCACGAGCCTCTTAAACACAGGTAACGATTGCGCACGCTTTATTTCAACTGGCAATACATTCCATAAACGAGCAGCCTGGACAGTGAAGGATTTGTCGAAGAAAGTTGTGGAATGTATAGGCATATATACAAGCTTCCCGACTTCAACCTCTGGGCAGTTGCCCGCCAGACACGACACCCGTCTGGTCGGAGGATCCTCCCTTTTCTATGGGGGATGAGTGATCTTTACACCCTGTTCCTCATACCCCTAAATTGGTGACCCCGAATATGAACGTCAACGCAGCCTTCGTGTAACTACTTCAGCGTGACGTCATCATCGTCATCACACGTCGGGGTCACCAATTTAGGGGCATGAGGAACAGGGTGTAAAGTTCACTCATCCCCCATACAAAAAGGGAGGATCCTCCGACCAGACGGGTGTGATGTCTGGCGGGTAACTGCCGAGAGGTTGAAGTCGGGAAGCTTGTATATATGTTTATCGCCCGGTAAACTCTAATTGCGCGATGCAGGATTTGTGTGACGTCAGGATGTTGGGTGACGTCAGGTCTTTGATGCGTAGTTTGCATGTAGCGATATAGATGCCGCTACAGTTTAAATACCAAGAATAAACTCAACCTTGCTGTACATCGCAAAAGTCTCCATAGAGTAGGCAACTCGTTTATGGGTTGGGTCGCTTTTACAACAAACATCCCATTGACATTCGAAGCTTACCCATAAACGATTTAAAAGCTGTATTAGAGCAGTGATAGCCTAGTGGTGTGACCGTCGGACTGCCAAGTCATAGGTCTCGAGTTCGAACCCAAGGCACGCACCTCTGACTTTTCGGATTTATGTGCGTATTGTATAATTATCACTTGCTTTAAAAACGGTGAAGGAAAACATCGTGAGGAAACCGGCATGCCTGAGAGTTATTTCTTGACGGCCTGTGAAGCCAAGTCAGAGGCCCATGGGCGGCTTTAAAACTTTGACACGGTTAGCTACTAACCACACGAAAAGAAGAATATTAGAACCAAACTTTGTAAAAAAGGGTAATATAAAATTTCAGATCATTTAGAAGATAAAAAAGCTTGGGATTGAGCTGCTCGCTCTGCTAAGCCTTGTGAAAACCATAAAACTTGACATTTTAATTATTCATCACAATAAATCAGTTTTATGTACGAGTACACATTGACATTGTTGAAAATTATATTCAAAATGACACGATTACTTTGTAAAGTATTATATTATTTTAATTATTGTGAATGTGAGTCAAAGTCAAAGTCAAAGTCAAAGTCAAAGTCATTTATTTGCTTTAAATGCGGTTACAAAGGTGTTAATAAATAAGTATTGTGCGATGACACATTTCGCCATATTTTGGCATGCAAATGAGGTGAGGACTATGTGGATATGTTTTTTTTTTCTTTCTCAGTTAGTTTTTATGATGATCTGTCAGTTTGAGTAGTTGATGCGGCCTGCCCAAATATCCTTTCTTTGGTATTGTTCGTCGAGTTGAGCTCCATGTTCCAAGTGGCACTGACTGGACAGTCCCAGGGTGTGTCCCGTCAATGCATAAGTTTTTTTTTTCGACCTACGCTATCGCAAAGGTATAAAGATTTGCGTAATTTTACACATATTACGCAAAAGGTAGAAACACTAGAATTGCGTATCATCTTGAAGGCTCTACCGCACTTTGAAGTTTTGTAAATTGTACGTTTTTACAGACCTAAACCGTATGCCTAAAATAATACAAAAAATTGGTTTAAAAGGTATTTTATTATTGAAATTAGTGAAACAAAGCACTAAAGATAAAATAAACTAAAATAGAGCTTATAATCAATCAACTTAGAATTTTAACTTATTTTTGTGTCCAAATTTGGCATTTCTGCTCGAAATACTGTAGAAGTAGCGTCAGTTACACTTTATGAGATTTTCTGTTGCTTACTGAGACACATCACACACACAAACACACACAAGTTTAACACATCTTTCCAAAGATTGTGTTTGACAAGGAAAGTAATAGTAAGAGAAAAAATAAATAATGAGAGTCTTGTGTTTTCGTCCCCCAAAGTAAATGCTTTTTAGAACAATACCTCCAATATCTTTTGAAGCTTCTGTTCGGGCTTTAGATACACCTCTGTAGATCTTCTCTCTTATCAATAGCCAGAGGTAAATCTTCGGTAGAACTCAAGTCGATGTCAGCCAAAACCGCAGAAGCAACAGCAGCAGCAGATCGCGTCGATATTTCTATCTATCACAGACCTTAGCAACTGTTGGCAATGGCTATGTATTCCGATTCGCCGTTGAAGTCGCTGGTGTCTCTGTCGAGTGCGCGTTTGTCGGGGATACATTATTGGAGTTTAAGTAAGGATCCATAATAAAAAAATAAAAATAAAAAATAGCCTGTCACCCGGGGATTAAATAAATGGGAAAATGGCAACATTTACACTGATTACCCTCACTGACAGTGACAGTTGTTTTATTTATTTTTATCTGTGTACATTCTTCGAGTAAATGAACGCTTAAAGTTTGATGGAATCAATTATTGTAAAAACTTGTTTATTAATTGACTTGTGTGGTTAATTTCTCATTAGTAATAAGTAAAGTGGACTTATATTGTTGCTCCAAATAAGATGGTTCAGTCACAGTTCTCGCTGTCCTGGGATTCTTACAAGTCCAGCATTTGCAGTGGATTTAGTGCTTTGCAACAGGTAAAATTTACTGTGTATCTAACTAAACTTGTATTTGAACGTTTTGATGTAATCTAAACATGGTAAGTTTATCGTAGCTTGATCTCTCAATACCACAGTATTAGTCAACTTGTAATAAAATTTTCTATTATGTAGCCTGTATCTTCTATTGTTTAGGTTAGTAAAGGGCCTGAATGTTATGTGGGATCATTTGTGTTCTTAAATATTTCAGAATGGAGAGTTTGTAGACATGACCATAGCTGCTGATGGACACTTTGTGAAAGTTCACCAAGTATTAGTGGCGCTAGCTAGTCCTTATCTAAAGGACCTTATTACTTCCGCACCTTGTCAACATCCAGTTATATTCCTAAATGTAAGTGACAATTATGATGATTTTAATGAATCAATCAATCTGCCTAGCCTTCTCCCAACTATATTGGGGACGACTTCCAGTCTAACCAGATGCAGCTGAATACCAGTATTTTACATGGAGCGACTGCCTATCTGACCTCCACAACCCAATAACTAGGTAATACAATACCCCTTGGTAAGACTGGTTGTCAGACTTTCAGGCTTCTGACGACCCGTGATGACTGTCAAAGATCTATGAATGACAGCCGGGCCGGGACCAACAGCTTAACATGGTTTCCGAGACACGGAGGATTCTCGGTATGTAAAGATGGTCACCCATCCTTGGGCCAACCCCGGCAAGCATAGCTTAACAGCAGCCGCTATTACTTAGCCACAAGCTCTGAATATTAGCAAATTATTATATTAGCAATGAATATTCTGGGCAATATAAACTTGTCATTGTGTGTAGTTTGCAATCAAGTACATCTCTCAAAGTTATTTTGTGTTTGTGAATTATTATTTTAATGTTATTTTTATTAATGCAAATTTTATGATAGAAGTTTGATTTAATTAATGTCTGTTACTGTTAACAAACAAAATTTGATTGAAAAAACGAAAAAAATAATGGAGACTGAATATCACAGATAGAAACAGCAAAAGAGAGAACATACATCCACAAATCTTGAGCTGGAGACAGATGTATTACCCGAAGAAGTAGATATAGCTATTAAAACTCAAAAGGAAGATAAACCCGGTCCAGATAGCATCAATAACAAACAAACATGAGGAAATATGGCAAGCGCTTTAAAAACAAGGTGTCAAAAGCAAATACATTAGGGTTCTGAAAAACATACGAAAACAGCAAAGCCAAAATAAAATTAGAGACAAGGGGAGGAGATAAAAATAGAAAGAGGTGTTCGTCAGGGTGATCCTGTATCACCTATACGTTTTACAGCGGTCCTGGATGAGATATTTCACCGACTGGATTAGGAGAAGTGTGGATTCTCCATCAACGGAGAGAATTTGTCGCACCTACGATTCGCCGCGACTTGATAATCCATCAACAGATGGTCTACAAGCACTGCTAAATGAGCTAGCAGCCACAAAGTAGGTTTAGTTATGAACACCCAAAAAACCAAAGCAATGACAAATGGGAAGCAAGAAACTATCTGCGTCAATAACAACACTATTAGAGGGCGTCGGGTAAATTCCCATTTTGGGTAAATATCGGGTATTTTCCCGGGAAAATACCCAAATCGTGGGTAAATATATTTCATAACAGTAATGTTAATTTAAGATGTGTGTGCGTACTTCTAATTCTCGAACTTTGACTTTATTAAATTGATTTTATATTAAAGTGAAATAAAAAATTTATTATTATGTAATTTACTTAATAAAAATCTTAAATTCACTGACAGACAACGTACACCCCAAACCCCTGGGTGTACCCACATGAAGCAAACTGCTCAAGCATATAACGAAAATTAGCGCTATGGATTTTTGAAAATTTATCCTGTTAAAAGGGTTAATAAGGGATGAAAGATAGTATGCAATCCGACATTTTACCGAAAGGGAATCTGAACGTACGGTTGTAAAATTTATAATAAAACATTAGGTGATAAATAAATATTTTTACAGGGTTTTATCATAATATCTAAATAATATTTATTATCAACTCAGCCTATCGCAGTCGCTTGCTGGACATAGGTCTCTACCACGCTGCGCCACAACACTGTCCTCCGAGACCACAACACTGTCCTCCGAGACGAGAACACTTGACGAAGTTTTCCAAACGTTACCCAACCCAACTGAATCCTTCTGTCGGGTTCTGTCTCAAAGTTATGTCTACCGAGCTGGATGAATTGTCCCACGGTAGACATACTCGTTCACAACTTCGAGAACTGACCCTTCGGCGTGGATTGGACTCGGCAAGACGTGTGAATTGTACCATCGAAGAATTTCATATCTAAGCAATTTGAAAACAAAATCCCGTGAACGCGATGACCACATCTGTTACCGCCCCGGTTCTATGGCGGCCGAGCACTGCAAGCAGAAATAGTCCTTACGGTGTATAGATATGAACTTCTTCGATGGTACATGTCTCGTCTTGTCCAAATTCATGGTGAGACCAACTCGCCGAGAGGCTCCATTTAGACTGCAGCATCTGGTGTCAGTTGGACCAGCAACTCAAACGATATCATGAGAAAAGCAAATGTGTGAGATGTACGCGCCGTTTACGTTGATACCCTATCCCATTCCAGCGTCTTAAAGACGTCCTCCTACACTTCGAAGTAGCGCCAGTCAATTCGACATCGTTGCAGAGAGGCTTTCTCGTAGTCCACAAAAGCAATAACACACAATCCCACAACGGCTGGTTGTACTCTTCGGCTTCTGTACAATTTGCCGGACAGTATGGATGTGGTCTACGCCACTGAAGCCTTTTAAAATTCCGGCTTATTCTGGTTGCTGGAACTCGTCAAGTCTCTTGGCGAGACGGTTCGTGACGACCTCGAGAATAGTTTGTACGTATATGTGTGGTTCAGAAGTGAGATGGATCTATAGTTCTTCAGCAAGGGTTTGTTACCTTTTTTGAAGAACAGAACCACCGCACCTCTACTCCGGCGTTGTTATGGTGTTCATCTTCATCTTCAATTCCGTATTCATATTTTTTAAGATTGCAATTGTTACACGTGTCATACGTACGAAATTTTAGCTGCCTTTCTGGAGTTAGTCGGTTTCGCTTAGCGTAGTGCACGTGGCCGAGAACACAAAATGATAATTGTGCTGCTGCCGAGGTACATGTCTATTATACTGAGAGAACTTGACGCAAATATCCCTTTCCACCAAACCATAGGATCCATATCTGTTACATTTCTCCATATAAATGATATTCCTCAAAAACCTTCCCTGGCCTTGTAGTTTGCCAATTCGGTCATTATATGTATATTTACATAAAACTTGGTGCACGCCCACTCTTGTTATTTCAAATATCTTTGTCTGTCATTGTTTTTTTTTTTTTGTACACTTAGATGTGTATTTATTACAAAATTTAAAATAATGATTAGAAAGTAAAAATACACGAAATGCAAAATAAATAATAAATTATATCGTTGATTCAATTTGAGTTCAACGGATGTCTCTTGATTAGACAAGATTGACATTATCTGTCACTTGTGCCACTTGGATTTAGTCATGGTATAATAATATACTTTGCCAGGTATGGCATTCCGAAACACAGTGGTCACGTTGGCGACACAAGCCTACGTCATCACATCTGTGTTACCAGAAGTTTGTAATAATAACTCCCCAACCACCTTTATTACCTGTGCAAATCCGATGAAAAAATGAGGTTTTAATTAACAATTACGTTGATTTATGTTTAAATTGAATTGTTCCGTTTGATTAGACACACGAAACGACAATTTAAAAGCTATGGTTTCTGAAAATCTTTCCTTAATCGTGTTTTGTGGCAATAGAGTGGCAACTGGATACTGACGTAAGCATGTGTTGGTCCCGGAATGCCAGACCTTGTTTTATTAACCCATGGATTTAGTCTCTTTTTCGTAATTTTCTTTTCAATTCGTCTATTTTTAATAATCTGCTAAGTTTATCCATTTTTATCAGGTTTAAAATAACAACAATAACAATTTAACACATAAATTTTAAATTTTTCACGCATAGAGGTCTGTCAGATCAGAATAGGCAAGTGTCAAAGTATTACTACTAAAAAAATTAATACCCATCATCTGGGAATTAACCCGGGTAAAGACCCGGTATTTACCAAAATTTAAATTAACCCGAGAATTTACCGGGTATTATCCCATCTCTAAACACAATTGACTATGTCGACGAATATGCCTACTTATGCCAAATTATGTCACCAATAGATCACCTCAAAATATATAGATCGACGTATAGGAAACGCATGGAAACAAACACATCTAAAAGAGATTATGAAAAATAAAGAAATTGACGACATGGATGGCGCAGTGGCTGAGCGATCTACTGCTGCGCAACGTGTCGCGGGTTCGATCCCCGCACGGAACAAATATTTGTATGATCTGCAAGTAGTTGTTCCGGGTCTGGGTGTTAGTGTATGTGAGTTTCTATGTTTGTAAACGCACCCACGATACAGGAAGAAATTCTTAGTGTGAGGCAATGATTAAAAAAAAAAAAAATGATACGACCATAAAAAGGAAACTGATACTTGTATTCAATCCTGGGCAACCTCTAAAGCCCATAACAGAAAACATGCCAAATCGCTATCGAAAGGATGTTGGAGAAGAGGCTATCTGATAGAATATAGAATAAGGACTACAGTTTTAAAGAAACACACAAGAACAAAGAATGTGACTTTAACTATAAGAAAGCTCAAATGGAAATGGACAGGAAGGACATACAATCATAGGAAAGGAAAAATGGTCACAAACATTATGTACTTACTGGTTTATAAAAGACAAGAAGCGGAAACGGGGTAGGCCATTCAGAAGATGGGCAGATGATATAAGGGCTGTAGCAGGCGTTGCATGGACGAGAGTCGCTAGGGATAGGGAGAAGTGGAGGCATTTGGAGCAGGCCTTTGTCAACAGGGGACATACAGACGGGGGTGTCGGGGCAGTTAATTAATTCTAAGTACCTAATATTTATCCAAACTATCAACTAAGCAAAATATAACCAACTAATGTACTTCTTATAACTCTGAATAAAGGCTTATATTATTATTATATTATTACTGTTTAAACAAGTATTATTAGTTTGTGATATAGTTATAGTCTATTTGCTGTGAAGTACTGTGACGACACGGTTGGCGCAGTAGCTGAGCGATCGACTGCTGCGCAACGTGTCGCGGGTTCGATCCCTGCACGGAACAAATATTTGTATGATCTGCAAGTAGTTGTTCCGGGTCTGGGTGTTAGTGCATGTGAGTTTCTATGTTTGTAAACGCACCCACGATACAGCAAGAAATTCTTAGTGTGGGGCAACGTTTAAAAAAAAAGAAAAAAAAAAAGAAAAAAGAAGTATGTAAGAGTTCTTGACCCCCAGTTATTGATATGGTTCTATTAACACAGAACATTGTTGTGATGGTATGAAGTCTGGTCTAATATGAGTGCTATATATATTTTTCAGAATATTGCGCATCGCACACTGTGTTTACTACTAGAATACATTTATACAGGTGAAGTAGTAGTACCAGCTGATTGCCTTTCATCCTTTGCAGAAACAGCTAAGTCACTACACATCAGAGGACTTGAGAATATTGTAAGTATTACTTAACTTTATAATTCAATCTAGCAAGCAGAACAATTAATCTGGTCATTATTATGATGAAAAACTATCAAAAGTTTTATAAAGACAAAACCAATGAATATTGTTGTGAGAAATAAATTTATGTTTTCCTAAATTCTACAATAACTGGTAAATGCCGTTGATTGATGTTTAAAAGTGATAGGTACGTTAGCTATTATGTATTTGCGTTCTCCATGGTCATCAAAACAGTCATGTTCCTATTTTCTGTAAAATACTTATCTAAAACTACCAGTCGCCCGCGTGGATGTCCGAAATTATCCTACGGGAACGTACTACCGGGATAAAAAGTATCCTAATACCAAATCCGTTCAGAAGTTTTTGCGTGAAAGAGTACCAAACATCCATCCATACTCACAAACTTTCGCTTTTATAATATTAGTAGGATTAGCAACCAGTTTGATTTTGTCTAGACTGTTTGATTCTTCTTTCATTTAATTGTAATATATCACAAGGTATTTTGTTCTAACATTTAACACAGTACCCCATAAAAGATCATACATCTTTTACTTTAGATAATCTGAAAAATTGATAATAATATTATATATATAGTATTTACAATATTACTAACCATTTTTGAAATATAGTATATATACTGTAGGATTTCCAATACTATAATCTATTTATCTTACCATTAATAACTGATAATCTCCATATATCTACCTGTTGCAGGGTACACCGCACCAAAGCCTACCAGTGAGACTATCTGGAAACATGCCACAGTTGGATGATGGTGAAATATGCCATGTCAGTGGCATGCAGAGAATGAGTACGACTTCTACAGACAAGATGGCACCACAGGTGCCTCAAGCTATTATACCACAGGTAAGCAAATCATTTAAAACAAAACAATATTTTTTCTTAAATTAGTAATTGAGGTAGGAGCAGATTAAAGGCCACAGCATACTTGTCACACCCAGCGCCACCTCACGGGTGTTCATTGATCAATTGACGTTCCGTGGCCTAAAAAAGAAATGCAATTTGGCCAGTGAGCACGCTTCATTGACGTTGCGTGGCGTGGCATGTTATAAGTTTGTTTCTGTTCTAAAGCAATAATTATAGATAGTTAATTGACTCAGGCATGACTTTGCGGAAATCCATTATAAAATACAATAGACGACGTATATTTAGTAACCTAATCCGCTTAACTGTTCTTAAAGAGTCATTAATAACCCTGTAAGAAATCGACACGTGTTTCACCTCTCAATGAGGCATCCTCAGGATGACGATTGACTTGTTGCGAAACTGGACACGACGTGTTGCCACGTCACGCGTCGAGAGCAGTGTGAGCCACAATGCCCGACAACCCCACTTGGATATTTGCCCCATATAGGATGATTGCTCGGCCCACCTCGACTAGGATCGTTATCAGCGCGATATGGGGCTGCGAACAATCGCAACAAAGGTGAACTTGGAATATTCGTATTTAATTCGTTCAACAGTGTAACGTTCCCTGTATTATTCTTTGCAATTTCTAAACTCTCTAGTACTGGACATTCTGAACTCTGAAATTATTATTTAACGAATGACCTGGATCTATTAAGTGTAGAGCAAAATGGGATCTTTCTGGATAACTGTTCCTGTACGCTGCAATATGTTCTTTATATCTTGTTTGAAAATTACGACCAGTTTGACCTATGTATGTTTAACAATCATCGCATCATCGCGTGTACGGATTCGCAACAAGTCAATCGTAATCTTGAGGATGCTTCGTTGAGAAGTGAAACACGTGTCGATTTCTTACAGGGTTATTTGTGACTCTTTAAGAACAGTTAAGCGGATTAGATTACTAAATATACGTCATCTATTGTATTTTAGCAATAATTTATATTTTCATTTGTTATTTATTTGTACAGGTCAATTTACCTACATCAGCAAGAAAGGTTTTTATAAAACAGGACCATTCAACGTAAGTTGACATCACAAAATATTTATGAAATACTTAAAACAGATTTATTTACTTACTCAATGTAAGCAGCCACATTCAAATTTACTAACGTTATAAATGTTTAAACAGGCCAAGTAAACTACCATCAATCTCTTCTATAAACCTACCTGTGAGCGTGAGTGCGCCAGTCAGTACGGATCAAGATGACCATCACCACGAATTCAGTGATCTAATGGACGAATCCGGCGCTCAGGATGACAACGACGATATGGACTTTAAAATAGTTGACACTAAAAATAACTTTGCTCAAGATAATAAAGATAAAAGTAAGGCTTTTTTAATTCTCAATAATTATGTAACCACCTCTGTGTTCTAGTGGCTAGACCACCTGTCTCAGACCCAGAGGTCCCGGGTTCGATTCCCAGTAGGGGCAAAGTTTTCTGCTCGGTTTGGTTGGTAGTAGGGTTTATTCTAAGTCCGCCTGGCTAGCTCCCACGATCTTATTTGAGTCTGTCGTAACAATGTTAATAGTATTGTTGTGTTTTGGTAGTTAGAGGTAAGATAGCCAGTTCCTCTGTGTTTGAGGATTCCGGGTGAAGGTCGCTTTCACCTTCGGCCTGATCATCACTTACCATCAGGTGAGATGCAGGCAAGAACATCACGGTAATTATATTTAAAAAAAAAAAAACTACTTCGCCTGCTTTGGTAAAACTCCATGATAAATGATGGAAGAATCGAGTTGCATCTTAGCGAAAATGACTGCTTGCCCAAGAGGCGCTTTGGATGTAATATGTATAGTTACTTAAGAGCGTTTACGTCTAGCGCGGGGGAGTAAAGTCAAGTTTAGAGTCAAGTTTAGGGAAATTCTATGCAAAAATCCATCACACAGAAGCACGCGTACATAACATGTGTGCGTAGAGTTGGCGTGTTCGCTCTGTATAAAGTCAGACTAACCCAATTTGATCCGTTCGATTTATAGCAATAATTGTTGTAGTAAATATTTAATTGGAATTTAAATCCAACTTCAATTTATTGTTCTACTTAGAGATAAAAAAACGAATTAAATTTATAATTTTATAATATTTAAATGAAACAGTTTATAAATAGGATTCTTCTCGTGTTTAGTTTACATAGGGCATAGCGATTTGATTAATCATATTTATTTATTTATGTTTATCTTATCTTATTAATACTCCGAGCAACAACAAGCGCAACACGTCATACTCATAGCTACATTATGGGTACTGTTAACATTAGCATGTCGGTGACGCGGGCCCATAAGATTTCCCTCTACCAAAAATTATTCAACGCGCCTAAAGAAGTCTTCACTTTAATAAAAAACGTGTTCGTTCAGGGGAATCCCGTTATGAAAGAAGTTACTTCTCACGTATCATTTAAAACAAAAACAAAATTTTCGCAGCCGCCATCTTGGATTTACATTTTGAACTCACTATCGGCTTTTGCACGGGACTTACTTTACTTTACATTTAAGGGAGGTACCCTAAAAAAATATATGTTTCTTAATTTTATTTTACCACTTTGTCGGCGTGATTAATATGTATACCCATGCCATATTACAACTTTCTAGTACGAACCGTCTCTGAGCTAAGTCGCGGACAGACGACAGACAGACAGACAGACGGAAATGGCGAAACTATATGGGTTCCTTGTTTACTACGGAACCCTAAAAAGAAAATTCCTCTTCGTAGAAGATGGTGGATCCTCTCCATAACATCGAATGCAAACCATATCGGATGAAATATATCGTCTGCTCCAGATCCGATAGATGTTTTTTTTTCTTCTAAATAGTCAATAGCAGTATCTTCTAAAACAGGGTCGGCAAGTAATATATAGGTCCAGAAATAAGAACTCATTCCTAATACTTTTTAGTAGATTTTTTATTGCACCCACACCCAAACGTTATCTCTTGCGCCGCACAGCACAGCATAGCAAACTGCAGCTGTGTCTACCTGCTAAATTAACTAATCAAATTCGATTCTACGTGTAAGTTTAAATATAAAAATATTATTTAACAATATTTGGCGGTCCCAGTTCCGACCTTTCGCGGTTCGGATAAGAATAATTTATTGGTCTTTTGTAAAAAAATAATTTATGTATTATATATGTATTGTATGCTTACTGTAACTAGAATATTGAATATAGTATTAAAACATTGGTCCCCAAACTAGGCTGCGCCTGTATCTTGGGGGCCTGAGTTGCGTGATCGTAAATTTTAATTCAGAACATGTTTGCGTTTGCTAAAATTTTATTTTATGTTGTTTAAAAATGGTCAGAATAGTTAATTAAATAAGGGTTGCTTACTATCAAAATCAAAATGAGTGAAAGTGAATGACTTGCTTGTATATTTTGGTGTTAACTTACTATATCCTCAGTGCCGTTACAAAGAGTTGGCTTCTCTCCCTGTCATTCATGCAGGGAGACTAGTCAACTTTTTGTCATTATTTTATAGGAGTGGGTGTTAAGAGCTTTAGTATTACAGCGCTTGCTTATTTTATTGTAGATATGAGTGTGTGACTAAGAGGAGCACCGTCGGGCCAGAAGACTGTTTGCATTAGGAAGAGGGATGTGAAAGATACTTTTTAAGAGCAGCCTTTGGTAGTCAGAGTTCTTAACAGATTTGTGTGCATGCAGTGCGGCACTGAGTACGTACTGTTGACGTACTCAAAGAACCGGAAATTGGTTGTACAGCAGATCTTTCGGGAACCTAAAAGGCTTTCTAAGCATCACTTTAATTACGGCTCTTTGAGCTCTTCTATATCAATAAATATGCTTTTCCCGGCTCCGCCCCAGACGGAGGTTGCATAATAGAGTACTGACTGACGTAGACGACATAGTGGTTATCGCAGACAAAAGTCCGTGCGTTCATGCGTTGCCATCAGATTTAGATATTCAGTGTGCTTGTTGTTTGTTATACATATAAAAAATACAATATACGTTGTCTATTGTATTTTATAATGGTTTCCCGTAGTCACGTCTGAGTCAATGCACTATAAATATAAATGTTAAGGTCAATTTTTTTTTTTTTTTTTTTTTTTTTCTCTGGGTGGGTTATCATCAAATGACTTCTCCCGCTCTGGGCAGAGCGAGAGGGTGTGTCAGACTTTTACTGACTAAAACCCACCCGTGTTCCTTCCGTTGCCTGTGTGCCGGGGCCGCGATATCCCTTTCAGACAAACCCGCAACCCCAGCAGGCATTGGTCTTTCGACCCCGTCGGTTGGTGCTGACATCTCTTTGAGGCGCGCGTGGAATACAACGCGCCGTCGACACGGGCCTGGTCCTTATCGGACGGCGAGCTGCCCATAATGTTAAGGTCTCCGGGCACTATAATAGTTGGGTACTGTTTTAATTGCGTAAGGACCGTGTCTAAGGAAATCATAAAATTATCAATGTTCGGGAAAGAGGGAGAGCGGTAAATTCCCAGGACAGCCACCTTATCGTCTAGTATAGTAAGAAGACTGTCTGCATCTGCGACTTCTGTATCCAGTACAGAAGTGTTCCAAGAGATGTTGGTATAGATGACTACAGTTCCGTTCTTATTTTGTTGAGTATAAGTGTGGGATGCGCAATACCCTGGTAGTGGGTCAAGTACTGTCATGACACAACCAACACTCAGTTAAAACTATAGCATCGAATTCGGAGTCAAGGCACTGGCAGGCTGTGTAATAGTTATCAAAATTATGTTGATAACTTCTAATGTTAAGCGAAAGGATTTTTTTATATTTTTTTTTAGGGATGATGCCTGGGTAAAAAAATGAAATTCTAGTCAGATAATAAAAAAATATTAGACTCGTATTTTTTGTTTTATCATATTAATAAAAAAATACTTAGATAAAACGCATTTTAAGTTGGGGAGTGGGGGTCGATACGTCACTAGTACGTATAAAATCTACATACTCGTGATGTCATGGCACATTTTACCTCAATGTATCGCCGTAATCTTTAGATTACGTAAAAAAAGAAAAAATACGTGTCCAATATTTTTTATAATCTCAAAGACGGACTAAAAAAAATTTTTTGTCGTCATCCCTATTCTCATCGAGGCGTTGTGAACTCTGTTTTAATTTGTGGTTTTTGTCCTTTATATTCCATATTGTTTGGATTCCAGCAGTTCTGAAAATTTTATAGTGTTTTCATTACTCCACTCGAAGAGCATTTTGGCAAAAGATGCTCCCCATCTATGGACCAACCGCGGCAAGCGTAACTTAACCTGGTCGATCGACCCGTGCGGCTTTTATTATTATTTACAAGCCCCTCACTTCCAGGAATGAGAAAATTATAAAATTATTTTGATGTAAAAGAGAACAAACATCTTGGAAAGTTAGAGCGACATCATAAAAAAAATTGTACATTAATAGATGTTAGTTTGTTATGCTTAGGGAGAGAATATTGTTGCTATTCTTCTTTTATTCACACAATTTTATTTGTTCACAGCTTCATCATCCAACCTACAATTCACGGTGTCGATTCGTGGCTCGTTGCAAGTGATATTGAACAGATACATATACAACCTGCATTCGACGACCTCCCGTGCCGGATTGCGGAGGTGGCGATGTGTCGACTATAGAAACAATAAGTGTACAGCTTTCTTGGTTACTAAAGGGAACGTCGTACTCAATAGGTGAGTGAAACGTGTGACATAATATTCAAAACGTCTCCATATTTTTTTCATGGCATTAGGTGAAAGATTGCCTGCTGACCTACTGTAGAGTAGCGCAAGTTCGATTCCCGCACAAAGGACGAAGCAGTTTTTTTTTTTTAATAACCGACGAAAATGGTCAACGTAGGGGGGTTCAGAATTACGTACTGAATCCATGGCAACAGTTTTCGCGTCGATGTCCCTGTCACCCTGTATATTACTAGCTGCGCTCCGCAGTTTCACCCGCATAAGTCTCGATCCTGTGGGAATATCGGGGTAAAGGTCCTAATCCAGGTCATGGTCTACCCATGTGCCCCAAATTTCACCTAATCTGTTCAGCCGTTTTAGCGTGAAAGCGTTACAAACAAAACCATAAAAAAATAATAAAGGACCGTGACCAAAGTCCTATACATGTATACCCTAATCAAAACACTCATGTACGAAACCTACACATGGTGCTTTTAAAATAAAAGCACATTAGCCCTAGATTTTGAAAAAATTCCTCTATTTTAATTTAACGTGCAATTTGTACATTTCTTAACAACCAAAAAAAACTTCCTTCCAAACAGCTATTTCGTTAGACTTCAAAAAACTATTGATTGCTAATTATTTTCTGTCAGGCGTTTTTATACACAATTATTTCAATATCGAATTTCGATTTAAATAAAAATTGGTGTAACCTAGTAGCGCTTGACTAGATTTAGCAACAAAAATAACTAAATGTGGCACAACTCCAATGGAAATCCAGCATCCAGTATAAGGCCCGCTTGCACCAAAAATCGCCAAATCCATTTTCCGCTAAACGTATTTTAAACATCGCCTTGTTTCTGTAAATCGTTTGAAGATGAGTCAGAATTATGTTTTATACCCTATTTACACTCAACTCACTTCCACGGCAATGAGCAGGGAAGTAGGCAGGGAAGTGGGCCGGACGAGAATGTAAACACGGTACTTCTCTCGATCCTGCTACAGTTCTCGACAAATAACTTTGCTGCTCCGAAGTAGGCTACAAATGACTGCGTAGTAGTCAATCTTCCTTATAAAACAGTGGCGCGCATGCCAGCGCGCATGTGCAAGCTAACTTCAGACCGGCAAAGTAATTTGACGCGAACTGTACGGCAGTATTTAGGGAATTATTGCAGGCAGCGCGAGGAGCAGTGGCAGGGGCTGAATGTAAATGAGGCTTTTAATATATGTAGCCTAGTGATTTCTAGTGCAAGCGAGCCTTGGACTTTTTCAAATTACTAGCCTTCTCAAAATCTATAAAACCTAACAATTGCCTTTGTCACCAGGGCGAACCTTCACAACCACTCATTTCACGACAAGAAGATTCTAGCGAAGATCGAAAAGAAAGCAGTTTACTCCGCCATAGACGAGGTCGAGGGATACAAGGATTTGCCGCTAGAAGGACAAGCAAACATATTGTCGCTTGAAGAATTTGGCGATGAGAAAAATGATTCGTCTATTAAAGATTGATTGTATGAATGTAATAAATAAATATAAGAATAGGTAAAGCTTTTTATTTAAATAGTCCTTGGTGTTATACAAATACCTACAACCTTAAGTGGGAAAAAAGAGGTTGTGTGCTTATAACCATACTGGGGGCCAATACACCTTCAGTTTTATCTGTGCAGTCGGATTGTAGGTACAGATAAATCGTATAACATTTGGTGTACTTTATCAATTTGGAGCAAACAATTTCGACTTGGTGTCAAAAAAAAAAACTCTTATATGCCATTATAAAAATATAAAAAAAATATATATATATTGCTCGCTTTTTTTTGCAAATAAATATTCTATTCTATTCTATCTTATCAAACATTTAGACCAAACCTCAACAGTAGGTATTGGCAAGGAGATACAGCCCTTTCACAGTTAAATTAACTCTGACAGCAGCAACCCAATTGCAGGAAGAAAACTTAAATTTAAACAAATAACATGTCGGAGGATGGTATGAGTCTCTTTCGTTATCAGGCATATTTTAACTACTGTGGGCGAACTAGGGTAGTGTTGGTTATTGCGCATTAGTAACACCGTTGCAGTTCAGATCAAATTATAATTTTCGATAACATTACTCACACTATGTAGCATTTCACACACTGTAGGTACACGACACAACACAGGCACGTATGATGATGATGGTTCAACAAAACGTAGGACAGTTCCGAAGCGTCTTATCTGCTCGATCACCAGGATAAGGAATGCCCCCACTTGGAGCGTTCTCTTCAACCTCGTAACCGACCGGGAACGCCCCGACTCTCTCAAGGCGCACCAATTCTAGTCCTGAGAGTTGCCGCTAGGTGGCGTGCCTTGTTTTGTTGTAAACGTCAATTGCCGGATGCGACATAACATAAGTATTGTTCAGTAGGTACACTGATCAGTAGGTGTGGAAAAAACACTAGAAGAAACTTATGTTTGTTAACGATAAGATAACTAGAAAATAATAAAAGGGTGCTTTCACCAAACCATCCGACATTGGTCTAGCGCAGGTGTTAGCATAGCGTGCGCCTGTGGTTACGACGTAGCACGCCTACGCGATTCGTAGCGTATGCATTTCCGTAGCGTCTACACGGCGGCAACGCCTATGCTGGACATAAGTAATACGCAAGTTAAATATTTCTAAGTATAGATTTATTATTACTTCTTGTCTAAATAGACAGTAATACAGAATATTGTGATTGCATTATGCAAAGGTACTTTGTACAAAGGCTAGACCTTGGGAAAATACGCGGTTAAAAATGAACGATTTTATCATATTATTTACAACAAGACAGACAAGAGTTGTTATACTATTCTTATTTTACTTTATATTTGTGTTTATTATTTAGACTGTTCAATTTTGGTGGCATCAAGTGGATACAGTGGCGGATTAACCACGTAGCAAGAGTAGCAATTGCTACGGGCCTCGCGCAAAAGGGGCCCCGCGTATCCAAACCCGCCCACCTCCACATCGCATTTTTAGAGTGAAACCTATTAAGATGTGGTATATTGAATTTACAAATAAAATAAAATATTGAAATACAAAACAACTTTTCCGACTAAGACAATCCACGTCAGACAATCGGTAAAACAATTTTTAACATATTTCTAAAAGATGATGGTAAATAAACGTCTTGAGTATTGTTTTTTTTTTACCACTTTATTCTTAAAAACCCATAGAAGATTGAGGGCCTCTCGATAAAATTTGCTACGGGCCCCGCGCTTGCTTAATCCGGCACTGAGTGGATGACCCTCCTGATGTCGCCAAACTCCTGCATATGTATCCCTACTGGTATAGGTGTATCCCTGTAGGTACTTTCCATCTACGTAGGTTCCTACTAGCTAATAACATAATCTTGAAATGTCACTTATCATATGACAACTACAGCGATACCGAATTAGAAATATGCTGTTCCTAGTTCAAATTCATTTTTAAATACATGTCATATATCTTGTTGTTTCACAGAATATGCAGTGGAGTTCTGGATTCGTCAGTCGAAAGTACTGCGCTTACCTTACGTAGTATACGCGCCAGCTGGGAAGCCGATATTCGTGACCACGCTGGAAGGCTCCGACCCCTCGCTGCCCAGCATTATGCTCAACTCACACATAGACGTAGTCAAAGTCGATGAGGTACCTATTTAGTTCTATATTTAAATTAAACAAATCGCTTTTCGTCTGTATGTGTGACCGCGTTGTTGTTCAGGTAAACTCGTGGATGAGTGAAGTTGGTAACAGCACCAAAGTTACGTACCTTCGACGTGAGACGAAGTCACGAATTACGCCCTTGAATGAAACCAACACGTACTGGATTACTATGCGGGATACTTTGACAAAAATGTAAGATACTTACATATAGTTATAGTATTTTTATCACACGAAGCGACGCGCGCTTTACTTGTGGTAACCACGAGTACAATCACACGCTGTGAAAGTGTGCGTGAAGACGAGTAGAGCTAGCACATAACACACACACGCACACAACACACACTTCCGTTTTCGCCATCGGCTCGGACGGTACCGAGAGCTGCCGAGCTTACACACACATTCACAGCGTGTTTGTAGACTTGGTAACCACAAGTAAAGCGCGCGCCGTTTCGTGAGATAAAAATAACACGGAATTATTAAACTAAACAAAAAGTTCTATTGCCTTATTGAAGGCCTAACTAAATCATTTTGTTTTAGTTAGCAGTGGATAAAGTAACAACTGTAATTTGTTCCAGAGGTGTCAAATTCAGGCCAATCGTATTACCAGCTACATCCGATATGCTCGTCCTACGAAACATCGGAATACCAGCCATTGGCTTCTGCACTACAATGAATACGACCCCAAGACTACACGCCAAGGATGAATATCAAAACGTTGAAACCTTTCTCAAGGGAATAGACATTTACACTGAACTCATCAAGAATTTAGGCAATACACCATCTGAGGCTGTTAAAAAAGAACATTTTAAAAATAAAGAGAAATGCCAACATTATTGATGTTCTTCTTCATTACGTGAATGTTACCCATAGTGTTATTTTTTTAACTACACGGGATCAGCATAAAAGCAAAAATACATAATAATAATATATCATTAGGTATGTTGTTAAAATATCGTGATGGCCCAGCGGTTAAAGGCCTCAAATCCGGGCAAGTACCAATGCGAGTTTTTCAATGTATATGTACTTTCTAGTTTTCTTGGTCATTACTGACATCTGTGAAGGAAAATATTGTGTGGAAACCTGTATCCTAATTGCGTAATACACGATCAATCTGAATCTGAATCGTTTTGAAACAGATTGGTAATCCATTACTTCATAAAAATCTGCTCAACAACGTAAATAACGCAATGAATGTTGTTGAACTGTCAAAATGAAACAGATTAGTCGTAATCGTTTACGAAAATGTGTTGCTTAATTAGATAGCTCATGGACTTATTTAATACAAAGGCGCCAACCCGCCTGGTGATCAATACTTGTGCCTGCTCTGTATGAGAAGAGGCCTTTGCCCTGCAGTGGGACAGTTATAGACTGGCATTATACGTTGTTAAATAACTATTGTTTTAGTGCAAGCACCGATACACCCACCGTGTAACTGTTTCATGCAGCTGCCCAACATAAATTGTTACCACGGTTTGATAGAGACGGGTAATTGAACACTTTCGACTTCACTCACTTTTCATAGAACTCATACACCATGACGCCATACATATCGGAAGTGAACCCTCCCGGAGGGTTGCCGGCATTACGTTTGCGCTTAACTATCGCAGTCGATCAACGGCATTAGGAAACATCGTGAGGAAACCTGAGTGCTAGTGGAATGCCTGAGAGATATTTCGCGACGGCATGTGAAGCCAAGTCAGAGGCCTTTAGGCTTTAAAACTCTAACCCCAGATTAGTCACTAACGAAAAGAAGAAGAAGAACGGAATCAGGATTAAAACCGTGTTATAAAACACTAAAATGAAGTAAAATTGTGTTTGCAGGGGGCCATTATGTAGTTTCCAACCTTTTAAACTTTTTGTGAATATTTGTTACCGAGAAAAAAAATGCTTACATTTAAACCAACGCATATATGTACTAATACATCTTGTTAACATATACATTCGATTTTATTTTCACGTTTTATAATGCTGTATTCGCTAGTAAAAACCTACATGTGAAATGAGCCTTCCGCGGCCACTTCGGCGGTCTTCCGGCCTCAGACCAAATAAAAAAACCAAGACAGAGCACTGCGAATAGTACAGTGAAGCATGCCAGAACTACACCTCCTCTCTGTGCATACACGATTACACGCACACATTTACAACCTCTTACAATGATACTACAATCAAACTGCACCACATAAAGTGCGCACATGTTTACTGAACCGGCTTCACGTTACTGTTAACAGGCCTATGTCTTGGTTTTTTATTTGGCCTGAGCTCCCGGCATCCCATATGCGACTAGGTGAACCCTCCAGGAGGGCTTCTCCTCGTGAAGTCTCCCCTACTTATTAGTATCATTTTTCGTAAGGAATAGTTAATTCTTTAGATTCAAAGGTGACAATAACACTATAGTGACCACTGACATGTCTTAAAAATTATTGATAGATGTCTTCAAAACAATAAAATTCTTGGCCATTGTCTTGGTTAAAACCATATCGACCCAGACGATATCTTCAGAATATATCCACCAAGAAAGAGTTAAGTAAAACACAGGCACAGGGCACAGGTTTACAGAATAAGATAGGAAAGACTTTACAGATAAACTTCAGAACGATTTATGAGTAACAGCATTGGTGTATTCTTCCTTTAATTCAAGATGTCTCGACGTTATACTAAAGGCATAATATTGGTGTTAGATATCTACAATACCAAGTTATAGTAAGAATTTCTAAAATTACCACAGATTAATTCACTTAGCATACTTACTGGTCTCAGATATACTTTAAATAAATTATGGTGGATTTTACAACTTAGTAGGTATTTTAAAATTTTATTTTGCACTTTAGAGGTAGAGCTGTTGATGTGAAGAGTTAATTATATAAAGAGGAGCAGATTTGTCGCTTCCCCTAACAACTTTAATAGTGATTGACATCGCATCAGTATTATTCTTACTGTTTATTATTTCAAAACTGAATGCTGTTGAACTGCTGTTGAAGTTATTGCCTGGTAAAACTCACTTTATTGTTTTATAAGAGTCGATATTCAATAGGAATTCTGATAGTGTTAATAACTGTGATCTAAGTAGGTCGTACCTAACTAATGTAAATACGATCAGTATTCAAGCGGATGTTTCACTGAGTGCAAGTTTTGAGAGTCTATTTTAATACAATTGTTTTTGTTCGTGGCAAATGAATTAGGGTGATATGATAACAACTTTGACATCTGATAACTCTTTATTTTAACGTTAATCATGTCTCGTGATTTCTATACCAAGTATTGTGTTAATCGTTGACCTATTAAATCAAAACTATTTTTTTAAAATATCTCCTAAGTTTTTGGACTCTGGCTATCCGGGTGTGTGGTTGTCAATGTGAATATCTAGATTTTTGATTATTTTTGAACGTCATATTATTATCATGACATCTTGTCGCGGTTGGCCGTTTTTTACGACAAATAAGTATCAGTCTAGAGAAAACTGAGCAGTGCAAGTAACATAACGTTCATTAACTGAAGGATATCGGCACGACCAGGCAGGTGAGTAAACATTGTCACTTATTAATAGACACTTATTTACTTTTAGGTACAAAACGATTTCGGAAATGTTAAACTTTTGTTTCACTGTAGATAGGGTATAATTATTTGATAAACATTTTTTAAATGTAGATTAAATAAAATATTTATTTTATTAAAAAAATATCATTACTACCAAAATCGATTTCAAATATATCATTGTAAAGCTAAATATCTTTACGAAGTCTGAGGAAGTGGGGACCTTTGTAGCTAATTTACGAGTATTAGTTACTACTCATTGTTTATTTTTTGTTGTTACAATTAACATTGACTAATACAGCCATTGTTCTTGAGCCTTATCATACAATCTCCAGCGTTTAATGATTTATTTACCTAACAAATAATAATGTTATAAATAAAGTTTACTATTTTAAATATTACTACATAAATTAGGGTACTATGATTACTTATTTATTTGGAAGTGATATTGTTATTTTTCTCGATAGTCGCATAGCGTAATCAGTCTTTAATATTCCCACTGCTGGGGAACTGTAGTCTCCTCTCCGCGAGAGGGATAGACACATAATTTGCCGTAATTCTGAAATCTAGAGTTGATTAACAGCTTAGAATAAAATTATACGTAGGTACTTATGTCTCGACAGATTTTTGCAGTCAGAATAGCAAACGCAAGTTTGAGACGTGTACTGTATTTGAACCAATGCGCTGAATATCGTCTTTTCCAGAATGTATTGTTCAAAATGTGTGAATCATGATGTGTGAACACTTCTTGCTTTTAAAACGGTGAAGGAAACCAGCATGCCTTTTTTTTTTGTTGAGGGTGGTAAATTATCAAATATCTTCTCCCGCTCTGTGCTGAGCGGGAGGGCGTGTCAGACTCTTACTGACTAAAACCCACCCGTGTTCCTTCAGTTGCCAGTACATTGCCAGGGGCCACGGTATCCCTTTCGGACTTTCACCAGCATACCCTTTTTTTTTTTTTTTGATGATGGTAAATCATCAAATGAGAAGTCATTTGATGATTTATATATAAATTATCAAATATCTTCTCCCGCTCTGGGCGGAGCGAGAGGGCGTGTCAGACTTTTACTGACTAAAACCCACCCGTGTTCCTTCCGTTGCCCGTGTGCCGGGGCCGCGATATCCCTTTCGGACAAACCCGCGACCCCAGCAGGCATTGGTTCTTACGGACCCCGCCAGTTGGTGCTGACATCTCTTTGAGGCGCGCGTGGAACACAACGCGCCGTCTACCCGGGCCTGGTCCTTATCGGACGGCGAGCTACCCATTGCTCACCGTCCGCAAGCCCGCGCCTGCGGTGGCCGGAAGTCGCTTCGTGACTCCCGACGCCCGGGGCGTCTCCTGCGGCGACTAGGGGCGCGAGGGCGCGCATCTTGCATCTCCCTCGCGCGCTCCGCCTCCTCCTTCGCGAGCATAACTGCTTCGCAGAAGGAGGTGACGGCCTCCCATGCACTCTCGCTCCAAACCATGGCCTGAACCAGGGTTCACCAGCATGCCTGAGAGATATTTCATATTTCTCGACAGCATGTGAAGCCAAGTCAGAGGCTCACGGGCGGCTTTAAAACTCTGACACCAGGTTAGTCACTAACCACACGAAAAGAAGAAGATATATAAATTGAAACATTATTTTGTTTCAGGCTAGGAACAAAGATGTTAAAGTCACTTATGCTGCTGTGTTTTCTGTCTATATTACTCAAGTGCAATGCTGGGCCATTACGGAACAAATACTGCAAATATCTAGAACTAGACGCAGTTAAGAGATTTCGGGAATACATCCGTATAGATACGAGCAACGAAAATAATATAAGTAAGTAGCTACCTACGCTTTTGCATGCAGTGCCAAGATATATATAAATGCATTCATAATGAATTTAAAACCACTTATCTTATGGTAATTTATTTTTGATAAAATGTCGAGGTCTTAGGTCAACCAGGTTCCTAATAAATTATTCTTTATTATTTATTCCGCGCAACAAAACAATTAAAAAAACTTTACTTACTCCTAAAACCTTGAGAGGTAGAATTGAAAGTAAAGTTAATTGATAACAGTAATAATCTAATAATAGATGGGAAGGTAATACGATTGTGACTTTGTGACTATAATTATGTATAGGTAAAATAGAACTAGTGATAGACTTGTAAGTTATATATGTAGGCGCAACTATAGCTCACTACACAACTTAGATGTAGAATTTTGAAAATTCTCATTCATTCATATCAATTTACGATTGTATTTGGTTACATGACTTTACAAGTTATTGCGTTTTCGTAAAGATCATTTTCACCTAAAGCAGTAATAAAGATTGGTGATTTTGAAAACGCACTCAGTTCAGATGGTAATCGGTTTTACGAATTTTGCCGATGCTACATTTAAGTTGTGTCGTACTGTAACCGGGTTTGTGATCTTTGACTTAACTATTATTTCTATGCTTCCCGACCTTTTGCTATCGTTCATTGTAGGTTAGGTACTAAACAGCCCAGAACTGATAACAGACATGTAGGTAGGTAGGTATTATTATAAAGATGCAGTTTAGCTCCTGCCTGCGACTTCGTCGGCGTGTAATTTCTTGGTCCCCCGATCACCCGCGTCGCGTCGCATCGCCAACCCGTTAGCCCACATTCGCACGGACGTAAAAATATCGCGGCGGGATTTTATCGCGCACTGGATTTTCAACTTTCGGTGTTGAGCCGAGCGTTGAGAATCAAATGCGCTAGGACGCACTCGTCGCAGCGCGTTGAATTTTCGCGCGTTAAAAACCCACTTAGATTTTCAATTCTCTGCGCTAAGCAGAGCGTTGAAAATTCAGTGCACGAAAAAAAATCGCCGCGATATTTTTACGTCCGTGAAAACGTGGGCTTACTTCGTTTTCGCTTAGCGTTCTTTCTGACTTTTTTATTTTTGCTCAGCTACCAAGTGTCTTAGAGTAATGTTAAATAGCTTATATAGGATGGCACATCGACGCGAAAACTGTTACCATGGATTCAGTACATGATTCTGAACCTCCTGACCTGAAAGATAAAAATCTGCTGTTCCATACATTTTGACCGCGTAGGTATTGCACTTTTCTATGAAACAGCAGATTTTAATTTTAATAACCGACGAAAAATTTCAACGCATTTTCAAAATGATATACTGAATCCATGGTAACAGTTTTCGCGTCGATGTCCCGGACACCCTGTTTAATGGGCTATCCAAAACAGTTTTTTTTCTAATCCGACTGGAAGTTCCAGAGAAACCAACTCATCAGCTTTATTATTAGTATAAGATTAACCAACTGTTACGTATGTACATACACTGACGAGCAATATTATCATGAAATGTTTCCGAAACCACGCAACATAGCTTCTTGAAGTAAAAATAAACATTCAACTGTATTTAATAACGCATAAATAACACCTTTAAAACTGTTTTCAAGTTTTTTTTTACTTCTTGTGTGGTTTAGCACTCTGCAAATGGCTTTTTTATATTGCTCGTCAGTTTATTTCTAAGTAGCAATAATTCTTTCATTTCTATAGGTTTTGTTTTGCAATGACTCTGAATGAGTCAGCTTTGAGCGATACATATTAATGAATGTACCTTTTTTTTACCTCACAATCTTAATCATTTCGCTGTTAAAATAACGATGCGTAGAAATTACTGGTTTTATTGTCAATTTAAAGAGATAAAAATGCGTGGCGTAAATGCTTTTGTTTCATATGTGGGAATAACAAATAAGATCCTTTAAAATAATAAATTCAGCGGTTCAATTGATAAACGGAGCACTATTTACAACAATTTCTGTGGGACATAGAATTGCATAGGTATTGTCAATTATTATTGGTTCTTTAGAGCTAGAGTCTGGTAGGTTTGTTTGTGTAGCTTCACAACGATATGTATCTGTACATAGCTCTATCAAAGTCTACGTAGAGTTCACCCAGTCGGGGTTGAGCATCTATCCTACCCTGGTCACAGATGAATACAAATGGGACACTCCACAGCTCAGGTATGAAGCTACAAACTACGCAGTGGGCCTTCTTGCTGGGCCAATTCAGTGAGTGTAACGTAGTCAGAAGATCTAAGAGTTACGCGATGGAAAGAGAGGCAACTTCTAGTGAATCTTACTGTGGGTAATCAGCGCTGTGCGACCTGAGTTGCACTTTATTGTGTCGCGACAAGAGTCGCTTTTCATTTAAATGGTTTTGCGGAGTGTCCCAACAGTATTAATCTGTGTCCTGGTCTAGAGAGGTACGCTGTGGTAGAACGTATAGTATCCTTTAGGCACAGTCAGTTTCGAAAGGCTTTGCCCGGTTTATAAAATAACGCAGACTGAAGAGCCGACAGGGAAGTTCTGTTGTTTAGCTATATTGTTTTATCGTCAGACATCGAGTTATGTAGCTTTTCCTAATTGCCTAATAATCCTATTTTCAAATGGATTGGAAGCAGCTAAATCACTTACTAATCAACCTTTATTTGCGTTTAGTCGCAAATAGCTATCACATATTTATCTGTTTTGATTAATTTGGCAATATTACTGTATGGAAATATGAAATATGGCTAACTAGTAAACTAAAAATTAATTATGAAATGCATTTATATTTATTTTTTATGCATTTATATTCATTGCATATATTTGGGACGTTGCCCACTTTTAGAATAAACGCTCTTAATTCATACCTTTCAGAATATGCAGTGGAGTTCTGGATCCGTCAGGCGACGGAATTGGGAATACCGTATGCAGTCCACACGCCAGCTGGGAAGCCGATATTCGTGGCCACGCTGGAAGGCTCCAACCCCTCACTGCCCAGCATTATGCTCAACTCACACATGGACGTCGTTAAAGCTGATGAGGTAAAATACTACCTACACATACATATATAAACTAACGCATTCGTTATGGGGATAGGCAGAAAGTAGTTAAGAGTCCTATATTAAAAATATTGAATTTCCTTAAAAAAAAAATTATTTTTTAACGGAAATTCATGATTTTTGACCCTGTAATTTTCAGCAGCAATAAGATATTTTAAGTATTTGATTATAATAACGATAGTGTCATTATCTTTCTTGTAAGTTGGAGTTACACATTCTTTTCGTGTAATTTGCTGAATTGACGCGGAATATATAGTAATTTTATTTTATTTATTGTAATTTTATCATATTAATATTGAGAAACGAAAACGAATGAAACGTATGCTTTGTAGATAGAAGTTTTATATCATTCGTTTATTTGATAAAATTGTGTTTACTTGGAGTATAATGGACGCTGAATCAAGGCCTTTATTGCTTTTCTTTACGAACTCAAGGAATTTAAAGAAATTCTAGAACTCCAATAAACAAGTAAAACATTCAACTTAATTTTTAGTAATTTTAGCTTTTATTGGAATTGAATTTGAGTGTCGAAGTTCCATCGCCGTCGGTTTTTCTTGGAAATTGAGTTCGTAAAATATTTATAGTTAATTACACGAATAGAAAAATTAAAATGTGTAACTCCAACTTACAAGAAAGAGAATAGCCGCGACGACACGGTTGGCGCAGTGGCTGAGCGATCGACTGCTGCGCAACGTGTCGCGGGTTCGATCCCCGCACGGAACAAATATTTGTATGATCTGCAAGTAGTTGTTCCGGGTCTGGGTGTTAGTGTATGTGAGTTTCTATGTTTGTAAACGCACCCACGATACAAGAAGAAATTCTTAGAGTGGAGCAACGTTTTAAAAAAAAAAAAAAAAAATCGCGCCATCGTTATTCATAATCAAATAATAAAAATTTCGTACTGCTGCTTAAAATTACAACGTCAAAAATCATGAATTTGCGTAAAAAAATTAATAGGACTCTAAACGCCTCCGTCCCCGCCTACCGGGTTCCCTGAAAATACTATCGAAATCAGACTTGGCGCTATCCGATTGATGGGGGTACAACAAAGGTAGCGCCACATTTTCTTGTATTGGTGGCGTTTGGCGAATAGTGTAAGGCTTTCTAAACAGTGACTAGAGATATTAACTCTGATCATGGGTCAAAGGCTAGATGGCCACCATATATCTAAGTATAATCATTTGATTAGATTTATTAATATAGTACTAACCGTTTCCGGATACAAGGGTTATATTACAAATAGCAGGTTGCCGCAGAATAGTGGTGGTGATGGTGGTGCCGTAGCAAATCGTTAATAGGGATGATGCCTGGGTAAAAAAAAATGAAATTCTAATTAGTCCGTCAGTCAGATAATAAAAAAATATTAGGCACGTATTTTTTGCTTTATCATATTAATAAAAAAATACTTAGATAAAACGCATATTAAGTTGAGGAGTGGGGGTCGCTACGTCATTAGTACGTATAAAATCTACATACTCGTGACGTCATGGCACATTTTACCTCAATGTATCAACGTAATCTTTAGATTACGTAAAAAAAGAAAAAATACGTGTCCAATATTTTTTTATAAACTCAAAGACGGACAAAAAAATTTTTTTTGTCATAATCCCTATTATAATTATATACTCGTATAATGCTAAAAGTGGAAGATGACCGCGCTTCTTATCGGTGTTTCAGTGACCTACTTAGCACTTTACTTAATCATTTGCTTTGGAATCAGAATTTGGTTTCATTTCACATTCTTGTATAAACCACTTAACCCGATTACTATCCTTTTGGGGGCACACCTACCTACTTGCATTTAATTTCTAAAGGATGCGTTCAGAGTGTATACTACGATAATACAGAGTTCATTGTTCATATTAGTTGGATTGTTCATTGTTTGTAGTAGAACTTGGATTGTTTATGGCTAGGTACTTATATGCAGTTGTTGTTGACGCACATATTTTAAGGAACTGCAAAACTCCTTGACTATCAGTTTCGTTAACAATAACAAGGGCTTCCTACAACGTTGTACTGTGGGTACTTTAGTACAGTAGGCCGCACGGTAACAAACCATTATCAGCATGGCTTCATATCCTACTGAAACCCCGTACTTCGCTAGGCATAGTGTTACACCGAAGTACCGACGTGCGGTCGACTGTATTGTATATTTATTTTACTTTTTATATCTTATTGTATACTAGCAGTGATAGCCAAGTGGTGTGACCGTCAGACTGCCAAGTTGACGATGTGACGCATATTTTCCCCCAACTTGTTAATAAGGTTCCGTACCTAAAAAGGAAAAAACGGAACCCTTATAGGATCACTTCGTTGTTCGCCTGTCCGTCTGTCTGTCAGTCTGTCAAGACCCTTTTTCTCAAGAACATGAGAAGGTGTCAAGTTGAAATTAATATTAAAACGTAGGTCTATGGTCCCATGGAGCTCTAAAAAATCAACCTTCTAAATCAACGCAAAAAAAATACGGCCATTTATGCGACATACATGGTTGATACTCGCAATTAAATCAAAACCTACAGGGTACTTTCCGTTGACCTAGAAAAAATCGTTAATTTGTAGTTTTATCACATAAAATAAGATTTTTTTACGATAACAAACTTACATTTGCAGTTGAAGAATTGACCGTGACGTACATATCGATGTATGGGAGAACATGTTTTTCAACTACAAAGTTAAGTTTGTTTTTGGGATAAATTCATCCCAACTACGGCCCTATCCCAAAACCGGCAAAGTGCGCGTCGGACCCAAGTAAGAAACTAAGACATTGCGCTGTCACCAGTAATTTGAGGCTGGGGCCGGTTTCGTAACATGTGTGCATTTAGTGAGGTATAGTTTGATTATAAATGTGTGCGTGTGAGTGTGTGTGCACAGAGTGGAGCCTCCGCATCCGCCATGTCCGACCTCAGACCAGATAAAAAACCAAGACATACGCGCTGCGAACAATACAGAAAAGCATGCCAAAACTGTAGTTTTGGCATGCTTTTCTGTATTGTTCGGACAAGGCACAATGAAGGGTCATTAATGGCTATGAATTCATGATCTAGCTATCTATTGTTTATTGACGACTGTCCATTGTTTCTTGTGCAACCACACCATTTTATTTCTTTCCTTATACAGCACTATATAATTATCTATAATTATTTTTAAACAAATATCTAATCGAGTTTAATATTATTTGCTACTCATATGTGTACGTCTATTTATTTTTATTTAAATCTAAAACACATACACACATCCGTAAGACGTCCTCTTAACATACGGTCTTGTTTGGCATTTATGCTGAACTGGGCCTATTTGGCGTAGCCGTGAGAAGCACAATACAAAACTATTTTAAGTTATTTTTTTTCTGTTTTATATTAATGTGTGAATATTGTGTGCCTTAACCTGAGTCAAATACATTTATTTTCTTTCTTTTCTTTATTTCAGTGCGTGAGACGCACTTGGTCGATTTTTTTGTGTTTGTGTTCTTTTTTTGCGTCACGTTTACCGCATATAAACGTATTTTCTTTCTTCTTCTGTACGTTGACCATTAATTTTCGTTACAGAGTGAATGGGCGTATCCACCTTTTGCAGCGCACATGGACTCAAACGGAGACATATTCGGGCGCGGCACACAGGATACCAAAGACGTTGCCATACAATACATAGAGGCTATTAGGAGACTCAAAAAAGACAATGTTACTTTAGCACGCACTTTACATGTTACAGCAATGCCAGGTTTGTAAAATAAATAACATTTGTTAACTATCTACTTCTTTATACAGGGTGGCAGGGACATCGACGCGTAAACGGGTTTAGTACATGATTCTGAACTCCCCTGCGTTGAAAATTATCGTCGCTTATTTAAAAAAATAACGGCAGTTCCATACATTTTGACCGCGTAGGTATTGCACTTTTCTATGTAACAGCAGTTTTTTTAAAAATAATTACGAAAAATTTCAACGCAGGGGAATCATGTACTGAACCTATGGTAACAGATGTCGCGTCGATGTCCCTGCCACCCTGTATGAAAATTTGTGAGTTTGTATGTAGAAGGTAATCTTCGGAACCATTGATCCGCTTCCGAAAACTCTTTCACTAATGGGAAGCTATAGTGTTGCCGAGTGTCATAGGATATATTTTATCTAAAAACAAGAAATTTCACGCGTACGAAGTTGCGGGTAGAAGCTAGTTAAGGGTACCATTCCGAACCCAACCGCAGGCGGCAGCAGCCTGTATTCCAGTGGGTAGAAACAAGCTAGAAAAACGTGTTATCGCCTGAGCGTTGGCGGCACTACTGGTCTGCGGTTTAGCTTCATGTGTCCGCTGTAGCGGTCAACGACGTGTCGCTAGCTACGGGTATTTCATAGAAACCAGTCGTGTCGCAGCGCCACGTCGCCTGCAGTTGCGTCCTGCGGTCGGGTACGGAATGGTACCTTAATTGTATAAAACTTGAATGTATTGTATTATATCGATGACGCAAACTCTTTTACATTTAATTGACGTCAAATGTCCTCAACCGACTTTTACAAATAAGAATAATGCAGGTAACGATTAAAATAGATAATGGTAATACTGGTATACATATTTACGGAAACGAACTTTTGGCCTTTGGTATCTACGTTGTTGCAAAAATGTTATACCTACATACCTACCACGGTGAAATATTGGACTGTATGATGGTTGCTCTGCGTTTGTTAGCCACTAAGTGGCTAAGTGCGAGTCGGAATGGTACATGAAAGGTACACCTTAGAATTTTAGCGAAAAAGGCCAAAAAAACAAATTTCCAGTATGAACAAAGATTTTGTATTTCTATAGCGGCTATAGAAATACAAAATCTGTGAAAAACTGTGAGTAAAACAGTACTATATTTTAACACATGGTTACAGATGAAGAAACTGGAGGTTCAAACGGAATTAAAGCTTTTGTCAAAACGAAAGCGTTCAAATCAATGAACGTTGGATTCGCTTTAGATGAAGGATTATCATCGAAGGATGAGTCTCTTTTCGCGACATTTGTGGACAGGAGACCTTGGCGTAAGAACCTACTTACTTTAACTTATTATACTTAAACCGTTCGGTTTGAAATATGAAATTAAAGATGTCCCTAGCTTCGCCCCTTGTTGACCTTAATACTTATACTCTCCATCGGCAAAGTACCGGTGTAGGGTTTACTATGCCATATCGAATACAAAATTATCGAATATCAATTGATCGACCTCTATTAATCGAATGTCTAGGTAGTCGAACGTTGAGTTTAAATAGTTAATAAATTGAACTGTTATTAAATCGTCGTATGTTGTCGAAGCAACTTCGTAGCATTGTCGTACGGTGTCGTAGCATTCTCGTAGTTTTGTCGTAGCAAATTCGGAGCTTTTTCTTAGCAGCGTCGTTACTTTGTCATAGCGTTGTCGTAGCAGCATCGTAGCTTTGTCGCTGCTTTGTCGTTGTACATACATAACATTCGATATTTTGTACACTCGAATGTATTGAATGTACGATTTAAAGAGGGTTCCATTTATTAACCATTAGGTAAAATAAACGTTCGACTAACATTGGTCGATCAATTGATATTCGATGATTTGGCATTCAATATGGCATAGTACGTCTGTAGGTAGGTGTACCTACAGATATTTCTGCATTAAATGATTATTTTACACATTTTCAGAAATGCTGTTTACAGTCTACGGTGAAGGTGGTCATGGTTTTACAATGCCAGACGGGAGTGCTATGGAAAAGGTACGACGAATACCTGTTACCATTCATATATGTATACATCGTTGTCTATTATATGCTATATAGAAGGGTTACGCTATGCTACGGGAAACTACGCAGAATACCGAAACTACGAGTCGTAGTTTTAACCACCTACGACCGGATACAAAGTTGTAGCTATATACCTATTTTCTGAAGGAGTTTTTATTTAATTCAAAATGTACCTATACGACCAAAGTCAGAATCACGTATGACTAAACATTGTGTATATTTTTATACAGGCTCATCAGCTTATAAACACTGTCATGGCGTACCGAGACAAACAAAAACAAATCATGAAAACTAAGAATGGTTCAGATTATAGCGGATACACCAGTGTCAACATTAACTTGATTGAAGTAAGTATGATTGTTGGAAGTTTATTTATTATGCCGGTCGACCGAGCTCTGCTCGGGTGAATATAGACAATGCTCATTTAATAGTATAGGATAGTACATACTAATTCCATGCTGCCATGATAGTGGGTATTTACTAATTCCATGCGGCCATGTCATTATTATAAGGTAGCCATCTTGTTCTAAACTTTGGGAGACCGAGCTCTGCTCGGGTGAAAATACGGAAAATACTAATTTTCCCAGATATGAGACCTAGCTAGATCGATTTGCCCCCGTAAACCCTATGTTGCACCTTTCATCGAAATCTTTAGAGCCGTTTTCGAGAACATGATGGTGGATCAAATAGTGACGTCATAAAAATAAAAATCCTCATGCCTAGGGGTATCCCAGATATGTTCTGCGATTTTTTGTAGTTTACGAGTTATTATTTTTTTCGTAATTTTTTGAGTATCCTGCCGGTGGAGCTTCAGAAATTCATATCTTTTTTTGTAGAGGGTATTTTTAGCTAGAACCTATGGAAACTCCTTTTTGTATTTTTAAATTGAAGTTGAAAATTTCAGTCTATCCCACTAAACTTAAATCCCTGCTATCGATACTTTGAATAACTTGCAGGAATTTAAGGAAGATATATGATATAATAAACTTATAATAATAACATTCAAAACGAATATGTCATTAAAAAAATACAAAAAATAATAATAACTCGAAAACTACAAAAAATTGCTGTACGTCATGCGTAATTGGGTGTCCGAACATACCCTTGTTCGGATACCCCTAGGCATGAGGAATCATTTTTTTTTTATTACGTTACTATTTGGTACAGCCTTTATATACAAATATTGCTCTTTTAATACTATAGGATACATTAACTAAACTATAATTCAAGTCTTACTTAAGATGTTGTTACCAAATAAAGGTGTTGAGTGTAGACACTATAGCATGGTACACTCTTCCACATCACTAAGTTAATTTACCTAAAGGAGGTGTTTTTTAGGTCCAAGAGCATCATCTGCAGACTATTTTATTCAGTAAATGACCTACAATTTGTTCACTATCTGCTACTATAACAGTTATTATAAGTATAATCAGTCATTTATTTCTTCAGCGTTCCGACCGTAACTGTGTCATGATAAAAGATTATCTTTTCATTGACAAGGTCATAGAAATATATACGAATGTCAAGTGCAGGGCTACTGCCCGACATCCGTGTTCTTTGACCTATATTTACCATACTTGAATCGTTCATCCCGTTACACAATGGGTTTATCGATGATCATAATTATTTTCCTGCAAAAATTATAATGAATTAAATTAGTAACAGGTTAACATTTAAAAAACTGTAGTGTTGTTAAGTTATGCGATGCTTTATTGATTGTTTTCTAATTTTTATGTTACAGGCTGGTTTGGCTCCATATATTAATATAATACCTTCTAAAATGAAGCTGGCCGTCGATATGAGATTATCCATAGAAGCAAATGTTGATGAGATGCAATCTTTAGTAAGTGCTTTGTTTTGCTTAACGCTGTCGACTCCACCCATTTTCATAGAACTCATACGCCATGCCGCCATACATATTGGAAGTGAACCCTCCGGGAGGATTACGGGCCATCACGGACGGTCAACGGCATTAGGTTTAAAATCGTGTTATAAAACACTGTAAAACGAAGTAAAATATTGTTTTCAGCGGGTCTTGTCGCTATACGTAGTTTCCAACATTTAACATTTTTAGTGAATATTTGTAAAAGAGAAGAAAAAAAAAACAAAGTTTTGATTTTAAAACCAACGCATATACTAATAAATCTTGTTAAATTATACATCAGATTGTATTTTCACTGTTCTAATGGAAAAAGCTACATTTAATATGAGCCCTTCAGGAGTACACGTTCCCGGCAGTGAACGTGATTAATCTTACGACATAATGTGCCTGGACCGGTTGGACCATCGCATTTTACGATCTTATAGGTACTACTCTTGTACTGAAAAGTTGCTGCAATGTGACGCACATTTTCAGTTGGCGCTGTAAGCCACTAGAGGCGCTTCCTCAGTTCTGAGCAAATCTTTTGCGGGTTACTGAAACTGCGAGGGTGGAACCTTTGAGGAAACATACGGAGTAGTATTACTTTACATATCTCCTAGATGGCGCTAGTCGTACCATTTGTAAATATACAAAATGTAGTGGTGTCGTTCATATTGTGTGTTTGGTGAGATAGTCGGATCTAACAGGCGCTAAATGCGCATAAAGAAAGCCGGTTTTTCTCAAGCAGCATCTATTCACCACGGTTTTTTAATAATAAATTGTCTTTGCTTTTCAGGTAGAATCTTGGAGGCAAGAAGCCGGTAACAAAACGGAAATATCGTACGTGCGACAAGAAAAAGAGTCGGGAGTCACTGCTGTAGATGACTCCAACAGTTACTGGGTTTCCTTGAAGAATACTTTGAACAATATGTAAGTGGTAACGTGTATCACCTAATGACTGGTTTCTTGACCATTATTCATCATGGTTTTGGAATAGTTCGAGGCAGGGGGGGGCAGCTGAGATCAACAATGGTCAAAGACAGGTTAGATAAATGGGCTTTGCTCTGTCAGTCTTTGATCAGTGTTATGTTGTATCTTGATCAAAAAATGATTCTCGATCATATCAAATATGAATTTATAGAATTGTAATCATTACTACATCTCTCTAATTTAGATTTGGGCCATTGAATGAATGTTTCATGAAATCATGACACTACAGAACACATCTAACTTAGAGAAATGTATATTCTAAAGATTATATATTATATAATTATATATATAATCAGTTAATACTCGTACATATTTGTTACGGTGGTGAATCATATTTTAATAAAGATACAATCTGACACTGACCTGCAAATTGCAAATGCCGTAAGAAAGTTTGATTTTCGCGGGCTTACTTTGCGGATCCACCTTAAAAAATTTCTGATTTGCCCTGGGCCAAAAGCTGGATACGTTTCCATTTTTAGTTTTCCTGATGTAGCACAAATTTTTTGAAAGAAATGGGTGATTTGGAAAGCGATCATTTATATCTAAACTTCTAAATCCTGGTTTACACTAAAGCACAAGTCATATAACGCATACACGACTCGTGCGGTGTGCCTACTGAGGACAAGCCTATTTGCAATCGCTATCTCTACCCTAGATAAAATATTGACGTAATTCAATGTTATTTCAGGGGTATCAAGATTACGCCCGTGGTGTGCCCCGCGACCTCCGACATGCTCGTCCTACGTAACCTTGGTATTCCAGCACTTGGCTTCTCCACCAAAGCGAAGATTATCCGAAGATTACACGCCAAGGACGAATACCAGAATGTGGAAACATTCATGAAGGGAATAGATATTTACACGGAAATAATAAAGAATTTAGGCAACCTACAATCTGTCAGTGCTCAGAATTAAGAAGAGTGTGATATTATTGATTGTTCAATTATGATGCCTAGAATTACTCACTATTTTAAGTAATTAAATTAACCTACCAGTTATTCAAGACTTTATTTTTTATGCCCTGAGTTTTTTCTTTATTTAAGTATAGGTACTTAAGTTTAAAAAAAAAACGGTACAAGTGCGAGTTGAACTCGCGTGGAGAGGGTTCCGTACGATAAATATGTTATCTGCCATCCCAAGATTTATTCTTAACATTGTAGTTGAAAAATATGTTCTCCCATACATTCCAACTGCAAATGTAAGTTTGCATGCATAATAATTAGAAATTTACCATGTTATTATAGATTTTCCTGTTATTAATAAGTATTTTCTAATTCTAATAATATTATGGTTAATTTTCATATATTTTCTTCAATAACTTTGCAACTGGAAAAAAAAAAACTTTATTTTAAATTAATTAAAAAAATATTTAAAACCTCACAGTAAGCAGCCCTTTCATTTGATATGTCACACGGTACAGTTTGCAAATCTTTTTTCCCCAAAAGTGACCCACATTGTCATATTCCATTTATTTACATTACATGTCCGTGTCACCCACTAAGCTACCCACGTAAAATTATAAACCATACCATACCATAGTGAATGGTGAAAAACTGCTAAATACATCGTTTGTGGAACGTTTAATGCCCTAAAGGCGCTCCCTCACCGCGAGCATTCGCCTGTAATGTAAAATTTCAGATTCGATTTGGAGCATTGCGTTACAATATTGCCTCCCTGACTGACGTGCATTCGCCTGTAATGTAACATTTTAGATTCGATTTTGAGCATTACGTACAATACTGCCTACCTGACTGCCGAGCAATCGCCTGTAATGTAACATTTTAGATTAAATATCACAGGCATTGCGCACTGTAATGCTCGATTCTCCTCCCTCACTGATGTGGTGCTCGAATTGTATCATTACAGGTTGCGCACTGTAATGGGTTTTCCTCTCTCACTGATGTAATGCTCAACTCTGAACGTTATATTACAGGCGAACGCTCTTGATGAGGGAGCACCTATAGAGTAACCTCGCATGTTTTGTATATAAAATGTAAATTTTACGTGCTATTTATTATTGAAGTAGACAAAAAGTATTTGCATAGGGGAAAAAAACAGCGATGTGATTTATTTCAGTGGTAAGTGAGACACATGTACAATAAGCCACAAGCCCGACTGCTAAGCCTTTTTTTTTTTGTTGGGAAATTATCACATAATTATCAAATAACTTCTCCCGGTCTGCCCGGAGCGGGAGGGCGTGTCAGATTTTTACTGACTAGAACCCACCCGTGTTCCTTCCGTTGCCTGTGTGCCGGATCCGCGATATCCCTTTCGGACAAACTCGCAACCCTGGCAGGCACTGGCCCTTACGGACCCTGTCAGTTGGTGCTGACATCTCTTTGAGGCGCGCGTGGAACAAAACGCACCGTCGACCCGGGCCTGGTCCTTATCGGACGGCGAGCTACCCATTGCCCACCGTCCGCAAGCCCGCGCCTACGGTGGCCGGAAGTCGGCTCGTGACTCCCGACGCCCGGGGCGTCTCCTGCGGCGACCAGGGGCGCGATGTCAAAGTGTCAGAGTTTTATTATCAGGAATTCTCAGTGGTAACCCGGAGTATGGATTCAGTTATATGTTAGGCTGGCTGTCTATACATGGGACTGTTATTACACTGGCGAAATTGATGTTCTGTAGACCTTCTCTTATTATAGTTTTCGGGGAAAACAGACGTTCTGGTATGAATATATTATAATATATCAAATTGGATGCAATATATTTATATACCTAATGTACACGTGTCACTCAGATTAAACTATATGTATTTCTTTACCTGCAGATTTATTTTACAATGTGCTTCTTCATAATTTATGTATATATCGGAGGATGGTATGTGTCTCTTTCATTATTGTCAGCCATATTTTAACTACTGTGGGTAGTGTTGGTTATTACGAAAAGAAAAACCGTTTGCAGTTGAGATCAAAATATAATTTACGATAACATTAATCACCCTAGCATTTCACACATTGAAGGTACTACACGATACAACTATTCGAAACGCGTGACAGTTTCTATATGTCTTCGCCGCTTCACCGCCACCCATGAAGTCTGCTTTGCTTCGGCCGGTCCGAGCGTTATGTCTTAGTCTCTGTCAAGCGCCGCTAGGTGGCGCTGGCGTCCCGATTAGTCAACTCAGTAACGTATTTCCGACATATATTTAAACAGGTGACAGATGATAGAGCGTGTTCCTAACTAATATTATAAATGCGAAAGTGAGATTGTTTGTTTCTTTACGCTTTCACGCTAAAACGGCTGAACGGATTTGGATGAAACTTGGTGCATGGGTAGACCCTGACCTGGCTTAGGTCATAGGATACTTTTTATCCCGATATTTCCACGGGATCAAGACTTATGCGGGTGAAACCGCGGGGCGTAGGTAGTAACAAATAAATTATATAAATAAATTGGTATGTCTGTATAGTTTGATGAATTTCCAGGTATGAATTCAGGATTCTACAAAGAAGGATTATAGGTATTATCAGATAGCATGTTTTGCCAAAAAAGTTTTACACGCTCAACAAACTTCATTTGTACCACTAAGTATTTTTTTTTTCTAATTACTATGTCTTAGATGTGTATAAGTACATATTATGTAAACCTTCATGAAAAACAAAGAAACTGATAAAAGGGCAATGAAAACGTTACAGTTGATAAACTATCAGATGTCCAAGATAATGTTGATGAATTTGACATTTCTCATCCGCTGCCTTGATAATGTGGAATGTTAAGTGTCTATAAAGATGATACCTAACGTAGGGAGCCACTGGGGAAGACGGAATAAAATACCTACAAATAAAGTTATTGTTAGTGTTGTTGTTTACTCTTAGTTTCTATTGTGCATTCATGGGGGGCAGTTACAGATGTTCCACGTAAGTTTTTAGTTCCTATAAATTGACGTTTTTGTGCATAAAATGTATAAATAATGCACTACCATGGTGCTAAACTTACGTTAGTTGATATAATATAAGTATGAATAATAAGTACTAATATAGATATTTAGGTAGACCAACGTCGACCACCTACTAATTACATACAACAAACGTTCTCCAAAGTTAAATGATATGCTTGTTTTTTTATACCGACAATAATTTTATATTGCTTGCTGTAATCATTTATTAGAGTTAAGGTATAATAAAATGGTCATAGGCAATTTATGATTTTTTATTGTGTTATAAAATAATATAGTGTTATAAATTATTGTAGAATATGAAATTACCGTAGTTTAAAAAATGACCACTCTATTGCAATTGTATCTAATTAAAAATATATATAATGACTATAAATATAATGGTTATGTTTTTTTATGGACAAGTGCGAAATTGGCGCCTATGAGTGAGATGAAACTTTCAGTAGAGGATTTATCATCATCATCATTTCAGCCGAAAGAAGTCCAGGAATGGGGGGGTTTGCCATAATCGCCTCGCTTGGAAGGCAGGTTGGCGATCGCAGTATGGTGTTAAAATTTAATAGAGAACGCTGCTGCCCATTCTCTAGTAAGTCCCTTAGTCGCCTTTTACGAAACCCACGGGAAGAAATGGGTTGGTACTATTCTTTACGTCCGGCACCACACGGAACAGTAGTCGTAGAGGATTATCTAAATGCAATAACCTTAATAATTGAATATTAAACAAAGCAACAGTTAAATAGTGATTCTGCTTGTATTGAATTTGCGTATACGTCAATATTAACTAACTGGCTTTGTAGTTATTTAGAAGAAGTAAACCAGGAATTAGAAATTATAATGCCTAAAGAGGTCTGAATTAATTTAAATTGACATTTATAACAACTTATAACAACCAGTGAATTGTTTAAAAAAAGTATTGAATAAATGTTTGTGCAAATAGCGATAGCAATTCAATTCTTGTTCGTCTGCAATGACTCAAAAGGGATATTTCTACTTCATGAATGAAATTTAAAAAAGACGGTTAGACAGGTACTTGTGTACATATGTTGTGAAGTACCCTAGTATAAAAAGTAATATAAAATATCATGGGCAATAAGACAAGTACGTAATCTGTCAATCTTTATAACATTAATGTATGAAATCCATTTTGTAACAAAGACTTGTACCGAATTTGGATAAATTGATTGTTCGTGAAACACCTTAATCAATCGGCTGAGCATGAACACGAATCAGGAAATACAGGCTAGCCACTCATTCAATGATGCCAAAATACTTAAAAAGCAGCTGGGATTGACTAAAAACGAAACACGACGGATCTTTGACAAGCGTTACGGGTCGTCAGAAGTCCGAAAGTCTGACAACCAGTATTACCAAGGAAGGGGTAAAGGGGGGGATCGTATTATCCAGTGTGTAGGTCAGATAGGCAGTCGCTCCATGTAAAATTCTGGTATTCAGCTCCATGCGGCTAGACTGGAAACTGACCCCAACATAGTTGGGAAAAGGCTAGGCAGATTAATTGATTGACTAAAAACGAAAAAGAAACATTAATCAGGGGTCATTGGTCATGCAGTTCTTGGGAGAAGTCTCATTATCATGTGCTGATGTTGGGATCTAGGAGTATGTCCAATAAAATACTAAGATGATCAGAGTAAAGTGATTGAATAGAACGTAATGATGTAAGAAATACCCAATAGAAATGTGGCCTACGCCGCCGTAGGCAATATGCTTACCATGACTTTCTCATGTGTTATCAATGGTTTCTTTGGAGCGGAACGGAACGGAATAATTAAACTAATGGAAGATTTATAATAATTAAGACGCACTGTCTTTGGCAAATTCTATTGTAATTTTGAGTATTTTAAAATAAATCGTCAGTTTCTTATCTCCTGTTTATCTTCTAATGAATAAATTTATTCGTAGTTGAGTTGCTCACTGCCGGTTAGGAGCGATTCGCCAAATTCGCAATAAATACCAGTGTGACAATGAGTTCGACAACAGTCCTCTGTCAACTGGGTAAGTATTAACTTAGCTAAAAATGTTCTGTAGATACTTTTTAATTAATTGATAATATAATGTCCCATTTTGGCTGAGACCGTAATATTTCACTTTAGTAAAAAAGGGTATTAAAGCCATATTGCTGGCACAATGTTATCTTTGAAACAATCCAAAAACCAGGAAAAAATCGTGTCTTGTATTTTAGTGTTTCTAAAAAAAAAACCAGTACCTGGTCAGAGGTTTTTTTTTTACATATAGCGAAAGAACTTGTCTACTTTGTAGAATAAAAAGCTTCAAACGGGGACAGTATGTAGGTCTCGTGTTAGGATAAGGTTTTAAGTTGCTAGGACATAAAACTTGAGTTAAGATTCTAATGTGTAAGTTTTTTACAGAGCGTAAAAATGGTCGGCATAGTGTATATAGTCCTGGCAGTGCTACAGCTGCAAGTTAGCTTTGCTGCCTGTGATATTGACTATGCCAACAGTACCCCAGTGGAATTGTTCCAGGCGTACCTCAAGATTAACACCACTACTTATAATGATTTGAGTAAGAACAGCTTTAGTTATTTTCTTAGGAGAAAGCAACACGACTCCCTTATATTTTTTAAATAATATTATTAGTTACAGTAGTTTGCTGTGATTTATTTTTTTGACTATCAGACAAGCAAATAGAATTTCCTTATTATTTTAAAGGTCCCTATATCTATTGTTTTCATAATCCCCCGTGAAACTACTTACCTAGAACTTTGTTTTTCCGTCATTAACACCAACTTATTAAATAATTTCACCTTACAGCGGAGGCTGTGGAATTCTGGAAAGCATTAGCTGAAGCAGCTGATGTACCAGTCAACGTGTATGAGATTGTACCGGGGTACCCCATAGTGGTACTGAAGTGGGCAGGAACCGATAGCAGTCAGCACAGTATTATGTTGAACTCACATATGGACGTGGTTCCTGCCGATGTAGAGGTAAATTTTATAAACAAAATAACTCTTTATGTCATTGTTAGGTACTAATGAATACCTCCAAAAATTTCTGTCTATGTTTTCGTAAAATTGTGCTATGAGTATTCCGATGGCTTAATATTTACCGATATCATCTACTTTCTTCACGTACTTGTTAGGGAGAATAGAGTGATGCATCTTCCTTCTCTTATTTTTCGACGTATCGATGATTCCAGATTATAAAGGTTTAGACACCTGCATCCATCAGGGGGTGATTCTTCCTGTCACAACTTTCGCTTTGAAACACATACATGTCTAAGATTCGTAAAAAAAAAACATACTTGTAGGTATTGAATTAGTCTGTCTACTGTTGTATAGGAATTTGATTATTTTTCACGAATAGGATACGAGTTTAATTGTGAAAGTTGTTTAATATGACGGGTAGAATCACCCTCTTGACGGATGCAGGTGTCTAAATCGCCACCCTGTATAATCTGGAATCATTGATACGACGAAACACAAGAGAATGAAGATGCTTCTCTCTATTATTCCTAACAATTACGTGAAGAAAGAAGATGATATCGTTAAATATAAAGCTATCGGAATACTCCTAGTACAAGTTTACGAAAACATAGACACGATAATTTTTGTCACAAAATCGCAATCTTGTATAAATTGTAACCAGAATTCACCCTCGTCGACAGCAACCCAGAAGCGTCTTTCTTGGAGCTAAGCAGCTCATCTCTACCTATTGAAATCACTTGCAATCTGTTGGCCAAATGTGGTGGTTTACCTAATATTAGAACAAAAAGTCACCTGTGGCTAGAAGGCCTGCTTCCGTATGACAAAGATTAATTCTTCTTTGATAAAGAGTAATTCTGCGTGTTTTATCTTGTTATGTATCCGCGTAATTACAGCTAGCTCACGGTACGAAGTTATCAGTTTTATGACCGAGTTTTACTATTATAATAATTGTAAAACTGACAAAAGCAATTTCGTAGGTGGTTCAATTATCTACGTGTTGGTAAAATAACCATACCTATGGCTGTGACGGTTGATAGATATTTAAATAGCCGTCGTAAACTGAATATCTTGTAATATTTATAAGTGTCGTTAAATAATGACAAATCAATTTTACAATATTTGTTTGTTAAGTCTTTTCTTTATTTTAAGACACTTCGACATTATAATATGATTTCCCGTCGGTAACAGAAATATGGGTACATACTCCAGATCTAACATGGTCCATCTTAAAGGCTTCTCCAAATAAAATACAATAATCAGTTCATTGCCGCTGCCATTATCTTTCGTTATAACGTGACGATTCGGGTTCTCTCACAGGAGGGCTGGTCTTACGGCCCCTTCGCTGGCCACATAGATGACAACGGCGTCATTTATGGCCGAGGAACGCAAGACATGAAGTCTGTATCAATACAGTATTATGAAGCGCTGCGCAGATTGAAGGAAAACAATGTTACGTTACTCAGAGACGTGTACATGACTCTTATGCCTGGTGAGTGACCATATTTGTGCATTATACCATTTTATCTGAATAGATGCTACGTAAATTATACATCAATCTTCTACTTAACTCTAATTGCTGAGCAACAACCGTTTTCAAGGCTATGTGCCTGCGTACGCAATATCATGTCACTATTTGCTCACAGCCACCTGAATAAATACCTATACAATAAATAACGCAAATGCCTGCAATTTTAGGGCTGTCTGACAACCCTAAATCTAATTTTTTTTTTTCAGATGAGGAGGTTGGAGCGGAAAATGGTATGATTTCATTCTTAAAGACAACAGAGTTTGCAGCTATGAACGTGGGCATAGAACTAGACGAAGGCACTGCATTCCCACTGCCTGGAATACCAGTCTTCTATCAAGACAAGGTTGTGTGGCGTAAGTGATTTACAGATACATATTATTGTCAACTGTTTCATGTACATATTTTGAACGGAGAAAGTCAAAGTCAAGTCAAACTCAAATAATTTATTTCAATTAGGCATATGAAAGGCACTTTTGAACGTCTAAATTAACAAAAAAAAACAAAAACATTATTCTAGTCGCCCCTTCCAAAATGTAGTTTTCGTGTGGAGAGGAATGGGCAAGAAACTCCACTAATTATATAATAATATGTGAAAACGATGCACCCAAAATAAAATGACTATACCCCAATAGGTAAAAATAATGAAAAATGAAGCACTGACAGATAAAGTAATTATGTGATAGATACATGGTGCTCCCATATGCGAGAGCTGTACGACGGCTGTAAACCTACTCCATAATGCTGCCCAATTTTAAATTCTCAGTTCAAATCTGAGTACCTATTAAGTCAACAAAGCTATTCCGTCACAATCGCAATGTGTACGGAGATATAGAACCGATAGTACTGTCGAATAGATAAACTTTGGTTAAGAATACCTCGGAGACCTCATGAGTGATCATGGCATCAACATGTGCGTAGCCTTTTCCCAACTATTTATGTTGACATCTGAATCAGTTTGAGTGATATTATTTGATTATTTATTTGTATTTTACACATCGTTTGTAATGTAGTTAAATGTTTTTTCCCGGGCTAGTAGGTATCACTAGCGTGACAAAATTAACGACACGTGTAAGTAGGGTTGCCAACTTTTTTTACAAGAAATAAAGTATATTATGGTCAAAGTGGGAAATCTCTAACAAAGTATCTCGAGAAAAATTACAGTATTTTTAATATTTTTTAAATGATTTAAATAGTATACATAATTCATTAGTGCTGGTCGCGCAACTCATCAGTTTAGCACCAATTTTGAAGGCTTCGTAAGGGTCTCCAAATAGAGTAGTATCAATTTTTTTATTGCATGCACTTAGCATTCGTCACTGAAAACACAAATTCTGTGAATACTCAGGTTTAAAATTTTTGCATGTCAAATGGCAGAATGTGCCTACCTGGAAGGAACTGAACACTATCTTGAAAGACCTCATCTGTATGGTACATAAATGATATGCAAATAAACTTTTTCTATTTCAGAAATACAAGTTGATTGTCACGGTGTATCTGCCCATGGGTCCACTTTCCCTGAGACGAACGACACCGCTACTGGCAAGGTATATTATTATAACACCTTTTTATTAAACGAGCAATGTTTGTATATATACATATTATATAGGTATATTTATAATCACGTTCTCAAAAACGGCTCTAACGATTTCGATGAAAGTTGCAATATAGAGGTTTACGGGGGCAAAAAATCGATATGTACTAATCTAGGAAAATTAGTTTTTTCCATAATTTAACCCGAGCAGAGCGCTCGGCGCTCGAAAAGAATAATGACACCTTAGAATAATGACATGGCAACATGGAATTAGTAAGTACCTAGTATCATGGCAGCATGGAATTAGTATGAACTATCATGGCAGCATGGAATTAGTATGAACTATCATGGCAGCATGGAATTAGTATGAACTATCATGGCAGCATGGAATTAGTATGAACTATCATGGCAGCATGGAATTAGTATGAACTATCATGGCAGCATGGAATTAGTATGAACTTTCCTATATTATTATGACAATTCTCTATTTTTACCAGAGCAGAGCTCGGTCGCCCACACAATCAAAAAACCAACTATACAATATTACGTGAACTTAATTGTTATTACCTTCTATTACGTGCTTCCCGTTATAGCAACATTTAATAAACTACTGTTTATTTTTAGTGCCGCAACGTGATCGACAAACTTTTCGCCTTCAGAGACGAACAGTATGAAATAGCAAGTAAATCGCTTCTGACCGATGCCGGCGGATACACCTCCGTCAACCTCAACAAACTTAACGTAAGTTTTAATGGTAACGTATAAATATGAGTCTGAATGGATTGTTGGAAAGCACAAGATAAACTTTACAACTGAAATAAATAAGAGAATATTTTTTTTGAAGTTGTGATTTTAAGTGTACATATATTTACAGGGTGGAACAGCTAACAATGTCATCCCGAGCCTCGTAAGTCTCACATTCGACATGCGCTTGGGCATCAGTGTTAACGAGCAAGAGTACCACGAAATGGTAAGTGTGGTCAATCACCTGATAAGTAGGAAGAAGCCATGTGCCCGATGAGATTTCCCATCGGCAAAAACTACGAACTTCCATACAAACTTTCATCCCCTATTTAACCCCTTTAGGGGGTGTATTTTCAAGAATCCTTCCTTAGTGCTCCCTTTCGTCATATAAGGAATATTAGTGCAAAATTTCACGCAGCGGATTAAGCTGTGCGTTGTCTCTCAGTGAATTAATGAATTTAATATTTTTATTAGATAAATAGATCGTACGACGACGCTTGTAACATCTGCCATCATCATGCAGTGTTAGAGGACTTGCTGTGTAGGTTTTTATTACCATCTCCCCAACCGGCCGTCGATGGGTTTTAAAGGCTACGTGTTTAGGTTTACCTTCAGATTACTCTGATCAGACTAAAATCTCTACCGTTTTTGGTAGTTTCGGGCTCAAGATCGCTCGTCGACGATCGACGGCCGGGAGGGATTACAACATGAACAAAGCCGAAAAAATAAACTATCCCATGTCGCATCGTTTGGTCTAATCGCGGATCAAACTGATTGACCGACAACGCAGATTTATGCGTTCAGATTGATCTCGCCTTGATTTGGTTGATTTTAATAATCTCTTTGTTATTTATTTTATTGTTTATGTACACACAGTAAAATAGATACAGATACGACATAATCATAATTGTGAGTACAAAGGTACTGCTTATTTCTTCCAGCAGACCTGCGAAAGGCGAAATAAAAAAGAAATGTAGACAATAGTATGTCAGAACAAAAAGAGAAAAATATTAATATGCGAAGTCTTAAACTAAAATATCAAAATATACCTACAAGTATAACGTAATAAATTAACATATACTTAAATAAATACATAAAGCTTAAATATATAAACATACATACTACAGGTATATAAATACTCACAGTTGAGAGGAAAGGTTCTCTTTTACTCTATATTTAAATTGAGAAACAGTTTTTAAATCTCGAATGCTAAGCTGAAGTGAGTTCCACAATCTTAATGCATGGACAGAGAAGGAATATAAATAGTAGCTTGTTTATGAGGATGATATTTACGAGTTTTTTTTTTTTAATATAGATTCATCGGTTGATCGCCGAGGCTGGCGAGAATATAACTGTGACATACATATCGAAGAACCAGCAGTCTCCCGCTACTATCGCCAACTCCACCAACCCTTACTGGAATGCCATCGCCAGTGCAGCCGAAGAACTGTACGTTATTTTTAGTAATTGTCCAACGAGTACGAATATAGCCTTGGTAGTCCCGCTTACCTACCTCCTTTATGGTTTTTTAGTTAACTTCGAAAAATGTCTAGTATTCCTTGGAAGCCAAAAGTACCAGCCGAGATAACAATAGATCAGCTTTTTATTTATCGCTTTTGGGCACAGAGGGTTTGTGCGTCCACTACTCTTATTGACGACCAAATTTTTTGTACCACAGTGACATACCAATAATGGCGACGCTGCCGCCCGGATCTACGGACGCCCGACACGTCCGCAACGCCGGCTATCCGGCTTTCGGCTTGTCCCCAATGCCGAACACAGAGATGCTCCTTCATTCAGTGAACGAACGCATTGCCGTGTCCACCTTCATGGACGGCATCGAACTCTACGAGAAGATCATAGAGAACCTCGCTAACATTCCCGGAGTTGAAACCGCTCAAGATACCAGTGCGTATCTTTATACCACTGCTAAATAAGTGAACCTGTACGAATAGTTGAACACTAGATCATACTTTAATCAATTGAAACGTTTGTGCCGACGCTCTGCGTCATCATATTTTTTTTAACTGTATTTTTATTAAATGAATACAATAAAAATTATAATTAGTACTGCTACAATTCTTGAGATAGCTCTAAAATAACACTAACATTCTGCGTATTATTTAGTTATTTTATTATAGATGTACTTTTTAGGGTATATTGGAGTTATTTATTTCATTTAAACATTTGTTAAAGATCCTGAGACTATGTCATTTTGTTTTGATATGTATTTAATCCAGTCAAAATTATATAAAAACCTAACCTAACTAAACTATTAACAAACTTGTACAATAAAGAGACTTTTGATTAAATTGGTTTTCGACTTTCAGTCATTACATTAGTCAAATAATTATCACACATTCATTATTATTGTATTTTTACATCGTTCTCATGATGTATAAATTCAACATTCATGAGGTACCTAACCAATTGTTTTGTAACAATATAATTTGAAAGATTGTCCATGGAGTTTCTTGCCCGTTCTTCTTCATAAGAACCTACTACGCTTTGGAATAGGTAACTTCGAGTAGCTTCATCTTTCTGACTGCCCGATTCCTTTGACAATTCAAAAGTGCCTGTAATTACTTAGAGTTTGGAGTTTGAGTTTCAGATTATGTGAACAATTTGTCAAAATATATACTTAATAGGTACTAGGACTAGTACTTAACTATAACTTGTATGTTTGTACTTGTATGTGTCATTTGGGGGCATGGCACGTTCACCTCGCCACAGTCGCTTCCAAATGCGACATTATGAGAGATTGTGAGTGAGCAATTAGGTACAAAGGCGGCACATGGATCAGTTTACCTGGAAAAGGTACCATTAAAATATTTACCTTATATTTTGGCCTATAATACATCTCTTTCCATCCCAGCAAGAATGGATATTTTTCTGTATCTTTCCCGCTTTTGAATATTTGTTATTAATAGAAGCTCGAGAAAAAATTTCGCCAATCGACCAATGTGCAGCACAACACTCTAACGAATGCTCTTGCGACAATGTAAATTCAATCAACAAAGTCATCAAATATATCTCTACTGAACATAAGATAGGTTACATACGTATTTAAATGTTTGCACTCGTAATTTTTATAACATTTTGTTATACAAAGCTCGTTATTGTTCCGTTCCAGTGTTATAACCCGTAAGTACATCCAGCACATTCCTGTTTCCTCGTTTGCAGCTAAATCTTTAAACCAACAATCGCCACTTCACAGTAATGGGTGCCTTCCCACCCGTACGTGCCGCAACATTTTTAAAAGGACTTTTTCGCGAGCCGCCGCCGTTTTGTGTTTGCGCACCATCGCGCGTCGCCGCTCTGCCACGGATTTCGCAATTGTCACGCTTTTAGCGAACAAATGAATTCTCACCAATGATCGGGATTCGCTGTGTAAACCGTTTAGCGCACGATTGATGATTTTGTTTCTTTTTTCGTAATTCTTTACCACGAAGGGAGGGAATGAAAAAGTTAAATAGCTTTAGTTGGATGCAAATCACAATGTGATGATACTCTCAACAAATCACACTGTTTGGTATATTAGAAGTATATAAGTGTTTATTTAACAGCATATTAAAATGAATCATTAAACCACTCTATCGCAATATAATAAGATTCATAATTACTGCGGTTCACAATATTATTATCAAATAGAGGTGTAACGCTTTATAATTATGAGTGTTATATGAGGGTGGACCGCTGGGGGCGCAGTAGCGTTAATTGAAATGAATTGTCGCGACTGGGTGTAGCTGGCACATCGGGCACATAAATCAGAGCGCCTCGGGCCACCAGCTAAGTGCCTGCTACGAGCGCTACGCCGTAGCAACCGATAGACACGGCGCGAAGCGGACTACGCAGTTCAAGTTTTATTTATGGTGGTTTTTTTTATTTAACAGTACTTATAATTTTGTTATTTTTATGCTTGAGTACTTTTATGAACATTTTATTGTAATAAGTAAGTATTAAAAGTATGAAACGAGTTTTTTGATATAATAAAAAAGTTTTTTTTCAAGGCTTTTCGAGTTTTAGTTGACGGACTAATGTGTTTTGTTTCCACTCTAATTTTTATAAACATAAACCCCTTTTAAAAATGATAAAATTGGATCAAATTGGCAAGTCTATTTCTTCTGAGGTCGTCATTAGAGTACGAAGCTCTAAGAGACATCGTGAGACGAATTAATTCAGCCAAATGCGGCGAACGCTCGAACAGGCGATTTTTACTGGTAGTGCTCATTTGTCACCACCACCTACTGGCATTAGTGGCACGGTGGCACCGGTGGCACCCAACACAGGTGCGTACCATCGCACCGCTAAAAGCACCACACAGACGCGTAATACACACACAACATCATTTATGGAGTGGGCATCTTGGTGGAGATATCAAACAGATATTCTTGTGTTACAGTTGGAACGCTTTTGTGATTTTCTTAATAAAATTTGTGGTGTGTTTATTGAATTTTGTCTGGAATCAGAGAAGGATGTTTAATAGGAAATTCAAAAAAAACTAAAAATCGGACTTATTAATGAATACCTAAGTAGGTATTTAATCTTTATAATGGAATGCTTAGGTAGTGGATATAAATTAGAGACCAAATAACAAGTTTTACAAAATTGAATTAATAAAAAACATCAAATATTTACAAACTGTGTCTCTTTATTGCAGGACATAAACATAAAACAAAAAAAATTGGTCATAAATTTGGTATAAAATAGGTATGTATTGTCTTGAAATATTTTATACTTAAGTGTTTCAGTGTAGGATTATATTTGTCTTTGGACTTTGATTTCTTATCCAAACAGCATTACCTTCGTGGATCTGCCGCCCCCTTAATGATGCTCAGTGAAGTGTGAGAGTGTCTTGATGTCGAATGAGTTGTCGTTTTACAACTGACAGATCATCTACGTTTAGCGCCGACAGAATGCGACAGAACGCGACATAATGGCGAGTGGAGTGCGAGGATTCGGTAATCAACTCGCGTAGAACACGTTGTCATCGCAGTGGGTAATGTGTGACTGATTACCTACTTAAAGAGATTGATAATAGGTATGTAAGTACCTACAGACTTCTTTAGAATAACTTATTGTAACATAATAGCACAACGTAGTAGATTTTTTATTTCTTTTCGAATTCGCTAACTGTACTGTGCGTTAAGAATTAAATCAGTTCACTGAATATAAAATTAAGGTATTAAATATTTCTGACACAAAACTTGAAACTACATTGTGTTTTAAAACAAACTTATTCGACAATCAAAGAGATCTTTAAACTTTAGATTTTTAATAAAGAAAAAATTACAAAATGACAAACATTTACCCAGTTCGCACTGTTGATCGAACTTAAAAGGGACAACGTTTAACAAAGGAATGGTCACGCGCACATTATTCAGTTTTAAACTTTTCAAGTACTTTTCATATCGCACGGAGTCCGTCACCCCTTTCATATACTTTTTGTCACGGATGCATATGTTTTCTATTCTAAAATGAACAATCGTCATAATAGAATCCACAAAAGAATTAAGTACTTCTGAACCTCAAGTGTTTATGAAATAAAAAATATTTTAATTGCTTATTAAATGTAAATCACTGTGGGAGTTTCGTGAGAGACTTTCTGTGAGAAGTTTTTGATTAGATTTATAATAAAAACTTTAATTTTCATAGTATTGTGAAATTATATGTTATGGGTTTTGCCTTAATTATTATCTGATCTAACTTTATGAATGTCGTTGGTCAAAAATAAATTCCAGTTCAATTACTTATGTATAGGCTGTTTTATTTATTTTCTCAGTTCATTGTGCACCTATTATCATCATTGTCATTTCATTTAGTTATCTATTATTCTGTGCTAAAATTCAATGCATTAACCTTTTAAATAAAACGAACCGGTAAATAACAAACTATAGGAACAAACTAGAACATACAGAATTAAAAAAAATACAGTGCCATAATTGCCGGTTGCATATCCCTGGATTACTGGTACTTGAGTGCGAAGTGCGAGTGTTTAGTACGAACGCGTGAGGCCGCGGGTCGCGCGTCGCCGGTCGCCGGTCGCCGGGATTACGCCGACGGCCGCGCTAAAACAACATGCTCCAAATAATCGCTGGGATATACTCCTACAAGATATAGGGGGTTTCTGTATTTGTATTGTATTGTGCAGCTAATAATGAGAAGAAGTGGATTGGAGTGTTTTTATTGCATTATTGTTTTTACAAGAGATTTCGGTTGGATGATTAGTTTCAAGTTTAGCAGTATTGTCATAATAAATTTGTATAATTAGTCCACAAACTTTTTCTGGACATCTTAAAATCTTTGTTCAGCTTTGTATTCACAAAAGTTGCTAAAACAAAATTTTGTTATATTACGACAAGTCACAATATTAGGAGTAAATTTTTAAGTACTTAGTATTTCAATTCAATTTGTTCGAAATTTCCAGTTAATGAAAGGAACCTTTAGTAACAGGTCTTCTCTTTCAATACTCATCCTAACTAATATTATAAATGCGAAAGTGAGTTTGTTTGTTACGCTTTCACGCTATAACGGCTGAACGGATTTGGATGAAAATGACACGTGGGTACTCATACCCTAGGTTCGAACATAAGATACTTTTTATCCAGATATTCCCACACGATCGAAACTTATGCGGATAAAACTACGGGGCGCAGCTAGTTCATTCTATAAACAAGCTCTCTTCCTAAAAAAAGTATAGATTTCATGACATACTCAAGTAAACTGTGTAGGTAAACATCAAGCCACAGCCTAAAAATATCGAAACGAAAACTTCCCTAAACTTATAAATAAGGTGCGTGGCAGTACAAACAGAAAGTGTACGATCAAATAAAACGCCGTACGTGTCGCAGACGTGTATCTTAGATGTTAGCATCGTTCATTAGACAAGCATCCTTGTCCTGTTCAATGGTTCACGTGGCGACTTCGCTTCGTAGCTCGGTTCACATCAAAAGCTGCACGGCCCGCCCTCCGCGCGCCAGCCGCGCTCTGATTGGTCGACGCTGCCGCCCAGGCAATTAAGCTGCCTCGCTCACCCCGTGATCTAACTTGACATTTTAATGTTTACTGTACTGATAGTTCGTGAAAGAAAATTGTTTGTGTTCCTTTTGTTTTTGGGACTTTGGTGTCTTTTGTCATGTTTATCGTTATTGTTTTAGAGATTGATGTATTCTAGAAATGTATAATGTGATGCATACCTAATAGTATTTGGATAAGTTATTAGAAGTTACAGAGCAAATCTCAAAATTGAATGTTAAAAATATATATGTTTTTCTTTAATTAAGGTACAGGATTACAAATCCCATTTTTAGCAATAAATTGAGAGCATGTCGTTTTAAATGAGCGGAAAACATTTATTTTTACAAGTGAACTCGTCGAGTAAACAACGCTTTACTTTATCACGTAATGCATCCATTATGTTCGTACGTAATTCAGTCAGATACGTAGCGACCGCTGCCCTGACAATGTAGCCTGTGGACCGGGACACAAGATGGGATCACACCCATCTCGCTCGCACGCGCCCTGCCTGCATGCTGTTGTCCTGCTCAGGGGGTGGGACTCAATGTAATCAGGGGATGACGTGACTCGCGATCTCCGCAGCGGCTTCAAAGATCACAATTATCGGAGCAGTCTGCCGAAAGCCGCGACTGGGTGGTGAAGTCACCCAGATAAGTCATTAAAAGTTTCGTACATATGTACTCTACCAATACTCATGAATTCCATATAGGAGAGGACTGTTTAAATTCTGACTGTGTTGTATTAAAAACATTTATTATAAATAAAAAGTTTTAAATAAAATTAAAAAAAAAATGTATTTAGCTAAAAGCAGTGGTGTTAGTTTAAATTGAGCCTGTGACACAACTGTCGAGCTGTCTGCCTTCTGGGAGCGACAACGGGCGCCAGCCGTGGCAGTCCGGAGGATGGGAACAGGTCAGCTGATCTGTTTTTTCTTTTTGTCAGTCTACTGTCATTGTTTGTTGTTATTATTTATGTCAGTGCCTTGTCCGTATTTTTGAATGAATAATAGTATATGTTACCATGATCCTACAAGTTGCCTTTTATTTGGAATCTATAAATTCCATTTATGTAAAAGAAAAATCCCGACATGAACTACTTATTTTGTGAAAGGAGTAACAAGTTTCCAATAATATCTGTGTCAATGAAATATGTAATATATAAATAACATTTATGTTATTTATTTCTGTAAATTGGTAAAAAAAAACAAATATGTTTTTAAAACTGAGAGCGTTGAGTTCGGTATTTCGTAACTGACTACTCTGAGAAGAAAGACCGAAACAAACTCAAACGTCTTTTAAAGGTCGTTTAAAGTCCAGACGTAATCTTGGTACGGCTATAGGAGGATCATGCAGGTCTGACATGGTCCTTTGAGGAAAGAACCACACAGATTTGAGTGGACTTGTCCGACTGGACAGGTCCACTCTAGTCTGTGTGGTTCTTCACGTATTTGTGAGTAATCGTGTAGCTCAACTCAGAGTTAAGGAGCTCAACGACTCGACCAACAATATCAAAGAAAAATCTGTGATTTGAAAAATTTAAAGAATAAATCATTTGAAGCCATATTGTTGGTTGACGAAGGATGACCGTGTCGATATCATTCACCCCCAAATGCATAAGAATCTCAGCGGATCCCAAATTAATAATGCTTAAAAGTTTAAAAATCTAAATAAAAAAGATTAGATTTACATATTCTTACTCTTTCTGCTCTTAACCTACTTTCTTGGACTTGTGCTGTGCCCTAACATAATTTTGCATGATAAACAAGTGCTTAATTGAAAATATCTTGCACCACAATATACTTTTCTTGATTTAAATCAATAGCATATAAGCTTCTTTAATTCGACAGCATTTTAATTACATTTATTGTACCTAGTACGAGATGACCCGGATTGTACTACTAGATGCCCCGGTGAATTCCGCACCATGTGAGACAAAATTAAGATTTTTCGGCTGTTGCTTGGGTTTTTTTCTAATTTTCTTTTTCCTAAACCACACCAGTATTGAAGAGAATTAAAAAAAAAACGAATCGATAGAGCTCTGTTCAGGTTTTTGCGAGACTAACACACGGCAATTGATTTTTATATATTTAAATATCATTTCTGACTCATAAACTTATCATTGCAAGAAAGAGTTGCGTTGAAAATCTTGCAGTGCTCTTCAAAAGAAACTACCGTCCGTTTTAAGTTACTTATCTATTCTGTTTGTAGGGGCTGCATGTAGAAAAAACTAATAATTGTAGAGTTAACAGAAACTAGTGTTAGGAACTTACATTATTCTTAAGGTTACCAGATATTACCAGCTTCATGTCACCTTTTAAAGAACCATATTGAGTGTGGGCATTTTCTTTATTTCTGTTATTGCGTATTTACCTATAAGACCTCAAGGGCGGTTTTTACTTAGTTCTTATTTTGGTGACCAATAATTTATAATAATTTTATTTTATAACTAGCGACCCGCTCCTGCTTCGCACGATTTTTACGACTTGACAAAACATCGATTTTTCTTAGTTTTACGTAACTTTAATACTAACGTATTATACACGTCAACTTCCGGAATAAATTCTCTAAACGATGGTGAAAACTTCATCAAAATCTGTTGCGTGGTTTACAAGAACAACGAAGACATACAGACACACACGAAAAGCGACTTGTATTTATAATATTTATAGATGTACGTTTTACTTGTGCTGAATTAATATATTTTCTTTCTTTCTAAGGGTTCATGCAAAATTGTCAGAACAACACCCTAATTGCAATCAATTCAAACAATTTTAATTCAATTACAATCTGAATGATTTTGAACGATATTGCTACTCCTTCGCTTAATAAATGTTCGAAAAATTTGCCTGCTCCACAACGTACATAGTACGTAAACAACGCAATGAATGTTGTTGAACTGTCAAAATGAAAGCCATTGCTACTGTGTGTTGCGCAATTATCCCGCAGCGTCAATAAAACGAGTCAATTAATATTATGTTTTATGAGAAAAAAATGGTTAAAAGTTATCCAGACTTACATAATCGGTTGAAATATTATTTCCACCTTCATCTTGGTTCTTGGTACTCTCTTAAAAATACTTGATGTTAAATGCACATAGATAAGCACAGGTATCTACCTACATTATTGTTCTCATAAAAATAAAAAAAGAGTAGCAGAAATAAATATTAAATAGATAACCTAAGCTGTTTTCGTAGAAGCCTAGTTAAAAGTCAACGACAAGTCAAAAGTCAATTCGCTTATTTCAAATAAGCACATAAAAAGCTCTTTTGAACGTAAAAAATACTAAATATTTCTTGGATACTTTGTGCAAAACCAAAACCATTTCACTATTCAAACGAGACTGTATCAAACGCCTGGCAATAATAAGCTTAACACCATACAATACAATATGTAGACATAAACACATCGTATGTTTAGCCCATTGTTCGTAGTTAGCACACAAATAAGATCTTAGGAGATCAGTGAATCGGGCGAAACCCGGGTCCTTACAAATGTAACTTAGGGACGAACCCGAAACTTGGACCGCGCTCCCCCACCCGAATCTTGTACAAAGGGTGCATGTAACTTAATCTAATCACTTAACGCCTAACTTATTACCGTTGTTTGAGTTTAATTAAGTATTTTACTTGTGTTTATCAAGTCTTTGTCAAAAAGTAAATAATCAAGATTTCGCGTTGCGATTTGTATCGTCCATCTCACATCGTAAGCACAGATTTCAGTAAAGCCAGTCATTATTTTACCCTGACTAATTTTATAAATGCGAAAGTGAGTTTGTTTGTTTGTTACGCTTTCACGCTAAAACGGCTGAACAGATTTGGATGAAATTTGGCACATGAGTAGACCATGACCTGGAGAAGGACATAAAATACTTTTTATCCCGATATTCCCACGGGATCGACACTTATGCGGGTGAAACCGCGGAGCGCATTTAGTTGTTTCAAAATTAATGATGTAGACAATTGTGATAGAAAAGCAGAAATTCTAAAAAAGCAACCATGTTGAGTTAAAATACGACAAGGTTAATACATGCCGTGTGCGCGATCGAATTTCCCATCGGCAAAAAGACGAGCTTCCATACAAACTTTCATCCCCTATTATATTATATCATTATAAGCCCTTTAGGGGATGAATTTTCAAATATCCTCCTATAATTCTCATTTTCTTTATATAAAGAATTTAAATTGTGCAAAATTCCATGCGTTTAGATCCAGCAGTTTAGGCTGTACGTTGTCTGTCAGTGAATTCAACATTTCTATTCAGACAAAATCAAGCTGGTTGCTAATTTAATTGTATAATTTATTATTTTAATGACATTGATTTTACGTACACACTTATTAATTGTAAACTTTTAGAAAAACGTCTACTTTTACAATGTTTGTAATATGTGAGCACCAAGTATCTATCACATAATTAATTTATCTATCATTGCTTCATTTTTAAGTCTATTGTGGTGTAGTAATTTTATTGTAAGTGCATAGTCTTCACATATAATTGTATAATTAATGTACCTACACAAAATATTGTAAAACATTTTAAAAGAGTAACGGCAGAGTTTCTTGCCCATTCTCCTCCATACGAAAACTACCTTTTGGAAGGGGCGACTAGAATCAATTCTATTTTTTTATAAATTTTGAAGTTCAAAAGTGCGTTACAAGGGCCTATTTGATATAAATGACTTGTTTTTTTTTGTAGATGATGAATGATCGTTTTTCGTTATGAATTTTGAGATTTTATGTAAAATAAACGGGTTCATGACTTCATGAAGTACCCCTAAAGGCACCTTGTTACAAAAACATGTTTCATTCAATCTTTCGGTAACCTATATTCTTAGATTTTATTTTTACCTACTCATCTAATTTTCCGACGGGACAAGTGCGTTTGCTTCTTTATTAATTAATAAGTAACTTCATTTATTCAAGTGTTATTACTTATATTTATTACAAAAAACCTTGTTTTTTTTTTAATGAAGCATTTAAGATGTCGTAAATAAATGTTTTATCTAACTAAGTATCTTAAACGTAACGATAACATTGATTTAGCAAACCAAACACATTAAAGCGTCCACTCATTTTAGTTATCAAAACTAAAAACGTGCTAAAAAGAAAGACAGGATCAATCATATTAATATAATCTACTTATATCCGCGTAAACATCACGAGGGCAACGGTTAGTAAGTATATTCATTTGATCGGCATTAGCAAGTGTGGCGCTTCACACGACTATCGTAATTTGTCGCGCGTTATTTAGAGTTCAGTGCACGGAACTGCACGCATCAGTAGGCACACACGAATAGGTAGGTGAATGTGCAGCTTTTCATTAGCAGTGAGCTATATTGACGGTTTGTTTGTAGAGCCCTTAGATAATTTATTTGAACATTTCTTTTTCAGTTGTCTTGAAGAAAGCGAATAGGAAGTAGCGAAGAGTGTTCCGTGGTATCTAAATTTATAATTGGCAAATGCAAATCAAAGCAGCATTTTTTTTAACTTTAAGTTAAAAAAAATGCTGCTTTGATTTGCTGTCTGACTGTCCATTTTTAAAAAAAAACTTTTAAAGTATTCTCTAAAAATTATTTAAAGAAACCTATGGCATTAAGTCCGCCTCTGTACATTTCTGTGCTTGAAGTATTAAATAAATAAAGAAATCAATAATAAATGCAAAACAATCACCCAATTTATTAAGTGTCCGTCTCCGTGTCCCGTGTCCTCGATGGGATTTCCCATCAGCAAAAATGACGAACATTCATAAAAACTTTCATCCCCTATTTAACCCCTTTTGAGAAGGAACTTTCAAAAATTCTTCCATTGTGGTTACTTTCGAAAAATAACTCTTTTGCAAAATTTCATGCGTAATTATACGATAGAAATACTGATACCAACCATATACCGATTAGGCTGTTCGTTGTCTGTCAGTGAGTTTAAGATTTTTATTAAGTAGATTATTTTAGAGAATAAACAGATGAAACCAACAGTGATCGCCGATCCTGAAGTAGGAAGCTTCTCCTAGGGCACTAGAGCTAATAGAGAATTTGCACGTAATTCAAAAGTTATTCATTATTTAAATATACATTATAAGTCAAGAAACAAATTCCTATTTTTTTTAATATTTTTGAAAGTATTACTTATTTTACAATTCATTATTTTCTGAGGAGCTCGTGACTAAGTAATAACAGCCGCATGGTTAAGCCACGCTTGCCGGGGTTGGTCCGTGGATGGGTGACCATCTTTACATACCGAGACTCCTCGGTATGGAAAGATGGGTGATGGGTGATCGTGCCTCGGAAAGCACGTTAAGCCGTTGGTCCCGGATGTCATTCGTGGATCTTTGACAGTCGTTAAGTGTCTTCAGAAGCCCGAAAGTCTAACAACCAGTCTTACCAAGGGGTATCGTATTACCCAGTTACTGGGTTGTGGAGGTCAGATAGGCAGTCACTCTATGTAAAATACTGGTATTCAGCTGCATCCGGTTAGACTGGAAGCCGACCCCAACATAGTTGGGAAAAGGCTACGCAGATTGATTTGACAATTCATTATTTTATGTTATGTTTTTTAGGTGGAACGCAACGCAAACTCGAAACGCATCGTCTTCGAAAATCCCGGAAGTGACTTCGAAAGGCATGTGAATAAATATATTTTCTTAGCAAACTGCCTCACTAAGGTAATTTTGTAAGTGCGATTCCTGCTTAAATAAAGCGCAAAAACAATTTAATTTATGTGATTTGGGGCTAAAAAACCTTAAAAACAGATGTAAACAAAGCAGTAACGTGCCAAATGACGTCACATCCTGACCGCGACAGAAACGGACGTTTGAACTGTAGTAGAAAACTGTTGGAATTTCATAATTTTTTTGAGCAACAAGCAGTAGTTGAATTTAACTTTTAATACTTTTCTTAGATTTACTGCCTGTTATTGGGCAGTAATATAGATTCAGTGAGCAAAAAAAATTACATGCATATTCTCAATTGCGAATGGAACTCATAAGATTTACTGACAGACTACTAAGAAGTTTAAAGGATTTAAGAAAGTTATGATCCACAGTCATAAACTAATTTATAGTGGTTAGGAAAAATTATTGCCGAATTATGGTCCTATTAGATTGTAATCCAAGTAAAGAAACGTGCATACAAAAAGATAATTAACTCGAGTAAAACAATAAAACACAATAGATTTAAATATGATCATGAGCATAAATCAAAAATAGTCGGCAGTTGCTGGCACGTCATGACAGTGACAAGAAGGCAAAAAATTCATTATGATTCTGTGCTATGGGGACCCACAGCACTAACTACAGATAGAGACACTGCGTAGGTATTTAACCACGACATAAAAGTAAATATTTGAGTTTTATTATATCTGTCTATATTATGATGCGAAATCCCATCATTTTCCTTCAATAAAAAGCTTTTCAAAGTGCGCAAAAAAAGGGGATAATTACGACACTTCGCGGCTTTCCTTGGAGGCTCGAAAGACGAAGTAAAGTCGTCTAAGTCCGTTTTAACGAAAAAATAAAAGAGCCTTCCTTGAAAAGGATTCACGGCGTTAAGACGGAGGCCGCTTGTAACACCGAATTGAATTATTTGAAAGGAACAATTTAATAGAATTACAATTTAGTGGGTAGGATTTTAGTCGGAATTATAAATATAAATAAAGAATTTCGGCGAAATGTTTCAATACTATTAATATTTGGATAGAATTGCAAAATTTAAATTTAAAATACTGCTATGCTATACAAAGGTAGTTAGTTAGTTAGTTTACCTAAGAATTATATCTTCAGGAATAAAAGGCGAATCAGGTACATATTAGGAAAATCCAAATTTATAAGAAATTTACCGGCATTTCAGACAAAACATAAAAACTAGTTACTTGTATTCGGTGTGACAGTAGGCTTTGCAGCGCGTTAAGGAAAAGGGGGCGAAGGGGAAGGCTTCAGTAAACGGAACAAAAACACCAACGTTATTAGCGAGATTGGTGTAATCTGACTAATCTATTTTGGGTAAGGGGAGCTCTGAGGTGCCGAGAAGTATCAGTTCATGAATAAACACTTCTTCCAGTGTGGCTTACATGGATAAAGAAAACGTGAAAGGAACTTTTCCGCACACTTGGCAGATACTGAAAGTTGCGATGACAATAAAAAGTCTGCTATAGTATTTTGATTGAATTATTTTATTAAATTTTATATGAAACTAGCTGCGCCCCGCGGTTTCACTCGCATAAGTCTCGACCGCGTAAGAATATCGGGATAAATAGTATTCCATGCCCCAACCCAGGTCTACCCATGTGCCAAATTTCATCCAAATCCGTTCGGCCATTTTAGCATGAAAGCGTAACAAACAAATAAACTCGTTTTTACATTTATAATATTAAGAGGAGGATAGTTTAGATAGCTGAGTTTTTTCTTTGGTATTTCAGTTTTTTTTTTTTTTTTTTTTATTAATACCAAAGAAAAAACTTTTCATAAGTTTTCATTTTGATGAGTAACACCCCTAAAATATTTTACAATACTATCTATTGTACAACAAGGAATTAATTTCCACGCTTACCAATTTTTTTTTTTTGATATTTTGATAGCTTATGACCTAAAAAGGTATCATATAGAATATGAATTTAAAATCTCGACTAATCAAAAAGGTATGCATAAATCCGCGAAATTTCGTGGGTATTCCGGGTTGACTAGTTGTGAGACATTTTACAAGTCCGTAGGCGCACTGTCTACGCCGTAGCCAGTGGCTACGGCGTAGACGTAGATGTATATTCACCTACATTGAAAGTCTCAACTTTTTCGTTTAATTTCACTCACACACATGCCTGTTGTTGATTGTGTAAAATTAAACTTCCATAAATAGGATTGAGTCAACCTCTCTGGCCCAAACGATTTGAAGCTATGATTACAAAGAGTATTGATAAACAAATTTTGGTTACAGGCGATCGTCTTCTCGACATCCCCTGCAATGTGTGCGGGGACAGGAGTTCCGGCAAACATTATGGCATCTACAGTTGTGACGGTAAGAATACCTACTATCTATCTGAACTGACATGTCACATCCACAAATATTTGTGTGAGCAGGCAGGTAAATAATGATAAACTATATTTATTTTAGTTTTTTACAAACAGTTTTACAGTCGCCTAGTCCTACATAACCTAAGTACATACGGTCTTATTCATAAAAAGTTATCGAACATTTATCACTTGCTAAAGTCTGGTTGTCAAAAAGTCTTATTCATAAACGCATTTTAGTACCTAAAAGTTCCATAAACCTACTATAAAGTTATAAAAGCCAGAAACCTACTTTAACAGTACTATGGAAAAAATGGCCGACTCTCTACAGCAGCTGATTAAGAAGAAATTGACATTTGACGTTAAAATCTATCTCCCTGACCAATTCTTTCAAAACAATCTAAGGAATAGAAGCAAAAGCAAGCATGTATGAGAAATTGAGAATGTTTACAAAACAAAACTTACTTCGAATTTATTCTAGCCATAACAATACAAACCTCCAACCAATTTTCACTTCTTTGCCTTTTATTGGAACTAGTCTCCGGCATTGATTACATTTATTTATTTATTATATTTAACTATTTAAAAGTTTTCGTTGCTTCAATACCAAATTCATTGACAAATTTAAAACACGCGCCGTGTCAAAAGTGTCAAAACTGTAGACAGTAAAATAGTTTCCAGTACGTAATAATGTCTATGGTCATAATTATTTGGTGCGTAGACAGACATTCTCGTTTGACGATTTGATGTGTTGGTCAATTTGTTGGACGACTTCATTATAATGGCAACATTTTGATTTATAAACGACACATTAGTAGTAAAACGGTAAAACGTTTATGAATGGAAAATTTATCGAAGGTTTTATAGGCATATCAAGCACTTGTAACTAAATGAATGTTTTAAACCTTCGATAAGCTTTTTTTATGATATAAATCATAATTTTATAATTATCGCCATAATGGAATAAAACTAATGGCCGAGTAAATGTCGTGATGGCCGAGTGGTTAAGGCCTCGCTTCTCATGTACGAGGTTGTGGGTTCAAATGCGGGCAAGTACCAATGTGACTTTTTCAATTCATATGTACTTTCTGAGTTTATCTTGGACATTACTGACATCGGTGAAGGAAAAACATCGTGAGGAAATCTGGACTTATAGTTAATATAAGTCTGAAATCACCAACCCGTCTTGAGCAAGCGTGGTGACCAATGCTCGTGCCTTCTCTCTATGAGAAGAGGCCTTTGCCCTGCAGTGGGACAGTAACAGGCTGATATCATTAATGGAATACAACTTTTCCTACATGCTTCATAAAAAAATTGAAGCTGGCATTCAAAATAAAATTTAAAGCCATTAAAACTTATTTTTTATTTATTTTTCTTCAGTGTGTTATATGGCGTAATACTTTTTTTTGCTTAAGGCGACCATTGTTTTTTAAATGAAATGAATTAAACCTTTTTTGTTAATATGCCTTTACGTTTAAATTCCTAAAGCTACGGTTTCCTAAAAAAGCGGTGACCGCTCACGTAGCGGCCGCAATTTTCGGGTGAATGACATAATTGAAACGTTGATTATGAAAGTAAGTGGTGGTTTGACCATCAGACTTCCAAGTCATAGGTCTCGAGTTCAAACCCAAGGCACGCACCTCTGACTTTTCGGATTCATGTGCGTATTGTATATTTATCATTTGCCTCAAAAATTGTGAAGGAAAACATCGTGCGGTAACTTATTGTAACGGTGCCTGAGAGATATTTCTCGACGGCATGTGAAGCCAAGTCAGAGGCCCACGGGCGGCTTTAATACTTTGACACCAGGTTAATCACTAACCACCCGAAAAGAAGAAGGCTTGGCTAAGATAAGATAAGATAAGATCATTAATTTGCGTAAAACATGGTATACATAGGTGTTATTAAGGCTTAAGAGGTCATACATGTTTTGCTTGAAATTTAAAGTATGCAAAACTTCAACGAATATACAAATTTGAAATTACAAACATTATAATTTATGTTCGAAAAAATCCTTAATATTATTTTCATTCAGCCAATATATATAATTTAATTTTGAATTATCTGCAATTTAATATTTTTAATATATTAGGTAATTTATTATAAAAACGTACACACATAGCCAGACAACTTTTATTATATTTTGCTAACCTATGGAGCTCATCCTAAAATAGTGTTACCTTGCTATGTTTCACATCTACAGTAAAAAAAATAGTCAACGCACGCTGCATGGTTTCGCATGTACAACAAAATAATGCTAGGGAAGTGGGTTATGGCAGCAATGTAAAATAAAAAAAGTATCATCGTGAATTTTATTCATAAATGTGATAAAACGACAGTCGGTAATTAGGAGAAGGAGGTAGTTAGCTAGTTAATATTAGCTGCACGAGTCCATCGAAAGTAAAACTAAACTACGCTTGCTGAGCTTTGTCCATGGATGGATGACCATCCATTAAATACGAAGACTTATCCATGGTTAGGAAAGCACGTTTAGCCGTTAGTCCCGGCTATCATTCGTAGATCTTTGACAGAGTTAATTAAGTACGGATGGCAGATAGCCTGAGCGTCTGACACCAAGTCTTACCTAAGGGTATTGGGGCTTACCCAGTAAATGGGCTGCGGAGGTCAGATAGGCAGTCGGTCCATGTAAAATACTGGTAACAGGTGCATCCAGTTGTATTGGAAGCGGACCCCGTATAGTTAGGAAAAAGCTGGGCACTTGATGATGATGAGCCCGTAATTAGAAGGTATTTTTTCTACTCCGAGTCTGGTTAAACCACGCTGGGATCGGTGCATTTCATTCATTCATTCGTTCATTCTTTCTATTTTTATTACAAATATTTTATTAATAGTGGTTAGGTGCTATTATAAAAAAGAGGTTGCATATGTCCATATTTATAAAAGTACTGGCCAAAAAGGTTTAAACTAAAAAAAGTAATGCAATTTATTTAAAAGACAAAACAAAATTAAAAACAAATGTTAATGGCATTCAATTATTTTTTTGATTTATACGGCCAGTACAGTTTCTGTTTTTTCAGAATGATACGTAATGTAAAGAGGTTTTAATTAAATATATTGTAAAGTAATTATCATTCTCATATTTTCTCCAGTTATTAACATTTTGTTCTTGTTTTTGTGGTTTTAGATTTCACCCCTTGCCATAGCGTTTCGTTTATGTCTGCAGCTCGTGGCTCATCCGCTTTCACCACAACCACAACAAAAAACAACCCGTTACGCAAAGATTATCCAGGAATAATTAAATTGTCAATTAATATGATAAGTGAAATCGGAGCAAAAAGATAGTGGTTGTTGAAAAGTGAAGTGATAGTGGTTGTTGAAAAGTGAAGTGATAGTGGTTGTTGAAAAGTGAAGTGATAGTGGTTGTTGAAAAACTCTTTACGTAAATAAAAATTTAGTTTTATTGTTACTGTCGAGTTCACAGGTTTGAGGATACTTTCCTAAAGAATTTATTAACTATGTTCATTTATATTATTATTTCCTTTATTTATAATTTACATTTTTAAATATTTTTATAAAAACAAAAGGGAAAACAAAAACATTTAAAAATATAAAAAATAGTAGCCCACCGATATCGGGAACAGGGTCCAAGCTACCGGTGGTCAGGGCTCCTGAGAGAGGAATCTCCTAACGATACGCGCTGTGTCTGGAAGTACCGCTTTCTGGATCAAGCCCTTGATCCAGCTGCCTAACGAGAGCCTCCTTAGGTGTTGGTCGAGGCTCTTGGCTATTATGCCATTGGCCGTCACGACTATCGGCACAATGACTGCTGTATCCACTTCCCTCATGTCAACAACCTCGCGAGCCAGGTCGAGATACTTGATCTGCTTATCTTTTTCAGCTTTCACGAGGTTCTCGTCATGCGGGACCACTATATCAATAATCATTGTGCGACGCTCTGATCGATCTATCACCACTATGTCTGGCTTATTGGCAAATATAGTCCTGTCAGAGATAATAGATCGATCCCAATACAACGTGATATTGTCATTTTCGAGAACTGAGTCGGGCAAATACCTATAGTATGGTACTTCCGATTCCACAAGACTGTATTTCAGAGCAAGTTGCTGGTGGATAATCCTGGCCACAAGGTTGTGCCTATGCAAGTAGTATCCGTTAGCCAGACGAGAACAGCCAGAAATAGTGTGTCGGATTGATTCCCCCGGATGGTAGCATGCCCGACAGATGTCAACCGTGCCGTCCTTCACAATATATTTCCGGTAGTTGTTCGTCATCATAACTTCATCCATAATCGCAAAGACCAAACCTTCGGTTTCCCCAAAGAGATCACCGCATCGCAGCCAGGGTACGGACGCTAGTAGGTCTACATCAGGCCTATGTACGGGCCGGTAAAAGCGCCCGTGAAGCTCTTTGCTCTGCCATACCTCCCTGCGATCATTAGTATCTAGTACTATAGGTTTGCGCCAGTTCTCGTTAGCCAAGGATAGCGGGGTAAAGCCCTTGTCCACTGAGACTACACTTCCGCGGGATATACAGTCTCATCACCGATGAACGTGGGTGATGCATCTGATTTATGGTCAGCAGTGTGCGGACCCTCCTATCCAGGGCGTCATGTTCCGTCTGGGTCCATTTGAGTATGCCGAAAGAGTACATCAAAACCGGCATGACCCAACCGTTGAAGGCGCGCACCTTGTTTCCGCCTGATAAAAGACTATTTAATACTTTATTCAGGCGGCCAAAGAAGCGCTCCTTCAGCGATTGCTTCATGTCAGCAGCGTTGATACCCAACGCTTCCGACATACCCAAATACTTATAGGTTTCGATTGAGGAGAGGGATCTTAGGTGTATGGAGTCCGAGAGTTGCGTTCCCCCGGATTCCACAATCCCCCCTCGCTTTACATGCATGACCGCACATTTGTCCACACCAAATTCCATCCTGATGGCGCTACTGAAAGTTTCGGTTACCTTCAGTAGCTCCACCAGTTGCAAATTGTTGGGGGCAAAGAGTTTCCAGTCATCCATGTAAAGGAGGTGAGATATAACCTGACCACCTCTCCTTGATCGATAGCCTAGTCTTGAGTCCTCCAGCAGTGTGCTAAGAGGATTCAAGGCTAGGCAGAACCAAAGTGGACTCAAACTGTCGCCCTGAAATATACCTCGCTCGATCCTTATCGGCTCACTATTCCTGTGGATATGTCGACATTCAGGATAGCGAAAAACCGTCCTCCATTGCCCCATACATGACATCAGGAAGGTGCGTAGAGTTGCATCTACTTTATACAACTCCAGCACCCTCATGATACATGTATGGGGCACCGAGTCATAGGCCTTCTTATAATCTATCCAACATGTCGATAGATCCCTTCGGGAACGACGAACCTGCTGGCTAATGGCCATATCAATGAGGAGCAGCTCCTTAGTACCGCGGGACCCTTTCCTACATCCATATTATTATTATTATTATTAAAAATATATCTATTTAAATGTTATAGGGTTTGGTACCCCACTTAGTCCGTCAGGTGGACCATTGTGCGTGGGCCATGGCGGCCGTTTGGTGGTTATTCCAACCAGCCCACCTCCCTCCAGAAGATAATTAAATCTCCTGGTCTGTTCAGAACATCGGTGTAGGATCTGGGTGACCCGAGGGTTTCTGTTCTAATCTGGGTGGCGCCCGTGCATTCAAAGAGCACGTGCGCAACGGTCTTCTCAGCCTCCATTCACGCCCTGTACGGAGGACTGTCTGTTATGCCTATTATGTCGAAGTATTTGTTTAGCTGTATATTTTGGTTTACGAGACCAAAACTACAGGCGTAGTATACAGGGAAGTTTTATAAAAATGTGTCTTTTATTTTAAAATATTGTGGCTAGGCGGAAGCTAGTAATTAATATACATATGAAATATATAAATATGATCCGCATAAGGAATCATTTAAGTATCACAAAGAATTAGCATTGCCATTCAACGTGGCAATGCTGCCAGTCTTCTGGGCACGTTTCCGGATGACAGCTATGCGGACGAATACTTCGACGCCTAAGTGTCCTTTTGTTTTTTTTTGTATCTCTTTGTATAGTTAGTTATTATATTTAGTACCTAGTGTAAATAGTTATTAATATGATTTAATAATATTTGTATATAGTCCTGCATTAATTAAAAAACTAAGACTAGTATCACAAAATAATAATAATAATAATAAATCTTTATTTGCAGACCTTGAAGTCCATAGTGTTAGTAATGACATGAATATACTTATTTAACTATTATTAGTAACACATACAATCAAACACAAAAACACAGGTAATAAAAAAATTGTTAGCAATACTGTTAAAGAGAAAAGTGAAAAGGCTAGCAGCAGCGGCTGGCGGTTGCCGCGTTGTATGGAAATGCTAATTCTTTGGTCCAACAGGCCAGCCCTCTGGTCACGGGAAGAGTCAGCCAACCGCTTGGCGATGTCTCGAAAAACTCAGCGGGCACTCGGAACCCATGACCCTAGTGTTTCAACCCCAAACGGCTCCTCCTTATTTTATATAAGTCTTTTCCCACAAACAAACCATGAAAACGGTTTTGTCGGGCATAGTTTAAAGCAGAAAGATTGTTTAAACTTTTTATAAGTAAAGAAACATAACATAACATGATGATTGTAGGTTGTTCCGGGTTCTTCAAGCGGTCGATCCATCGCAACCGCGTGTACACCTGCAAAGCAGGCGGCGAGATGAAGGGCCGCTGCCCTGTGGACAAGACCCACAGAAACCAGTGCCGTGCCTGCCGCCTCGCCAAGTGCTTCCAGGCCAATATGAACAAAGATGGTAAGTGGAGTTTCATGTACTCTGAAGATCTTTTGGCGCTCGAATGACGTTGGCAGGGAGGCTCTCATGGTCAGCATTCGTGCAATTGTTTTGTGAAAAAATGGCGGCGTTATTTCCGATTTTGAACGCGCGACAAAAGAACCTTGAAGCACATATAATAGGTACAACTGTTCCTTTTTTAAGTAAAGCTCGACTGGCTGTTCATAATGGTGTGCTGGTGCCTACGCTTATGTTTGAAAGTGAAGTTGTGGCAAAATAAGCATGAAATTAGAGTAAATGTTAAGGAAATGCGTGCGTTGCGAAGCATGTGGTGTGACTATGAATGATAGGCTGAAAAATTATGTGATAATGCAACGGTGTGGTTTAAAAGAAGATGTAGTGACTAAAATTGAAAAGAGTATGCTTAGTGGTTTGGTCATGTTGAGAGGATGAAGGAAAGGCGACTTACAAAAGACATTTACAAGCCAGATGTGAGTGGAAACGCCGGGAGGGGACGCCCTAGGAGGACATAAATAGTGACTTAATTGGTCATGTTCTTTAGAAAGGTCAGGTGCATACTGCTCACAACCGGTGTATGTGTATGACCCGATGTATGAACGTAAAAGCAAGGAAATAAAATAAATTTATTTGTATTCACACAAAGACAAAAAATACTTAAGGGGCATGCGCTAAGGTAGCCTGCAAAATTCAAGTTTTCTCTAGTTTTTTACATTTTGCAGGAATGGGCAGGGTTTTATGTTGATTAAAGTATGATTCGCGACCGTAACCAATATGGCTTTACATAATTATAATCATTACAATCAGCAATACAACTCCATAAGTAAGCACAATCGGCAAATGTCATGATTTCATGAAATAGTCATTCAATGCGATTATAATGAACTTAGAGAGTTGTATTGATAATTTTTATGATTATAATTCTATAAATAAACATTTGATACGGCCGCAAATCATATTTAGATCAACATACCACATAATTCTGACCTGCAAATTGCAAATAACGTAAAAAAAAATGAATTTCGCGGGCTACCTTGACGCTTTCGCCTTTCTCTGTGTAGATGGACTGGTGGTCAACAAGAATATAAAAATAGACTCATTACAATCGGTGTACACTCAGATTTTCACGGTTCAATTAAAAGGCTGTAAAAATGATTTTCTATACCTATGTCAAGAGCAAGACTAGGTATCCAAAAGTATCGTCATCTAAGTATACCTAGTGTAATAAACGTCGAACTCACACCTTAACCAAATTTACTCGTAACAATGGTTATCGTAACAATAGCTGGTCTTATGTGTAGTATACATGTGCTATCAACGACACATAACGTCCATCACGCTCGCAGCAGGTTGTTTTGTCCACTGTCCACTGTCCACTGTCTATTCTCTCAAATATTGAGTGAAATATAGCGTTTGCCGGCGGCCAGTTCAATTTCCACAGTAGTTTCCGATCCTATCTGTCATTACGTCATCTAGATGTACCCAATATTGTGTTGGGTGTTGCGATGCCAGCCTTTGTCCGCTTTATTTATAGCGATTGTGAATGGAATATTGTTATTTTACACCTGTATGTACAGTACGACACAACTTCGATGTAGCATAAATTTGAAAATTTGCATTCATTCATTTCAATTTTACGAATGTCAAATAGATTCGAATGAATGCTTTTTTTTTAAATTCAATTTAATTGATATGACTTTACAACTTATTGCGTTTGCGTAAAGATCATTTTCACCTACAGCAGTAATAAATATTGGTGATTTTGAAAACGCACTCAGTTCAGAAGGTGATCGGTTTTAGGAATTTCGCCGATGCTACATCTAAGTTGTGTCGTACTGTACCAAATACAGATACAATATTGTTACTTTACAAATGATGTTACGTTGAGCCTAATCTAGCATGGTTTAGGTTAGTTCACTATACATCAAATTGAGTTCACACATACATCTTCTCAGTCTTTAAAACGCAATTTAACTAAACATAACTATAACATAAATGCAATGTGATGTAAGTTTTTTTTTCAAGCCAATTTGCTCGGTGCCAACTTTTTTATCTGAAATCAGTCTTTCCCTTTTTCAAACTCACTGCTTCAAAGGAGTGATTCAGCGACAGGTACTCCACCGAACTGTAACGCCTGTAACTGCGATACAACTTAAATTTCCAATCCCATGCGAGTATATTTCATCTCGGTAAAATACATGACTCGATCTAAAGGATGATTGCACAAAACGGCTCGCATCGTATTGGATCGGAACGGATTTTACAATCTTTAAACGATGTTAAATCGTATACAGTATTTTAATTACCAAACCGCACACAGCAGCTTGACCGCGGGCGTCTTCCGCGACACGCGATCGGCTGTTCGCCTGTCGTTGTATCCGACTATTTGAAACTAAAACTATTTGACTAGGCTCAGAAACGGATACGTTCATAAACGACGACGGTAAAGAGCCGATCGTATGCGTCGACATCCTGCCGGACACGATCGACTGTCGCCGCATCCGTTCATATCCTTTCCAATCCGATGCGAGCTGTTTGGTGGAAATCATCCTTAAATCTAAATTCTCTCTAAGTAAAATCTTGTGAATAATTGAATATTCATAGAGTCCCATGTCGCCCGCAAGTCGGGCTCCGCTCACCATGTGACGAAGCCTTTTAGTATCTACTCTATATACAGATAGATGCGTCTTATCTCCTCCAGGGTTGTCAAAGCTGTTCGATTAGCTGGAATATTACACCCACTGCAAAATCAGTTCGATAAAAAAAAAATGAAGGATGTAACTGATTCTCCGCGACGGAAATGAAAAACGGTTGACGACTCTGATACACCTAAATATTATTAGGCCAACATAATAGGGATGATGCCTGCGTAAAAAAAGAGAAATTCTAATAAGTCCGTCAGTCAGATAATAAAAAAATATTAGACACGTATTTTTTGCTATAACATATCATATTAATTAAAAATTACTTAGATAAAACGCATTTTAAGTTGGTGAGTGGGGATCGCTACGTCTCAAGTAAGTATAAAAGCTACATACTCGTGACGTCATGGCACATTTTAACTCAATGTATCGCCGTAATCTTTAGATTACGTAAAAAAGAAAAAATACGTGTCCAATATTTTTTAATAATCTTCATGACGGACCAAACAAATTGTTTTTGTCATCATCCCTATTATCATTACTGGTTATAAATATATGCACAAAACTATTATTGTAAATATGTATTTCATACGAATTACAAAAATGCATAAAGTTACAGATGGTCTTGTAAACTGGCAAGTTCTGAAACTACCCAAAAGTACACTCAGGTTTTAGGTCGCTATTTGACCACGATTTCTTAACCGAATCAAAAAGTGTTAGGTTAGAAAGCACTGTCATCATTAGCACTAAGAATGTAGTACGTAGTAACCCTGTGATAGGTAGCAGCGACACTGCGGTGGTGCCGCAGGTGCTCCGACGCTAATTTATTCACGAGCATCACTTTGTGCCGCCGCGGCCCGGATTACCTTTATATGTTTACTCGCTCGCGTAATTATACGCCCTCACGAAACTTACCCGCCGACGCGAGTTCCGTTCCACCCGCTGCCGTAGCTACGTACATACCTGATGCTGCGCTATAGGTAGCTAAGTACTGCATATTAACAACTTTGTGTTTCACATCTAGTTATGAAATGGTGTTGTATACTTACACCATTTCATAACTAGATGTGAAACAAGTTAGATGTAGCATCGGCAAAATTCGTAAAACCGATCACCATCCGAACTGCGTGCGCCTTCAAAATCTCCAATATTTATTACTGCTTTAGGTGAAAATGATCTTTACGCAAACGCAATAACTTGTGAAGTCATATAACCAAATACATTCGTAAAATTTAAATGAATGAATGCAAATTTTCAAATGTATCCTACATCTAAGTTGTATCGTACTGTACCTACCTAACTCTTTTACATCACCAAAACGATTATAGTTACGTTTAACTTTTGGTAAAATCTGTGTAGCTGAATAATTATTGAAAGATTCTTAACACGTTCAGTGCCGGGAGCCCCCCTGGAGGGTTCATCTAGTCGCATATGGGATGCCAGGATCCCTCGTGGAGAGCTAATTTTAAATGTAGGATTTTCTTAACGAATTCGGCATTATAAACCGTGTAAATAAAATCTGATGTATATTTTAACAATATTTATTAGTACATATATGCGTTGGTTTAAAAATACTTTTTTTTCGTTCACTGTTACAAATATTCACTAAAAAAATTAATGGTTGGAAAATACGTATAGCGACAAGATACCCTGAAAACACAATTTTACTTCGTTTTACAGTGTTTTATAACACGGTTGTAAACCTAATGCCGTTGACCGTACGCGATGGTTAACTTTAGCGCAAACTTAATGCTGGCAACCCTCCTGTAGGGTTCACTTCCAATTTGTGTGGTGGCATGGCGTATGAGTTCTATGAAAAGTGGGTCTATTCTAAAGTGTTAAAGCCTTTTCAATTAAGAATTGTCATGGTCTTTTGACATAAACATCAACTTATATAAACCCCATGATTAGATATTTCATGGGGTTTCATTAAATAGTATGAAATTCAATCAACAATGTGGAAAACGAAATTATTGAAAAGAGTGAGTACTTGCGAAGACCCTTACCCCTTGGTCACAACATCACCGCTCGCGCGGCCTGCGATCGCCGCGAGAACAAATGTTAGAAGTAATTTAGAGCGTGCCATGAGTCGCCGCGGGGCGACTTGCGGTGCGTCTTGCGTCGTGGTATGCACGGCAAGACGCACCGCCCTATGTCGTGACCCTGGCCTTAGCATGTGCTACAAGTCGTAGCAAGTAAGTGTTCCTCGTCAACTTTTGTAGCCTACGAGGGATGATTTCGTGACGCCAGTCGAACTTGCAATCAGAAAATGAATACAATATAGGTGCAGAATCCGAACGGCGCACCACCAATTCAACCCGCCTTCACTAAATAAAATGTGAAAAGTAAACCTGTGTTAGTCACGTTCCTGAAACAATCGGCTGATTTACAATTTACATGTTTTTTTTTCATAAATGCAAATACCGATTTGAAACCGTGAGCAATCGCAGACAGCGGCATTACCAATTCATTCGTCCTGAGTTCGACTGTTCGCTTCCCGGCCGCAACCACAGAATAATGAATTTATTCCATTAATCAGTCAGGAGCAGCCTGCCTGCGTGGCTTTCAGTTCACAGCTCACAAAATTTGTTGAATTGTTACTTTGTTTCAAGTTAAATGTATAAGAAAATAAAGGTTGGATTTGAACTATAGCGTTAGTTTACAAGTAGGTACCTTCGGCTTTCCAAGCTCTTGGCCTATATCAACAAAACATTACTTATGGACGCAAATAATATTGTGCATGTACTTAGGAAAGAAGATATGGGATAATATAGCACCGAAGATTAATTTAACCAATTCTCTAAAAATCGACTATCTGAAACAGAAATATACTATACCTACCTAGAAACCAGAAACATCACGAAAATATCTATAAACTTTATTTATGATGATTGTTAAAACATGAAAATGATTTTGCTCTTTACAGCACGATTCATGTTCATAAAATACTTCAAACGAGTACAGATAAATCCATCAACATTTTCAGAAGAGCTAACAGAAAAAGGTCACGTTCCTGTGGAAGTAAATCATTAAGTTTGCCAAGTCCTGCAGCCAGGGAGCCAATCAGCTAACTTCAATATCGTTGGCAAACAGACCGAATCGATGTTAGCCAATGCGTCAACATACCCGGCTACCTTTGTGTCCCTAACTAGACATTTGTATACGCAAACCCGTGTGATATGGGTGTGAAATCATTAAACACTTACTCGTACATTGTTATGCATTTTGGTAGTCCTAAATGCTTTTTCAATTTTATAAACAACACATTTTTTTTTTGTAAAATCTATTTTAATTTGTTTTTTTTTTACGCCTTTCGTCCTTATATAAGCATGAAATATAACATAATATCACGCCTGTATTTTCTGATGGGTTAGGCAGAGGTATTCTTATAGCACACCCACATTTCGCCAGTTATGTTTAAGTCCCATGTAACAGGGCGCGAGCCTATTGCCATCAACCGGGCACAAATCCAGACAGCAGCATGAAACATTTTAATTTTAATCCTTTTTACAAAAATGATTTACTTAGGTTCATCATAAACAAAGTTCAGTATCAAAGCAGCGTCTCTTTCAGTCTCTTTCAAGTGATCAAATAAACATAATCCCCAATTTAACTTTACAAAATTAATTTAAAATCGATCAGGGACGAACAAGCCAGGCGTTTGCTTCTCAAAGTTACGAATACTTTTTAATATTCGTTGAAAAAGTTAAAGGGTTGATATCTAAAAGCTTTTTCAAAACGATAGCCTTTCACGAAGTTAATCAGTTGTCATCAATTGGAAAGTTCAAATAACTAGCTTCGTTGGACTTTTTTCTCTACTTGCTTTTTCTCGAGTTTCTTATGAATATTTAAAAAAAACGGTCACGCCGTTTTTCCATCGTAATGTTGCAACGGTGTGCTTCTTGTTCTTAATTAATTTCCTTTGTGAAATTAAACCATTTCTTCTGGTATCTTCACACGTTTCTTCGTCATAAGCGTCTTCTACAAGCATCATACAAGTGAGTTCAACAACATTTTTAATTTTTATAATCAATTTTAAATATCAATTACCATAAAAGCCTGTTATAAAACCAGAGTGTCGCGAAGACGCGTCGCCTTCGGCGTCGGCTGCTACAAGGGGCAAACTTTTCAATTACCGCCATGTCGTGTTACCCCGCAGCGGGTTAAATTAATTCTCTCCACTTCACAAAAAGATTCACCTTACCCCAAGCCACCCCTGTGAACCGACATCGGCTATCCCAACGTTTTTCGATTTTTCCCTGGATATATTCCAGAACCCGTAACATGCTGACGTTTCACAATATTTATTTTTAATTTAACGGTTCGCGCGCTAGATTTTGATTCTACAACGAGCTTACCTTTTGGAAGTCCTTTTGTGTTAAAAAGAGAATTTAAATGGTTTGTAACGAATTGGAACGAACCTTTGGTACGTGTATTTTCTGCAAATGTTAAAACAAGGGTCCAGTTTATAAAACATTGAGCAAGTGATGGATTCAATTAATTTTACAAAATCTTTGCTACTACTGAAGTGTTTATTTAGGCACCTAAAATTATATATTATTTTTGTTACGGCCCCTTCTTATTAATAAAAAGTATTGTACGCTCACACACTACACCATCAATGATCAGGTAATAGTCAAGTATTATTGCGTACTTAATATTCCACTCCAAATGAATATTTATAGATGTATAAAACCGTATGTTGCGTGTGGGGGCATCGGGAGCGTATCAAATGGAGTAGATCGGTGCTTTTGGAGCAGTGTTAAGGATCAGTAACACGTGTTCGCGCCAGTGCAGCGTGCAGCGTGACCACACCCGAGGGGAGACCGAACAAAGGGACGCCAATTGTACTATAATAGCTACTTCACTTGTGTTTGCGGATATTTATTACCTTTAATTACATTCTAAGTTAGTTTTTATACACTTTTGTATCGTTCTTAGGGTTCCGTACCACAAAAAGAAAAAACGGAAACCTTACAGGATCACTCGTGTGTCTGTCTGTCTGTCCGTCTGTCACAGCCAATTTGCTCCAAATCTAATGGAGCGATTAAGTTGAAATTTGGTACACATAACATGTATGTCTGTGACCCAAACACGGACCCGTAACGTAAATAAATGAATTTTGAATATACCGTGCGTGTGGCTTATCAAAATGAAAGGGCTTGTTGCGAGCATTTGTCATTATTTTGTTATTATTATTTTAAAATAAATTATTTAAAAAATATTTAAGAATATTGATGAAAATTTACCTTTCCCATCTTTATCTCCGAAACTACTGAGCCTAAATAATAATATAGAACCTAAATGGTTCTTTACACATAGATTACAGGAAACCCAATAAGAAGTCTATGGTCTTAAAATATCATGGTAAATCTCTAAATATTGTGCGTACGAACTAGCATTTGCAGATGGAATGTATGGGAGAACATGTTTTTCAACTACAGTGTTAAGTTTTTTCTTAGGATAAATTCATCCCAGGCTGGTTTTTTTTTAGTTTACTTATCTTCTTGTCAAATTAACTAACTTTTATCCTGTTCAATACTTTGAACAAGATGACAGTATTATAAATATAATATTTCAAAATGTTTTATGAAAATAATAATTATAAAATTATACTTACCGAATTTATTTTTTTAGATTAAGCACTTCCTGTCCAAATCAAGATTCGTGATGAGAAATAAATAAATAAATAAAAAGATACAAACTGAATCTAACGCCGGAATCAGTGGAAATGGTCCACTGATTGAGGTATTACATTCAGTTCCTGGGAAATATACCTACGATGCGCAATTATCTACATTTCCAGCAACATACCTATTTTGAATTATTCCACGTGTTCTTCCGGGCTTCCTATATTTATTCACTATTCGACAAAGGTTGGGCAGAATAAAGGTTCGGTAGGTTTCGATCCGATTAAGTGATTTATTCACCGATTCCGTGTTTGTCTGCTGTCCTCCCGACCAACTAAAATATTGCCCATATTTTGACAGATCAAGTGATTCAACCCTCGCCCCCGGGGTGAATCTCACCCGTCTAATTTCATTTTAATGTTGTGCGTGAACAAATTATTGCACTGTCATAGCGAATAAAACTAAAATGTTTAATGGGATAATCTGTTGCATCTGGTTTAGGGGTTATTTTTTGTTCACGTTTACGTGATTCTTAATTAATTTTCGCGTTGTACGCTGGGTGGGTTAATTGCGTTACACACGAATGGATTAGTCGAGGTTTATTGATGATTGTTTTTGTAGTTAAATTAAGTTTGGTTTATCCCATATTATTAGATTATAATAGTAATTTACATTATTGAAAATCTTAACACGTGTGACATTTTATGAAAACAATATCTGAAAATTAACGTTACCTCCTTACGATCGCGTTTTCAGCCGTGAGCTTTTATAAAATGGAAAAACTTTGAGTTCATCTGTAAACTTTATGCTGTACAAAACAAAGTTATTTATAGTAGTGAAATAAAGCGATGCGCTGCACTCCCAACTTGTTCAGTTCTGAAACAGGCTCGACGTTCTGCTACCGCAGAGCGGTAACTTTGCGTCAACTTTATGAACAAATACTGTTTTGTTGCTCTCTTTGTTGTCTATCAATAAAAACCTATACTCTGACGAGCAATATAAAATAAAGTGGTTTTTTTGGAAACTGCCAAAAAAACCGAAATATCTCCTAAACCACACAGTTATAGCTACATGAAGTCTACTTGAAAAAAGTTTTATTGATGTTTTATATGTGGTATTAAATACACTTGAATGTTGCTTTTTACTTCAAGAAACTATCTTGCATGGTTTCGGAAATATTACATGATAAGATAGTGGCTTTTTTATATTGTTAGTCAGTGTATATTATAATCGATTTAGTACTCAACTCAGTAGTAGTTTAGTATTCTACTCAATAAAGTTATGCTGTTGACTGTAGCTGTGCCGTCAAGGAGTTTAAAAATGGAGGATCTTGAATTTAATCTAACTAGGTTAAATTCAAAATTTGACCTACATTGGATAGACTGTGTTGTAATCTCTTAAGCGTTATTTACAATAACTAATAAGTAAGTACCTATTTAATGCATGACACTTGTAGAGAAAATCTATCGTTCTTAAAATAATATCCCTCTACAACTACAACATACTTATTGACAGGTGTCATAATAGAAATAAAAGCAAAAGTAGGTGTATAGGAGCAAAACCCGTTGTCATCTCGACATTGTTGGACATCTATTATATGAGATGTTTGTCCGGGACCCGGGCGGACCCCGCAGGGTGGAAGGTGAATAAAAACCTGGATATTTCTCATATTTATGTCGGTGCACTCGAAAATATTCCCTGAGGTCGGTACTTGTAGCTAGCTGGCTTTAAAGAGATAAGTTCTCTGAGGCGGTTGCGGTAAGGAACAATTTCGCGCGCAGGTGTGCCGGAGCGTGGGACATCGCCCACCTGGCGCGCCCCCTCTGCCTCTTCGCTGCCCTCCGCCCTCTCTGGCTCGTTAATGATGATGTGCTCAGCCAGCAGACTATTTCACTTCTGAATACATCTTTCTCACTTTTGATACTCTGTCCCTGTCTGGCCGCTGGCCTCGCTCGCCCCATCCTCTTCGTGCGCCGTTCGCCTGGTCGCATCCACCTAGTCAATTCGGCAAACGCGTATCTACTTTGTGTCGGAAATGTAATGGAACAAATGCGGCTGGAATTAACGTCGGAACGAATGTCGGGACACGGGGTCGTTCTCTCGTGGGATATTTTCCACGCGATGATTTTGATGCGCAGCTATGAAGCGCTATTAATGTTTGTGGAAATAAACAGTAGCTAGAGTAGATAATATACATACATATACTCACGCCTTCTAACCATGGGAGTAGGCAGACACTACAGAACGCCACCCGGTACGATCCTTACCTACATACTCCTACGTTCAAATAAACATAAAATATCGCCCAGAGGTCGAAATTCGACCATAATTCATTTAAAATTTAAGTTGTACATATAGTACATACTAATTCCATGCTGACATGTCATGATTCTAAGGTAGCCATCTTGTGTCATACGCATGGTAGTGTATGTAATGTTTTTTTATTAATTTCATTGATTTCTAATGTATATTATATAAAAATATTAGCTTTATGCACTCCTTCTCCATATAAACTTTAACTGTGCCAAATTTCATACTCCTCCGTCCGCGTAATTTTCGTAAAAAGGGGTACAAAGTTTTTGCTTCACGTATTAATAAGTATAATAATTATAATAATATACTTAATGTTTGCGTCCTTTTGAATTACATACATTTGACTAACCTTCTACGAACTAATAAGCATTTGGGACTTAAGAAATACGAAAACAGGTTTAGTTTACGTATTTTATGAGACTATTCTAAGTATTTGATTGTTGTCGTGCAAAAAACGTTTAAAGGCTTTTATAAAATAAAAAGTAATCCTCTAACACCATTGCCTTTGCCCCATTTTCCTCAATAAATCTATTTTATAAAACCTACGATGCAAAAAACAGGTTGTTTAACATCTTGATCCGCGTTGGTATTATCCTGGCGGAGGGCTTGCCTGTTGGCGGCAAGTCGGCAACATCTGCACAGTCACGCTCCTTGAATGAATCACGTTCCTTGGAAAGGGAACACTTGAAGTGAACATCTCATTAGGAGTTTGTCGTGAGTCTACAGTGCTATTCTTAAAAAATCTCACCCTTAACATCAGATGGGGTAACAGTATACTTCAAGCTCATTTTACGTAACTTTTGACGGTGAGATGTTTACAGACTCCTACGTCTACTCATTCATTCATTCAGCCGAAAGACGACCACTGCTGGACATAGGCCGTCTCCGAGCACCGCCATTTCGACCGGTTTTGTGCTTCCCGCATCCAACGGATTCCTGCGGCCTTTACAAGGTCATCGGTCCAACTTGTGGGAGAACTTTCAAAGCTACGTCTTCCGGTACGCGGTCGCCACTCCATCTTCAGGCTCCATCGGCCATCTGTTCTGCGAGCAATGTGCCCACTGAAGTTCAATTCTTCTTCTTGATCTGATTGATGTTAGTCTACTCAAGCAGAGTGGCAGAGATTAGTCCAAGCCAGTATATTCATCATCATTATCATCTTATCATCACACCGTGCTGCTAAAACCAAAACATCCAATATAATGTTCTCGAGAAGTCTAGAAACATCGAAGATCAATTTCATGTTCTGCTTCTGAATAACTGCCAACATTTAAATAAGAACACAAAACCGAATTAGTCCCGGTAAGTATCCTTTTAAGAAACTTAACAAATATCCGAAGGTTCATTAGGTAAAACCTCAGTTAACCCAGGTCCCTCGCACTTAATGACTTAGTTAACACACTTGTTAGTTATGTAAGTGCGTCTTGGTTATGCCTGTTCAGTCAATAAACCTTTTGACCGCTCACCAATTCGGCTTCGTGAAGCTTTCATGAGGCGGGCGGGCGGCCGGGATTATTGGATCATTAATCACGCCCCACACCACGCTACCTCCTCAGGGTACGTGTCTGCCCGACCAGAGTAGTGCCCACACTTATCGATAAATGCCTTGGTTTTTCTTGACAACAAAGGAAAACTTTTGGAAATGCTAGCACGCTTGATTAGATTTCAAAGTTAGTTAAACAGTACTTTTAGGGTTCCTTATTCGAAGGGTGCCAAATGGAACGGTCTATTACTAAGCCTCCGCTGTCCGTCTGTCCGTCTGTCTGTCAGCAGTCTTTGTCTCATGAACCGTAATTATAGGTAGACCGTTGAAATGTTTTTCAGTATGTGTTTTTCTATTGCCGCTATAACAATAAATGAAATAAATTAAAAAATAAAAGCAGCCATTCAAGAAAAGTGTTTTTTTCGGCGTTTTTGCCAAATATTCTACGGTGGTACGGAACCCTTCGTGTGCGATTTCGACTCTCTCTCTCTCTCTCTCTCTCAGTTTTCTCGCGGTTTTTTTAAATATTTACAAATACGTAAGTATTAGTCGGTTCTTTGGAATTTATAAAAGCTTCAAAAGAATCTAATCTTCATCTTTTTGTTGGTAAATAATAAAAAATAAGTTAAGATTTAGAACCCAACTACGACAAAAACGCCAACTAAAAGGGTGTAAACGAGACATCGTAACAAAGTCATCAAAAAAAGTTTATCAAAACACGTCGATTAGTTTAGGATTTATGAGCCCACAGATGGGCATGCATACTATCCTGTTAAAATCATAACCATCCTTTGGCTTCGCCGTAGACGAGTCAAAAATTGATTCTTATAAACAGGCGTCTACACTCAATCCTGATGAGCTTCAATGCCAAAAAATCTGTAGCATTGACGTAATCACACCTCCGCATATAATTTACGTGTAACAGAAACTGGTGCTCAATTTAATATAGGAAACCACATCGAGATACAGTACATCACTATGATATCGACCGCAGGACTCCATTTACACGGGCAGTAACGTCGTGCTGTAAGTACATTATAGGTAACCTACCCGCTACCCACCACCCGACAATATTGGTATGGGTTGCTCGCAACAAATGCTTTTTCACCTCCCGGGTGCACGAATAAAGTGCATAGAAAGGTGCTTGGTGCATAAATGTAGGTCACATAGATCGCAACACTTCAAATACAGAACTCTGGTTTGGTTTACAAAAAGGTTTACTTTGATTTAATTAAGTGATTACTTCAAGAGAGCTTCAACTCAGTTTTTGAGTTTTTCTAACTGAACAGGCAGCTCCAGCTGTGCTGCTGGGGAGTTTGTTGCGGTACTTCTTCTTGCCAAGCTAAAGCACTAGGAAGTGGTGAAGGGCTGGCGTTTATGGGGAACTGTCTTATGTAATGTTGACGTTCGAAAAGTGTTGATTCTCAGCCTATTTTGAATAGATGACTTTAGGACTTATTTTGAACAAGTTACGTATCTTAGAAATTGAAAACATTTTCTGTTTTGTAACCCATAGGTAATCCTACTAAGACACAAAACAGAAAATGCTTGTTTTACAAATTCTAGTACCTACTGGCCTACTGGCCAATAGGTACTAGAATTTGTAAAACAGTTTCATTACCATTTAGGTACGTTTGTATTTGTAAACCTTATTGAACAATTTGAACTCTATTTTATCGATAACCATTATTTTACAAATTGAAAAATTAAAATGTAGTGAAAGTAATTGACGTCCAACCGCCAATGCCTGCGGGTAATAAATAACAAATACTTTTTGTATCAACTACCTTTTTGAAAAACATGTTTTGTTTGCTTTCAATTCGGTTTGCGAGGGGTTTGTCGCTGATACATGTTTGAAGCTAAATCTCCCTTTTAAACGCTGCCAATGTGATTCACTGTGCGCCTTTTATACGAGCTTACAGAGCGACGGAGACTTAACTTCTTTTTGAGCTTTATATCTTTAACTTTTTATAGACGATATTTACACTTTTGATATTTCATGAATGATGATTTCGCGATAGGTATAACTGGTTTTATAGATTGGGTTATGAATTTGCTACTATCTATATTTGGTTCAACAAAAAGGAAATGATAAAATAAGAATCACATCCAGGTTTTCTAGCAATATCTATAGAAAAACCTTAAACTCTCTTTTGTTAAACTGTTCGCTCACTACTTTAACAGTTAGATAAACAGAAACAGTACCATCCATAACATTGTAATAAAAGGTTTTGTAAAACGCCCGCCGGCGCGTAGCAAAACGCTACGACTGCTACGGATGCGGCTACGCCACAGGCTTGTCTGAAATTAGTTATTCCCTATAATATATAAAATATATACTTACTTAAATTTATACCCTTAAATACAGTTCTTAAACCGCAAACTATAATAACGCTAGAGTCATCAGATAATGAAAAACTTGTTACACATTTCGCCTTCATTTAATTAAAATCTCGCTTATCCGCGTCACACTGGAAACTGAGCCCCTTGGCTTAACGGACCCTAAATATCTATGATTAGTGAATGTATACCTTAGTATGTGGTCACAAAGTCGGTTTTCGGGTTGGTGCGGGATAGTGAGGGAAGCCGATGACGTCGTGAAAAAAAGCACGTGTTGTATTTGGGATTACATGCGCCCCATAAACAAAAGGTTAACATTGCATCAGTTGCTCCGACACTGCAATACACGCGATGTGTTTTATGAAACGCGGGAGTATATTTATTGCAGTTTAGTTTTTTTTTCGAGGAGCTCGTGGCTAAGTAAGAACAGCCGCACTGGTCGATCCATCAGGTTAAGCTACGCTTGCCGGGGTTGGTCAGTGGATGGGTGACCATCTTTACATACCGAGAATCCTCCGTGCCTCGGAAAGCACGTTAAGCCGTTGGTCCCGGCTGTCATTCGTGGATCTTTGACAGTCGTTACGAGTCGTCAGAAGCCCGAAAGTCTGACACCAGTTTTACCAAGGGGTATCGTATTACCCAGTTACTGGGTTGTGGAGGTCAGATAGGCAGTCGTTCCATGTAAAATACTGGTATTCAGCTGCATCCGGTTAGATTGGAAGCCGACCCCAACATAGTTGGGAAAAGGCTAGGCAGATTGATTGAGTTTTTTCTGTTTTTGGTAGTTTTTTCTTACGGGGAGCATTCTAACTGTAGGACTTGAATATTATCTTTCTATCTCTGTGCTTTATCTATGCACGGGCTCATTGTAAAAAAGAATAGGAGTAGAAAGGGGTTGTGCGCACTTCGTACCGCGTTCGCAGTTGGTCAGATTAGCACTTCGTCCCATTCGCGGTTGGTCCCATTCGCACTTCGTCTCATGCAAGTAGTTTGTAAGGGAAGAAGTAGGTTTATGGACCAAAGTGGGTTGGATTTATACAAAATCAAGAAATACCTAAGTACCTAATAAAATCCAAATTCAATAAGTTTGCAATGTAATAAGTAAAATAATAAACACCCAATCAACTAATAACAGTAGGTATGTATACAATCAGTGAATATTTTCCATCAAATATGGATACAGTACAATGGGTATGTCATAATTCTCAATATAATCTACAAGTCACACGTACAAGTTACCTAACTGTAAAAATAATTACTCTCTTCATGAAGTCACCCAAAGATAAAGAACCCTGTAGTGATGTGATTATTGCTTATCTTAAAAGTGATAGTTTTTAATAACGTATTGTGTCAAGAAAATTGGGAAGATCATCTACGAATATAGATAAAAAAAAAAAAAAAACTGCTGACTAGGTCAGTACGAAATAAAATATTTATAAAACTTTGCCCGAGCTTAGAGAGGTGTTAACAGAGTGCGTTACAGTGACTAATTCCCTAATAAGCCATTCTAGAGTCGTCATTTAATATTTAAAGTCCCCCCCCACTTACTTACGTGGAGGCTGTTAGCTATTCGAATAGTGCGTCCGTCAGCATTTGTATTGCCTGCTAAGCCGTATAGACAGTGCCACCCAACAGTTGGACAAAGAAGGTTAACCAAAATGACCAAGAAAAACAAACGGGTTTATTACAAGCAAATCTACGATTAGTTTGATAAAGGGACATTCCTTTGTAAGGAATGTCCTACGTTGTATGTAAAACACAATTGAACTACAAGCAGCTGCAAAAGTGTAGGATTATTGTAATTATCTAATAATTTATTTGCACTGGTCTCAAAACATCTAGGTCAAATACGACATAAATATCTAGGTCAAATACGACATTCAACATGCACCCGACGCTATTCTGTAGTGAGTGGCCGAACTTCATAAATGATTTCTTTTTTATTACCAACCCATTATTGTCTATGACATGAGCATTCATCACCACGCTTGCTCAAGAAGGTTGGCGATTTCAGACTTATATTACACACATATATCACATGACATAAGTCCACCTGCCATAGCGCACATACTATCTTATCTCTGTACCACACTTGGTTAACTGGTAGAGAATGCCTTTAAGATATTAGGTATAGTTCAAGCAATGGCACGTAAAATTTGGATCAGAGAGGCAACCGGATGGCGGTGGTAATCTGGGTTTTGAAGTGATACTGAAACCCGCCGTACCGTTCAAACGGACCCCAAACGGACGGGGGCGAATATTATGAGGAGGAAAATATAATTTTTTTTTCGAGGCTACCGGATGTAAATGCGATTGCTTTGAAATGTATGCTCTATTTATGTAATAAAATTTTTTGACCATCCGAAACAAGGCTTGTGCAGACCAGCGCGACTTGTGGCGCAACGCGACACGAACAATACAATTTCTAAGAAAACTTCACAGTATAACAATAACCGGTGTCGCGCTGGTCTGCACAAGCCTACACGCGGGCTGTTTTGCACTAGCAAAATTAGAAAAAAAATAAAAATATCAGACAACCACTCCCAAATTGGTGAGCTTATTTATTGGTACCACTATTTGTTGTAAAAGGGGTCCATTCGGACGGTACGAACCCCCCGGTTCGGTATCACTTCAAGACCCAAATTACCACTCGCCATCCGGTTACCCCTCCGATCCAATTTTTACGTGGCATGCCTTGAACATTAAGTCCGCCTTTGTTCCTTGTTGTGTGCGAGAAGTTTAAAAATAAATAAATAAGTCTAGCTTTCCTCACAATGTTTTTATTCACCGGAGCCAGTGATGTCCAAGGTAAACTTATTCATCATTATTCAGACTCGTTCTTCTGAATAACTTTTTCATTGGCCCTAGCTAGCGGTGGCGTCGCGGGAACGCAGCGTATGCGCCGACATGTGCGGGCACAATAGCCGCATTCTCATGGACTCAGCCTCGTTAAGCTGATTGCGTGACGTCATCCCTGCACAGGCCCCGTGCACAATGGATGTGCAATAAAAACAATTCGCTTGAAGTTTTAAAGAAAAGCTTTGTTTTGATGGCTGATGTTTGCTTGACGAAATGGTCACCATTCTCTAGAGCTGAGTAGTTTATTCTCTTAGCTAAATTTTAACTCGTAAATCAGTGTCATTGATAAATATTGGTCAATGTCACGTAAAGCTACTTATTTAGATAGACAATCTAATTTATTGTATTAGTTAGGTACCTACCTACTTCAATATGTTTTAAAAATTGCCCTGCAAATAGGCTCATAGTGTCATTACTTCTTTTAACAGAGGTCTAATCACACTAAAAACTTTAAAATGTTTAAAGAATGGATGAAAGAACTCAAAGAATAACTTGATCCTTCTGATCTCTTTAATGTAGAGTCACTGACACTCATGAACTAACTTCAAAAGAACCTTATAGGTACTTTTATTAAATTAGCATCAATGATTTGCAAAGAATTCAGTCCCAAAAGTATGTTAAACAGAATAATCGCCACCTGATCGGTCAAAGGGCGCGTTACGTATGAGCACGGCTCACGGATAAACATTATATGAAGGCTGGCGATGCGCCGACGATCCCGGCTTACCGAGGGATCGCCAGTGAATAAGCGGTTCATGGCTCTATAATCCTCCGTGTACTACAAAGCTAGTACTGTAGTCAAATAGGTACTTTTGTTGATCGCACACGTTTTATATGTATATTGAATTGACGGTAGGGATGTTATGGATATTCGGATCTGGATACGGATATAGAAATAATATTATACCGGTTACGGATATGAAACTATGTATTTTGGATTATCCGTTAGTTTCGAATAGTTTCGGTTACTGATATTAGATTTTTTAGAAATTGTCTGTGAATGTGATTTTTTTTGTGTAAAACACAAAAAAATAATTTTATAAAAATGAAAGTGAAGCGCGCGGTTTGTGCGTCGGCTCGGCCGGGCTGGAAAACCTGAGACAACAGGTCTCATTTAGAGTCCACCCCTATTCGAAATTATCCGAAGCTCTTATATCGGATTCGGTTACGGATAGATTTTTATTTCGGATATCCGACAGTTTCGGTTACGGTTACGGAGCTCCTTAATATCCCTGATATTTTTCAATGATTTTTTTATCAGCAGAAAAGTTTTGAAATGGAATTGAGTTTGTAATGATTAATTACGGATAGATACCCAACTAAGTATATCTGTTAGAAACCTAAGGGGAAAAGATAAGAGCTGATAATAAACTCAAACTCAAAGCATTTATTTCAATTAAACCATTTACAGGCACTTTTGAACTGTCAAATAGTCGGTCAGTTAGTCAGAAAGTTGAAGCTAGTTGCCAAGAAACTCCAAGGACTCTCTCTTTTAAATATAGAACATTACAAAATCCTGGGTATATTATTATTATATTTTATTACTTATTGCTTCTATATGTGAGAACAATGTACAAAAAATATCAAAACAATTTAAAAAAAAAGATTAAAAATAAGCCATGGCACAATAAATACTTTTTCTTTCTTTCTTTCTTTCTTTCCATGGCAGATAAGAGATGACCAGTCACAACTGACGGCGCCCTTTTCACGAACATGACGCGTGGATCAGCACCATCCAACTCAACCATTTTGTAGGGAATCGAATGATCCAGCACACTCGCCACCATCAGCGAGATATTTAAGTGAGAATGACATACTCTCAACTGCCATGCTCTTTCAAGTCAACATTATATCTTAATAACATAAAAAACCGGCCAAGTGCGTGTCGGACCACGCACAATGAAGCCACGCATAATTGATATCTTTACCCTTTGGATGATTCCGATGATTGTATTGAATGTACGATACTATCAGATATGTATTAGGTACGGGCATGAGCGTACCCAGGGGGGGGCAGGAGTCGGTAGCTGCTCCCCTGGATTTTGTATGCCTAAGTACCTACCTACTGTTATGTTAGAGTCACGTTAAGACTTACTTTACAATTACACGCATTAATTTTTGAAAAACCCGCGCTGCGCGGCTGGTCATATTGTATCATCAAAATACGCGAATGCAGCTAGCAATCTGAGGCCAACGGTTTTGAAGGAGCCAAACATAAGCGACGAAAAATATGTATTCTATAACCATATAACTCGAATCGGGATGTGCACTACAGCAGACATCCCCCAGAAAGTCTTTCGTCAGTGTAAAACAAATCAGTACTTAATAGTTAGCCTAGTAATTAGACTCTCGAATGAGCTTATGAGTAGACGTTCTATGTATAAATGTCTACCAAATAACATATCCAAGACAATGCTCTACACATTCACGGAATAGCCAACAGAACTTTTAGTATTAGCATTACCTGATCTGCATAACAACAATGCAATTATTTCAGAAATTTCTGTAATTTATACGAAGACTTCTAGACTCATTGTTCACATAGCCATATCTCCCCCAGCGGTGCAGCACGAGCGAGGTCCCCGCAAGCCAAAGCTGCAAGCGGGTGCAATGGCCGCCCTCGGACCGCCGCAGCTCGGTCACGCACACAAGCCGCATGCCCTCAAGCTCTCACCACCCTCGCCGTATGCGCCGCTGCCACAATCCTTCAACTTTCAGGTAATACTCCCACGTTCATTATATTCTTTCATATTATCCCATTTTAAGCTGGCACAGATACTTAACACATTTAGGCATATTATCATTTCAAAACATATTATATAGATGATGGATATTGATCCATCATCTATATAATATGTTTTAATTTCTTCAATGTCTTTAACACGTTCAGTACCGGTAGCGCTCCGGGTGGGTTCACCTAGTCGCAAATGGGATGCCGGGAGCCGTCGCCGAGGGCTCATTTTAAATGTAGGTTTTTTAGCGAATACAGGATTATAAACCGTGAAATAAAATCTGATGTATATTTTCTAGAGATGCGCCGAATAGTGGTTTCACCGAATAACCGAATACCGAAATCATATTCGGTTAAGTTCTTACCGAACCGAATATACTGACGGATAATTCGGTTCCTCGTTCTATAGTTTTGCCGCGCAAACAAGTTTATACACGCTAGATTTCCAAAGCGCCGCGCGCATACGGTGTGAGTGGTACCTCGCCTCCCGCTACCTGCTGCACTCCGCCGCTGTCATTGCGTATGAAAACACAATACGGGTGCCAAATTTTGGTGCAGTTCTTGACTATTTGATAAAAAAATTAGTGTTTTGGGTGTTTTGAAAGATGATAAGTCGACGGAAAAAGTCGCGTGTGCAGGAGATCTTCAAAGAAATCAAAGATGATAATAAAAAAGTGCGATGTACGTTGTGCAACGCAGTGCTTTCTCGCGGGGGCACTGAGCGGAATGCTTCTACAAGTGCTATGAATAATCATATAATGCAACTTGTAGAAAATTACTTTTATGCTTTAGCATAAAAGTCATTTTCGTCAGGTTGCTTCGACATTGTCTAGTAGCAACAGCGCAGCGGATATGGTTCCGGCACCAGTAGCTTGGTCATCATCGATTGCCGGGTCATCATCAGTTTCGACTGTGCAACAAACATTGCAGGATTCATTTCTAACAAATTGGGATATTAAAGACCCGAGAGACTCCTTACAATAAACGATTTCTAATAAATACAGTTGTTAGATTATGGGATTCATTTAATTTATTTTGCCAGGCTGATTTACAAAAATCGCTCAAATCGATCAATTAAACCGAATACATTCGGAATTTCAACCGGATCATTCGACCGAATACAAATACCTCAAAATTGGCCGAATACGCCGAATACCGAATATAAAACGAATATTCAGCGCATTTCTAATATTTTCACAAGATTTGTTAGTTTTAAAATCCAATCATTTTAAGACAAGACCCTTGAAAACACAATTTTACTTCATTTGGCGGTGTTTTATAACGCGGTTTTAAACCTAATGCCGTTGAGCTACCGCGATGGTTAAGTTAAGCATATACGTAAAACCGGCAAACCCTCCCGGTGGGCTCACTTCTAATATGTAAGGTGGCATGGCAGAGTTCTATGAAAATGGGTTGGCTCGAAAGTGTTAAAACCCATAATCCTCCTCTTTTCAACCCCCATAAAAACATGCCGTCGGATAACCTCAAAAATACTTTCTTGTATTAGCGTAATCCCTCTTTCCTTAGAATTATAGAATAGTTAATAGCTTTTACAGAAAAGTTTTCCAGAACGGAAGTTACCATATTAGACTTACGTAGTTTTTCCATATCAAACAGTTCAGTATCAGCGGCATGAGTGAGCCAGCACCCCTCAGCACGGGATCATCAGCAGGATCGAGCGGAGCTGGCGGCGGTGCGGGCGCTCCCAGCCCGTTGGCCCTTATGCCTGAGCCGTTCTTAGCGCCACCTCCTCCTGGCTTACTGCACATACTCATGTCGTCTGATAAATGCCAGGTAAGTTCATGCATCAAGGTAAAAATATCTTAAACCTGTAGCTACTCAATAAGCAATGCGACAGGTATTCACAGCACGCTACTCGGTTTAGGTAATTCTCCATGAGTCTTTATATTGCGAGGTCCTGGTTCAAACGTTCTTTCAAACCCTTTTTCTTTCTCAAACGGTTCATACATAATGTAAGTATGAGAACCATAGTAATTTCAATTATTTGTACTTTCTCTAGGAATTGATGTGGAGTGCAAAACAGCTTCAGTTACAAGGTGATCCAACACTGCTGCGACCTCCACCAAGTGCTTTTGGAGCACCCCTGGCGCCTACATGGGAACTTTTGCAGGTTAGATCCTTTCATCCAGCATAGGAAACCTAAACACAGTAAGAAACTGCATAGTTGACATTGACATAAACTTAAGGCTTGTCTTCTCTAGAATACTTACAATGACCTTTCGGCCAGAGGTTTTGCTTTTCAGCGCAGGCTCGAAACATGCAGGTATCAAGAATGTCGGCCCTAGTGTGAATGAAGTTTTAGAAGGAATTAAAATTGAGGAAGCTTTAGAGCAGTATCAATATGAAACAATCAATTCATTCTTCTCATAAGCATCTAAAACTTCATCCTGTTCGTCCCTTATCGCGCAGCGACTTCAAGTCTCCTTCAAGGGGTGTAAACATTGACATTTGATAGGTGGCTTTTTGACTAAAGGGGCGGGCGCGAGCCGCGATTGGGCGTTCGCGGGGTGACTTATCGCCTTCAGTTGACTTTCCCCGCCCATCGCCCTCTACGTGCTACGACACTGGAGTCATCGTAGCTTGACTTGTGTTGCGTTAATAAGTTCGCCCAGTGCGCATGTTTGGGAGAGCACCGAATTGGTACTTCGATATAATTGTATGCTATTGACCAGATAGGCAGATACTAAACTACATTAGATTAGTACCTATATACATAAACATAAGTAGTTACGAAAAAAGACTGGCCACTTTTCATTTTAAATTTCTCAACGGCTCGGCGCAGAGTACCTACCTAATACGCAGCCGCTGATATTAGCTCTAGTCACTAATCTAATGTACATAGGTACCAGGAATTCTATACATCAATACAATACTAAATACTTTTATTGCATTTCACATGTACCTATGTATTCCTAGGTGGTAAACTGATAATAAGATCATATGGACCCTGTCGGGCACAGCAAAATAAGTGAGTTAGGAGAGAGGAAGCATTTGTTAATTATATATCATTACTTAGCAAACATACAAATATAGGTAACAAAATAGTAACGAAGTCTAAACTGTAGGTATATTGAATATTTTTTTAGAAAAGGAATTGCTATGACATGTGGGAACGATTCTGATGACGAAAATATAGTTTTTCAGAATTGTTGTCCGTTTATCTGGATGTATGTTACGTATTGGCGCAAGAAAAAACAACCGGCTTGCAAAAAAACACCACAAAGTGAAAAATAACTTTAATTTCGGAAGTCGGTGTTATTGGTTTTATGTTTTCGTTTTCTTTTTATAAAAAGTTTTTATTTTTCAATTTTTTAGTTGTGGTACCTACAGTAGGCTCCAGAGAAACCTCACCCCCAAGCAATGTAAAAAACAATACAAGGATGAGTTTTCTCTGGAGCCCACTGTCCACTGCCCACCCCATAAAAATTCGAATACCACTACCTGCTATGTAAATAACAGCGACAGGAAGTTATTTTAACATCCACATACCTAGGCTAAGTCGGCAAAATACGTATTATTCAAGCTAACTCTAAAACTCCCCAAGGAGAGTTAATAAAATTTGTATGGGATCACCGCGCAAGCTTCCTCTACCAAAGAATTTTCAAAATCCGTCCACAATTGACGAAAATATCGATGGACATACGTAAGTACATACAAATATCGATGGGCATAAGTATATAAAAATATCGATGGACATAAGTATATAAAAATATCGATGGACATAAGTATATAAAAATATCGATGGACATAGGTATATAAAAATATCGATGGACATAGGTATATAAAAATATCGATGGACATAGGTACATAAAAATATCGATGGACATAGGTACATAAAAAAAAAAACATACTGGCAAACATAGAACCGGGGAGGGTTCTATGTTTGCCAGTATGTTTTTCTTTTTGGAAGTCTGTTAAAAACTACTAAATAGATTCTGTTCAAATGCACAAATATTAATCATATACCTAGGTTACATATTGTCACGCTATTTGCTATGGGGGATTACAATAGCAATATTGCATTAGGTTTGTCCATATTCCTCAACAGTTTACCGCGAGATTTAATTAGACGAGAAAAAATGTTATCTATAGGTAGGTACTTATCTACTAATATAATAAAGCTGAAGATTTTGTTAGTTTTGTTTGAACGCGCTTATCTCTAGAGCTACGAGTCGAATTTGAAAAAACCTTTTCCATTTTATAGCCTAATTCTTGAGAAAGGCTATGTCTTCTGGTCGTTAACCCCACCAGCTATTATCAGCTACCAAGTCCGGCTGTTTTACGACATAGGCCTCCTCTATTACCCTCCACTTATTCCTCCATAGGAATTCCTGTATACCCACCTAATAATATTTACATATTATCTACAATATTCAATTTTTCGACATCAGGAGACGAGTGCCCGTCTCCTCTTCATGGCAGTGCGCTGGGTGCGATGCTTAGCGCCGTTCCAGGCTCTCGCGGCTTCCGATCAGCTGGTACTACTACGAGCGGCCTGGAAGGACCTGTTCCTTCTGCACCTTGCACAGTGGTCCGCGCCCTGGGACCTGGCGCCATTGCTGGCCGCGCCAGCAGCCAGGGCACGACTGCCACCTGACCCATTGGCAGATTTAGAGTTGAATACTTTACAGGTTGGTAAAAAGCTTTATTATAGACTGGCAACGGCGACGTAGTTTTAGAAGACGATATCTGCCAAGGGGTTATTTAAGCTCGGCTTTATCCTAGGTTGTGTTTCAATATTCTACTTATTTTATTTTAAACCCTACGAAGCAGCTTACCTACTACCTAAAACATTTTAATGAATGTTTTAATGAATCTCTATTTTGTTTCAGGAGATTCTGTGTCGATTTCGGCAAATAGCGCCCGATGGTAGCGAGTGTGGGTGTATGAAAGCTATTGTTCTCTTTTCACCAGGTTAGTTTTTATTTACTTACATATAACAATAGCACATATATATATAGATCGTTCATTATGATCATCATTATGATCGTTCATTTATGTACCTACAATAGCAATAATACTTATAAGTAGATACAATAGGTATCTACTTAAAGTAGGTAGGTACGTAGAGGTACTTATATTTTAATTTTTGTGCAGATACTCCTGGCCTAAGTGAAACTCAGCCGGTGGAGATGCTACAGGATCAAGCTCAGTGCATACTTGCTGACTATGTGCGGACTAGATATACCAGGCAACCTACAAGGTAAAATCACGTTTCATTTCTGACAATCACATAGGCAATATAATAGATGAGGTACTTCAATAACGCTAGTAGCTAACTTCTTTCGTATTGGCCTACCTATCTTATAAATTTGTCTAATCCTTTTAACCAGAAATCCCATCCTTCCTTTCATCTCTTTACTACTTTTCTTTCTACCTGCACCTTAAAATGTTGCCTCATTTCATTAGGATTCGGTAACACATTGACTGTCTTCAGATTCGGTCGCCTGCTCCTCCTGCTACCATCACTGCGAGCGGTGCGCGCGCGCTCCATCGAACTTCTATTGTTTCGCGACACGGTTGGCGACGTGTCAGTAGCCACACTGCTACACGACATGTACCGCATGCAACCTGCGCCCACGCCGGCCTTCCACGCGCCTGCGCCACCTACCAGCGAACACTGCTCGTCGCCGTAAAACTACCGTCTTATACACCCGGTTTTTTATTTTTGAATTTAACGTTGAGAACTTCTCAAGTTGTACCTACTTGAGATAGCCCGCGAAATTTATTTCATTTAACGTTTTTTTGCAAAGAAATTATGTAGACCTTAGTAGTCCTAAAGTGAGTTTGACAAGTTCACAACTTCGAATTTTCAAATCAGAAACTGGGTGTTAATCAGCAGAAACAGTTTATTAGGTACCTATCTACTATTTCAGCAGCATGGGGTAATGGAGAGGTTCTACAGGTCATACCTAACTTTCCTTCTGAAGCTTATTATAATAGGTATCCGATTCGCATTGTTGGAATCACCCTCTTCACTATCTGTCGGTGGTAACAAAAACAACAGCCTATATAAACATGAATAAGATGACGGCAACACTAGTAGGCATAGAGTTCAGAATTTGAGAATGAATGCGAGCGAATGTCATGGACCATTTAGACGGGGCCAATCCCCGAGACAATCCATTAATAGCATCATGTAAATAGAGACCTCATAGAGACAGTCCACTGCATTGTATTGTCCTCAAGCCATTGACGAAGCAAATTAATGGATTAGCTTACTGGATTGTCTCAGGGATTGGCCCCGCATAAATGACTCATTAATAATTTATTATGTCTCCGGACAGCGCGGATTAACGGCGCGGCGGCGGCGTGGATTTGCGGATTTAACATGTGATTTGACCCCTAGACCAGCCTTTATTCTAACTCCATTTTTATATAAGTTCTCTATGATTGTAGGGTTGCCAAGTCGAATTTCAAAAATAATTCTTTGCATTATAAATTCGAGTTTGTAGAATGCAATACCGCTATGTAGAAATCACAAACCACTATTTCGATTTCGATAGAATCTCTAAATAGATTTGTCTAAGCCATCTAATATTGCATAGGTATGAGAGTATCTGAATTGTTAATTTAAAAAAGGTTTTATGTATTAGGATGAAAAATGTACCATTGTGAATGTTTCTAGTCAACCTAGTCGCGTTGTATAAATTTTGTAAATGTTATTATTCTATTGTACTTAATAAAATATTTTTAGGTAAGCTATACTTATTTAAATTATATTCGCCATGTTCTAGTCATGATTTCAAAAATGTTTTGAAGAAATATTGTAAAGAAAGAAACTATAGTATGTATGTATTTTTATTTGTATATAAATATGTTTTGATTTGATCAAGGAGTTAACATTTAATGTGTGGTTTTATTTCAAAGACTCCAAAAACTGAATAAATGCACATCTACCATTAGAGCATACAATTACAATTACTTGTCACTGAGCATTGACCACTGAACATTGGGCTTCTTAAAAAAAAAGTAATAAACTTGAAATTCATTTTTAAATTAGTTTATCAATCAGTTACATTAACTTTTCCCATAGATTGTACAGCTTCCACAGTTGAGAGGTCTTCATAGTCGTCGTCTGACGGCCTGGCGTCGTCTTGTGGTTTTGCTTCATCTTTCTTTGGCTGTGATCGAGGGAAGTCCAATTTGCTCCATGAACCTGGTTCGCCTTTTTTTAGTTTTATTTCAATTTTTGTTGACAGCATTGATGCAGTACTGCTTTCCACACTTATTACCTGCAATGGTGTACAATTGGGTCAATATTTTTAATTCGGAGATCCTCGCAATAAGCCATTTGATATGTCAAATGGTACAGTTTGAAAAACGTTTTTTAAAATTTTTCTTTTTACCACTAAAAGTGACCCCCTTCAAAATTCATTTATTTACGTTACGTGCCTGTGTTAGGGTCACAGAAATACATATGTGTACCAAATTTCAACTAAATTGGTCCAGCAGATTCGGCGCTAATTGGCTACGGCATACGAGTGACAGACCAGCCAGACACACGAGTGATCCTTTAAGGGTTCCGTTTTTTCCTTTTGAAGTACGGAACCCAAAAAATCAGTAGTTTTGACATTTTTATGGATGGTATGGTATACTTACACCTCTAAGTTCAAGATCCAGTTCAAATGCTGCATCCCCTTGCTCTCGGAATACCAGTTTTGTATTTAAGCGAATAGGGTTCAACTTTACAAAACTTAGTACTGGGTCATATTTCTTGGCATAAACGCTTACAATAACGTAATCGGGTGTTTGATGCCAGTCCCAACGGCATTTCACTGTACCAGCTGGTGCACCCTGAAAAAGATATACAAGTTTTAATATAAAATGAAGCACAATAAATTTCTGAATCTCTTGGTCTTTAACATGCATTCCATTGTATTGACTAGGGATGTATTTTTTTCTACTTTATAAATTCAGATTCAGAAATCTGAATTTTATTCACTATTTCCTGTTTATATCTGGCTAGGCAATGCATGATCTTTAATAAATAGTTTCTTATTTGTGAAGATATGGTATTTACCTCTTTAGTCCATTTATGGGCCCCAGTTGTGCATCCAGGTTGGCTAAGGAAAGTGTTAAAGTCTGTTGTTCTCTTTTGGCAGCAGGACCAAAATTTAAGACCTTCATGGAAGATAGGACAACCAGGATGATAGGTGCACATAGTGTCATTTGTATGTGGACTTTCATAGGTGACACCACAGCCTCCATTCTTGCATGTTGTACCAACTGCTATGCTTCTGTAAAAGATATTTTTTTTTATAATAATAGATAAGTACACAATGACAATCTCAACTGACGTTTGAACTGGACACATTGGTGGTAGAGATTTTTATCAATAATATCAGTAAGATATTTAGAAGTTAAGAGCGTTTATCCTAAAAGTTGGCAAGACTGCAAATAGTTGTCAAATATTTACCTGTTTTGATTAACTTGGCAATATTACTCTTTGGAAAGATGAAATGTGGCTAACTAGCGAACTAGAATATTGATTATGAAATGCAATAATTAATATTGTAACACCAAATATTTACTGTAGATGTTAAAAAAAAAACAATTGGGAAACTTTCCCAATGCCTTTATTACACCTAAAACGGTTACAACATCAAATTCAATGTAATAATTGCTATTCATTATTGATATTCTAGTTTGCTAGTTAGCCGCATTTCTTATTTCTATACAGTAATATAGGCAAATTATTAAAAACAGCGAAATATTTGACTTTCACACACAGACACTTTCAGAATAAACGCTTTTAATGGAGCGATTCAGCAATAAAGTAGTAGTGTCAACATTACGGTAAAGATTAATCCTGTGGGTATACGAAGGTCTTCTCTTTGTGGTAGGGCCATCATGCAATATGTGGGCCAAGTGTAGTTTGGCTGATGGTTTCGAAATTGGATTGTTTGCCATTGCATCATCAAAATTTGATCAACATTTTATTAAATAAATAAATAATTTTATTTAAGGTTTTAGAAAAACTTGAGACCCTGGCTCCAGAGCTAGGTGAGAGTACCTGTATTTCAGGAGCCAGATTATTCATTTACATACCCATCATCAGTGGAAACTGTTGGTTGTGATGTATTTTGTATGGCTTGTTTCAAAGCCTCAGCTATAGTAGGTTTAACTGAGATCATAGGTGTCTCGAATGGAGGTCTTTGCAGCTGTGGCCCAACTACTGGTGCTCTCACTTCAATTACTTCCTTTTTATCCAAATCCTTATCCAAAGCCTTTTTCTCAGGTTCTGGAGGTTTCTAGGAAGACAGTAAACTACAAATATTAATATAAGGTATAAAAAGATACTAGTTTATTCACAGATAATTGGTTCAGGTGTGAATACACACCTCATTTGAATGCTTTGCCAAAGCACATCCCTTGATATTTAGGAATTCAGTAAAGTCAACACTCTTCTTATTGCAGCATGACCAGCCCTTGTATGCATCATGGAAGACTGGAGTGCCAGGATGATGGCGGCATTCATCTGTAGGTTTAGAAAAGACACACATTCAACATGATAGTGATTAACATAGCTTAAAAGATTAGTATTATTCTGAGACTAAGACAGCACGCAGGTACGGTATTATAATTTATATGATGCTATACTGCCCCATCACTAGGCAAAGGCCGCCCTCATCTCATTCAGCTTGTGAATGTTTGTTTTTATCACTGTTATGAACCTATAAGTTTGTGTATAATTTCGAAAGTTTATGATCAGTATTCACTGGAAATAAGTAGTTACTACGGATATCCTCCTGGCATGGCTCTGGATCAGGATAAGGTCTGGATATAGAAAAATCTAGAAAATTTGCGTACCTTTATCGTTGTGGTTGAGGTCAAAGAGCTGGCCACAACCACGGTTGTAACACTGCACAAGGTTCTGGTTTTCTGGCATTTTAATTCAAGAAACGTGAATCTTAGCGTCAGGACAACGTGCAATGAAATGGTGACTTAAAAATCAAGAAACTATTTTTGTAGCACGTAATGAGTGACAGCCAACATCGACGGATAATGAAGGCCGCTTTCCGAATAAGAACGTAATCGCTCACAGCGCTGACATCAAAATTTGACGTTCCGAGTTAGATATCACGATTATGACAGCTAAGGGCTGTCATCAATTCGGAACGCCCGTGAACGTTCTCACGGTGCTCGCTCAACGTCAAAACTTGCATATCATATTTCTTTGTGTTTTATACTACACATTTCTTCTTCTTCGTTGGTTAGGTAGCCACAGTAGCCAGAAGTACAATTTCGAAGATGCCACGTTTGTCTAAAGTTAAGATGCGACTCAAAACAAAACAGCACAACTGTCATCTTTGACAGCGCTCACGGTGATATTAGTAAAAGGCATGGTCGGCGTTATCGCAAGATGGCGCATGTCATGACGTCATCTATGACGATTCACAATACATCGTTATCGCGCTAAGGCTTATACGGAACGGCCGTTCAAATCGCTCAAATCGATTACAGCCTAACTCGGAATGCGGGGCAATTTGACAAGGCTGCGTTCCGAGGTAAGCTGTAATCCCGTTCCAAATTCGCGTGAGCACAATAACGATGTCCCGTGAATTGTCATAGATGACGTAATGACATGCACTATCTTGTGATAACGCTGACCTTACACTAAATTAATATCACCGTGAGCGATATCAAAAATGACAGTTGTGCTGGTTTGTTTTGAGTCGCATCATTTTCTGTAACTGTAAACGAACGTGGAGTTTTCGAAATTGTGCTTTTTGTTACCGTCGCCACCTAACCAAAGAAGAAGAAGAAGAAATTTATGATATTACACAAAGAAATATGATATGATATAGGTTTGGCGTTGAGCGACCACTATGAGCGCGTTCACAAGCGTTTCGAATTGTTAACAGCCCATAATCGTGATATCTAAATCGGAATGCAACCTATTGATGACAGGGCTGTGAGCGATTATGTTCTAATTCGGAAAGCGGTCAAAGTCGGAACGCAAATAATTGATGTGAGCGCTGAGAGCAATTAAGGCTTAATTCGGAAAGCGGCCTGACTGCGACTGGAGTGCAGTGAACTGCAGTGTTGCCGCGTCTCAAAAGCAATAGCTTAAAATATATTTGCAGACTGGTGGAAGATGAAGAAGAAGACCAAAGAAACGATTTATGGACTGTGTGAAAGATTATATGGCTAGAAAGGGGGTGACTACCGAGATAACGACTAATAGAGAAATATGGAAGAAAAAGACATGTTGCGCCAAACCAAATAAATTGGGATAAGAGCAGGAGTAGGTATGGGCGTTATTTCACGTCACTCGTTACAATAACTGGCTACGGGGCATGTAACCGAATAACTAGTTTCGAGTTGCACAGAAACACGTGATTTTTGTAACTAGTTACATAGCCATGCAGTGATCTAATGAAAAGAGAGAAACGAAACAAAAATACGTTGCGAGCGCGTGTTGTTTCTTTCCCGCGTAATAAGTGACAGTTTACTAGCCTACTGGTACTGACCAACCGGTAAAGCGAGCCGAGAGTTCCCGAAGTCCCAAGTGGTGACACGATTAAATCCAAACTTGCACACGCACGCCAACTAGACTATCGAAAAAGTGTAAATAGAGAAAAAACTAAAACGTGCAAAAAAAACATCGAATTGTAAATATTTCAAATAATTGTATATACACAAACAATCAAATGAACTTCTAAATACGCCTGCATAACTTTCATTATTATAATACATTATTCGATGCAGTTCATTTGTATTAGTATTACGTTAAAAATGTAACTACTTATGTAGCTACAAAAACTTATTCGTTCAAAAACTTAAAGCTATAAATATGTAACGTATTACATAAGTAACCATTTATATTTTCGTTTCGCAAATAACTGTAATAATTAATCACCGAATAGAATTTGAAAAATAACTAGTTACTAAAATCACCTGATTTCAAAACAGGTGACGCCTTCGAAGTAACTAGTGACGTTACGTTTCGCGAAAATCACGTAACGACCCACACCTAGGCAGGAGAATGATAATTTGCAGAATGGACGTTTCGTATTTACTTTATTCTAGCGTTGCAGGGTGGGCTAGGAAAGACACGTCGCTATATGTAAGACCAAACGCTAACACAAACTACATAGAGATACTACGTATCACGCTTGGGACTTGCCGAAAATTACAAACGTACAAACGGTTGGATGCATGCAAGCACTTGCGAAAGCATCACTTGATTTTTTAACAAAAACCAACACACAGTTGGATCTGCAGCAAGTGCTTGCACACAAACTAAGCCAAACGCCATAACGTCACATTTGAAAATCGTAATCATGAAAATGATGACAGCGGCAAAGATTTAAGAGTTTGCGTCGCCGATAGACGACGCTCGGGGCTCGAGCGGATCGTTAGATTCGCCCTTCAGGGTCAAAAGATGATCGCTGGTTGTTGCTTCGTTACTGGTTTCTGTTTCGTTTTGACACCTCTGACACATAATGCCATAATGCCGCAGTGACTACACTCTGTGACTACACTTGTTTGTCATGGAAACGGTATTTAATAATGTGTGAGCCCACTCTTCTCAGTATGGACACTTTTTCTTCTGACTGAGTACAGTGAGGGCAAATCTAACGATTTAAATCTGTGGGGGTCGGAGTTGTTGGGTTGTTGCTTTACGGTGATAATCAATGTTTCAGTGAAATCATTCGCCGTAAATTGCGGACGCTACGTAAGCGGTCACCGCTGTTCTAAGAAACCGTAGCTTTAATGAGCGGTCAAGTGGTCACCGGTCTTCTAGGAAACCGTAGTTATAAACCAAAACCAAACAAATCTTGCTACTCACTATTGGTCGGTAAGACTGGTGAGGGTCTCATCCTTTGCTTTTCAGGAGAGGGACTGAAAAATTAAAATATTTTTTATTATCTATGGCAAACACTTTGCAGTGTGGGCGGACGAAAGTATCAGAAAATAATCAATCAATTTACAAAAGAAAAACCAAGAAAATATCGTCATTTACATAATATTTTTAGTTTACCCTTAATAAGTTATGTATTTTATATACGTTTTATTTACCCAATAACTGTGCGAAATGGTGGTACCACTACATTAAAATTAAATGAAAAATCAATGTTTATTATTATTTAATTAAAATGTTTATTTCTACATAAATCAAAGAAACAAAGATGTGCTTGAAAGTGTAACCGTATCGATTTAGATTTCTAAAATAAAATGAATCTAATGCGCAAATTGCGTGGGGCGACTACTTCGGCATCTCCTGACAGTGCCGAAGGTTCCAGCTCGTCGTCTCATGTCCAACTTGGCCTCATGCACCTCAAGAAACTCTTCGCGGAGTACACACATCCACCACAACCACTTACAGACGCAGAAAAAGATGATAAACTGTACAATATGCTACCTCTTTTTTGTAAGGTAAATACATTTGACAAAATTTGTCTCCAGTAACAATCAAAAGATTTCTATTTATTATTCTTTTTGCAGCTTATAATACAATTAGGGCAATTGTGTGCATATTGCAATCATCTAATTGCTCTTGCATCCATAATCTATTGATGTTATGTTATTGACTAGCCTTCTGATATACATGAATGGGCTTAGCATGTTTATCTTGAATGATTCATTATTTTGATAAACATCATTATGTATTTAATTTAATTTATTCAAACTAGTTTTTTATTTACCTGGTCAGCGTCAGTAATTATTACTGAAAATGTTGATGCTATTATTTTATGTAAAACCAAATTAATCTTCTGTAATTTGACTTCAGCATACACTATAATGATTGCACTTATTCATTCTTGAAAGATATTGATGTTATCATGATCTTAGTACCTATAAATAATTATAAAATTGTGTGTGTTTTTATTAAAAATACAAAAAAACATGACAGAAAGTGAATGAATCAGTCCAAGTGTTTGAAAATAAATTATAAGCAATCATAAAGGAATTTATTTACTAAAATCTTAAGGATTGAAAGGCACACCTTCACACCACAGTTTATTACACAAGGTTTTAACGTCTACAAGATGATCCGACAGACGTCCTGTCTAAATTCAAGCAATATTTGACAAAAATCTCATAGGAAAAAGGACTTTCAGTCTTTCCCAAATTTGAACATTTTCTGGGAAACTCTTAAAAAAAATCCTTCCGTAAAAACCAAATTCGGTCTACTACAAACATTTTAAAACAAAACAGCCAAATCTGTCCAACTGTTCCCAAGTTATATGCTACCAATAAACATCATTTTATATAGATTGAAGAAAAAGATTGAAATCTCACATAAATAAAGTTGTATTTACTTTCTTTCTGTGACCAAAGATCATAACAATATTTATTTTCAATAGGTATTTGGCACTAGTCCATCAAGTGAGATGAATGAAAAGTTCTGGGATATTCTATCATTCTGTCAGCAAGTTTCTAAACTCATGGTGTCAGAGATTAGAAAGAGAGCCAGCAACCAAAGCACTGAGGCAGCTAGTTGTGCTATTGCTAAGTTCCTAGAAATTGAAAATTCTGAGGAATCAAGCAATGGCTGGATGTTACTGTCAACACTAAACCTCTTGGCTGCTGGTGATCAGTCTTTAATACAGGTATTTGTGTAACACTTTAATTAGCCTCAGCCTTTTATCAGCCTATAATAAATGCACTGCTGCTGGATACAGCCCTCGTCTATTAATAAAATAATTTTTTGAAGTTGTTTCCTCAAGCAAGTAAATATTTTAAATTCACTTCAAAAGTGGTTCCTGCACTGTGCTAACAAATTATAACTGCCTTGCTCAGACTGCCATTGTATAGTAGTTTTGAAAAATAAATAAAGACTTCTATTCGGACCTTTTCCTTTTTTGTGCAATTTCAATGTATTTATGTCAGGTCAAGCCCTATCTGAAGTAGTCTTATTCTTATCGTAGTTTGAATGATTGGCTTGAATTAAATTTCTAGGTCATGACTACTGCATCAATACCGTCAACATTAGTCAAATGTTTATACCTGTTTTTTGATCTACCTGAAATACCTGAGTCGGAAGCAGATGTTCAAGATGGAAACAGTGACTTTACTCCTAGGGAAAGGCGAATATTGTTACAGAAAATATTTGTGCAGGTAATAAAATTTTTACAAAATATACCTTCTGCATGTTCTATTAACAGGATTTCCTGTAATACAATTTTTTTAAATGTTTTATCTTCATCATGCAGATATATGATTGTGTATTTGTGTCTCATATGCGGAAGTCATATAGGTATTGTTATTTTATATACTATTGTGTTATGTCGCAATATTTGCAAGTAGTAGAAACGGGTTAACAGAACAATTACAAAAAATCGTAATTTAAATTTGACTAAAAGCCAATGTATTTTAATATTGTTTCAAGAAGTGGTTCAGATAAATATTTAAAACAGCTAAGTAAACATGTATTGTTAACATGAAGTGAGTCATAAAATTTAAAACATTTACCCTGAAGTTTGTCCTTAATCTGGACAAGTTTTTGCGCGCGGGTTTGCCCACGTAAGCTTGGTAGTTATCCCACGGGAACGCACTACCGTGTGTACGTTCTACCCCAGAACATAGTCTACCTATCTGCTAAATTTCATCGAAATCCTTAAAGCTGTTAAAGCGGGAAAAGGTAACAGACACTCGGACAGACACAATGTCAGACACAAACACACACAGTTACTTTCGCATTTATAATATTACTATGGAAGTATGGTTGGTATGGATAGATTCTTATGGTTAATGGAACTCTGCTGTCCCAAAATTACTTTTAAATAAAAATAGACAGAAAATACATAAAGGGCGCGAAGCGGCGCGACTCCACCCGGTGCTGTACTTTTGACTTTAATGACCATAGCTTCGATTTCGAATGAAACGTAGCACACTGCTGACCGCGCCGCACGCACAGCGCCCTGTGTGTCCAGATCCTTATGACAGTACTCATTTAGGGATAGTGAATTTTTATTAAATCACCCAACAATAAAAACAAAAAACATCTCAATACCCATTTTAGGTACTTGTAAGACTGTGCAGTCATCCATTCCCATGTGAAGAACTAGCAAGAAAAGATGATCTCAGCTTATTATTTGCGGCCATTACTTCATGGTGCGCCCCCCATAACATTATGTGGAGGAAATCAGCGGCTGAAGTGCTGATGACACTATCTAGACATGGATTGACACAATCTGTAGTTCAATATATACACAGTAAGTGCTTATAATGTACACATAACGGTCATTTTGAATTACATAACTAGCTGTTGTTAGAAACATTGTTATTATTCAGTCTAATCTATTAACGTACTTGCTTTGTTTAGCAAACAAAGCCATCTATTAGTAAATAGGTCAATGTGAATGTCTGTTAATTAATTACTGTTATTGCAGATAAGGGATGTATTGCGCTTTGCATAGAAAACATGCAAAGGATACCAGAATTGACACCTTTAGAGGTAATTATGAAGTTGTGGACTTATGCCTACTACAAATTTCCCAGACAAAGTACGCGCATCGGCGATCATCGTCTATAGAGCTGTTACAACCATGAAAGTACTTGCCTATATTGTATTACTATGATTAGAAAATTATAGATTATCAACTGTATGCAATTCCAAAAAACTTCTCAAAAGTTTTGGGTGACCGGTGACGTGCTACGACCGGAGTAACCGATTGAGAGAAACTTCATACAACGAGCAATGATAGGTGCACGACTAGAAAGCGCGGCGGTACTAAACATAGAAGCTTTTACTTTATGGGGGGGTTACTCTGTGGCGGAAGTTCATGCTAACTGCGAACACGAAGATTGCTGAAGCGCATAACTTTTCTGGTTTAAGTGTACATTTGTACCTATTTGAAGATTTCAATCTTATCTGATTACCATGATACTTTTTTTACAGGTAGTTGAAATGTTCGTAGCAGTATTCTGTTTCCTAAAGGATTCAAGTGAAGTTAGTCAATTATTACTGGATGATTTCCGTACTTGCCAAGGCTACCTTTTTCTATCTGAATTTCTTTTAAAGTAAGTTTCTAATGAATACGGGTATTAATATTATTCTTATTATTCAGCATGAGCATGTTCGGTATCTAGATATTTTTAGTTGTTATTAGGGATGTAACGATCCCGATTCCGTGCCGATATAATCGGCAGGCCGATAGATCGGCATCGCCGATTATAATATGCAACCGATATCAAACAGTTCGAAAAGCGCGCGAAACGACGTTGCTCGCGCTACACTGTCGCTCCGTTTCAGGCGGGACTGGCGGGAGAGCCGCACAGCGCATGCTTAGGGACATGGCAATACGGCAAACGGCAGTGTTGGTAGTTGGCTGAGCGTTGACTTAGCGATCTATTGTTTCACGTCACCGCTATTCGTGATTTTGTTTATTCACACAATGAAATGAGGACTAAAACGCACTATTAAACAGTTGTACCCGAAATACAAAATATAAAAGACAAACGAACGCCCGAGGTACTTACCTACTTCATTATTTAGATGATTTATTATCTACTAAGCCATCGATATCGGCATCGGTATCGGTATCGCCGATTATTTACTACAATCGGGAAAATTATGTATCGTTACGTCCCTAGTTGTGAGAGCATGTGACTGCACTATTGTATTTTGTTTTCTTTTTTTTACCTATGATTTGTTTTGTTTATCACAGACATGAGAGACAAGATGTACCCGATTATTTGACATCAGGGTAAGCACTTCACTGTAGCTTATTATTTTGGTAATTATGGCACGGTTGTGGAGCACGTACAACTGACCTATCACTACTTGTCTCTGTCGCTCACGCGCAGTAACATTATTGCCGTCCCGCTTACTCATCACGTCAGTGTAAGCGAAACTCTCCCGTGTTCCACGACCGTGCTTTTATAGTGTTTATTCAACTTTTTTAATAAATGTACTGCACTTTTTTTCATAAATGGCTATCTTATATCATCGAATATATCCTTCTTTCTTACCCGAACTCTTTAAATAAAGGTTAGAAGAAGAACGCGTGAGTGGCACAGAAGCAAAAGCTGCTCTTCGGAACCTCGTGCTGATGATATCGTCGCTATGTGCGTGCGGCTTCTCAGAGTTGCGACCAACGCGCGCCAACACTGAACTCTTTCAACTTCAGGGGTTCGTGTTACCGCAGCCTTCCACTCCGGGACAAGCTGTGAGAAATGTACAGGCTTTCCAGGTATGCATAGAAAATATAGTGAAAAACCACTAAAATCCATTCACAATTTTGTCTGAAAACTAACTTAAATAACTCCAATGCCCGCATAAAGTTGAATTTCCGCTAAAACTCTTTTTTGACATTTTTATAGTATTAGTCATGCTAAAATCAACTTAATTAATTTTATCTGTTTTCGTGGGAATAACGTCAATTGGAAATAATGATTTGAATAGACTATACTCAGGATGTTACTTTTTATTTCATACTTCAATTTTATTCATGGAAATTGCAGGTCCTACAATCAGTATTTATGAAGTCCAACTCTCCAGCGTTGTGCTGCACGATATTAGACGCTATATCAAGCGTGTATCACGCTGACAATGCCAACTATTTCATTCTTGAAAATCAGAACACGCTCAGTCAATTCTCCGAAAGAATATACATTAAGAATGCTGAAATACAAGAAAAATTCTTCGAGTTGCTGGAGTTTATTGTTTTTCAGCTGAATTTTGTACCGTGCAAAGAGTTGATATCTTTGTCGTTATTATTGAAGGCGAATCGATCAAGATTGTGTAGCATACTCTGTATGAAAACACTTTTGAATATTTTAAAGTAAGTTTCGTGTATTTTGCGTCTGCGTCATAGTATTGAATTAAGATGGTAGGTACTCATTGTGTACGATTGCATTCCAGGCATAACGCTATTTTCAAAGACGTATATCGGGAGGTGGGTATGCTAGAAGTGTTCGTCACTTGCCTGTCTCGTTACGCTGTGTTTCTCAAAGACAAACAAATTCTCGATGAAGAAAAAAGCAAAAGAGACGCATCCGACTCGCCTTCACACGACAAAACTGAACCGAACGAGTCCCCGAAGGCTCCCGAAAGGAAAAAAAGACAGTCGACTCGTCACGACTCCTTGATCAGAGACCCTAATTTAGATGAAGAAGAAGAGGAATTGGGATCATTAGTAATGGAGGGGTTGACGGCGTTGTTGAATGCAAACTCTAATAACTGCAACGTGTTTAGAGACTGTGGCGGCGCTAAATGTGTGCATGGGATGGTTGTGCATGAATCTTGTAGAAGTAAAGCTTTAGGTAAGTCTCCGATAATATCATTCAAGAGTAGAAAGTATCCATATAGGTTTATTATATTTTTCTTGCACTGGACTCGTGTTACTTGGGATGAGCGCAATGATTTTATCCTCTATTCTTCCCGTCTAGCCGTCATTAATGCATGCAATTGGAGAAGCCTATGTCCAGCAGTGCTTTGCTGTAAGCTGATGATGAGGAGCCATCATTATGATCAACCTTCACACAATCCATCCTCCATCAATCTTTTCTTTGGTCTTCTACCCATCTAGCTATTAAAACTCCATTTATTGCTTATCCCGCTCTTAGTCACAGGTTCCAACCAAAAATCTTAGGAATATCGAACATATACTTTTACAATGTTTGTAAATATGTGAGCACCATGTATCTATCACATAAGTAATTTATCTGTCATTGCTTTATTTGTAGTTTTTACCTATTGTGTTATGTATAGTAATCTTATTCCAGGTGCATTGTGTTCACATATAATTAATGTATACAAAATATTTGAAAAGCGTAACGGTGGAGTTTCTTGCCCATTCTTCTCCGTACAAACACTATCTTTTGGATTGGCGACTAGAACCAATTTTTTTTTTGTAAATTTTTGCGTTCGAAAGTGCCTTTCATGTGCCTAATTGAAATAAATTATTTGACTTTGACTACCAAGGACATTATTATACCGATACCAAATGTTTGTTTTCTTTCAGGTGTAGTAAGAGAACTAATAGTGAGTGGATCAGGGGAAGAGGATATGTCTGCGTTACTGTGTGGCATGCATGCCGCCCCTAACGATGCGTTGCTTCTTAAGCTGCACATACTGAAGGCACTGCTAGCTTGCTTACGAGACTCGCATCGTACTAGAACTATATTTAGAAAGGTAAATTTGTATTGTTGACACACACAAATGGAGTGCTAATGGGTAGGCAAACGTCTGTTAAGCTAAAGTAACCTTTATGTTCTCAATACTTGCGCAGATGTAAATTCCATTTTAATTTATCTTGTATCATTTTTGATACATCACTACTAGGCATCCAGTAATCAGTCCCTCCCTAATGAACTGTATTGTATTTGTTCTCTTATGCTTTTTAGTAGGGATATAACGATTCCGATTACGATGCCGATATATCGGCATCTCCGATTATATACAACCGATATCAAACAGTTCGAAAAGCGCACGAAACGACTACGCGCGCGCAACATTGTCGCTCCGTCGCAGGCGGGACTAGCGGTAGAGCCGCGCAGCGCATGCTTAGCGACATGGCAACACGGCAAACAGTGTTTACAGTTTGCTGAGCGTTAGCTGAGCGATGTATTGTTTCGTGCCTGTTTCACGTCACCGCTATTCGTGATTCTGTTTATTCAAACAGTGAAGTGAGGACTATAACGCACTATTAAACAGTTGTGCCCGAAATACAAAAGACATACAAACGCCCGAGGTTCATACTTAATTATTTATTTGATTTATTATCTATTAAGTCATCGATTTTGATATCGCCGATTATTTATAGAATAATCGGTATCGTATCAGGAAAATTATGTACAGTTACATCCCTACTTTTTAGCATTACTTGAGTTTAAAAAAAAATGGTATATAATAACTTCTATTCACATGCCCACAGGTTAGCGGTTTCGTATATGTAACAAGTGTTCTAGTTTCTCTCGAAGGGAAACTGAAAGGCAATGAGCCAATGGACAAAGACATGCTACAGCTAATACATATTGTGTTCTACACCATTAGTACGGCTATGAGGTTCGAGCCAGCTAATGCGAAATTTTTTCATCACGAGGTCAGTACCGAAACATTAAAAGAACTGCCGATAAATCCCCAAAAACTTTAAAATACTAAAGGTAATATTTTTACAGATATGTATGACAACTCTGTGCGAGACAATACGGCTTTTAGGCTGTTTTATAAACGAAACGGAACTACAAAATGATACAGAACCCGGTGATGCTGAGCTCTATGAAGTATTTCACGAAGTATTTACAAGCAACATATTAGAAATGACGTAAGTATCTTTTGCTTTTCGATTATTTTTACTTGATAGCATGGCATTCACTTAAGCTGCATATTCATTTGAAACAAAGTTGAGAAACAGTTGCTTAACGTTTTAGCTCGCAACATCAACTGTTGCTGGTGATAATATTGCGCTTCTTTGGTTAAACGTGCATACATAACATTAGCATATTGTCAGTAATACTGTAACATTCCATGTTGCCAGCAACATGTTACGTGCAGCACGAAAACATGTTGCTAAAACAATGTTGTGCAACTTTGTTTCTTGATGAATACGGCTTTACATTATTATTATCTTTTCCTACAGTTTTCCTGAGAAAGTACCAGTAGTGTTTGTGCATGCGTGCATCATTCTGCGACTTTTGTACGATGTCGCATTGGACTCTTTTGATAAGCCAACTTTCTGCGGATCGCTCAATGTCAAATCTCCCAGTTTGACGCGACAGAGCTCTGCAATCAATGAGGTGAGTTTAGCTAGTTGATTTATTGTTCTTTTCTTTGTTAAATGTTCGGTTTTGGTTCGTTCTTACTCAATATTTTATGGGGCATGCACTTAAATAACCATACCAATTAATTTCTGGGTTGTAAACGATTAAGTTGATAAAATATTCTTTTTCTAGTCAAAGCCGGCAGGACGTACTGCGCCACTCAACCTCTCAACGGGCAGTAACAATGGGGAGGCGTGGGTAATACACTCAGGCGTCGTCATAGTGCTCGCAAAACTGTTGCCCGCTTTGCCCCGGCCTCCTGAACATGAGGCGCATGCCAGAGCCATACGAGACTATTTAGCCCATGTGCTTAAAAGTCTTGTTAGAAGGTACGACTACTTTATGATCTAGGGATACTCTTGGATATTTTCTCTCGTCTATTATTTTGATAAGGAATATTAAATGAATGGAGTGCTCAACATCTGACAAAAAATTTACTTGTCAATGCGTCAGTCGCCGACGGGTGTCCACATTTATTTATTTACCTCTCGCACACTTAATGCCATGAATACAATTTCATAAAACAAATATTCATATTAGCACTCCATATAGTACAGTACTCCGTGATTTCAAAACTAAATGCAATCTTTGATGTTCCTCCAACCAGCGAACGCAACCAGCAAGTGATGTGTGGCGCAGGCCTAGCCGGCGTAGTGCTACGTGTATGCGGTGCTGCGCTGCGTGCTGAACGACATCCGTTACACGCGCCCGCCATGTATATGCTCGAGAGACTCGCTGCGCACGCGCTTAGACCATCCGAACTCAGGTAAATGCAAGCTTATCGACAAACTAAACGGCTGGAGAACATCTGCTGATGAATATAGGTCTCTAATAAACAGAAGTAATCATACTGGATGGATAGATGACCGCAGGCTGTGCCAGCGCCCTTGTTTCAATGAGATTGCTAACTGATACTATCCGGTTTTTTAATTGATGTAGATACTTTTCAAACCAATCCCCTTACATAGAATAATTAAAAACATGTTTCAAGAAATCTTTGTTGTACCTACAAAACAATAATTTTTGGATCTTGCCCTTTATATTTCTGGGGATAACATTTAACTTTGTGCTTAGCGGTCAGCTGACTTCTAAAACGTGCACTTCGAAGTCTGGTGTTACTTTAATACATTACCAGTCAACTGAATGGAGTAGAGTATAGCTACTGTGTTAATTGAATTATACACGCGTGTACATTATTATAAGCAATCGTAACAATGAATGGTATTCTTATTGTTCAATAATACTCCTTTATGCATACATAAAAAAATACCATATCTAAATAGAATGAATCACGATATTACTTTCCCTGATGCAATGAAAACACCTGAAGACCTTCTGTTTATTTATTAAGGCGTTGACAAGAGGCATATGTTATGAACAGGCAAAATATTGCCAAATCTACAGGGTTATTGGTTATATGTCGGCGATCCGTTGTGGGTATGTAGGAGAGGTCATTTGCAAACAAATTTCCCCTTATGACCCCTATGCCAATGTCAACCATTTTAGAGTACTTTGACATTTTATATTTTAAAATGTATGAAATAAAAATATATAATGTCAAATGACTCATACATTTTTGACATTTTGTTGTATATGACCTCCTACATCCCCTTAATGCATTGCCGACATATAACCAATAACCCTGTTTATAGTTAGTGGTAGCGGAAAAAGTATTATGTTAATCTTGAACATATTTCTTAGAACTTGGTTATTATCAAACACGTTTAAAAAAAAAAATATCTCGACACAAATTAACGGTACACTAACCTTTTCCGACAGTTACCGTGCTTTAGCTTTTGTCAGCGTCTTAATGTTTACGGTCGTATTAAGTATTTATTTCAGATGATGATCATAATTTATTTTTTGCAATCGTCCTTACAACTATCATTACAGGTTTATGTACCTAATGCGACAGTGCAGTCTTTTATAGATCTATATTAACTTACTTACAATTTTATTATGCTCCACATAAAATATGAATTATAATGTTTCCAGGGAATTTCTACGAATGGGTAATCCGTTAAACTGCGTGGCGCCAGAACAGGGACAGGTTTGTAAACCTGGAGGTCCAGTACCACTTACTAGGATCAAGACTTTAGTATCAATGACGACGCCAAGAGATTACAGGTATCTTCTCACTTTCTTCTTTGTCCTCCTTCTATCTATTATGTAAAGGCTTTATAAATAACTTATGTTGTTTTTATTTCCTCCAGATCTCAAAACTCTTGCACTCTGCCTCCATTTGTCGAATTCGACATGTCTGCCGAAGGCTTTGGGTGTCTTTACTTGCCAAGTATTGCGCCACAATCAGCCAATTTAAACGCTCTTGGAACGCAAGACACTGCCACTTTAGGTGGAATTGGTTCAGGTAGTTGGCGGCCCAGTGAGTTTTATTTTCAAAATTTATTTTGTTACACTCGATTTTATGGTGACGAAAACGTTTTGTTCTAGGTGATCGGGTGTTTCCGCCGCAAACTGGTCTTACCTACTCTACGTGGATATGTGTTGAGAAGTACTCGGACTCACGTTCGGATCCCCACTGTGTCCGCTTGTTGACTCTTGTCCGCAACATAAACAACAGTCGTGATGAACATCTAGTTTGTCTGACTATGGTTTTATCAGCACGGGATAAAGCAATCATTGTTTCAACGCAGGAGACTTTAGTGCCGCACAGTAAGTTATTCTCAATCGAATGTAAATATGTGAGTGTTAAATTGTATTGTGTTGTTTTTGTCCAAAAATCATGCATTGTGGAGTGTAAGTAGAAGGGTCGATGGTACTTTTATTAGTGAAATAAAATAGTGTCACTTTCCACAGACGTGGGAGAATGGGAGCCCGAAGGTTCAGGAGAATGTGGGGCTCGTGTGTGGTGTCCCGATCTACAGCACGAGGGACAATGGCACCATCTAGTTTTGGTGCTTAACCGCGCTGTGCTTAAGAACTCATCCTTCTCCTTGTATTTGGACGGTATGTGCGACTTAGATGTTATTATGACATGTAACAATTAATTGCCTGGCTTTTGGAATTGTATGGAGGTACCGTCAGCTTGACGACGCGACGTGCCGACTTTGTAATATAATGGCCGAGCACACTCAAAAATATTGTATTCTACAGGTACTCACATGCACTCGGGCAAGTTGCACTATGTGAGCGCGAACCCGGGCGGCGGCGCGGCCACGCTGTCGGGCGCGTCCAGCGTGTACTGCGTGCTGGGCACGCCGCCGCACTGGAGGCGCTACTCCAAGCTCGTGTGGCGCCAGGGGCCCGCGCTCTTGCTGGAAGACGTAAGTACTACAACGAGCTATATTTCATATTTCCATACATTATCATGAATAAAAACAGGTACATATTCGATAGCTATTTGCGACGTTGCAAACTTTTAGAATGTACGCTCTTCACCACACTTACACCGAGTTGTTGAATGGAGATTTTTTTTACCACATTAATCTAGTGAAATTGACCAAAACTTGATACAATTTAAAACCTTTTCAGGAATTACTTGAACTGGAACTTTATTTAATTTTCAAACATCTATTCTAGGTACTCCCAGCCCAGACCGTATCCATAGTCTACCAACTAGGCCCGCACTACGTGGGCACGCTACAAGCACCTTTACCGCCCGGACAGTACCAAGAGCCACTCGCTCCGTTAGTCGCCGAAGAAAAGGTCGTATTTGGCATAAACGCTCGTGCGATGTCCCAACTAACTCTTGCCAAGATACGTAAAGTTTACAGTAAGAATGATAACAAAGCCATAGCCAAGATGCTTGGCATGTCGTCACATGAAAATGCGACGCCGATAAGGATATTACATAACTCTGCTGGACACCTTATGGGCCCGGCGAGATGTTTGGGCGGGACCGTCGTTGGTTATTTAGGCGTCAGAGTATTTTGCCCGAAACCTGCTGCCATCATGGTAAGTGCAATAATTATGGGTATTCTAAGTTCACGAAAAATAAATCTGCTGCTCCATGCTTTGTTCGCATAACTTGACAATTTTTTGGGCAACAGTGGTTTTTTTTTTCGCATTTCCAGCGTTTGTCCCTTAGTAATAATTAGTTATAGTGATTAGTACCTGATATGTGATCCCTTTTTGGGTTTCAGTTATTTGAATTACATCTCTTGTAGCGTAAATAAATGTTTCAAAGGTTGTACATTGCTGTGTTTCCTTATAGATTGATACAGTTGGTGGCTGCTCAGTATTATTAGGATTAATTGCAATGGCTCAAGACGTTGAATGTTTATACGCAAGCGTGAAGGCGCTGGTTTGCGTCGTACGGTCCAATAAGGCCGCACAGGCAGAAATGGACAGGCGGAAAGGATACCAAACTTTAGCCATGCTGCTGAAAAGGAAAAAACAATTGCTCAACTCACATATACTGCATCTAATTTTTGGTCTAGTCGGAACTGTTGATAGTCAAAAAGAAACTTCTTCTATTCCTAACCTAACTGCCTTTCAAGTAAGTAACTACAATAACATTTGTTGTTTTTTTACTAACTGATATGAAGCTATATTTTATAAAAATATTCATTTATTTTTAGGATTTAATATGCGAGCTAGAAGTATGGCTCGGCGCCCCAGGTGGGCTGATCAAATCCCTCTTAGAACACTTACTAGAACTCGCAACCGAGACAGCTCACAGAACGCACAACCTACGCACAATGAGGGAGCTGCAACTAGTCTCCAAGCTCCTTTACATAATAAACGACGTAAAAATCGTGACAACAAGGAATGTCCTCATACAGTTACTAGCTGCCTTACTAGGAGGACAACCAAGACCGAGCGATTTACTCTGCTTAGGACAATTCATGGCGTTCACTTTACCATTACCGTCGCAGACAGAGAGGGGAATAAACCCAAAGGAAAGTGACTGCGAGAGTGAGGGAGAACAAATTATTTTAAGAAACAAATGTTTCAATGTTATACATGGTCTGCTATTCACGGCGAGAAATCTAGTAAACACGATTGTCTGTGAAGAGATATCACGAGTTCTGGGCGTTGATTGGCTGGTCAGTTTTATGTTGGAGAATGTTCACCCATCCACGGTTTTGTGGGCGTTGAGGATAATGGTCGTTCTGTGTTCAGGACAGGGACAGCAATCTGCTATAATGCAAAGGTTTGTATTTGTCTTCTTACTTCTTCCACTTTAACTTACTGCAGTCTAAGTCGGAAGTCTCTCAATACTCAATACTTTATTTGCATTCCACAATGTTCTTAGGTGGTAAATTAAAATTATATGAGATCATTATGGACCCTGTTGGGGACAGTAAAATAGTAGGAGAGAGGATGCTTTGTAAAACTTAGCTTATCAGTCTTTTGAACTAAATCTAATTTTATTTTTTATTTTTTAAACGTATTAGTTTACTGTACTAATACTTATTTGATTATAGCACTAATATTTTATTGTTTAAATATTCGTTTATGCTATAATAGTATTTTCTCAGACCACGTGAACGGTTTCGTAAGGAATTTGAAAGTGCTTACGGCCTGACCTGAACTATAGCAAGTAGCTAGGGATGTGACATTCAGCACATCTATTCACAACTGTTCGATTCAATATCGAATTCGATTGTTAAGGTTCGCTTAGGCTTAAAAGTTACCAATTTGAAGTGTTCCCACTTCAAATTGGTAACTTTTATGGTTAAATATTTTTCAACTGGTAAACAAATTATTATTATAACGTGTTTCGTAATATAATGTTAATGCAACCATAAAACCATACCATTGGAGCTCGTGGCTAAGTAACAACAGCCGCACTGGTCGATCCATCAGGTTAAGCTACGCTTGCCGGGGTTGGTCAATGGATGGGTGACCATCTTTACATACCAAGAATCCTCCGTGCCTCGGAAAGCACGTTAAGCCGTTGGTCCCGGCTGTCATTCGTGGATCTTTGACAGTCGTTACGAGTCGTCAGAAGCCCGAAAGTCTGACACCAGTCTTATCAAGGGTGGGGGTCAGATAGGCAGTCGCTCCATGTAAAATACTGGTATTCAGCTGCATCCGGTTAGACTGGAAGCCGACCCCAACATAGGTGGGAAAAGGCTAGTCAGATTGATTGCAACCATAAAATATACATTGAGTGATTAAATAAAAAAGGAAACCAGTGATACTTTTAAAATAATATAATACTATGTTTTTCTTGATTCGAATAAACTTTGTAAACGTCGAATCGGATAGCGAATCGAGCGCTTTTAAATAGCTGTGGTCACTTAGCGTGCAACCCCACATAAAGCACATGTAGCTTTAAGATCTGTAAATGGATTTGCCATCCAATTTAAAGGTATCCTTGTAACTTTGTACAGGTTTAGAGAAGGCGTTGGTAATGGAGGTTGGTTGCGCAACACAGAGAATTTAGCGCAACCTCAACAAGCCGGCGTGGTAATGGCTACCACTGTGCACTCGAACTCGCATCTACACACATCTTTACTTCATACTCCCGGATTTACGTTGCTCGCATGGTAAGAACATATTTTTATTCCCGGCTATTAAAAGATTTACGACTAGTTAATTGATTCAGGCGTGATCTTGCGGAAATCCATTATAAAATACAATAGACGTAGATATATTTAGTAACCTATTCCCAAAGAGTGATGAAAAAACCCTGTAACAAATCGACACGTGTTTCACCTCTCAACGACCCGAACACGGAGTGTTCTAACACCGAGCGATTGACGCAGAGTCTGGCGCTCAGCGTGGCAACAGGTTACTAAATATATCTAATCTGCGTTCGTAATTGATTTGCCAAATATGTAAACAAAGACGAGTTTAAGACTTTTTTTAAATCAACTTTATTTGCACATGCATAAAGTTGATGTTTGTTTAAGTGGAAATAACATCAATTGGAAACAAGGATTTGGATAGACTCTAGGTCTATTATGATATATATATATTTATGATATATATATATATATATATATATATATATGATATATATTATATAGGTCTATTGTGATTTACGAGTATATCACTTGCAGTAAGAGTCCTTTTGGAGTTGTAGTTTGTATGGAGAAATAATGGCACCTTGCCTATTTTGGTCATGAAAGAGTTTTTTTGCGATTTCGTTTATAAGCATTGGCTGCGGTTATAATGAATTAATGACACAAAATAATATTGAGATATAACATTTTTGTCTCTAAGATTGGTGATGGTAAAGTGATGTTATACACCGTGACATTTGAATCACAGTTTTGCTAGAAAAAACATTGTTCAGAACATGGTCTACTACCATTCTATAGCATTGAATATGTTATTAAAACAAACTTAACTAGGCGTTCTCAAATAAGTCTTATGTTGCTCAAACGTGTTCAAACATTAACCGTAACATCAAAGTACTCATCGCGGTAGCAATATGGCATACAAAAGAGTTATGAGGAGTCCACGTGGACTACAAGGATGTCCGGCCAATGCGGCCCGAAATGCAAATAAATCAAGCCAATGCGAAACATGCAAATGCGCGAAGTATCGCTCCTCTCATTTATTTTGTTGACTGCCGCGGGCGGTCCGTAGCCAGTTTAGTGATACAATACTAAGTTAATTTTTTATTTTGGTATTTTCTTGTAAGACGTACAAAAATAAGTGCTTACTTGCTTACAAAATTTCGTTTATCGAGGTACATTTCTCTTGTGTTGACAATGCGGTGTTTTTTTCGTGCGTGATCCGCGCGCTGCGCCGCAGTGTCTGTGTTGTAGGGAGTAACGATAATCCCGACCTTTTTACCTTCGTCTTTTTTGTGTTTTTTCAAAAACCAATGACTTTAAAAAAAACTGGATGCTATAGAATGGTAGTAGACCATGGTCTGAACAACGTTTGTTCTAGCAAAACGGTGATTCATATGTCACCATATGTGTTTTTATTGGCGGTGGTAATCACTTCGCACCAGATATATGTAAAATGATTTATGAAAAATCTTGAATCTTATGCAGAGATTCGTCAAATGAATCGAAACCATTCCTCCTCAGGTTGGTACCAGCCCACCTGCACATCCCAGAGCTGTACTACCTGCTGTTCGGGCTGGCGCTGGGCCAGCCCGTGCGCGGCGCGTGCTGCGAGCGCGCGGTGTCGGTGGAGCGCGTGTGGGGCGCGGCGTGGGGCGCGGCCACGCCGGCGCGCCAGTCGCCCGCGGCGCTGGCGGCGCGCATCACGCTGTGCCCCGACGCCGTGGTCGTGCTGCTGGCTGCCGTGCGCGCGCTCGTGCATAACGATAAGAGTAACGAGCCGGATTGGCTGGCTGATCACCCTGTGGCTATTGTGCAGGTATGTCGTATTCAGCATAGCCATGTCAACCAAGACACGTCCATAAGACATAGGGCCCATTTTATGATATTGATTATAAAATTATAGGTCCTGTTTTCGCTGTACAACACACTGCCAGATTTCGTTCCTGTTATGATGATGGCGGAAGTTTTAACAGCTCTAGCAGCGATACTCTTCCCGCCAAACTCTACAGACGATATTCATATGCGTAAGTATTTCATTCATGTAATATAAACAGAAAACTGTCACCCGTTTTCTGATCTTATCTTTGGAGCTTTGATTAGTAAATATATTTTTCAATATCATGTTAGTATTATGGATAAGTGGAAATAATCGACATTACATTGAACAAGCTTTTTGAAACCGGGGATTTATAATACGTCACGTCGCCACTCATACCTGTGTTCCATATTAAAACTCGATATGTTATATTTATTTACACCCGGGCCGGGTACTACTAATACGGAATAATTCCAATCCAAAGTGAGGATAAAAACGAGCGAGTCTACAGTAGTCGCATATGATGTGACATCTCACCTTGGTAATAAGCAACATTAAAGGGGCAGGGACTCGTCAAGGTCGTTTCTGATGGCCAACTCTAGCACTGCGCGCGCTCATTGGTTAAATCAAATAGCGCGCGATTCCACGGCTTCCTGTTACATATTTCCGTCGCATTTCTCGAAATCACTTACATAGATTGCAGGATGAGAAGAAAAATGTTACACTTTTCTTTTTTAAATCTATAACAAGTTTTTAATTATCTTCTATCAGCAATATGTGAGAGCGGCGAGAGTTCTGGGGCGTCAACACCAGGCTCAGAGAAAGAGGTAGTCGTTCCTGGCGTAGCGGGCGCGTTGACGCAGCACGGCGTACGTCAGGGCGTCATGGACTTCTTGCGTGTCATCGTACTGGATTCGTTGCCGCTCAACGTCACCGGCAAGACTGCACCGGTATGTCACACTATCACTTTGAATTGATGTAGCATTTAATGTGGGACAAGGATCTTTTGGCGCATTTCCAAAATCAGAACTAACGCCGCCATCTTGTTTTTTTTAATACAATTATGCAACTTATTTCTTAAACGTTTACCAAGAGCCCCCTGTTAATATCATTAAAGCGCCAAATGATTCTTGTAACACTATGTTACTTAGACCTAAATTATGCCAACGTAGGTCTTGTATAGAAGATCGCTGAAAAGCGAGAAAGACATTAACGTTCTAGGAATTCAGGCCATAAAGCCCCTACAAGTTCCCAAATAAAAGGTAAATACCCCATAGTCACCACTCTGGGGAAACGGGTTAGAGACCGTTGAGACGCAAGATTACTCAATCCTGCTTTAATGTGATATCGGCTCTGACCTCATCCTTCGAGAAAGGGGTACTAATATCTCAAGATACAGTTAGATTTAACTGACTTTATCTTAGTCTTAGGAAAACTTTCCTAAGGGGTGATCAGGTTTTACAACACTATCGCTATCGACAGAATTATGTAGTTCATCGAACATGCCTGTTGCACCAATACATACAATATTTGGTTGCTGTTTTGTAGTATGGCTAAATGTTTATGTAGTTTTTTCGCCAAGCCTACCCATTTTGTATTAATTATGTATGTTGTGTGTACCTAGAGTAAGTTTTAAGAGCGTTTATTCTGAAAGTGGGCAACATCGAAAAAGATGTCAAATATTTCGTCGCTTTGATTAATTTGGCAATATTAGTGTATGGAAATAAGAAATGTGGCTAACCAGTGAACTAGAAAATTAATAATGAATTGCAATTATAACATTGAATATGATGTTGTTATTGTTTTAGGCGTAAAAAAGGCATTTGGAAAGCTTCCAAATACTTTTTTTACATCTAAAACTAAATATTCGGTGTTACGATATTAATGATTGCATTTCATAATTAATATTTTAGTTCACTAGTAAACCACATTTCATATTTCCATACAGTAATATTGCCAAATTAATTAAAACAGGTAAATATTTGACAGTTATTTGCGACGTTCCCAACTTTTAGGATTAACGCTCTTAAACAATGTCGCATGTTGCACATTGGCACCAACAGGGATATAACTAATTAACGTCTAATGAATAATGCCATAATAATAAATTGGTAGCTATCTAAGAGTACTAATTCTGAGTATCAGCTTCACTATTGGTTCTAGAACGCCGAAAGCGCCACTGACTCAGTGCCATCGTCAATGTTTTGTACTCCATGTAGCTCCGGTCCAGGGATATCCTACTTTTATAGCGTAAATATGGGGAATTTTATTATTATAAAAACTGAACTTCACTAATATAACAACTAACGCTGCAATATTAACCGACCCCAATGCATATGAGTACCTTCGTATATAATTTCCTCTCTGATAGTAACTTGAGAACTAAACCAGTTTAACGTACGCATATCTCGCGCTTGTCGCACGCTTGTTTGTTATGTACACCCACATTATGTAACCCTTCTGCTTCCGCCAACGCATTGATAGAAAATGATAACGGCGACAGAGCTTCCTTGCACTCGGATGTTATGATACACATATGTAAGCCTGAGTCAATGTGCTGTGTTATAAGTGCTTCACGCAAAGTCCGTTATTAATTTCTTGTGGCACTGGTCATACCGACCGTCTTCAAAAAGACCGTGGGATTACCATTTTTGTGACTTCCAGAACTTATTTCAGGTAATCGATCTGGTTTTGGATGCTTCACCGCCTAACTCAACCAGCCAGCAACAGATAGAGTATCAAACGGAGGTTCTAACCACACTGATGGAGAATTTATTAAACACGGAACTGTTTGGGACGGAGTCCAATATATCAAACGTTTGTTATTTAGCTGCTAGGCTGGTTGATAAGCTATGGCAGGGACAACTTTCAAGGGATCCTCATGAGGTATGTGAAAAAGATTATAAACACTCCATCTGCGTAGCCTTTTCCCAACTATGTTGGGGTCGGCTTCCAGTATAACCGGATGCAGCCGAGTACCAGTATTTTATATGGAGCGACTGCCTATTTGACCTCCACAACCCAGTTACTGGGTAACACGATACCCCTTGGTAAGACTGGTCGTCAGGCTTTCGGGCTTATGACGACCCGTAACGACTGTCAAAGATCCACGAATGACAGCCGGGACCAACGGCTTAACGCGCTTTCCGAGGCACGTTAAGCACGAGTAGTCTCGGTATGTAAAGATGGTCACCCATCCACGGACCAACCCCGGCAAGCGTAGCTTAACCTCATGGATCGACCCGCGCGGCTATTATTACTTAGCCACGCGCTCCTTCAAAAGATTATAAACACTATAAATTTAAATTAAATTAAATTTAACTATTGTCCGACCGAAAATGGATTTTCAGCCGAAAACGAAAATGATTTAGACATTTAAAAAAAAAAAATCCGCTGTAACTACACCAATCTTGTTTGTTTTTTGTCACACCTAGGAAGAGAAAGAGCATAATTATATCGTTGGCGTAGGTGGAGAACTAAATAACTGCGATTTTGGTCAAATTGACTTATCACCATTTTCGTAACACCCAAATCATGCCGCATATAAATCGCAATTTTACTCTAAACAAGAAAATTCTTGTTATTTAGTTCTCCACCTACGCCATCGATATAGGCTTTAAAAGAAATAAAACACGATCATTCCATTAGAGTATACAAAATGTTGTGTATTTAATTTCTTGTTGTATTGATTGATTATATAAAATAATCAATCAGCCAAATCAGCCGAATGACGCGCGACAGTTCAACTTTTCGATCTCTCTGATTTTCGGCATGGCCGAAGCTTTGGCTGGTTTATCGCCGAAAATGGCCGAAAACGAAGCAATATTATACCTTTTGACAATTTAATTTTATTGTAAACTATGATTACAGGTGTTCGATTTTATCGTAAAGCTAATCATGCAAGCTAAAAAGAAGTCGTCAGTGATTTCTCTGGAGGGGTTACACCATTGTCTGAACAGAACTATTCTGTTCCTCCTGTCCCGATCTACGGATTCTATAGCGGACCAAATGTCGGTTTTGGAGGCTTTACACAAACTGACAACTAACAGGTATGAGTTATACGGAGTTAACGAGATAAATCGCATATGGATAACATTGTTCTCGCCCAATTCGAGCGTGCAATCCCTAATATTTGTGACGAAAAGTCTGCGTGTAAACGCGCTGCCCAGTTAGGACTCAGGATTAGAATAACGTTACATTTTCAGTAAATATAGCAGAATATTAATTGAACTATCCATCTATTTTTGTTTAGGTTACTGATTTTCGGCGCGGGTAATCATGAGTTGGAATTCGTCGGCTGCCTTACCTATTGTCTGCTACAGTTGAGTTCCAACATGAAAATTGCACTCGACTCGCATATGCGAACTACTTGGCATGTCAATCCTAGTGGCGACTTGGAATCACGGGACGATAAACTGACAACACATCAAGGTATTTCATTGATTTATTTCTAATTACAGATTTCTGCATTACTATTCTTGCAATAGTTGATAATATGATTTCTTTCTCGAGCCAAAAATTATAACGCGCGTTTTGGGAATATTAATGTGATCGGTTGTATGTGATTCTTCGAATGCAGGCCTCCGATTTTCCGACCTGGAAGCGGGGTGCAAGACATAAAAACAAATTTTAAAATAAGATAAAACAGAGGTTTATAAATTGATGACCAAATCTTTGGCTTTCCACCTTAACCATCTAGATGACAAAAAAAAACTATTTCATATCTTAACTCCTAACAGGACGTAATCTAATGGCCGGTGCCGCGCGACGAGTTTGGGAAGAACTGTATGTATGCAAGAAGCCTGCTATAGAGGAAGTGTTCAAGATAACATTAATACCGCCTGTCGGAAACGCACGCGCACCCGACCTTACTCCTGTAAGAGAGCAACTCAGTGAAAACGCGCATAAACTGTGGATCAACTATATTGATATTGAAAGGAAGGTAGGTTATTCAATGATGATTTTGTATTATAACATAAAACAAGTAAGATCATAACTCACGGTTTTTGATTGATTTATAAACTAGGATTTAGATATAAGCCATAATGTTACAATAATTATGATCGAAATTCTTATCTTGATTAAGGATAAGAACGCCCTCCTCCTATATTGTGACGTTTTATTTATCAATCTCTTCCACTCGGTCGCGGTTTTTATGATTTGCTTATAATGTGTTATATTTGAGTTCAGCAGCTGAGATAATTATTATGTTTTGGAACAACAAACTCAACGTCATTCACGACAAAGTTCAAGCTCCATTGAGAGACCCTTTTATTACAAAAAGTCACAAAAAAAAGCAACTTAAAATACATAACGTTAAAGAAGATAGTTGAATGAGTGTCGATTGCAAGAAATTATAAATAATGATGTATTATTTCGTCGAAGGCCATCTACCGCGTTCCATGGGAGCTTCACAATCAAATCCAGTCAAAGATACAGAAAGTGACAGGCGGCCTCACACGCCTCGCATCTAGAACTAAAGTGAAGAAGGAAGACTCCGCTAAGCATCGGTCGAACCCACCGCGAGATCATGCTTTGGCTTATATGCAGGATCATGTGCAACTTGTTAGGTAAGTTTAAGATATTATACTCGGTGTAAAGATATTGATCTTTACATCCGGAAGCTGACCCCTACATAGTGAGGAAAAGGTTATGTGATTACATACATAGGGTCGGCTTAAACGTTGAAATCGTTTTTTTGCGAATGGAATTAGACGCGATCAAAATTCCTAATTTAAGTTTCATGAGTAAGCAATAAAATTGACCTTTTCTATTTTAGACAAGCGTGGTGCGCAGTAGTGCAGGGCGCATCAAACACACGCCTCCACACGATGCGTTACGTACAAGCGGAGTGGGCGGGAGCGTGGCGCGAACTGACCCGCGAGCGAGCGCTCTGGGGCCCGACACGGGGCCAGGCTCTGGCAAAGTGGGCCCTTGACTGTACCGAGGGGCCCGCACGCATGCGCAAGTTGCTGAAGCGGAACCACTGCTTCTATATGCATTATCCTTATCGGCCCGACCTCGATGATCCGGATAATGTAAGGCAGAGTTATTATTTATCTTGTTTTTGCACAGCATCTCTGAGTATTTTGTGAAACATTCAAAAAATCCTTACAATAGAATAGTATCAAAGAGGGAGAGATATCAATTGTTAGTTCCGTGAAAATAAACTCAAATTCCGCCTTGCTAAAGGGGATATTTAGAGTTGCCTAATCCATATCAATACCTACAAAATTAAAGCAAAAAAAGTATTGAGTATTAAATACCAATACAAAAATGTTGCAAGGTGCTTGTATTACCCACCGTTGCTTACTCGAATACTTATTTTACTCTCCACTCACCTGTTTTTAGAAACAACTTAAATACAAAGTGGCCCAAAGCTTGGACAGTAAAGAATACTATCGCGTGTATCAACAATGGCGGGCGGCGAGTAACCTCGGCGAGGTGGAGGGCGCTGAGCCTACAGATATCCCTGAAACTACCGACGAACCTACCACGTAAGCCATCTCTATACTTATAACTTTCAATTAAGAGCGTTTGTCCTAAAAGTTGGCAAAGTCGCAAATAGCTTTCAAAAATTTACCTGTTTTGATTAATTTGGCAATATTACTGTATGGAAATAAGAAATGTGGCTAACTAGAATAAGTTTCCAAATACTTTTTTTACATCTAAAACTAAATATTCGGTGAAACGATATTAATTATTGCATTTCATAATCAATATTCTAGTTAGCATTTTATTACATTGTATCATTATTGACATTGATTTCTGGTTCCGATATCCGCTCAATTTTGAACATCCGGTTCTCAATCTTCTTATTTAAATGATATGTTAGATTGACCTATGGAGTTTTCTTATGTATTAACTTTGCCCATTCGAACGGACCACAGGCCTTTGATGAGTTTACATTTCATAAAGCATAGAAGTAAGTACGAGCCGTTCACTTCGAGATGGCCGTTACCTCCTTTCCTGCTTCCCCACACTTCACAAACAAACACTCGAAACAAACGACGATAGCATACTCGCTATCCGTACTAAGCGGGTCTGACTTGAGGCGCGGTGTAAGGAAGCGGGAAGAGAGGTAACGGCCATCTCGAAGTGAACGGCTAGTAAGTGACAATACTTTTAACTCGCTTCGCAGAAGTGGAGATACATCAATTGATGTGGCCAACGGTGACGGTTCACCTTCAGACCTCGTCAGTAGCGGCGTTGTTAGTCGCGGTACTAATCAATCGTCCCTCGAAGGTAAGTCAATAAAAACTATCCATACATATAATATAGTCCTCCAGACCGTATTTCGGCCATGGCGGCCAATCTCAACGGAGACTAGCCTTCGGGAGATATTATGGTGCAGGCGTGTGTGCGCACAGACACAGGTGCACTCTCTCTTCTCTCACTCTCATAGTCCTCAGGGACGGCAATCCGACACTCGCGGAGAGAGGCGCGGACGCGACACGTGCACGCCGAGGCACGACTTCCAAACTCCGAGCTGTTACTAATATAATCTTAATGGGAAAAACTAAATAACACTTTGCCCGACCGAATCGAATCCAGAATCCGAGCTCAATAGTCGCGCTTGCGACCCGAGACCAACGGGGCAGTCAGACATATTAAAATCGTAGCGAAGTCTTAACTGTACATTAATAATTTTGAAAAAAAGTAGCTTCTACGAGGTCTGGGCACGATTCTAATGGAGAAAAATATAGATTTTAGTTTTTTCTGTTGGTCTGTTTGTCTGAATGTATGTTCCATCATCACGCAAATACCATCGGATAGATTCTGTTCAAATTTTGCATATACATATATTCCCTATAAGTCTGGTCAGTCTATAGGCTATAAATTATCACGCTATTTGCTATGGGGGATGAGCACTATTGTATTATGTTCGTATTCTTTTATCACCGCAAATTGTAAAAAGACGAGCCAAAAGGTTAGAATATTACAGATAGTTACAGATTTAACCTTTTAAATGATTCTCATCGCGATATACCTTTATGGATCTAATTAGTCAATCGTGACGGTAAATAGCTTAGCGGTTCGACGACTGCTTTGCAAACCTGTGGTTGTAAACTCGATTCCCAACTATTCTATTTTATACTTTTTGTGGGTTTTTTTTTACATATTGTTATACTATTTTATGATAGTTCGTAGAACGTACACAGAAAAGAAAACATTAAATTTTTACCTCTTCCTCTTCACGTGGGCTTACAATCAACTGTTATATTATTTAAGTGCTAGCCTTTTGTTAGGAATAATATACTAGACTGCAACAGTTAGTGTATCAGTGTTGTGCCATTAGGTAGTATATGCAGGAACACAGGCGTTCATTAATTCACAAGAAAATTTAAACTTTGCAACCAATGGGAAATTGCTATTGAAGGCTGCGGGTGACGACCTCAGTCCGATATGCTTCTCACACGGACAACTGTACGCTGCTTGCTCCCGCGTCACATGTCCTGACTCTCTGTATATTTTGATTGCTGAGACTAAAATTACAAACGTAGTATACAAGGAAGTGTTATAAAAATGTGGCTGTTACATTAGTATATTGTGGTGTCTTACGACTTCCACGCAAATGAATTCGCCGGCAGAAGCTAGCCAATAATATAGATATGGTTGTTGCACTTTCAAGTCACGAGGTCGCGTCACTTGACTTTTATTTCTTTGACATAAGGTTTAAATTGCAATTATTGACGCGCGCTTGTGAAATGCTTGCAACAACTATACATGATTGCGCATCAAATGTGCTTATTTAAAATAAATCAATCAATCTGCCTAGCCTTTTCCCAACTTTGTTGGGGTCGGCTTCCAGTCTAACCTGATGTAGCTGAATACCAGTATTTTACATGGAGCCACTGCCTATCTGACTTCCAAAATCCAGTAACTGGGTAATACGATACCCCTTGGTTAGACTGGTTATCAGATTTCGGGCTTCTGACGACCCGTAACGATTGTCAAAGATCTAAAATTGACAACCGGAACCAACGGCTTAACGTGAAGGAGTCTCGGTATGTAAAGATGGTCACCCATCAACGAACTAACCCCGGCAAGCGTAGCGTAACCGGATGGATCGAACCGTGCGGCTGTAACTACGTAGCCACGAAATGCTAATTTAAAAAAAAAAAACATTTAATTTATTCAGGTAATGAAGATGGGCCTGACAATGAGGATGAAGATGAACAACCAACTCCTCCACCTGATAATCAAACTCTTTTACGGCTTCTTGAACATCATGAAAAGGTACTGTCTAATGCATCATAGTCTGCCAATGCCACTACGCCATTTGCATTACTTACCAATCCACAGCAAACGATCATCCATATCTCCTCGTGCACCATGGCATAATCTGCCGAAAGGCTGACAATTTAAATTAATTGTCAAGCACATATGTTTCACAAAATGCATGAGTTTTTTGCCTTACCTGAACTCCTTTTAGTTTGCCCTGAGCAAACTTCAGCAAGTTCAATATTATTATTCCTTTCAGATCTCGCACATGTTCCGTTGCGCAAGAATACAAGGTTTAGACACAACTGAGGGTCTATTACTATTCGGTCGGGAACACTGTTACGTCATTGACGGGTTCACGTTACTAAAGAACAGAGAAATCCGGGATTTGGACAGCTGTCCTGATGACTATGAACCCATCCTACCAGCCCAGGGCATACAGAGGAGTAACCAAAGGCAGTGCTCCAAGTTTTTGTATGAAGATATTCGGTATGTGAATTAAACTTTTGTCTACATTTGTCATGATTTTGTTACTCTGTGGTATGTAGGTACTATACTTTGGGTGGTTTTGTTCTAGGGAGGTACACAAAAGGAGGTATCTGTTACAACCGATAGCGTTGGAAGTGTTTTCAAGTGACGGCAGAAACTATTTGCTCGCTTTTCCAAGAAAAGTGCGAAACAAGGTAAGCATTTTAGTTATTTCCTACTTACTATCTGTAACATACCCTGATAATATACAACTGGCGCAAAATTCTGCCTCCTAAATCCTTTGTCATCCGATAAAGTTAAACCGCTGACAATATAATTTATTTTATCAGCTTCTAGCATAATCCGTTTTGCCGGAGTGCGTGTAACTTTTTTCTTTTTTTCCCTGACTGATACGTGAATTCAGTAGCTGCAATGCAATGTTTCTGCAAAAATTTTCAGGGCATTATGGACGATTACAATTTTTTATGTCACTTCATTATTTCCCTAGGTGTACAGCCGGTTCACAGCGCTAGCCACAGGCATGGCGGATAGCGCAGCTGGTTCAGTAGCGGGGCAAAAGCGTGGCGTGGCCGTGGAACAGCCGGGCGGCTTGCTCGCCACGCTCATAGGAGACACCTCCGTCACGCAGCGGTGGCTGGTATGTACCCAATCATAGAATTAGATTTATCATAGGTTTAACCTGAAGACCAATTAAAATAATCTGTTATATGTATTTTTTATGAATACCCTATTTGTATAGTTACTTCTCATAATCACATTGAAATTAAATTAAAATCTTTTATTTCGGACCCATAAATATAGTCAATTTGGTTAGTATACACACGACTTAGAAACTACGTAGTTTTAGTACTTACATCTACCAGAAAACAACACAAAGTATTCATTAATACGCCACACTGACATGTAGGCGTATCCAATGTCCCAGTATGGGGCTGTCCCACCTATCTACTATAGTTTTTTTTTTAAATATTAAGAAAAAAAATCAACGTCTATAAATTTTAGGCGTAGAGAAGTTTTGTACATGGATTAGTTATGTCTATGAAAAAGTGTTTTAGATCAGCACATAAGTGACCAGAAAAAAAATATACGTACATAGATAATTTTAGTATTTTCGACCAATCGGATAAAAGTGCATTTACAATAAGAAGAACTCAAGTCATAGATCTTGAGTTCGAAGGCACGCACCTCTGACTTTTCGGATTCATGTGCGTATTGTATAATTTTCACTTGCTTCATAAACGGTATAGTAAAACATCGTAAGTAAACAGTATGACTGAGAGATATTTCTCATGTGAAGCCAAGTCAGAGGCCCATGGGCGGCATAAAAACTCTCGACACCAGATTAGTCACTAACCACACGAAAAAGAAAGATTAGAATAGAAAAACTTTTTCGTCTACGTAATTTTCTGACAAGACAAAAATGTATAAAACTCTCCTAATTATCACGTTTTATTTCAGAGAGGCGAAATATCCAACTTCCAATACCTCATGCATCTAAACACTCTTGCCGGTCGTTCATATAACGATCTGATGCAGTACCCAGTGTTTCCGTGGATCTTAGCTGACTATGACTCGTTGGAACTGGACCTCAACGACCCGGCTACCTTCCGTGATCTCACTAAACCTATGGGCGCACAGAGTCCCGACAGATTGGAGCAGTTTAGAAAACGATATAAGGTGGGTTTTATTTAGAACTAGCTTTTGCCCGCAGCTTCGTCCGCGTGGATGTCGGAAAATATCTCACGGGAATGTACTACCGAGATTAAAAGGAAGCAAAGCGATGATCGCATCCCTAATATCCGCTTGTTACGCGTAATTTTGAATCTGTCATATCTTTTAAAGTATTCAATTTAACGATGTCAACGCATGTTTTAATCTGAATTAAAAACGTATTTTATTGGATAAGGATAAATATAATACCGGTCAAAATAGCCTCTGAAAGATAAAAATGGGTATTGTGGGTCATCCTCAGAAGATAGACATATGCCATCGCGTACTTTTTTGTTGAACTTTTCAAGATGTACAATCCTGTAAAACATAAAATGTATATATCTCATGGTTTACGCGGCGCACGCCAGTAAAGCTCCCAGTCGGTATGATTTTTTCCGACATCTTTAACAATTACCGTCATATTTCAGACAAATTACACAAAACCTTAATAAATGGCCTTCCGCATGAATCACTCCGTCCATTGGTGAAACTGTTTGAAAATCCGTTCAGTACTTTTAAGTTTATCGCGTTCAGACAGACAGACGCGGCGGGGGACTTTGGTTTATAATATTTAAGGATTAATAAGAACATAGAACTTTTTTTATATTTTATTTTTTTATATTAACCTACACTGTCCCACTGCTGAGCAAAGGCCTCCCCACAAATCGTCCCTCAAATCGCTTTCATATAACTATATCTCGGCTTCAACTGCGACATACGAGTAGGGTATTTTAAACAACATAGATGATATTATATAGATTGTCAACTTGTATTTTTGCATTTTTGTCATGTATTTAAGGTCGTGCAAAACCGACAGTTGCCAGTGGAAACTAAACCTTATTGCAAACAGCCTTTGAAAAGCTCTTATGACTCTTTGAAACGTGTAAAGGTTCTCTTTTATTTGTAGGAATGGGACGACCCTCACGGTGAAACTCCTCCATACCACTACGGCACACACTACTCATCTGCTATGATCGTGTGCTCGTATCTAGTCAGGATGGAGCCCTTCACGCAACACTTCCTCAAGCTTCAGGGCGGACATTTTGATCTGGCTGACAGGTAACTTGATACCTCTATACAGGTTGGGTGATTCTATATTAGAGTAGACAGACAACATTGTAAAAAAAGTTATTTTTTTCTCGATTGTTATTTGGGTTTTATAGAGAAATTGTTCAGAATGAGAAGATTCACTACATAAAGTTATGCAGGTACATAGGTGACCAAATCATAAAAAAAATTAAACAGGATAAAAAATGAACATTTTTGAAAAGAGTGGTAAAATCATTGTTTTATTTCAGAATGTTCCACTCGATAAAAGAAGCGTGGAATTCGGCGTCGCGACATAACATGGCTGATGTAAAAGAGTTAATACCGGAATTCTTTTACTTACCAGAGTTTCTGGTGAATTCCAACAATTTTGATTTGGGTAAGCCGATGTCGGAAATCCTCAATTTAATCAAGACAACTTTTTCTATTGTTCCTTTAAGAGAAACCAGTTATAAAATTGTGTACAGATTTTCATAAACTTTTGTGAAGACAGTAAGAAAGTACCGTGGCCCGACGTGCGGTCTCGGTTAAACTATAACATAAACTTGTCTCGAAATTATATTTTGTAACCTTTTTATTTGAAGGGACTTTGGGCCACGGCTACTTTCTTACTTTCTTCACAAAAGTTTATGAAAATCCGTACACAATTTTTTTACTATTTTCTCTTATTTCACCCGTTGCCTTCGATAATTGGCCCACATCGCTTTCACCAACCTTGTGAACACCGAAGCCCTTCGCAGGCTGCAAGCAGTCGGGCGTGGCGCTGGGCTCGGTGGTGCTGCCGGGCTGGGCGCGCGGCTCGGCGCGCGAGTTCATCCGCGCGCACCGCGCCGCGCTGGAGTGCGACTACGTGTCGCACCGCCTGCACCACTGGATCGACCTCGTGTTCGGCTACAAGCAGCAAGGCGCGCCCGCCGTCGACTCCTCCAACGTGTTCCACCACCTGTTCTACGAGGGCAACGTCGATATATACAAGTTAGTACACTCATTACAAGGACAGGCATAAATAAAATGAATGAATTCATAATCGGCTATACTATCGCCTAAACAAATAAAAGACTAATCAATATTTTAATTACTTATTCAATTCATTTTTAACGTGTTGATGGCAATCTAAATTGAGTCGGCCCATAATTTGACTACGAGTTATACCATTCATTAAGAGCGTGCATTCTGAAAATGGGCAACGTCGCAAATAGACGTCAAATATTTATTTTGATTTATTTGTCAATATTACTGTATAAAATATGGCTAACTAATGAATTATTAAAATTAAATAACACTAATTAGTGATTTTTCATATTTCCGTACAGTTTTATTGTCAAATTAATCAAAACAGGTAAATATTTGACAGCTACTTGCGACATTTCCAACTTTTAGAATGAACGCTCTTAAAATGAAAAACGATTCTTAGCACTTTTTCAACATCAATAAGGACAGTCCCTCAAAAACCATCCAACCAATAAAGCTTTCTAACAAAACTAGTATTAAAATTACCGGATTTGCAACATGCTATTTTGTTCCAGTATCGACGATCCCCTAAAGAAAAACGCAACAATCGGCTTCATAAACAACTTTGGACAGATACCAAAGCAACTGTTCAAGAAAGCGCATCCTAGCAAAAAGATGTCTCAGCGAAGTTCAACTATATTAGATCCGAACAATATAATACCGTCGCAGGGTATCACACCTCCAGAGAAACTGTTCTTCCACAATCTAGAAAACTTGAGGCCTTCATTACAACCTGTGAAAGGTATGTTATTCATCAAATAGTAAATGGTATAATAATAGGGATGATGACAACATTTTTTTTTTTTGTCCGTTTTTGAGATTATAAAGTAATATTGGACACGTATTTTTTCTTTTTTTACGTAATCTAAAGATTACGGCGATACATTGAGGTAAAATGTGCCATGACGTCACGAGTATGTAGATTTTATACGTACTAGTGACGTAGCGACCCCCACTCCCCAACTTAAAATGCGTTTTATCTAAGTATTTTTTTATTAATATGATAAAGCAAAAAATACGTGTCTAATATTTTTTTTATTATCTGACTGACGGACTAATTAGAATTTCATTTTTTTTACCCAGGCGTCATCCCTATTCGTAATGACTTATTATGAAATCAGCATTGAAATGGTTCGGTTTGAGAGAATGATGCCGATGTAATTACAGGCCCATGAGAAATTTCAGTTTTGTCTCGGGGATGGTTAGGCATCTGAAATACCTCTGTTACATCAAATCTCCATAGGTGGTTGCGACCACTTATCATCAAGTTTACCGTCGGCTTGTTTACCATCGAATGAAAAAATATGCGTCTTCATTATCTAAAAGAAACCATTCTATCTTAATTTGCAGAAGTAAAAGGTCCAGTCGGCCAAATCCTGTACACAGACAAAGCAATATTAGCAGTAGAACAGAACAAGGTCCTAATGCCTCCTACATACAACAAGTACGTAGCATGGGGCTTCGCGGACCATTCGCTGCGTATCGGCAACTATGACAACGACAAGGCCTTGTTTGTGTGCGAGACTGTGGCACAGGCGTGTGGGGAAATTGTGACGTGCGTGTGTCCTTCTGATAAAACTATTGTTACTGCGGGGACTAGCACGGTGAGTTGAAATTTTACTAATATTTTAACAAATGAAAATCTCGTTGTTCATGAATTTGAGTGTACTGAAACGTTTGATGCGAAAATCCCAGGTTACCTTAGGCCCGCTTCCACCAAAGCAGAGAGATGTCTCGAACAACCTATAGCTTTGCAGTATTTTTAGCTACAACGGAATACAATAACCTATTGGTTGTTTACGAAATCTACTCCCCACTATCCTTTAGTTATAGTTTGACCGAAACCGCAGTACCGCGTCTTAGGTTACGTCCCGCCCCCCTCATTGCCGCACATTTCTAAGGCGCGGTATCGGTCAAACTATAGCACAGGGTCGTTATTACGATTTTTATACTGAGTCACTCAAATCTCATAAAACTTTAACCATTGGATAACATCATATTGTTTAAAGCTGCAGGGAGACGTCTGTTGCGCTTTTACTTTAAAATTCAACACAAATTTTATTTTCTCTTTAGGTGGTAACAGTCTGGCAATACTGGGCCCGGCGTCGTCGTTTAGCCGTCAAAGTCTGTCTCTACGGTCATGAAGAAGCAGTAACTTGTTTAGCGGCAAGCCCGGCTTACAACCTCGTAGTCAGCGGCAGTCGCGACGGGCAGGCCATCGTGTGGGATGTGGAGCGAGGCACGTTCATACGGCAGCTGCTGCCGCCGCATTGTTATGGGCCGCCGCCGCCTGTATCGGCGCTTGCGATTGATGATCTTACTGTAAGTATTCAAATTTAGACCAGCCGATCCTTTTTGTAAAATCTTATAGAGGTACAGGATGTAAGGTTCACTGATCCTCTACTACAGAAAAGGGAGTATCCTCCGACCAGACGGATGTTGTGTCTGGTAGGCAACTGCCCGACGACTGTGTGTGCAGGATTTGTGTAACATCAGGTCTTTGATGCGTAGTTCGCACGTTGTAGATGCCGCCACAGTCTCATTATAAAAACTTAGGTGAATACCTAGCATCGGATGGAATGACAGCTCTCGTCAAGTTCACTTAACCTAAGTATTCACGGTGAGATTTTGAAATGGTGTGGGAGTCCTCCCCTTACATCCTTCACAAACTTCCCCTCCCTCCCTCTGCCTAGCCTTTTCCCAACTATGTTGGGGTCGGCTTCCAGTCTAACCGGATGCAGCTGAATACCAGTATTTTACATGGAGCGACTGCCTATCTGACCTCCACAACCCAGTAACTGGGTAATACTGGTACTTGGTAAGACTGGTGTCAGACTTTCGGGCTTCTGACGACTTGTAACGACTGTCAAAGATCCACGAAAGACAGCCGGGACCAACGGCTTAACGTGCTTTCCGAGGCACGGAGGATTCTCGGTATGTAAAGATGGTCACCCATCCACTGACTAACCCCGGCAAGCGTAGCTTAACCTGATGGATCGACCAGTGCGGCTGTTGTTACTTAGCCATGAGCTCCTCCTCCCTTCACAAACTTCCAAAGTGCAATAAAATACGCATCGATATTTGCAAAGCTACGAGAGTTGTTTTTACCCATAAAAACCCATGAGGCATTAATATAACACCACGCCCTGTTTCCCCGAAGGGTTGGGCAGTAATGTATCTATAGTACACCCACATTTCGCCAGTTATGTTTTAAGTCCTCATGTAATAGGGGGCGAGCCTGTTGCTTTCAACCGGGCACAAATCCAGATTCCAGGTAACTAACGAGAAATTCCATATAGAAAATGCCAATTTAAAAAATTATATTTATAATTCAAAAGCCATTTATTCAAACTAGGCTGAGAATCAACACTTTTCGAACGTCAAAATTACATAAAACAATCCCCCAAAAACGCCCGCCCTTCACCACTTCCTAGTGCGCGTTAGCTGGGAAGAAGAAGTGGCGCAACAAACTGTCCAGCACCACAGCTGTCTGTTCAGTTAGAAAAACTTGATTCTATATGTACTTATGCAAAAATAATTTACATTACTGTATAAATTGACTTATACAGTCAAATAAACTAAACAATTATATGAGCTGATATAGTGTCATGTATTCGTTGATTCTAAAACACTTGTTTGTAGCTTTGTGGGGGGGGAGTACATTGTAGTAGCAAAAACACTTCGCCCAACCTGGGAATCGCAACCACTAAACCAACGAGGAAGTAAATAATTACTACTTACAATGAGACGTTCTTGTTCTAGGGTGACATAGCAACCTGCAGTGGCAGCTGGCTGTACGCGTGGTCGATAAATGGCGAGCTACTAGGCGCAGTGGACACGATCGGGGGCCGCGAGCGAACGCAGCAGGTTCTATGTGTGTCTTTCAGTCAGACCAGGGAGTGGGACCCGCTTAATGTTATCATTACTGGCTCTACTGATGGTGTTGTAAGGGTGAGTCGAATACTGACAAGTTATTTTAAAACTAGCTTTAGAGATTGTATTTTAGAACTGAAAACTAGATTATTGTTGGTTTTTTATTTGATAAGAGACCCTTTTTATTTATTCCTTCTAACTGAGACTATTAATTATTGCTATAAAATAACTCACAATTTCTTTTAGGAAATTGACAAAATATGCTCTGAAAAAATTCAAAAACTCATCCCCCAAAAAGTTTCTTCTTGGGATCAGATTCCCAGAAAAAAACTATTTATGAAAACAGCTTTGTAGTGTCATAATTCTGTAATCGTCGCGTGCCTGGAACCTAATCTCTAGCTCTAAGAGTTTTCACATTTCACCCTACTGAATAAATCAAACAACTTTACGATTGCTCCTCAGATGTGGTCAATAGACTACTTAGCAGAAACAGCAGAAGAACAAAGCGACAGCATAGAAGGCGGCAGTGTAGACCCCGTCTCAAGTTCTGTAGAAATTGACAAAGAAAAGGACGAACAAAAACTAACAGTACTGGACAGCGAAGAGATAAAGTCCGAATGTAAAGTGAAATCGGAGAGCGAGACTAAGACTGAAGAAATATCTGAGAAACCACAGGAGCCACATGATAGGGAGGCGGCCATCAAGAGGGTTGAGGAGCTGGTCAAACAGATGAGCATGTCGCAGGAGAAAGAAGGTTTGTGTTTTATATGTATAGTTTTGACATTTGGATTATGTGGTAGAAAAGAAAATACGTACGATTCTTTACGGGTACTTAGCAAGTTCGACGTGGATAAACACGTCACGTCAACATGTCTGCGCTCGCGCTGACGACGACTCGTTGACGGATTGTGTACGAGTGTGTGAGGGCAATGACCTCGAATTTTGTCAAATGTTGCACATGCAACATAGTGATAAATAAAGTGTTAGCTTTTATGCATAATAAAATGACTGTATTGTTTCTCTATAGTAATGATTACCACTACCTTTATATACCACTACGCAAGCTGAAAAGTTCAAATAGATACTAAAATAAATCTTCTCCACAGGTAATCTAACAAAATCAGGTTCAGAAAGTTCGTTATCAGACGCCTGTGAAACTACAAGCGCCAAAGAATCAGCCCGAAGACACGACGAAAAAGACACGTGCAGTGATAACGAGGAAACTCCACAATACGTCGAACCGAAGGAAGAACCTATCGACTCTTGTGACGAAGCTAAGCAGGAGTATGACAATGAAAAAGACTTGGACGTTGAAAAAGACTTGGCGAATCGAAGTAAATTGCATAAACAAGGACATGTTATGCTTAGAAGGAAGTCGAAGGGGAATCCATTATATCGTAAAAGTAAGTGCTGATACATTTTGTAGAGAATTTTTAAGTGTGTGCTGTAGTCCCTTTGTCCTTGTTTATAAAAACTAGGTCAAGACTCACATCCAGCAGTGCATGTTTTCCTTCTTTCCATTTGTAAGTCTAGCTGGATATTTCACAAAACTGTAGGACGGACTGTTACACATTGATCCTGATAAAAACACCATAGTGAAGTTTCTATGTAATAAAATACAATAGACGACGTATATTTAGTAACCTAATCCGCTTAACTGTTCTTAAAGATTCATAAAGAACCCTGTAAAAAATCGACACGTGTTTCACCTCTCAACGATGCATCCTCAGGATGACGATTGACTTGTTGCGAACCCGGACACGACGTGTTGACGCGTCGAGAGCGGAGTGAGCCACTTCGCCCGACAACCCCACTTATATAGGACTCGGCCCACCTCAATTAACTATATTCTAGATAATACTAAACGACAACGTTCGTGGTAGGCGATGTCATAACATGTGGAAATAATCACCGACGCGCTCGCACTTTTTATGACCGCAACTGCCGCGAATTCGGCCCTTTGGTATACGAGGGGTGTTCAATAAATAGTGAGAATGCGATACATTCTCCTTGGAAAGAAAAAAAATAAATACTGGCAGGCTTAGCCCAGACATTAGTTATGATGATAATAAAAAAAGCAATTAATTCTCTCTTGTTTTTTAAAAGTAGAAGTCTATTGTTTGCGTCGTTTCGGATCGTGTTCTTAAAAATGGATAAAATTTAAGTTCGCGCGGTAATAAAATATCTCTGCTTGAAAAACTTGACTACGGAGCAGGTAAATCAAGACTTGATAGCAATATTAGGGGTTCATGCTCCACCATATTCTACGGTTGCGCGTTGGTGTGCTGAGTTCAAGCGAGGAAGAACTTCCACTAACGACGACCCACGAACGGGACGCCCCATATCGGCAGTGACTGAACAAATGATTAAAAAAGTTGAAAATATTGTCTTGGCGGATCGTCGTGTTTCTGTTCGTTTTATAGCTGAAGAAGTAAAGATTTCGATAGGAAGTGTCCATAATATTATAAATGACCATTTGGGTATGAAAAAAGTGTCAGCGCGCTGGGTGCCCAGAATGCTTTCTGACGCGCAGAAACAAAACTCGACTGAGAATTTCACAAAGCTGTTTAGATTTGTTACAACAAGATCCTGACCGATTTTTGGCTCGATTCATGGCTATGGACGAAACATGGCTTCACCATTATGACCCAGAAACGAAACAACAGTCCATGACTTGGAAGCGACCGTCATCTCCAACTCCAAAGAAATTTAAGGCGATTCCATCCGCCGGAAAGATCATGGGCTCTCTTTTCTGGGACAGCCAAGGGGTGGTAATGATCGAATATCTTAATCATAGAGCCACTATTACGGGGACTATGTACGTAGGACAAGTAACAAAGTTGCGTGAGGAAATACGCAAGAAACGGCGTGGCAAACTCGCTAAAGTTGTTTTGTTTCACCAAGATAACGCCCCTGCGCACAAGTCCAGAGTTGCGATGGCTGCCATTCAAGAAGCTGGCTTCGAATTGATGGAACATCCTCCATGTTCACCGGACCTTGCTCCTAGTGATTTCTACCTATTTCCGCGCTTAAAGGAACATCAGAAATTCGAAGATGATGACGGAGTAGTCGCCGCCGTAAATGATTTTTTAAGGGATCAGGAAGAAGATTTTTTTAGAAAGGGAATTTTAGGATTAGAGAAAACATATACAAAGTGTATAAACCTGAAAGCTGACTACGTCGAAAAATAAAATAACATATAATAAAAGATAATTGCGTCTTACTCATTCTCACTATTTATTGAACACCCCTCGTATAGCTTTCGGACTTTCTTTCTTTATCGTGTAGTTAGTGACTAACATGGTGTCAGAGTTTTAAAGCCGCTCATGGACCTCTGACTTGGTTTCACATGCCGCCGAGAAATATCTCTCAGGCTCACGATGTTTTCCTTCACCGTTTTTGAAGCAAGTGATAATTATACAATACGCACATGAATCAGAAAAGTCAGAGGTGCATGCCTTAAGTTTGAACTCGAGACCAATGACTGTGAATGATTAAAAAAAAAATTAAAAAAATATCCTGCCGGTATTAGACAACCGTAAATTTTTCTAGAGACTCCTAACTTAAATCGATTCTCACAGGCGGTGGCAGCATCGGCGACTCAAGCGAGTCTTGTTCAATGGAAGCATCAGGCGCCGCGTCAGTAGATGCCAGCCAAGAGAGTGGTCTGCGCGCCAGCAAATCAGACACTAGCCTTACCGACTCGTTTGTTGTCGTGTCCGCGCCCGCTTCGCCCGCAGCCACGCATAGACCGCCTGCTAAGATACAACCCGCTACGTTGGATATAGGTAAGCTTTACCATGTAGGCTACATATTTTTTGGTAAATTGTTGCATTTTCAAAATTTTATTATTTTTGTGCTAGAGTCGTGCAATTTAAATGTATTTGTATTCTACGATTACCATTCTAGTTTATGACAAAAGTTCAGAATAAATTCTTATATCCAGCCGTGGATGTCTCTCGGTTGAAATGATAGTGATGGTGGTAAAGCGAAGGCCACTTCTGACAAAATCAAATTTGATTTGGGGTTTTTTTTTCTTGTTTTTAATTTATACCTTACCTTACCGAGATAAGAGTTAGTTAGTAGCTTAGTAGTAGTTAGTTTTACGTCATTTAAATTAATCGTGAATGTCCTACTTAAATCTTTTTTTCCGTCCAAAACAGAATCCGGTATCAAGTGGATCCGCCGCCTGGTCCTGCGCGGCAAGCTGACCATGCACACGGCGTACGAGCGGCGCGACAACGCCAGCCCCGCGTCCGTGACGAGCGTGGCCGCGGCGCGCAGCGGGCGCGGCCTGGCCGTGGGCGACGCGCGCGGCCGGGTGAGGCGCTCTACACCTGACTAACATGTTTTACGTGTTGTGATTTCAAATAAATTGTGTACAAGCAATATGATTACTCGTGGCTCAGACCAAATAAAAAACCAAGACAGAGCCCTGTCAACAGTGAAGTAAAGCCGATTTTGTAATCATGTGTGCACTTTGTGTGGTGTATTTTGATTGTAGTGTCATTGTAAATGGTTGTAAATGTGTGCGTGTGAGCATGTATGCACAGAGCGGCGGTGTAGTTTTGGCATGCTTCGCTGTATTGTTCGCTGCGCTCTGTCTTGGTTTTTAATAAAGATTACAAGTTTGAAATAGTACCTTTTTCATAATAGTACGGGTTCCAAAATAATATGAGCATTGAAGTAAGAGAAAATCACTTGTAAAAGTTACTACGTGTACATATATTAATTATTAGTGGTCGTGACTTTACCATAAAGCTTGTTGGTTAACGTGTAAACGTGTAAACTTAGTTGACAAGGTTTAACGCTTTTTTCACGCTGGCAATCTGTAGGCGTGTTTCCATCGAAGCGATCGATTAACGAATTGAATGTATAAGAAAACAAACAACAATTCGTTGTTTAACGAATTAAAACGGTTTTAATGAATTTATAGATGCGATTGATTTAAGTATTAATTTATTTTACAATTTGATGTTATGCATTTATTTCAGTTATTTATTTTAGTTATGATAATATTATTGTATATCTGAGCCAAATAAATAAATAAAAATTAAATTAACATGCTAGTAGTGATATTACAACGTATGGACAACGTGTTCAAGAGCGAATAAACAATATTGTAAAACGGAGTAAACATGAGTTGTTATCTTTTACCAACTATATTGTATTGGTTCTAGATTTTCCGCTGGTCGGCCCCAGATATGTCAAGCGCGGCTGGAGCTAAGGGCGGCCCGGCCGATCATTGGATACGAGACGACACTGCACCTTACTGCACACAATGCCAGGTACGCTGTGACTTTTTTATAAACCGTGTTCCTTTTGATATCCCATAATTCTAGGGTACGAATTAATGAGACCATGTCAAAAAATCAACTGGCATATGAATTATTATTCAATTTTGTCGTTTAAATTTTTCATCCTAACTAATATTATAAATGCGAAAGTAAGTTTGTTTGTTTGTTACTCTTTCACACTAAAACGGCTGAACGGATTTGGATGAAATTTGGCACACGGGTAGACCATGACCTGGAATAGGACTTACGTTTTATCCCGAAATTCTTACGACTTCTTCCGAGACTTATGCGGGGCGAAGCTAGTTCAAAATAATTCGACAAGGTCACAGTTCTTTATATCTGTTCTTTGTACTCGTACGTGAAATATAAGAAATAAAAAAACCATTTATCTCTGAATATATTTGTCAAAAAAAAAAAAATAGGTCAACGTCCCATTTTCTTAGCTTTAAATATGAATGATTGGTTTAAATGAAAATTATTTACTCGTACTTATCAATGAAACTTAGATACACACATCGAGAGTCAGGTGATTATCTTCGAAACTAAAGTCCCTGTCACGAGAAACTATAAATTTTGTAAATAAAGGTAAAAACAACTTCTACTAAGTTAGTAGCGACAATTCAATCAACAACAAATAATCCCAAATTCAATCAACTCAAAGTAACATACGTGTAATACGAAACTAACGAGCCATTTCACTTGGTCGGGTTGTATTTTAGCGAAACAAAGCGCTGTCGTTTAATGTTTTGTGGTACTGGAACGCGTCTGACTCATGGAACGTAAACATTTGGGAGTAAGTTCGCGCTGACGCTGTCTGATGCTGTCGTTCGAGTTTCGAATGCGTCTCAGTTTGTTTGTGTGGTTTTCGCGGATTAGGTTAGGTTATATTGTTTGTGTGTTAACATAATTAAATATCTATATAAAAATCATTACAAAACCGTGTTTTTTTTATTTGATCCAAAGGTTGCGAACCCTTGAATGTGTGTTTACAAAATTTATAGCTTCTCGTGACGGGTACTTTATGTATTTTTGGAACACGTGTTCTAGGACTTTTGTATTATTTTTACTTAGAGCATATAAGCTTAGAGTTATGGGACATCAAAAGGAACACGTATCATTGAAATGTCATTCTTTTGTTGGTTGGTAAACTTAGTGACAAAGTAGGTATAAACCGAGCCAGATAATGATGCGTAATATTTTTTTATGAAAACTAACACGACCGGTAAGTGGTGAGCTAAGCTCATTTTCGGCATTAAAACTCTTGTTTTACAAATGAAAAAGGCCAAGATATCAATGAATTTAGTTTTATTTAGTAGACACACACATTACAGGAGCAAAGACACGGTAGCCATATTTATTGGAACCGGAACAAAAAGTCAAAGGGTAGTGTTGCCAATATACATATTACATTGTATTAACTAACTTTATTGCCAACACCCCCCTTCAATGTAATATTTGTAACATAACTATTTTATTTCTAACGTTAACTATTTAAACCACACATCCTAACAAATTTTAGCATTCAATGGCTTTGTCAATGCATCTGCTACCTGATCCTCTGTTTTAATATATTTAACAACAATTTTTCCTTTCTTAATTAATTCTCTTATATATGGTATCTTATATCAATGTGTTTCAATCTTTTAACACTATCTGTCATAGATACTTTCACAGCAGACTGATTTTCACATAATATTATTACTGGACACATGTTTTCATCAGAGAAAAAATCTTTCAGTATATTTATTAACCAGCATACCTCGCTAGCGGCCATACTCATAGAAATATATTCTGATTCTGTTGAGGAGAGACTAACAGAACATCGCTTGTTGGAACACCATGCAATTAAACAGTTTTTAAACATGAAACAAAAACCTGTTGTGGATTTTCTGTCAAACAAATCCCCACCCCAATTTGCATCACAATATCCTATCAATTTAGTGCTATCATCACATTTATAAACTAGTTTGTAATCTAATTTATGTTTAATATATCGTAATACTCTCTTTAACGCCGAAAGTAATGCATCATTAGCTTTGTTCTGATGCCTACTTAATATAGATACAGCTACAGGCAAATCTGGCCTTGTACCACATACTGCATACATAAGACAACCTATTATTTTTCAACACAAGTATTCAAGAGTTTTATCTGACTTTTCATTACAATTTTTAAATATGTTAGTATCAAAGTTTTGATCCAAAGGGGATGATACTGGTTTACAGTTCTCCATCTGAAAACATTTCAATATATTTTCTAAATACGCTTTTTGAGATAATTCAGTCACACCTGTCTTTAAATTCTGTTTTACATGAATGCCAATGAAATCGGAAATAAAACCTAAATTTTTCATTTTAAATTCTCTACATAGCATTTCTTTAAATTCATTTACACTGTTTTCATTTGTTCCATAAGTTAAAATATCATCAACATACAGTAACACAAATATTTTATCTTTACTATTACATTTCACATAGAGACATGAATCACACTTTGATTTCACAAAATTTTCTCTCATCATTATTGTATTAAACTTGTCATTCCAGTACTTAGGGGATTTTTTTAACCCATATAAAGATTTGTTTAATTTTACAATATTATTATTATCATTAAACAACCCCTCTGGTAATTGTAGATATACATTTTCATTTATTTCACCGTATAGAAAAGCTCCAGTGACATCCATTTGGTGAATAGGTAAGTTTAATAAAGTTGCAATAGAAACAAACAATCTGAAAGTTGTCAACTTAGCTACAGGTGCATAAATATCATTTAAATCTATATCATCATTTTGCTCAAAGCCTCTAGCCACTAACCTAGCCTTGTATTGCCTTACACCATTAGAATTTTTAATTTTACATACCCATTTACTAGTAATAACCTTACAGTTATCTGGCTTCTCACAATATTTCCATGTCCTATTTTCCATCAGTGTTTTCACCTCTCTTTCAATTGCCTCTTTCCATTGTGAGGCGTCTTCTCTTTCCATAGCTTCCTGGTATGTCTTACGTTGATCCTCGTCCAAAATTACATTGTTGCACTGATAATTTGTTTGGTTCTTTATACGCTTACTAGGCTCGCTCTTCTCAAGCTCTCCATCTGGTTCATCACTGCTGCACTCTTCACTTAAATATGGTTCATACAAACTATCATGGTCAGAAAAGTCAAAACTTATCACACTCAATTCTTGACAGCTTTCCTCCATACTCTGATTTGGCATTTCACTATCTTCCTGCTTATCTTCTAACAATGTAAGAACCGGTGCATTGTGATTTCTTTCTCTTGGCTTCTCTAAAAATACGATGTCTCTCTTTATCTGTACTATGTTTTTCTTTTCAAAATATATCCGGTATCCTTTGGTTTCCTCTCCATACCCAACCATAATACCATTTTCACCTTTAGAATCCCACTTTGTTCTCTTCTGCTGCGGAGTATGTACAAACTCGGGTGTACCAAAGATCTTCAAGTCTTGTATATCAAAACGTTTGCCCGTCCAGGCCTCATAAGGAGTTTTGCTTTTATCAGAACTTAAACCCCTATTCAGTACATAACATGCAGTGTTTGTAGCTTCTGCCCATAATTTCTTTGGAAGTCTTTTGGCATACAATAGAGATCTAGCCGCTTCAACTAATGTCCGATTTTCACGTTCAGCTTTTCCATTCTGTTCTGGAGTATAGGTTACCGTAGTCTGATGTAAAATTCCACAGTGGGAAAATAGTTTTTCCATATCTTTGTTAACAAACTCTAAGCCAGTGTCACTCCGGAAGTACAAAATCTTATTACCTGTTATATTTTCACTCATCTTCAAAAAAGATTCAACATAGATCTTGACCTCATGTTTTCCTTTAAAAAAATAGACACTTCGATAGTTTGAAAAATCATCCTTCAATAGTAGAAAATACCTTGCTCCTCCAATGGAGGTCTCCTCCATAGGACCGCAAACATCGGCATGAATTAATTCGCCCGTCCTTGAGGTCGTTGTTTGACTCGTATTAAAAGGCAAACGGTGTGCTTTGCCCTCCAAACATCCCTGACAATGACCAACGAAGTCATCATTTGCCTCAATGTTATTTTTTGCATGCACCTTTTTCACATGTTGAACATTTTGATACGCGAGTTTGGCGTGCCACTCGCTAATATTTAATTTCACTTGAGTCGTATTTGCAGCATTACATTTGAGATGCAAGTTTATTATATACATGTTTCCACAACGATTTGCAACCGCACAAAGTTTTTTATTTCTGTAGAAATTGCATTCGTTTTGATTAGTCCCCATAACATAACCTTTCTCTGTCACACGGTTCACAGATAATAAATTTGTTTTAAAGTTCCGGTACAAACAATACATTTTCCAGCATAGTTTCAATCCATGCATGTCCATTGAATACCTGTGTTGCCACCTATCCGCAACCTAATGCACCAATAGTTGTTCCGTTTCCTACAATCGCTGACTTCAAGAGACGAATATGAAGTGAACAATTGTCTTTCACGGCACATATGTTCGCTGGCACCTGTGTCTACCACCCACTTTGAATGCGTATACTGTTCGTCCAAATGATCAACCGATTCTAACATCACAAATGCATTGCTGTCTTTGTTTATCCGAAATCTACATTCACTTTTTATATGACCGGGTTTATTACAGTAAAAACACCTTTTACCAGACTTGTTTGTCGTATCACTGTCTTTAATCTTACTTCTACACTCCGATTGGTAATGCCCGAGTTTATTACATTTGTAGCACTTAACATTCTTCTTGTTTACTGTTTTCTTCGCAATAAACGCTGAAGCTTCTGGTATTTGATCAACTCTTTCCTTCATGCGTTCTTCTTCGATTAACAACCTTGCCACCAAGTTGTCATAAGTCTGTTTCTCATCAGGGGCCGACTCCCAGGCAGATACGAAATGCTTATAGCGATCAGGCAATGACATCAAAACCTTAGTAATAACAAACTTTCCGGATATTTCCTCCCCCAATTGCTGCAACTGGTTTTGCAATTCTTTTATTTTTGATAAGAATATAGACATCTGAATTCCTTCTTAGTATTTGAACTGAACGAAACGTTGCTGGATGATATGTATGTTTGTTTCACTTCGTTGTTCATACACAACTATCAACTTATTCCACATTTCAGCAGAAGACGTGTTGCATGAAATTATGTGTATCATAACTTCGTCACTAATACGTGTGTCTATCAACGTTTGCGCTTTAGCATCTTTCATTTTCCACGCTTTCTCATTTTCTTGTCTTTTTTCCTTCGACCACATCCAATAAATCCTGGCCTCTTAATACGACTCTTATTTGAAACTTCCAAACATTCCAGTTTTTGGAGCCCTCCAATTTAGTGATGCTAATATTTCCATCCATCGTTGCTCTTGCCTTCCTTCCTGCTTGTGATCAACAATTTCTTGTCTTTTACACCTTCCCGGTCGCAATTTTCCTAACCTCTCAAAGGCCGCGTGCCGGTAATTTCACTCGCAGTATTCTTCTGACTATTTACTTAGTTTTCTCCTTCTTTACATGCCTGAGCCCATAACCTCTTGTTTTATAAATGAAAAAGGCCAAGATATCAATGAATTTAGTTTTATTTAGTAGACACACACATTACAGGAGCAAAGACACTATAGCCATATTTATTGGAACCGGAACAAAAAGTCAAAGGGTAGTGTTGCCAATGTACATATTACATTGTATTAACAAACTTTATTGCCAACAAAAACCCTCAACAGCCTATCAAAACGATTCCTGTAATAATATATTCACATTCAGTTTACCTCGTTTTCGACATTACTATACTTATATCTATCAAAAATCATGTCAATAATCCCGAGTCCCAAACACTAGTATTTTTATCGCCGCAATCTTGGTTTTGGACTATATGTACGGTTTCAGCACCTCGCAAAAACCACGGAAACATTGTCTATAATTACTGTCTGTCTCATTTCCCGAGGACAATATTCTATTCCATTTGTATTCCCCAGGTCCGCTTCACAGCGCTGGAGCGTCGCCACCACTGCCGCGAGTGCGGCGCCGTGTTCTGCGGCCGCTGCTCGCGCTACGAGGCGCCCGTGCGGCGCCTGCGCGCGCTGCGGCCCGTGCGCGTGTGCCAGCGGTGCCACGACAACATTACTGCGCGCTAGGTCACACGGCGACGTGTAATCTGACAAACAGACGACACATCCGTGCCCGCATTTCAAGTTGTAAGCTTACTCCCTGAATCGTGGTCTCTAAAGTTGACCAGCAAAATCTTCAAGCTATTTTCTTTGATAAATGAATAATGAGCTAAATCACAACTGAAGAGTTGAAAATAACAATACGCGAACACACGCTATTGTGAATTATCTCTTGCAAGCTAATATCAACTTTATGTAAGTGTTGATTTAGTTCAGTATAATTGAAGATTAATTTGTGAAGCATTTTGCTGCTCAGTTTGCGTTGACAGTGAATAAAATAAAACAAGGTTGACTCTAGTCATGACAATGTTAACATTGTCATAACATCGAAGCCTATTGATTTATCTGTAGTGCCCATCAAAAATAAACGAAGATCTTAGTAGATTCCGTAGATAGAGTATTGCATAGAGTAATTGTCAGGGTATGCCTTATGTCATTGTATGAGATAGCGATAGTCTTTGACAGACACCTTGTAAATTAGTACTATCTAATGTAGTCGGGTAATACTTTCCAAAGAAATCGGTGACAGTCGATGTTTGTTAGGCCATAGTTGGGCTTCAGTCTTTGGCTAACAACTGAGACCAGAAGGCCAATTCTTGTACTTAAAAAACGTTCACATTCAAGTCGCAATCTGTCAAACTTGTCAAAAATGTTGATAATTAGATTTTATTTTTGACAGATTGCGAATGTTCTTAAAAATTACGGGAATTGTCCCTCTGACAAAAAGTTTGCAGACGCTAAGGAGATTGAGAAAATATATTTCTGTCTCGTTTACTCTTTCTACTGTATCTAATAAGTGTGTCCTTGTCTCATTTTTATTACTATTTTGTGACTTCTCTATTGCTTATACTCTGTCTACGTGCGGATACTCCGTGATTTTACTAGGATTCAGTTTGTAAGCAAACCTCTTGTCAGTGCAGCCTGGTAGTGACGTCGGTTTGTTGTTTCGACCGATCTTGACCACTTTATCAGCCCCGCAGGTACGCTTCCCAATGTGTACATAATTGATCAGTAGTACAGGCCGCTACGTTGTGGTGTCCATATTTGTATTATGATGGCGATGACATCTTAGGATGACAAATTAGGGGAACCTAATAGAATATTATGTAAGGTTCCTCCCAACTTATGAAATATTATTAACTTCATCACAATGATGCACTAGTGTTCTAACATTATGCCTCAAACTATGAATATATTCCCCCTGGCCTGCGGTATTTTATATATAATATATCATTTCTGAAGCGAAATCGGCTTCTTGGATAAAAATTTAAAATTATATTACTGGATAATAATTTAACTTTTCTTAGCAAATACCAAAATTTTGCTTATTAAGCGTTGTATTTACCGCCAAAGTTATTTTCTCTGAAACTTTATACGCGTCTAGTTTGGTTTTCTATTTTATTATACTTTATAATCAACATATTTATAAAATATTTTATTTACGGTGCTGCTTATTTTTTATTATTATTATTAAAACAGTATTAATACGATTAGGTAATTGTACAATTATTGTTTTTAATATTATTTAAGATAGATCTCAGAAATCTCGAAGTTTATTAGTTTGTATTTCCTAAAATATTTAATAAATTTTTATTATTCAGTTGATCATATTTGTTTTAAATCGAATTAAATGTTAAAGTCAAATTAGAAACATATTACTTTTAAAATTGTGATAAATGATATTTAGTTTGATAAAGCAATTAGCTACATCATCAATGTATAAACTTCATTCCACTTTCCAGTATTGCGATGGAATTTCATGTGAATATAAATTAGTGCTAGTCATATTTTTATACCTATATTTTATTTATCTGTGAGTGTTATTTCTCCTCGCATTGAACTTTAGTGAGGCAAGAAATAATTATTTGTATTATTGTCAATGAATTATTAATTTGAGTTATGTTGGATCTTGTGTATGTAGCGGTAGGTCCCGGCTTGCGCATTTATATGCATCATTCCTAGTCGCAAACGTACAAGTCTGCGTAAATAATATAACTGTCATCTGAATGTTTTACAATATAATCATAAAATTGTCTACTGGGCTGGAGCTATTTAAGGTGTTTAATTAATAAAAAAAATACAGTTACTCTTACGATTTACCAAATACCAATGTATGCAATATAAATATAATGCTATCATACTTTTCACTGTTAAAAACAGGGAACTTTGAACGTTTCTTTACTAACTGCAATACATGGATATATAGGAACACATTTTCTACTCATTACGCTGAAAATTAAAAAAACAAAGGTTTAATACAAATTATAAAACAATTTTTTTGTTTGATACGTACTGAACGGAGATTTTTGAACATTAACTCAATTATTTTTAATATGATCTCTATAATTTGAAGTTTAAATTGTTAGTAAATCATACGATTTGCTGTTAAGCTTGGGCGATATTATATTACAAGTCACATGCATAACACACATACAGTCACACAACAGAGACAACAACAACACATACGTATACAGTCACATAACTGGCGAAATGTGGGTGTACTAGACGTACACCTCTGCCCAACACTTCGAGGAACCAAGGCGTGATCATATGTTATGTTGTGTTAACGTTTAGTCACATACATTTATGCATAGTTCACTATCAAAATTATAAAAGAATACATTTTCCGCTTGGCGACAAGAATTAATATAAATGTATGTCCATAGAATAATATATTTAAGATTAAAAAGTTGTAACTCTTCAAGACCTTCACACATCTTGCCGAAGTAACTAAATATTGTATAAAATATGCATTCGCAATTTTCTATATTTTATAAATTCAAAAGAAGAAATTAGAAAAAGATTATCTTGAATAAATGAAAAGATTATTATGAAGTTTGAAATACTATAATCTTGCTTTGAATACTGTAAGTTACGTAATTTATTGGGTCGTTTAGTGTCTGTAGCAAGGTTATAACTATAACAATTAGTAATGTAAGTGGATGTTTCTTAGTCACCTGACCTGTCATGTATAGAAAAATAATTTACAGACAATATAATACGTTGTTTAGGTAGTACGTAGGCACTGAAGTTTATGCCGTTGACTAATGTATTCATGTACCCATAAATGAATAAAGTGGTGCAGCAAACCATCTGGTTGTTTGTTCATTCGTATTTCCATTCAATTTCCATTTCCGTGTTCCATTAGAGCAGGGGTTCCCAACCTTTTAACATACGCGCACACCTAAATTTATTTTAAAATTACTACGCTCCTGAGTAACTTTGTCAACATAGGCAGTAAAATATTAGAATGCAAAGTGGGCGAAAGTGAGGTCGAAAATGTTTGCAGCCCCTTGGATAGGTTAGATTTTATTTTGATCATTCAAACAGAAATAGAAGTTACTTTGTCAACTGTGCAGAAAAGTTGAATAATCAAGAGAATATAGAATGGAAGAGCGAACGAAGCGAGCTATAAAATAGGGATGATACATAGGTAAAAAAAAAAAAAACTAATTTGTATTTTTTGCTGTATCATATTAATAAAAAAATACTTAGATAAAACGCATTTTAAGTTGGGGAGTGGGGGTCGCTACGTCACTAGTATGTATAAAATCTACATACTCGTGACGTCATGGCACATTTTACCTCAATGTATCTTTAGATTACGTAAAAAAAGAAAAAATATGTGTCCAATATTTTTTATAATCTCAGACGGACTAAAAAAAAATTTTGTCATCATCACTATTATAGCAAGCCGCCTCGGATAGGTTCGGTTTTTTTTAGATCCATTCATACAGAAATAGGAAAACTAACTTTGTCGACTTATGCAGAAGAGCTGGAGCTCATTTTACAGCACCCAAGTAAGTATTATTGAAACTTTTTGGTTTTGGAAACTAGTCTTAACCTTTTCTAATACCAAAAACATAAAATTTAATAAATCTATACTTACTTTATTATTAGAGCCGCCGCGTCCCCGCTTTCGTCACTCTACGCCCCGCGAGGGGGGCGCGCCCGGGTTGGGAATCCCTGAATTAGAGGCTGGGGAATACAATCAATACAATCTCGAGTCGTGATTGGCAACTTGAGATCTCACGTGGTAAGTCTGATGCTGAGATTTGCCATTCAAGATCTCGCCCGGTAATCAGGCGAGATTTCGAACGAGAACGAACGCAATGCAACCTCGTAGAGATCGCGCGGAGATGAAAATTCCTTTTTTTTACCAAGGCCGCCTAGTTCAGTGAGAGTTCCTGCGCTCACACACACAGCGTGTTTGTACACTTAGCTACCACAAGTGAAGCGCACGCCGCTTCGTGAGATAAAGATACTGTACTGAAAGAAATGAAAATAGGTTTATTTGTCACAGAAACACGTGCATACAAAAAGACAACAGTAATCAAAAAACAAAATAGGATCTAAGTACATATGAAATCACGAGCATAAAGCAGAAATAGTCGGCAGCTGCACGTCATGACTGTCAAGAAAGAAGGCTTCCACTCAGCATGATGCTGTGCTATGGGGGACCCACAGCACAACGCGAATTTTCAGTGGTCACCGGAAAAAGACGTACGGAAATCAAGTCAGGTACAGGACTACTATTTTTTAATACGATATACCTTTTCAGTTCTATACGATATACTTGAAAAAAATGGCACCGTGTGAAGTAGCCTTGTGACTTAAAAGGATTATTATTATTAGCCTCTTTAGTTGGACTAACATAAAGTGTAGTCTTCAGTTTTGTATTTGACGTTTGTTTATATTTTGTATGCCCGTTTGCCGGTCGGCAAAAGGCCTCCTCCAACCTTCTCCATTCCTGACTCTCTCTGGCCACTCTGCGCCATGTCGTTCCAGCGACCTTTCTGATGTCATCATCCCACCTTTTCTGTGGTATACCTGTCTTTCTTTGGCCGTTTCTTGGGTACCACTGGGTAACTATTTTGCTCTATTTGTCTTTCCCTCTAATAATCTGTCCATCTCCACTTTAGTCTTCTCATTTTTAAGGTTATGTCCTTGGTCTTGTGTCTGGTTTTATTTCTGATTTTATAAGCTTTTTTGGCTCCTAGCATGCATCTCTCCATCGCGCGGCATGTAGCAATTTTATTTGTTAACTTTGTATTGACATATGATAGTTTTTATCTTTCCCTCTCAGGTCCCTGTATCTCTTCCAGTGTTTGCTATATTTATGGTGTCTTTTGGTGCCATCAGCTGCTGGCACCACCGTAGCGTGGGTGTCAGCCGCCCGGGGCGGAAGACTATTTTGCCGCCCTCTTATTTAGGTATTTCAATATAATGTATACTATACATTACATACATTTATTCTAGAGAACAGTCATCATTAATTTGCATTTACAGGTTAGATTTTAAATAAAACGGTTTATCTAAGTTTTACAATCACGTTTATTAATTAATTCAAAAATTATTTTATTTCAACCAGTATAGACGGTGTTGCCAGCAGTCGTTACAAAATATAATTCAAAGAAAGGGCCAAAATTCCCCGATTTCGTCACAGAGTAAGTAATGAAAAGAGCACGGAATTTTTCTCTATAAAAATGTGTTGTTGCGATAAAAATATGAACTGGTTCAAATATTTTTATTATTTACTGTGAAATTTTGCCGCCCCCTAAAAAGTGCCGCCCGGGGCGGGCCACCCCTGCCACTACGCAAATATCAGATCTGCGTTTGCAATTTCTTTGCCAAACATGTAAACACGATTTTTCCACTTAGACAAACATCAACTTTATACTTGTATAAATAAAGTTGATTTTAGACCGACTAGTAATGTTGCAAAAGTCATGAAAAATATGAAGTTGTAGCACAAACTGATCCTTAGGTAAGCGTTACAGTTGGTTTTCCTATAACTCGTGTTTGTTTACATGTTTGGCAAATAAACTGCGAACGCAGATTACTCCATTGACCAAAAGACACCAGATATTTATGTATTTTTCCACATGATTTATTTGTGTTTCGCTGCTAATGGTATGTTTTCGCCGTTGATAATTATTTTTGTTTTATCAGTGTTCAGTTTTAGTCCGACCTTAGCACTTTCTGTCGATATTTCATTTATCACCCTGTTTATGTCTTCTGGCGTTTTTCCAATCAACACAACGTCATCAGCAAATCTTAAGTGTGCGGCCGTCGATATTCAGTACTAGATTTTCCCATTCAAGGTTTCATTTTTAACACAGCTAAGAACACTTGTGGTGAAGAAGGATCCCCTTGTCTTACTCCTTTTTGTATGTTAAATAGTTCTCTTTTCCTTTCTAGCTGAATGCATGTTGTAGCTGTGTTTGTAAACATTTCTAATAAACCGTAGGTATATATTTGTGTTCGATTCCCTGTTCTTTTAGTGCTGATCTTCGTATTTCAAATGCTTTGCTGTAATCAATAATAATTAGTGCTATACATAAAATATACAAGTTGGTACTCGGCATATTTCTCTATAATTTGTCTTATGACGTCGTTACGTTTGTATTTGATGTTTACTAGGCTTTAGATCAGGGGTTCTCAACCTTTTAACATAGGTACGCGCCCCTCTAACTTTCTTTTTAAATTAATACGCCCTTGAATTACTTTGTCGACATGTTATGCAGAAAAGTATAAGAATGTAAAGCGAAGGAAAGTGAGGTCGAAAATTTTTGCAACCCCTTGGGTAGGTTAGATTTCTTTTGAACATTCAAACAGAAATAGAAGTTACTTTGTTCGGGTTTTCTAGAAAATCTCAAGAAGCATAATGTAATAGCGAGCTCGAAAAATGTTATACAATTTCGAGTTCGTTACATTTATCAGGAGTTACTTTGTCGACTTATGCAGAAAAGTTGAAGAATCAAGAGAATATGGAATGGAAAAGCGAACGAAGCGAGCTCAAAAATTGTAGCACGCCGCCTCGGATAGATTCCGTTTTCTTTAGTCCATTCATACAGAAATAGAAAACTTATTTTGTCGAGTTATGCAGAAAGCTGAACATCATTTTACAGCACATAAATATTATGAAACGTTTATGTTTTGGAAACTAGTCCTTAACCTTTTCTAATAACAAGAAATAAATTTAATAAATCTTTACTTACTTTATTATTGGAGCCGCTGCGCCCCCCCCCATTGGTCACCCTACGCCCCCCGAGGGGGCGCGCCCCACCGGTTGAGAATCCCTGCTTTAGATTTTCCAGAGTTCCTCTTGTTCTTGGTTTTTTGGACAGGGTTGTCATCAGGGTAGCTCGAAGCATTCTATGGTTGGTGTTAAAAGTTAGATTGCTGATGATACTCGTGTTTGAAAAGTATTTAGTTTTGTTGGACATAATAAAGTCTATATAATTTTTTGTTTATCCAGGATATCGTCCGAGTTAAAAGGTTATTTCACAAATAAATTAAAAGAGATTGTCAACTAAACATAATTTATTATTTTTTATAATATTTGAACTCTCATTATCTAAAATATCTACATATATACGCCAATATTTACATGCTTTAGACAAGGATAAAATCACTGTATAATATACAAATAACACCCAACAAATAAGTCCGAAACAACGTGATTTTCATATATTTAAGTACAACTTTTCCAATAGTATATTTTATATAAGCACACGAAAATATATTCCGGAATGACCTACTAATTTATAATCCTACAAATCTAATGTACTTTGTATAACAGTAATTACTTTTTATTTCATATTCGCTTTTTGGTGCTATTCGCGGTATACATAATGTGCACATAGAGGCATGGTGAAATGCGAACTTTACAGTTTCATAAATGTTTTGTCTTAATTTCAACATCATTTTTACATTAAGTATTTGTATCGCTAAATTTATTTCAAAGAACTACAAAACTTTCTGAAACATACTGCAATTCATTTAATGAAGTTTGATTTTTATCATAGACACATTTAAATCTATTTAGGACATTTAGAACATGCTTAAAATTATCCAAATAGGTGCCTTTAAAGCTGCTTTACATACAACAACATCAATTTTCGGATATAAGTTTATATCTAAACAAGTTTCAATAAGTTTTTTTTAAACTTTTAAGTACTATATTTCAAAGTTTTACAATTCGTAAGTACATAAGTGCGTTTAATTTATGCAAGGCTAGCCAGTGATATGCATTATATCTACTAAATCTATCAATTACATCATGGATTAATCAAAAAAAAAAAACTGGAATGTAGTGATGCAACATATTGCAGCAGTAATTAAGTTAAAATTTGCTAAATGTTAATTATGTAAACCAAAAATGTTTCTTATTTTGGATATCAATTGAAACTAACACAAAACCGAGAGGTCCTTATAAGAAGTGACAAAATTATTTACAGCAAAGATAAAATTGATTTAACCATGTAATCTATACATAATATAGCTGGCTCAACGTAACAGAAAACTATAACATCATAAAAGTAAATTAGTAACTAAATTATTATTAAAATTGTAAAAGTAAGTACGCGAATTTTAAAATGACTAACATGAAAATGATATTTACCATTTGTTCGATCCAAACACCTACTAATTATAGCAGCATAGAAAAAAAATATGAATAAAAAAGTATAAAAAACAGATCCACGAACGGTGAAGAGATAAATACCTTACAACTTTACAAGTATATACAAAAAAGGGAAAAATATATCCAAAATCCTATATTACATAAAATGATTTAATATTAAAATACTGCATTGATCGTTTCTTTGTTGTTGTACAGTGTTTAGTAATAATCCGCTCGGCTCGACTAATACTGCATGGACGAATATTATGGAATTAATAATATAACTTACGTATGTATTTAAACACAAACACTTACTCAACAGTAGTAGTGTGTGGCGCAAAAGCACGGTGCGATTTACTATAGAGTTAAGTACAATATTCATTAAATTAGCTAATCATCACACAAAGATAGTTTTCATTTATTTCTCAAAATCCGTCAATTTCTGGCACTGGGTTATATTGATACAAAAATAACAGTCATTCAGGGATATCTCGTTCTATTTATATTTGCATCAAATCAATTGAACCTCTCCGTATAATATTAATGTGCAAGCACTATTTTAGTGCTAGTCCTTTCGGCACAAGCCGAGATACGTGTTGTATGTTATGGTTACGTACAAATAAGAATTGAGTATAACATACAAATGTCGATCTTTTGAGCTGTTATATTCCGTGGATGTTTGTGTTTTTATTTAATTCTGTCCTTCGCATACTTTATAAGTTTAGACACAAACAGCTCCCGATTGTAAATATACAACGAACTATACAAGCTAGTGTTCGATGCTTAGAAATTTGAACCTTATAGATGGTTATAATTTTATTTTCAACATTTACGAACGCTAGAACACGATAGCAAGGTTATAGTTTGCATTAAATACCGCATCGCCATAATATATTTTTACAATGCATTTGCTCGAAAAGAGCGTTTTCCAAGCAGTCAATTTGTGCGGAAAGTCTCACTTTTTTTCACTAGTGCTTTTTACTTTTCTGTTTTTTTTATTTTTGAGGCCGTCGTCAGCCCGTCTCGTCTCAGAGATTTTATTATTATTATTAGAGAAAAGTTTTTCACAAATTAGTATTTACAAATCAGATGATGATGATGACGATGATTATGACGATGGTCAAAATCAAAAAGTCGAACTCGAAGTCGAAGTCGAAGTCAAAGTCAAAGTCGCAGTCAAAGCCAAAGCCACAGTCAAAGCCAAAGTCAAAGTCGAAGTCGTTCTCGAAGTCGTTGCCGAAGTCGAAGTCGAAGTCAAAGTCATGAATTTTGTTTTTATCATTCATAACGTCGTCGTATGTTAGATGTTACACATCACAGGCGACTGCCGTAAGGCTCGCTCGTTATTTTTTTTAATTTCCTCGCACAATGCATAGTAAAACGTTGTATGATACACGTGCGTAAGATGATTTCCGACTCGTGTCGACTTATACATTCCTCGAAATCACCTACCTTCCGCACTTATAGCATAAATAACTATAGTAGCACTTTATCACGTTTATAACGATTCGTAATAAGACATTGAATAATAGAATAGAATAAGTTAAACGGGGCCCAATTGTTCTTATTCCCATCGATTCAGGGCCTAGTTTATTATTACAGCAAATTCAATACCTAACAATTTCGATAGTTCAATATCAATTTTATTCGTAACATCGACACGAAGTTGTATCTCTACTCAATTTACTAAAAGGAACATTAGTCAGAATCGTATTTGAGGACACACCTCACCGCATTTTAAGTCAACGTTTCCATAAATATCATTATAAAAATAAGATCAGTAGTAGGCTACCCGTCTTGTCTACAAAACAAGTATAAGTACCATTTAAATTTTATTTTGATATTCTAAGACAACATCAATCGATTAATGTAATAAGTACAGGTGTTTCCAGTATGGCATCGCATCATATACATTTAAATACTTGGCCGTCTGGCAAGGTTATTCATTATAAGTTCTACATAGACACTGATAATAAAAAGTGGTACATATGAGAACCATTAATGGTTACAGAAGTATCGAACTTTTATAACGCGCGCGCTACACGACTTATCTTTGGTCTGGACAATGTTGACTTGTCTCCTACAAATCACGACTGAAAACCGAAAATATTTGTCGTGACAGTGAAGAAGGTCCAGTTCGAGGCGTTGGTCCTCTAATCGAATATTAGTAGGACAGCCTCTTGTGCGTGCGGAGCGGCGCGGGGCGAGGCCTAGAGCGCAGGCGCGGCGTCGGGCGGCGACAGGAACGGGTTGGTAGAGGCCGCGCGGCCGGCGTACGATTGGGCGCGGCCAGCCTGGCCCAGGCCGGGGGCCCGGCCAGCGTGGGCCAGGCCAGCTTGGGCCATGCCCGGCACGCGGGCCACGCGGCCCAGCCACGCGTCCGGGTGCGGCAGGCCGGGCGCGGGCACGGCCACGGGCTCGGCGGTCGCTACTGGCTCCTCGACTAGTGCGCGCAGACCTGCCGACAGTTGCTGGCACATCGCTGCCACTGGGTCCGCTGGCGTTATCTCCTGTAATCAAAATGAACAGTTAATGTGAGCTACTCTGGTTTTCCTTGACAATAATTCAACTTAGGTCACGAAAAGAATCATCATATAATAATTATCATTCTCTTGCTCTAATCCCAATTTATTTCAGGTCGGCTCAACAGTTTTTTCTTACATAGTTCTCTATTAATCACGGTAGTCACCACCTTTCGAGCCAAACAACAATCAAAAGATAGTTTATTTTTATTTTTGATATGTTTTTTGTGTGATATCTCCCGTGACATTCGACAAAGTTTTCAATAAGTAAGTGAGAAAAACAAGAGTTAACAAGTAGTACCTGTGCAGGCGGCGCTTCCTGCCTCTGCTCGGCGGCCTGCGCAGGCGCAGCGGGCGGCGCCAGGGCGCGCGTGGGCGAGCCCAGGCCGGCGCGCTGACGCTCTAAGTTCGACGGTAACTCGCTGATACGCAGCGACATCTGACGCTTGAATGGCGAACTGGAAAATATTCAAAACTATTGTTAGAGATTGGTCATAGCATTCATGTCGATTAAACCATTTATAGGTACTTTTGAATTGTTTAAGGCGTCAGTCATTCAGAAAGATGAAGCCCTACGCCTAGGAACCTACTACGCTTTGGAATGAGCAACTATGCTCATTCCAAAGCGTAGTAGGTTCCTATGCAGAAGTACGGGCGAGAAGCTGCAATGTCACTCTTTTAAATTATATCCATACAAAATAGACTAGCGTCTCTCGCGGTATACATAAGTAAATTGTCGATATACTGCTGAACCGCACTTTTGAATCGTCAAGGATACAATCGTTATTAATCATTATTTCATCAACATAGTCGGAATTAGTATTAGCTCGAAGGATACCTTAACCTCCTCACTAACAATAAACCAAAATTTCTTTAATCGGCCAACTAAGATCCATAATGTTAGTAATGCTATAGCTAGTGTTAGTAGTAATTTACGATAATTATTATTATTGAGTTTGAATTTGAAACATTTTGCACAGAAGATGACCAAGCAAGGTACAAGTTTCTCACTTGGCTATCCTCTCCACAAAATGCCTCAAAATGGGAGAATAAAAAACTCTGACACTTGTTTTCAGAATGCTGTTACTACTGGCCCGTGTTCTAGTTAACAATGATGCGACTTTTTATATCTCACCTGTTATTAAGATGCGCAAATCCGCGGAAGGATCCCTGCCTCTCGAGCAGGTGCGGCGCAGCATGCGGTCGTTCCACAGCGAAGGGGTTGTGTGGCGCGGGGCGCGACGCGGCGGGCGCTACCACGACGTGGCCGGCGTTGGCCACGCCCACGTGGCCGAAGGGCCCCGAGTGGCCGCCGAGGCCGCCGGGCCCGAGGTTGCCGGTGGTGGCGGCGGGGTTGCCGACGCCGCCGAGCGAGCCCACCGGCACGATGACGCCGCCGTTGCCGCCGTTGCTGTTGTTGGCGTCCGCTTCTGATGCGCGACGAGGTGTTATACCTGGAAAGATATTATAAGGCATTTAAGTACAAAATACTCGACTCCAATTTGAATTTTGCACGGCCAATCGATGGGAGCACTCGAAGGCAAGTTTTCATCCATTTGATATGAAAAAGAAAAATTTAAAAATTTGTGTTAAAATCTTAAAATCAGGCAGATTTCCACGTAACTCAATATTTTTCAGCCTCTTACTACATCACGAAGCGGATGAAAAGTATTTATTTAAGGCACAGGATAGTTTACTGTCCCCAAGAAAATAAAAAGATGATAAAAATACTAACCTGACTTGCGGAAAGACCCCTGCCTAGTAAACGCGTGGCTGGCAGCATCGATGCTCATAGACACGGCGCACTCCTTATCTCTGCGCTGTTTCCGTTCTAGACACGCCGCGAAGGCGCATCCAACCGCATGCGACAGTCGCTCGCCGCTGTCACGAGACGCGAGGAAGCCGTGGCACATCCAACGACGGGTCGTGCCGTCACGGCATATGTAACTGTGGAGGTAACCAGACAGTGTTTTGTGAGGTATATTTGAATTCAAAATCTGAGTAAATTATGAAGTTCAAATTCCATTGCAGCCAAAAACATTTAGGGCTTTGTTACAAATGATTGCTTAAAATCAATTTAGTGCCGACTTCACCAATGAAACTGAACGCAATCAGTACTTCTAAACCGCGTTCAAGAGCTGTCAGTGTTATCATTGTTGGGGAATTTTGACAATGACAGCTCTTGAACGCAGTTCAGTAAGAGGCGATAGAATGTAAATTATCTGAGATAATGAATTCAAATATAAGTAAAACTGAATTAGACTAAATGTGGTCAGAGATAAACTGTAAGTACAGTAAGCAAATGTAATTTCTGGCAGTTAACTGTAAATGGCTGTATCGATTGACTGAAAGGTCAATATATGTATCAAGGTTCGAACTTCAAGGGAACTACGAAAAGAAAAAAAGAATGCAAATATAGACCACTAGTCTGGTCCACTAGTATCTGATTAAAATGTAAACAAATGGATCACAAAATGTACCTGTGGGTGCTAATTTATAGTGTCACTTACAAATTGAGTGCTTTGATGTATTTATTAGAATACTTAAACTAAATAATGTGAAAGATGTTTTTCATTTGACAATTGAGGTTAATTTTATAACATCAATTTTCGTTGATAATTTTTCAATTACAATTTAATAATGTTATTCAAACAATAATTGTTGGAAAAACTGTTGAGACATAAAGTTGAAACTTTCTAAATAGAGATCAATGTGTTACTAATTTACTTTTATTGAGTGATTGTGTAAGAATATAACCTGAACAGGGTTTGTTTACATTTGCAGCAGATGCTTAAGGAACAGACCATAGCTTTACACACTCATGTATGGTTGGTGGGGGGCTTGTCGCTACGTAATAACAGCCGCACGGGTCGATCCGGTTGGTCCGTGGATCGGTGACCATCTTTACATACTAAGACCCCGCCGCCGCGCTCCGTGTCTCGGAAACCATGTTAAGCCGTTGGTCCGGCTGTTATTCGTGGATCTTTGACAATCGTTACAGGTCGTCAGAAGCCCGAAAGTCTGACAACCAGTCTTACCAAGGGGTATGGTGTTACCCAGTTACTGGTTTGTGGAGGTCTGATAGGCAGTCGCTCCATGTAAAATACTGGTACAGCTGCATCCGGTTAGACTGGAAGCTGACCCCAACATAGTTGGAAAAAGGCAGATGATGTATGGTTGGTGCATTAATGTCTATTTGAATTTGACAATACATATATTTTATTTTAACTAGTTCTAACTGAAAACGGGTGTCGTACGTTTCCTATGCAGGCCAAGGAACCACAGGAGTTTTATCTAGAGTTGCATAATTACCTGAATCCCCTTTCATGGTTCCTATCAGGCGCGCAGAAGGAGACCTTCTCGATGGTCTGGTCTACGATGAGTCCCTTGGTTTCCTCTTCAACGACTCGCAGACCGTCGCCGCTAACGTGCAACACGGCCCGAACCGGCCGCCGCCGCGAGTTCTGAAATGTTACAGGTCAGTACTGCTATCGCTAGGAAAGCTTGCTAAGCAATTAGGGGCGAACTTCATCAATGGAACTGAATGGATCAACACATCTTAACCACGTTCAGGGGGCCAACCACCACCTCTAAAGCAGTATTATTTTAATATTACTTTATTGAGGGAAAGACATGAAGCTCTACAGGACGTATAGCTACATCCCTTTCCCCCACTGAAGTAAGATTAAAATAAAACTGGGAAAGAAATGGAGCTATATGTCCTGTAGAGCTTCATCTCTTTACCACACTAAAGTAATACTACTTTAGAGGTGGTGATACGCCTCCAGGAGCTGTCAGCCACCATTGTCGTGGAATATTGACACTGACAGCTCTTGAACGCGTGCTGATCGCGTTTAGTTTCATTTAATTGGCGAAATTCACCCTAAGAAGACAAGCAACATGCCGCAATCCAGTCTTTGATGGGTGAAAAGTTTGTATGTTAAGACTTTGTTGTTAGGGCGTTGGTTTGGTAATCAAGGTTTAAAGTGGGGTTTTGTAAATTTTATGGCTAAGTCGTTCTGTGTGTCTAGGAGTGTGTCGTCTGTCTTTGGCATTGTAGGTTTATGGCATTTTGGTTGGTGGTAGGACTTGTTCTAAGTCCGCCTGGCTAGCTACCACCATCTTATCAAAGTCTGTCGCCATAACAACAATGTTAACAGCATTGTTGTGTTTCGGCAGTTAGAGGTAAGATAGCCAGTTCCTTTGTGGTTGAGGATTCCGGGTGAAGCTCGCTTCCACCTTCGGCCTGATCATCACTTATCATCAGGTGAGATGCAGGCCAAGAGATAGAGAAAGAAAAATAAATGTGTTCTAAACAGATGGTCTAATTTCAATGCGGTCTATATAAGAAAGCTATTTATTTAAATATATTGGCCTATCCGTAGTAAATGAATAAAGGATCTGTTATGTTACCAGAACCAGAAATTTTGACAACCAATCTTGTCTTAGGATATCATCAAGATAGTCAAATTACATATAAAATCCCGTTCTGTAGTTTCTGCTTACCCCAATGGAAACAAAGTGTGAGCTTGTATATGTATGTATAAAATACTGATACTCAGTCAGTTACAAGTGATGATGATGAAGTAGGTATTAGTTGAGTTGAAAACCAGTAATTAGTGCATTTTATTAGTTTTACGAGAACGAAAGAAACCCCAACACTCTCAAGAAAACGCTAGAAGCATTATGATGAATGGCTAAGATTGTATTAGTTTATGTGAGTTAGGTCCATAATTATACGTATTAACACAGTTCAATGTTACTAGCTGATCTTTGATCTTTGTCAACGAATAGCTATAGATTGAAAATAGCGATGCAATCATCGTATCGAATGAAATGTAAACATGCCAAGATGCATCAAACAACGTCTAAACTAGTATAGAGGAAGGTGCGAGACTAGCATCGCATCGATTCGTTCTCGACGTACACAACTTCACAGATGGTTGTACAAGGTCGGAAGAATATCTAACGTTTATACCACGTTGCGAAATCATCTCAGAGGTGACACTATTTATAATGCATAAGTACAATACGCAGCATTATGTTTCATACATTTATTATGCGCGTAAAATGCAAATAAAAGTTTTCGCAAGTCTAATGAATTAGTTCACTAAAAACTGTTAGGTAAACGCATGCAATCAAACTTCACTGATCAGTGATCAGAGTCTACAATTTCCTATGTTACGAATGCTATTTAACCTTTTCACCGCCAGTCGACAATAGCCGACAGCGCCCATCACCGACATTAAATAAAATATTCATCCACCCTTAAGGTCGAAAAAAAATTAGGTTTCTTTTAGCTGGCGCTCAGAGTAAGATCGGATACGCGAGGCCCAGCGATAAAAAGGTTAAAACTCACCCTAAGCACCTTTAGCGCTTCCTCGCAGACTTGCATGCCTCTCGACTCGAAGACCTCGACGCATCCGAGATACTTGACGGGGAAGGTGCACGTGCCGGCGCGCACGGCGGCCTCGTCGGCGTGCCATTGGTGCGGCCGGGCCGACTCCGGCGGAGAGCCCTTGCGTCGCCGGAACGACTCCCGGAATGAGCGCCTCAGCCGCTCCATGCCGGCGCGCGGCGGTGACAGCGCCGCGCCCGCGCGCGCACGCCGCAACGACGCACGCACTGACGACTTCTGTAAACCATAATATGGTACATTAGAGATGTTAAAATTCTGGTAACGGTCGGTTTCATTTATAAAGCTGAGCTAATCAATAGGCTTGAGCTGGAAAAAGATTCCTTCCAAAAAGTTAAGCTATAATCAATTGTGACATATTACACTCCGTTGCATATTATCTTCGAGAAAACTGAATGAGGTGTACCTTCTCCTAACGAAACGTATTGATGGAATACTCTTTATTTTGTACACCATAAAAATTACAGACATAGATTTAGAAATTATACATAGGGCGACACAATGTGCGATCATTTAAAAACAAACTTTGGATGGATTAAAGGAGAAAGAGAGAATACTGCAGAGTGCAGGTGTGGTGTACCATTTACACATACAATAAATACATAAAACATGTACCTCCTTATCTATTTAAATATACATACGAGTACATACAATATTAATCATGAAACCAGAGCTAATGATGAATGAATGAATGAATGAAATGCACCGGCACCCCAGCGTGATTTGACCAGACTCGATTAATCGAATGAACCTAAAGATTTGCATTAGCCCCTGGAGACTCATGTCTCATGGACACAGACCATTGCATATCAAAGCGTAGACCGGGGGGCATGGTAATGGTAGGGAAGACGTGCCCTTAAGATATGGAAGGTTTGCGACCCGTATCGTATATGCATCCTAGAGAAGGCAATGGACTAGTGGAGAGATGGGTGATATTTATCTATGGATGGGCATCTTTTAACTACGTCATCGCCAGAACATAAAAATGATATTTAAGGAGAGAGAGATATTGTTTTTTAAATCTTTAATAAAAAATTGAGTAATTTTTGTATGTATCTCCTGCAGGAGTCGTAAACTTGACGTATGGGATAGCCAGCCGTTGAGCGTAATGGGCAATATCTTAATAAAAGTGAGAAATGATATTTATTTTACTTTTGGATCTTATGAATTTTCGCCATGGCCGAGAGAATTGCGTGTGGTGTAAGGTTACGTTATGGCAGAGGTAAATATTATGCACTTCCTCCTTACGAGCACTAAAACTAAACTGCTTTTAATTCCATGATTCAAAATGTTGACGGTAGGGTCCCAGGTAACGGTAACAGTACACGCCATGACACATCAACTGTACCGGTAACAATGACCATCGTTCGCATTTCCACAAATTCAATGGTAAAATCCGCACATACAATAACAACACCACAATGAATAAGTACGTGACGGACAATTGGTATTCAAGAAATAGTGCTAATAATATTGTGTCATTTTAATTTTGGCTATAAGGATAATTTGTAACTATAGGTATTAAAGAGATGTCATTCATAAGCTGACTATGCTTAGTCACAGGTCTACGTAAAGTATGTGTTTAGTCTGACTTAGCCAAATATTTACTGAGATGCTAGCGCTGAATAAATAAGAAATGGTAAATAGAAAAGCTTGCTTTGTTCAGACAGCATAATAGGAAAAGGCTTTTAATTTAAATAGTCAGTATTCAGTAAGTTCTATAAGTGACAAATAATTAAAGGATATTGAACTAAAATCAGTCATTATTTATATTGTAGAAACAATGGTAACAATGAATTACACACTGTTATGAATTAATAATAACTAAGGAAATCCTGTAATAACAGAAGCGGTAAGAACGTTTTATAATATCTACGTGCATAGTTATAAATAAAACAACGTGCATTCATCAGCACGTGTGCCAAGGTTCCAACAAATTAAACAGGCCGCGTGAAAAATTTAAAGTGTAGGTAGAGCAAAGATATGAAATCAAATCAGAAGATATAACAATATCAACACATTCGGTAACTGATAAGAATTAAAAGTAATGTAAAGAGAACTAACAGCCGTATATTTTGGTGACAAAATTGTGTCATTCTATTAAATAACTTTATTAGAAAAATATAATGATCATATCAGCCGACAGGCGTTCACTATTGAACGTGGCCTGGGCCTAGGGTTACCATCCGTCCGGATTTGTCCGGACATGTTCGGCTTTTTGGTCCCCCATCCGGACAGTCGGATACTGTCTTGCCTTGTGATTTGTCCGGATTTTTCTACTTGAGGGGATTTTTTATAGAAAACTAGTGCCCGTTTTCACCTAAAACTAAGTGACACCTAAATGCATCCCTAAATAAAAGTGCACTGTTGAATTAAGAATCCCTCAGCGCTGAGCCTAGCGTTAAAAATTTCAATCCCTCAGTATTAGTCATGTATTAGTTTATTTAGGGATTCATTTAGCTGTTACTTAGTGTTGGTGAAAACGGGCATAGGTGACCCAACAGACGTTGTTCCATCAATAGTTCATACAAAAATTCCATGCAAAAAGGACGTTCAGTTTTTCCACGAGTTTGAAAATTTTCCGGCATACTTTTCCAATTTTTCTTTACATAAAAACCTAGTTCGGAATTATATAATATTACGAACATCTTAAATTAAAAAAAATTGCCAACCGTCCAGCCGTTCTCAAGTGATGCGCTTACCAACCAACGAACAGCATTTCATTTTAATTTATACATACATATAGATATACAGAGCTCAATGAGGACTGAAAAATAAAGATTTATAAAAACTTTTTAACAAAAAAAAACAACCGGCTTCCAAAAAAACACTACAAACTGAAAAATAACTTAAATTTCGGAAGCTTCGCTTTTTAGTGGGTCAAATTGTAATTTATCTAAGTTACAATAGACTAATGTCAACTACTCATTACCGTTTACAAAATATTGCTTTTCCCGAAGCGGGGACGTTAATCGTTGAGGAGTTCTCCTAGTACTTCACCATCAGCTCCACTTCTCTATATACATTGTGACGAGTATATATTGCTTGGTAATAATATTAAAGTAATCGAATCGCAATCCGTGAAATACTTATTATTGAGTAGTTCTGGTGGCCATCTGTGCTCTTCATCATCAGTTCCACTTCACCAAATGGTGTTTTCCGGGAGCAACTGCATGATTTACTATAAAAAATACCCAAATCGCTATAGGTGTGCCTATAATATTTGAAGAGTTCCCTCGATTTCTCCAGGATCCCATCCTCAGATCCTGACCTAATGACAATGGGACCATCTCGGAAGTATACCCTTTCAAAAACATTTTTTTTTTTTAAAGTCTATAAATGACGAAGTTCTGCCCGAAAATAGATTTAAAAAATATAAACAATCGCATTGATAACCTCCTTCTTTTAGAATTCGGTTAAAAACTATAATGTCCGCACTTATTTGACTATTCAAATTTGGAAATGGTAAGCCTGCTGGGCCACTCTCAAACATCGCCACAAAAACCGATCATCTCATATAATGTAGTTTTTAACGTCCAAATAGGACATGATTTGGGCTTGGTGGTTTTACCAGTTTCGCCTAATTAGTAGATAAGAACTTGTGGCAATTTTGCGTGGGAGGGCTTTAGCGAAAATATCCTCCCCCTAATATGCTACTGTCACATGTTTTAGGGGAGAATGACAGCAATTGCATCAATTCCATGTATTATTATTTAATTTACGCTAATCAGTGACTCCAACGGTTTTCCCTTTTATGTAAATAGGTACGCATAAATCAGAAACTAATTAATACAGGTTAGCCTCAGTGACATTGTTGCGTTTTACTAAGTATAAAAAAAATGATTTAATGAAAATCTAGATTATTTACCGTAACTTACGAACGATGGCCTTTTCTACAATTTATTAAATAGAATAATGTTTTCAAAATTATAAATAATACTAATCTATTTTATTAAGTTGGCTGGCAAAAAATATACATATTGAATTAAAAGATTCATACTTCTTCTGCTAATAGAACAAATCTAGGTACTTTCTGCAAATTTTTAAGTTACCTAAACGAAAATGATTTAGGGAAAATAACATTTTGTTATTAAAACCTTATCTGTGCTTTGTGCAAAACAAATGAGATAAAATTGTTTATTTAATTAAGGTTATGCTGCAAAACCTTTTAACACATAGATTGTTACTTTTCCCCTTTCCTTTCTCGGGACAACACAAAATGTTCAACCATTTTTATTATTACAGTATTCTTTTTTTTTTAGTTATTTATTATTTATCTAAGTTGTTTATGTTTGTACATTTATTTTCATTCAAAACTTGATTATTTTGTTAGTGAATTTACTTCAATTTTGTATTGTAGGTAATTGTTACTTAATATTAAAAACATTTTTTTTGGTTATTTTTTTATTTTAACGATATTAGTTTTTTCTTTTGACAAATAATTGATTAAACAAACATAAATTTAATTAGAAAAAAAAAACGCCTCAACATAATGTTCATTGAAGATTGTAAAATTCCCAGACATATTTACTAATGACAATGACACACTTATTAAGCCAGATGTGCACTCAATAATGAATCCATTATATTCATTATAACTATTATAAGTGTGTGCTTAAAACCCACTAACACTCGTCAATCTGTCATCTGGACTTAGAGAAATTATTTAAGATATTTTGAACTTTGATGCTTTGAAATAAAGTTCAAAATTGTATGACTCGAGTCATTTGGTTTAAAAAAATATGCACCCATATTAGCATCGTTCGTTGTACATTCATTGTATATTTTATGAAATTCTAGTAAAGGACATTATGTACAGTCAGCAACAAAAGTATGTTACCCTATCTACCGTAATTGTAAAAGAGATTTATGAATGAAAACTTGCCAATTACCTTGTTCTTCTTTGCAACACATTAATTATTAAAAAGTAGAGGATAGGTACTTATTTTGAAGACCTATTGTAATTTTGGGTAGCCCATGAATAGAGGTTCAAATTTTATCTGTCCCTCCAAATAAAACCAACCAAGTACCTACCTAGATATAAGCAATAATAATAGAAGATTCTAGCACGACACATTTTTGTTGATTAGATAACCACTATTAAGCAGGTAAAAAACATTAAAATGTTAGATATAACTAATTAAATAAAGAAAACCATGTAAACAAACATAGTGTTTAACTAATAACCATCTAGTTAAAACACTGAGAGCTCGTAGGTATTTTATGATCAAAAAATGCTGAGATAGGTATGAATATCTTACGAGGATGACGTCATTTCGCCAATTCCGTTTAGTGTGACCTTTATAGAGCCAACGAACTAAGGTGTATTACCTAGATTGCAAAGTACAAAGACTTGAAGCTACGGAAGGTAACTCGTTATTATCTGGTTTCTACAATTTATGTACTATCGTGGACACAGGCGCCTGACCATTTTTCGACCTTATTGCCTAAAAAATAAGGTCGAAAAGTGGTCAGGCGCCTGTGTTCTCGATAGTACCATCGAAGAAGTTCATATCTAACCACCGTAAGGACTATTCTCGCTTGCAGCACTCGGTGGCTATAGAACTGGGCCGGTAACAGTTGTGGTCATCGAGTTCACGGGATTTTGTTTTAAAACTGGTTAGATATGAACTTCTGTGATGGTACGTGAGGTAGGAACTGCAGGAACAATAAACGTTGGCCATAGCACAACCGACTGTAATATTGTTTAGTATGTATTCAATGACTCAAGTTGAATAATGAATTGTAAATGAAGCTTAATCAAATGAGTACCATTTTGAGATCGGTATTGGCAGCCGCCTGAGCCGCCCGGTCGAACGGCTCGTGTGCTGAAGATCCTTGGTTCCCCATCGTACGGCAAGTTCCCACGGAGCTATAATCTTCAAAACGAACTTCACTCACGGAACACAATTCACTAGATAATACTACATCCACGCACTTGATGTCGTCACTATTCACATTACGGCGAGCGTATTCGCAAACTAATATTTAACGGCTATTTCAACATTTCATTCAGTAACATTCCACACGTTGCCTAATGTAAGAGTATTTGTCCTCCTCTGATAAATGTTCTATCCGCACAGTAAGATAATAATTTCGACGAAGTTGAAACTCAACAAACATGGCAAAGCCCAGAATAAATAGTTTAGGTGTGCGGAATGCTGCAACCTTGTCGCTTGGCGCATAAAAACATTCGGTATTTACGCTGGAGCCTCATTAATCACTTACACAAAATTTGTTTTATTTAAGTAGGTATTAATTAAATACCTGTTGCATTTACAACTTCGCATGTTGTGAACTTTCAATTCGATCATCTAAGATGCGGTAGTGACTACAATACGAGTCGTGTGAATTCGTTAACAATAATTTTTAAAAACGGGGGTCAACTTTTCCCACAAACGATGAATAAACGCAGAGAGGCGCATTGAACCCGGTACCCGGTCGGCGCGGGGAGCGAGGTAAGGTAGGTAGCTGGGAACGACTGCCGATGCCAGCTGAACGTTATTTTTTCCCACAGCATTGTTCTTTGGACCGTAGCGAGTAACGATTAGAGAACTAATCCACTTTTTCTGAATTTGCACAAACACCTCCGTTTATAAACATAAACACACTCAACTTCATTTTGACTAACAACTAATTTAGGAATGTAGAAGGAATTTGGAAAAGAGGCGCGCGCGCCGCGCATTGAGCGACCAACTGTCGCACTGACGAGTGACTGCGGGTTGTACCGCGTGCGCCGTGAATCGCACAAAACCCTGCATCGGAGTCCCCGTCCCGTCCCATACCTCGCCCCGCAGACGACCGGTCCTTTGCATTGTCAAGATTGAAGACCGGTGAGATCATCGTGAATAGCCAGTCTTTAATTCGTACTCGATAATTCCATAATTCGTTCCATCAGGTCAATAAAATCATCAAGTTTCAAAATCGTAGCCTTGTCGAATCAATAAAGTTTTTATGTCATGCAACATTTTGGCAAGTGGATGTTGAATGTTTTATAATTGAATGAAATAATGCAAATCTTGGACTCATCTTGGTGTCGGGGGAGTGTTTGCCGTAACAACAGCTGGAACAAGCACGTGCGAGTGGGACCGGGACGGACGCAGGTGCAAAGCTAGCGAGCTCATTGTAAGCGTTCGAAATTGGAACATATGGCTCTTGAACGTCGAAACATTTGAGAGCTGCATGCGTCTGCCGTCTGCACCACTTATTTATAGCTGATCAAGCATCTGCAACAATGTGCTCGTTGTTTTATATTATGTTTTTTATTTGGAACAGATTTGTTTACATTTCCTAAATTAGGGCACTTCACACACGTTTTGTTACGAAATAGTAGTGTGTAGCTTTGTAGCCGAAGACTTCTACAACATATCAAAAACAGGAAAATATACGTTTGTTGGGAGCAATGTAGATAGGGCTATTGCGAAATCTGGCACTATTAAAACTGCATTTCGTGAACCGACTTTGATACAACGGCAGTGCCGACAAATCTCCAAGGATCCATTACGACAGCTAGATAAAAAAAAATCAATTTTAATACTGCACCAATATTCAAATTTTAGAACGGAGGATAAGGATATGATGCAACCTCTCAGGTGATTGGAAGTAAAAAGTGTTATCCTTCCTGACTCACACGCTGAGTCACTGCATGCCAATGACTGCACGGATTCGAGGTCCGACACTGAGGTTTCAGATTACACTCGTTATGATAATGATTATCAGCGTGAAAATCATAGTTCAGCGTCTGAGTGTCCAATGCAGTCACATAACATGACCCGTATTGTTAAAAAACAACACATCTTGATAGGCTATTTTTAATACAGGTAAATGAGTAACGTAATTTATCATAATATGCGTATATAAATGTATATAACAGATAAATAATTATAATCAAATGTATTCTATTTATGCGTTTTCCCTAAAATGGATTGTGCGGTTAGGTAACAAGTGTTAGCGATATGGGCAACAGGAAAACTATATCGTATCTGTATTCAGCTCCAGCTCCATAGCAACGATTTATTTGATTTGAACGTTGACTCAAACATTATTAGTTGGAACTAAGGTACAGGCGCTACAGTAGAATTTTTGACAAGATAAATCTATACAGAATAGGTACAGCTTAGATGTAGCATCGTCAATATTCGTAAAACCGATCACCATCTGAACTGACTGCGCCTACAAAATCATCAATCTTTATTACTGCTCTAGGACTTCTTCTTTTCGTGTGGTTAGTGACTAACCTGATGTCAGAGTTTTAAAGCCGCCCATGGGCATCTGACTTAGCTTCACATGCCGTCGAGAAATACCTCTCAGGCATGCCGGTTTCCTCACGATGTTTTCCTTCACCGTTTTTGAAGCAAGTGATAATTATACAATACGCACATGAATCCGAAAAATCAAAGGTGCGTGCCTTGGGATCGAACTCGAGATCTATGACTTTGCAGTCCGACGGACACACCACTAGGCTTTCACTACTATAAAATGATATAACTACTTTAGGTGAAAATGATCTCTACGCAAACGCAATAACTTTCCTAAATCCTACATTTCAGTTGAGTCGTACTGTACTGACCTACTAATTTAATTTTTACTAAGAAGAGCTTCAGTCTGTAGACCCAGACAACCTGCGCGGGAAATTACACACCTGATACAGCCTTGCTTTGGAGGATCGATAGGTATCTATTTTTACTCGTTGATGGTTTCAAGTTCAAATTTTAAAATAAATTTTACCAAAGCCGCCTAGCGTGTTGAAAGCGACCGTCAATGTTGACATTTTGCATAGCTTTCACTACTGTTTAAACATTCAATTAGCGGGTAAGTTTTTAGATGGATACTTTCTCAAGAAACATCAAATTATAATTAACTTCCAATCAAAGCCAGTAGTAGCCAAGCAGTAGAACAAAGTAAACAACAAAACACAACAATAAAAACTAGGAAGTGAATAGAATTGCAATAAGAACAAGGAAAAGTTGAAGACAAAGCCAAGTCATTTTGCAGACGATTTTTGATTGTTTACGGTCATACAACGTTACATAGAACAAAGAAATTCGCAGCACCTCGTCATAAAACCTATCAAATTATCGAAATTCTACCATGAAATCACTACAATGCAATCAAATCATGCCTTTGTTCAATAGGAACATCCATATCAAACGTAGGCTTATATTATCATTCAAAGAGTTACACATCATATTTATGTGTCATTCAACTCTAGACATTCTAGAGGAAACCCAGTAGGGTTTCCTCTAGAATGTCTAGAGTTAGAATAGGGTTAGTAAACCCTATTTGTAGTTGTTTACCTACTCTGATGCAATTACTGAGTTACATAATGTAGATATATAGGACCAACTTGTTAGCGCCATATCCTTTGAAGAGGACATACCTACCTACCTACCATACAAGTAACAAATCAATACCGTTTATTGTGCAAATAAATACGAATTTGTATGATAAATCATATCTGTTAATGTGAGAATTGAAAAGCAAACAGTACTAAACTGCTACACGCTTGTCGTAACTTAGAACCTGTAAAAAGCAGTGCAGAGGACACTGACATTGTTCCGGCACCAGCAACCGTAAAATTACCAGCACGATCATTGTCTATTCGGCAATAATTTCCGCCAACAGTACCGTCCTATTCAATCTGAGTACCGTTACTTGACACTTAGGTATCTACTCCATCATAGTTCACAACACAATAACCTTAATTTTAGGAGAGGTTGAACTCTGCAACAATTTGAACAGCAATTCTACATTTATATCAAAATTGCTGTGTTCTGGCGTGGCGTTTGATGTAATCTATTTTGCGCCAGTTAAAATACTCCTGTAAAGTACTCACACAACGCAAACAAATAAATAAGAATTGACGTTAATAGCGCACAATGAACAATCAGTGCCAATAAACTACTACTTCTAGATTTTTATGTGCGCAAACAACAATGATACTGAAGACACATAAATTGATATTTTAGCAATCGCTGCATCAGAAGAGTCCACGAGGTCATCATCATTCATCAGCATGCATTACATTGCGAGCCGGTATTCAGTATAGCCAAAGACGTTAGAATTATTATCTATGTCTTATGATAATTTGATAATTCCAATTTTCGCGAAAACACGGATAATTAGAAAATGGTGAACAGAATATATAAAATCCCAGACGACTTTTCCCATACATGTCCCGGAAACGAGAAGTAGACGCATGATAATAAGAGCTATGGGAAATATTTAGCCCTTAGGGCACTTTAAAAAAACAGAGGTCAATATTTAGCTAAAACACACCCCAACTGAAAATGCATCTACTAACCACTAATAACTGGACGAAAGACTAAACTACCACAATGTTCACAAATTCACAATGGGGATTTTCCTTCGCCCCTTTGATCTTTTCATGAAATAACGGAAGGCATTGTGGCGGCATCTACATCGCCACATGCGAACTACATATCAAAGACCAGACGTCACACAAAACCCTGACGTCACGTCAGTCAAATCCTGCATCGCACAATTAGTTTATCGCGTGAACGACATATAAGACTACCCGACATCAATCGTAGGGCAGTTGCCCGCCAGACACAACACCCGTCTGTCGGAGGATCCTCCCTTTTCTATGGGGGATGACTGAACTTTACACCCTGTTCCTCATACCTCTAAAACATCTAGAAATGAAAAGCAGCGAATTTGAAACGAAGTAGGTACATATCTTCCTAGCAACGCACTATTAACATAGCCACAATAGCTATAGCGACAATATTTTATTTTATAAATAAAAAAATAAAAAAAGACTTGGACGTATAGAGCTTCAAGGTGAGCCATATTGGATTGGGTTTGACGGGCAACTTTGAAGCCGTTAAGGACAAGATTTTGACTAACAAAATTAAAACATGGACTATAAGGTACTATCACTAAGATATTGCGAAAACACGGATAATAAGAAAATGGTGAAAACGTTTCGTCATATTGAACTGGGTGGGTGGGTGTAGGTTAGAACTGTGACCAAACGCGCTACTTCCAAGTTGCTCGCAGAAATATTTTCACCATTTTCTAATTATTAGTGTTTTCGCAATTTCCCCATGTTTTTCGCGAAAATTCGAATTATCAAATCATCCTACGACATCTACACTATACACGACACTGAAGCTCTAGAAGTCTAGAAGATTACTTAATCTAAAATCTGTTCAATTGGTTGGAGTAGGTTTGTGAAATCTTTCCGTTCGGTTACATTTCTAATACTTCTATGGAGATACTTCCTTCAGCGGGAAATAAAGTAATGTATCCAATACTATGGAAGAATCCGTAGATTGATTTGAATTCTTTACAATAATTCTAGAGATTTACGGAATATATTCGGTCCTTTTGGTATTTGATACGCTTTTACCATATTGGATCAAGTTGCGTGGGAAACTCTATGAAGATGCTATATCCGCTTACACTTTTTAGTATCGGTTGATGCACAATATCCACATGATGCTCGTATGAAATTCCTGTAATGCCAGCGATGCTGGGAGAGCAGCGCAATATTACAACATTGGTCCTAGAACAGATCCCTGTGGTACGCCTTCCTCAATGCCGAAAAAAAATGTTTGCTCGGTTAATAAACCAGGCATATAAGTAATTATAAAGGCCCCTTTTTCAGTAGTATCATTTTATAAGCCGCAACAAAATGTTAAGTTTAGAAGGCAAAGTAATTTGCAACATTTTGTTACAGGCTTATTTGGTATCCTAAAACACTTTTGAAAACAGCCTGTTTTTTAAGCAATTTGTCAAGGGAATATATATGTTCACATTCGAAAGTTACCCAGGGGCCAGGGCCCAGGATATATAAAATACCAGAAAGACTTTTCCCTTAAATGTCTCGTAAATGGGCCCAAATCCGGGACAACTAGATGCATGATAATAAGAACTGTGTGAAATATTTGGCCCCGAGGGCACTCTTTAAAAACGAAGGTCATTATTTAGCTAAAACACACTCCGATAAAAAATGCATCTACTAACCACTAATAACTGGACGAAAGACTCTAAACTACCACAATGTTCACAAATTCGCAATGAGGATTTTCCTTCGCCCCTTTGACCTTTTCAAGAAATAACAGAATACATCTAGGCATGAAAAACAGCGAATCTAACACGAAGTAGGTACATATCTTACTAGCAACGCACTATTAACATAGCAACTATAGCTATAGCGACGTTAAATTTATTTTTTATTTAAAAAACAAAAAAAGACTTGGACGTTTATAGCTTCAAGGTGAGCCATATTGGATCGGGTTTGACGGGCAACTATGAAGCCGTTAATTAAGGACAAAATTTTGACTAACAAAATTAAAACTAGGACTATTAGGTACTCTGGTATTCTACTCTTTAACTAGACGTTAAAGAATATCATCAACGCATGCACATAAACTGTTTCTGAACCTTAAATACGAATTAGGAACGCTTCTTTTCATACCCAAATATTAAACAACGGTGTATTTGAAAATGGCGATGTCTATATTTGTAAGAAGCAATATATTTTTTAATATAACGGACATAATGCTATCTCTGACCAAGGTTGTGAATAGAAATGCTAGGTGCATACAAAGTCGGGTCATCTTGGTCTACTTGCGCTGTATCTTCAATTCCTATAGCATTGTGATCACGTTTGTAACACAGCGGATGTCACGACCATGTGACTTGTTTGCAAATGTGGTCTTCTGAGGCTTTGCAGCAAACAGTGTGTGAGCGTCTTTGCGATTGAACGGATATTTTCGTGATAGCCCGCTATTAATTCTGTTCAAGCAACGTTAAATATTTGATCATTGTTTAATTCTCCGTAATCATACGTAACTACTGTTGGACAATCAAAGTTTTACTTTAACAAACGTCACTATAAAGCTTTTATATATGTTCCGTTCTTGCAAGTGGAATCTAGAGTGAAACCAACATTGCCTAGTGTATTTGTGGAGCGAATTAGAAATTGACTGTCAAAACGGCGCAATACGGAGACGAGGCAATGACCGCATGGACAATGTTTAGTTGGCGAAGATTATACAACGGCAAGGTGGCAGACTGTGGGGAAGAGAGTTGCATAGAGCTGCCAGCAGACACCAGGCAGCTGGTGTACAACGTTTATGTGTACTTTAGCAGACGCCCCGGGAGGAGTGCCAAAGCGGCGCTTACCAAAACTGCAAGCGCGACCATGATACCCAGAGACATAGTCGCCGAAATCGTAAGAGATAAATACAGAAAATGAAGATATCATCATGTACAGATTAATTGGAATTTAAATATCATGCAATATGTGAACAAAGACGTTATTGATACATCAACGATATGAGCCATTGGCGTTAGAGACATCTTGCTGTTTAATTAGAAACTGACTTCGTGTTGCATTGCAAGTAATTAACCTACTTTTTTCATGTGAATTTTGTGTTTTTGTAGTCTCTCTGGGTATTATTTACCAAACAAAGCTAGTCTACAGATAGACTAGGTTTGTTAATCTCTCTCAAAATACAGTGTATCAGATGAATATACTGCTGTACTGTATTTTTCTCCTAGTCAGTTCAATGCAAAGCTAATAAGTATATGAAGCATTAGTGAATAAGAACGTCGTGATTGTTTGCGCTTTTGCAGACAATTAAACAGAACAATTGACAGTTACGGTTGAATTATAATATGCTAAAAAAAAAACATTTTAAAAGCATATCTGTATAAACTAGCATGTCATGTTTGATGTTTGTTTCTTGTAATGGTCCTCTTTAGGATCGAATAACATTTTACAATATGTAAATAAGTCTTAACGCTCTAATTGGTTTACGTATTATTGTTTAGTTTGTAATATGTTTACAAGAAATATTTAAATAGAACCACAACTGTTTATAATTATGGAATGATATAAGCCGCCTGACCCGCGGCAAAAACCAATAAGTAGGTGTTTCGTGTTTTGTCTTCCGATGGTGGAGTCAAAAGCGATTAAAGACAATTTTTTGACGAGGATGGGCAGTTGTGATCAATGTTCAGGAGGATGTCTTACTGTGCGTTTGCACTGGCGAAACGTCGCAACAAAACAAGTTGAAATCTCTAGTTCATGTCAAAAATTTTACGGAACATTGACATTCCACAGTTAGAGCCGCCGGGCCTAGCTGTGGAAACATTCATATTAAGGTCTGTTAGAGATTTCGAGGAAGTCTATGTTATTCTACCGGTTGACATAATTATAACTTGTAGTTTTCACGTGGATAAGGGTTTAGTATAAGACATACCATGTATAAAATTGTCCTTGAAAGAGAACGTAAACCAAAAAAAAATATTATTTCGCTAAGATTATCAGAGTGTAACGATCTCATTAAGTAATATCGTGTGAATTCATTAAAAATAATAGACTTCTGTCTGAAAAAATTATTATGTGTATGTAAGGTGTAACAAAGTAAAGAATTTTGAATATACGAGTAAATTGTTCTTTTAATTGAATGCAATGAAATAATTAACACTATTATTAAGTACTTCAGATAAACGTGAACAGTCACTTAATGTTATTCTGATTTTGTAAACAAACGCAGAAGCTAAATATAATACTACTAGTAATTGGGTACTTACGATCAAAATTGAAGATCTTAACGATGAGAATCACTTAATATATATAACAGCCACACATCAAAACACTTGGGAGAACTGAACGGAACTGAACTCTCGACTTTGTCACAGAGAGAAACAAAAAAAAAAGTTGTTATGATGTAGGTACACAAAAAGTCTAGCGTAGTAGGTAGGTATATTTTCCACCTTCCAACAACGTTGACGGTTCACACTTGTGAGTTGAAGACCAAACTAAAATTAATAATTATATACTGAGGTGCCAAGTTCCGAGACGTAACACCAGCACTGCACTAATTACTACACTGCACTATTTCAGGCGAGCGGGCACGTGAACAGTGTAGCTAGTAGACTGATTCATAGCGATCGACGCCACTGACTAAATGTGGCTGAAACTTTCAACACTTCAACACCACAGAAATTGCCGAAGGTCGCGAATCTATCCGATAAACATAGGTGTCTGTCGGCTGAGAAACCCATTCATTACTGTCTTGAATAAATTACAAACATTAAACAAATTTTACGGGCTGCGTTGTTTCAGGATAATGTATTCAGGGGCCCAAATAGTTTTAACTGTTAAAACCTAAGACAAACTGTTGTTGGTTTGATTTGGATGTAAGCGTGGGTGGCGGTGGCACAGCTGTTGGCGGTTTGTTACTTTGCTAGTTCAATGTTTACCCACTGTTTGAATCTCCTAAATATGGGAATTTAGAAGAAAATTTTGGCCTTCTCTTCTTTCGTAACGAAACAGCCCGTCAGCAAGGTGGTTGCAAGCATGATTGCCTGTGATGCACCGTGCACCAAACGTGTCTATCATACATTTTATTTCGTTTAAATATCGCCTTGTTGTTGTATTGAATTCGGGACGTTGCGAAAAAAGCCCTTAATGTTGTAAATTGTGTGACTTTGAAAAATAATATAAATGAAAGATTATAATCCCGATTAATTAGCAGGTTCGCTGGTTCATCAACCGCTCGTTCGCTTATTATGCATAAGTAAACCCAAATATTCTTTGAGTCATAAGCGGAAAACGAAATTTCAAGGAAACTGAAAGAGAACACGACAAAGTGGTCAAAACAGATTTGTTGATTTGAAAATAATGTAAAATGTATAATAATTATGACATCTGAATCAAGTTCGGTGAATTCTGCGAATCATAAAGAGTAACATACGTCATGATATCAACAGTTATCTTCTCAACAAACAAACTGATATCAGAAACAGCAAATATGTTAATTTGTGAAAATGTTTGTGCATGAAATTAATGTAATCATTACACTTTCTTTGATTAACGATTATATCGTGCACCTACACATTGATTGCAAAATTACCTGCGCTGAATCCCTTCACTTTTATGTAGGCAGAGTATTGCTATGACTAACCGCGTATTCACCCATGTGTATTAAAGTAGGTAGTCTAGTTGCACAACATCTTGTGTTTTGATGAATAAAATCTCTTTATATTAACATCTGCCTGAAGTCAGACCGCTAACAAGTCGGATTTTACTCTAGTGCTCGTCCTTGATATTTAAATTCTTGAAGGGCTGAATAAGAAACGTTATTGCGCCAAGAACTGTTAAATTTATTCTCAGTTGTTTGCTAAATCATAACAATATCTATTTCTATATATACCTACTCGTATTTAGTTAGCCGGCGGTGAAGCCGTGTTTTTTCGCTAGATCTTTTCAATGCATGTTTCTGTTGTGTTTTATCTACACATCTAATTGAAAAATGATGACTTTTAATTGATTGAAAATAGGTAATTATCTCAGTTCGCCTGAACTGGAGAGGACACTTATTTGTGTCAATAGGCTGATTGTAAAATCTATTTGCAGTGGGTGGGCGATCGTTCCGAGGCGCCGCCGATCGTTACTCAAGGTGATATTCAACTGTTTTATGTTTTTTACACATACATTTTTCTTTGACGGCTTGTGTACCCACTGCGCGATTCTTTTTCACGTTACGTCCGTTTATGAAATACATAATACTGTGTTATTGCGGAGAGTATAGGTACCATTGTATACTGAGTTTAATAGCTGGTTTCTGATAGGTTGTGGGTTGCCCTTTCTAGCTTATTACCTATGTAATGTTAAATGTTGGCTTTCAGTCAGACTAGTTGGGGGTGAATATGAGAATATTAAACGAAGAAAATGTGATATGGCATCTTCCCATTTGCAACTTCGTATTAAATCAAGTGGAGATGCTGGTATCACTACTTAATATGTCTTCTGAATACGTACCTACCTATACGTATAAGACATGGCATGAATATTTCTGAATATTAGGAATGCCTCTGACGAGTGTCTTGGGTATACATAGACGGCTTAGCATATTCTGCGAGCTACGGAAGAATTGTTGGTCCAAGAATGTATAACTGCGGCAATTTCTTTTTGCCCTTTAGAGACAGATCGATTCGCGCAGATCCCTTTGTTGAGAGATGTGCTCCTCATCAATATAGATTATTCTGTTTATTTCTGTATTCTGATTGCTGAGGAAACATTGTTACGAATCAAAACTAGTATAGATTGTTTGGTAGGTATAGGTTTCACATACTGTTGATAATTCTTCGTATTCAGTCCACGTTTCAGCGTAAATATTTTAGTGGTCGTTATTTATCGAGTTTTTGTCGAGACGTTCGTTACGATTAGGTAAGACCTAGTTTTGTGGAAATGAACTTGTTTCACGGAGTGTCTGATATTTTTAAATTGAAGGTGACATACCGACTTTTACAATGCTGATCGTTGCCCTTCAGACCTCGATATTTCCTGTTACCTACAGCTTAACCACTTTGCGTAGTAATAATAAACGGATATAATTAGTAAACGGAGCCAACTAACCAGTAACCATCTTACATTTTCATGCTAGAGTTGTCCGATTAATTAGATGTACCCATGATGTACCGTATCGTATAGGAATAGACGGCCCAGTTTACATTTACGAAAAAGAGTTACTTTATAGTACAAGTCAGCATTGGACCTAGCGAAGTCCTTGACTTTGACATAGGCGTCAAAATATTGGCTGCTTTCGTGAAACATTTTAAAATCATGCCAAAGTCTTTTCAATCACATAAGTAGGTTGATTTGATTTATCTATAAGTATAAATATTTTCGAAAATATGAGAGCAATAGAAAATATTGCACGCCTACGCGCCTAACAACCCTATTTACATAATAGTCGTTAACGATGTGTTATTCTGGAACTGATGAGTATTTTACGTCTCCCGCTCAATACGTTCTGTTCTAGTCTAGTCAATAACGTATTATTTGGTTCTAGTGACGTTCCAGTTCACGCGACAGGACGACTCGCCTACATAAAGTACCTAGACATAAATGAGTATATTTGGCGTTAGTAAATAACATATGCGTACTACTTACTCTAGAGTTTGTATATTCAGTATGTAAAACGGCGAGAGAGCGGATATTATAGCACTAATTGAAAGTTTCCTATTTATTGCAGTTGCATGTAATTAATTAAGCAAATGGGAGTCTCACTAGTTTAGAGAATTTTTATATGTGATTAGAGAACTCGTGGATGAAATATATAACTGTGCCCTAATTGCATCAATTATTACTTGTAATATTCCAGTTTATAACTGAAATGGAATACTGAATAAATATGAGTTATTAAAAATAGGAAAACAGCATTACTTAAAAAAAATGCCTACTTAATTCCTCTCATTTGTTCATTAGTAGGTATGCAAAATGTTAAATAGTATGACCAATTTCTTATTTATCTTGATCAGAGCATAATATTTAAAATATGTGTTACTACATAGTTTTAATATTTTTACTTGGTGTGGGAACAAATAATTTACACTATCCATAAATTCAATGTTTGGTAGAGTACATATTGGCAAACGCAATCATAATGTAGGATTGCTTTAACACATTATTTAAAACAATGTATACAGTGCAAAGTGCTATGTTTTTGTGAAATAAATACTTTTTATTATTATTATTATTATTACATTACTACTTGAGAAAAATATAGATCTGAAATATATAGTGTTACAATTTTTTGCATAACATGGGATATTTAGGCATACTGCCAGACTGGCCCGTTGTTCATAAACTTATGCATTGGCTGCCATCCATTTTTGCAAGCATTAGTATTATGTTGTTGACAATAGTATGGATCAGCACAAAGGTACAAAACCTTAAAGTAGAAGTTTATATTTAGTTATGGGAGCATTTTATCTATTTATGTATCTATTGAAACATAATTTTCCTTAATTTTGTTTAGATCATACCTAGTAATATATTTTAAAACTATGTGTTGCCTGCGATCCAGGATAAAAATTTATATTTAATTCACCTACTAGCTGTTGCTCGCGACTTTGTCTCCATCCTGGATGAAAAGTAGCCTATGTGGCCCTCCAGGTCATGGTCTACTCATGTGCCAAATTTCATCCAAATCCATTCAGCCATTTTAGTGTGTAATATAACAAACAAACAAACTCACTGTCACATTTATAATATTAGTTAGGATGACAATAGTTTTGACAAGGAAAGATAATGAACAAATAACTGAGCTGTCTGCCTGAATTCTTTTTTTAGCAATTATTATTACTGTAAACAGTATTCAATTAAATTTACTGCAGCATTATGTTGTGAAATGTACTTATGTATATGTATAAAATTTTACACAGCAACACAATTATAAATAAAAATTCATTAAATAAAACGCATTAAAGCCCACAATATCAGAGATTACAGATAAAGTTATCACTGTTTATAGTTGCTATGGAACAGTTAAATTGTTAACCTTTAATGCTCCTTCTGCAATGATTTAATGAATGAATATTTACAAATATTGTCTTAAAATAATACATTTGTTTATAAAATATTGTTACTTCTACTCATTAAAAAAGAAAAACGTTTTGATAGGCAAATAAAGTCCAACAAGAATCCAATTAGATTTCACCTGCGCCTAAGTTATCCATAATAATTACTGTTTTAATCAATTAAAGAATTCAATAAATCATGGTTGCAATAAACAGCACTAAAGTGTGACCTGTAATTGATACCGCGCGCTACAGGCGGATATCTTGATAGATATGATAACTCGTTACTATTAATATGTATACCTATATGGGTTCTACTTACTTACCTATCATAAAATGTAGACGATGTGGTGTATCCTTCACAGCTGGCGCATTATATATGATTTATAATTACGTCTTTAATCTATGCTACTAATTATTTTTGTAAGCCTTCTTTCATAAAAAAACACTAGGCAAGCGATAAGCTTTCTAAAATATCTAAAACTTATCTCTCACGTTTAGAGATAGATATTTCACTAAGACGATCAGAACTGATTTTATTATAAAAACTTGAACTAAATCCAGACGTATTCAGCTTTTGAATGACACAGGGCTTTAAGATTTTTTTTGGATTTTGGCTTGACTGAAATAAAAGAGATGTCAGCCAACCAACCAACAGCCCTTTCTTGATTTCAGCCGAGTTATGTTTAAGAAATATTCTTTCTAAAATGACAGCAGAATAGAATATCACAAAAACAATGGGAGTAAACGAGATAGACGCAGTTTCATGTTAAAATTATAACATGAATTCGTATGGAACGAATCCCAGTGACGTCAATGTTCCAGTCAAATTGACATTTTATTGATAATAAAAAAGTAGGCAAGCACGAGTATCGCAGTTTTGTGAAATCAATGTTTATAAAAAACCGGTAAATGTAATCTTGGTATAAGTTGTTTGCGAAAGGAAGGCGAAAGCTTTACATTTTGCACTTATTTTGCATTTAAAAATAATTGATTTTGACTTGTGGGTCAGACAGAGTACTGAGGAGCCAGGCAGAAGCAGACGGACCTTTAATTAAAGCTATAAGATTTTAAGTCTATGAGACAAACACACTTGAGGGATATGGGGCTATATAACAAAATATGACACAACAGCCTTTCTATACGTACATAATTTATTATTTAATCTGACTCCGACTTAATTGGGCACTTATATTATAGACTAGTGTCGTTAGGTACAAGGACCGACACAATCTTTTGTGCGGTTTTTGATTGACCCGTGCTTCTCGTGTCACGATGGTGGAGATTATGTTTTTTTTTTAATAATTATATTAAATCTCACCTATAAATTGTCAAATATTTTTTGTTTGTGGATGTAGGTAATAGCACCTAATAACTTTTTTGTATTCTGGAATGAATAGGTACACACGGCTACACATCAAGCTATACATTTCCAGTATAAGCTGACCTCGCATTGTACGGAAATCCTATACAATGCTAGATCAGCATAAACTGGAAATGTATAGCTTGATGTGTAGCCGTGTGTACACACGGCTACACATCAAGCTATACATTTCCAGTATAAACTGACCTCGCATTAGACGGAAATCTTATACAATGCGAGATCAGCATAAACTGGAAAAGTATATCTTGATGTGTAGCCGTGTGTACTACAAAAGTTATTTCGTGCTATTAAAATTATTATTGACAAGAGCTACCAAAACCTACGCGCTCAGCGGGTAAAAGCAAAAGCAAAAGACTAGCGCGCGATTATGAGATTGGTCGCGTGCATTATTATTATTTATTTATATTTCAGACAAAATGATCCATTTTGTTAGTAAAATACATTGATGTAAATCAATCAATGGTAAAATATTGTGTGATAAATTAATTATGTCACTCACTGTCACTTTTTGTTTTGATAACCAGAAAGCGCCCTCTGTCGGCGCGTCCACGCGTTTAGGTTCACATAACAAAAACTTCGAACGGTCGCGAGTGTATTTGCGCGGGGCGATATAGGACGCGGGGTTACGCTTGGTAAGTACATACGCATACCGACGAGTAATCGCTCGTCGCCGTTGCGTACTCGCTGCTCGTTGGTTGCCACCTCGTTTTCAGTTGCTAGCTCTACTTGCTGCCATGGGCGGTGCAGTGGTGTGCGTGGAGTGCGTATAGGCGAGCTTTTGGATAATGATTAAAAAACATGATTTTCTCCATTACACACTGGACTGATACTTGGGATGGGGGTCAATGTGGTAATAACTAGCCAATGACTTCAAAAACCCCTCAAATGTTTTTATCGGTCTTTGGTCCTTATAACTAGATAGTAGATTTACTTCTCTCTGCAGTGCTACCAGGAAAGGCTTAAAAGACTTTGCTTCAAAATACCTAAAACACATATCATTTAAAAAAATTGTGTCAAAATGTCAAATGCATAGTCTGTGGTCAAATGCAGTTTGAGGTTATTTTATTGTTGTTCTGTTCATATAATACGTATTTTGTTCATATTTTCCAATTTCAATCATTCTGAATTGAAGACAATAAACCTTGCACTATGGACACAGTAGTGAAAAGTTTGCTTGATGAGGAAGCAGAGGAAGAAAAAAAGGTTATTATATTTGTAATAAAAAGAAAAAATCTTTTTCGTTTTTAGTTTGTTTTCAATGAATAATAAGTTACTCTTTCATTCCAAATTCCTTTTTTTAAGAATATTTAATGTTGCGCAGTTGTAAACATTATTACTAGGTAATACGTAATAATCCCTATAATCATTTTGTGTAAATGATCAATCCACCTTTTCTCTAATTGCAGGGATTAGTAATATTTGGTAGGGATGTATCCAAAATACCGTGCTTCAGAGAAAGTTTTCTATATGGAATTACAACCGGTGTGGGTGTTGGTTTAGCTGCATTCATAAAAACATCTCGTCCCATGTTATCTCAGCACATAGGAGTGGGAACATTTTCAATGACCACCATGGTATATTGGTGTTATTGTAGATATGCATGGTCTAGACAACGATTTGATGCACAACTTCTACAAGATGCGTTAAAAGATAAAATTCTTTATGAAGGTACTATGGCTGAGAAAGAACTTGAACAGAAAGGTGTGTTGAAATCGGCTTAAAAGTAAAATAATAAGAATCCATAATGCTTTTCTAATGTGTTACATTATAAATAAATATTTTCGTTTCACAATATAAGAAACAGGTTTTGCAGCACTCATTATAATTGCATTTGCGACAACATCTAGCAATTAATGCTGACTGCTCACAATTTATTTATCTTTTTGTATTAATGTTTTATCAAAAGAAATCAATAAAACACAACAATAGATTTAATATTTTACTGTAAACAAAGAGGGCTCACACAGAAATAAAAATACAAAACCATTATGAACCAAGTTCTAATATTATATTACATTAGCAAGTTTGACTTTTTATACCAAATCATAAGGATTTAATCACAAAGTCAAAGCTGCGAAAACTCAAATATGTATAAAATACAAGTTTTTACATCCTGTAAATTAGATTAAAATCTGTCACATAATTCAAATAATTTATGGAAGTAATTATAATGATTAAATACTTAATAGCTCTGTACAATTACATGTTTTAATTAATTAAGTAGGCTGTTTTTAAGATAAGTTTGAACTTGGTATGAAACTACTGTAATCATGCTAATCAGTTGTCTTAATGATAACATGAACTAAAGAAGCAGATATGCTTATGTGTAAATTGTGTAAAAGTATTGAAATGTATTTTTAGATGTTAGTGTAGAGAATAAAATGTTTTTATTACAAGTCCTTAATGTTTTTATTTTTACCTGTACGTTTTATTATATTCAAGACGTTTTACTATTACGTCCCGGACGCCTAGGCGGACAATGAACCAATGATACGGACGACTACGTCCGCGTGAAATTTCTTGGTCCTTCGCATCGCCCCCCTGCGCTGTAAGCCGTCGCCACGTCTTTTTTTTTTGGGACTTTTGGGATTTTATCGCGCACTGTATTTTCAACTCTCAGTGTTGAGCCGAGCGTTGAGAATCCAACGCGCTGGTACGCAAGCTCGTCTCAGGGCGTTGAAAAAACACTGTTGGGTTTTCATCTGCGCTAAGAGCGTTCAAATTCCAGTTCACGAAAAAGATCGCCCGTGTGTACCAGGGCTTACTTCGTTTTTCGCTTAGCGTTCTTTCTAACTTTTTACTTTTTGCTCGGCTCCTAAGGGACATAGCGTCATGATAATCAACCTTGATTATGAAACTATTAAGTTGGTTAAGGATTATAATATAATAATAATAACCCCACTGCCGTATCTCTACGTTGACGTCGTGGTGGGGCTTGCGCGCTCCAAACTCTGGGTCTGTGCCGGTAGAGTTTACTCTGCCGGAACAGGTCTAGGATGAGGGACCAGACACAATCGGGGTCAGATACAGAAACCCGCAGGGCAGCATGTGGCGAGCTGTTGGGCAGTAGCGACCCCACGGACCTTATCTCCCGGGAGAAATCTTGTTCCTCATCTCTGGTTTGCCTTTATTGGCCGACTGGAGTGAACAATGACGAGGAACTGAGCTCCCACCTCATTCTTGCCTTAATTGGCCGACTTGAGTGGAGATTCGCAAGAGCAAACGTGCTCGGAGGAAGGAAGTATTCCAGTAAGTGCTCGTAGGGCCATATTAGATCGAAAAAGCTTAAAATGCGTGCTTCCTTCAATTCCCTCTAATTTTTCTCGTCTTACAAAATATCCTCATAGAACATTAAGTCTGCTTATTCCGCACACATTCTTAATTATCAAGCGCGAAGTGTTAACAAAATAAATTGTTTTGGAAAGTAGGTATAATGTAATTAACAAAATAACTGGTTTCTAATGCATTTGTTTTAAGAAATAGATACCTACCTACCCATAAAAAAAATCTGTGCATATAATTCTTGTACTTGAACAATGAATTAGCTAATGAACTAAATACAATGGTTAAGAACTGTAGTTTTGTATTTTAGTAGGTTCGCTGTTCGCTTCAGTATAGACGCGACATCGGCGGCAGTGACACGAGAGAGACGCGTTCTATCGGACGCAGTTCGTCAGTACCTAATAAATAAAAAACCGGTTTCTAATCAAAGCAATTCAAAATCATACAAATGGATTCGATAAACAGTTTGATACCTGAAGACGCGCAAAAAACGTTGGTTTTCTTCGTTAATGGCAAAAAGGTAAGTTATCTATCTGTTTTGTTTTACTTCGTTGCTTGCCGGTGTGATTTTTTTAAAATATGTAGCTAGGTACCTCCGAGTCATAGTCATTCTACGTCTAGGTCCGTTCTCGCTAGCCATGAAATTCTGTTTAAATCCTATCGATAGAAACATACTTTTTAATTTATATCATGATTATTGGATTGTAGGTACCTAGGTATTGTAGACAGACCTGTGACAGGTATTTATTCTGCGCCTGTGGTAAGATTAACCTACAATGTTATTATACATATATCTTATACCTACCTAGGTTTATGGTACCTACATAGTTGTAGCTATTTGTAGTATTAGGATAGTTTGTAGTTAGGTAGGTAACAGGAATTTGCATTGCCGTCTGCTTTGTGGCCAACATGTTTATTAGGTCTTATTTCATTCGTCAACTAATTTTAACTGTAACACTGGATGGATGGATATATACCTACTTACTTGATCTTTCCTTAACATAGGTACCTAACGTGTGAAGTTCCTCCATGCAAAATAAAAGTAAAGTAGGTAAGTATACCTGTACCTTCAGAGAGGTAGTTTGAATTTGGCATCCAAACTACTCCCAATCCGTTTCGTTTTGACAGTAAAAAAAAAAATCATTTCGTTATTTTATTACGTTATTGAGCAGACAATTTTTTCGAAATGATTACTGATGACTTCATATAAAAGCGTGCGTTACCTACCTATGCAGTATGCAGTTATAGAATTGTAGTGAACGTAACCTACTAGGTAGGTTAGGTACCTAGATAATTCTTTCACTACCTACTGAGTCTACTAACCATTGGCATTATTTCCTGCGTGTAGATTGTTTAGGTAGGTAGGTACTACTTCTACTTACATCTTTTTTTCTTAGGAATAATACGTAGAAGACTTGTGGGGCGTTCTTGGAGTTTTATTTATGTAATAACGATAACCCTTCAGCAAGTGTTACAAAATTATTTTGGGGTCGGTAACCTATCTCACCCTAATGCGATTGAATCCGCGTCGTGATAACCCGCGATATTAAAAGTACAATTTACAAGTACCTACCTTGTTACCTACTAGATAGGTACTGTAGTCTTCTTAGTAGTAGTAATAGTAATTAGTACTTACTTGACAATAATAGGCTACCTTTTTTACCTAAGTAGGTAGGTGCTTAGTACAAGTTTTTATTTTGAAATCTTTTCTATTTGAACAGTGATTACAATACCTACTGACTGGTAGATCCGTACAAGGTACAGACCATAGATATAAGAAAGAAGTATTATTTATATTTCTATGGTACAGACCATAGAAATATAATATCTATGGTACAGACAGACCTACATATACGGTGGTAGGGCCATCGACGCGAAAACTGACACCATGGATTCAGTATATGATTCTGAACCCCAATGCGTATAATTTTTTTGCCGGTTATTAAAAAAATAAACGGCTGTTCCATACATTTTGACCGCGGTAGGTAGGTATTACACTTTTCTATGAAACAGGTGTTTTTAGGGTTCCGTAGTAAACAAGGAACCCTTATAGTTTCGCTATGTCCGTCTGTCTGTCTGTCTGTCCGCGGCTTAGCTCAGAGACGGTTAGTACTAGAAAGCTGTAATTTGGCATATGTGTACATATTAATCATGCCGACAGAGTGGTAAAATAAAATCAAGAAAAAAAATATTGTTTAGGGTACCTCCCCTACACGTAAAGTGGGGATGTTTTTTTTTTCCTCATCTACCCCATGTTGTGGGGTATCGTTAGAAAAGTCTTTCAAAAATATTGTGAGTTTGTCTAAACCATTTTTGAATTCAGGGACCTGTTTGCGAAATATTAAGCTTTTAACTGATTTTTTTTTGTTAGGGTCAAGTCCCCCCCCCCATTCTAGCTAAATGGTTGTACTTGTACTTGTGAAAAAATTCACAGCAGTAGTATATATAACGAAATTAAAAGGAAAACTATCAGAGCTAAGTAGGCTCTACAGGTTAACGATTAATAATCGACCAACTTAAATTTGCGGTTTGAGAAATATGATCTCCCATACATTCCGTATGGGAGAACATGTTTTTCAAATACAGTGTTAAGTTTGTTCTTGGGATAAATTCATCCCAACTACGGAACCCTGCATTGTGCGTGGTCGACACGCACTTGGCCGGTTTTTTTTTTAATAACCGACGAAATATGTCATTCTAGGGGCGCGGGCGTTCAGAATTATGTACTGAATACATGGTATCAGTTTTCACGTCGATTTCCCTGCCACCCTATATATTCGTGCTTACATATTGCACGTTGTTACCTAGCTACCTAAGTACTTAGGTACCTACTTACATTTATTTAAGAAAAAATAAACATGCCCAACATATACAGACATAATTTTCAAGATAAGCACAATAAACATTTAAAACGGGGCATATGACACTGAATAAAATGGAATTTTGATCGATCCAAATAGTTACTCTGTCGTCGTACGTAGTCGTGTCGTCTCGTCGTACTGTCTGTGTCGTTACTCTGTCTGAACAAATACCTAACGCAATCATATCAAGTTTCAGTCCAGATCGAATAGCATAGCAGTGTTCCTACTAACGTCCGGGGTTTCACTCGTATGGGTAGTACCTAACTAGTAAGTAGGTTCTCTAGATACACTTACTTAGAATGAATAATAATTATCATACCTACCTAGATAGGTAGGTATCTATCTATCTACTTAATTTTTAAGGCTTTAGGTAGGTAATGTATTTTTGGCGGCTCACATCTGCGGTTGCGGATTTTTGGCGGCTCACATCCGCGGATGCGGATTTTTGGCGGCTCACATCAGCGGATGCGGATCTTAAGTTTTTTTTAAGGGATCCGTCAAGGCTGCAAGGCGAAATTTAAAATCTTACGTTTTTTGCATATTGCAGCGCTGTTTCTTTGTATATTGGTCATAAATTAAATTCGCAGTAGATAATTATAATAACATAATTAAGTACTAAAATATAATCATTTAGAAATCTATAGGAGTTCTCGAAATTTTATGTGTTTGATGGATATAAGAATATTTCGTGAAAATGTGACGATTTATATTGATGATTTTAACGATTATAATTTCCATTTTGTTGATTGGATTTTACCTTAGAGTGTGTTCTCTAAGGATTTTACTTATATTCACCCTTTTCGGCCCACATCTGCATACGCATGAGCTCCGAATAAATGCGGAAGCTCCGTAATTGCGGATGCGGATGTGAATATCCGCAACATTCCTGTTCTGTATGTCCCCAGTTTTGTCCTACCTACCTACATACATAGTACTTATAACAGTATTTACCAAAAAGCTAAAAAAAGAAAACTGTTGGTATATATCATTTTATATATATGAAATAATAAATTAAAGTAGGTACTTACTTTACAGTTTACAATAATGTTTCAGGTCATCGAGAAAAATCCAGATCCAGAATGGACACTGCTTTTTTACCTCCGCAAGAAACTTTTGCTTACTGGCACCAAATATGGATGCGGAGAGGGGGGCTGCGGTGCTTGCACGGTTATGATCTCTCAATATTTGAAGACTGAAAATCGGATCAAGTATCCTTTTCATTTTAATCACCATTAGATTGTTATTTTTGACCCATTATTCACAGCCCGGCTAGCTCAGTCGGTAGAGCATGAGACTCTTAATCTCAGGGTCGTGGGTTCGAGCCCCACGTTGGGCGCATCTTTTTGCCACTGGAATATTTTGTATTATTTGTTCGTTGTAGAGTTATTTTAGTTTTTGTATTTAAAACAAGTATTTAACTAGGATTTATGTTAGATAATGTATTTTCTTATTATTCTGATTCACTTTTTAAAAGTTTTTTTAATAGTGGTACCTAGTTGTCGATGCTACTGGTTCGTAAAAGTTTTTTTTGTCTCCAACCTCAGCGTAAAATTACCTACTTGATTTCAGTGTAAAATCTATGTCTGTCTGTATATGGTGTCCACACTCACTGTCTACCTAGCGCCGAAACTATGTAACTCGTACAAAAGGTTCGTTTAAAAAATAAGTGCGTGTCGAACCATGCAGTGTTCTCTCGAAAATGTTAGTTTGTACGCACATTATTGAAAGATTTACCATGTTATTTTAGGACCATATGTTATATTATAGGCTTTCCTGTACTTAATCTATGCGTAAAGAAACATGGGTGCCGATTCTCTTGTACACCAAACAAAACTAACTAAACTATCACTAAAATTCCTTACTTTTGGTTATGAGCATGGTATAATAATATTATTAGACCATGGCTATGAGAATCTTTCACTTTTGGTATGGGAAATATGAAAAAAATATTACCTACATGTTGAGTTTTAGTGGTTTACGGGTATTATATGCACCATTTTCGAGATATAAGCAAAATAAAAAATAAATAGAGTACTGTTTCTGCACTTGAAGTCGAGATGTTGGTGTGAATTTTAGTTCATGACAACTTATTTTATCCCACACCTTTTAAATCGCGATAAAAAATTGTCAGGTTTAGTCTGGTTTGGTTTTTTACAATCAAACTTTTAGATGAAAAACGTCAAATTCAGAATAGCAAAATTGCCATTTTCACTAAACTAAAAACTCAGTACTATCTAAGTGCTGTCAAACTAAAATATAGTTAAGTTGTGTCACTTTAGTCTATTTCAGAATGGGAAATCGTCGTTTGACAGGAATAAACTAAATTTTAGTTATTTTTAGTCTAGTTTAGAGGGATTTTTGACAAGAGAATCGGCACCATATTCCGTATTTTTCTTCTAAATTTTAGGTTCATTAGTTTCGGATAAGGAGGGGGGAAGTTTAATTATATTTCAAAATAATTTTTAAATTAAAAGAAAAGTTAAGATCCTCACAACAAGCCCTTTTATTTGATATGTCACACCGTACAGTTAGTTTTTTTAAATTTTCCAATTTTCCCTCGAAAAGTGACCCCTTAATTAAAATGTATTTATTTACGTGACACGTCCGTGTTTGAGTCACTTAAATATAATATTTGATATGTGTATTAAATTTCAACTAAATTGGTCCAGTAATTTCTGAGCAAATTGGCTGTGACAGACGGACAGCCAGCTAGCCAGACAGACAAACACACGAGTGATTCTATAAGGGTTCCTTTTTTTTTCTCTTGAGTTATGGAACCCTAAAAATCAATATAGCTCTCTTACTCGTACTTTACTAATAATATCCATAACTTTTATATTTTTGTACTAGGCACATTGCAGTAAATGCATGTCTGACGCCCGTTTGTGCCATGCATGGCTTAGCAGTCACGACCGTTGAAGGAATTGGCTCCACGCAAGAACGCCTACACCCGGTGCAGGAAAGGATAGCGAAGGCTCATGGATCACAGTGTGGCTTCTGCACACCTGGCATAGTAATGTCCATGTATGCATTACTAAGAAATAAACCCCAAGTAAACTTTACCGATATAGAAACGGCGTTACAGGGAAACCTTTGCAGATGTACTGGATACAGACCCATCATTGAGGGGTTCAAAACTTTTATAGAGGGATGGGAAAGAAATTATAGCCATGAAGGTGAAAAGAATTCCTGTTCAATGGGTGAAGATTGTTGTCGAAATAAGAAACTAAATAATAACAGCGATGAATTGTTTAATAAATCGTTGTTCAAACCATACGATCCAACACAAGAACCAATTTTTCCACCAGAGTTGAAGTTAGACAGTCATTATGCAGAGGAGTATTTATTTTTTCCCGGAGAAAATGTTACATGGGTTCGGCCACAAACACTTAACGATTTACTTCTTTTAAAATCCAACTGTCTTTCTTCTAAAATAATTGCTGGCAATAGTGAAATAGGGGTGGAAGTTAAATTTAAAAATAAAGTTTATCCAGTGTTGCTGTATCCGTCAATAATAACAGAAATGAACTTTTGCAAAGTCTCAACTGAAGGCATCATCATAGGCGCTACTACCACCCTAAGTGAATTATCGAGTTTTCTTCAAGAACAAATTAACGCAGATCCCGCGAAATCTAAAGTGTATCAAACAATAAATGAAATGCTGCATTGGTTTGCTGGGGATCAAATTCGGAATGTAGCATCACTCGTTGGAAATATTATAACAGCTAGTCCAATATCCGATTTAAATCCCATTTTAATGGCGTGTTCAGCTGTTTTGAATATTCATAGCAAGAACAAGGGAGAAAGAAAAGTTGTTATCGACGAAACATTTTTTAAAGGATACAGAAAGACTGTTCTTGAAGATGATGAAATCGTTGTTTCTGTCGTAATTCCGTTCTCTGAAACTATGCAGTATTTTAAAGCGTATAAACAAGCTCGACGAAAAGAAGACGATATTTCTATAGTAACGTCTGCCTTTAATGTTATATTTGATCCAGTTACCAATACAGTATTTCATGCAAGATTATGTTATGGTGGTATGGGACCCACTACAATTTATGCAAAAGCAACTTCACAGTTAATTCTTGGACATCGATGGGACCAAGAAATGTTAACTTTAGCATTTGAATCGTTAACAAATGAGTTGCAACTCGATATCTCAGTTCCTGGAGGAATGGCCGATTACCGCAAGTCACTATGTTTGAGTTTATTTTTTAGGTTTTATTTATATGTATTACAATTAAGCAGACCTAATGGTGTTAATAAAGTAAATGATGAAGATTTAAGTGGTGTCGAGGAAATACCAATAGATCAACCAAACAGCTCTCAGTGGTTCGAAATAAGAAACGAGAAACAAATAGATTCAGACGCTGTTGGCAGGCCGATAACTCATACGTCAGCTCTAAAGCAAGCAACCGGTGAAGCTATATATTGTGATGATACTCCTCCCGTAGCGGGAGAGCTGTATTTAAAACTTGTATTTAGCACAGAAGCACATGCAAAAATAAAATCTTTAGATGCTAGTAAAGCTTTGTTGCTACCAGGAGTGAAGGCATTTCTATCAGCTGCAGATTTAGATGAAGAATGCAATAAGATGGGCCCCATTATAAAAGATGAAGAAATATTTTGTAGTGAAATTGTAACTAGCCGGGCTTGTGTCATAGGAGCTATAGTAGCTACGTCAGAGAGTGTAGCAAGGAAAGGAAAAGACTTGGTGGTTGTTACTTACGAGCGTATAGAACCCGTAATTGTAACGCTGGAAGACGCAATTTCACATAGCTCATTTTTTTCTGGGTATCCTCGCATTCTCCGCAAAGGTGACGTGAATGAGGCATTCAATAATTCCAGTTACGTAAAAGAAGGATATGTACGAAATGGTGCCCAAGAACATTTTTATCTTGAAACCATATCTGCTTACGCCATTAGAAAAGAGGATGAACTGGAAATTGTAGCAACTACACAAAATCCAGAAGAAATAGCAGTAAGTTCTAACGATATTTACACGATCAAATGTGAAGTCAATGGAAGTAAAATACACTAGTAATGTCTTGTATAACTACTTTTTTCGTTGTTTCAGCACATAGCCTCAGAAGCACTTCGAATACCTAACCATAAAGTTGTTGCTAAAGTAAAGAGAGTTGGAGGCGGTTTTGGTGGCAAAGAAACGAGAGCTACCATATTAGCTATACCTGTCGCAGTAGCTGCTTATAAACTCAAGACAGCTGTTAGAGCTGTGTTAGACAGAGATGAAGATATGCAAGTTTCCGGGTACAGGCATCCTTGTTTGATTAAATATAAAGTAGGATTTACTGAAGAAGGAATAATAACTGGTGCAAAATTTGAGATATATGGAAACGCAGGAAACTCCATGGATATTTCTTGCGCGGTAAGAAAGCAGCTGTTAATAAAATCAATTACAGTAGTTTAGCCATACACGGTTTATCAGTTTTAGTCTTGTTTTGAAACTTAATTAATTTGTTAATTAAAGAATTATAATTTTATAAATTACAGATGATGGAAAGAGCGTTGGTGCACGTGGATAATTGCTACTTCATACCTAACGTCGAAGCGCATGGATATCTTTGCAAAACCAATATGCCTTCGAACACAGCATTCAGAGGTTTCGGGGCTCCAAAATCAATGATGGCTGCCGAAACTATGATGCGTCATATAGCCGAGACAACAGGAAAAAGCTATGAGCAGATAGTTGAAATAAACCTTTATCAGGAGGGCTCGTTGACTCATTTCAACCAGACGCTAACGTATTGTACTTTGTCAAGGTGTTGGAACGAATGTATAGAAACTTCTAACTATTGGAAGAGGAAGAAAGACGTTCAGGAATTTAATAGGTTAATGTTTTGATCATATTCTTACATCATATACATTATACTTTTTTTTTTTCAAATAACATCTTCCGCTCCGGGCGGAGCGGGAGGGCATGTCAGACTCTTACTGACTAAAACCCACCCGTGTTTCTTCAGTTGCCTGTACATTGCCAGGGGCCACGGTATCCCTTTCGGACTTTCCGCGACCCCGGCAGGCATCGGTCCTAGCGGATCCCGTCAGTTGTGCTGACATCTCTTTGAGGCGCGCGTGTGACACAACGCGCCGTCGACCCGGGCTCAGTCCTTATCGGACGGCGAGCTACCCATTGCTCACCGTCGGCAAGCCAGCGCCTACGGTGGCCGGGCATCGGCCTGCGATTCCCGACGCCTAGGGCGTCTCCTGCAGATATCCATTATACAGTCATTGGTAAGGTTTTAATAAAAGCTTCATATACTTTTTCAGACAAAACAGATGGAAGAAGAAAGGTATCACCCTAGTTCCTACAAAATATGGGATATCTTTCCAAGTCGATGTCCTAATGCAGGCAGGCGCACTTTTGTTGGTGTATAAAGATGGATCAGTCCTACTTTCTATAGGAGGAGTAGAAATGGGTCAAGGACTCTTCACTAAAATGATACAAGTGGCATCGAGGGCTCTAGAAATTGATTACACGAAAATTCACATCAGTGAAATGTCGACCGACAAAGTTCCTAACAGCTCACCAACAGCTGCAAGCATAAGTTCTGATTTGTATGGGATGGCTGTTGTAGAAGCATGTAAAGTGCTAAAAGCACGACTGGAGCCATTTAAAGCTAAAAATCCAACTGGGAAATGGGAAGATTGGGTCATAGATGCTTTTGTGAACAGGGTACAGTTATCGGCCACAGGATTTTACGCTGCGCCAAAGATAGAATATAACCCGGAGACAAATTCTGGAAATCTTTTTGAATATTTTACTTATGGAGTAGCATGTTCTGAAGTTATCATTGATTGTTTGACCGGTGATCATCAAGTCCTGCAAACAGACATAGTGATGGATGTCGGAGAATGTTTAAATCCTGCTATAGACATTGGACAGATAGAAGGTGCCTTTATGCAAGGCTATGGTTTTTACACATTGGAGGAAATTATATTCTCAGCGGATGGAGAAGCACTTTCGCGAGGACCTGGAGCGTATAAGATACCTGGCTTTGCTGACATACCGAAAGTTTTTAATGTATCGTTGCTAAAGGGCGCTCCGAACCCACGTGCAGTTTACTCATCCAAGGTAATATTTTTGCTTATTTTTTGAAAGAAAGAAAGAAAGAAAAAATGCCTTTATTGGCACTACAGCAGAAAAATACAGCTCATTAGGAGAAAAAAAAAGCATCATTTATCATTTGCTCATTATACGGCGTGTCCGGGACATCGAAGCGAAGCCGGATACCATGGATTCAGTACATGATTCTGAACCCCCCTGCGTTGAAATTTTTCGTCGGTTATAAAAAAAAACAGCTGTTCCATACGTTTTGACCGCGCAGGTATTGCACTTTTCTATGAAACAGCAGATTTTTTTAAATAAACGACGACAAATTTCAACGCAGGGGGGTTCAGAATCATGTAAGTACTGAATCCTTGGTAGCCGGCTTCGCGTCGATGTCCCTGCCACCCTGTATTTTACGTGCCATGAAAGCTACATAGTTATATTATGACCAGCAATTGCAGAATTCTACTGCATATCGTTAGAAATATAACTATTGTAAAACGGACGTGGTACCTTCTAAAATCAGGATAACCCAACATTTTGAGATAAGTAACTACATATGCAGATGACTAAACTAAGAGGAGGTTGTAGCTAAGTAATAACGGGACCCGATCACTTCCGATTTTTTTTTTGTTCGAATTTCATTTTACCGAAAACTATTGACCGACGTCTTTTTTGCTATATCGTCGCTCGGCATCCAATACCGCGAATGTGACATTTTTGAGGAAAATCTGATTTTTAATGCAGGGTCATGTATTTGAACGTGTAGAATGAAATAAAATAAAAATCAGATTTTTAAAAATCAGAGTTCGTGGATGGGTGACCATCTTTACATACTGAGACTCCTCCGTGCCTCGGAAAGCACGTTAAGCCGTTGGTCCCGGGCATCCCGGCTGTCATTCGTGGATCTTTGACAGTCGGTACGGGTCGTCGTAAGCCCGAAAGTCTGACAACAGGTCTTACCCAGGCAGATTAGATGAGCAGACGACTAAACAAAAAATTCTATGATTCCAGGCTGTGGGAGAACCACCTCTATTTTTAGCCGCATCAGTATTTTTCGCAATCAAAGAAGCTATAAAAGCAGCTCGGCTGGACAGTGGAGTGTCTCCAGACTTTGTGTTGGATACACCAGCGACTTGCGCTCGGATCAGGATGGCTTGCGAAGATCTGATTACCAAACAGGTACCTACGCAAATGATTATTTTAGACCTACTTTGTCCAAGAATGCAAGATGGCGAAATAGCAAAATTAAGCGATTCTTGCAAATAAGATGTTTGCGTTGAGAAGGCAGCTAATCGTATTACATATATTTTAGTAAGTACCTATAACAGGATAGCGTACCTACTTATACTGTAACTTTATAGCGGAGGTTCTCAAACTTATTTCATCTACCGCCCACTTTGAAAATCAATTATTTTTCAGCACTCCCCATTTTTTTTTTTACTTTGCCACAACTTAAAAACCACAATTACATTAATTAATTAATTTAATTGCAGTGTGCTATATTAGCCGGGCCTGAGTTTAAACTTACAGTCTAAACTAGACTTTTTTTACCAATGAGAGCAATTAGAACGCAAACTCGTTTATCTCATTCGACACTCAATCGTACTGAGCACTTAAGAACAAGTATCGATGAACCAGCCGACTGATACAGGATTGCACATATCGCGTTATTAAAACTTGATTGCTCATGGGCTATACTACGAAATCTATGTTAAATATTTTTATTTTTTATTCAATGAAACAGGGCAGAAATATGAACTAAATAATCGATTTTGTGTAGTAGGTAGATTTAATTTCAGTGAATTTTAAAATATTAGGTAAGTAGATGAAATTACAAATCAGCCATCGCCCCCCTAAACCACTTCAACAAGCCCCAATTTTTTCTGGGCCCTTAACGCCCCCCTCTAGGCCTCCAGCGCCCACAAGGGGGCGTTATCACCCTCTTTGAGAAACATTGCTTTATAGTATCAAGTATGGTTCAAAAAGTCCTCAAGGACTCAATGATGATAAGTCCGTAGGATTAATTTTGATAACGGTTGTATCTATGGTTTGAGCAGTACCTAAGCATAACTTTAAAATATTTTATTGTTTCAGGTAAAACCCACGATTAAGGGCAACGGGAAACCATGGAATGTTATAGCATAATGCTGGCATATTACCTCAAATTCACGTAAAAGTATTCACCTAAACGTTGAACAAAAAGTAAATTAGGTGTAATGTGTAGGTACCTACAGTTTTACATTATCTGTGAATAAATTACATAATACTGCTTATGTTTTATATTACTATTGTTTTGTTAACAATGTATGTTTAGAGCTTCAGTGTAAATTAGCATTTGATATTATCTGTTGACAAAGTCTGATAATTTGATAATACGTCACATATTTAAACCTAAATATTCATTTTTATTAAGAGTTCATGAATAAGTATACAACTTTGTTGAAAATGTAAAGATTATTACAATACACGCTTATATTTTATGTACATGTGTGTACTTTTTTTTTGTTGTCCCTCATCATTACTTCAAGTAAACGTTTATTTCTGTAATATTGTTCCTACGAGACTGACTGATCCATGGAACTAAAGACACCAATAATAATAGTAGGTAGGCAGTAAAGAGGAAAAAATGCATGGTTTGGGTTTTGCTGTTTAAAGACAGTGAGCAAAATCCGATTTTGCTACGAGCGAGACAAAGTAACTTTTAATTATTTATATACGAAAAAAGCGAGACTCCCTAAGGTGGGTATTACACTATCATATCTATGATCATAGATCTATGATCAAACAAATAAATAACGAAATTGTAAAATAGACATTTATCATGGGTATCGGGGGATATTACACTATCATATTATATCATATACATATATGACATGTCTATTTTACAATTTCATTACAATTATCTTTGAACATAGTTATGATAGTGTAATACCCCCATAGAAAAAAGTCGATTCGAAGTTCGATTTTTAAATTCCATAACTAATAAAAAAGCCCAACAAAGAAATAAACAATAAAACGTTCGAATACACATACCGACTGACTAACCGACCAACCGTAAAATTGCAAATCAACTGTTACCTAAGGTTTTAAATGTAATAGGTATGATGACAAAAAAAAAAAAAAAATTGACCGTCTTTGAGATTATAAAAAAATATTGGACACGTATTTTATATTTTTTTTACGTAATCTAAAGATTACGGCGATACATTGAGGTAAAATGTGCCATGACGTCACGAGTATGTAGATTTTATACATACTAGTGACGTAGCGACCCCCACTCCCCAACTTAAAATGCGTTTTAACTAAGTAATTTTTATTAATATGATAAAGCAAAAAATACGTGTCTTATATTTTTTTATTATCTGACTGACGGACTAATTAGAATTTCATTTCTTTTACTCAGGCATCATCCCTATTATAACTTTAAATTTTTCCTCAATAATCGAATTTGATATTGTTTGTTTTACAAATATACATGAGGTTTAATTCTTACCAAGCTGTATTTTTTACTTTTAGGTAATAATATTAGTATGTAAAATAATATGTTCACGTTGCTGAGGTGAAAAGTTGTATGTGTTACACGGGACACGAGACCAAAATTATTAGAACCTCGTGTCTTTGAATCAACACTCGCAGCAAAAACCAACTTCGCTCTCTTGTTGCACAAATAACTAATTACCGATAATTTTAATTCCCTTTTTCAGATTTGTTGGTCGATAAATTTGACATGCGCACGCTTATCGACAACCTTGACTTACATTGCAGCATCGTCATTAGGTAGGGCGGTATAATTACTTAGGTACTACAATGGTTGGTTATTTTAAAAAAGCTGTACCTATACATGCAATAGCTACTTCTTCCATCTTGATTGTCGCAACTTCGCAAGGTATGGCTCGGAAAACCAACGCTTCCAAAGCGAATTTTCTCGGAAAGTTTTGAAATTTTCAACTTTCGGCACAGAGCCGAGCGTTGAAAATCCAACAGTGCGCGTTTATTAACAATGGGCATTATGTTAGCTGTTACGCCACAAAACGTCGCGCATTTTCGGAAGATTACTCGTTTATTATTTTTAAAGATAAGTAGGTAGGTAGGTAGGTGATAATTAACATATTGGCCAGCCCGCTGACCGATTAACACATAAACATAGTAAGTACCTACCGATTTGTTTCATATTTTCTTTCGATCAATCTCAATCTGCATTTTGGCAGTTCAACAACATTCATTGAATTACCTATTTACGTAAGCATACAAATTTTTCGAACTATGAATAAATGGATAAGCAGTACTTATCCTTCAAAATGACTCGGATTATGATTGATTGTGTGTAATAGAGTTAACGCGACGCGACACCGGCAGAACAATTTCCGAGAAGTATTCAAAGAATAGAGTCGAGTCGCCCCGTCGCGTCGTCGCCCCTGGCTGCGGGAGCCTATAAGAAGGCCGGTTTTCATCTAACATTGGGAGAATCCCATGTTAATTATGTCCCTCTTACAACCTAGCTGCTTAAGCCCTAATATTATGACACGATGAAGCTCTTAGCGCCACCTATTCTACCAAGTGTGAAACATCTTACAGTGAAACGTGAACGTAATAGATTATTCAAATAAAAAAGAACAGCTGATAAGAAACCACATTCTGACCACGCTGTAGGTACGTTTATTTTTAGTTAAATACGTCGTTAAAATAGTTTTTTTTATAGCAGATAAGATAGATACTATATTATTACACAATAATTTGATTAGAGAATTAATACAAACCGCAGGAACAAGTTTGTGTGCTCGGACTTATGTTTTTATTGATTCTTGGTTTTTGAATTTAACAATGAAATGCGATGGCTCTGATATGAGTGGATAGACATCTAATTGAACTAGGTACCTATCTCTTTTGGCACGTGCAATTTAGTTTTAGCGTTGCTTCCTAGATTATTATGAGCTTGACTGGTTTCTTTCCATACGTCTCGTCTTTATCAATACCAGACCGCCAGCTCTAGGCTGGCGACCGTTGGTGGCAACAAAGGTCAGGTACGATGACTATGGACGGAAGAGGGTTATAAGCAGTGATCGGAGTAGGTAGATTGAACTGGGGTCATTGATCCGAAACGTATATATTACTATGGACATTCCTCCGGAATTGGTGGATTATTAAAAAAAAACCGGAACTTATGTAGGAATTGTATTCTGCCAGAGTGGAAGGAGTCATTTGATGATTTGCCATCCTCAAAAAAAAGGTAGGAATTGTAATAAAATGAGCAATTTTATTCTTTATTATTCTTCCTATTTTTTTTTTGTCACGATTTGACAAAACCCAACGACTACCACTAATAATAATACCACTAGTAATAATATCACTACCAACATTAACAATATTTAATTGAATCCGGAAATACCGGAATTACTTTCCGGAAAATGGCTTATCCATGTTATTCTTTCTGTGTGCATTTATGATACAAGTACTAAAAATCAATCTACCTACTCCGATCACTGTTTATGATACAAGTACTAAAAATCAATCTACCTACTCCGATCACTGGTTATAAGTCAATCAATGGGCTAGTAGTATATCCGTACTTGTTAATGGCAAGACTAGTAGGTACCTACTACATTTAGAACACTTTAGGCGTGCGTGTGTGCGTGAACGGTGCATACAAACATAGCATCGCAATGAATTTGCCTAAACTCTGTCGAGTGAATTTTGTGCACGGACTCTTAAATTATACTCCTTTAAACGTGAAAATGGAAAATTAGTAGAGACCTACTGTATTCAATCCAGTAACGAATTTAATTAAGCGTTGTGACTAAAGGTATGATTCCGATCAACGCTGCACGCGGCAGTTCTGCCGCAGCAGTGCTGCTGCGTCACTACTGGTTCCCATAATTTTTTTATTGGTTTAGATTACATTCGGTTCGGAGCACGGCAAAAATTACTGCGACGTCACTACTGCGCGGCAGTGTAGCCTTTCATTTGATATATAACATGGTACAGTAACAAAACTCTTTTTTTTCTTGTTTGCGTCCCAAATGTGACCCCCATGTTTAAAAATTATTTATTTACGTTCCAAGTCTGTGTTTGGGTTACAGAAATTCATATGTGTACCAAATTTCAATTTAATCATAAATTTGCCTGTGACAGAGGGACAGAGAGACACACGAGTGATCCTATAAGGGTTTCGTTTTTTCATTAGGACGTACGGAACCTACAAATAATAAAAGTTATTAGTCGTAGTACGGAACCATATTTTTTTTTACCGATTGTGACTTGGCTTTCGATTGAGATGATGAGTCATGAGTTCGAATCCCACCCGATGCACTTATATAGGTCAGCTGCTTGCAGTAAACGTATAAATATTTACTCAGCTTGATGCGTTATGTTATGCGTAGTTGATTATTTCTTTTTAAATATATTTAAAACATTTCAATTAAGAACCTAGATTGTTGCTACCATAATTGGAATACCAATAATATGTATTTATTTAAATTACTTGATTGAAATTAGATGATAATAATTGTAGTTATGATGTGAAGGCGAATTTATCTATTAATTAGTCTATTTCACAATATTACCATCATTCCCATTAATGTTTATATACTAATATTATTTGTGAATAGTAAGTAGGTATGTATCGTTGGTATTTGAAGTAAAACTTGTAAATCGGAGGAGTTTGTGACTTGTAGTGTCTAAGTAGATACAGCAGAGTACTAAGTCTGTAGTACAGAGTTACCCACAAAAGAGCACAATCTAAGTAGTGTGGTGATTCATGCGGAAAGGCGTGTATAATGTATAAGTGCGTTTATATTATTACGATATATCTAAACATATTATAAAACAAAGTCTTTTTTTTTGCTTTTCACGTTTGTCTGTAAGTCCGTGTTGTTCTTCTAAAATACGTAACGAATTTTGATGATGTTTACAACATAATTTAGAGAATGTATTCCGGAAGGTTTATGTGCATAATACCTACATTAATATTAAACTTATAGATAACTAAGAAATCTTGATGTTTTGTCAAGTCGTAAAAACCTTACGAAGCAGGAGCGGGTCGCTAGTTACTTATATAAAAAAAAACTGTCTCTGAGCTAAGCCGCGGACAGACAGACAGACAGACGGACATGGCGAAACTATAAGGGTTCCTTCTTTACTACGGAACCCTAAAAACCTAAACAACATTTTCATAAATATGTTAATTTCACAATTTTATACAACACCTTACTTCTACAGGTTTTGTTCGAGATGTTAACGAGTTCTTAACGACCTCGCTGTATCAAGTTCATTTCAAATGACTAGTAACAGCCGAAGATTTCACAAGTTGATATTTTTATAACTTCAATAATACGTAACTAAGGAGCAGATAACAAGTTGTTTATTGGTTGTCCGACCATGTGGACTGCGCCCGCGCACTGGATAACAAGAGGCAAACAGACGACCGCGTAACCGGCGATCATATATCGTCATTCGTCAGTTGTGTTCCATACCGTCATATAGTGAGACGTGTCCATCTCTTAACTACGTACGCTTTTTTTTGATAAATTAATATAGTTCCTATGACAATATGGGTTTGTTGAATATGGAAGAGGAAGCCGGTGATATTTGTTCGGAGTTGGTTTTCTTTGTAAATGGAAAGAAGGTGAGTGATGTGCTTTAGCATGTGACGAGATAATATCTAAACTAGTTGTACTGTTTGCGGAACAAATGATTAATTAGACGCTCCGGTTGATAAAGCATAACTTTGTAAACTGCAAGGCAGACGTAGCAGTCCCCTCACATAATTATGTAGTTGTTGAGACTGTAACTAATTATTTTCACGTTGAGTTCCATCGCTATAGATAAGATATGTTAGATGCATAATACTTATCTGTCTTTAAAAATATTGATGTTAAGTATGTACTCGAATTATGATCAAAAGTAATCTTCTAGGTAAGTATTTAAGATATCGGAGTAGAATACGGAATTTCGACACACAAAATATCGATAAATGCTAATACGATGCTACAAAATTGCGAAGCACGTTACTGCGAAAGACCGTCTCTGCGAAGCCACTACACTTCGATGCACGTTACCGCGATAGATCTCCACTGCGATATTACTTGCTAGCTTTGTCCCGCGGCTTCCCCCGCGTAGCATAAGCATAAGCATAATCAGCCTATATCGTCCCAACTGCTGAGAAACAGGCCTCCTCTCAGTGAGAGGGAGTGGGTTGTAACCTACCACGCGGGCCCAGTGCGGGTTTGCACACAAAACAAATGAATACAGGCTAATCAAACTTCAAAACCATCTCAATATAAAAGATGGCATGGATATTTTAACGTATTTAGTTGGCCTTGTATACTTATGCTATAAAAAAAGAAGAAGAAGTAAAACGAATTTTCTCCTAATAATTCCTTAATTTATTTATAATTTTCAAGCGTTTATTTGGTACTAGCTGTTGCCCGCGGCTCCGTAGAAATGATTTTTGCGGTAACGTGCATCGAAGTCAAGTAGCATCGTAGTCAAAATCTTTCGCGGTGACGTGCATCGAAGTGTAGTGGCTTCGCAGAGACGGTCTTTCGCAGTAACGTGCTTCGCAATTTTGTAGCATCGTATTAGCATTTATAAATATTTTGTGCGTCGAAATTCCGTATTCTACTCAAGATATCGGTATTGGTAAGCTACAATAAGTTAACCGGCTGTAGAAAATTTTAGTTTGTAAAGCTAACAGCTTTTTATTAAAGACTATAAGTGCCGGTTGTAAAGCCGATTGGATTATAAGAAGCCAGGCACCTAAGCACATGATGTACTTACAAGCAACACAAGGGTAGGTATAATAAATGAGACAAGATTCTAGTGGGTATATCTATTTTAACCCCTGGGGATTGTAATCTCTTGAATTCCAATAATAAACCCAGAAAATTATCCTCTACAGTATGGACCTCTATTGTCACCGAAAACAGTAGAATCATAAAAGTTAGCTAGGAGAAAAAAAAGTACCTACCTACCTTTTTCGATTTTTCGCTTGATTGAGTCCTACCTACAGTTTTATTCTATACATCTTAAATCAATGCTGATGTTCAAAATAACATTCCAGCATAATCCAATACTTAATTGGATGTGAATTGTGTAACATTTCTGTTTTAATCAAATATGCAAAATACAAGTTTATAATACATGCGTCATTCCACGTGTTTTCTTGTTTAATAATATGAATGAACAGTGGCACAGAAGACACATGTTTTCTGATGTCATGATGTTTGTTTGTCTCCTCTTTCTAATACATAGTAGTTCAGATGGGGCTCTGCGAGGGATTTCCTATAGGTAGACAGAGTTAATAATAATATCAAGAACGAGTCCAATATTTAACACTATACAGGGTGGCAGGTGACAGGGACATCGACGCGAAAACTGTTACTATGGATTAAGTACGTGATTCTGAAACCCCGGCGTTGAAATTTTTCGTCGGTTATTTAAAAAAAAAGCAGCTGTTCCATACATTTTGACCGCGTAGGTATTGCACTATATGAAACAGCAGATTTTTTTTTTAAACCTACTTAAAATATTAACGCTCTGACTTCGGGTTCAAAATCATGTATAGAATCCATGGTAAAAGTGTTCGCGTCGATGTCTGCCAGCCTGTATATTTTTTAACAAGCTTCTTGTATTGCGTTGTAAATAAAAAAAATCAAGGGATTTATTATTTGTTTTTATAGCGGCCATAGTAGTACCTAAAATTTCAAGTGTCTAATTATTACGATACAAAAGATACAGCCCTGTGACAGACGGACGAACAATGGAGTCTTACTAATGGGGCCCCGTTGGCACCCTTTGGGTACGGAACCCTAAAAATAAACATCAAGAAGTATTATTGAATGCGTCGTATAATATTGCGTCATGTCGTCATGTGAGACTGTTTTTATTTGCCCAGAATAATTATTATGTTTAAGAGGAGGGGGTTTGAAGGCAGAATGGCCCTGATAATACTGACCTATAACGCCCTCTTGGCAATAATCTTAATAATAATGATGACCCGTATTCAGTCCTTTATATTACGTATTATATTCGTTTATAGCGGCATTTACTTATCTTGTGTATGTGACACGAGTATGTATGATACAAACTATAGCACATATTGCTGTGCAGTACCTACCTATACACAGCGAAAATGCGATGCTTTTTTCCACAGTAAACCGTACCCTAAAAATTTTTTTTTATGGCTGGTAAATTATCAAATAACTTCTCCCACTCTGGACGGAGCGAGAGGGCGTGTCAGACTCTTATTGAATAAAACCCACCCATGTTCCTTCAGTTGCATGTATGTTGCCAGGGCCAGTATCCCGCAGGCAACGGCCCTAGCGGACCCCGTCAGTTGTGCTGACATCTCTTTGAGGCGTAACCTACCCTCTGCTTGTAATTATGAATGAAAATAAAAATGCATCAATGTGGATATGATGGATCAAAATGTTCCCCAGTTTAATTACGATTCAGCATTAATCTTTACATAACGTCAGATCATGCCGCGTTTCCCCAAAGGGTTGGGCAGAGGTGTGCTCTATAACACACCCACATTTCGCCAGAATATAAAATTTTCTCGGTTTGATAAGTTGTCTTTCGGAAGAGGTCAAATTGCTTTATAGGCTGGATATGATTTGTAGATGTAGTTGATTTTTGTAGTTATGTATTTGTTCTAATTGTAATATGTGATATTTTCATGTTTATCCTTAGGGGGGTGACATGTTCAAATATGAACAAACCTCCATTAATAAATAAAGATTAAAAAAAAAAAACAATTGTCACAACACAAATTATAGTCAATTGAATGGAACACTAGACTATAGTTACAGTTTGTAACAATTAATCGAAAGTTCCAAATCATTGCCAGCCTTGGTTTAATCATTGAGATTAGTGAGGTAGAAGTTGTTATGCCATGGTCTGTCTGTTGGTAATGTAGTATGTGTAATAGTGAAGATTTTGTAACTTATAAGTTATTTTACGTTTAGGTAGGTATGCAGAAATTGTCTACCTATTATTAAAATATGTTATTTACTACAGCTTATTATCTAGGAGTATCTAGTTACAGTTCTTAGTCAGGAAATAAATGACGCATTTAGTAGAATGCGTGCCTGACCCTGTATTGATACTAACTAAGAATCTACCTACTCACCTACCTATATTTTTTATTGACAAGAACTTATCAATTTATAAAACAAGGAAAAGAGTACGAGGAAACCCTACATAAGTATCAATAATGTGTCGTGAGACTAATTATTAATAATCGATGGTTTAATTCATCACAGTTTATTTCTATTGTCTTTGAATATTACAAAAAAAAAAACAACCGAATTAAAAAAAACACTACAAAGTGAAAAATAACTTTAATTTCGGAAGTCGGTGTCTTAGATTTTGAATTTTTGTTGTTTTTTTAAGTCGGTGGTTTTTCTTTTGTAAAAAGTTTTTATTTTTCACTTTTTAGTTGTGGTACCTACCTACCTCACACAAATTCGAATACCACTACCTGCTATGTAAATAACAGTGACAGGAAGTTAGCATCATATCATCCAATATACTAAGTGGGAAAAATACGTATTATTGGAGCTTACAAAAGAACTATCCAAGCAAAGTTAATACTATTTATATGGTACCAACTTGAGAGCATTTTCATACAAAAAAATAATTTTCTAAATCGATCCACAATAGACGACAGAGTTATCGACGGACATACAAATAAAAAAAAATATACATACGCTACGAACATAGAACTCCCGACGAACACTTGGGGGGTATATTACCCCCCCAAGTGTTTGAAATTTGTCCTTTGAAAGATACGTTAACAGATTTATTGTGCTGCTTATGATAATTATTATCAAATGTTTTTATTTGATCGACTGTTATACAAAGATAACTGTTTAGTAGGTACTGAAGTAATACGATTAGGTATTCACAACGACGGTTGTGAAATTCTGATACTAGATTTTAGAATCAAGTATCAGAATTTCATAACCCTATTAGTAGGGTCGGAAAACTTGTGTTCTACCCGCATCATCGAAAAATATAAAATTAAAACTTACCTGTAATTTTTTTGTTTTAACTTTTGTTTTCTTATCTCGTATTTTTAACAATTTCAGGTGGTAGAACCCAATCCTGATCCAGAATGGACTCTGCTCTGGTATCTTCGAAAGAAGCTTCGTCTGACCGGCACCAAGCTGGGATGTGCCGAGGGAGGATGCGGAGCTTGCACTGTCATGATCTCTAAATATAACCGAAACGAGAAGAAAGTAAAGTATCCTTTTAAAAATGGAACATAGGTATCTACCCACCTACCTTATTTTACCATTGCGCCTCAGACCAATTAAAAAACCAAGACGGAGACGTCGCTGCGAACAATACTGTGAAACATGACAAAACTACACCGCCGCTCTGTGCATACACGCTCATACGCACACATTTACAACCTTTTACAATGACACTACAATCAAACTACACCACACAAAGTGCACACATGAACACACGAAACCGGTTTCACTCCACTGTTGACAGTGCTCTGTCTTGGTTTTTTATTTGGTCTGAGCATTGAGCATGTATTTTATTGATACTTTTTGGTTAGTCGTTAGCTACTAGGTACTAGTATCATCTGAGATTTATTTTGTTATTGATGTTAATTTGTAAAGAAGCATAAATAACTTTTGCTGGTCATTTGCGTAAGTTACAATTTGTTTGTTGATCAACAATTTTCAAGTGACTTCTTGAGATAACAGTATCACAAACATTGCGATAGTGTTGCATTTGAAGTTTGTTGAAAGCAGTACGCAATAAAATCTGATATCTAATAGTATTATCATAAAATACTAACATTATTTATGGATAAAGTAGGTATTGCATAAGCAAAATAAACATTAGTTTTGAGTTTAGAACAATGTCATAATGTTCCCTAACCTTAATATTCAGCCACCTCGCAGTGAATGCTTGTCTAGCGCCAGTGTGCGCTATGCACGGCTTGGCTGTCACTACAGTGGAAGGTATTGGGTCAACCAAAACCAGATTACATCCAGTACAAGAACGTATAGCTAAGGCACACGGCTCACAATGCGGATTCTGCACGCCAGGCATTGTCATGTCTATGTACACTTTACTAAGGACTAATAGCACTATAACATATAACGATATGGAAGTCGCTTTTCAAGGAAACCTTTGTAGATGTACAGGATACAGGGCCATTATAGAAGGTTATAAGACGTTCATAGAAGATTGGGAGACACAACGTATCGCTAATAGCACAGTTAATGGAACCAATGGTGCAGAAAATGGACAAAACCGCGTCTGTGCTATGGGGAAAGACTGTTGTAAAAATAAGACTGATAAAGACGAAGAGAAGAGTGAAACAGAACATATTTTCGATAGATCATCATTTTTGCCATATGATAACACTCAGGAGCCCATATTTCCACCAGAGCTTAAGTTATCGTCCGTTTACGATGATGATTATTTACTATTTAAAGGCCCAAAAGCTTCATGGTTTAGACCGAAGGATTTAAGCTCGATTTTGAAACTGAAAAACAAATATCCTGATGCGAAAATCGTCGTGGGAAATACTGAGGTCGGAGTTGAAGTTAAATTTAAACACTGCGTTTATCCGGTTATAATAATGCCCAACTGCGTACCAGAATTAAATGCTATCACTGAAAATGATACCGGGTTAACCATAGGAGCTGCTGTTACTCTTATGGAGATAGAAAATACTTTAAGAAAGTACATAAGGGATTTGGTCAAACATAAAACTCGATCTTTTGTAACAATTGTAAAAATGCTAAACTGGTTTGCTGGCAAACAAATAAGGAACGTTGCAGCTATAGGCGGTAACATAATGACAGGCAGTCCTATATCAGACTTGAATCCAATTTTAATGGCTTTGAAAGTTAAGCTTAATCTGATGAGCGAAGACGGTGGCCATCGTTCTGTTCCGATGGATGAAACATTTTTCATTGGTTACAGAAAAAACGTAGTGAAGCCAAACGAAATTTTGTTGTCCATAGAGATTCCTTATTCAAATAAATATCAATATGTGACCGCATTTAAACAAGCAAAAAGAAGAGAAGATGATATCTCTATCGTCACTGCTGCAATCAACGTCGAGTTCGAAGATAACACTAATGTAATAAAGTACATTAACGTGGGTTTTGGTGGTATGGCTCCAGTAACTAAGCTAGCTACCAAAACAAGTGAAACACTAAAAGGAGAAAAATGGAATGAAGGTATGTTAGACAAGGCATTTTCGTCTTTAATAGAGGAGTTTCCACTGAGTCCTTCAGCGCCGGGTGGTAATATACAATTCCGAAGAACTTTAACCATGAGTTTGTTCCTTAAAACTTACTTGGCTATTGCTAAGCAAATGACCAAGGATTACATCCATGCAGACCTTATTTTGCCATATCATAGTAGTGGTGCTGAGCAATTTCATGGAGATATACCCAAAAGTGCTCAATATTTCGAACTGGTTGGAGATGAACAGATCAAAAGCGATGCTGTTGGAAGACCACTAACGCATATGTCAGCATACAAGCAGACAACTGGTGAAGCGATATATTGCGATGATATGCCAACCGCAGAAGGCGAGCTTTACCTGGCTTTTGTTCTAAGTACGAGAGCGCACGCTAAATTAGTTTCAGTGGACGCCCAAAAAGCTCTAGCTAAACCAGGAGTCGTCGCATTCTTTTCTGCAAAGGATTTAACTCCTGAACAGAATGCTATTGGACCTATTTTCCATGACGAGGAATTGTTTGTTAGTGAGAAAGTTATAAGTCACGGGCAGACTATTGGTGTTATTGTAGCACAAGATCAAGCGACAGCTCAAGAAGCAGCTAGAATGGTGGAAATCAAATACGAAGATATACATCCAATTATCGTAACGATAGAAGACGCTATTGAGAAGAATTCATTTTACCCACAATTTCCTAAAACAATAGGCAGAGGAGACGTTCAAAACACTTTTGCCGATAAGAACAATCTTATATTAGAAGGTGAATGTCGGATAGGCGGACAAGAACACTTTTATTTAGAAACTCACGCTTCGTTTGCAATTCCAAAAAAAGAAGACGACGAATTAGAAATATTTTGTTCAAGTCAACATCCTTCAGAAATAGCGGTAAATATACCAATTGATTTGAGCTATATTTGAAATTAAATACAGGCCTCAACTGTACATGTTTTTCATACTCCTATTAATATGTTTCAGAAATTAGTCAGCCATATTTTGCACATTCCCATGAATAGGATTGTGGCCCGTGTGAAACGTATGGGAGGTGGATTTGGTGGCAAAGAATCACGTGGTATGCTTGTGGCATTACCGGTTGCGTTTGCAGCTCATAAGCTTCAGAAGCCAGTGCGATGCATGCTGGATCGAGACGAAGACATGATGATGACTGGCACCAGACATCCATTTCTGATCAAATATAAAGTGGCAGTAACTCAAGAAGGCAAATTAATGGGAGCTCAAGTTAATATTTATAATAATGGAGGCTATTCTATAGATTTATCAGGCCCTGTAAGTTTGAAAAATTGTCTGATCCGCTGCCACGGAACTTGATATTATTACAATGTTTTTACAAAATACTTTATGAATCTCGACTTTGGGGTTTTTTTAAACTACAATGTTTTTTCCAGGTTGTTGAAAGAGCCATGTTCCACTACGAGAATGCTTATCATATTCCCAACGCAGAAGTAACGGGACACGTTTGTAAAACCAATTTACCATCAAACACTGCATTCCGAGGATTCGGTGGACCACAGGGTATGTTTGGTGCCGAGAGTATAATTGAAGATATTGCATTTAAACTAGGAAAGAGCTCTGATGAGATTCGCAGACTAAACCTGTACAAAGAAAACGCAATAACTCACTATGGCCAAACTTTGGAGAACTGTACCCTACAGAGGTGTTGGGATGAATGTATCCAAAAAAGCAAATTAGCTGAAAGGAGATTGCTCGTCGAAAAGTTTAACAAGTGAGTTATTTCATATTTAAAAATACAAAATATAAAGCTTTAAAAAAAAATTGGTTAAGAGGGCAAACTTGAGAATATGGTAACTTTGCCCAACATTGGGCATTTTAACAAATCAGCTCTCGAAATATATGGTACATTATTTTTATTTGATTTTCAGGGAACATAGATGGAGAAAGCGCGGAATTGCGATTATCCCAACGAAGTTTGGAATTGCTTTCACGGAAAAATTGCTCAACCAAGCTGGTGCTTTAGTACTAATTTATATGGATGGATCAGTTCTTCTGTCTCACGGTGGTACTGAAATGGGTCAAGGTCTTCATACCAAAATGATTCAGGTTGCTTCTCGTGCACTTGGAATTGATGTGTCTAAGATTCACATCAGTGAAACTTCGACAGATAAAGTGCCCAATACTTCCGCTACAGCAGCCAGTGCCGGATCAGATCTGAATGGCATGGCTGTCCTGCAAGCTTGTGAGACACTTTCACAAAGACTACAACCATTTAAAGAGAAGAATCCTAATGGTAAATGGGAAGACTGGGTTTTACAAGCTTGGATCGACAGAGTAAGCTTGTCTGCTACAGGGTTCCACGCCACACCTGACATTGGTTACAACATTAAGGAAAATAAAGGAATAGCTTTCAACTACTTCACGTTTGGCGCTGCATGCACCGAGGTCGAGATCGACTGCCTCAGCGGCGATCATCAAGTCATTAGATGTGACATCGTGATGGATCTGGGTGAAAGTTTGAACCCAGCTATCGATATTGGTCAAATCGAAGGTGGTTTTATCCAAGGATATGGTTTGTTCACATTGGAGGAGCTCATTTATTCTCCAAATGGTACATTGTTTTCAAGAGGACCTGGTGCTTATAAAATCCCTGGATTCGGAGATATTCCTCAGGAATTTAATGTATCTCTGCTCAAGGGAGCTCCCAACCCGAGAGCGGTATATTCTTCAAAGGTGAGCAACTGTTCGACCATATAGTACCTAGCAAAAAAAAATTGTCGTAGCTACAAAATATCATTAAATTATTTTTTGTGTTTTCCAGGCTGTGGGTGAGCCTCCTCTGTTCCTGGCGTCATCTGCATTCTTCGCGATAAAAGAAGCAATCAAAGCAGCGCGTGCCGATGCCGGGGTGTCCGTAGAATTCCGCTTGGATGCGCCCGCGACTTCTGCACGCATTCGTATGGCATGTGAGGATCATATTACCAAGAAGGTGGGATATCTTTTTCAAAATTGAAGTTGATGAGAGTTTATTTAATAATGTTGCCACGCACATAAAGTGTTAGGCTGGTTTCGAAGCTGTGCGGGAGTCCCGCACGGGCCGCCCGTACACGGGTACCGCCCGCAGTTCTCTGAAACGAGGGAGTAGTATGATACGTTGTACGGGCTCTACCCGGGGCGGGTCGCGTACGGACCATCTTCGCTGTGAAACAATGTTCTAGCGCCTCACATGTGTCTCCGTTCCGTGAGCCCGTATGGGTCTCCCGCACAGCTGTGAAGCCAGCCTAAGGCTTCTGATTATCGTTTAGTCTACCCGATATTTTTTTAAATACATGACCCTTTTTTAATCTAAGTAGATACTAATCTATATCTCTTCATATTTTAGATTAAAGTTGCTTTTCGAGTCTATGTGACGGCTTTCTTCTTCTAAAGCACGCAACGGATTTGGATGCGATTTTCACCATAATTTTGGTTATTCGGAAGGGTTATATAACTAAATCTCGATGTTTTGTCAAATCATCAAAACCGTGCCAAGCAGGGGCAGGTCGCTAGTATTAGAATATAATAATAACACTTACAATTTTATGTTTCAGCTCGATGTACCAGAACCAGGCACCTTCGTTCCATGGAATGTCGTTCCTTAGACCATCGCCTTAGTCTATCTACACCACAAGCCAAATATTAGAGGTTGTGAAATAGTTGTGTAACGTCTCATAATACTGATATTTAATATACTTTTGATGTGTACATGCGTAATATCTGTTTAATGCACAAAGTCATTTAAAAAGTCAATGTTTGCTCATTCACAGTTGCTATCTTCAGTGTAATTTATATTGGTTTTATTTTTTCTTTCTTTCCTATTTATTTTGTTTTTATTAAACTTTATATTTTGTAATGAACAGTTCATTGTGCAATCAATATGAGTTTTTATTTTACCTTTTGATTATTTTTATTTTCCCGTTATTTCTGTAATGCATTGTTTATTTAATACCAATAAACAAACGGTTGTTTGAACTGAGGGGATTGTTATAACAACAAAAACTATGTAATGATAAAATTATTTATTTTTAAATTGTATCTAATAATTATAATACATTTAACTGACTAATAAAACAACAAATGTTCAATAAATTAAAGATGCAATTCTTATGACGGATTATCTATTGACGTTATACAACACTAGTTTATTGCTAATTTCTTAGGTGGCAACTATCATTAGTTAACAGTGAAAGGCATACAATGTGAACTGTAAGTACATTCGAATTTAATAAGAAATAAAACAAAGAAGTGCTGTTAATTTTTACACTTTAGGAACACATAATTATTTAGTAACGCAAATAATTATCAAATGTGAAAGAAAATCAGGTACAAGAACAGAAATAACCCCTTGGTTCAGAGATTTTTAAATGCATAGTGAAATATGTAGCTAAATTAATAAATTCGATAGTTTTGTTAGCTGAACAAAAATTATAAAATTAAACAGCACCAGAAAAAAAGTAAGTAATCAAAAATAACGAAACAGATGTTTATTGTCCGTTTGTTTTCAAAAAAGATAAAGTTACATACCTTTTTTGCACGGCTCGAATATCTTATTTACATTACTATACCATAAATGTGACTACAGTAGGACCTCCGATCCAATTTTCATTTTAGATTGCAATTTAGGAATTTAAATTTACTGAATGCAGGCAACATTGCCATGTCATTCTAGATTCGCGGATACGAAAGGTTCACTGTGATTCAACAAAGCTGTTATGATTATTAACAATTATAATTATTATTTTAATTATATTAATCGCATAATAGCAGTCTTTCCGGATATACTATGTATGGCTCAATAGTTTAAAAATAAGTAGAACGATCCTACTGAGTGGCGCGTTCGGAAAGATTTGACGTGATCTTACTGCACCTATCCCAGTTTCGGTGCCTTAGTTAACAAAAAAAAACATGTTGCTGTGCAAATGTATACTGGAAAATACTCGAATATTTATTCAAATACTTGCTACATGTAGTTAAAACGAATAATGACTAAAATTAGGACTGCAATGCTATTTATCCTGGACCTCTTTGAGAATTGTTGAATAAGAAATATTTTTATTAATTACATAACTTAACAGCAGTGTTTCTTTAGTACATCCACATTTTGCCAGTTATTTTTATGTCCCATGTAATAGGGGGCGCGTCTATTGCCATCAACTGGCCACAGACCGGGCTGCAACTGAGGAATTCCAGACTGAAAAACCCAATAACACTTCGCGCGACCTCAGATCAGCAGTAGCGCTTAACGAGGCACATTTATGTATTAATCTCTGAATAATTCATAAGCTATAATTCAATCACAGATAATTCTGGAATAAATTGAAATCTTTTATGTGTCATTTGTTTTTTCATTTCGTATACCATAAAATGGTTTAGGAAAAAATAGGGGTACATAACCGAATAAAACCCAAATGAAACCTACCCTTAAGCTGTAGATTTTAACGCACGTCATATGCCATAAAGTGTTTATTTTTCACAACTAATAAATACATTCGTGAACCACCGTAACCAATTTTGGCATCATATCAACATTATTATATACAAATAGATCTTGGTTTGAGTAACCTATTGAGACCATCTCATTTATCGGATTCTGTTGAACAACCTGAACCTGAGCTAGGACCTGAAACAAACAATATAAATAATGGATAATGTTGGACTTGCATATATCGAAAGAAATATTAAATTTAATAAATTGGGGACATTGAAAAATTATGTTGTTAGTATCGAAAATGTTTACCTTAGTTGCTGTAGAGCTGTTATTGAAAAATGAAATAAATATTATTTTCGTCTAATTTATAATATGGAAGGCAGAAAAATTGTTGGAGTTCGAGTTGTAATGTCAAGGTTTCGTGTTGTTAAGCTACGGTTTTCTAGAGAAGTGGTTCCGTCATATTAGAACGGACGTCATGAAAATCTGTATTTTTCACCAGTATTTGAAAATAGGTCAAAGCCCCAAAGATTTAAATCACTAGATTTGCCCTCCCCGTACTCAGTCACAAGAAAAAGTGTTAATACTGAGAAGAGTGAGCTCGCACATAACTAAACAGCCTTTCCATGAGAAACAAGTGCAGTCACTGCATAATTGCGCGTCAGAGGTCAAAACGAAACAAAAAACCGACTAACTTTTGACCCGGTAGGGCGAATCTAACGATTTAAATCTTTGCCGCTGTCATCATTTTCATGACAGCCGACACAGCAGCCGTTAAGTGCGGCCCCCGCTCTTCTAGGAAACCGGAGCTTTAGGGATGATAAAATGGCAAAATTGCTATAAGATAAATTATGAAGTGACATCAGAAACATGAAAAGCTTTACAGTGAATTGCTAGATTTAGGTCTTACCACAGATGAGATGATGATGATTAAAATATTTCCTCGCTCAATCTATCGCTTCCATTAATTTTTTATTCACAATGATAGTTTAATTAACCCTCATATTTTTTGACACATGGTTCACTCCGCATTTTAGGTATGAAGCTACAAGTACGCGGCGGGCTCGACTTGTCGGGCCAATTCAGTGAGTGTAACGTAGTCAGAAGATCTAAGAGTGACGCGAAAGAAAGAGAGGCAACTTCTAGGGCTGAATATAACTGTAGGTAATTAGCGCTGTGCGACCTGAATTGCACTTTATTCTGTCGTATCAAGAGTCGCTTTTTATTTAAATGATTTTGCGGAGTGAATCTGTATTCATCTGTGGTCTTAGTGAATTAGTTCCGGAATGCTACTGAACATATTTAGAACTTCACTGTACGCGAAATAGACTCAATAGTTCAATAATCGCCGGAAGCATATGGTGCCAGGAACAAGCAAAGGATGAACTAGATAAGATGTAAAGTCTGATTAACACAGTGCGATTTAATTGCCGTAAGGCAATAAAGCTGCCTGTCACCTGGAGCGGAGAAGATAGGAGAGGAGCGGAGATGTACCTGTATTAACCAATCAATCTGCCTAGCCTTTTTCCAACATGTTGGGGTCGGCTTCCAGTCTAACCGGATGCAACTGTGTTAGTATTTTACATGGAGCGACTGTCTATCTGACCTCCACAACCCAGTAACACGTTACCCCTATAGACTGGTTGTCAGACTTTCGGGCTTCTGACGACCCGTACCGACTGTCAAAGATCCACGAATGACAGCCGGGCCAATGACATAGCGTGCTTTCCGAAGCACGGAGGAGTCTCGCTATGTAAATATGATCACCCATCCACGGACCAACCCCGGCAAGCGTAGCTTAACCTGATGGATCGACCCGAGCGGCTGTTATTACTTAACCACGAGTTCCTCTTATGTACACACGGCTACACATTAAGCTACACATTTCCAGTATAAGCTAACCTCGCATTGTACGGAAATCTTGTACAATGCGAGATCAGCATAAACTGGAAATATATAGCTTGATGTGTACCTGTATTAACCAATAGAATATAAAATCCGCTCGAGAGTTTAGATTGTATTTGTTAATTTTGGCACAGCTCTGCTCATCTTCTCACCCCTCCCCTCCAGTGGACGGGCAGGCTAAAAGTTGCACCGTCTAAACAGTGTTTAACGACGCAAGTCATTTGTTGCTTCAATTTTTTTGTATGCTAGAGACAAGAAACTTGCATCGTGTAAATGGGTGTGTGCAGTGTAATGATCGTATTACCTGAATGTCTTGAGTATCTTCCACGCCTGCGCGGCTGCCGCGACGGGCTGTCTGAGTTGTATTCAGTTTCCGTGTCTATGGGCGGAGGGGCGGGGCCATTCCGCGACCGTGTCACACGAGGTTCTTCGTACCTGATAAATTATATTTTTTACTTAGAAGGTCAGGTGCGTAGTACTTGCAACCGGCGTGCGTGTATGACCAGAGGCCCTAGTGTGAGTTTCTTTTAACCATCTCGACCTTATGCAGCGACCGCGTTCGGCGCTCCGGTTTGCAGCCGGAGCGCCGAACGCAGGTCGATGCGTAAAGTAAACGAGGCAAAAGGAGTATGTAAGGATCGTAGCAGGTGACGTTCTGTAGTTTCTGCCTAACCCCGTAGGTTGAGTTATGTATGTATGTAAAATCTTAAATTCATTTACTGACAAATAACATACAGCCTTAGCCGCTGGGTCTAGAAGCATGAACAAGAGTGCACAAGAGTTCCTTAACCGCTTGTTTATAGTCCGGGGGACGCGGGGCGGTCGCTTGTTCAAGTGGCCTAACAGAGATACCCGGTGGACACTGTAGTAAACTCCGAAACAAGCGACGGCCGGACACTATATTATGCGAAATTATATTAGTTCTTCAGCAGCTGTTTATCAAAAAATCGAGAAAAGGATAGAAAATGCGTTGAAGCGACTAAATGTAAAGGTTATACGGAATAGACACAATATTCAACATGTACCCGTTGGACACTCTAGTATTCGCGAAACAAGCCATGACCTTGTTGTACCCATGGATACTATATTATCCAGAAATCAGTTCAGCGGTTTCTAACGAAAGTGAGCAACTAAGGAAGGATTTTTTTAAATTCATCCCAAGAAGGGGTTAATTCGGGGATGAAAGTTTGAATGGAAGATTGTTATTTTTGCTTATAAAAAAATGTGTGATTTGGAATTTTATCATTAGCTTCGTTGTTTTAGAAACATATGGAATGAAAATATCACGACAAATGTTATTTATCCTACTAATTTAGAACTACTCTCAGTAGTTCATTGCCATTGATATTGATTGATGTATCCAGAACTTTGACATTTTAATCAGGTCGTTACGCGACACAAATAGTTTTAAACGTTCTTCATTCTACACTTACAAATAAATTTAATTTAATTATCTGTTTGTAGTGTTAAAATAAAGGATTTTTATTACTAAATGCGAAGTATAAACATTTTTTAAATTATTGTCTGTCTGTTTGTTCCGGCTTATCTCCAAAACGGCTGGACCGATTTTTAAGGGACTTTCACTGGCAGATATCTGATGTTATAAGGAGTAACTTAAACTACTTTGATTATAGAAAAATAATCAGGGACAGCACCTAGTGTCAAAAAAAATAAGTTACTTCAAAATAAAGTGTTTCTCAGAAAAGCATGTCCCGTCCTGCAGACTGGACACCACTTCAACGAAATCTCTAAAGCTTATCATAATTTAAAAACAAGCAGAATCTTCACCATCTATACCCTAGCATATTCCTAATTATATTGGGATTGAGTTTGAAGTTTAACCAGATGCGGTTGAATACCAGTATTTTATATAAGTTGTATTAAAACCAAACTTTGTAAAAGGTGGTACTATAAAATTTATTATTTAGAAGATAAAAAGCTTGGGGAACCATAAAACTTGACATTTTAATTACGTAAAATCATCAAAATAAACCAGTTTTATATACACATTGACATTGTTGAAAATTATATACAAAATCACATGATTACTTTGTAAAGTATTATATTATTTTAATTATTGTGAGGACTATGTGGATTTTTACTTTTTTCTCTTTCATTTATTTTTCTCTCTCAGTTAGTTTTAATGATGGTCTGGCAGATTGAGTAATTGATGCGGCCTACCCAAATGTCCTTTCTCTGGTATTGCTCGTTGAGTTGAGCTCCTTAAGTTCTGAGTTGACGTCAAGATTACTGACAAAAGCTTGCACTGACTGGACAGGTCCATTCAAATCTGTGTGGTTCTCTCTCAAAAGACCATTTCAGACACTAATATACCTGGTAATATGGCCTGACCAAGAATATGTCTGGAGACTTTAAAAGAGACTGCAACCTCTGAGTTTGTTTCAGCCTTTCTTTTCAGAGTAGTCAGATAGGAAACGCCGAACTCATCTAGCTTATTTTTAATATGACGTGTAAAAGTGATTCCGATATCCTATTTACAGAATAAACAATTTAATTTCATTTCATATAAAGAGCTTCTGCTTATCTGACCTCCACAACCCACTTACTGGGCACCACAACACTTCTTTGTAAGACTGGTTGTCAGACTTTCGGGCTTCAGAAATTTAGATCTAAAATGAACATAAGAAATTTACCTTTCCCTCGATCTCGATCGTCGCCTCGACCTCGGCGAGTAAGCCGACCGCCTGGAACGCGGCGAGTACCGACTGTCGGGCGAATACCGCACTGTCTCGGGCGAATACCGACTATCCGGCGAGTATCGACTCTCGGGCGAATACCGACTGTCGGGGGAATATCGCCTTTCGCCGTATCTGTGAACGATGGCAATTTGTAGTTCAAAAATGCCGGTCAGAAACGATAAGCATGTCTAAGCATAGTTTTTCTGAAATATCAGACTAGTGTGTGGTTACTACAAATAAAATTAACCTCAATTGTCAAATGAAAAATATCTCTAAGATGATTAAAATCAGAATTTTCCGGTTTAAGCATTCAAATAATCAAATTAAAGCACTCAATTTGGAAGTGGCACTGCAAATTGGCGTCCACAGGGATGTTTTCTGAATTCTAATCTGAGCTTACTAATATTATAAATGCAAAAGTGAGTTTGTTTGTTTATTACGCTTTCACGGTAAAACGGCTGAATAGATATGGATGATATTTGGCATATGGATAGACCATGAGCTAGATTAGGACATAGGATACTTTTTATCCCGATATTCCCACGTGATCGAGACTTGCGGGGTTGAAACCGCGGGGCGCAACTAGTTTGTTTACATTTGCATCCTCATACCTCGGCGGGTGCGGCGAGGGCAGCCGGCCCAGCGGCGGCGGGCGCGGCAGCGGCGGCAGCAGCGGCGGCGGCAGGAACATCGGCGGCAGCGGCGGCGGCAGCAGGCCCGGCTCTACGCTCTCCAACGGGGAAGACACTTCTGGAACAAATATATGAGCGATAGCATTGAGAGATGTGCTTTGAGTCTTAAGCTCTAAGTGCAAAAATTGTCTGGCAGAGTACATCATTAGCAGGGCTTGCAAGTAAACTTGGCGTTGCACGGAGCTATGACGCCAATGCTTGTGGAGGTCGCGGTCATAAAACGTATATTTAGTACGAGATTTTCAGATGTTTGTTTTACATAAATAATCGTGACTTTGTCGACTTATTCTACATATATCATTCATATCATATGGTCTCATTAATACCTTAGAATCTAGGGTATTTCCCAAATTCGATTTCTAAATCTAGGAATCTAGGGCCTAGATTCCTAGATTTAGAAATCGAACACGTTGTATAGCTTCCGTCGTAACGCCGCCGCGGCGTCGTCCCGAGCTGAGTCGGTGTTCAGCCGCGCGCGCTTCTAACAACTCAGGGTTTATCAGTAACGTAAGTGAAGTAGTACATACTGTGATGAGGTGAGATGGCTCCGTCGGCCGCACTGAGCGACGCCAGCTTGCGTCGTAACGCCGCGGCGTCGTCGCGAGCTGCGTCAGCATCACGCTTAGCCGCGCGCGCTTCTAACCATGCGGCGTGTGCTCGGGATTCTACTTCGCTGAGTGCGCTGCGACGCGATGACTCTTGTTCTGCTAGCTCTAGTGTTAGCGCGTCGCATTTCTCCCTTTAACATTGTTTGATAGATTAATTTATTGATATGAAATGTATAGGGCGAAAAAGTGACACAGAATGAAATATAAATTAGCAACGCAAAAATACTATTGCAAAAGCCTATCTGTTGGTACTTCTTGTAATCGGGCAAGCTGCGGGTCTCTCCAATAAAGATACGTGCTTGGTAATTTGAATTTCTTGTATTTGAAAAGTAATTACTACAAAATAATAATCATTGTGCAATAGGTAGTTCTGTTACAAAGATCGTCGCCGGCAAAGTGAAGTTAAAGATGGCGCCAAGGCGCTCGACGTGAAAAGTTTTCGTTCGGAATTCAACTCTGCGTCAGACGGCGGCAAATTAAATCGCAGTGCTGCGTTTGCCAAGGTTGCTGATGCCAAAGCACTTAATGCTTGAACACTATCAATCCGACATTATTGAAAATTTTATTTTTACGATTATTCGGTTCCCTACAAATGGTTGAGCTGGATGGTGCTGATCCACGCGTCATGTTCGTGAACAGGCGCCGTCAGTTAAGACTGGTCATCTCTTATCTGCCAGGGCTTATTTTTGATCTTATATTTTTAATTGTTTTGATTATTTTTTGTACATTGTTCTCACATATAGAAGCAACAAGAATAATGTACCCAGGACTTTGTAATATCTATATTTAAAAGAGTGTCCTTGGAGTTTCTTGCCCGTTTTTTTTCCATAAAGATCTATGTTTTGGAATGGGTAACTAGTTTCAACTTTCTGACAAACTTACCGAATATTTGACAGTTCAAAAGTGCCTGTAAATGGTTTAATTGAAATAAATGCTTTGAGTTTGAGTTTTATCGGTATTATTTTGTAACTGATTATGCAAAAAGAAAATATCAAAATTACTCACTTATATCTCTGTACTTCTTGTTGGAAAATTTCAATTTTTTCCACTGTGCTAGCTGATTCGCCTTGCTTGCTCAGCCACAACGATTCTTTGGTGCTAAGTTCTCTGAAAAAAAAAAATAACATAAAATATCTTTGTTTCAATACAAATATCATGATAATAATATTATATTTTGTAAAAAATTAAGTTTATTTAAAATTTTAAAAGAAATTAATGTTCAAAGCTGCAACAGAATCTTAACTTTATGTGTGTGGCAGTAAAGTTTCTTCCACCAAATGACAAAATTGTGAACGCAGTTTATAAAATGGTCTACTTACTTTAGAAGCTCGCCCTCTCTTTCCTGGAAGTATTTCCCTAAGACTTCTAGCCTAGTCAGCGCTTCTGTAGCACTTTGACTTGTAGTAGTTAACGTTTCTTGAGTAATCTTCAGTTCTTCAGCAAGTCGTGTTCTTTCTTTGTATTCTGTCTGTAACAACAATATCTGATGTGATGAGAAAGGCAAATAATAAACATTATCATGTTATATTATCAAGATTCCATAAATTAAAAAATGTAGGGAAACTAAAGTGGGACTTCGTTCATAATGTATCATGGCCCATAGGTATAACAAAATAGTTAACCGACTGCGATTAAAAGTTATTCTACTTGTCCAAGCAATGCGGCGCATTAATACGTCTATTGTTAATCTAAAGATTCTACCGTTTTACTGCTAATTTCAATACACCAAATATTATCGAGTATACAATAGCAACTGTGCTTTGAGTACTTGTACTCGTATCATATAAGATTGGGAGACTTTACAAAATGAATTATATTGCTGATATTAGCAACCAGTTTGTATTAAGAGCGTTAATTCTAAAAGCGTATTTGCGTATTTGACAGCTATTTGCGACGTTGCGAAACGTCGCAAATAGCTGTCAAATACTTACCTGTTTTGATTAATTTGGCAATTGCTGTAATTTGGCTACTGTATGGAATAAAGAAATATCGCTAACCTATGAACTAGAGTATTAATAATGAATTGCATTTATAACACTGAATTTGATGTTGTGGCCGTTTTAGGTGTTAAAAAGGCGTTTGGAAAGTATCCAAATACTTATTTTACATCTAAACTACATATCCAGTGTTACGATATTAATTATTGCATTTCATAATTAATATGTTAGTTCACTAATTAGCCATATTTCATATTTCCATACATGTTGCCAAATTAATCAAAACAGGGAAATATTTGACATCTATTTGCGACATTGCCCACTTTCAGTTTTTTTTCTCTTTGAAGGCTATATTCTCTAGTTACAAATTAATTAGAAATCTGTAGCCGAATAGGTGAAAGCCTTTATTTCGACTATCAGCTTGGCGCTGATAGTCGAAATAAAGGTCCCTCAAATAATTCACGCTTTTAATGTTAATTTAAACCTCACCTCAAACTTGCTTTCAAATGAGTTCTTCTCTTTCAGTGCTTTAGACAGTTTAGCTTTTATTTCTGTGTGGTCTATAAAAGATGTAACATCTACATCTGCTGACATACCACTCTTTAATTCCTTGATAGCTTCCTGAAAATATAAAATGATTGGTTATTGGTAAATTCATATAAAAGGGAATATTGTTTGGTGACTAATAGACAGTAAATTTTTATAGCAGTCCAAACTGTGTTACGATTCATACTACTTTGATCTTGTAATGTCTTCATTGACATAAATTATACAGATATTTCTATTTGCGGCGTCAATCTTGATCAGACCTAATGGAACAGATGACAGATTAACCTTGTAATAGTCACACTTCATGAACTGTCAATAATGGGCAAAAATCAATAACAAAACAACAAATATTTTTATTTATATTAGATTATATTTTTTATTTCTATTAGATTATATAACTGCCTAGCTGCGCCCTGCGGTTTCACCCGTGTAAGTCTTGGTCCCGTGGCAATACCGGGATAAAAAGTATCCTATGTGCTAACCCAGGTCATGGTAGGTAGACCTATGTGCCAAATTTCATCCAAATCCGTTCAGCTGTTTTAGCGTGAAAGCGTAATAAACAAACAAAAAATCTAATCTTTGGTCTCTTTAGTATAAGTTTAGATATTTAGCCAAGTTTTCTTTTAAAAAAACATAAAACCTAGAGGCCATTTCAATTGCTGTATGTAACATTGCATAACTATACACACGGTTTTGGTCTAAAATAATTCTAGTCTAATAGTATTAAATAGGCTTACTTTTAGGGCTTCAATCTCGTGTTTTTGTAACTCAACAGTGTTTTTAGCTTCCGCTAACAGCTGGTTGATTTCATCAAATTGTTTTTTTTGTTTCTTGAATTCTTCTAATGCACTTTCAGCTGATACATACTTGAGTTGGAAGTTATCTCTTTCGCGGCTAACTGATATTAATTCCTCCTCGAAAGCCTGCATCTTTTCTGGAAACAGAAAAACACAGGATTTACAAATACATTAGGGAATAAATACTGTTCTGCTGTATCATGAATTCGTTTTAAGTTACTATTTGAATTTTATACAAAAACATTGAACCCGCGATTGAACACTCAAAACATAGAACAAATAACATACATGAAATACCTACATCATACATTCGTAAGTAAGGATTGTAGTAACTGGTGTTCTGCAATTTTTGGCTACCCCATAGCAAAATGGTGTGAGTTTATGTATGTGTAGGTATAATCGTACATTAATACTATAAATAAAAAATATAAAATGTAAAGAAATCAACTTAAACGACTTGGAATGATGACTACAAAACATTTTTATATGACACATTTTATATCAAGATTGTTTTGCATTATCATGCTGATCGCTACGAATATTTTTTATATGTTGACCTGTTTACTGTGTAGGTGTATTGACTGCGTACGTAAAATAAAATCTACAGAAATAAAACTGATCACAAAATTTTGCAACTACTACTAGGCAACTTACAGCTTATTTTGCAATAACAATCTAGCATGCTTAGTTACCAGTTTTAAGCAAAATTTGCGATGTTTTGTATATTTTGATTATTGCTAACAGGGACCAAAACCGGTATGATCAATACAGGTATTTTTAAAGGTTACCATTAAATTCAGTACAACCAATATTAATACTGGTTACCGAAATAAAAATTACCTCTATCTTGCATCGCCTGTGTGTGTAACCGGTATTATTAAAAAGCTAACCTAAATGAGGTAACATGTTTCTTCTTCTTGGTTACCCAGATAGCGGTAACCTGAGTCATAGAAGTAACCAAAATTCTTCCATACCTGTACTGTAATTTATAAAGGTTTTCGGTCCCTGAAAGCTAAATCATTAAATAGGTATGTGGCTAGCAATAAATAGTACCTAATTAAAATAATAGGAACTCACCATTCAGTTCCACTATTTGCTCTTCAGAATTAGCTCTCTCAGCCAAGAGCTCACTAAGAGTGTTTTCCACCTCGCCCAGGGTATTCTGCAACTCTCCAGCAGTATTCTCTGATACCCTGAGCAACTTTTCATTATCATCTAAGGAATTCCGTAGCCTGTCGTTTGTGGCCTTTAACTCATTGATTTCTTCTTTCAGGGACAGTACCATGTCATCCATTCCAAATGAGCTGTCTTCTATACCGGCTAACTTATTCTTAGTAGTTGTAAGTTCCTCTTTGAGGATCTCACACTCCTGGAAAATGATAATTTGTGTAAATATTGTGCCCTAACTCATTTACTGCTATAATGATAATAAAAATACATAGAACTTTAAAAAAAATTACAGTGCCTCAAAAGGAAAAAGCGGAACCCTTGTAGTTTTCCTTATAGGGAACGAGGCAGCATAGTGCCAGTCAGTAGCCAACATAAGAAGAGATATTTTTTAGCAATTTTAACTTTATTTATTACATTCAAGTTACCTTACCTTAGTTGTGAAAAGTAAATCCCGTTGTAAAGAATTGATTGTACCAATGAGTCTTCCATCTTGTCTCCTATTATCTATGTAGTAGTATCCTAATGTAAACAGAAGGACGGAACTCGCTGTGGTCAGAAGGAAAGTCAGCAAGCGGTTAGTGCCATCATTTGAGGTACCGTCGCAGTACTCATCGGAGAAGCATGTTTGTCCTGCAATCAATGACTAATTTAAAAAACAGGAAACATTACTCAAAGGGATGCTAAATTATTTTTTTGATGACATGTATACATTTTATAAGACTCTAAGAAGTATACCTATAACAGAGTCTACTAATCAAAAACTACTTAATAGTTGTTTAGGTTAAATCATTTTTAATTAGTATTAATAATGGATAATTAAGATAGTTAATTGATTCAGGCGTGACTTTACGGAAATCAATCAATTCAAAACCAAAGAAGAAAAAGTCAATTATGCAGATTAGGTTACTAAATATACGTTGACTATTGTATTTTATGGAAAATTAATATAAAAATGTATAAATAGGAATTGATACCTATAAAAATCATTTGAAATATCAAACAGTTATATGTTTTGTAATATGAATGGTGCAAGTCACCTATAAGACAGAACTTTCAAACAGAATTATGAAAGGGATAAATTATTGATATTGAGAAAGACTAAGATAAAACTACTTCAGACTTCTATCTCCAAAATCATGCAGTTATTGGATAAAATACTTATCAGATGTTGATTGTAAACATAGATAATAAAAAAGTATTGTTTAAAGTAGTTGTACTTAAGTTTACAAAAGTTAACGCCAATGTTATGTTAACAAATGAAGTGTTTTTAAAATGAAATCATTATAACAGCGAATGGTTCTCCATAGTATTGATTGCATTTTGTTTTGTTATTACCCACACTGTTATATAACATGGCATTAACATTGGCATACTATGTGGAGAAAATGACAAGATAAGAATATTCTATTGATTGAAATACTCCTGGCAGTTGAGATAGTGGCATGCAGTGTGGTACAGAGAATGTATAAAATTGATGATTTTTAAATAAAATACTATTTTATTAAAGTGATAATTAACTTACCAACTGAAGCAAACAAAGCTCTAGACTCTTCACTAGTCCCCATAATTGAATAATAAGTAGACATAAAATATTTTGCAAAAGAAAATCCTTCGTTTCCATCAGCCTTTTCACTCTCATAAGTGGGATACTCTGTGTTGTATAAAGATTCTGGTGATTCAGTTGAAGATGGCCAGATGTCTGCTACAGTTGAGTACATATTTGAAAAGAACCCTTCTGTGTTTTCGTCTTGTACTGTAGCTTCTGTTGGTGAACTATTGATATCTTCTGTGGAGTCAGGCAAGGCAGCGATAATGTCTTCAACAGGCGCTTGAGGGTATGAAGGAGTATCTTCAGTAGGAGTAGGCTCTAATACTTCATCGGTTTTGTATAACTCATCAGGACTGTGTGGTGCAGGAGTGGTGATGTATGTAAACGGTGGTAGTTCTTGTGGTGGGATTTCAGTTGTAGGTGGAGCTTCCATGCTCATGAGAGGGGGGATTGTTTCTAGAGTTGGCACAGTCTCAGTTTCTTCAGAGTACGCTGGAAGTAAAGTCTCTGTTGTTGTTGGTAGTTCTGCTTCAGTTGACACAGGTAGTAATGTTTCAGTAAATGGAGCTGGCACTGGTTCAATTATTTGTGGAATGTCCATAGTTGCCGAGGCCGTATGCTCCTCTGTTGAGGCAGTATTTTCATTAGATTCTAAACTCTTAACAAGAGGCAGACTATTATATTGGTTTTCTACATTCATGTTAGTATAAATTGGTGGTATAACTTGATTTATTTGGCTCACTATTGGGTCATTTACTAGAGGTACTACAGGTTCATTAGTAGGATTCACTAAAGTCTCTGTTGTGGTAGCGACTGCTGGTTCATTAGTAGGATTCACTACAGTCTGTGTGGTGGTAGCGACTGCTGGTTCAGTAGTAGGATTCACTACAGTCTGTGTGGTGGTAGCGACTGCTGGTTCAGTAGTAGGGATTACATCAGGTTCCACTGAGGGACTTTCTATAATTTCTTCAATTGAGTTTATAAGATCATTTAGAGAATTACCATTGGGCATATTGTTGGATTCTGTAGAAGCTTCTTCAAGTGCTTGTACATTGTCAAGGTTATTACTGAGCAAAGATGTATTTTGCTCTTTGCTGTCACTCTGTTCTGGTTCAGTTAAAGTGTTTTGCAAGTAATCTTCTTTCTCAGGCACTTCTATTATAGAATCACTATTTAATGAATCATGATTAACAGTGGGTAATAATTTTTGTGGAGGTATTGTCTCTGGGAGAATTTCTTTGGGAATCTCTTCATTATTTTGTTGTGCTTCTAATGACTCATTCTGTTCAGAGTTATTGTTGGCTTCCTGTTCAGTCGTCTCAGGTATTGTTTCTGAATTTGGTTCCAATCTTTCATCCCCATCACTGGTAGTAGCTGAAGTTTCTGTTTGTCCAGCAAATCCAGGTGGTGTTGCAGTTGATGTAGAAGGCTCCTCGTTGTTTTGCACCTCTGAATTTACATTTTCATCTGACAAATTTTCATTAATCACCTTTACTTTATCATTAGCTTGATTTGAAACATTATCATCTACAGTTTGATTGGGTGTTTCCACTGCACTATTCAGTGATGGAGTGAGATCTTCATTGGAAGAGGTTATGGGGGATTCAGTAGAAGAATCCTGCTGCGCATCATTGACAGCTGCTTCGGTGGTGTATATTGTCGTGCCTTCAAACACTTCATGAGCATGCTGAACCTTATCAGGCTTAACATTTTCTTCCTTCTCAGGCTCAAACGGAACAACCTGTAGATTCTTTTCTATTATTTTAGTTTCTCTTAAAAACCTATTGTTAACAAAGCCAGTCTTTCCGTTAATGCTCACGAACCACAAGTCTGAATTGGTACCAGCTGATTTCATATAAACGATTGCATTGCTATTTCCACGAAAAGATAGTAGGTCCGAATCAACGCTAGTATAACTCAGCAAAGTTTTCGCTTTAGAAATAGGTCCTGGAAGAGATACAATTAATACGTTGTTAGAAAGTTATCACATGAAAACTGACATTGTATTGGATTCAGGTATCTTACCATTACATTCTTGGTTAGTACAATATACTTTGTCAGGAATCCTGCATTGTGACACAGAGATAAATAACGTAAATAAAATAAGTTTTAACACAATCATTTTCGCATTCTAATAATTAAAATTAATTTCTTAAAAAATTCGCTAGACTTTAGGCCACATCATCTGTCAAGTCGATCGTTCGGTCGTTCAGTGTAACGCAGGAAAATTAATTCAACTCATCCATGAATACTTTTGTATATTATGACAAAGATTCAAAAATAGAAATTTAATTATCCGCACATGATTTCATTTAACATATTGTTAACTTTTGTTAATAATTAAGGAATTAAATAAATTGTTTTTATTAAAATGCCACTATCTGAACGGACTTTGTATATCTGTGTGTGTATCTGTACACACTTTGAACGGAACGTAAAAATATTCGGAAACCTCATTCATAACATGGGATAAAAAAGTGCTTTTATTTTATTTGGTTTTAATTCTAGATCATTTGCTTTTGTTCAAGCGGCAGTGGCGAGAGTTTTCTTCCCTCGAGAGTGGAGTCTCGCTTGACGCTGCACCGTTACCGTAATTGTCAAGTACAGACTGCCCAGTGTACCTATACTAAACACTGCGTTTTTTAACAAAATCAATCTTCTTCTTCTCCTCATCATTTGACAAGTCAAGTATAGTGCACTAATCACCATTCATCTTACCGTACGTGCTTTTCAGTATATTACGAAGTACTCTGTGGCAGTGAAGCATACACACTATCGGGTTCGTGCGCGCATCCAGCGTGCTGTACGTCCGTTAATTTTGCCAGATGAGGTTTTTTTTCACTATTTTAATCCAAAAGTTTCTAAATCCCTGTCAAGATATAATAGTAGGACTATTTTATTTTGACAGGGATTTAGAGACTTTATACTAAACACTGCGTTTTTTTTAACAAAATCAATTTTCTTCTTCTTCTCATCATTTGACAAGTCAGTATAGCGGCCTAATCACCATTCATCTTACTGTACGTTCCGCCCAGGCCGCGGCGCTTTTCAGTTTATTACAAAGTACTCTGTGGCGGTGTAGCATACACACTATCGTGTTCGTGCGCGCATCCAGCGTGCTGTATGCCCGTTAATTTTGCCAGTTTGAGGGTTTTTTTTCGCGATTTTACCCCAAAAGTCTCAAATAGAATGTTTGTGTGTGAATTTCCTTCAAAAGATCCCTAAAAGTGGAAATACTGGGTGAATCTGCTCTACTGTACACCAACAGCAAGCATAATTATTATACACGATCCAGCTCGCACGATTCACGACTATCGCGGTGTTTGGGGCGCTTGCTGGATGCTTTTTGGTCAAGCAATTAAGACGTCGAATTAACGTACGTCGAGACGATTCACTGTCGTTTTTCGTCGTACATCGTGCATGGCCTTGCCTTGTCGGAACTTAGTACAGCAAGATGGATGGTGAATAAGGCCTTTATGTTCCGTATTCTTTGGTTTCTCCATTCTTGGTTCCGTTTTAATAGAACGTTGTACACACGGGTACACATCAAGCTACACATATCCAGTTTATGCTGATCTCGAATTGTATAGGATTTCCGTATTACGCGAGGTCAGCTTATACTGGAAATGTATAGCTTGATGTGTAGCCGTGTGTACCAGTGAAGTAAAGTAGGTAAGTAGTATTGTGTATTGAGATGGGCGTCGGGTACATTCCCATTTGGGTCTTGGGTAAATGTCGGGTATTTACCCGGGTAAGATTTGGGTAAATATATTTAATAACAGTAATGTTATAAGATCCGTGCACGTGCGTGTGTATTTCTATTTCTCGAACTTTGACTATTCGTATTGATTTTATATTGAAGTGTTTTTTTTGTTTTTTGTTATAACTAGGTACTTAATCTACATAATAAACAGCACCGCATAGAATCATGAAATTTGGCCCAAGAGTTCCTTTTATAATTACAGTGAGCACTAGAAAAGGATTTAAAATTCATCCCATACCTATAGGATTGTATAGGGAATGAAAGTTCGTCATTTTAGCCGATGATAGATCCCATCAGGCACATGCTTATGTACTTATTAAACATCTTAAATTCTCTAATGACAATGCTAAGCCTAAACTCTTTGGTCTGCCCGTATGAAACTTTACTGAATCGTAGGTACTATAAATAACTAAATGAGAGCGCTAATTATGTCATGGCAGCATGGAATTACTTAGTATGTACAAAATGAGCATTCTCTATTTTTACCAGAGTAAGTGTAGAGCTCGGTCGCCTAGGTAGGTACTAAGTTGTTATGTACCGATACATTTTATCGTAGTAATGAACAATAAGTTACATTTGTTTGATTTGATTTTAATTGTTTAAGTTTGATATTATTTAATTTTATTTGATCTTATTTGGCAATAAGTGTATGTTTGGCAATGGGTGCTATTTATCTGAAATAAAATTATTTATTATTAAAACCCTTCCTTCGGTAATGAAAAGTAAAAAAACCTTTTTGGAGTATTTTATTAGCGTGCAGAACGTTTTAGTACTGCCTGATATGTAGGTACTGAGAGATACTGAATGCTGTCATTAGACAGAGTAAATCTAAAATAAAAAATGGCTTAATGTCAAAAAATCCATTCCCAAATAAATTCCGTATTGCAAAAAGATTTCATAATGGATCTACAAGATCACGTGTCACTTATTGATTTATCAAAACAATTACCATTTGAAATAGGTAAGTGATAAAGTTTTTTTTTTTAATAGCTTGAAAATAAGCGTAGGCCTTCATCTGGTGAGAGATAGCAACTTCATTGAAGTGGGTCAGTCTGAGTAACACCTGTGCATGCATGTGTCTACTATTGGTCTGCTATGGGTGCTTAAACATGGAAGCAGTAAGTAGTAGAGTTCTATACAACGGCGCTTGCTCGGGGAAGTGGATACTACCACCATACCTACCTATTTCTGCCGGCAGCTGTTATGCTGTGTTCCAGATAAGTGTGTATTTACAGGACACATATTTTCAGATTTATCTCTAAGATGGCAACGCATAGGTAAGTATCTGTGATGGCTCTGCTCCGCAGATGTCTATTGGCAGTGGTATCCACTGTCCACTTACCATTTTTCGGTCTTGTTCGCCATCCAAAAAGTATTCAGCTTGCTGGTTTTCAGCAAATAAAACTATGTTCCTAGTTCATACAGCAATGATCTCTTTAAGTAACTGTTTCCATAAAGTAATTAGATAGGCAACTACCGCAAAGTTACTGTGTTGGACATACGGATTGATGATCGCGGTATCTATTCTTCGGCTCCGAAACTTAAAGCTGTAGGTAATTTGTGAATTGAGAATTTGTGAATTGTGTTACCTAGATAGGTACATAATTATCTTATATGTACCTACATTCCTTAGCGATCGTTGCATAAGCCTTAGCCATGTGCGATATTGAGAGTTAGGTCATGAGGTCATAAGATGTTAATGTCATAAATAAATAGATTTTACCAGACTATAGTGCTTCCAGGATCTTCTGGCGCTCCTCGAATGACGTTAACAAGGAGGCGCAGTTGGTAAACATTTGGGAAATTGTTTTGTGGAATGTATTGAAAAAATAAGATGGCGGCGTTAAATCCAATTTTGGCCACGCGCTAAAAGATCCTTGCGCGGCTATACTGAGAGTTGATTACATTTTTTGTAGAATCAATAATAACAGAATTCACTTGTAAAATATATACCTACTTAAGCATACATAAAATGGAGAAACTACACGGTTTCCATGTTCTCGTTGCATGAAACTGCGACATTGGTATAAATTAGGCACCTACCAATGACGACGTACCTACCAAAAAATATTTATTACGTATTGTGTTTAATTGATTTTTATAAATAGGTAGGTACGTATTTTTGTTATTCGTTTCTCAAATCGAGTTTTTTTTTTTTTAAAGTACCTACATGTTCAGATCCCCATCCAATAATGATCCTTGATCGTACTTACAGACCAAAGTATAAAGGAAGAAATTTGTTTCGGAGAAACATTGATTATTAGTTGTGGGCATTATGAGGGTGACCTGGATGATGATGGAAGTGAAGAAGAAAAGTCAGAATCAGAGTGGTCATGTTCAGAGTCTACCGAACCAACAGTGGAGGAAGACGACAAAGGCCCTCAAATATATGAAGTAAAGGATTACGTTGAGGAGGAAGCTGCACTTGAAGAGGAAGATGAAGAAGTTGATGAATTTTGTTTTTATTTTTTTCCCGATTGCAATAAACCTCCTCCACCACAAAATAGCAAAACAAGCTTTATCGTTGTTGATGGTTTGCCAAGACTAAATCCAGCTGCAAAGGGACAACCAATTTGTACTTGTAAAAAAAACAAAACAGGGGAATGCCCATGTTATATTAAAGTGCCTTGCAAATGTGGAGCCAAAATTATTGCTGATTGTACTTGCTCTCAACTAAAAGACATATGCGTTTGTGGTTCAGGATATCCTCGAACCGTGTGCAAATGTGAACATGCTAATGTATGCGTTTGTGACCCTGATGGTAAAATATTAACTGAATGTACCTGTGCCAAAATCGAAAAACCATGTATTTGCCACCCTGGTAAATTTCCTAGTCCTGTATGCAAATGTAAATATAAGCCCAAATTTGTAAGTCGCATTCAAACCAAATATGAAGAAGTTATAGAAGAAGGGTATGAAGTTGAAGACAAATTTATCCTCCGCGAAGGCGAAGTTGAGGAGGGGTCTGAGGAAGCAAGTAAAGCAGTAACTGAAGAAGAACCATGTATTTGCCAAAAGCCAGAACCTAAAAAGTTGTGCTATTGTCTTAAAGGCAAAGATTGTACATGCTTAACCAAATGTATTTGTGGTAAACAACGCCCTTGTCTATGTAAGCCAGAAGAGTTCGGTAAAGATATCCCTTGTAAACATGACGAAAACAAATCGATTTGTAGTTGCGATGCCCCCAAAGTCTGCATTTGCGAAAACGAAAATGCTGGTGCCGTTTGCAAGTGCTTCCCGGTACAAGTTTGTTCATGTGGAGATCCAAAAAATTGCAAGTGTTTCACTACTTGCGATTGTACAAATCCATGTATTTGTGACACTCTTCCAGTTAAAACAGAAGAATGTATATGTTTAAAACCACCGGGAGCATCAGATTTCGCAACCAATTGTCTGTGCATAAAGGATTCAACCAAAAAACAGAAAAAAGTTCGTGCTGGTAAAGACGGATATCGATGGTGTCACGAAGTAGATCCACAGCATACGTATTTTGATTATGCCTATGGTAAACATGACAAAATCAATCTTGAAGAGCCAAAGGTGAAAAGTTTCCAGATCCAAGGCCTTCACGATAAACTTGATGAACTTGATGCATGTCCTGTTCATGGTCCGAGGGTACCTCAATACAAAAAAAAAATAAGAAAGCCATCTTTAGATTGTTGCAGTGCTGTTGGGGGTATATTTAATTCCTTTTAATATCACTACTTTAATTAGAATGCATGTTATTTTTTTTGTAACATTTGTACAAGTCTTACGAAAACAGGCGTTTTATTTTTTTAGAGTAGGTAGTCAAAGGAAAAAAAAAATTCACTCGTAGTGATTTTTTTCCAAAGGCTGGAAACAATCTTTATTAGAAACTTTTTAAAGAATCTAGTCCACTTTCTCAAAACCACATTACGTAATGCTTGTATGAATAACTCATTTCACATTATCCTAAAACTATTTATATCTTAGAACTTACTAGGAACACCATTAGCCCTTTTAAGCACCACTGTTAAATATTACCTCACCTAGGTAATACCAATTATTAGATGACAAGGTTTGGCAAACAATTACCTAAAAGAAATTCTAATCAAGTTGCTTTTCTGTACCTAGAGGAATATACGACTGAGCAATGACGAGCTGATATGAAATGTATCATTACACAGAACATTTTGTTAATAGAAGCTTTTTATACTCAGGCATCAGCATATGCGTTGAAAGTCTAGGCGAGGACAAAGATAAACTTCTCGTGCAAGTGGTTTCATATTCGTCAAAGGAAGGTGCAAAAACAGGCTCAAAGCTTATTAGTATTTTGGATTGTAACTTACACACAATGGAGGAGAATAGAATCGAGTAAGATATTTTTACCTACTGATATTTCTTATAGTTAGTCAGTCTTGTGGCTATTATCTGTCTAGTTATTGTTGTAGACGGTTCTTAGAGTAATCGGATCGTCTTCGAAACACTTAAGTCACTGTGCTCCAAAACAAACATAGGTGGCGGGCTCAAAAAAAAACTCAATTTAATTGGGGTTGGGCAACATGTCATGTGTGAACTATGGGTCCAGATAACACAGACCTGGTGCCTCGAGACAGTTAGACGGAGACACGGCATGCCACGAAGGAGATAGTGGGACGAATTGGATAGATTCCATAAAAAACAGGAAGGGGAAGCGCTGTATCGCGGAAATTGGAAGGAGTGAAAGGAGGCTTTTGCCCAAGAGTGAGACAGAACCAAGTCAAGATTGAAGTGAGAGTCTATTCCAATAGCGATAATTACAAAGAAATTGTTTGATTTCTTAGTAAACAATAGGTACTGATATCTTTTGTTTTATAATCACAGACACATAACAAAGAAAGACTTAACCAAAGAGCGGCGGAGTTACACAGCTATCTGCGAGAACGGTTACTATAACAAAGTAACTCGCGTTTGCGGAGACAAGCATGTTGTTAAGCGATTCTACCACTCTTTCGAAAAGGCCCACAACTTTTTACTTGAAGGATCAAATATTGTGTTTCTGCGCTATCTCGCTCTCCGACGCCACAAAGGTATCGTTCAGACTGACACTGTCATGATGGATGGGAATATCTGTCAGAGTATGTATGTGAGTTCTATTATAAAAATAGTATCTAGCACTGTAATAATAAATTATGTTTAGTTATATAAACAACAAGCTAACACAACAAGCAACACGCTTAACAAACGCGCATAACAAGCTTTTGCCAGCGACTTCGCCCGCGTAAATGTCGGTAATTATCCCACAGGAACGTACTACCGAGATTAAAAGTATCCTATGTGTTAATCCAGGTTATTAATTATCGATAAACTATCGTGTGCCAAATTTCATCCAAATCCACGACATGCTCCTCAGCCCCATTCTCAAGCCCTAGTTTGAATAAATAACTTTTGTATTTAGAATTTTATGGAAGAACATGTTCTTCAACTAAAATGTTAAATTAGTTCTTGGGATAAATTCATACCAACTACGGAACGCTTCATTATGCGTGGTCCGCCACGCAATTAGTTTGGTTGGTTTGGTTTTGGTTGTTTGGTTTGGTTTTTTTTTGGTTTTTTAAACCCATTAAATATGCAAGCTGCGAATAGTTATGTGAAATTTAAATTTCTCGGACTATTGATATAAACGCCTGAGCAAAAATACATAGCAAAGTGTATAATTATATAGCTTTTTTAAAACACTCCGGCCTATTTTTGATTTGATCGTATTACATATAATAAACTTATAAATAGAAAAACAGGTGATGGTGTTACTGGGGAGCATGACGTCCAAATCCTATCACCCGTGTTTGCGTGATTGAGTAATAAATAAATAAATAAATAGTAAAAAGTTTATTGATTCATAAACAAACGTTACAATATTTAGGTATGACACTGGATCCCGTACTAGGATACCCTGTGTCGCAGGATCCAGTCTCTTTCGACAGATAATAAGGATTTTAGAGATAGGTTAACAAATGCATCGGTTTCAGAAAGATAATAAATCAAACATAAGACTTAAAGGTGACCAAATGTATGTGTATATAAATGTAATGAGTGTAAATATGTAAGTGATGATATGCTTTTCAAATGATGATTGTAAATTCAAAGTCTTTATTAAGAAGGAAGTGTACAGTACGACATAAATTAGATGTAGCACAAATTGGAAAATTTGCATTCATTCATTTCAATTTTACGAATGTATTTGGTTATATGACTTCACAAGTTATTGCGTTTGCGTAAAGATCATTTTCACCTAAAGCAGTAATAAATATTGGTGATTTTGAAGGCGTTCTCAGTTCGGGTGGTGATCGGTTTTACGAATTATGCCGATGCTACATCTAAGTTGTGTCGTACTTTACCGATGTGTTGCAACAAAAAATACGCGCAAGCAAAAAATATTTAAAATTAATACACTCTACTGAATATACAGATACAGAATAATGCTATACCTATAGACTAATGAAACGACAGGGCTAATAATTATGAAATAGATATTATCAGATAGGTAGGGACTAGGGAACTATAACTAATTCACAAACTATCTAGCGTGGTATGTTAGTTTTAGCAGTTTGCGTTGACTAATGAATATTTCTTGTTAGACCGGTAATCTACCTGCATTATTAATCGATTTGACTAAATTGCTGATTTATGACTATTGGGTAAGGTATATTGAAGAATTAATTGGTGATATTGCTTTTAGACGGGGGGGAAATATTTTGCAACTATTATGGAATTTAAGAAATGGGGTTTTCAAAAGAAAATGAGGGCGTTAAAATGTTTTCTCAAACATGCTTGGTAATTTGGGCATTCTTTTGACAACCTTCTTCGACATAAATCGAAAATACTGTACTGGTCAAATACATGCAAGTAGGCGGCCGGCAATGTTACTATGAAAATCCATATCTGTCGTGTTATTTAAAAATGGAATGAACTTTTTATTTCGACACATGGGAACCAAGGAAGTAACTTATCAAAGATTTCAATTATATTTCGATTGGGCTTGCAAATAGAGCTGTTTAAAATAAAGAAGAAATAAATAATAATAATAATAATAATAATATATTTATTCACAAATTTGAGACAACCATACAGAGTAACTTAATAATAGACACAAAATAAACAGATCGTTGAATGTGAAATGGTACACTGTAAATATGTTGGTTTGGCTGTCTTTAGACTGATTCGCCCTATCCACTCGTACTAGTATAAACTGTATCACGAGGGGATAGTCTTCCTCAACCCTAGAACAACAGATTCCCACAAAGTTCCAGTTAGTCACATAGCAGCAGTTTGATTACGTACTGTATAGGTAATTATATTAATTATAGGTAATTATATTAATTAAGTTACAAACGATAATAATTGTCTGTGTTTGGGTGTATGTATATGTGTATATGTTTTGTTTTATGTGTGTATATGTTTTATGTATGTGTGTATTTCTGTATGTGTACAGTTAACAGTGCTTTATTATTTTTTTAATGAACCTATTGGCGCGTGAAAAATTATCGTTGTCATTTATTCTGGAATTAATAAATAATTTATTTAGTTTCAATTTCCACGCATTATTTGAGAAAAGTACTCTATACAAGCCTTGGCCGTAACTGGGCATTGATCGACTCACGTATGTGTGCCTCGGCTTTGCCTCGCCTTCATTTTCACGTTCGTCTATCAATGTCCCTTTTGTAGTCCGCGGCAGTAAAGTACTATACTTTGTAGAAAAAAAAAAAAATAAGTTCCATGTAATAAGGGAAACTACTAGGAAAAAGATAGGCACTCGCAATATGTAGTGTACCAATTCGGTCAAAAAATGGCAACCGTCTAACAGTTTTAAAGTCATATGCTAGACAGAGTCAGAACTAGGTACCTACGTCTGACGTTATGTCTCAAACGCCACAGTAACTTCGTGGCATTCAGTACAATGGCCGTTTCGTGTGACAAGGACAGGAATAAATTCTAAAGCGTGTAGCTGCTCCATATTTCCACATTTGTTTTGCATAATTCTGTTTTTTTTCTGTAACGCCTGTAATTTTTTTTTTCTGTAACTCCTTTATTTTTTTATTTTTTTCTATAAAATATCGTATTTGTCTAGATGAGTTTGTTATGGCTTAAACTAAGTTGCGCACGTGGTTTCGTCAAAACCCTGCTTACAAAATTCGATTTTCGATGTGATGCTAAGCACCAGAAATGAAACAAAAATATTTCAGATACATAACTGTATCTTGTACCTTACTTCGGACAGGGCTACACTAAAACTTAAATCGTAAAACCTACTTTCGAATATCATAATAGTTGAATGATTATCAAACCTTTGCCCCTAGGTTTGTAAAGGTGTCAGTCAAGGAATCGTGAATGGCACTCCATTTTTCGTGGTCAAGATTGAGCGGCATATTATCGAACCTTCAGGATATGTTCATCAAACATTGACGGTGTTAAGTCTCAGAGGTACAACCTATGATTTTTCGATTTTCTATTAAGAACTTTTTGGAAACACTGTTTGGGAACTACGTATAAATAGTGATGAAGACACCTTGATTTTATGAAAACTTTTGTTAATATTTTTTTATAGCTGTTTGTCTGTTTTCAAGGTTATACTATTAGTCACGAGTGGGCAGACAACTGCTACATTTTCCATGTAAACCCACTCCTGCGCGTCATTCCTGAAAGAGACGAGATAGAAAAGCACGAGCCGTTGCGTGACACGTGGCGCAATGATCTTCAACTAATGTCCGACTTTCTGGATTTCAAGGTATCCATCATTATCATCCTCCAGCCTATATCTCAATTTATTAACCGCCAGCACAACATTTCTTCTCCCACGAAATCAACCATTCTGTACCCGGCCGCAGGAGGCAACTGCAGGCGACGACGTGTCGCCGCGACACCACTGGTTTCTATGAATTTCTATGAAATACCTTCCGTAGCTAGCGACACGTCGTTGGCAGCTACGGGCGAGTGACCGCAGACAGACCAGTAGTGCCGCTAACGTGCGAGCGATAACTCGTTTTTTCTATAGTCTATCTACCGGAATACGGGCTGTTGCCGCCTGCGGTCGGGTTTGGAATAATGACTGCAGCGACATGACGCCACGACGTGTCGCCACGACAAGACGCCGCGACACGTTGCGTGCAGTTGCTGCCAGCGGTCGGGTACGGAATGGTACCTTTACCTGGCATGCGAGCTGGCATCTACTGTGATGTCATCCCCCTTTATAGCCATATCTTTTACACAATCCATCCGTCGTCGTTCTTTAGGTATCTTCTTACTCTCATAACTATCACGGAACATCCACATTCATACATTCAACTTACCTCACGACATGTTCCTCATTCCTCCGGAACAAAGGCCAGGTGAAAAAAAAAAAACGAAATGAGATTTAGGATTTCAACTTGAAGAAGAATGCACTTTTTGTTTTGAGAATATCTCGTGAGTTTGAGTGTGAGTTGCGTTACGCAAGGGCTTGAGAGATATTGTCTCGACGATGAGAGTTATCTATCTATATTTGTTAGAGGGTATTACTTGATAACATTTTGAACGTTGCGTGGTCACCAACATTATCAAAATAAATATTCACTGCCTTAATTTATTGTCGCGTGAATGCTGCTGCGCCAGCTGTCTTCAGTCGATTAAAATTACAAATTACGTCAGTCAAATAATAACAACATTATTAATACCTACTCGTTTTCTGACCTTGTTTTACGTATTCTGTTTATTTTACACTGATTGTCTATACCATTTTGTAGAATTTATCTAATACTGTCTACAGAGTACCCGTGTATCCGAAGGAGGCCGCTACGTCACGGAAAGTGGAACCCTCACGGGCACTGTGCGGGATTATCTCCAAGCGATCCTGCTGCTCCGGCCGCAAGACACGTTGCACTTCACCAGGCATTACTTCGGCACAGTGCTCTCAGCCCTCGACCTCCCACACGATGAGTTCTTCGACCCCAGTTCCAGACACGTCAGATATTACTTCTTTGAGGAGTGATTTGGAAGCTGTAAAACAAGGACGGGTAAACAAATGGAGTTCTGAAGAAAGAGAGCAAGTTTTTGCTCAACTTTTGCAGAGACCCCGTGGCAGACGTTTCCCTACCACCATCGCCATACGAAGTAATTACATACGTGCGGTTCCACCAAGTAATTTTGTAGGCTACGTTCGTATAGTAGCATTCATTTGTTTACTTTACCATGCTTTCAAAGTAGGCCTTATATCTATGAAAACCATATTACGAATTGTTGTTATTTATCTAAGTTTATAGATTTTTATCTTTTCCACCACCTAATTTTTAATATAGTAGTTTCTTTAGATTTATTTAGCTTATTTTTTTTTTACTTAATTATATATGTGTAATCTATTTATGATGGGTACCGACTGAGTCAAAGAGGGCCAATGAAACTATGGCAGCAAATGCCGAATGTAGTTCGTTCCGCTCCCGACGCTCGGTACGCTTGTTCATTCAAAAAGCGATTCTTAAGAAAACATTGCAAGCATACATAAATGTTACACGAACGAATGTTACGGCATATGAAAATATTTTTCGATAGCGTTGGCCAGCTTGAACTGTCACTAGCGAAATTATTAATCGTAGTAAAATTAATTGCTTTTTGTCAAAATTAAAGTTGTAAAAAAAAACGTCTTTTCTTGTAACCTATTTGCTAACTTTGTTAAACCCGTGATTTTTCAAGAGTCTACGAATAAATAGACGGTACAATTTAACTATACAACAAAATATTTTCAGACGAAAATTGCAATATTATGAGGTCTTATTTTTAAGCCAAATATATATCGTTTCGTAAGGGCACTACGTATATACGTATATATTTATATATGTATATAGGTACCTATGCGATATTAAACTGTATACTATGATATGTTGTGATCTGACAGATGTATTGTCCATCACTGAATATGAAAAATACTACATATCACGAGCATTCATACCTACCATGAATATGGTAAGATTTATGAGAAAACGTGTCTAATATTGCTCACTTAGGTATTCGCAGTAGTATATATTATATACATATATTCAGCAGAGGGATTTGCGTATGTCACGCAAGATCCCTCCAAACAAAATGACAAAACTGCGCCGGAGAAGGCCCTGGGACACGAAAAGAATTTTAATTTTTTGTTCCTTTTGCACAAAGGAATTTATTATTAAGTCCCCGCATCACAGGCATACGATATTTTGGGAAGGACAACCCCAATTCTCACACACCTTTCTTTCAAAGGAGAATTTATGAATAAATACGTTTGGCTTTTCGATTACTTGACAGGTTGTGGTGTTATGGCAATTTTTGGTCGTATACTTATTTAGGTATCGTTTCGTTATTGCTTGGACTGCAAAGGTAGATTGATTGAAAAAGATTTGGAAAATATCTATTTGAGTTCAAAAAAACGTGAATTACTAACATGATCAGTGCTTTGTTTTTTTTTTTTGCTGCTATGATTAAAAGAAAAGATCAATGTCTGTGTTATTATTACTTTTATGAACAAAGCTTTTCATAAAACATTCTTAGTGAGATCAGACATAACTTTTTTGCGTTATATTTTCGATAATGTTGACTGATTTTCGAGTTTTAGAACCACGATAACGGTAGGTGAGTGTACCTTACTAGTAGGTATGGGTCACGCAATTATAATGTTCTGCTATATAATTGCGTAGCACGTTTTCGTAAATGATTACGATATTGATTATCTGTTTCATTTTGACAGTTCAAAAACATTCATTGCGTTATTTACATTGTTAAGGCCATTTTTTTTCGAACTTATGAAGCAATGGGTTGCAATCTGTTTCAAAATGATTCAGATTGTGATTGATCGTGCATTAGGGTGCTGTTTGTCTAAATCAATGAGACCTTAGATTACTATCTATTCTTAAGCAAAGATTTTGGTTCAACTTAATTTAAATTTTGTTTACAATATTACTATTAAGCTCCATCAACCTAAGTCGACTAAGCGTTACAAGTTTAAATTAACTTGTTAGGGACGAACGCGAGGGTTCGGTAGTTGGTAGGACAAAACAGTTTGCAAACAAGACTAGACCGTCCTCTTGCTACCATTGCATACGAATTGGCAACCCTTAAATTACAATATGTGAGCTGAATGTGGCAATAGGTATAATATTCGTTACTGAATGTAATGATAGAAGTTTGTGTAATTTAAGCGGCAACGGTAGGCAAAGGTGATTTAGAGAGAAGGCACCTTTTTCCAGATAAAATAATCGATTAATCCTCCGATCTAGGATCCAAAAAAAAAGCCGCATTTTCGATTAACCGGCTATGCTTACTAACCGCTGATGCTGGGTCACATTATCATAAAAAAAAATTACACGTAAAATGAAATCTTTCTAGTGCCAGATATAAAATCCACGTACAAGTTTAAAAAAATACACACATAGATAAAGTAATACTTATACAGTATCATAAATATAACACATTCACATTACAGGCACACATTGATCAAAGTTTGAATTTTCGAACATAGGGAATCCATCGACCATTACAAATAGTGTAGTGCCATCCACAAAGACGCGTCCCACTCCGCGATTACTGTACTGTAAGCTGTACTTCAGTACGGAGCAGAGCGGAGTGGGACGCGTCTTCGTGGATGGCAGCAATGAACTATCCTAAGGCTTATTGTCCGAACCATTATGCTTAGCAGAGGATGGGTGACCGCAATATAAATGTCCTTTCTTTGGTATTGTTCGTCGAGTTGAGCTCCACGATTACTGACAAATGCTTGCACTGACTGGACAGGTCCACTGAAATCTGTGTGGTTCTTTCCTCAAAAGACCATTTCAGACACTAATCTACACGGTCTTCATATGGCCTAACCAAGATTATGTCTAACCTTTAAAAGGGACTGCGACCTCTGAGTTTCTTTCGGGCTTTCTTCCCAGATAGGAAACGTCGACCTCATCTAGCTTATTTTTATAATTTTTTAATATGACGTGTAAAGGTGATTCCAGTATCCTATTTACAGAATAAACAATGTAATTTCAATAGATGCCTATGTTGTTAAGGATACAACTATCCCTCAACATAAAACAATAAGACCTCTACGTAGCCAGAGGTGAATGAGGGGTGGTCGTGGTCATCCTACAAAAGCTCCCGATTTTAAATAAACGTATCTAATTTAAGTTCGCATTGCGTGGTACCGTCGCATAAGTATACATATCTATCTGTGAGTTAGTGTGGGACGTATCCGTCATAATCAGCTTAAAGTGTTTGTCTGTACGTGCGGTAGTGCGGCGAGTGTGGAGTGTTGCAGGTGACGCTAAGCTTCTTTAGATACGTTTGTGTAACATTTTACTCACACCTCAGTATATGTAAATGGTGACGGTTAGGTACAGGACGGTGTGGAATCGCTGAGTAAATGTTGGTTTTGGTCATTCGTCTGCGGGCCCCGTTGTCCAGAACTATAACAGAATTGTAAGAGGTTTCACACAGCCTGGGACAGCAGTAGAGCGTAGATAGATAGGCTCCAGATGCGAAGGAACGTTTTCGCACAATCTGGATTATTTTATTCTATTAAGAAAAGGAAAATGCCCAAAAAAACCCAGGGTCGTTAAAAAAAAACTTATATGTCAGTACATATTTTTAGACGATAGTATATGGCATACATGGTAGATATCAAGGGGTTTATTTATAAACGTTACTTAAAGTTAAGTGACGTTCAAACGTCAATAATGTATAGTTAAACAGTCGCTAATCATTACTTAACTTTAAGCAACGTAATATAAAATTAATTTCTCTGAAAATAATCACCACAAGCGCCACAGCATGCACAAAGCGGCAACATAGTAAGCGTCGAATAAAGAGTTTCCTGTGCTCAAATAGAGATAGCTAGTGCACCATGCAGTTATGTTGTATATAATCCATCATAAAAACAACGTAACAAAAGTCAGTTAAGCACTGAGCACTATGCTAATGCTGTGCTCACACTTATTTCACCAAAACAGTGACGAGTGACTTTAGAATCGCAGCAGCCCTCACTAATGCATATCTAGAATACTACCCAGACAGAGTGCCTCATACATTATTTAAAAAAAAAATGTCGGTCTTCATACGTTGGGAATTGTGCGCAATCAGCATGTTGTATTATCTATTACATATTATCTTGCTCTCATCCTAAACATGGAGACACTATGCAAAAGTTTTCTAGATTATAAGTCAACTAAGAATCTAAAAAAAACTTTTGCATAGTGTCTCCATCACGTCATAGTGTGATCACACGATACACGAGCAAAGAGAGATGAAAGAGAGATAATGAGATGAGATGATGATGATGATGATGATGATGATGGGTGAGATGATGATGATGATGTAAGAGCGATGTATTTTTTTTGTTTTAAATATCTACCTACGCTTAATTACATGTCTTTATATACTGCTAAAGTGCTAACCAACTTTATTTACATGAAGAAAGCATAGAATCATTAACAATTATTTAAAAAAAAATACATTGCCAAGCATAGGCATAATTTTTTAATCATATTTTTTATCTGCAATTAATGCCCTTTTACCACACATAAGTTTTTTTTTATCGACTCTGGATTTTTTTCCCATAAATTTTGGGCATTCGCCTTTACAGTTAAAAAACAAATATCCTTTGCCCAGTAGTCACCTTCTGCGGCCAATACAATAGGAATGAATTCAGTAACAATTTTCTTCATAAATCGCCCCCTCAATGTTCTAATTCAATTCAATTCAATTGATCTTTATTGCAAACCATAATGTACACATATAAGTGGTAATTATAAATAAATTAATTAATAGAAGCCCCCATTATTTAATTCACAAATTCCGCTCTGTAATTTGATAATTGAAGGCAGGATTGATTATATTTTAATAGATGATTCCTGTAATTTGTATAATTCCAATTACCTATAATTAAAATATTATGTTCGCTGCCGAAAGCGAAGTATACACTCAGAAATAATTAAATTATTTATACATAACACAATATACCTACAGACAGATATAACTCCTAACGCAAAAAGCTTTCGTCTTAAATAATTACGAGAGGCATTAAATTGTGTAAAGTTTTTGATAGGATCATTTTGTAATTCCCGCAAACGCGCGGGTAGACAAAACAAGCTTAATTTATAAGACGTCTCTCATGTGTGTACATATTTAAGTAGGTACAGAAGTACTGAAGTACGGTTGCCAAGTACACAGGGTGGATTCTTGAGATGGGGCAGTAAGGGCAGCTACCTTAACCGTTGTAGCTACAGAAAATTGGTCTTAGGAGACTGTCCTTAAGATTTTGAAACATTTTGATCAGCATTCACAGATTTTGAAAAAAAGTTTTTTCATCCTTTTAAGAAACAGGATCGATTTTTTTTTTATACGTTGCCCACACTAAGAATGTCTTCCTGTATCGTGGGTGCGTTTACAAACGTAGAAACTGACATACACTAACACCCAGACCCGGAACAACTACTTGCAGATCATACAAATATTTGTACCGTGCGGGGATCGAACCCGCGACACGTTGCGCAGCAGTCGATCGCTCAGGCACTGCGCCAACCGCGTCGTCAATCGTGTGTGTGTGTGTGTAATAGTGTCGTGGGTAATACGATACCCCATTGGTAAAACTGGTTGTCAGACTTTCGGGCTTCTGACGACCCGTAACGACTGTCGAAGATCCACGAATGACAGCCGGGGCCAATGGCTTAAAGTGCTATCCGAGGCAATGTTTATAAATAAGAGGGTAAATATCCAGTTTGAAAAGAAGGCTACGTTCTTCGCCAGGTCTCATGATACCGATTTGTCAAACATAACTATCGGTTTAGTGGTTTAGGCGTGAAAAAGGTAACGGACAGACAGACAACCACAGTTGTGGCCTGCGCAGACAGGCAGACGGGATCGACGGAAAACTGCGTTGCGAATCTCCAAGTTCGATCACCGAGCATTGAAATATATACCTTATTTCGATAGGATAAGTATTAAATTCAATTGATAAATTTAAATCCTCTGCCGTCCCGTCCGCCACTTTGCGCAGGCTACTTTTGCATTTATAATATTATTATGGAAATATGGATATACGTTTGAATGCAGAAATAAAGGATAGAGTAGACACCTATCCTGTACTTTGCGGTGAAGACTGCGTGTTACCACTTACGTAAAACATGAAAGCAGCTATTAACCTACTTTCTATACTTATCAACGTTATAATGGTAACACGATACTGCATCTCAAAGTATCGACGATTTTATCTTGCTCTTTGACCCAGATTTATTGGACCCGATATTCTATATTTTGTGGTCGGTAATCGAAGAATATAAATAACGTTTTAATAGTCGCTAGAATTTCGGTTTAGAGTGAATATGATGTTGTTTTGTTTTTAAGTTGATCTCTGATTTTAAATACTTTTCTTGTTAGTAATTACGTCCACTCAAAAACGACGCTCTTCAGGGTTGGAGAAAATAACGAGGAAAGTATTATTATTATTATTATGTAATAGTGGTTAGTCCACTATTACATAATAATAATACGGTTAGTAAAGATAGGTTAGTACGTACCTACCTACCTACAGGATTACCTACCCTTTTTTTTTTTTTTTTTTTTTTTGGATGGGAAATCATCAAATGACTTCTCCCGCTCTGGGCAGAGCGAGAGGGTGTGTCAGACTTTTACTGACTAAAACCCACCCGTGTTCCTTCCGTTGCCTGTGTGCCGGGGCCGCGATATCCCTTTCAGAGGATTACCTACCCTAACCTCACGTTTTTGGATGACCCAAAACACCATTTTCACGCTCGATTTCGACTTAGCTGCCGTAGTATAAAGTAAATAATACCCCAAAAGCTTTCACATGGCATAAGTTTCATCACTGTTGAGAGTTGGGTCCAAAATGACGCATGGTCCCATCCAAATCCGTTCAACCGTTTTTGCGTGATTGAGTAACAAAAATCCAAACATATAAACTTTCACATAGTAAGAAGCCTAATTCTTACTATGTGAAAGTTCAAAAACAACAAAGTACTATGTGAAATCACAAAGAGCACGGAACTGTATATTCACCCAAAATAGATACAGACGTGGTGCCAATCCCGATACCCAGCGCTCAGATGGCCAATTAGAGGCTAAAATTTGCCAAACACTATCTCATCTCTATGGACTTCGGCCAGTGTCAATCTGACGCTAAATTACGTTAATTGTCAACGTTTTATTGGACAGCCGATGCATACCATGGGGAATCGAAGTGAACGACGTCACTCGATCTAATAATTAAATCGTTATTTCTGTAACTTTGTTGCCGTTGTTGTTCTGACTGACTTTGTAATTTTGCTGGATTCAGGTCTTAAAGAACCTATTTTGTTGCTATTTGAATTTATGCGACAATTAATTTGGTTTTACTTGCAGTTGCCATTTCGAAAAATTGTATCCTGCATCACAAAGACTAGGTCGTAACGTGTACTAAGAGCGAATTATCATTTATTCAAAAAATGCAGCGGCTTATATTGCTGACAGGCCCGAAAATGAACGTATGCTGCATTTAAAATAACAGGCGCTTAAATTTTGACACGTTCGTGCCCTCCCCAACGTGGCCATAAACCGCGAAAGTTCGTTCAGTGTAATAAAAAGTTAATACTTGGCGCTGGAGGGGCGGGTTGGATTGCGCATTACTTGCTACATTATAAACAAGTCTGCCTGTGACACCCCTCTTTTATGACCCCCTCTCGGCGGACGGCATGCATAATTAAATCTACGCGGTCAAATTAGCAATTTGGACCCCCAACAATAGGACATAGTTCAGTTTAAGCGTCTTTATTGTCCAAACAAATTTATTCAACCATTACTGTGCTCAATTAGCGCACAGTAACTACACTGAAACAATTTCAGGACTTGTTTTTATTATGTCTTCGTTACGGCTGTTTTGTTCCGTTGCAAAAGAAATTGTTTTAAGCCATTTTAATAATGAACGTTAAGTTTATATCTCCTGCAGTGTGCTCTAGGGGGCGCTACAGTGATTAATGGATTCCTGATAATCACGTCCTCTGTCTCTGTGCTCCTCACTTTTTAATTTAATTTTGAGATTAAGCGACCGTTCGACCTTCGCGGTTATTAATTTTGTAAGGGGTCAAATGGGGGACTTTTTTAACACTTGGTTACTTAACTTAAAGCAGTGTTAAATAGAAAAATAGGAGGAGCTCTTGGCTTAGTAATAACAGCCGCACGGGTCGATCCATCAGGTTAAGATACACTTGCTGAGGTTGGTCAGTGGATGGGTGACCATCTTTATATACCGACACTCCTTCGTGCCTCGGAAAGCACGTTAAGCCGTTGGTCCCGGCTGTCATTCCTGGATCATTGACAGTCGTTACGAGTCTTCATAAGCCCGAAAGTCTGACACCAGTATTACCAAGGGGTATCAGTGACTCCATGATATTCAGCTGCATCCGGTTAGACTGGAAACCGACCCCAACATAGTTGGGACATAGTTGGGAAAAGGCTAGGTAGATTGATTGACTGTTTTATAGTAAAATATTAGGTACTAGGTTTATTCAGCAAACATACATTTTCCATTAAAACTGGCAGTGTTTATCAAACTTCACAAATATTATTTTTGCATGAATTCATAAATATTTATGTTCTTGCAATTGAGCTTCCAATAAAGTGTGGCATCGATAAGTATATGGAAATTCAGCAGCTGGGAGCAGAGCAGGCGTGCGCGCCACTGATAACGGATTTAGGGCTGTTTTTCAATCGGTTGGCGCCACAATCCTGCCATATTATTAGCGATAGATATCGTAATGGTAACACACAATCTTAAATCACTCGGCAAAATAAACAATTTGCGCGCTATGTGTTTTACTAGCTTGGTTAGCACGGTAAATGATGTTTACTTTTGATTTTATGCATGCGGTGTATACAACAAGCTAAGCAAATTCCATCAGTCATTCAACAACATCATCAACAACATACAATCACGGCTGTATTCACCAAAGGGTAAGGCAGAGGTGTACCTATAGTACACCAACATTTCGCCAGTTATGTTTAAGTCACATGTAACAGGGGGCGAGTCTATGAGTATTACTGTCAATTACAAGAAATTTCTGATGGAAAAACCCATTAATACTTTGCCCGGCTTGGGATTCGAACCTAGGACCTCATGCTCAGTAGTAGCGCTTGCGACCACTGGACCAACGAGGCAGTACTTCAATGAAAATAATAAAGTAATAAACACATAAACCTACATGGGCACTTATGAAACGTCAGAAGCTAGGTGCACGGTTCCAATGGAGAAGAGCCGGCAAGAAACTCCGCACACTACAATATTTTCAAATAACAGTATTAATAGGTATGGGAGGACAGTGTAAGTCTTTCAACAAGTACCAGGTACGTAACAAAGTAGAAGATGGTCAATAAATCTACAGTCCACTAAGCCTACAGCGTTCTCACATTCACAAAGAGTAGTGTTAAATATGCAGTAGTTACTACGTTTTCATGTTATTGTGGTATTTAACTAACTAAAACGGTTACTCGTCAAAGCTTTAGATCAAAATTTTATTCCGCGAACCTAGAATTAATTTAAACTTTGCATTTAATCTTGTTGGCTGACGAAACTTCTGCAAAGTGAGATAAAGTATCACCTAAAACAGCAGAGTTCCCAACATTATCAGAGATAACGTGGCGGACATACGGACGCCTTGTTTGGCGAACAAAATTAAGATCAAAACAAACTACGAACTTTGCATTGAAGTGTCCGTACACACGGTGGCAGCATTCACGAGCGCTTTAGCGAAAAAGTTAACGTCATATCATGAAATGAGCTCGTGCTGGCTGAGTTTATGAGTCTTTGTGAACTAATTTAATTTTTTTATAATTGTATTGAGTAAATTAATAGCTAAAATAGATGGTGTAAAGGATAGACAGACAGACAGACAGCTGTATTCCTATGTTTAAATCTCTAAAATTATTAACCTTTTCATCGCTTTATATTCTGGAGGTAGCATTATTTGTTAAAACGAACCGAAATCTTTTTGAAACAAAGATAAAACATTCTTCATTACTGACTACTTCTTTATTACTGAGATCCCAATACAAAGGTCTATTACTTACAGACAGTTTCAAAACAGCATTATTACGAAAGAATATTATGCATATGGGACCAGTTATTTACAATAAAATACCTAATGACATTAAAAATGATACATCTCATTCTTTCAAAAAGAAATTAACGGAAATACTAGTTGAAAAATGCTATTACGCTGTCAGTGAGTTTTTAAATGACCACACCCTATGACATTGCTCAATAATATTTCAATTTATTAAGTTTGATTCTACTATGACTATTATTTTGCCGGTGAATTTAACTGTCAAGAAGATGACCTTAAAAACTAATTACCTGACACTTATTGATTAATATAGATTTGCAATAATAATGATTATGATAGTGCCTAATGTAGCATGCCTTATGGTAGAATGTACTGGATCTTAGGTTTTTCTTTTTTTACGCCATCAAAATGATTCCTGATTCTGATAAAAATATTAACATTGAAGAGATTACCAGGATTGCTATTAAGTGCTTGAGCAGTGGTAGCCCAGTGGTAACGGCCGCGACTTACGAGTTACTAGGTCGTAGGTTCGAACCCAGGCAGGCACTTTACTTTGTGTAAATTATTTTATCACCACTGCTCGCAAAACGGTGAAGGAAAAATATCGTGAGGAAACCGGCATGTCCTAGAACGAAAAATTCGAAGACATCCAACCAACCCACACTGGGACCGCGTGGCGGATTACGGCCCACTCCCACTCACAGAGAGGAAGCCTGAGTCCCAGCAGTGGGAAAATTATAGGCTGAACAAATATCGGCTGTGGCAAATTGCATACTATTTGTTAAAAGCCTTAAAAATATATCTAAGTTTGTTGGTATATTACTATTAGTATACCTATAACATTATCGTTGAAATTGGTTTATTTTGATCGTCAACCTTTCAGATTTATTCAGTAATAATCAAAGCGTACACAACAAGGCATCGCTACTGACCCCTCCGGGGGGAAGAGCTTAATTTTACTTTTTAATTAATATTATAAAGGCGCTACACAATCGGGTGTCAAGGGAGCAATTTTGCATAAAGATGAAATTTTGCATAGCTTACTGGAAAGGGAGTAGACTACTTTTACTTCCTTCTTGTAAATAATTTGATATCATAGAATAAAACTAGCGACCGCTCCTGATTCGCACGGCTCTTACGACTTCACAAAACATCAAGATTTCTTAGTTATATGTCACTTTAATGTTGACGTACTCGTATTATACACATAAACCTTTCAGAATAAATTCTCTAAACGATGGTGTAAACCTCATCAAAATCTGTTGCGTGGTTTAGAAGAACAACGTGGTAATACAGACAAATACGAAAAGCGACTTTAATTTATAATATGCATTTACAGAAACTTAGAATTTTTGTCCAAAAAAAAATTACAAAAAAACCAAGTTAAGAAATTTAATCCTCAACCGTTTAGCGGAACGTACATACTCGTATGTTCTGCTAAACGAGTTTGGATGAAATTTGGCACACATATAGTTTATAACCTGGATAGGTACGGTAAGGTACTTTTAATCCCGATATTTTCCGACATTCACGCGGACGACTATGCTTGGAGTTTCCCTACGTGATCGAATTAGAAATGAAGAGATCCGCAGGAGAACCAAGGTAACCGACATAGCCCGAAGAATTGCCAAACTTAGCACATTGCTCGTAGAACAGATGGCCGATGGGGCCGAACGATTCTGAAGTGCGACCGCGAACTGGAAGACGAAGCGTTGGAAGGCCTCCCACAAGATGGAGCGATGACCTTGTGAAGGCCGCTGGAATCCGCTGGATGCGAGAAGCATAGAATCGCTCGAAGTAGCGGTGCTTGGGGAGGCCTATGTTCAGCAGTGGATGTCTTTTGGCTGAAATTATGATGAATTGTTGACGCGGACGAAGCCGTGGGCAAAAGCTAGTACAAAGTAAAAAAAGTTAGTAAAAGGTAGTATGGATTTGTGCCCAGTTAATTTTAGTAGCCATTAACTGTGCATAAATGCTCCAAATTACATGGGAATATAACATAACTGGCGAAATCAGAATGTACAGACATCTCTGCCTACACGTTCGGTGAAATCAGCCGTGATATTATGTTATGTTAAAATTCTGTATCTGAAAACGTGCAGACATCTATTTAGAAAACATGTCAGTAACTTTTATCTATAATTGGACGAGTTCCAAACAAGGAAAACGAAGGTGAAGTGTACTTGTCGAAATTATTATAACTTCGTAGACAATTAGGCTTCGTGCAGAAGGTTTCGTTTTCCAGCGTACCGTATATAGGTTTGAATCAACATATTCCATGGTGACATTTCGATACTTACAAAGTGTATCCGCGTACTCAGTTGCTTGCACAAAGTATAATACGTTCTCTATCATTTTGCTTGCTGGAATTATTGCCCACAGATCTACAGAGTAGATAAAAAGAAAACCCAGTCTTTGACATAATATCTAGGAGTTGGAAGAAAATGCGTAAGGAAGTTATTCGTCCGCCAGTAGTAACAGGCAACAGAATTCAAGGATCTACGTAGTTGCTACGAGTGCTACGACGTAGCAGATTGCTACGTGGCCTACGCCATAGTAAATTGCTACGACCGCTAAACCGCCTAGCCGTTCGCGTTCGAGATATTTTTTATAATAATGGCATTAATGGTTTGAAAAATGTCAGATATTTTATTATAGTGGGTGGTAAAAACCAGAGGAACCATTATTGTTATTATACATTTTATCCCGAAAAATTATGATCAAATCTTGAATAATTAAGCATCATCTTGAGAATCTGGTAGGTCAACCTGTTGATCTTAGATTAAAATTTAATTTTAATGGAAAATATTATTAAAAACCGTCCATATGGAAGTTTCTCAATCCCAACGCAATATTGGTTTCCAGTTGGATGGTTCACAGAAATAGAGCGTACTTCAAGTAGGATATGGAAATCATCTTGAAATAGAGCTCTAACATGAATTTATTAGTATATTAATATGATTTTTATGACGTATAGCTTAATAATAAAGCAGGGATAAATTAAAACTATTGTTTTTATTGATGTTTTGTTGATGTTTGGTTAGTTATAAACTATTTGTGAGCCAATTTCATCCAAATCATATTAGTGGAACAATGATTGTAATACTATCTTGAATTCATGCAAGCCTAGTACTTTTTGTTAGGTCACTCTCAAATATTGTGCACAGCGTGGCGTGAACAGAATACCGTCTTGTATGACGATATTTTTTTGCAACATCCTATTTTAATTAAACAAAGCCTTTATTCTGCTCCAAATTAATCTCTGTCTACCTGTGAAAATGACAAGAAAATCCGTTCAGTAGTTCCGGAGTTATGCGCGAACAAACAGACAGACAGACACCGGATTCTACTGTTTTATTATATGTATATATAGATAATAGGGATTTCTGTGACTGGACCAGCTTCCGTTCGATTCTGTAAAAATATCACCGTGAAACTTAGGTGAAGTGAGCGTGAAGTGAGCTGTCAATAGTGTTAATCCCTAGCATCCTGCCGGTCGATTCTGTGGCAGTGACAGCTCACTTCACGCTCACTTCACCTAAGCTTCACGTTAATATTTTTACAGAATCGACCGACAAGAAGGCCAATTCTCTTACTTAAAAAACGTTCACATTCAAGTCGCAATCTGTCAAACTTGTCAAAAATTTTGGTAAATAGATTGTATTTTTGACAGATTGCGAATGAGCTGCGAATGCGAACGATCCTAAAAGTTACGGTAGTTGCCCCTCTAATATTAATGTACACAATAATTGTTTACGTGTATCTTTGCTTACTACAATATCGTGATAACAGTTATAATATTACATAATCTTACGCTATTGTCTCATACTGCCTTACACAAGAATTCTCCGAAATTTAGGCCGCTGTCGATCAAAATATGTGGGTATTAGAACATTATTATATGCCAGAAATGTGAAATGGTATCACGAAATATTTGCCCATCCCAATAAACATGTTTATGAAAATAGTTTTCATAGGCAGAAGACATCTTTATCTTGGCTATGTTAACGTACGTTTCAAAACTTATATTGCAAACGAAATACGGGGCCATCGCTGAAAAAAAAATAGGTACTATTGCATCGTTTACGAAGTATGGGAGGTAGGAATAGTAGTTACATAATTTTGTTTAATTCCACTACAAGTACCTGAAAAGGTCAGACAGAGTAATTCCCTTATTTTAAGAACCTTCGCATTAAAAAATTTGTCTCAATCTGTTAAAAATACCTCTAATTTCCCTACATTTTTGACAAGTTTTTGACATTGGTTGTTGCTGAGATGAGATTGCAATTATAAATAATTATATTAATTACATGAATTGGCCTTCAAACGTTGCCTTAAATACTTAGTCACTTTTTGAACTACGTACATAGTAGACCATTCTCTAGTTCTTCCTTTTTTTCGTGTGGTTAGTTACTAACCTTGTGTCAGAGTTTTTATGCCGCTCATAGACCTCAGATTTGGTTTCAAATGCTGTCGAGAAACATCTCTCAGGCATTCATCATCATTTTCTTCACGATATTTTCCGTCACTGTTTTTTAAACAAGTGATATTTTACAATACACACCTGAATCCCAAAAGTCAGAGGTGCGTGCCTTGGGTTCGAACTCGAGACCTATGACTTGGCAGTCCAACGACCACACCACTAGGCTATCACTGTTCTATAGAGCATTTTTTCAAATGTCTTCAATATCTATCGAATTTAAAGTTACGTACAGATTGTATTACACACAGAGAGGCAACCGGATGTCGAGTGGTAATCTGGGTCTTGAAATGATATCGAACCCCTCTGTACCGTCCGAATGGTCTCCAAATGGACGGAGGCGGAGATATTGGAGGGGGGGCAACATTTTTTTTTGACATGACACCCTGATGGAAATGCTGTTACTTTCAACTTCATACCCCTATTTATACAATAAAAAAAAATTGCCACTCCCCAACATCATTATAATTGAAATAATGTCTTACGCTGTATATAATTCTTGAAACTCCTTACCGAATGCCATGTCAAAAAAAAATGTTTTGCCCCAACCCCTTGTATCTCTGCCCCCGTCCATTTGGGGTCCGGGGTCGATTCAGACGGTACGGGGGGGGTTAGGTATCACTTCAAGACCCAGATTACCACTCGCCATCCGGTTGCCTCTCCGATTAAATTTTACGTGTCATTTTATTGCCTTGAATATTGGCATTCCGACGGTCACACCACTAGGCTATCACTGCTCAGACGCCAACAATAACAAACTATATGCAATATAGCTTGACTATAATAAAATCAATAGATAGCTATACGCGCTAGTCTCTTCTAGTCGCCCGATGTCGGCGTTCTGTTTGTTTAGCGACTAATTAGTCAAAGTTGGCCAAGTTGGGCGTTTGTCGGTTTATTCAGGCGGATAGAAGCTAAGGTCTATCTTTCTCATGGGGACTACTACTTTAATTTATAGATTTACAGGGTTATTTTAAATTGGCTAGCTAAACTCCGCAGACGCAATGGGCATCGATATATAAAATTACGACCGCTGTAAGTTTCGTTACTTAAAGTATGAGTTGAGAAAAACTGTTTTCTTATGTTTTATTGTGTTTAGATTTCGATACCCATCACGTCAATGAATTTCATAAAAAAAAGATTTTCTAAACTGATATTTCAAGTGACTACAATAACTGCGGTCGATGAAACCCCATGAAAAAAATCATGAATTTTATAAATTTTTCGTTTAATCATGTTAAGATATCGCCATTTTAAAATAACCCTGTATTACGGTTTATGATTTAGTTAGAGCTTGCTGTCAATCTTTACTAACTGGGGCATGCAAAATATATATCGTTTTTATTTATGAGGCCGTGTAAAGTGCACATTAGGTACGATTATTTTAACCTACCACCTATGCTAAAAGAAGTAAGTTCACGTCAATAGTTCCACAAAAAGTGGTAAATCTCACGAAATCTTGGTCTAAAGTTTTGTTCTAGCGAACAAAACTGATACCAAACTGTCAATCCATTTTTATAAAAAAATAAAGTATATTCAAATTTCAACCAGTCAGTAGTTAGCCTGCATACATCTATTTGATCCTCTATACATTTATCGTAAATCAACTTTTCAATATCAGTATAACGTAGTATTGTACGTTTTACCGATAGTTCGGGAATTTGGAGTCCGGGAAACTCAGTTGCAGGTGCGATTTTATTGTGTTAAATGGACGTGTGACAGATTGTTCACAGGTTTTTATGTCGATTTTATAAATATTTGCACAGTACCAGGAAATGAGTGAATCGTTTGTTTGTACTTAAAACTTTTGTGGGTGTTCCGATTCATTGGAATTGAAAAATATAAATCCAAACACAAAAACCCAGTTTGTAAAATATAGTGCAACTTAAAATAATTTTTAAATGTGGTAGATAAATGTTACTTCATTGCACTGTGTTATACCTAAAGGGTATTTATTATGTTGTCTGTTTAAATGAGTTTTTTCTGCCAGTCGACTTTCAAATAAACTAGCCCAGACAAGCCTGAGATTCGTATATTTTAGTTGCTGTTAATTCTTCAAGGCACAGGCAATATTACACAAGTAGCGTGTCTTTCAGACCACATTCAAGCTATGAGATAGTCAACCATTGAAACAACTTAGAAAAAAAAAATAGGTAATAAACATTAGTGCCCAAGAACAAATTTCTAATCTGACATTAATTGTATGTGTATGATCAGTATTGTAAAATTTTATAAAGGGGATCAGTTGGGGAACAGTTAATTAAAATTTAATGAAACAAGTGTTGGTTGGACTGTGGTAATTAAAATTGGGTATAATTAACGAAACAGTACTCATAATCTGCAATTGTGGTGCGATCATGGAACAAAAATGTTGTTATATTCGTAATATTTTAACAAGTTATTGCTTTCGAAATCATTCAATTTATTCGGGTTCCCAGTACCTATAGGTAATGTATCCTACACTATTAAACGAGCAATATTTGTATATATATATACTAGTTGTTCGCACGGGTAGCACTATGTACTTATCTACGGCGCACCTACCTACCTGCCCTACCTACCCTACCAACCCTACCAACCCTACCTATCCTACCTACCTACCCTACCTATCCTACCTACCCTACAAACCTACCCTACCTATTTACCCTACCTACCCTACCCTACCCACTTACCTACCTACATAACCTACCTACCCTACAAACCAACCCTACAAACCTACCATGCCTACCTACCCTACCTACTTACCCTACCTACCTTACCCTACCCACTTACCTATCTACCCTACCTACCTACTTACCCACCTACCCTACCCTACCCTACCTACCTACATACCTACGTATCTACATACCTACATACCTACCTACATACCTTAGGGGTATGAAAAATAGATAGTAGCCAATTCTCAGACCTACTGAATATGCATATAAAATTTCATAAAAATCGGTCAAGCCGTTTCGGAGGAGTATGGTAACTAACATTGTGACACGAGAATTTTATATTTAAGATCTCGTATATATAATGTTCTCGAAAATTTGATGACACGGTTGGCGCAGTGGCTGAGCGATCGACTGCTGCGCAACGTGTCGCGGGTTTAATATACGGAACAAATATTTGTATGATCTGCAAGTAGTTGTTCCGGGTCTGGGTGTTAGTGTATATGTATGTGAGTTTCTATGTTTGTAAACGCACCCATGATACAGGAAGAAATTCTTAGTGTTGCCCAACATTAAAAAAAAAAAGGCTCTAAAAATTTCGATTTAAGTTGCAATACAAGGGTTTACGGGGGCGGAAAATCGATCTAGCTAGCTGTCTCATATCTGGGAATATTAGTTTTCTCCGTATTTTCAACCGAGCAGAGCCACCCACTTATAATATGATATGTGTGAAGTGCATGAACCTTTGTAAAAAAATACCAACATGAAAATATATTTGTGTACAATGGATTTCATTCAGGTGCGAGACTCGTGGCTAAACGATAACCGCCGCACGAGTCGAAGGTGAAGCTACGCTTGTCGCGGTCGTTTCGTACATGGGTGACCATTCATTACATATGGAGACCCCTTCGCGCCTCGGAAAGCACGTTAAGCCGTTGGTCCCGGCTGTCATTAGTAGATCTTTAACACAGACAGTCGTTACAGATAGCCCAAAAGTCTGACAACCAGTCTTACCAAGGGGTATCGTGTTATCCGGTAACTGGGTTGTGGTTATTGTGGAGGTCGGATAGGCAGTCGCTCCATGTAGAACTCTCATATTCAGCTGCATCCGGTTAGACTGGAAACCGACCCCAACATAGTTGGGAAAATGCTATGTAGATTTTATTGGTTTTCATTCAGGTGGTCGATTCCAATTGGAATATTCGAATATGCCAAAAGTAATATATTAATTATTAAATAAACCTTTAAAACTCAGTTCAAATAATTTTAAACAAAACGGAGTCTAGTTAGTACGCAGCTAACAGTTTTTAATTTGGGATAACGAGAATTATAATCTGACGCTTTACCGAAATTGGATTGGACCAAGTTTTGTAGACGAAAATTCTTAAAACTTTCTTTTACGGCAAGTTAGTAAGAGTTATTATTGTATTCTTTGTTCTTTATTCGCGAATTATTTTAGGTAGGTACATTCGTCTTTTTTACGAAGACATTATGGCTGTGATTTTATTATTTTTCATAAGTTTCGTATATCATTATGAGCCGTATTGTTATTGCCTTTTTCAGTGCGTTGAGAGTTCAATAACTGTGGTTATTACAACTAGGCCTTATTACTATTCTAATGTATAAGATGAAAATTCGCATATTCTTTCATTTTCATTTCATTTTTATGTTATGTTTTTGTAATAGTCTATGCTAGAAAATAATTTAATAAAAAGTCCATGTCAAGTGAACTTAACATACATTGATTGATTAAAATTATTTTAATAGATTGTTGGTTTCGCATAATTGCGGCGTAACATAAAATATTATGCAAATAATTACATGTAGTTGAGCCTACATTTTATAGAATTAAATCCATTGAGAGCTCTACTTATTACTTAGTGCGCCCACAATATAATTCAAGCTGCGATAAAAATGTAAAATATGCATATAAAATTAAATTAACAGCTCGCTGTGCCCGTTTTTATAAAAACTAAACGTGTTGGGATTGAATACGAAGCCTTTGATATTTCCAATACATCGAATAAAACTAATTAATTTCAAACCGCTCGGCAGTATATACAAGTTTATATAGGTAACATTACTGTGTGTTAAGTAGAACTTGCGGTGCGCTTTGAACTCTGTTTATTAACGTTTACTTCGATGGTATTTACATAATCATTGATGCTTTTAAAGATAATTCAGGATTTGATAAAGACTTGGTTTTTTGTTTCTTAATGGACACAAAGTCTTGAGGCTTCTTTCATGCTTGAGTAGCACAGACTAAAAAAACTATAGTAATATTGTACTATAACTTTATTATTCTTAATAACTGCCGTACGGGTCGATCGATCAATCGCTTGCCGCGATTGGTCCGTGGATGGTCCATCTTTACGTCCAAGACCACTTCGTGCCTCGGTAAGCACGTAAGCTGTTGGTCCCGGCTGTCATTTGTAGATCTTTGACAGTACTTACGGGTCGTCAGAAGCCCGAAAGTCTGATAACCAGTCTTACGAAAGGTTATCGTGTTACCCAGTAACTGGGTTTTGGAGGTCAGATAGGCAGTCACTCCATGTAAAATACTGGTATTCAGCTGCATCCGGTTAGACTGGAAGCCGATCCCAACATAGTTGGGAAAAAACTAGGCTATGATGATGATATTTCACGTCACGCTACGGTATCATGCTAATAATAAAAAAATAACAAAGTCCAACTAACTAGTTTTATTCAATCGAGCAGGTAATTTCCACTAGCACATAATTGGCATTGCAGATGCAGGTATGTCCCGCCAAGTAGACAATGTACCGCTCACAAAGGCATCAAACTAGCTCGGTATGGCGCCATGGCCGTATCTCAGCCGTGTCATCGACAATGAGGCCCGATCCACGTAATCTCCGCTTGAGTCTAAGACGCTTGTTTACTTACTGCCTTTTGTGCACTTGCAAGTAATTGGTTTTGTGCTGGTAAGTGCTGATTATACTGACATGTGTATTATTGAAAACACTTGATTTATTTAAATGAATATACGATAACTTTGTGGGAGATTTATTTTGTAAATTATCCTACATGAACGTACTACCGGGATAATAAGTATCCTTTATGTTAATCCAGGCTATAAACTATCTGTGTGCAAAATTTTATCCAACTCCGTCCAGCCGTTTTTGCGTTATTGAGTAACAAACACAAACATAAAAACTTCACATTTATAATATTTGTAGGATTACTTTATTCTCTCGAGTACACTTAAAGTGTCATCCCCTAAGGAGATAAATGAAGCGTAAAATAAAAAAGCAAACAATAACTGCAAGGGTACAGCTGTGGACAAACCTAGTTTAAAATAGAATACATTGTGTCCACACTCATTGTTCAAAATCCCTGCTATCCGAGTGTCACAAATCTGTCAAAGGTATTAGTGAGTACTAGATTTTCCCCGCGGCTTCACCCATGTGGATGTCGGATATGATCCCACGGGAATGTGCTACCGAGATAAAAGTATTCTATGTCCTAACCTTTATCGTGGTCTATCCGTATGTATGTCTTTCATACAAATCCGTTCAGCTGTTAAGAGTGAAATGGTAACAGATAACTAAATAAGTTTTGACCCAGTGGACCGATTTCAATTAAATAAAGACTAAATGTTATCTTAAGATACGAACTATTACTTTATTTCCAATCTCTTAAAAAGAAGTAAGAAAAAAACAAGTATTAAGTTTTTTTTTGGGTAATAATATATTATACACAACTATAGTTATAATATGTGAATTTTAAAATCACCCCTAATTTATCACTCAATTTATTGACTATGACCATATTTCCAATACTTTAAATCTCCTTAAAAGAAGGACACGATATCAATATGACATGTGAATTGTTAAATCATTCCGTATTTTACCCCTTTGGGGGATGATTATACAAAAACGTAATAAGACGTAATTCCTTATTTTTTACCAAAATCAAACATTTGAATTTTTATATGTTTAACTTGAACAAATACTGGATTTCCCATACCAACTTCCCCACCCCCCCATCCCCTATATCACTCCCTATAAAAGTATATTTAAGACAAAAACGAGCCTATGTACTTCTCAAGGATGCAATCTATCTCGTTGTCTAATTTTATCGAAATTCGTTCTGTGGTTTAGGCCTGAAAAGGTAACATACAGAGAGACAGACAGAGTTACTTTCGAATTTATAATATTATTAATAATATTAATAATTAATATATATATATATATATATATAGAGGATTGAACATCGTCATCCCTTAGGTCTCACGCACTCGGAACGTTTGTGACCGCCTCTAGGTTTCTGCGTCCCTTTCATACATTTTGTTTGGGCTCACCGTGAAATATATGAAAAGTGGCTGTCGCTGATCACAATTGGTTATAGCGAGTGGCCCATGTGCAAGTCCTTTCACAGGTCAACGTGTCCAAGTAAAACATGTTACATGACGCATTCAACATCAATTGTGTCGTAATTACATTTAAGTACCGATTTGCTAATGAGACTAAAACAAAGGTTGTTGATCGTGTTTGTCATTATATTGTAGGGTCGGTGAAGCAATTGAGTTTGGTTTTGAAACTATTCGACAATGAAGCTTAGGAGCGAACGGGGTTTTAATCTTGCGGAGGGTATTTTAATGATGCCCTTACCGGGATAGCTCTCGCGTAGGGGTGAGTTTACAGATTCAGATCCTTCGTATATACGTCGTGTGAAACAAAATAGTAGTTTGTAGCACAGTTATAATTTAATTCTCGATGCAATTCAACCCTACGTACAAAACTAATGGCCTTATGGAGAACTTATGGCCCACGGCATTTAGGTCACGTACCTGTGTATTCGAATGTACGTGTTCTAACAATCCACTACACCGTAGTGTTCATGGCGTATATTGTTTTTAATTGGAGTTAGATTTTACATTTTAAATAGATATCTGGAACATACATTTTTGTTCCATAAAATACTTTAATGGTACACCGACTACACAATGCCTCAGTTACACGAAACGAGGAACTGGAAGCAAATTAGTTAGAATAGACGGTGTAGAATTTCACCTTTTAATTAGCGTAGAAACATCGTTATAACTTGAGGTGTACTGTGTTCACCAGAAAACGATTGTGTTTCACTAGAATTAGTAAGGTTGTCATAATAACAAGGGTTTCCGCGTTTACCCACCACACCCCGTCGTGAGGTACAACAAAAGGGTCCGTGCAGATATAAAACGGAGTCTTAGAATGAAAACTTTGCTATTGTTACTGCTGATCCATGGGTCGCCGCATTGTTCAAGTTATATTAAAGTGGGAGTTTAATACTTGAAAGGATTACTGTTAGATGTGGTCACGACGCTATTACAGCCAGGCCCGGGCTGCTTGAAGATTGTAGATTAATATTACGTCACAATGACGGCGGAGGAGGAAGCATCCTTGTTATGATTAAATTTAATGAATCGCCTGATAATCTTGCGAAATTGCTTTGGTGTTTTCTTTGTTCGTTATAGGTAGCTGCTGTATGTTTTTGCGTCATATTTAAATAAGTATTTATTAGGTACTATATTAATTAATATACTTTTATATTTTTTATATTTAAAAATATAATTTGTTAGCTTCGGCACCCGACCCACTGCGTCGCATACCATCTTCCGCCCGCGCTATTCCTTCGTTGTCGTTTACCGATCTTTCTGACTTTTTTTTATTTTTTCTCGGCTACTAAGGGTCGTAACGTGGCATTTCCTGTAGCCTATAACCTTCCTGAAGAATTGAGCTATCCAATGCTACAAGAATTTTTGAAATCCGACTGGTAGTTTCGGAGATTACCCGCTAAATACGAACTTACAAGCTAACAAACAAACAAGTATTTATTTCATTTTAATACTTATCTATACTAATATAGATAAGTCAAAATCAATCTGGGGTCGGCTTCCAGTCTAACCGGATGCAGCTGAATACCAGTATTTTACATGGAGCGACTGCCTATCTGACCTCGACAACCCAGTAACTGGGTAATACGATATCCCTTGGTAAGACTGGTGTCAGACTTTCGGGCTTCTGACGATTCGTAACGACTGTCAAAGATCCACGAATGACAGCCGGGACCAACAGCTTAACGTGCTTTCCGAGGCACGGAGGATTCTCAGTATGTAAAGATGGTCACCCATCCACTGACCAACCCCGGAAAACGTAGCTTAACCTGATGGATCGACCAGTGCGGCTGTTGCTACTTAGCCACGAGCTCCCCACTAATTAGTATGAAAGTAGTATTAAAATGAAATAAAGGAGATAATATACTTATGTAATTGTTAAAAAGACAAGACAGGTGTTAGACTGAATACAGTTTTTAAAACCAAAACTTGTCTTATTTTTGTGCTTTAGTAGGGGATTAAGAGCATCCACCGGAGTCTTAAGTACTAGTAGGTACTCGTATAACTCTTAAGTACGAAAAGAAAACTAAGCCTAGCTTTATTCTTTTCTAGGTCAGGTTGAATCCATTATCTTTTTAATACAACTTTATTAAACCCACAGGTATCAGAAGCTAGGCTAAGTTTAGTAATGGTAAAGATATTTACGATGCATTTCACGAGCATACATGTAGTTCGTTTGTAGTAAAAACTGATACATTTGTAATGTAACCACTAAAATAAAGTTCGTACGAGTAAGGAAGACTGGAAATCGAGCCAAATTGGACTCCTCGACTTTCAAGGTATGATATTCAAGTGGCATAACGAAATAATATAAAAGCAAACTGAAGTGAAGTCAAGAGATGCTGGAGTCTGTTCAAAAATTAACTTTACGTGACAAACATCTGTGAATTTTTTATTGCACTCTGGGAGCTTTTGCGTTGTTTTCAGGTATGTGGGAAGATTGTATAAGAAATCTTTGTGTTCAAGATTATTATTTTTTGTTTTTTGACGTATGTCAGAAACGAAATCGTTGTTTTAAATCAGCGAGAGCGTGATACTAACTTTCAAATAAACGACTATTTAAATGATAAGAATAGTTGGTCGCTGTGATTAACTCAAGACAATGTTTATGTTCTTTCTCCAGATTACCTACTGACAAGTTATATGAGTTTATATAATTGTATTTTTTAAATTTTTTTATTTGACTTTATCGTCAAGCTATTTTTAAATTTATTTCAATTTATTGTTGACATAATCTACTCATTACAATGTTTTTTTTAATGAGTTGTATTGCAATATGTGGTTAGCTAGTGACCTCGACAATTGATCATATTAGTTATTGTTATTAGTAATTATCTGTTTGTTTTATTTATTTTATCTCGATGGTCCTAGTTTATCATTTATAACTTCCAGTTACAACTATATGTAAGCGGGCACGCCCTTTATGCCTGGAGGCTTTTATTTAGATATTAAGTTCGGTTTACGTTTAGTTTTTATTTCTGCCTGAGTATAGTTCTTGATTATTTTGTGTGGTATATTGGCGTGTGCTAGCTAACATATGGCTAATAATTTAAATGATGTTTTGTGTTGCGTAATGTAAATTATTTTGAATACTATTATATAGAATCTTTTTTTTTTGTTCTTCTAACTGAACAGACAGCTGTGCTGCTGGGGAGTTTGTTGCGCCACTTCTTCTTCCCAGCTAATGCACTAGGAAGTGGTGAAGGGTGGGCGTTTTGGGGGACTGTCTTATGTAATTTTGACGTTCGAAATGTGCTGATTCTCAGCCTAGTTTGAATAAATGACTTTTGAATTTTGATTTTTTTTTGAATTTTAAATCCTACTAATTGTATATATATATATATTATATTTTATAATTATTTATATTATAAATGTGAAAGTTTCTATGTTAAATATTTGTTACTCTATCACGGAAAAACGACTGAACGGATTTTGATGAAATTTGGCACATATATAGTTTATAAACTAGATGTTAATCTAGATTATAAACTATAGTGATAATAAAGGATACTATTCATCCCGGCAGTGCGTTCCAGTGGGATAATTCCCGGACTCCACGCGGGCGAGGCCGCGGGAAATAGCTAGTAATTAATAAATATAGCATTACACCATGCCTGTACGAAGGGTTAGGCAGAACTGTCCAAATATAACAACAAAATATTCAAGAAATTACGAATATGATAATGCATAGTGCCCATAACCGCCATAGTAACTCTGACAAATTGACGGGTCTCAGTAATTAGTTTAATAAAGTCTTGGTTAACGACGTTTTAACATTCAAGTTGTATACTTAGTAGCCTTCAAGTTTAAGGTTGTTTCCCAATTAAAAATAACAGGGGTAATAGGTGTCACATTAATTAATTTTAATTTTAAAGAAATTGTATTATCTCTCGCAACTTTTAGCAGAATTTATATACAAATACAGACAGACACAGATAGACACTATATTTTTTTTTAAATTTATCTATATTTATTCAGACTAAAATGGTCTATATTGTTAGTAACAAAATGGCTTAGCCTATACAGAACGGGTCCGTTTTGCAAGCGCCCACACTAGCGGGCTGTCTGCCCGGGCAGCTATTGATGTATTGTTGGGACTACCACGCAGCCTGCGAAGTAGCGAGGCATATTTCTTACACCACAGTGCATCAAAGCCATCAGTGCGTGCGTCTGCAAACATTGCCGACGCACTACAAAAGCGTGGCATTCGCAACAATACAACATTAACACCTACTTGAATTAATTAATTAACACACACAAACAAGAAAAAAATACGATCATAATAAATATTATACCAAAAAATAGAATGACGTAGTCACACAAAAAACTCTTAATATAAAACTAACTTACTTTTCCTAATTACAGCGTTCACGCCTTCTCTCCAGCCACGTCGCAACTAGCTGTGCACCTGTGCTTCCACTATTTTCACATAGGAACTCCTTCCCTCATCAACGCAGATAAAACAAAGTAGTGTAACTTAATTAGAAAGTTCGTTATTCATTCGGCTTTGAAGAGAAGGACCCTTCAAGGTACAGAGGCACGTGGCTGCAAACGAGCTCTAACTTGATCTAATCTCTTTTGGGAAACTTCAATTTTAACTGCTCACAATGACAGTTCAGCTTGGAAACAAAAGCCCATAGGGAGTACCTGTAGCCTCTATAAGTAGGTGAGTACAGTCGGCAAAAGCATTAGGTATATTATAGCAAAAAAAAACATCTTTCCACTACACTATGTTAATAACTTTTTTCAACTAAAGTCGCATTAAAAAGTGTGATGTTAAAGGCTTGGCTACTCAGCATACTCACAAAATTATAAAAAGTTTGGGACTTAGTTGTCTGCATAGTTATTTCTTTTTTGACAGTACATTATACAGAGTACCTACTTCACCTTACAATCTCGATATAAACAGGATGATGTGGCGGAAAAGTTTTATTTTCTCCCATTTGTTACTTACGATTCAAGAGATTCTACAACAACATTTCCTGCAATATGGTTAGAGCCGAAGTCTACGTACCATTATGTATGTAGGTACTTTGTTGGTGGCAGTCATGATATTTTTCTGTTTTCTGACATATTTTTTTAAGAATTTTCTCTCAACTTAGTGTTGGTGCACTATTACTGGGTCCATACAGGGTGTTATTTTTTTCTAAAAACCGAAAATTACACACTCACACATAAACTCACACCTTCTTCTTATGGGAGTAGGCAGAAACTACAGAACGCCACCTGGTACGACTCTTACATTCTCCTTTAGCATCGTGTACGTCCATAAATCTGGACATAACCGCACGCCGGTTAGCGTTTGAAAATTATATTTTCTGTTTTCTCCGAAACCGAGTTTATAAAAGGAATCTCTGTGACAATCTTGCTCCAATTATGATAGAATAGCTACGATTTTCATTCCGCCGAAGTCCCTTCTGAGAATTCACAAGAAGATGACCGATTAAAATGCCAGGTAGGTACAGTACAAGTACATATTTTCTTAATGTCCCTCGACAAACTCAGTGTTTCGTCAGTCGTCGGATTTCTATCAGTTCCCCTTTGCACTTGGTACTTGTACGTATTGACTCCTACCGCTGCGCCCGCGTTGCTGTCAACCATAATTACCAACTGCAAAGGGCAACTGATAGAAATCTGACGACTTACGAAACACGAAGTTTGCTGAGGGACATTAAGAAAGTGTACATGGCTGCAGATTCTCTTGAAGAGGACTATGTACCTAATTATTTGCTGTCTGTGATAATTATGTTCAAAAGAATATTTTTAATTTAAATTACCTACATACTTATTTTTAAAGCAATAAGTTCAAGAACAACCAACATGCGATGTGTGTTTCAAGACTTTCTTGTTAGTCATTATAGATGTATACATATAATATTTCACTCTAAAGTGAATTATAAGATTTAAAAAGGGTAAAGATAAAACAGTATAATACCTACTTCAAATTTATTTATCCTACGGCACGCATTTTATAATTCCTTTACCTGGCTAACAACGTCAACATCAAACGTTTCACAGGATGTAAATAAACACACTATCTCCAATATCCGCACATAACAATGTTAGCACACTATAAACGCGCTCCACTTTTAAAAAACCTTGTTATTTCTAGAACACTACACTTCCGCTAAGTCTTCTGTAGTTAATTTTCCCTCGTAACCATGTTATAAGCTCACTCATAAATAAATATTTTCGCGATATTTATGCGCCTACCCACCAAACAGTTATTAGAGTCTAGCCTACATTGTGAATTTATTATGAATGTTTTAATTCCCGTTCCAATATGCTTAAGTAAATAATTCCTAGAGGGATGTACCATTTTACCTAAAAAGATTAATATGGGTAAGTTTGCTATGCATAAATTATTATGTACGATAGTAATTGTTTTACGAAATTAATTACGTAGCCGCTGGAAAATGTTACACTTGATTGGCTTTACATGTGATTGGCACAACAATTATAACTACTATGTTCATCTATGAATAAATGAAATATTCATAATTTAATGTAGGGAGTTAGGTAGTTATATTTGCTAAAATCGAGCTAATTACCTTCAGAATCAGAATCAGAATTGTTTATTTGTAAACATAGGTCAAATTAAAACAGTGTGCGAGATGTAAAAGATTGGTAAATTCTCTATGTTTTGCCCAGAGGCGTACAAATATGTATATTTAATTAACATTGTCGATTTTGTTACTTTTTAACACAAATTGAACTTTTAAGATATCATAAGGTGGTAGAGTTATGTAAACTTTCACATTAGTAATAAAGTCAATATTAATAGGTACATGTCATGCATAAAAATACAATCAATTTCAATAAATGTCTAAAATGAATAGATTAGTTACATGTCATAATAATGCTAAAGTCAAACAAAATTGAAAATCTTCAAAATACCCCGAGGTGATATACAATTTTCTGAAGCAGTAATTATAGAATTATCGCCCAAATATATATTCCTGTATTAATTTATCAAAATTCTTAATAGTTCTGTTTCGAAATTGTCCAGATTTAACATTCTTATTTTTTCAGGTAGATTGTTAATATTTTTGGCCATACAGAAGCTACTTTTATTCATTAGTGCAGTTCTGTGCCGTAAGTCTCTTCGAGTTCTGACTTATTTTTATGGTGTAATTTTCTGTAGTAAATTTTAGTAGCTATTTTGTATAATGAAATGTTCGATTTGACAAACATATTTGTTTCGTTTATGTACAGCGATGGTAAGGTATGAATTTTTAGACGTATAAAGAAAGGTTGACAACTGTCTGCTTTTGCTTGTGCTTTTAAGGCCACACATAGTTCTGACACATCTTTTTTGGGCTCTAAATACGAGTTCTCTAAAGGTCGTTCTAAAATATTTTGAGTACGTGTAAACCATTTTTGGATTCAGAGATCCGTTTAAGAAGTATTAAGCTTCAAAGCAAATTTTTGTTAAAGTTAAGTGTCTCCCCTGAAAAAATTCACGACAGTAGTATATATAACGAAATTAAAAGGAAAACTATCAGAGCTAAGTAGGCTCTACAAGTTAACGAGTAATAATCGACCAACTTACATTTGCAGTTGCAAAAACATGTTCTCCAACACATACCGTATGAGAACATGTTTTTCAACTACAATGTTAAGTTTGTTCTTGGGATAAGTTCATCCCAACTACGGAACCCTTCAATCTGCGTGGTTCTACACGCACTTGGCCGGTTTTTTATACTTAAGGGTCTACATTGGAACGAAATTCATGTTATTGTAAATGGAAATAATTTTCAAATACTTACCGTTTTTGTGACAACCTCGGATTCTCATTAGTAAATGTACGTAATGTATGTATGAGTGTGTGTGTGTGTAGTATCGTTTAATTGTTGGAACTTATACCTTCCTACTGCACTCAGTGTTAATTTTCAATAGTATCAGATGAAAGTGTAAACAAACGCTCTTCAGGATAACTTCTTAGGCATTCACAATATATACTATATTTAAAAGGTTTCAACTTTATATATCACCATATTTTCCAAAATTTATTTTCTAAATAACATTATTAAATTGTACGTGACAATTTATCGACGAACATTTTGGTCTTCAAATTAACCTTAATTGTCAAATTAAAAACATCATTTAGGTGATTTAAAATTAGAATTTCGAGTAGTATTCAAATAATCAAATTAAAGTACTCAATTTGTAAATGGCACTACAAATTGGCATCCACAGCTACGTTTTCTGATCCGTTTGTTTACATTTTCATCAGATACTCTTGGAACCGACTATACCTATGTTCTATGGACACGTAAGTAGATTTCGCATCGAGCCCGATTCAATAACAGACACGCCGCTGTTTTTAATTTCTTAAAAACCTGAAGCTCGTATTCATTTGCTAGTTAATATGTGAATTTCGCGTACTTTTACAGTCACGAGAAAATGTTATGAGGTATATTAATCTAAGGGCATTTTCCGTACGTTGCTTTTAGTGTGATGAAAGTTGTTGCGAAAGTCCCCCGTGCCACATAAGTCCATTAAGCAAATGGACGGAAAGGAAATGAGAGTTGGTTTTTAATTCCGTTGTCATGTAAATACGTGATATTAATAATGTGCCCCTTGTTCAGTTACTCTTTGTTAATTAAAGCTTTCTGGATATTAAAAACGTTTAAACATTACTCATAATGTGTGTTGACACCTGTGAAAACAACATATGTATGTGTATTACTAACGAGTTTGCTGTTGGTATCTACCTGTATAGAAAATTTCCAATCTTTGTCCTATCGCTGCGCAATATGTCGTCGTAAAAGCAGTGATAGCCTAGTGTTGTGACCGTCAGATTACCAAGTTCTAGGTCTCGAGTTCGAACCCAAGGCACGCACCTCTGACTTTTCGGATTCATGTGCGTATTGTATAATTATCACTTGCTTAAAAAACGGTGATGGAAAACATCGTGGGGAAACATGGCATGCCTGAGAGATATTTCTCGACGGCATGTGAAGCCAAGTCAGAGGCCCATGGGCGGCTTTAAAACTCTGACACCAGGTTAGTCACTAACCACACGAAAAGAAGATGTCGTCGTCTTTGACGTCTAAACTTTGCAATGCGTCGCATTTTCCTGATTCTTTTGACACAGGTTAAGCTTTCCTGTTTTAATTGTTAATAAAATATCTACAGTTATATATGATGGTACATAAAACAGTCTTTAAGAGTTAAAGCTTTCTGGTTAAACGTTATCTAAGTAGTCTGCCATAACTGTAAAAGCAGAGAACGTCTTTTTTATTTCCCGATTAGCATGAAAAAGTAGTTCCTCTTTTAAATACCAGCGCTGTCCCGGCCTATTGCCAAGTTCCAGTACTTTTGCCACGAATAGTAACTACTACATTTTTAATAGTATATATAGTCCTCCAGACCGTATTTCGGCCATGGCGGCCAATCTCAACGGAGACTAGCCTTCGGCGCGGGAGAAATTATAGTGCACAAATGTGTGCGCAGACACAGGTGCACTCTCTATTCCCTCACTCTCATAGTCCGATGGGACGGCAATCCGACACGACCGGAGAGACATCAAGCGCAGGACCAACGGCTTAGCGTGCTTTCCAATACACGGGGCTACCACATCGCCAACTTCCAAACTCCGGGCTGTTACTAAGAAATCCTCCTAGTGGAAAAACCCAATAACACAATATATAAAAAATCCAAAAACAATATCAATATATTCGTAATAGTAAATAGTGTACGAAACAGTTTTGGCTTTTGGCTTTGCGGCCGCTGATCTGCGCAACCATTAGGGAAACCACTATGGGTTACATTGTATTAGTGTAATAGGTAGATGTCACAGCTCAATGCTCCACCTGATCTAATATCTTAGGCGACTTTCTCACAAATGGAAAGGGATGTGGTGACCTACTTCCATCCGGGAAGACTCCCACAAAGTATAACTTAATGAAGTTATGACGCAATAAATATAGCCACAAAGGTGATAAAAATGGCCCCGCGGTCACTAATCAACATTTCCACGTAAATGACTTTCTGTCATCAAACAAGATACTTGCATTTTTTTCCCCGTTGTTAAATCTTGTTTAGGCAGCCACTTAATAAGTGAGCCTTGGGAAGGAAGACCACTTGAAGGTAACTTTTAAATTACGTCTCCGCTCCCGCTAACTTATTTACTCCTTATAAGAAGAAACAAAATATAATTCCACTTTTCAGGTCAAGAGATAATGGCCTTTGATAACAGCCTGAAAAAGCTTTCCGCTGTTTTGTTTCTTTTATCTCCAAGTTTCAGTGAAGTTTTACACAAAAATTATAACTTGCAAGATTAAATAAAGAAGTTTTAATAAATTGCCCTGGGTGAGCTAGGATTAAGGCTTAGGTGAATCTAATTTCTCATTTTTGAGTGGCTATGGTGAGATTAAATCTTTAAAATTGTTTTGGAGTGGGATTCGCGGGTAGGTAGCGCCCAGATTTAGTGTAAAAGTTTCCGTTCGCTCCATTTATTTTATGTTCATTGCTGCAGATGTTGTGGTATAAACCTTTCCCATAAATTAATGTGAAATATTACGATAAATATGTTAAAGAATAAGCCCAAAATATTATGTTTACCGGTACGGACTGGTAATGGAAAGTAAAATTACAATAAATGTAATATTGTAATTTTCCTCCATACATTTATTGTAATTTTCCCACTACAAAGTATTTAGGATTCTATTTGATTGGGAATACGTTAAAGGAATTACTGATGTACAAAATAATTGACCGCATGATGTAGTAAATATTAACACATCGTTTACAACGATAAATTGGTATCTCATGTTAGACATGCAAACAAATATCGATTTATTGCTGTAGGTTTTAATGTATCTGCGCAAACTATCAGGAATTTACACCCAATAATCATAATTTCATGAACCACACATACATCTCGTTTTGTTCAACAACATGCCGATAGAATTGTTTTTAACAGCAACGGCTGATTGCTTGAAAAGTGCAAAAAATGGAATACAGAAAGAAAAATCAGTGCTAAGGTATAAAATAACATTAAATATACGCGTATGTTGCAGTATTCGTCGGCATTTCGCAGTTTCACGCCCTGCAGCCAACATCACAAAGGTTATTATGCAAAATTTGTGCCAAAACGCATCCCTCGGTGTGCAGTTTTCGTGGCGGAAGCCGTGGGCTTTTATTTACTTGCCACCCGGATGCAATTGCAATTGTGGTCTGAAATTCCGCATGATAAATTGTCAACTGATTTCGGTTCAATTTGCTAATTAATGTTTGTGAGTGATTTCTACAATACAAACCTAATGTTCTATCAGTGTTTATGTTACGTGGAGTTGTTCACTGTTCACGTTTTAGATATTCCGTTTTATTAAATATACGGTTTTATCGTGGCTCTGGAATGAAATGTAGATAAATTCGTTACGTGTTTTAGATAACTTTTTATTGGATGTTGGATATGATAAAAATAAACAAAAAGTCATGCTCCGTTCAAAATGCAATTTTGTTACATAGATAACCAAGTTTGACATACCATGAAACATCGGGCGGCCATTTTCACGAATATCTGTTACCTATTGTGGTTTGTTTCCGTCATGTTTGGGCACTTGGAACGCATAGAATTTTTTAATATAGCAGCAAAAGCTTTGTTTGGTAGACGAATATAGCCCGTGTATAGAAAATCACTCAAAAGGATTATATAAAGGAATTTTCGTGAACACAAACATCTGTGTGTTGGAAAAAATATGACGACAGGTACTTTTTCTTCTAAATGTTTAGATGTGCTACTTAGTTCGAAGCATTTGTACCTAACTCTAGTTGTAATTTAAAGCTAATTTCGGGGTTACCTACATTATACTCATAGGTAGGTTATTGTGAGCCTGTCGCCATAACAGAACCTAATATTAATTTGTTCGCAAACCGCGCCCCTGTTTCTGTCACCTCATTCCCTAAATTAATGACAAATAGAGTCCCACCCAGCGCCTCTAAATGTCACGGGGCGGTGTTTTCGATGGCTAATTGACTCCGTTAACCCTTTGTTAGTGATGACGTTTGTAATAGCCAGTTAACCCATTACATGCTACACGCAAACATGTAGAGACGGATCGCTGCTAATTATTGCTTTGTCAAAAATGCCCTTGCTTTGTTCTTTTCGTATTTTCGCGAGGTAGGTCAATGGGAGGGGTTAACTCGGACTTTGCATATTGGAAAGACTGGACGTTCGCTTCGCGCCGGCTTAACTCGAATATGTCGTAAAAGGTGACTAGGAGATTATTTCAAGTGGATAGGTTATAGTGTCCTCCTGTCTGCTAACTACAAAAAACTGTAATAGGGATGTTGAATGGGAAAAAATATATCTCTTTAGTCCGTCAGTCAGATAATAAAAAAAATACGTGTCTAATAACACGTATTTTTTGCTTTATCAAATTAATAATAAATGGTTTAGATAAAAAGCATTCAAGTTGGGAGTAGGGGCTCGCTACGTCACAAGTCAGTATAAAATCTGCCGGCCAGTGACGTCATGCCACATTTTAACGCATTGCCTACTCAATGTATGGCCGTAATCTTTTAATTACGTACAAAAAGAAAAAATACGTGTCCAATATTTTTTAATAATCTACCTGACAGACAAAAAAAAATTCTGTCGGCATCCCTATTACCAGTCCCTCAACTGCTAAGCGTGTTAATTCTGAGAATATTGTGAGTGTTTGCATATTATTTGTACTCACAACTCACAATTACTTATTTGCTATGTTGCTCCTACTTTGTATAGTTGGCTAAAACTTGCCAATATAATGTGGACTGGGAATTCAATAAGAGCCGGTATAATTAAGGTAAAATTATATGACTTTGAAATTATAATTAAATTACGCTATAGTTTTACTGGTTATTTAATTCAAATGTTAATTTAGTAATTCATATATTTTTCAATATATAATTTATTAATATACATTATTAATACAAATAAATCTAATGTCTAATAATTTGCATGAATTGTGTACACCTTTATGTGACATACAGAATGAAAATCCTATGTAAAAACTAATGTTAAATGTATAAATAATTATGTAGTTGGTGTTCCTAATAAAAAAATAAAAAACAATGGCGAGGTAGGTGTCCCCTTACATGTGGTCGGACGTCGCAAATTAGAAAGATTGGACGGAAAGCATTTGCCAAAAACTATACGAGGCTCGGGGGCTTTTACTTGCGAATGTCGTAAAAGGCGACTAAGGGATTATTCCAAGTGGATAGGCAACAGCGTCTTCTAATTACAACACACTGTGAATAACGTGACTAGTTACCTACCAGTCCCTCACCTGTTGTAAATTATGACGATATTATGAACTTTCAGTTGAAAAGCACCAAGTTCATAGGTACTTTGTACGGGTTCATGACCCTTGTTTATCAGAGGACGAAATCTATTGTGACTAGATATTATTCAAAAAATGTCTTAACATTTTGTTATTCCAGCTTTATAAAAGTTCGCATTGTAATAAGGCGACGTCCACGTTAACGTGTGAATACTCGTACTTTTGTAACAGTTCATTTTACGCCTCGTAAAATTCAACATAATATCTGCTCCGGTAATAAGTACCAACATAATACATGTGAATCATGTTTTACGACATATTTTATGCTCTAGCTTCTTTCATTTTACGCTTAAGGAGATAATTTATGTTAGATGGAAAACATATTTCAGATTTATAAGAAGTAACTGAAGGTAAGTTCTGACGGGATTTGACAAATTATATTTTCTTCTTACATTCAGATTCGAAGTTAAGTGGAATTAATGTAGATGAAATCTTTAGAGGAATTATTGTTTTTATTTTTATTTTTGTGTGGTTAGTGATTAACCTGGTGTCAGAGTCTTAAAACCGCTTATGGGCCCCTGACTTGGCTTCACATGCCATCGACAAATATCTCTCAGTTCAGGGTTCTATCCGGTATTTATTTTCGTAATTGAAGTGTAAGACCAATAGTTTGGATTCAAGCTAAATTGTCTATGGTTTCCGCAGTCCCACCAAATCATCGATTTGTGGTTGTCTTGATTGAAATTGCGTACGTTTGCTAACGTAGTACTGTACATACCATTACCTACATGTGGGATTACAAGGATACGGCGGGCTACCGACATAATTGTGTCGAACGGTTTGGAATTAAACGTTAGAAACGGTGTTATTTTGGTACCAACGTGTTACTGATTTAAAACTCTAGTTATAGTAGGCAATTTTTTGCTGCATACGTATTTATCTCACGTACTAGTTAATAATAAGTCAATCAATCTGCCTAGCCTTTTCCCAACTATATTAGGGTCGTGGCTAAGTAATAACAGTCGCACGGGTCGATCCATCAGGTTAGGCTACGCTTGCCGGGATTGGTCCGTGGATGGGTGACTATCTTTACATACCGAGACTCCTCCGTACCTTGGAAAGCAGGTTAAGCCGTTGGTCCCGGCTGTCATTTGTGGATCTTTAACAGTCGTCAGAAGCCCGAAAGTCTGACATAGTTGGGAAGAAGGCTAGGCAGATTGATTGATTTTGATTAGGGTCGGCTACCAGTCTAACCAGATGCAGCTGAATACCAGTATTTTACATGGAGCGACTGCCTATCTGACCTCCACAACCCAGTAACTAGGTAACACATGAATATTATTCTATTCTATTCACGATACCCCTTGATAAGACTGGTTGTCAGATATTCGGGCTTCTGACTACCCCTAACGACTGTCAAAGATCCACAAATGACAGCCGGGACAAACGGCTTAACGTCGTGCTTTCCGAGGCACGCACATGAGGCAGTAATAGCCATTAAACATAATACTCAAAAAGTCTGCACCAAAATAAAGCCAGTTTTCAACCTACGCAACCAATCGCGTTAGCACATACATTCTTATGGCGGTTCTCACACGACGCAACTTGTTCAAAACTAGTTTTCAACTACGACGCAACCAGTCGTGAGTCACTCGCAGTGCAGGTCACTCGGTCGTTGCTGAACGAAATTTTTCATACAATTAAACGGTGTTTGAATGAATGATGAAATTACTAAAATTGATACAACTTGTGTTCTACCATGTGAGAGTACCAATTGCATCGCAGTTGGCAACGCCCGTTGCCAACCAGTTTAGAATGAGTTGCCGTCACCCCGTATGAGAATGGCTTTTAACGACAAACAAAACACACCGGAAAACAATGCCACATTAATATGCAACAGCTCATTGCGCTTTTAATGGAATCAAATCCCATAATTTATTCAAAACTGACCTATTGGACATAACAAACAATGTAATTATCGTTTCATCATGTACAAGTCCGATATTATGCAAAGCACACAAATGACTTTCACGAGACTATTATTAGCTATGAGGCCTGAACATCGGCGGTGCGTATGCAAGTCCCCGTCCAATTTGCTACGGCAATCAACTGTGTTAATAAGTTCAAGCCACGCTTCCACTCATCCAGATACTCAATCTCGCATATTGTTGGTATAATGTACAGATTTTGTTAAATATTCAGCCGCTTTTGTTCCTGTAAAGTGGGTAATTTGGCTTTTGAAATATATATGATAATTTTTGTATGATTCCACTTGAAAGTTTTTTTAAGTAGGTAAATATAGATTATTAGTATATTAATACGTGAAGAAAAAACTTTGTACCCGTTTTTACGAAAATTATGTGGTCGGAGGAGTAAGAAATTTGACACAGTTAAAGTTTATATGGAGAAGGAGTAGAAAAAGCTAATATTTTTATATAATATACGTTAGAAATAAATTAAATTAATAAAAAAAACATTACACACACTACCATGCGTGTGACACAAGAGACACCTTAGAATTATGTCATTTAAATGAATTATGGTCGAATTTTGAACTCCGGGCGACCACTAGTATTTATAATTCGTTGATTTTATAGGATCTATCTCGCTCGTTAAAGCATAAATATCTATTTATATGTATAGTATGATCGAAGTTTTAGCAAAACTTAAAGTTGTAGGCAATGGACTGCACAGGGTACAACCCTCAACCCACGTAGGATTCAATGACGTCACGTGCCACTGGCCTTTTATACCTTTTTAGGGGTATGAGGAACAGGGTGTAAAGTTCACTCATCTACCATGGAAAAGGGAGGATCTTCAAACCAGACGGGTGTCATGTCTGGCGGGCAACTGCCCAGAGGTTGAAGTTGGGAGATTGTATATATCTCCATAGCGCGGTAAACTCTAATTGCGCGATGCAGGATTTGTGTGACGTCAGGATGTTGTGTAACGTCAGGCTTTTGATGCGTAGTTCGCATGTGGCGATTGTAGATTACCACACCGTATTTTAGTGTAACCTACTAATATTCTAGAATGCTCAAGTTTATTATCAAACAGCCGTACAAAACAAACACTGCGTTATACCCCGTATTTAATTAGCAAGCGCAACCCTGCTGAGGTTGGCGTCGTCGCCGCATCAACTTGGTTCCACTCACACGTGCCGTATTCTATGCCATGTAGTCTGTGCCACGTATAGTTTGTGCAACTTCGCACTACAGTTATGTTCTCACCAAACAACTTTAGATAACTACACACGACTGTGCAGTTTATTCGCTGGTTGTAACTTAGATTTTCTCACTATGCCATGTATGTAAATATCTATGAGTAATTTCTTGCGGGGTTGGGTTTAGAAATTTGTCGCTTCGCTAGAAAGAATGTAAGGTTATTTGGGGGTTTTAGAGGGTTTCCTGTACCCCCAAAAGAATTGGCTCCGTCGACTACACCTCACTTAAAAAAAAAACGTATAACATTTTAATTTTATTTGACCTTGACGTTCCAGACGTTTGACATTGACCTTGAAAAAGTGTCTCCTATGAAATTTTGGGTTTGGTGAGATGACTTGCCTTCTTCCTGTGTCCTCCATTCCATCTCCCCTTTACATTTAATTTTTCAACCTTTTTATATGAGATTGTAATCATATAAAAAAATCATTTAAAAAAAAACTACGTATCTCCGGCGCAGGAGGAGTGGGGTGTTTAATGCATACAAACGGTTTTTATTTTGACCCATTGTGATAACATTCACACTCATTTTGAAAAGTGTTCATTTTGAGAAGTGCTCATTTTGAGAACTGCTATTTCGAGAAGTGCACATTTTGCGAAGTGCGTATTTTGCGAATTACACATTTTGCGTCAAGTGCACATTAAGTGGAGATAAGTCCCCTCTTTGAGGAGTGTCCTCACCGGACACGCTGTTTCGGGAGGTCCCTGTTCCGCATAAGGCGGGAGGAAACGCCCGGGTGTCACCACTGTGTGGATCGCCCGGAGGACACGGTGGAGCATACGGTGGAGGTCTGCCCGGTTTGGGCGGAGCACCGCCGTGTCCTCACGGAGGCGATCGGCGGCGGCGATCCCTCGCGTCCTGCCCTGGTTCATGCCATGGTCCGGAGCGAGAGTGCATGGGAGGCCGTCACTTTCTTCTGCGAAGCAGTAATGCTCGCGAAGGAGGAGGCGGAGCGCGCGAGGGAGAGGCAAGATTCGCGCCCTCGCACCCCTAGTCGCCGCAGACGCCCCGGGCGTCGGGAGTCGCGAGCCGACTTCCGGCCACCGTAGGCGCGGGCTTGAAGACGGTGAGCAATGGGTAGCTCGCCGTCCGATAAGGACCAAGCCCGGGTCGACGGCGCGTTGTGTTCCACGCGCGCCTCAAAGAGATGTCAGCACCAACTGACGGGGTCCGTAAGGGCCAATGCCTGCCAGGGTTGCGAGTTTGTCCGAAAGGGATATCGCGGCCCCGGCACACAGGCAACGGAAGGAACTCGGGTGGGTTTCAGTCAGTAAAAGTCTGACACGCCCTCTCGCTCCGCCCAGAGCGGGAGAAGTTATTTGAGAATATCCCACCCACAAACAAAAAAAAAAAATATGTTGCGCCAAATGGGAGTCCTGCGCAGCTTACTCGTATTTATATATACGTATTATAGACATACCAGATGCTGATATTTTGCTGGATCCCTGCACAGACACGATAAATACGCGAATTATTGGTGTTGTGAAGAAGTGTTATGTGCGGAGTGAAATTTTGTATGTATCCCAATTTAAATTATACTCGTATAGTCTACAGTAAAATTTTGCATTGGGAAACGTTTTTGTTCGATGATGTACTCGTATTTATCGTATTAATGAACAAAAATAAACATAACTATATTGGCGTAGGTATGAATAAAATAAACGATCTGACTAGATTAAAATATGTTAGCAATAAATAATAAACATGTGTATTATTATAAAATTATTATCTAACAGTAGATTCACAAATAATATTTCCTTTCTTTTCACAGGTTTTGACCACGAGTTAAAAACGCAGAATAACTTGGGAAGAACACGACAGTCAATCAAAAATCAAATATTGTGGTCATGTTCGAAACAGTTATACTTATCCAGTTTTTTTTGCGAAGCGATAACGGGACCCCGAAACGCTCAATTGCAATTGATCAATTATTGCCATCAATTTTAATAGGGAGTTTGATTGGGAAAAAAAAACTATTTAGTCCGTCACTCAGATAATAAAAAAATATTAGACACGTATTTTTTGCTTAATATATTAATAAAAAATGGTTTAGATTAAAGGCATTAAAGTTCCAGTGGGGGCTCGCTACGTCGCAAGTCAGTATAAAATCTACCGGCCAGTGACGTCATGCTACTCAATGTATTGCCGTAATCTTTTGATCACGTAAAAAAAGAAAAATACGTGTCCAATTTTTTTTTTATAATCTACCTGACTAACAAAAACTGGTACTATAAAATTTTAACTTACGCTAACGGATCCTTGAATCCAAAAATGGTTTTCACAGGCCCCCTATCTTTTTGAATGGCCTATCCAACGATATCCCACACTATGGGATAGACGACAAAAAAAATATCAACCCTACTTTACGTGCGTGGGAGAACCCACTTTACGTGCGAGGGCTAACCTATAAGATTTTATTTGACCACTTTGGCGGCGTGATTAGTATGTATACCCATGCCTAATTATAGCTTTCTAGTACAAAGCGTCTCTGAGCTAAGCCGCGGACAGACAGACGGACATGGCGAAACTATAAGGGTTCCTTGTTGACTACGGAACCCTAAAAAGTATCAATAAGTAAAACTAACTGTAAAAAATTTAAAGTCACATTGGTACAGTCAGCCCGAAAAAGATTAATATTGCGGACAAAGTTTACAATCTTTGTTCCATAAAATAATAAATAAAAAAACTTTATTAATGTGTAGTAACAAACATATTATACGTATACATGCAGTACTTAATTGTAACCACAAATTGAAACAATATTATGGAAAAAAGATTGTAGACAAATTAAATTAATCTTAATCTCATTACACCTTTGCCTATGTACCTCGAAAACATTAATTACGAACATTGTTCGCGTGGAAAATTTGTAGAAAGCCATTTGTGTGATATTGAGGAAGGCATATTATCGTAACTTCTAATTTTAACTAACTATGTAACCTTGTAAACTGGTCACGTTTGAGAACTTGATAAAGGGAGATAGAAGCGGGGCCTCGCTGTAATTATTCACAAATTGAAGAATATAACTCTGAAACAGAAATTAAACTTATTGATTTAGTCTGCCGACGCTAAGGTAAAGTTGTATGATGTAATTTGAAATTTCCTAAGGACATTTCGCGAAAGGTTTTCGCCTCTAATTATAATTCCTCTGTCAAACAATGTTACGTGGAAATTGTTATAATACTAATTGGTTTAATTCCTCAGCGTCGTTTTATCGAATATGAAATTATCATTGGAGTTAAGTGTATATGCTTGTTATATGCTTACGGATTTTCTCGAGTTGGTGGATTGTTTTTGTCACTCGTCACGCTGCGTTTTGATGTTCATCAAAAGTTGTTAGTTGAATACTAATTTACTTTGTCGATCGTTATTGTTGTCTGATGATAATTATTGTAGAAAACAATGTATTATCGCGATGTCTCTAATTTCATCGTTGAAGAACATGCCACAAACATACGTAGATGCATTCCAGTTTAAAGTAGGTACCTGGTCGACCGAGCTCTGCTCGGGAGAAAATAGAGAATACTCATTTAATAGTATAGGATAGTTCATACTAATTCCATGCTGCCATGATAGTAGGTACTTACTAATTCTATGCTGCCATTATTCTAAGTTAGCCATTTTATTCTAAACTTTGGGCGACCGAGCTCTGCTCGGGTTTAAATACGGAGAAAACGAATTTTCTCAGATATGAGACCTAGCTAGATCGATTTTTCGCCCCCTATATTGCAATTTTAATCAAAATCGTTAGAGCCGTTTTCGAGAACGTGATTACAAGTATATATACAAATATTGCTCGTTTAATAGTATAGAATTACTGCCTGCTTCGATATTTGAGAATAAACTTCCAAATAAACTCAGAGGTCATGGTCTCTTTGAAGTACAAACATGCTACGAAAAAAAAAAAAAAACTAGCAAAACACTAATCAGCTAACGTACTTTAGTTTCTTTAATGGCGGCTTCAAAAGCCGTTTTCTAAAAGATGAACGTTCAGAGTATATTATATAGATAGAATTTAAGCCAAAAATAATGATGTGCTTATGTGTAAGGTGACAAATTGGTATCAAAGGTCAAAGGGGGTAATTAATATAATGAGGAGATATAAAATATTAATGTAGGTAAATGATTGTATATTCTAGGGACAAGTAATTACCCACTAGTTAGCAAGCGATATGATTGCTTATTTTGTTTTCTGTTTATTTCGATATGTACAAAGCTTTTTCAATGCAAAAGCTATGAGAAATACAGAAAATCGCAATGGTCAAAGGAATAGGTACTAAGCTTGATTTTGGAGAAAACTCAATAACTATAAGTTTTGCCCGAAAACGAGTTCACAACGGCTTTGACCAGTTTTCTCTATTTTTCATAGCTTTAGTTCTTTGCCTTGCAGTCCCATTTACAAAACTTACCCTCTAAAGAAACGCATATTTACATGGACGCAGAAATATTTCACATAATTCTGCATAGCGCTACCTGTTTTTACCCGACTACGGCGAAGCAAAAAGGAGGGTTACGATTTTGACCAGTATGTATTTATGTTCATCTGTTCCCTCATAACTTTTAAAATACTTATCATAATTTGACAAATGAGGTATCGTTAGAAAAGTCTTAATCGCCCGCTAGTTATAGGGTATGTGACGTCGCATTAATATGGCACCCTCTGGAAGACATAAACTCATGAAAATTAAAAAAAAAAGTTGCCGTGTTAGGTATCAAACGAAAGAGAAGACAAATAAAACGCGGAAATTGCGGAGTTATTTTCAAAATGAATAGAGTAGCGTCATCTCAAAACCTCTCTGCCTTGATTTCGTATATATATATTTATAATATAGTTATATATTAAGTGAATATGTATGTATGAGTTTATAACCTATTTATGTATTGTTGTAACTATTTTAGTTATAATGCATTATGATATATTTTTAATTTTTTTCTTTGTTCCTCTCAAACAGAGCACCTGCCATCTAATCTCTTCACCACCCTTGGTTGACTGGTAGAGAATGCCTAAGGCATTAAGTCCGCCTTTGTACCTTTTTTGTGTGTAAAAAGTTTAAATAAATAAATAATAAATCCCACACGTAATCTGTTCGATTTACGCCCTAGCATGACGTGTGACTCCGGATTTTAAATGTGTCAATCTGTGATGTCTTGTTTATACCTTTTTAGTTGGCGTTTTTGTCGTAGTTGAGTTTTGGTTTTTATAACTTTTACAGCCATCCACAGCTGGGCATAGGGCTATTGCACGCCATTCAACTAGATTTACAGTTACTCTTATCCACCTGCTAACAGCCACTCAATAGCAATAAGAGGTAAATGCGCTATAAACGAATTCTGAAAAATAAATACCTGGTTTGAAATAGTATGCCAAAAGCCTGCAAAACACTATATCACTCTTCATGACATGTGGCGCACCAAAGAACGAGGCATGTTCACTTTTCAGTTCATTTCTATATCCTGTTCCATTACAATCTTATTGCTCATCTTTCTGCAATGCGAATCGAGTTGGCAGCAGGCCCGGAAGTCGGATTTACACTGCTTTTATTTTTTTTGTGGATTGCGGGTAGTCTCTTCAATAAAATATTAATAGGGCCGTTGATGTTTTGATTCTTTTACTTTATGGTCATAATCAGTTGAGTAGGTCGTTTCGAGTTGCCTCAAAGAGATGTCAGCACAACTGAAGGGGTCTGCTAGGACCGATGCCTGCCGAGGTCGCGGGAGAGTCCAAAAGGGATACCGTAGCTCCTGGCAACGTACAGGCAACACTGAAGGAACACGGGTAGATTTTAGTCATTAAGACTCTGACATGCCCTGCCGCTCCCAGAGCGGGAGAAGTTATTTGATAATTTCCCAGCCAAAAAAAAGGTAGTTTCGATTTAAATTACTTGTACGCAAAATGTTCCTCGATAACTGTTATTTTAAGTAAAAACGTCAGTTGGTAAAGTCAGGGTTTATTGTAAAGCAAATTAATTACCAACTTAAAGTGTCCATATATTTAAATCACAACTGTAATTCTTTGACAGTTGTACTAAATGACAATAACACGGCAAATTGACTTAGGGTCTCAATTTGCTTCACAATTAATTACCATTATAAACAGTTATCTAATTACACAACACATTTTCGTAAACGTTTACGACTAATCTGTTTCATTTTGACAGTTCAACAATATTCATTGCGTTATTTACGTTGTTGAGGTGATTTTTTTTCGAACTTATGAAGCAATGGATTAGCAATATGTTTCGAGACGATTCAATTCTGATTGATCGTGTATTACGCAATTAGGGTGCATGTGAGTTTATAGCCCGTTTCTAAAAATACCAAACAAATCAAGCTGTATTTCTATTTTAGAAAATATTTAGAGCACAAACTTTCGTTAAAACTGTAGTGGGCGTTCTACACTCGTTAAAAATAGAGTTTTACAATTTTTGGTATAGCAAAGATCGCTCAACGACCTACAGTGAAAATATGCGTAAAAGGTCTGAAAAATGTGGTTGCAAACTTCCAAAGTGCTTCTATTTTATTTATAACTGCATTCATGTTCATCGTTATTTATATATACAGCATGTGTCAGACAGGTGTGCTAATATTTAAGGGTGCAGTAAAACCTTTAAACTGAAGTACTTTCTCTCTGGGACAAACATCGTTATTTTGAAAAATTTATCAACTATCCCATTGAAAAATTATCAACTGTCCCATAGAAAAATTATCAACTGTCCCATAGAAAAATTATCAACTATCCCATAGAAAAATAATCAAGTGCCCCATACAAAAATTATCAACTGACCCATAGAAAAATTATTAACTGTCCGATAGAAAAATTATCTACTGTCCCATAGAAAAATTATCAACTATCCCATTGAAAAATTATCAAGTGTCCCATAGATAAATTATCTACTGACCCATAGAAAAATTATCAACTGTCTCATAGAAAAATTATCAACCGTCCCATAGAAAAATTCAATACCTACTCGACCAAAATGTATGGGACGGCTGACTATTTTTTCACGATGACGATGTTGGTGCTGCAAAGTTGTTCAGTTTGATTGTCTGTACCACACCCTTAAATACGACCACACCTTTCAGATACATGCTGTAAATGTTGTAAATAGAAGGTATAAATATACAACGTGTTTCTTTTGATATCCCATAACTTTAGGGTATTAATGAGACCATGTCAAAGAATCAGCTGTCTTGCTCTTATTTTGATTTTTTTGTTTTTCCTTCAAAGTAATTCGACAAAGTCACGATTATTTATGTAAAATACCCTCCTTACGTGAAATAAAAAATATAATAAAACCTTTAATTCAGACTATTAAAAAAAAATATGACAACGTCGCAATTTCTTAGCTTTAAATATGAATGATTGGTTTGAAAGAAAATGATTTACTCGTACTTATCAATGAAACTAAGACTCACACCTCGAGAGTCTAGTGTTATGTTATCATAAAAAAAAAGAAACATCCTTATCCTTACATATTATAAAACAAAGTCCCCGCCGCGTCCGTCTGTCTGTCTGAACGCGATAAACTCAAAAACTACCGAACGGATTTTCAAACAGTTTTGACCAATGGACGGAGTGATATATGCGGAAGGTTTTGGTGTATAATTCATTAATGTATTGAGTAAATTGTCTGAAATATGACGATTATTGTTGAAGATGTCGGAAAAAATCATGCCAACTGGGAGCTTTACTGGCGTGCGCCACGTAAGCCGTAAGATATAAATAAAATGTATCGTCTACAGGATTGTATATCTTAAAAAGTTCAACAAAAAAGTCCGCGATGTTATTTGTCAATCTTCTATAGATGCCAGTTGATTCTTTGACATGGTCTCATTAATACTCTGAATCATGGGATATCAAAAGGAACACGTTGTATATTAGCTACATAGCTGTATAAAAGCGTTGAGAAATGCTTCGGTGAGAATGTCGAGAAAAGTGAGTTGTTTTATAAGCCTATTTCAAACCCCATACATATACTGAACGAAGGAAGTACTATGTATAAGGCTTATGCACATAAAAGAGACCAGCACGCCATCTGAAACAACAAAGGATAACATAATATCACGCCCGTATTCTACGGAAGGGTAAGCAGTGTATAGAACCTTCACCCACATTTCGCCAGTTTTGTTTCAGTCCAGTGTAATAGGGCGCGCGTTGTTGTTATAAATCACAAGCTGCGCCCCGCGGTTTCACCCGCAAAAGTCTCGATCCCGTAAGAATGTTGAGATAAAAAGTATCCTTAGTCCTAATCCAAATCATGGTCTACTCATGTGTCAAATTTTATCCAAATCTGTTCAGTCGTTTTAGCGTGAAAGCGTAACAAATAAATAAACGAACAAACTCACCGCCGCATTTTATAATATAATATTATATATTATGTTATTATTAAGATTATAATATACATATATACTAGCTTTTGCCCGCGGCTTCGTCCGCGTGGTTTTCGGAAATTATCCCATGTAAACGTACTATCGGGATTAAAAGGAAGTGAAGCAATGATCGCATACCTAATAGAGGAAAAGGTCATTGACTCTTGTAGCATTGGGCCCGCGTTGCCGTCAACCATAATTATTTTGTTACGCGTAATTTTGAATCTGTGATATTTTTTAAAGTATTCATTTTAATTATATGATGTCAGGCATATTTTAATATAAATTAAATGACCAATTTAAAAAACATATTTTATTGGTTAAGGATAAATATAATACCGGTCAAAATAGCTTCAGAAATAACAATGACATTTTTATCATATAATATAAAAATAAAAATGGTTATTGTGGGTCATCCTTAGAAGGTAGACATATTCCATCGCGGATTTTTTTGTTGGAATTTTTAAGATATGCAATCCTGTAGAACATAAATTTTATTTATCTCTTACGGTTTATGCGGGGCACGCCAGTAAAACTCCTAGTCGGCATGATTTTTTCCGACATCTTCAACAATAATCGTCATATTTACACAAAACCTTAATTAATTATACCAAAACCTTCCTCATGAATCACTCCGTCTATTGGTGAAAACCGTGTGAAAATCCGTTCCGTAGTTTTTGAGTTTATCACGTTCAGTCAGACAGACAGACGCGGTGGGGGACTTTGTTTTATAATGTAATATAATATAATATGTAATGTAAAGATAAGTTAGGTTAGTTGAAAAACTACGGTTGTTGGGCTAAAAATGTATGTACAATACGTACATACATTTTTAGCCCAAAAACCGTAGTTTTTCATTTCGAAACAATAGTTAGTTGAAAATGTAGTGAGGTAGTTTATTATTCGTAGCCAACAACGAATGTTCAAAGAGGAATTAGCCAATATTATTGGGAAGGTTAGGTTAGATTCTCGTTAGTAGATTTGTTCCCGATATATGTTAAAAGGCTCGCTTCCTAATTGAACACGTGTATTGGCTAAATGTTGGGGTGCAAAACACTTTAATCTACAGAAAATACAGCCCTAATGTGAATATTATTCTATTCCTGTGCTGTGTAGTTATACCTATTCTAAAGACAGCGAATGTGAATTTATTGCACCAAATAAACAAAAATATTCACGACATAATTCAACACTATCGTATTACTTTGCCTTAAACGTGATTAAATAAATCAAATTAAAAATAAACTTTCAAAGGAGAATTATGAATGAAATAGGTAGGTACCTAGTGCTTCATTTTCTAGCTTCAATGAAAAGTCTTTTCAATATTTATAAATATCGATCGGCTTTTGCTGTTAACTGTACCTTGTTTTAATCTCCAGTAGAGTAGGTAATAAGATGCCAATTAGAGTTGACAGTAGATCGGATTAATTCAAGTAAATTAATCCGATCTACGAGTACTGTCAAACTAGCAGTAAAGCGATTATTCAGTATTAATTGGTCCCGAATGTTAATTGGTGTTATAAATTCTAAGCTCGATTTTTTTATAATTAATCATTACTATAGCATATACCTAATTACTATAGCCGCATTTAGCAAATTGGATGACATTCTGTAATCAGCCAAAGTTCCACTATGTTTGAAGTCCCACCTCTAAAACCAGTGTGGTCTGCCCACCATGATGTACGGTGCAGAGACGTGAACGCTCACGCAGCAGGCTGTGTGCAAGATAAGAGTTGCACAGAGAGTCCTGGAGCGTTCCATGCTTGGCGGCTATTTATTTATTAATTTCGGACAACAATATGGTCCAATTTGTTAGTAAAATACCTTATCACTAGTGTTAGTAGTACATAAAACAAAAAAAGTATAACAATAGCTGGTGACTGCGGCAGGATGTGCAGAGAATGATAAAGCAAGGAATATGCTACCTGACCATTCTCCCCACATAGTGCCTCAGAAAAGGGGAGTAAGGGCTCTCCACCAATGTTTTCAGGATGCTATTGTCACTGACCCGTGTTCTACGCATCAGTGATGCGACTTTTTTGCGAATTACAGCATGGAAGCCGTCAGTTCGGTTCTGAGCAAACATCTCCGATGCGCTACAGAAACGGGGCAGTTTCAACAGCATCTTAAAAACATTATTGTATTGGATGCGTAAGACATCTAGCGATCTTTTGGTGTAGCTGGCCCATAGACCCCCGCATACAGACCTTGACAAAACGCCTTGAACAGAGTGATTTTGACTTGGTCCGTACAACGAGAGAATCTACGGGCTAACATGTTCCCTCGGACCGCCAGTGCCCTACGTTCTGTCTGCATTATCTTTAAGGTCGTCGGTAAGTATGTGCCCCAAGTACTTAAATTGGTGGACTTTATTTATGCTTATACCATCTAGAGAAAAACTAGGTTCATGATTAGGGCACTTACCGGCGGCCTTAAAGATCATGTATTCGCATTTACGGACATTATACACAAGGCCGTGCAAGGCAGCATACGCCTCGCAGACCTTCAACATTTCTCTGATAGATTTCACAGTCGGGCCCAGCAGTACCATGTCGTCCGCGTAGCTGATGCTATTAATACTAACACCACTAACCTGGCAGCCGACACGCATACTACTGAGCTCGACGATGAGATCATTAATATAAAGGTTGAAGAGCCGTGGAGACGTCAACCCCCCTGTCTGACACCACACTCCAACCCATACGACTCAGAGAACGTTCCGGCCCACTTTACAAAATTCCTCTGGTTCGCATACCAACTCTGCATGAGCCTAATCACTGATACGATCGAATCGAATCGATATACATTCCTGTCACCCAGCTTTTTCCAGAGCACATCATATGAGACCAGGTCGAAGGTTCTGGAGAGATCCAGGGCTTCCTGGATCTCTCCAGAACCTTCGACCTGGACAGACCGAAAAACGTTTTTCGGTCTGTGTAATATTATTTATTAGACCCGAGTTCCAAACGTCGTACTCCGAAAACGATACGACGGTTTTCGATGTCGGTGAACGAATTATGGAACTCAAATAGAGGTGGGGAGGCAGGGCCGGCAGCGCCTGTGCGCGAAACCAATGAAGAGCCTCTTTGTTTTGATCGTCGTGCTTCACCGCATTTTTTTTTCATTTATTGACGTTTCAAATTCGTAAATAGCAAAAAATTCGGTCCGCTGCCGCTTATTCGCAAAGAGAGAGAGAGAGAGAAAGACAGAAAGAGAGACAGAAAGAAAGAGAGAGAGAAAGAAAGGAGAAAAAGAGAGATGGACAGAAAGAGACAGAGAGAGAGATAGAGAAAGAGAGAGAAAGAGAAAGAGAGAAAGATAAATAAAGAGAGAAAGAGAGAGAAAGAGAAAGAGAGAAAGAGAAATAAAGAGAGAAAGAGAAAGAAATAGAGAGATATAGAGAGAATGAAAGAGATATAAGAGAGAGAGAGAAAGAGAGAGATAGAGAGGAGAGAGAGAAAGAGAGAGCGATACTTTTTGCTATAGGTGTCGTTATTAAACCCACAGACGAAGTGGCGGGCTGAAGTTAGTCATCATCATCATCATTTCAGCCACAAGACGTCCACTGCTGAACATAGGCGGAGCCAAGCACCGCCACATCGAGCGATTCTGTGCTTCCCGCATCCGGCGGATTCCTGAAGCTATTACATTATTATAATGGAAAAAACAAGCTATCATAGCAGACAGACCGCAGCCTAAGCAACATAGCGGTTCTTTTGATTTTCTGAGCTCATAATGAATGAAAACTAAAACCCGAGACCTAAGCATTCCACGACCCACAGACGAAAATATTGTCTTGGAGATTTGTACTCACTTATCAATACTCGACTATGATGATTAATTAATGAAATAGGGTAAAAATTATGTCTCAGAACCGCCTCCGGCGCCCGTCGTGCCCTGGCGCCTGTGTGTGTTGCACACTTCGCACATATGGGCGGCGCGGCCCTGTTGGAGGACACCTGGCAAAGCGCAGAGATGACAAGTCGAGTAAGGCAGCGACCAAGTGGCTTCCAAGCGGCAAGATGAGCACACGAACTTGTTGCCATCGCCGGGTAGAACCTGGATGACGCTGGCACAGAGCGTGGAGATTGGCACAAGAAATGTGAGGCCCAGCAGTGGGTGAAGTCGTGCTGTGGATGGTGATGATGATGATGATAGCATAATAAAGGGTTAGTCGATTTGTAGGGCTCGTGGCTATACAACGAGAGCATGTGCACACGATGCGTTGCGGCGGCGGTGTCGCTGCGGCGTTTTACATACAAATATCCATGGCATGGCACACGGTGTGTTCCGGCGTCGCACCGCACGTACACCGGACTTGCAGCCTGCTAGACGAGGCGGGGCAACGCCGGAGCGGCACTGTTCAGTTGTTTGTGTGACCGCAAGTGCGGCGAAATCTTTACGGCGCGGCGTGCTGCCGCAACGTTTCGTGTGCACAAGCTCTAAGACCTAAGGGGATCTTCTATTTATATCGAAGCATCTCCTTGTCGTGGACAACACGTTAGTCAGTCCGACCCGGTTGTCATAGCAACGAACGTTGTACCTACTGCGGTCCGGTCGGAAGCCCGAAAATCTGACACCGGTTTAACCTTTGGAAGTCAGTATGATCCTTTGGTAATAGGGCTCGGAAGGTCAGATTTTTCGTGTTAAATATTGATGCTCAGAATGTAAACCGATCTCATAGTTGAGAAAAACCTTTTCAGATGATGAGATTATTTATTTAAATAAAATGTGGGCTGTTTTCGAAAAAGCTTATCTTATTTACATTTTGTAGGACGTAATCTTTCCAACTTTAATCTAGGATTTATTTTTCATTTATAAATAAAAAACGGTTCTTTCTTTAATTTGTTAGTCTTGTGTTATCTCGACACTAAAACGAAATCTTTCGGAGTAAAACATTTTTGTCATAAAATGAAACACAATTTTCTGTATATTAATTTAAAATTATGGTTATCTAAAAAAGAAACAAGTCTTATAAAAACTTAAGTGTTTAAAGTACTAATCCTAAATATTAATGATAAAACTTAAATTCTACAATCACTTAAAACTAATAATAGGTATGTCCTATGCCGAAGAGAACACTTAATAAAAAAATGTAATGGCGATTGAAAATAATACACTACCATTTTCCTTCGTATCTTGATTCGATACAAAATATCTAGTGTCAACTAACGGTCGCAGATTACAGTTTTTCTACCGAAAACTATTAACCTTGGCAGTTCCGTGGCCGTTGGTATACTTAATGAAAACCAGTCCAGTTATTATAAGGTAATATCGCCCTTATTGGTTAGTACCTTTCTAATTTGGACTTAAATGGTCCAAGTTTTTATTAAAATCCTGAGTAATAATTAAAGCAAGCAATATTAATTATGAAATCTAGCTTAAACAATTTGTTTTTATTGATAACTTAGATAACGGTTGCTAAGTAATTAGACGGTATTGGCGGTAATTCTCAGAAATAATGTTTGGTCTGACTTCACATAAGTTAGTTCAATGTTCAGATGAGTTATAACATAATTGAGGGTACAATATACTCGCAAATTGATTTGATCTTAAGCTGGCTGTTGTTTGACGAAAAGTCGATAGTGTGTCTAAAGCCGAGATGTATACTAGTAGATTATTAACCAAGGGGATAAAGCAGTGTCTTCTGTCGCGGGTGACGATTTAAATCGCGAGCGTAACGAAGGACTCGAGGTTTACTCCCGAGCGTAGCGAGGGTGTTAAAAACTTAAATCACGAGCGAAGCGAGGGATTTAAGACGAGTCCTGAGTGTAGCGAGGGATTTAAGTTCACCCAAGACTAAGATAGCTTTATCACCGAGGAAAATACTCTACTTTTCGTACCATTTGCGAAAAAATTAACACAATAATAATATGAGATAAGCATTTATTAAAAATAATGACAGTTAAAAGTAAAAGTTAACATTCGAAACATTGGTCCAATTATTGATAGAGAGAGTTACATTTTTGTTTGGTACATTTATTGTTGATGAGTTGATTTGAGTATTTCTCTGTTCTTGCGTATGAGGAACTTGCGTTTCATTGAAGATAGTATACGTCGGAGATAGTGGTGGTGGTGCATCGTGAGTTACGGACGAAGATGATGGTTGTGGCTCTGATGGATTAAGTTTTATATTTTTGTTAATTTGACTGCTTAATATGGTTTTATTCGCCATTGAGCTTTCGATATAACCCTCAGCTACTCCATCAGAGCTCCAACCACCGTGTCTTTTTATTGACGTAGTATCCGCCCCTAAATCCGCCAAGAAAGTCGCCGAAGTTCTTCTAACGCAGTGACCGGTGTAGAGTTCAACATCTTTAAGTTTTAAATATTTAGCAATTTCCTTTGGCATGTTCCTAATTTTATTTTTGCCGATGGCTTGTCGAGTACATTTCCCATTCCGATAGTTTATAAAAAATCTATTGTTTTCCATGTTGGTGGGACGTAATGCTTGGTATTTATGAATGATTTTAGTATATTGTCCTTGTACAATGAATGACCGATTTTTCTTTGTCTTAGTTTCCTTTACATTAATCAGCAGCAACTCATTGGCATGATTTTCAACGTCCTCCACCTTTAAGTTTACAAGTTCACATCCGCGGCAAGCACCATTGAATCCAAAAATTAAGGCCACCTATAACAAAGATAAAAATAGGTAAATATATAGAATAATTACCATTACTAACATACGAAATATTCATAGTTAAATCATGTATACTTTACTTTTGTGGCCAGAAAAATTTCGTCAGGAGCTTCATTAAGAAATTTTTCCACATTTTGAGTCGTAAAAATTTTAGACTTCTTTGCGCAATGCCCTTCTGATTTTCTTTTTAAAAAAGCCAGTAGTTTCGTGAATCTATTTATTTCAATGCTGTGTTTGATGCTTATTGTAGCTTTCAGTTTTGAGTATATGCACCAAAGTGTATTCGGATTCTTTGTCTTGGATAAATAATCAAAATAGACAAGAAGTACTGATTCTGAAATTGATAGGCCTTTCGCACTTCTCCACGTTGAAATTTCTTCATAAGTTTTTAAATAATTTTCCTTGGATTTTGTTGGAAGCAAATTATTTATAATTGCGGCAGCATTTGCACTGATGGAATCCGACAATTCACTGTCACTGTCGCTTTGATTTAACATCGTAACGTATTTTTAGAACATTAACTTATTTATAAAAATAAATTAAAATAAACTTAACGTTTATGTATTTGAAGAAAACAAAAACGCGGCAAATTCCTAGACTAATATTTTTTTGTCGGAAAAGCAAAGGCATCAAGCTCATACGGCCTCGTCGGTTTTCGTAATTTTAATAATCATAACTGCATAATAAATGCGTATTCCTTTTTCAAAAAGATGTATAATGCTTTATATACAAACTCAATGGTGTAAACACAGATGTAGTTCAGTATAAATTTCGGTAAGTATTCCAAATTTAAATCACATTCTCCCCCTAGAGGATGAATGAAATTTAGTACAATTTTCTTTCCCTGTTTTTAACAGATTAAAAATGACTATTGTTATGTTCGCTTTTTGTGGCATAGAATGTCCCTTTTTTGAGCAAGTGGTACGAAAACGTTATTTAACACGTACTTTGGTTAAGCGTTATTCCTGTCACTGTCACACAACTGTCAAACTACAAGTGCAGGATACAGACTGGGAACATGTTTAGGTTAAAGCACGAGCTTAGTAACGTTTATAGATATCGGCCTAAACCCTAAAGGTGACGAATCACAAACCATGTCGTCACCTTTGCTGATTAATACTGTATATACGTCGGTTTAATACGGGGAAGCTTTCTTCGCGTCGGAATTTTCATAAGCGTGCGCTATCATTAATAATAATTAGAGTACGCGGAACAATATATACTGAGTGGTTTGCCCTATTTTGAGATTTTCGGCCTCTATTCCGTATCGGTAAGCTTATGGCTCGTGGCTTCATAATGGACTTCGCTAGTATGTATCTGCCATTATTGGTCATGTGTTTGTCAATGCCATTTGTTTTTGTGTCTTTTGTTGCATTGCATATTCTTTTTAGGGTTCTGTACATCAAAACGAAAAAACGGAACCCTTATAGGATCACTCGTGTGTATGTCTCTCTGTCTGGATGGCTGGCTGGCAGTCCATCTGTCACAACCAATTTGCTCAGAATTTGCCGTTCCAATTTAGTTGAAATTTGATATACATTTGAATTTCTGTGATCCAAACACGGGCGTGTAACGTAAATAAATAAATTTTGTATATGGAGGTCAATTTACGGGGTCAAATTGGAAAATTTTAAGAAACTTTTTCAATCTGTACCGTGTAACATATCAAATAAAAGGACTTGGTGTGAGGATTTCAAATATAATTTTAAAGATAATAGATGAAATGATTAAGATATTTAAGAAAATATATGAACATTAACCATTCCCCTTTATCTCTGAAACTACAGAGCCTTAAATTTTTGAAAAAATACAGAGAATGTATCTTTACTTATAGATTACAGAAAAATCTATAAGAAGTTTATGATCATTAAGGAACCCTTCATTGTGCGTGGTTCGAGACGCACTTGGCCGGTTTTTTTAAATCTACGAGTATATCTACAAGTCCTGTACCCGATGGGATTACCCATTGGCAGAAATTACGGAGTCCCATACAAACGTTCCGTGATGATGATGAATTTTCAAAATTCGGTATGTAAGGAACTCTTGTACTTGTAGTTAAGGCTTGGATTAAGGCTGTGCGATGTCTGTCAGTAAATGAATAAATTTAAGACTTTTATGAGTTATGTAGACCTATCTATTTGGTCATGTGTTTGTCATATTGCCTATGTTTGTCATATTTTTATTAATATATTGGTCATGTATTTGTCATATTCCTCGTTTGGTGCGGTATATACAAATTAGTTCAGGAAGCATATGCGCTACATATGAGCTGTTTCAGCTTTCTTGTTTGAATTGAAGTTGTTCGCCGGGAACTGTTTGCATGATTAAAGGAGTAGTTATTTGCATCATTTGTTGGTTCTCCACGATATGCTGGCGTGGTTATATTAATTCAACGCCACTTTTAAATATGATCTGTTCATATTGTTTATGTACGCAAGTTACATAATCGTGTCTGCTTTACCGTTAATCTGTGAGTATTTATTTGTGAAAAAACACATGATTCAGTAATTTACATTTTTTCTTTAAATATAATAAATTTGGCCCATATTTTGAAACAATTCATTTTTAAAGTTTTTATTATTCAAAAACCGGAATCAAGTACTTTTTTATAGCGCTAACCGAAAGGAAGCGAGTTTCAGAATACGGCTCCTGGTTTGACCACACCCTGTTACCGCTTATACTCAAATTAAAATTACCTATATCGTATCGAAGAGGCTTTTTGTCGATAGGTTATTGATATCAGATCGATATGGGCGCGTCGATAGTGACGTCATCAATAACGGCCCACCAGCATGCGTGTGTGAGTACGTGGACAAAGCTTTTAGCTATTACAATACATGATGGATATTGAATTTCAGGAGAATCTTTGCATGTGAGCCTTATACCATAAATTATAGTGAATAAAGAATCGTAAGGTAATCCATTGTAGAAAAAAACCGCCAAATGCTAGTCGGACTCATACACGAAGGATTCCGTACCACCATACAATATTTGGCAAATAAATGAAAGTACGAAACAAAGAATATTATAATCTATCATCATAAATTTTAAAAATCGCACAGATAAATTTGTATTTCATAATGATACTATGAATTACAAAGTTATTTTTTGCAGTTGCAGAAAATCATCCATATTTAAATAAAATACCCTGTGAATCGGCGTTTTTAGTATTTTTTTATTATAAATAGTGTACAGTGTACATGATATACAGAAGTTTCAAATTCCTAACTTTTTTAGTTGTTGAGATAGGGCTCGTACAAAATTAGTCTAAAACTGACAACTTTTACGGCCAACTATATCTTCATCATCGAAGATAAAAAAAAAAAAAAAAAATGTTCTGTACTTGATGAGCTAGCTGTAGACAATTACAACCCCCATGTCAAGGTTAGATTATTTTTTCAAAATCGTATTTTTTTTTGTATGTAGACCCCTTTAATTTTTACCTTTATAAATTTTTTGTTATAGCATAATCTGTAAAATTTTCAAATAATTGTCCACCTATTACGGTTCATGAGATACATGCTCGCAGACAGACAGACAGACTGAGGCGTAGTAATAGGATTCCGTTTGGCACCCTTCGGGTACAGAACCCTAAAAAAGTGACTTTTTCATTGGTACATATTACAACTTTTATGATTTCGTTATGACCAGCTATCTAATTACGCAACACATTTTCGATTTGCAATTGAGTCAAATTGGTTTCGTTTGACTAGAATTGCTTTCAAAAGTTGTAAATTGAAAGCAATTCTAGTCAAACGAAACCAATTTGACTCAATTGCAAATCGAAAATGTGTTGCGTAATTAGATAGCTGATGAACCTATCAACGAAACGAAACAAAAGGAGTACGGAAGGATCGTAGCAGGTGGTGTCCTGTAGTTTCGTTCTGTCTACTCCCTTGGGAAGAAGGCGTGAGTATATGTATGTATGTATGAAATATTTAAACGATTTTTGTTGCTACCGCGGTTTATAATTTGTTGAGCGATCAGTGAATAGTACATGCCTGGGCGACCGCGCTCTTCTCTGGTAAAAATAGAAAATGCTCATTTAATAGTACAAGTAGTCGCCCAAAGGTCGTAATTCGACCATAATTCATTAAAAATTTAAGTTGTATAATACATAGTAATTCCATGCTGCCATTTCATGATTCTCAGGATCTTGTGTCAAACGCATGGTAGTGTGTGTAATGTTTTTTTATAAATTTTGTTTATTTCTAATGTAGGTCTATTATATAAAAATATTAGCTTTCTGCACTCTTTCTCCATATAAACTTTAACTGTGCCAAATTTCATACTCCTCTGTCCGCGTAAAATTCGTCAAAAGGGGTACAAAGTTTTTGCTTCACGTGTTAATCTAATAATAAGATAGTTCATACTAATTCCATACTGCCAAGATAGTAGGTACTTACTAATTCCATGCTGCCATGTTCATTTTGTATTCTAAGGTAGCCATCTTGTTCTAAACTTTGAGCGACCGAGCTCTGCTCGGGTAAAAATATGGAGAAAACGAATTTTCCTAGATATGAGACCCAACTAGATCGATTTTTCGCCCCCGTAAACTCTTTATTGCAACTTTCATCGAAATCTTTAGAGCCGTTTTCCAGAACATAATTACTTACATATATACAATGTTGTCCATGGCCATGTGACCGCCCGTATTTTTCTAAATATTCATGAAAAATTATCGTTGTGAAAATTGATGAATTTTTTTTTCTTGATTTTATTTTACCACTATACATATGCCAAATTACAGCTATCTAGTACTAACCGTCTCTGAGCTAAGCCGCGGACAGACAGACGGACAGACAGACACACAGACAGACGGACATGGCGAAACTATAAGGGTTCCTTGTTTACTACGGAACCCTAAAATCGGTTGATTTTTCAAGAAAAATAAATTATCAGAGAATATGCAAAAATATCGGATCAAGTTTAAATATATTTGTCAAAACATTGTTGTATAGATATGCAGAAACCGAACCAACAAGCCAGCCATATGAATCAAGATTCACTGAGTCTATTTGAATGCAAAATGAAACAGCACGCAAAACTTCTCGTATGAAGCACGTCTCGTGTGAAATCCTGGCCGTCTAAGAATACCACCCGATTTTCTGCCAGCTTACTGTAAATAAGAAAATTCATTCGAACTGCGTCGTTAAACGTAATCGAGCGTCGTGAAAAGTATTAAAGAAGCAGACGCTATATTGCATAAGTTAAGATGTTACAATGGAAACTTTGAGTAGAGCACAAGTGTGCGCAATTCCTCTTTGGTAAAATACGTCCCTACTCATCAGAGGGAGTTACGTAACGTTTATACGGCGAGGTTCTTATACCAGCTCCAGCCGTACCGTTAAAATAATATTATGCAAGTTCAATTGTTTTTGGTACTTACTTCATTTGTAGTAATTGCGTCTTACGTTTGAGTTTTACTGCTGATGGCGGAGATATGTTATATTAAATTCTGTGTTACTCGTATTACTCCGTGAGGTACTCGTTTTTGAATCTTATGAATTTAATTTTGTGCCATGTGCGCAAAATTATGATTTCAATAACTAGTGATAACAATATCTTTTCATATTTCTATGGCTTTTAAACTAGCGGACCCACAAATTGTCGTGTCAATTTAGTCGTCAGATTTTTCGATAAGGGACGTTCTTAAATAATATAAAATGTAACTGACTACAGTAAAAAATAGTACTTATACTTCGTGTACTTAATTAAATCTGTATAAAATGTAAAGTGCGATTTTCATTTACCGGCCGTCATGTGACCCGGAAGATGGAAATAAAACATTGTAAAGGGTTTTTCAATAAGAGCGGGTCGATGTTGAAATGGTATAAAATAAGCTGTGTGTGAGGTATTAACGAAATTCTTTTTTTATTTGAACGGCCTATGTATGCCATTATTTAATTAATTTCATTTTACAATTTATTTTAATTTGAATTCAGTAACCTTTAAAATTTGCATCTATTTTTAATTACATTGACATTTTATTCTATTGGGATTTATTGTGTTGCAGTATTGTGAAATTTTATTTTATGGGCGTTGTCTGAATTAAATGATTTTATTTTATTTATTTATTTTGTTTATGGAATATGGCAGCATTCAAATGCCCACCGCGGCTTCGCACAGTGACACGGATCCGAGAGGTCTAAATTTCAATGACTCTGCTTCATAGATCTGGTTGAATTTGAGCGATGTTCTGGGTTATGTTGACTTTGAGCGCATTGGTCGATTGCGGCTTATTGGCATAGACCTGCGACTTTAGAAAACCCCACAAGAACAAGTCTAGTAGGGTCAAATCGCACAATCTTGGTGGCCAATTGATGTCACTTCTGCGAGAGATTACCAGACCCTCAAATCGTTCAGGCAGAATGTCCGTCGTGGCATTCGTTTGGACTAACGCTTAATTTATCACTTTATTATCGAAACAGTCGTTCGATCGTTTTGATAAAAACTGTTATCATTACGACGTGCTGCTCATTCGTGTAACTTGCCAGGATGATTTGGCATCAGTGACTGATTAATAAACAACATATTATTTGACAGATCCCGCCAAAACAACATGGCCGCCACAGACTGTCAATATCAACCCGTACATATTGTAAAATCTTTTATAATTTTACATTAATTAATAAGGAATCCTTCAGACGAAGAATTTCAATGATAAAATATTAATAACATTGTGTATACCCATTCGTATTTCCAATTTTTTTTTTATATGCAGAGTATGCATTCTTTAAAATTATTTTGTATAGTAATTGAAATACAACACAGTTCCTGTAAAAATATTTTAATTACCTTACCTAGGTTATTAAAAATATATCATTATATTTTTTTGACTGAAAAATATACAAAGAATAATATTGTAATTCCAACATGCTTGGAAAAATCATTTAAAGTGTCGAGAATATAAAATATTGCTACTACATACAATCTCTAAATCAATAAGGCGCATGTTGAGCCTTTTCCGACAGTTAAACGTCCTGTTTTGATAGATTTCTCATTTCATTAACGTAGGTACCTAATATGATGTAGATAGTTTCTTTTGAATCTAAAGATTTTTCGATGGATCTTTACATACTTGTCCTGTTAAATGTAAGAAGAAAATGAAGACAGTAAATTACGGATCGCAGTGTTGAACTTATAGTTCAACTCACCGGGTACTTGAGTTCGCCTGTTACGGGTTTTGTGACGCTTCACTGTTCCACACTGTATTTTAGTTGCGCTCCTAAACAAACTCCCCTGACAAAGATAAAGGCGCAAACTACTTATGTCTAAGCTTTATAAGCCTATTAAAGGTTAAGAACGTTAATTATATAAATTTCTAAAGATTCTCTGAAAACCCTAGCCCTCAGTTACAAACTATGTTGAAAAAGCCTTTTAAAAGTAAGCAAGAAGGAAGTTTGCGCTTCCTGTTTGATTATTGTTGAGTGGATGCTCCTTGTCCCTGTCTCCCAGTCGATCCCTTTGTACACCACTGTTTCTTAAATCTTTGTCCTTTCTCACGTTTGAACTGATGGCTTATTATAGCTTGCAGCTCTTTCAACCCTCTCTGTTTTTGTTCGTTGAATATTTTAGTCTGTTAATTGGATTATAAGATTTGAATAAGGCTTCTTTGACGGTCTTGTATGGATGTGAAAGCTAATTAAAATTTCTTATCGGCACGAGCATTCCGGATTATTTTAAGTTGATTTACGAGTACTTTATATAGGCACGTGTATGTAGGTGTATTTGGTTCCTAGGTAACGTCTCATTACGTCGGTGCACCGTATCTAGCGGTAAATATTGGTGTTAGCGCAGAAGCACCTGTCAACTATAATGTTTGAACAATGTAGCCCGTTAACATGCAAACGAAGCTATTGCAAAACTTGTGCGAGTGATTTTCTTTGTTGTTAAGAAAGAAAGAACAGTCTATATCTCTGGGAGATTAAATGTATAAAGAAAGATATGGGTATAATGAAAAAGATTTTCGTTCAATACAGAGACAAACATCTTTGTGTTTCTACCATTGATATTCGGCGGGGCGGGATGGAAGTTGGTGCGTTTGTTTCGCTACATTTGCCGGCGTCGCTCGCTCGCTACATTTCATTAGTGCCTCCTCCCTCTTCGATATTGTTCTGCTTCTGTTTATTGCGTGTACGTATAGATTAATTAATTTGTGTTATTGATTTTTATTACAACGAATAAAGGGATAACTGTGTGCTTATTGTATTATTTTTTTACTTAGTATTCAAAGCGAGTCTACTGCTTATTGTTCAAAAAAGTTTTTCTTCGATGATCGCACTGCAGTTAGTTTTACAGACTGGGTGTCTAACAAAATGTAATTTTAGGTTAAATTGTTCGAAATAACGATAAACTTATTCAAAGGCTCCAGTGTACTGAAAGTAATTTGTAACATTCTTAAGACTTTTTTTGAGTTTACCAATTATTTGGACTCATTTTAAACCTTAATGCTTACAACTTAAAGCCCATCATTCTGTCAACTTGCCACTACCAATACATAGTTCCAATTTCCGTAAATCAAGTGCTAGCTTAGTTAATAGCCATTACAAACTCTTGGCCCATATAAAATCGGAGTCAATAGGCCGGCTTATGGGAGGCGTCGCTGGTAATCTCAAACTCGCGTACCGTGGTAATAAAAACACTCCAGAGCATACAGATCGTTAAATTACTTCTAAGCCCTTAATCTAACTAATCTATCTCGAATAACTTTGTACAAAGTCGATTTCATTTTCAAAGAACATCATAGTAATGAAGAAAAGCGATTCGTGAACGAGAACATATTCTTTTGTCTGTTTTAGTATCGTTAATAAGCCGAGGGTCGATGATCCTTTTTTTACTGATTTATTGAAGGAATGATTCCAATCTGTTATTTTCGTCCCTTCTACGGACATCGCGAGGCACACGTGGCAAACTGTTCACGGCGCATGTCTGGGTATGTCAGTATAGCTTTAGATCTACCTACCTTACGCAAACGAATAATTGAAAAGACCTAAGTAGCTTTCTTTAATGTGTGCGCAAGCATGTCAATAATCAATTTGGTTTTGCATCTTCCTCTCACACATAGTCACATGTCTATGCAAACATGCAGACATTGCACTGAGCGAACCTATCACCTCGCAACTTAGCCAAACCAATGAAGAAAGGTAAGAAAACAAGATAAAGAAGTTCATAGGTAAGTCTTTTACATCACTGTCATCGATAAAGAGGTTAGTCCGAGTAAATATCAGTCTCTTTCGAACATTCATCTTAAGGAAAAAGCACTGAACGTATTTTTTGTCTCAGACTTTTGCTTGGTAGAGAAGCAGTAACTTATTGTAATTTGTAGCATTATTATTGTAACATAAGTTTTATGTCAGTAACATTTATTATATGGTCAGCTTTAATACAATTACTTTACTAGAAAACTATCATCAATATTCTAAATTGATTGTACTGTCTCTAACATTAATCTTACTCGTTAATAAAAAACCTGATATTTGTTCTTATTGATGTGACTTTTGCAGATTTACTAGCATCTGTTCTTGACTGCACGATTATAGAAAACAGACGACTCGTTTCTCTATGATGGACACAACAATGACAATTAATTACGACTAAATCGTTCGATAGAAATGGTGCGATGTTATCCAATCAAAGGACAATGACACAATGGAAATGACTTCTCTGAAGGCGTTGTACTTGGTACCCGGTACCCGATATATAAGTATTGACAAAACATAGGTACAGTGAGCACCATAAGATCCATCATGCAGCTATGTACTGCTTTGTTTGATAATGATTAAGTTGTTACGGCTTTTGAATGGATCGTCGCGCGTGTATTAATCAGACCGCTCCCAAATCGTCAATTAATCAAGTTTAAGCATCTGGATGACAACGAACTGTCAGCTTAAGTAGTGTTTAGTTTACGACGTACTGTAAACAATCGTTTGCGGTAACTTGTCTCGGCTCACTGCCTTCATTGTTTAATGTTTACATGATTGTAATCATAAAGTTTGCTGCGTTATAATAGGAATTCGAAATGGATTGTAATTACGCGTGTTGATTAATACCTAAATAATTTGATCTTGACTAGTTTCGCAAGTATCTCTCTGTTGATACAATCTCTGTATCTACTCGTAGATACCAATAGTTTCTGTAGGTAAACTTTACTAAGTTACAATCAGACAGTTCTACTGAGCTGCCTGATTGTACGAGTATTCCCTGAAACGTAATCAATAACACAATAAAAGAAAAAATTGCCTCCCACACATATTCAGACGTTCCTTGGTGTATTACTTCTACTAATAAAAATAATAGGTATGCTACATAGTTAAAATAAGAGCTTTTTGAATTTGATACATAAAAACCTAAATCGCAGTTCTAATCGTCATAATACAAACCTCAAAGCGAATTAGAACCGAATAGCAGTTCCGGTTCATAAAAAGCGCTTAATATCATCTAAAGTTCAGCTTCAATTGATCGCAAGGCGCAAAAACGTTAAAGCCGTTATCCCAGTAAGCGCATTCGGCATTCCAAATCAACAATGACATTAGCCCCCCCTAGTGTGGCAATCAGAGAGTAAGTGGGAATTTCCGCGTCGTTTCATACGGCTCCCGGCTAAATGTTAAGAGTTCGCTGCCTATGTGTCTACGTATCTACGGCTACCGCTCTGTGGGGACCCACTGACCGAGCGCCCGGCAAACGCCGATACCCGCCACTCGGGAAAACGGCTCATGTATAAAAAAGAACCGCTAACGATGGCCTAAGCATCCAACTAATTCAATTACAATTTAACGCTATTTGAACCACGCGTAATATTGAATTTGTACGAAACTTCTGTTACACAGTTATTTATGTTTGTTGCGAGAGTTGAACCCTGAAGTTATAATGTTCACGCACGACGCACAATCATGTTTTATTAAAAAGTTTACGAACATATCGGAGGAAAAAATTTCCTTTTTCAAATGTGTAACGAGACACTAGACTATTGCACTTTTTCTATTAATTAAATTCTTCTACTTTATATATGAATCGGGACATTAGATAACTGTATTCCGCAGAATTCTATCTGAAAAGGTACTTGAATGGGATTTAGTTTGTATTATATGACTGTCTTCCTTTATAGAATAATCTGAGATAACATAGAAACTATTTGTAATGATGGATACGGATCATTACATAAAGGCAGACGTTCAAACATGTTTGGTAAATAATTGTGTAGGACATTATTAAAGCTTCCAAACCCGAGTCAGAGTCGTCAAAAGCAAAGAGAATACTTTACCATAGAACGGTTGGGTTATAATGTATAATGGAAACGTTTTATTTTTAATAATGGATGCTTTCAATGTATCAAAAGCACGTTGAAAGTATTTGCGTATTACCTATTATGAAGGTACCTTTTTTTTTTTTGAGGTTGGGAAATCATCAAATGACTTCTCCCGCTCTGGGCAGAGCGAGAGGGTGTGTCAGACTTTTACTGACTAAAAATCACCCGTTGTCTGTGTGCCGGGGCCGCGATATCCCTTTCGGACAAACCCGCAACCCCAGCAGGCATTGGTCTTTCGACCCCATCAGTTGGTGCTGACATCTCTTTGAGGGGCGCGTGGAACACAACGCGCCGTCGACCCCGGCCTGGTATTATGAAGGTACCTAAGTATGAAAATAAATACTCAAGTCTAAATTTGCCCCTGAAATTGAAAAAGAAAGTCATGTCTGCTTCCCTACCTATCCCACGAATCTCAAACCTGGATAAAAAACAATTATACACGAAATAAAATACAAAAAACTCAGCGCGCGATGGAAAGAAGCATTTTAAATATACGGTTGAAAGATAAACAAAAAGCAGAAGACATGCGCAAGAAAACTAATATAATAGATGCTCTTCAACATACGAGGTGCCTGAAGTGGAAGTAGGCTGGACACGTAGCAAGAATGACAGATGTAAGATGGACACAGTTGGTAACTCAATGGTCAGGTCCAAACGGCAAGAGAGCCAGAGGACGACCCAGAGAACTTTGGGCAGATGAAATAAAACAAATTGCCAGAAAGTACTGGACAAAGAAAGCGCAGGAAAGAAACAGTTGGAAAAAGTTGGAGGCCTATACACAAACGGGCCTTAACTAAATAAAATTGAGTAAATACTACCTATGAAAATGTTAAATATGTTTAATGTGAACGTTAAGGAAAATAAAGGCTATTTATTTATTATTACCTAAGTATGTACGTTTCGCAAATCAAATCAAATTATTACTTTTTTATTATTTGTATTGAAATTTCTTTTCCCTTTCAATCATAAATATTTCAGGAAAAACTTTGTTTAGGTCAGTGGAGAAATTTGAGGAAAAATTTCATTATGTTCATTCACAATTAACTTTTTCTTAGAAGGTCATGTATTGATGTTTTAAAAAGGTTCAACGTCTGAAAACGGATTGTTTACTTTTATGCTGAAGAAGATTATTAAAATATGGCAAATATTCCAATTAGTGGTTTGGGGTTTCCTATGTTCCTTTGTTCTTCGTTTCATGTTTTATTTTGTTTAATGTTAACTCGAAGCGTTCGAAAATAAAGGTTTTGTTTTTGCGAAAACACGTATACCTATATAAAACCATTATAAAACCGTACCAATCTACCTAAAACAAAATAAATATCAAAGTATTTATAAACAATATTTTATTTCTAGTAAAATATGTAAATAGTGTTTATTTTTTATGTGTAACATCTTTCCTCTCCCTGTCCTGCAATCTGTGGGAATGATTTAGTGAAAAGGGACGGAAGTGTGTAACAGGAAGCCGTGGAAGCGCGCGCCATTTGATTTGACCAATGAGCGTGCGCGGCGCTAGAGTTGGCCGTCAGATGTTACCAACCCATTTCCCGAGGATGATGATGATGAATATTGTTTATATCATATAATAGCTGCGCCCCGCGGTTTTACCTGTATAAGTCTCGATCCCGTGGGAATATCGGGATAAAAATCCATGTCCAAGTATCCTATGTCCTAACCCAGGTTATGGTCTACCCATGTGCCAAATTTCATCCAAATCCGCTTAGCGCACGCTTTTCGCGTGATGTTGCATAACCTTCCTCAGGAATTGAACTATCCAATGCAAAAAGATTTTTCAAATCCCCCTACATACAAACTTATAAATAAACAAATTTTACCTCTTTATAATATTTGTATAGAAACTTCAACGAAGACGTCATATGTTACACATCATATGCTGTGTAAGGCTCGCTCGTTTTTAGGGTTCCGTAGTAATCAAGGAACCCTTATAGTTTCGCCATGTCCGTCTGTCTGTCTGTCTGTCCGCGGCTTAGCTCAGAGACGTTTAGGACTAGAAAGCTGTAATTCGGCATGGGTATACATATTAATCACGCCGACAAAGTGGTAAAACTTTTTCTCATCCTTCCCATGGTGTGAGGTGTCGTTGAAAGGGTCATTCAAAAATATTTAGGGTGTATGAAAATTATTTTTCAATTCAGGGATCCGTTTGCGAAATATTAAGGTTTTAAGTACTAATTTTTATTAGATTCAAGGCGGGGTCCCTGCCAGCTAAATGGTTGTACTTGGATTTGTAAAAAAAAATCACAGCAGTAGTATATATAACGAAATTAAAAGGAAAACTATCAGAGCTAAGTAGGCTGTACAGGTTAATGAGTAATAATCGACCAACTTAAATTTTCAGTTATAAAACATGATCTCCCATACATTCCGTATGTTAAGTTTGTTCTTGGGGTAAATTCGTCCCAACTACGGAACCCTTCATTGTGCATGGTCCGACATGCACTTGGCAGGTTTTTTAAATATGTGTTTTGTAACACGACAACGTCGCCACCACAGCATGCATGGGCACTAATTAGCTTAGTTATTTATAAGATATTGTATGAAGGTGGTTTAAATTTTCCGACGACACGCTCGTCCTTATCTCGAGCAGAAAATTTTAAAATAATAATCGTGTTAATTTAACTCATTATGTTTTATATAACACCTCCCACTCCAAGTAATAATATTAGTATTTTTTTTTAAATATGTAATATACGAGGGAGGAAATTCCCTGAAAATTATAAAATTAACATCCGGAATCTTGGGGCCGGTATTAAAGAAAGTACCTAAAGACCATTACTTAATTTGATTGGTTGAAACTGGTTTTAAGCAATTCTTAGAGTCTTCAGTTAGGGCGCGTTCACACGTGCACGCCGCACGCGCACCGCACTTCACTCTTAGGTTTTGTAATACTCGTAGATAACTGAATACCTCGGCTAAGGTACCAATCTGTATGAAACGCATTTTTTTTATGAGTTACTCTAGTTTCCTCAATATCTATAGAATTTAAAGTTACGTGTGCAGTTTGTATTACACACATATATCACGTGCGTAAGCAAATAAAGTTGTAAGTAAACCATGAAATTCGCACATATGCGAATTTCACAAATGAAACCGCACGTGATCAGTACTTCTAAACCGCGTTCAAGAGCTGTCAGTGTCAATATTCCATAATCATTTTGATAATGACAGCTCTTGAACGCGGTTTAGATGTGCTGAACGCGTTTAGTTTTATTTGTGAAAGACTTACCTATTGCCTACTAAGCTGACTTTTTCAAAGCCTTATAACCTCTCTCTCACCACTGATCTACCTGAAATCTACACATTATAATCCAAAATCATTTGGTGAGCATGTGTAGCGATTATACTTATGGTTCGTTTCTTCTCTAAGAGAAAAGACGGTAGTCTGCAGTTACCCATAAAACAGTCTGTTGTTGCGCTAATCTCATCACAATCACCACATTCTATCAGATTTGTGCTCAAACACTATTTATTGTCGCCAACACGAATCATTACAGAGCGATGATTGGCCTGTTTGTAAAGCATAATACGTTCCAATTAATTACCACTAGAACAACAAGAGCGAAAGGAATGGCGTGCAATGGCGTGCGTGGCTTTCATCGCCGGAACAAAGTCGCCGTGCAACAAGTGACGTTTCGTCCCTAGCCACCACCTAAGGCGAAATAGCTTTTCCTTATAATAAAGTATTACCCAATAAATTCACCCAAACCGTGAAAAATTGATCACCACGAAAATAATAACTTCCAATATGTACTTGTCCATGGTCTCAATTCAAATGTTTGATTTCAACGGCGTCTTCAGTTCTCTTAGTAAACAGCTCGTATGAGTTTATTTACTTTTCGCTACTTTTAAAAGAGAACGATTGTTGAGTGCGCCTGCGCGAAATTCGAGCGAGAGAATCGTGCGAGAGAGGGACGGGTGACAGTGGCACTCGCTTCGACCAATCGATTAGTCGCATAACGATAGCGGCTTCTTAAATGCAGATGTGTCGTGTATACCAACGTCAGTCGGCTAGCGGCAGGCGGCCGGAGCCCTCGATCATGGCTCCTGTGAGCCGGTTCCACATACACGCTGTCCTTTGTAGTGACTGTAACGTTCGGCCGGTATAAACGGTTCGCGGTCGAATGTGATCACACATTCTGTACGCCAGTGAGATGTAACGTTAATTATTGTCGGACGTAATTATTAGATAAACTTTTATAAACTACTTCTAACTTACGAAAACGGCCTAAAACGTTTAGTTTAATATAGAAGCGGACACTCGATTAGTGCTCAAATTTAATTATGAAGTGAACAAAGAAAGGATTGTAACTGGAAAGGTAATAATTAAAATGTATTTGTCATTTAAAAATTCTTATCAGGAGTTTTTGCATGAATGAATCGTGCTTATGATAATAGAAACAAACACGACCTGAGCTCCTAACGATTAGTAGTTTTATGATTTCTGTTATAAATTATTGGCTTCATTCATTCTAATTTGTTTGGCAAATAACAAAAATGCTTTCATTTAACTTTTAGCTTTTTGGGCTGTTCTCATTTCTAGTAAGCGTAGCGGCACGCCTTCCTGGTTATTTTTTGATTGATAAGGTCAAGAATATAACACCATATTATTTTATCATACTATTATATTATAACATGTTTTGAGATTGGTATTTTCATGAGTATTAAAATAAAACGAGACGGATATAAACTGAACGACGACGGTTCGTTCAGTTTATTTATTCAGCCATAAATCATTTCCTTTTTATGTTGCTAATCACGTTTACTCCGCATATTCAAATAAAATCACGCATGCTTACATTTTTAATCATTCACAAATTCATTCAGATAAGTTAGAAAGCGAACATCACAAGTGTGAATTACGAACACATTCGTAGCAATCGTAGCCAATTCGTAGCACTTTCGTAGACGGGCGTAGCAGATGATAACATAAACGTTTAAGATATAGATTTGGCATACCTGTCTTATTGGAGCCTTTAGGATGGGTTTGGGGGACGGTTGTCACCTCATCCAGTATCTCATAACCTCTTTAGTGTCCGAATGATATGGAACTTCATTTTAACGTTTCACGTGGACTGAGATTAGAGCGCCGCTGACCGAAATGGCTATCGAGAATCGATTTAAATGTTTGTTGTCATGTGTATGGAATGAAATTGTGTTGTTTATGTTTTGATATTCCTGCTTATTATGGCTGTTCTGTATTTCTGGTTAGATTAGATCGGTTTTTCATAACATCATGGTTTGCAAAGATGAGCAGAGTTAGCCGATTACTAAAATTTTAACAATGAAAACAGTTGTTTTCTGTTGATATCAAGAGTAAGTATTGACTATTTCTAGATAAGGAAATACGACTGTATTCCCTATTTTTATTTTTTGGTTAATGAATGTAATTTCACCGCTGCTACTATTTTTGTAAGCTTTGTGAAGGAAAATGTTTGTAGAAAATCGAAAAAACCACTAAAAAGATAACTTCACATTTAAATAAAATGTGCTAAATTGCAAGGACTAGAAAAACGTTTGATAATGTGTCCTTTTCTAGAAACTTGTATATTTCTTTTTTTTTTTTCATGGGCATACAAAATAAACACAGATTCGGATCGATTCGGATCTGATGGGCGCCAGATCATCAAAATCTGAAAATATCTCTAGAAGTGTTTTGGGACTAAGTAAGTAGTAGTAATTTTCTGCGAATCTTAAAAGAAATATGTAATCATAAATATCCCGAAAGCTTTTAGCATTTCCTACGTTATTTTCAGTTCGTATTATACAACGCCCACGAGGAGCTCGTGGCTAAGTATCAATAGCCGCACTGGTCGATCCATCAGGTTAAGCTACGCTTGCCGGGGTTGGTCAGTAGATGGGTGACCATCTTTACAAACCGAGAATCCTCCGTGCCTCGGAAAGCACGTGAAGCCGTTGGTCCCGGCTGTCATTCGTGGATCTTTGACAGTCGTTACGAGTCGTCAGAAGCCCAAAAGTCTGACACCAGTCTTACCAAGGGGTATCGTATTACCCAGTTACTGGGTTGTTTAGGTCAGATACGCAGTCGCTCCATGTAAAATACTGGTATTCAGCTGCATCCGGTTAGACTGGAAGCCAACCCCAACATAGTTGGGAAAAGGCTAGGCAGATTGATTGATTATACAACTCCTGGACAAAGACCTGTTCAATTTTCGTTCGTCCCACGTAATCCTCGAATTCGTATATTTTACGGAAAACTTCCGTAAGTCTACAAATAAAGCTAAAGACCAACACGAATTTAATAAATAATAAATAAAAGCATAGTTCTTTCCATAATTCATCAGGTTTTTATCAATAGTAGGTTATGTAGGTTGTATAAACAACAGAAATTCCTACGAGAGGGTCGAGCGAGGCCGGAGAGAAATTACAATAGGTACTTGCATACCTTACCGGCGGTCGGTATTCCACTCCTCTCGACTTTATGCCAGCTATTGCTTCTTGGATTATCTGGCCTACCGAGCTAAATTAGATAGGAACCACCGTACCTTATGGACGGTAATACGACCAATATATACGAAGGATCTTCTTGGAGATTCTATACCTGTATCTTTTTATCTCGGGACAAAATAGTATTTTTTCCGTTGTTTCCTTGACGGGTTTGGAATGAAAGAGAAACATGGCGTATTTGTTGACTAGCTTCCCGCGGAAGTTATAAGAGTCAACGGAGGGAAATCAACATGGTTTGCGTAAGCGATAGGCGCACTGGCTCCCAGTGTTTTATTCGTTCGCAGCAGATTTTAGTACTGTGTACATACGTGTGGACATACGTTTTATCGGAATATTGTTTTTCGATTTGATAAAGTACCTAGTTGGTATTATGTTTACAAGATTCAGAATGTTGGCCACATTTTCCGTTACCACAAGCCGAAATCATAATGAAGGAATGTAAGACTTAATACCAATTATTACTAAGAGTGATCCTGGGCTTATATTTCTCCACCCTGCTTTTCTCCCTTAAAGGGGTCGGGAACGGCTAAGGGATTATATCTGCGTCCATACAACACTTTTTCTCCATCATGTTTTCTCGTGAAACAAAAAACCTGTGAACAAACAGATGAAAAATAAAAATGATGAGTGACGGATTTGAGTTTTAAGTAAAATTTACTCTGATCATGAGAATAAAAAACAAAACAAAAAATTTACTAACATTTATGAGCAAAAACCGGGTTTTCAGTTTATTTAATTGTTTTACCTTGGTTTCACATTATTTCCCTTTTTAAGGTTCCGTACCTCAATAAGGAAAAACGGAACCCTTATAGGATCACTCGTGTGTCTGTTTGTCCGTCTGTCACAGCCAATTTGCTCCGAATCTAATGGACCGATTAAGTTGAAATTTGGTATACAAATGTATTTCTGTGACCCAAACACGGACGGGTAACGTAAATAAATGAATTTTGAATATGGGGGTCACTTTAGGGGGGCAAAGAAGAAAATACTTAAAAAAAGTTAATGCGAACTGTACCGTGTGACATATCAAATGAAAGGGCTTATTGCGAGGATCTCAAATACACTTGTTTATAATTTTAAAATAAATACTTTTAAGGATATTTAAGAAAATAGATGAAAGTTGACCATTCTCTATAAATACAGAGCTAAAAATTAAAAAAAAAAAACAGAAATTAGTTCTTTGCTTATAGATTACAGATAAACCTATAAGAAGTCTATGGTCTTAAAATAACATGGTAAATCACTCAATATTGTGCGTACAAACTTACATTTTCTTTACATGTTTTTGAACTACAATGTTAAGTTTGTTCTTCGGATAAATTCTACCCAACTACGGAACCCTTTATTGTGCGTGGTCCGACACGCAAGTTTTTCTATATCGAACCCGGGACCACCATACAATGCGTTATAAAGTATTTGCTGCGATATAGAGAAGTTCAATAATTACAATTAAATAATTTATCATATAGCATAATCAGATGACTTAACGTGTAGAAGATTTCAAAGGGATTATTTAGGGCCCAAAATGTGTAAAATACCTTGTTCGTAAATACATCCGTACCTAGTTTTCACTTCACAAAACAGTTTTTATTCCGAACAGAAAATATGTGATGAATGGAGCTACACTTTTGTCATTTTTAAATTAAACGGTACAGCTCGGCGGCTAATGTAATTAATATGCTCGCACCACTTTGCACGGACTGTTAGAGTCGTTTTATTTTTATACACGGAAATAAAATTCACAGCCTACCTCCACCCTCCATCCGTCATATCGACGAAATTCCGTCGAATTTAACTGTCAGCGACCTCGCACATTCATTACATTGTTGATTTAACGAGATTATATAACTGAAAAAAGTAGACACGTTACTGCTTGCAATGTTGGTACTTTTAGTGCATATTTTTATTTTTATTTCGTAGCAGATCAAAGAATTACCCTTTGTTTCATTTTCCTTATCTGTGTAGCTTTTTATCTTAAATGAATGAAAATATATATGAACGTCACGACGACGCCGACTTCGGATACGTAAATGGATATGAGCCTATAGTAAAAAAGTTGTATCAGTGCGTAGGTAGCTTTGTTTCAAGATCTAATTTTCTTAGCTACAGAATAGGTTCTTGCATGTAAGCGAAAGAAGAGAAGAAACATCAAGCATCTTTTAAAATCTCATTTATTACTGTTATTAAAAGTTGATGAATACAACAATATTCCTTTGTTGTGTCTTTACGATAGTCTTATATTTTGATTATCCGGGAATATTCTCGGACAACCATTTCCCGGGAAGGTTGAGCGTCGCGTCGTGGTATAATTTATAAGACATAACCCGGGCGGTTTACTTTACAGAATCATAAAAATGTTATTTCTTGTGGACAGCAGGAAATTCTGATAGGGTCACCCGGAGACGATGGGGGAAGAAAATCTGTTTACATTTATAAAGAGTATTCTATAGCAATATATTCCGACCACTTAAAAGGACGAAAAATCCTTTTTCCAGATGCCAAGATATCTTTGTGCCTATGGTCGGAGTAAGTTTAAAAACTTCGGTTCTAAAAACGTACCAAAAAGACAAAATAAAATGAGGGACAATCAGATTCGCAACTACCTACTTCTATATTGGTTTTATATAAAAACAATATAGAGGTGAAAGTCGATGGTTCTGTTCCGGTCCAATATAGGTCCAAGGAATAATAGTTCCCGATGATTTTTATTCCACCAATAGTTTAGTTGTTGGCTAACCAAGTGCGCTACACCGTATGTTGGTGGAATATCAAGCGCACACGATATGACTTCAAAATTGAAAGTTTTCAAACTACCGTCGATTGCAAGTGTACTTGAATTAAATTTTTTGGTCTATTTTCTTAGTCAGTAATAGAGAGTCATTGACGGCAATCAATCAATTAATTATAATGGAGACACTTCTTTATTCGGGCTAAAGTCATACCATGAATTAACCTTTCGTACTAAATAGAAAATTCTTAAAGGAAATAACATAATAACCGGCTGAAAGTGATGCGCCTTCTTGGCTGATTACATAAGCGTAAGATTTGTGATCTCACTAATAGTATAAGACATTACTGAAGGTAACTACTTACGAAAGGTAATTAGTGTCGACATCATTCGCTTTGTGTTATATTTCAGTCTTATTCTCTTAAGAAAGCTCGTATTTTAGTTTTGATTTCCGAGTCTTCACTAGTCGCCGTTTCGTTGCGGTATCGGCACTGAAAACTTACCGAGTATCTACATTTCAATTTGCTCGCATCCCACGCAAGTCATATGGCACATTTAAATGAGCTCAGGTTCACCGAAATGTAGGCAAGTTTTCATTAGTAGCCGACCGAATTCGTACCGAGTAAACCAAACGAAACCGTACTGCACCCGTACCAGGGAGCGGTACACCGCAAAAGTACCAAAATATCATTCTTAAATAATGTATGTTGTATTTTGGATTGCTGAGTCAGTGAGTCGGGTTCAGAATTTGTTTTTCGTTTACTCCCAACCCCGAGCTAGTAGGCAACAATAAATTGAGCTGAGCTTCGTAAACGTTATGTCTATTCATCCCGGCGGAGTTTCTAGTAGATACTAATTTCCGATAAATTTGTGCGTTCTCGCGGGTGAAACGAGCCACGGGGAGAAATTTATAGCTTTTGAAACGGTTTTCACCTTTGAATTGAGCGTTAATCTTGTGTGAAAGACGCGACGTAACGGCGAGATGCGAATACTTGCGATCTTCGTGCTATCCACTCATTGTTTAACCAAGTAAGAACTTCTATAATGATCCATAAATCCTGAGTTCCGACTTCTGATTTTTAATCGATGATACATTTTTTCTACCGCACCGCATGTGTCGTCGTATCGCGACGGAAAAGCGAGGCGGAAAATTTGTTTAAGAAAGCAATTTATCACTCTCCGATTGATATATTTAAAAAGGGAGCCGCTTCGGCAATTTGCATATTTATTTGGCAATAAGTAAATTATTGCGAACACGTTGAGGGTTAATTTGGTACGTGGCAGCCCTGAATGGAACGCTGGAACTGCTTTCTCTGCCCAAGTCATGCGTAGTTATTTACCTGTATCTGATCCTTTGTCTATTTTCGCTCCACAAAGTTCGCTTTATTCGCTCTGCACGATTGGCTGCTTCATTCCGACATAACAAATGAAACAAAGTTATTACTAGTTTTGCGGATTACTTTCTTCACAAAACAAATCTTTTGCGTTAGAGAAATCAGAATGTTTTAATTTTCCTATATTTATTTGTGGAAAGAGATATTGGTAGGTAAAAATGGAATTATGTAGACACATAATAAAAAATGTAAGTATGAAGAGTTAATGTCCACGGAGGCGATCGGCGGCGGCGATCTCTCGCGTCCGGCCCTGCTTCAGGCCATGGTTCGGAGCGAGAGTGCATGGGAGGCCGTCACCTCCTTCTGCGAAGCAGTTATGTTCGCGAAGGAGGAGGCGGAGCGCGCGAGGGAGATGCAAGCTGCACGCCCTCGCGGCCCTAGTCGCCGCAGGAGACGCCCCGGGCGTCGGGAGTCGAGAGCCGACTTCCGGTCACCGTAAGCGGAGGCTTGCGGACGGTTAGCAATGGGCAGCTCGCTATCCGATAAGGACCAGGCCCGTGTCGACGGCGCGTTGTGTTCCACGCGCGCCTCAAAGAGATGTCAGCACCAACTGACGGGGTCGAAAGACCAATGCCTGCTGGGGTTGCGGGTTTGTCCGAAAGGGATAACGCGGCCCAGGCACACAGGCAACGGAAGGAACACGGGTGGATTTTAGTCAGTAAAAGTCTGACACACCCTCTCGCTCGAGCGGGAGAAGTCATTTGATGACTTCCCATCATCAAAAAAAAAAAAAGAGTTAATGTCTGTTCTTCAATAAGCTGTATGGAAGTTATAACAAAAACAGTCGTTATATGCCAAAATATCGTCCTAAATCGTTTGTATTAATTTTCATAGAAAGTACGCATAAAGTGCTATTATGATAATGTCCATTGGTTGGAAAATGTCGGGGCGGGAAATGTACAATGCAAACGACTTGGGGGCCTATTATTCGCAATCAAAGCATCAATATAAAGAAAAGTGATCCACGATATGTTTGTTCCACTTTAAAGAGCTATTCAAGGACATCCCGCGGTGAGGAAAAATTCCCCTCTCTTTTACGATTTAATTTCACGCTACCTTTACACGAAATGCGTCTTTGTGGAAAACGTTATTTGAATGGCTGGGAAATTGAAAAAATTATCGCTACAAAATGTAAATATACGTATACGCCTATGTAAAACATGGAATTAAAATTATGATTCGTTGGTCTGCAAAGTAATAAGATTTTACGAAATGATTCAATGAAAATTCCCGTCGGTTAGATTTTTCTAGACTCTCAACATACTTGTATGACTATAATTCAAAACCACAATCTCCTGAATACTGTAACACTTCTCAACACAGAACGATAGCAAACAGGAAAGGCGCTGTAGCTCAATTAGCAGAAGTACAAACACTACGAACAGCTAAACAGCTCGTCGACATGTCCCAGAGATAAAATGAACAAGGTTGTAGTGCTTGACAACTGTAATAAAGCAACCCAGTGACGCATTGCTTACGGACGGTCGTCGGTGAGCTGGCGGTTGGGCCTACGAGACGTCTTCTAGGCGTAAGCCCCTGCGTTTGCATGTGGCAGCGCTTTTGGGATACATAAAGGGCAGATACGGACGGAATATTAGCATTGGGCTGTTATCCTGCTACAGATGTATCCCTTTACACTTGTAACGAATAAAGATAAGGCAAATGTTTTTGTTTTTTTGTAAGTAATCGTGTGGATGATGTGGTCGAATTTTGAAGTACCTATGTTTGATTTTAGGTTGCTTGTGAAAAGTCCTTGAAGTGGCGATTTAGATTAAGGCTCATCACCATCATTTTCTTGGCGTTATTCCAATTTATTTGGGGTTTTCAGAGCATGTCTTATTTTTCTATCCTTCACTATTATAATCTATAAATGTATAGTATTGTATAATTGCATAGCACATGTGTGAGCACTGTGACCATTACCTTCTACAAAACTACCATTTACTGGGTATATCTTTTATTGACTTGAATGAGCCCTGGCGGCTGAGAGTATGCCATGCTCACTCAAATGTCTCGCTGGTGTTGGCGTGTGTGTTGGATCATTAAGTTCCTTCAAAATGGTTAAGCTGAATGTTGCTGATATATAAAAATATATCGCAAATATATAAAAATATCAAAATATTATAATGATGTCGTATAAATGACCGTATTTTTTATTGCGTTGACCTAAGTCAACGACCACAGACATACGTTCCACGCGTTCCTGAGAAAAAGGATCGTGACAGACTGACGGACGGACGACGAAGTGATCTTAAAAGGGTTCCGTTTTGTCCTTTTGAGGAACTGAAATCTAAAATTACCTCAAATTATTTAGAACTTTTGGGCTTCTTTGGAATATTTAAAAAAGACTGTCCTCTACAAAAGATAGAAATTGCAAAAAAAAGCTACATATGTAAAAAAAACTGTATATAAGTCAATTGCCGTCTCGCAAAACCTCGAAAATGGCCCGACCGACTCTGATGAAACTTTGATAAGTTGTTGAGCAGGTTTCTAACAAAAAAAATATGAAAAAAAAATTGCAATATTATATATATACATATATATTCTACAGGATTTTTTATTAACATGCTATTTTGTAGGTATAATTAAAAAAATTATTTCGTTTCACCCAGTAAATACTTAAGTAGGCCTTTTTGAACCGCACGAGGTGGTTTCCAGATTGTATAAAGAATGGCTTGTCTTCCGTGATTGGATGTTTTTTTAAGTTTTATAAGAACTTTGTCTATTTAATAGTTAATTAGTGTTGTTCAATGCAGTGTTTAGGAATAACTGACTACGAAGCCAGAACGGTGCGGCTTTAACAACTACTAAACGCTCCTGCAAACATGCGCGACGTGACACCGGTAATTGTTCTGCCGTGAAGTATTCCTAGATTTTTTTTTATTAGATTCACGTCGCACCTGTTTGCCTTAAAAGTCTTTTAGAGGTATGAGGAACAAGGCCATTAGTTCAATCGTCCTCTATATAAGGGAGGAACCTCGGACCAGACGGGTGTCGTGTCTGGTTGGCAACTGCCCCACGATTGATGTCAGGGAAGTTATACTCGTACATATGCTGCTCGCACGCGATGCAGGATTTGTGTGACGACAGGATTTTGTGTGACGTCAGGTCTTTGATGCATAGTTCGCATGTGGGGATGTAGATGCAGCCCACAGTCTCATTGAAAAAAAAAACATCATCATCAATCATTCTTTTTTTTAAGTCATTCTCTCCCCCTTATCTATCCCAATTTATCGGGGATAGGCGCCACATGCTTCACTTCTACTATTACTGCTTCCATACTTCACTATTATTAGTCATTTCGTCATTTATCAAGCGGCGATAGCTTAGTTGTGTGACCGTCAGACTCTCGAGTTCGAACCCAAGCCACACCTCTGATTTTTCGGATTCATGTGCGTATTGTATAATTATCACTTGCTTAAAAAACGGTGAAGGAAAGCATCATGAGGAAACCGGCATGCCTGAGAGATAATTCTCGATGGCATGTGCTGCCAAGTCAGAGCCCTATGGGCTTTAAAACTTTGACACCAGGTTAGTCACTAACCATGAAAAAATAAGAAGAAAAAGTCGTCTTTTGAGTATTATTATATCAGATAAGACTAGAAAGGGACCTGCCTTTCTAAGACATATCATCTTTTACACAGTCCATCCATCGTTGCTTTGGTCTTCCCCGACTCATTTTAACCATCCACATTCATACTCAAAACTGGGATCACGACATTTTCAACCAACTATTAAACGTGTCGAAATGAAAAACGAATTACAGTTGAAAATGTTCAAATATACATCTGGTAAACTAAATAGTAACTTTTGTTGTGAGCCGGCGGCGCGGCGACGTCCGGAGACGGATGACAGCCGGGGACATGAGAGCCATGTCTAATCAAAGTGTTCGGTGAAAAAAGTTGGAAATTATCTTCATACTTGGTATGTTTATATGCTTGTAGGCTGATACGACAAAAAACAGGACATAATATACATTGAGACTGTATGTAGGCGGTGATATCGCTATAGTGTACCTACAATATTTCGGTCGCTCCCATCGCACTGAAAGGCAATGCTTGTACAGTCCCTATTATTTCCCATAATTGACTATGGTGATTTGTGTTACTATGACCTGAATGCAGATCTCCTCAATAAACTTGACCACCTTCTCAATAATTGCATTCGATTCGTTTTCAATCTTTGTAAGTATGACCATGTATCCGCGCACCGATTGCTTTTAAAGTGGTTACCCATTCGACAGCGCAGAGAGGTGAGGGCTCTGTCTATGTTGTTCTCTATTCTCGACAAACCCACCTCTCCTTCTTACCTGACTTCCCATATTCAATACTTATGCTCTGCCCATAGTAAAAATCTTCGTTCCACCAACAATCGTCTTCTACGATGTCCTTCTCACCGCTCTGGTTTCATTCACTCTTCTTTCTTTGTCCAGGCGGTCTTTCTTTAGAATGCGCTACCTCTGAATATCAGGACGGGAACCAGTCGGTTGTCTTTTAAAGTGAAGGTACGTGAGCATATATGCAAGAAGTTGGCTGAAACATCCCAGCGGTGATTTGCTGGATTCGTTTTCTCCTCTACTGATAGTTATTTCTCCTGACAAAGTTATTCTGTGTATATAAGTATGTATTTATTCTTGTATTTTATAGTTAATTTCGTGTTATCAATCCCTTATGTTGCACCTGCCATGTTTTGTCTCTGCATCACCCTAAGGTTGGCTGGTAGAAAATGCCTCAGGCATTAAGTCCGCCTTTGTACGGTATTTAATTTTTACTTGTGCATAAAGTTTTAATAAATAAATAAATATTTATTATTCTTTTTGTTACAAACATATATTCGTAAATCACACGAGCAGTAGTAAGCTTAATTGAAACCCAGTATTTTTTTAAAAATGCGAACGAAATTCAAAACGTTTTAAATATACATTTAATAATTAAAAGCACCTAGTTAGAATGGGACGTTACCTAAACGCGATGACGTGACATGAATACGTTTCCCGCTAAATAGAGAACACGCTTATGCCCGTTTTCACTAATACTAGGCGACTCATAAATGTAATGTTTAAATGAAAACGCACTCACGGGCGGCGCTGAGCCGAGCATTGAAAATACAACTGTGCAATAATATAACATTAAGACATTACATTTAGGTGTAGCTTAGTATTTGTGAAAACGGGCAATAATGTGTTGAGTTTTTAATTCAGGTTAGTAATCAAGTTAGTGTGAGATAGTTAATTCTTGAAAATTTTTAACACTGTTAACTGGATTTTCCACTTATAAACTACATACTTAGTTATATATACTTTTTCGCCATACATCGACCGTCTAATTCTTTGGTGGCCGCGTTACGAGAACGGAACAACAGCCCTACATATAAGGTGGCAGCCTTATCACACGCCAATTACCTATGTAATTGATAACGTGTGTGTAATGTAAATGTGTTTTCTCAAACATACTTGGTAATTCGAGCATTACTTTGAAAACTTTCTTCGAGATAAATTGAAAATGCTATAGGTACTGGTCAAATACATGCGAGCGCCCGGCCGGCAATGTTTGTATGAAAATCCATATCTGTCGTGTTTAGCGGCCGACTAAATTACAATGAAAACTCATATTTGTCGTGGTATTTAATTACACTCCTTTTTGGGCAGTCGTGTAAAAATGTAACGAACTTTTTACTTCAACATATGTCGAGGAGGTAACTTATGAAAGATTTTATTTAAATTTCGATTTGGCTTGTTAGTCCGGTCAATTTAGACATTCGGTGCTACATAAATTCCCACCAAGCTGAAAATCAGTAAGATTGTTTAAAATATGATTAAAAATAAAATTTGAAAGTTCCCCATCTTTCCCCTGGATGGAAAAAAAATTATTCAAGGTCAAAGGTCAAAAAAATGAGTTTTTCGCGATTTTCAGCAAAACGGTAAGTATTATCATAAAAATACTTTAGAGCAAAATTGTAGATCATAAAATTATCTACAAAAAATGTATCAATACTTTTTTTCCTATGAGTCACCGATTCTGAGATATAACGATTCAAAAAGTTGTAAAAGTTGTAATCGTCATAATATGCACACGTTTCATCAATGTCCCAGTTGCAGGCCGCGACAGTAATGTACTATATATGTATTTATGTTATTGTATGTTTATTACGTTATCTATGTGTATAATTATTGAAAGTTGTATGTGGATATCTGGATATTAAAATATTTCATTTTATAAAGCTTCTTGGATGTTGTGGTAGGCTTTGTACCGAGCTATATATGGTGAAGAACTCACGGAGCGATTTGCACCCGCACCCGCTGCGGTGCGGGACCGCAAACACTCGTACGAACACGTAGTACAATGAAACTGTATATAGTAAATTTCATGACGCGGTTTATGCCCGCGACTTGCACGATTGTTTGCGGGTCCCGCTGCATCCGCCACCGCGGCGGGTGCGGCTGAAAACCGCTCCGTGAGTTCTTAGCCTTAATTTTCAATAGGCTAGCAAAATTTCAGAACTACGAGCAGGCTCGCCCCTTTCCAGGAATATAAGCTTTGATGTTCTAAATATTTCACAGGATTTGGTTGCTTGCTATATTGTTGAACTGAACCTTGAATTCAAAATAGAAATCCTATTTTGTTTACCGCCTCACATTTTCGTGGTAGTGATCATCCTGGAGCCTTCCTTCAATTAACTGGCTGTCTGTAGGTGGTCTTACTAATAAGAATAATGACAGAGTACCAAAAACAGCGGGGTTCGTAATGAGAATACTCCAAATACAATTTATTGATTCCTTTTGTGTCGTCAAGAGCTAATATAAGCTAAAAAGTCATAAGAAAAAAGATTACCCATCCAGAAAATATGGAAGAGGCTCAGAGTATGACAAGTTTAAAGTATGGTCGTGGTCGCTCACGGAAGCTTTTCCATTATATCCAGCCTGAATACCTATTACTGGTTGCATTGCCAAAGAGGGCGGAGCCATATTCATTTGAAAGCCTGCGACATTTACGTATATCGATACATAGTATAAAACAAAGTCGCTTTCGTGGCTGTCTGTGTGACCGCTTGTTACTTCTAAACTGCAGAATGTATTTTAATGCCATCTTTACCATCGTTTAGAGAATTTATTTCGAAAGAATGATGTGTTTAATACATTCATATTGAACTTAGATAAAGCACTGAAATCTTGATGTTTTCACGTGTCGCTACATTAATAGATTGCTCCCGTGCGAAGGGTGGGCCTCTAATATAGAATAAGGATGGATATAAAGATGGATATATTATAAAGGTGTATGTTTGTTTCAGAGGGGGGGAGCAAATCTGATGTAGACATCATAGCGCCGAGGATGGAGCACTGGGTGACGGCAGCCAGCTCGCTGCTGGCCTTCCTGCTGTACTATAACACCTTGGACGCAGGATTTGTTTATGATGACAGGTAATTTAATATCTACTTGATAAAAATCTTCAATTTATTCATTCACTTAAATCTTAAAAATCTCCAGTGGTTTAGGCTGTGTCTGTCAGTGACTCTAGAAACGTGAAATTTTGCACACGTGTTCTTGGATTTATAATGAAGGAAATATCAAACATTGAAAATATTATTCTGATGCTGTTCTGTTCCGAAAATGCCGTATGTCTATTCACTATCGTTCAGAAATAGAGACAAAATACATCTAAAGGCTTAGGTACGGCCACGAGAGAGCTGGAACGACTTTGTCTATAGTTTGATAGTAAAAAGAACTAGACGGTCATAAAGGATTCTGTTTAGCCAAACAGCACAAAAGTTATGTAATAGAAATAATGTACTCATGTCTTTTGATACTAAAATAGATTATGATCACAAAATTCTTAATTTTGCAAGTGTAAAACTTGTTCGTTCTCATTTCAAAATTCTCTATAACCACGGTTGGAGTTACGAGTTCCAATTCGATATTCCGAAATTATATTAAACGAATCAATAGCTACGAAGCTACGACAGGCGATGAAATATGCAAACTTTTTTCAACTCAATTCAAATCTACGTTTTCTACCTAGCGGCAGAAATACTAGAGCAGCAACAAATTACCTATCATTTCCTCAATTTGTACTCAATAAAATAGCTTTTACTGAGAGGAAAGTTTTTAAAACACTAAACAGATTTGATGTTATCAAGGGTGCTGGTCCGGACGGGTTGCCGCCGCTCTTCATTTTTAATAATTCACTCGAAGCATCTACATTTCCCACAGAATAGAAAAACGCTAACGTGGTTTTGATATTTAAAAAGGTGATTGCACTGATACAAAGAATTATCGACCAATCTCTATCTTGTCCATATTCGCAAAACATCCCACCCCATGTACACAATTTTGCCCTCAATAGCATTGTTTCTGCAGCAACAAATCCACTGTCACCAAATTGGTATCATACCTTGACGAAATATGTATGAGCATTGACTCTGGCCAACAGATCGACGCTCTGTATTCCGACTTTAGTAGCGCTTTTGATAAGGTCGACCACGAAATCCTATTGCTGAAATTACATGGTCTTGGCATACACGTGCCCCTGCTGGAGTGGTTCAGGTCGTATTTATGCGGGCGAACACAAAAAGTGGTGGTAACGGCTATCAATCTCCGGAGTACATCGCAACTTCCGGTGTGCCCCAAGGATCTCATACCAGGCCATTTCTCTTTGTTATATTCATTAATGACATAGTAAGTTGCATCAAACATAGCCAATGTTCCTTATTTGGTGATGACATTGAAATCTATCGTCAAATAAAAACTCAAGAAGACAGTGCTCTATTCTAAATTGATCTGAACTCAATACAGAGCTAGCGTGTGGTGAATGGAATGGTTCTGAATGCCAGCAAATGTTATCAAATAACATTTACACGGAAAAAGCAACCCATACCATCAACTTACTCCCTCAACGGGACGTCACTGCAACAAGTCATAAACATACGAGATCTAGGTGTAGTGCTTCGCAGCGATCTCTAATTTACCACACACATTGATAACATCATTAAAAAAGCAAACAAATAAGAAAACGGTTGGGTTTATCAACAGAATCGGCAAAGAATGAAACCTATACCTAATGGCACCTTGGCATTGAAAGTGCTCTATAGCATCTTTGTGCGCAGCCTCGTAGAATAAGCATCTCCTGTCTGGAGTCCCACTTATGACATTCATATAGAACGCAATGGACACGTTGAAAAAAAATTACGTGGTGCATGCGGTTTAAAGAGCACAAATGTCCATATACTTCAAATTAGACTCATAGTAGCGACAAAAGGTTCTAAATGATCTGTCAACACTTTATAAAATTGTAAACGTGATAACGTCAACTCGGGATCTCCTTAACAGAATCAAACTAGACGTACCTCGTTATTCTCACCTCCGGTCCAAGCGTACTACTAGAACTTTTGCCACTAATCCGTGTCGCATAAACCTGGGCTAGCATGCTCCCTAAACAGAATGTTCACATTTTATAATTTTATAATAGAGCTTGTTCAGTTGACAACAATATAGATGTTTTCTTTGATAGTCTGCTAATATTTAAAACTATAATTAATATATATAATAAATATAATAATGTAATCAAATTTTATAATAACTCATTTTATTTGGATTTATTTTTAATTAGACTAACGATATATGTATTTAAATTAAAAATTTTATCCTACCATAATTCATTTAAATAATTACCTAATTTATTTTGTTTTATTCCATATTTAGTTTTGTTACCTTTTTGTTTTTTATTTTTTATTTTTTGAGGATGGGAAAGCATCAAATGACTTCTCCCGCTCTGGGTAGAGCGAGAGGGTGTGTCAGACTTTTACTGCACCTACGGTGGCCGGAAGTCAGCTCTCGACTCCCGACGCCCGGGGCGTCTCCTGCGGCGACTAGGGCCGCGAGGGCGTGCAGCTTGCATCTCCCTCGCGCGCTCCGCCTCCTCCTTCGCGAACATAACTGCTTCGCAGAAGGAGGTGACGGCCTCCCATGCACTCTCGCTCCGAACCATGGCCTGAACCAGGGCCGGACACGAGAGATCGCCGCCGCCGATCGCCTCAGTGAAGACACGGCGGTGCTCCGCCCAAGCCGGGCAGACCTCCACCGTATGCTCCACCATGTCCTCCGGGCGATCCACACAGTGGTGACACCCGGGTGTTTCCTCCCGCCTTATGCGGAACAGGAACCTCCCGAAACAACCGTGTCCGGTGAGGACCTGCGTCAGGCGGAAGGTGAGGACGCCATGGCGCCTCTCAAGCCACTCCTCAAAGAGGGGACTTATCGCCGCAATTGTGGCGTGCCCAGCGCTGGGTTGCGACAATCGCACACTCCATGCCGCCATGTAGTTTTGTTACCTTAAATGCGAATATTTTATGCGAATTTTTGTGATTGGTTGTTTGTTCTCATGCAATGTATCGAAATGTATTAATTTTTATTTTATAATCTAATCTTATTTCGTAATTGAAACTATTACGTATCAAATTAATGTTATTGCTAATATTCTAATTATTAAAAAAATTGTCGAATATTTCTCTTTTTTATCTTTTAATAACGATGTGCATGCCTTTAAGTGATGTATTTACACAGTATTGAAGAGTCGTGATAACCTATTGTTACTATCCTTGTAAATATGTCGTTAGAATATTTTTTTATTTATCAAGCAAGGCACTTGCTGGATAAATAAATAAATATTCACGTTAATATAGATGCCAAGCATTTGAATTTCGTTTTCTGTGGTTCAATGAGAAAAATCTGGTAACTTTGAAAGGTCAACGGTAGTAACATTGGAAATATTTTTATTAATTTATCTAATTTTCGTTTGAGAGATCTGTCTACAAAGGTCCCTTCATAAACGGAAAACGGAAACCTTTAAGGTGCGTAAGCGTAAGATCTGCCTACGTTTGCTTTTCGAATCGTTGAATAAAAACCTCGTAAATATTATTATATTGATAGATATGTAAAATAATTGCTTCTTATTTATTTTGTAAGACGTTTGGTTGAAGATTTTTGTGTTATTTTAAGTAATGAATAGGGAAAATTAATTTAATATGTGTTATGAAGTATTTTTTTGGTATCTGCTAGATAATGAAAAGGCTGTTAATCATTATGTCAGGAAAACATAACAATTCCAATGGTTTTATTTTAGTTACTAGATTTAGTTAGTAGGTAGATTTTTTAGGGAATACGGTTGCGTCCTGTTTTTTTCATGAAAAATAACGTTATCAGGTTTCAATAGACAGGTTGCCGGTAAATAAAAATAAAAGTTGCTGTGTGTAGGTATTCGAAATATACGGAAATAGCTGCCTGTTTTATATGAGAAAACCGGTTAAGTGCGTGTCGGGCCACGCACAATGAAGGGTTCTGTAGTTGGGATAAGAACAAATTTAACATTGTAATTGAATAACTTATTCTCCCATACATTTTACATTCCAACTGCATATGTTAGTTTTTACGCACTTATTAGAGATTTGCTTTGTTATTTTAAAACCATAAATTTCTTCCATGCATTCCTCTTCATTCTTCTGTATTTTTTTTTTTAATTTTACGTTTATTAGTTTCGGAGATAAGGGGGGCCAACGGTCAATTTTCATATATTTTCTTAATAACTATAAAACTGTTTATTTTAAAATAAATATGTTGGAGACCCTCACAGTAAGCCCTTTGATTTGATATTTCACACGCTTCAAAATTCATTTCTTTACGTTACACGTACGTGTTTGGGTCACAGAATTTCATATGTGTACCAAATTTCAACTTGATCGGTCCATTAGATTTGTCCCAAATTGGCTGTGACAGACGGAAAAAAAAAAGACGGAAAGACACACCCGACTGATCCTATAAGGGTTCCGTTTCATTCGGACGTACGGAACCCTAAACAAGTACGCAAACGTTTATAAACCATTTTTCCACGTAAATGCAAAACTGTTTAAAAGCGTTTATTGGTGGTCAAATATAACTTTAATTTTTTTATTAAATTAAATAAAACTTTATTTCCCTGAAAGGGACAGTCCGGTCTGGCATCGATCATTTTTAGAATGCTGTTGTCACTACCATGCAGGCGCTGTAGTAAGGAGCCCGCATTCTTTCGCATGAAAATACCATCGGTGCGAGCGTCCGCGAACATTTCCGAAGCGCTACAACGCTATGGCAGTCCCAACAGCATCCTAAAAGCATTATTAAATTGAACACGCAGGACGTTGTACGCTCGGCGCGTGTATGACACCCACAGGCCACTCGTGTAAAAGGATTGACAGAGTGCCTTAAAAAGGGTTACTTTGACGTCTGTACTACAACGAGTGAACCTGCAGGCAAGCATATTGCTCCTCACAGACAATGTCACGCGCTTTCTCTCTACATCTATGTCATTTCTTTGATCGCTCGTGACAATGTGGCCAAGGTACCTCAAACTATCCTATCTACAATCTTTAGTGCTACGTCATTGAGACTTATGTGCGGAACACTGCGCAGCTGTTGCTTAAGTGCTTTAAATAAAAAAAGCTCACTCTTCTTCGAGTTGTGTATTAAGCCATGCTCCTCTGCATAGCCCTCGTAGGTCGACGCACCCATCGAGGGACTGAGAAGCACCATATCATAGCAAGCATAGCTTATATTGTTGTCACACGTTCCGTCAATGTGGTAGCCAACATGAGTAGCGCTCAGTCGCTCGATGAGCCTGTTGATTTATATGTTAAATAGCAGAGGCGAGCTTAACCTCCCCTGTCTGACTCCGCATTCCATTCTGTACTCGTCCGACAGAGCACCCACCCACCTCACCCGGTTCTTTTGGTTCGATTACCAATATTTGAGAAGGGAGGTTTACTCCGCCGACACACCCGCGTCCCTCAACTTGTCCCACAGTACTTCATATGCAACCAGATCAAATGCGTTTGACAAATCGAGGAAACAAGCAAGTTATAGTCCTCCTCTATGAAATGATAATAAAAAAATAAAATTGATAATGATGGATTGATATGTTGCATGTAATTGCTGAAAAATATTTACTCTTTTATATCATAGTCCGAAAACTGAATTTCTAAACAAAACTTAAATAATAATCGTATTGAAAAATCTAAGTTTCTAACTCATCAGAGCTTTAATTAAACTTATATTATTCGACTTTTTACATAAAAAGAACTACGGTCAGAACCTCTTGAGGAATGCCACCAATTAACACCTAAATAAGGCTCCCTGGGGAATTGAAGGAGCTGTAAAAAGGTAACCCGCTATTTGGCGAACGCCCAGACTTGGGCATGTTGAATAATTTAGATTTTCCTTTGATCCCATTGTCCCTGAGGGTATAAGGGCAGCCACATTATTGTGTTTGATTTATATTTTATACTTCTTTTGACTTCTTTGAGCGGTTAGGCGGCTCGAAACAATATTAGTGTGATCAGAACTTTACTTAATTTTTTTTCATGAAGTTGGACATTAAGTTAAAAGTTATAATAAAAGTACTTAAATGGATTAGTTTCAATCTGAATGATTCCCCTGATGTTTGAGTTTGTAATAACAGTACCAAGAAAACAAAAAGCTACCTGTCTAAAAGCACTTATACTTATGTCACGTGTCAAGTGCGGTATTAACGAACACTAGAACACAAAGATAGAGAAATACATTTGGAGGACAGTGCTAATTGTGTCAGCGGAAACGTTCCAAACCGATAATCGTGATAGAATCGATGAACTTTGTTCTGGATCAGAGCTCGTCGAAAACCGCTCCAGTGTTTCGTAATTGAGGGCTTACGTGACGACTGTGCACAGATGCCCGCAACTTTCCCAACAAAAAGTTCCGCACTATCCCAACTTTATCTCAATCTTAGTTTCGATTCTACTAGGGACGCGACCACTTTTTTATCGATATGGTTATGAAAACCAATATAGGCCAATATTCTTACAGGATAGGCTTTGATATAAAATGTAAGGGATTACGTATTTTGCTATTTCAGCCGTATTTGATGCGTGTACAAAGATTGATATTCTTCGTATAAGAGATATTGAAAAGACGTAAAATGCTTTGCTTTGATATTGGGATAGGATTTATTTTTAACAAAAGGAAAATCTAATGTTATTAAATGCTGTTTTCCAATCTGCCTAGCCTTTTCCAAACTATATTGGGATGAATACCAGTATTTTGGACCGACTGCCTATCTGATTTCCAGAACCCAGTTACTGGGTAATACAATACCCCTTGGTAAGACTGGTTGTCAGACTTTCGGGCTTCTCGATATGTTTTGAATGGTCACCCATCTACGAACCGACCGCGGCAAGTTTAGCTTAACCTTCAATCGACTTGTACAGCTGTTAGCATTTAGCCACGAGCCCCTTTTATTATAGACATAATTGTCTTTACTCAGACGAGTAATAGTACCAACCTACTCGAGACTTTGATTAATGAACGGAGTGTAAAATGTATAAACATTTTACTTACACGTAAAATAAATCAATACCATAAGTAAAAATGCTTAATTTTCGATCGAACGGCTATCAATCCTATACTATTAAACGAGATATATTTGTATATATTATTTTGTAATCACGTTCTCGAAAACAGCTCTAACGATTTCGATGAAAGTTGCAATATAGGGGTTTACGGGGGCGAAAAATCGATGTAGCTGAGTCTCATATCTGGGAAAATTCGTTTCTCCCGAGCAGAACTCGGTCGCCCAAAGTTTAGAAGAAGATGGCTTTTGATCTTAGAATAATGACATGGCAGCATGGAATTAGTTAGTACCTGCTATCATGGCAGCATGGAATTAGTATGAACTATCCTATACTATTTAATGAGCATCCTCTATTTTCACCAGAGCAGGACTCGGTTGACCAGGTACTATTTAACTAATTGAGGAAAAGCTGTTCTTATGGTTACACGTATATAGCCTGTGTATGTGTGGTAAATTCGCATGCTGATGTGAGAACGAGGTAGTACCGATCACGAAATCGCTGGCGTCATAAAGTGAAAACGCCCATAACTGGAGCCCACTGAGGTATTCGATATTTCTATTTTCATTTTTATTACGAGGCGTGGTACCGGTGTTGGCGTTGAACGCAGGAACGTAAGCCTTTAAGGAAAGTGTTCGGAATGTGAACTTGGAAAGAATAACTTTGGGCCCCGTCCTTTGTGTGACTTGCAGAAAAGGTAAGAAATATTTCCAACCATGAATTTTCCCGTATAATTTTGAACATGGTAAAATAATATACGAGTAGATACTCTCCATTGCGTTCCTGTTGGAATGAAATTTCGAGAAATCATTTACTTTACTAGGGGATATCTGAAAATCCGACGATCTGACAACTTTGTAAAAATTTTCATAGTTTTCTGCTTTAATAAACAGCACTTGTCGTGAAAATGTGACATATGTGTAATTTTTGGCAAATATCGCATTATGAGGGTTTTTACGACTTGACAAAACATCGAGATTTCTTAGGTAAACGTTACTTTAATATTAAAGTATACACAGTACCTGGTCGACCGAGCTCTGCTCGGATGAAAATAGAGAATGCTCATTTAATAGTATAGGATGATAGTAGATACTAATTCCGTGCTGCCATGATAGTAGGTACTTACTAATTCCATGCTGCCATGATAGTAGGGTACTTGCTAATTCTATGCTCCCATGTCATTATTGACATGTTATTATTGTCTTGTTCTAAACTTTGGGCGACCGAGCTCTGCTCGGAAATATAAAAAATACGCAATATGCATGGAAAATACGAAGAAAACTAATTTTCCCAGATATGATATGATTTTTCGCCCCCATAATCCCCTTTATTGCAACTTTCATCGAAATCGTTAGAGCCGTTTTCGTGAACATGATTACAAATATTACTCGTTATAGGCATAGACGTAACGTCTATGGTTATAGGATAGGATAAACCTTCCGGAATAAATTCTCTAAACGATGGTGAAAACCTCATATAAATCTGTTGTGTGGTTTAGAAGAACAACGCGGACATGCAGACAAATGCGAAATTGTTTTATTATGTGTTTATATATGATTGTAAAATGTTTGAAGTGGAGTAGTTCAAATTTTTTATAGAACACTAGTGTTCAGCTCCTTAACATGGTACACGTTGTCTGAGATTATTGGCATTTTCTATATACATAGGTATATAGAAAATGCCAATAATCTCAGACAACGTTCTATTTTAGAAGAATTATTGTCGTAGAAGATTTATCAAGAAACGTTCTGCTGTTATTAGATGATTGAACAAAACATCGAAGCTTTCATAGTTACAACGTTAGTAAGATAACGTATTTGTCAGAACACGCGTAAACTAAAGTTTCTGTTTTCGTGTTTCCCACAATTCGTATAAATATATTTTTGCAAAAACTGAAATGAGGAAGTGCAAAACGAAAGTCATTTACGAACAAAATACTCGGAGAACTTTTTATGTAAATAACTGAGGAAAGGGCGTCTTACTCACAATTTGCAATACAATGGCCGACTGTTAGAGATGATTTTTCCTTCTTCGCATGGTAAGCACGGTTTCGGTCCCATAAAAATATATTATTCAATCGGCTATTTCACCGGCTTTTCCTTCCAAATCTAAAATGAACGAATAAAATGTATGAAGGATCAATAGATAGGGATGAGTTCGTACCTTACGTATGTGTAGATGGTCGATGTCCTCACACAATAAGTCTTTCCCCTTATAACTGTGGACCATCTCAGTCTGCCTAGCCTTTTATAATAATACCATTTATTTCAGACGACACAGGCCCATAGAAAAATACCTTAACCTAAAAATACATCTTTTAATATAAACAAATCTTTTGTTAATAAAATAAGGCTTAAGACTATGTTAGTAGCACTTCACTTTGCACTAGCTTAACTTTGTGCTGTCCTGTGGAATTTGTCCGCGGAAGCCACGGAACACCACGTCCTGCGGCCAAAAGTCTTCTTCCATGACGAGGGGCAGATAACAATTCGGTACACGCACGACGAATGCCTTAAAGTTGATGTTCCGGTGCGATTCTAGTAACTGCACTCTCGGAGTGTACCTCGTTTTTTGGCGCACCTACTCCACGATGTCCTCCGCCTTAGTGGTGTAGTGCAGGCGGGAGATGTACACCGGTGTGTCTTTTCCCAGCTATGTTGGGGTCGGCTTCCAGTCTAACCGGGTGCAGCTGAATAGCAGTAGTTTACATGGAGCGACTGCCTATCTGACCTCCGCAACCCGGAACCAACATTTACCCGCAACCGCAAGTAAATGGGTAATACGATACCCCTTGGTAAGGCTGGTTATCAGACTTTCGGGCGTCTGACGACGCGTAACGACTGTCAAAGATCCACGAATGACAGTCGGGACCAACGGCTTAACGTGCTTTCCGAGGCAACGAAGAGTCTCGGTATATAAAGATGGCAACCCATCAACGGACCCACCCCGGTAAGCGTAGCTTAACCTGATGGAACGACCCGTGCGACTGTTATTACTTAGCCACGAGCTCCGCGACTTGTGGACCTTCTGACTATTGTAAAAAAGCTGCGTGGTTGAAATGTATCCCAAAATATGAGAAATCGAAAGACTGAAAACTTTCATCGGTTCGGTTGGTGTATCGCGAAACCATAAGTTCAAGAGAATCAATTTTACGAACTTTATAGTCTAGCTTAATATTGAAAAGTAATGTTGAATTTCATAGTTAGCATTCGTAAAAGATACCGTAGAAAAAACAAATGCCGTTTGGAGCGACAAAATTATGTGGTTGGTTTAGCGCAAGCTGGGCAAGGCGATTGGTGACTTTTTAATTTCCTCTACACGTAAAATGTGTCCGCTAAACATGCCAATGCCATCCGATAGAGTTTCCGACGTTCACTTCGCTAATAATTTCCTTTACTGTTCTGTTATCGCATGCCGCGCAAATTAAGAAACCTAAAAGTAAATGATTCCTCCGAGTTCAAATCGCAGCACAGGTCAGTAAGCTTATTCTGTCACCCGTCAGGCATTCAACCGGATTGCTCCACACATCAACTGGAAAACGTCAAAACACGGTTCGCAAAATCAATTTGAGAGGAGAAATCGGTACGTTAAAACATGTCCATTATTAAGTCGGTACTGAGGCACCCTACGGAGGGAACGGCCGAGGGCACGGGGCCAATCGTTTGGGAAAACATCGAACGGATTCGGCGCCTATGAGCGACTGCTCGCCCAGGTAAGATGGTAATATTTTATTTAAATTAAGCAGTTAGGGACGGCTGTTTGAATTTGTTCTTCGGTATTAAATTTTGATGTGTAGCGTAAAAGTAGGAATCCCCTGTTACGTTTACTTTGTATAAATTAATAGCTAGCACTTACAGATTGGGGATGTTGAATTACGAGCTTTAATATAAACACGTTATCTATATTGAAGTTACCTTATTTTGTCGTTACAATGTCTTTGAGGCAACAATCTAGAATCTTTTGATACGTTATATCGTGTAGTTACCGGAATTCTTCGCTTATAATTTTATTTTGTGTTGCTTGGCGGATACAAAAGACTCAGGTTTCTATTGTGTTTAGGTTTTTGATCAAGTGTTTCAACCTGTTGTTGTAAAAAGCTGGTTCCTCTTTGAACGATGGTTTCAAACTTAATAAAATGTGCACTATGATTGGAAGGTGACTTCCTTTCCTGAAAAGTATTTTCATATTAAAACAGTAATAACTTGCCACAGGATGTGTGGCGTACGTAGATTTATTGGTAAAAGGAGTCACGGTAAACCTCGATCAGTACTTTATGTGAAATACTGAGAACTTTCCAGCAAATTATGCAATGTTTAAATTTATTTCAATTGATTACATTAAAGAGGGGCTTGTGGCTAAGTAATAAAAGCCGCACGGGTCGATCGATCAGGTTAAGCGACGCTTACCGCGGTTGGTCCGTGGATGGGTGACCGTCTTAACATACCAAGACCCCTCAGTGCCTCGGAAAGCACGTTAAGGCGTTGGTCCCGGCTGCCATTTGTAGAGCTTTGATAGTCGTTACGGGTAGTTAGAGGCCCAAAAGTCTAACAACCAGTCTTACCGAAATTTTTCGCCGAAAATATTTGACTAACTTCGAAAAAACACTCGCAATTTCTCTTTATAAATAACTAACGGACAAAAAATGTTCGCAGATTGACACAGGGTACAAAAAATGTGTTAGGTATTGATCTTTTATATTTCATTAAAAGGTAGCCGTGCTGGGAAAAAGTTACGTTAGCAAAGTTTTTTAATCAAAGCTGATGAAAAATATACGATACGAAGGCGCTGGTCGTCAAGATACCTACTTATTACTTGGTACTGTGTACCTCCGTGACAATCTACAAATTGCCTTCGAAGAATTTCAGTGGACTTAAAACGTGTTATTATTAAATCTTAGGAAATTGTAAACACTTTGTTTTTTGAAGAAACGTTGGTTAAGCATGGCTACGTTAATAAAGTATACTGATATCAATAATAGTAGGCATTATATTATTAATGAGGTCATGGGTTTGATTCCCGGGTCGGGCAGAGTGTTACTGGGTTTTTCTATCTGGAATTTCTTAGTAACAGCCTGGAGTCTGAATTTGATGGCAAGAAGCTCGCCCCTATTATAAGGGGCTTAAACATAACTGGCGAAATGTGGGTGTACTATAGGTACACCTCTGCCTAACCCGTCGTAATACAGGCGTGATGTAATGTTATTTGTCTATTATTAATTTTATTGATGAAATGATGATACGAAACCTGTGAAGCGCGTAATGATACCGCAAGTATTGACAATAATCTGCGGTCCAGTTCACATATCACGTTATGGCGGCCTGTGTATATAATGGCTCACAGATTTGTAAAGAGAATATTTATTCATTTATTAATAAAAAAGTTATTAACCTTCTCTTTTCATTGCATACTGAACACGCTAGGCATCTACATTTTAAATACCAATCCTTTCATCACCATTTTAATAAATTCGTGGATTTTTTCATGAAAAAAATATACCTACGTTAACGTGTTTTTTATTTATTTCGCAGGCGGGCGATTCTCTCCAACCCGGATGTCATCGGCCACACACCTATCAACGCATTATTCGAAAACGATTTCTGGGGAACACCGCTCACAGACCCCGGTTCACACGGCTCCTACCGACCGCTGTGCGTCGCTACATATCGATTCAACTACGCCTTCAGTGGATTTAAGCCGTGGAGTTACCACCTCCTTAACGTTATATTCCACTGTACAGCGACGGCTTTAGTGGTGGTGACTGCTCGTCGTCTGCTGCCAGCGTATTGTATGAGAGTGGGCACTGCAGTCACCGGCATCGCCTTTGCTGCGCATCCGATACACACTGAGGCTGTGGCGGGCGTGGTGGGCCGGGCGGATCTGGCTGCATGCAACTTGTTTCTATTGAGTTTCCTGCTATACAGCGAACACATTCGATTACGCGAGGAAAGACACAAGAAACAATGTCGGCATATAGTGAAAGACAATCTAATGCGACGACAAATAACATCAAACGATCCACCGTTCAGGCTGAGTTGTCACAGCTTGGTGCAACACATCATGATGAATGTTCGTAAACTGTTGAAGGCGAGTAAAGCGGGCCCTCTGAAGATGTTGGACGCTTGTGAAGTTAATGGCGCAGTGAGGCTAAAGTGTCAGTTTAGTGGTGGTGTCAGTGAGGACTCATGTGAACTGTTGCAGTGGCTGACGCTGGCGGGGACACTTACGTTCGCCGCGGCCGCCACTCTGTGCAAAGAGCCGGCCATAATGGTTCTGCCTCTTTGCATATTCTATGACTTTCTTAAGGGCAGTCGCTACGAGGAACCGTACTATAAGGTAAGTAATACTATTTTTTGACGTAAATTAACTTGCGAAGGGCTTTAGTTTTATTTTTATAAGGTATCGGAAAGTTATGAGATTGTTTTCGATGTTTTTGAGATTGAAAGGGTTCCTTTCACCTAATGAACGTCGGGTGATTGATATTACCTCGTAGAGACTGATTTTGAAATAAAGCCGAGGGTTATTCTCATGCTGATCCGGTAATAAAAGGAATATGAATTGTGGATGCTATTTATCTTTTCAAAATTATGTGAAAGATTTAACGAAATCCGGAAAGGACACTTTTGGGTCAGATTTTGTCCTGTCCCAATAAACCCACGGACGCAATTAAATATAATCTTTGGATGCAAACCAAATGTTTGACCAATGTTTAAGAAAGATTCTATATGCCTGGAAAATCTTTCTATCTGAGCTGAATAAAAAGCTAGTAACAGGATCGGGTCTTTATCAGAAGGACAATAGTGGCAACGGGTGGATTTTGAACTCACAACTCAATGCCTCGCTAATAATTTCGAAGAGGCGCCTCGGCTTTACTACTAATACTTAGGGACACCAAAATGATGTAATCTTTTGATATTTACTGTTCCTATCTTGAACTACCGATACATAAAAAATCACTGTTACTAATACTCCTAAGAACACGTCGAATAAATAAACACACAGCGGAAATAAGGCACTACAATGATGTGTCTTTGCAACTAAAGTCAGTACTAATCCAATTGGTATCCCGTGAACATCTTGATTGTTCCCAAGTCGTGATCTGAATGTTCGATGGAGGAGAGAAAACTTGGGCCGCACTACTGTAATTAGTAATAGGCAAGTTATACCCAACAGTTCCGCGTCGCGATATAAATAAAATAAGGACTTTTTAACTTTTTATATGTACTAAAAGTATTTCGGGTGACAGCTCTAATTTCGGTGAATGGGCAACGCTACCCACGCTAAGCTATTATTTACAGAATCACCCGCCAGTGGGTAGTTTTTGTCAGCTCATATAAACTACTACTTTTTTCATTATATTTATTTTATTCTTAGCCACAGAAATAGAAGGTACTATGCTTTAAATAATTTAGAAACGAGCTGAACGAGCAGACGTTGTTCTATCAAACAATAATTCATATAATCCCATAGAAAAGACAATTTTTAGTTTTTCCCAAATTTTACAATTTACCGGGCTACTTTTCCAAATTTTCTTTCCCTAAACACCTTATTCGGACTATAACGAACATTTAGAAAATAAATTTAAGCAAATCGTTCCAGCTGTTCTCAAGTGATGCACTTCATAACGAACAGCATTTCATTTTTAGTTACATATATAGATTAGATTTATATCCAGAAAGATAGAGATTAGATTCTTTAGATAGCTATTCTGTTTTCGCCGTAAGATAGATATTAGATTCTTTAGATAGCTACCCTGTCTTCGCCGAACGATAGAGATTAGATTCTTTAGATAGTTACTCTGTTTTCGACGAACGATAGAGATTAGATTATTTAGATAGCTACTCTGTTTTCGCCGAAAGTTAGCGACTTTTTTTACTTATGACATAGCCAACAAATTCTCAGACAATTCGCTCTACAATCGTAGGTTATTTCGTGATTTCCTTAGTTACTACTAAGCTTATTAGGAACAGGATTCGGCAGGTCTTGGAACATAGTTATTATAATATTTATATTGTGCTTTTTATTTTACATCGTAACAATGCTTCAATCATCACGGCCAGCTTTGGTTTTTAGGGTTTTTATCTTGTTACTAGCTTCAGCGTGGAAACTGTCCCACAGAAACGTACTACCGGGAAAAAAGTATCCTAACCAGGTCATGGTCTACCCATGTGCCAAATATCATCCAAATTTATTCAGCCGTTTTAGCGTGAAAGCGTAATAAACAAACACACTCACTTTCGCATTTAAAATATTAGCATAACATAACCAGCCTATGATGTTCCCACTGCTGGCCCGGGTTTCCACTCCGGGTTGGTAGATGACACATGTCTTCGAATGTTTGGTTCTAGGAGACGCCGGTCTCCTCACGATCTTCACCGTTTTGAGAGCAGTGGTGATGAAATAATTTACACAAAGTAAAGCGCCTGTCAGGGTTCTAGGTCGCGGCCGTTACCACTGGGCTCTTTAAAATATTAGTTAGGATTAAACACGTAGATATATTTATTTGAATAAGGGAAATATATAAACGCACTTTAAAAATTATGTTTCACACTTTATAATATTTACCCTTAAAATTAATTGAAAGAACTTTAGAAATAATGGTTTCCATTATAAATATGCTTAGCTTTGAAATTTATTAACTGAGCTATGTGCTATAAATTTAATTCGCAAAAAAGGTTAGGTTAGAACTCGCTTCGCTCGCTCGTCTCGTGCCTAGAGGTCACAACCTCTAGGCACGAGACGAGCGAGCGAAGCGAGTGCCTAAAACGACTCGAGACGAGAATTTATAGAAAAATAAATACTTTTCGGTTTCGGAGTCGGTTTTCGACATAGTTATAGTGCAAACCATTATTTTTGTATATATTTTAATTATGTTGTTTATGAAATTATTACATTATAGTGTTTATTTATTTTGTAAATTTGGTTCATTTTTATTCAAGTGAGAATATTAAATTATAGATGTATTATGATTTTAAAGTGCTGATACACAATTTTTTAATCTTTAAAGTCCTATTAAATACAACCCTTTGAATAAATACAAAATCTCGTATTCACCTTTAAAATACCATTCTACATTCGTGAAACTTAAAACCTAGAATAACAAGACGAGGACAACAATAGGTTCGGCAGACTGTTATTATTAGTATTCGCTCTCTGGTTACATTTCTATGCCTCATTATTATAATATACAAATTCGCTACCGATGTTGGTTTGTACCTCATTATGGTACCTTTAAATCTAATTGTATGAGTTTTTGTGAAGCGACATATAATTTGTGTATACGAACATTATTTTGCCGAATTCTATTTTTAAATCTTTGTTGAAGTATACACAAAAGTCAGTACATGTTTTGATAATGATGTTTATTTGAATAGAAGGGCTTTTGTGAACATGAAAAGAACTTTCTAGATACCAAAATAGAGCCACAAAGTGCACGAATAGTTATCATTCTTATTCACGATTCTTGGAAACAGTAACCTTTGTTGACAACTCTTCAAGTCTTTTTATCGATTACTGTAGTTTGATGGCTTCTTTTATACGAATCAAATGATCGACAGACAGCTGACCATTGCGGGCCAGTATGTAAAGGCTTAACTAGCAACGTTGCAAAAAGGACTTTCTACAGAATTTCTTTTGGTGCATTTGCAAGATAAAATCAATCAATCAATGTACGGTACAACAATTGTCTTATTTTCCCTCGGCAAACTTCGTGTTTCGTCAGCCGTCGGATTTCTATCAGTTGCAATTTTCACTTGGTAATTATGGTTGACGGCAACGCAGGCGCAGCGGTAGGAGTCAATATGTACAAGCACCAAGTGCAAAGGGCAACTGATAGAAATCCGACGACTGATGAAACACGAAGTTTGCTGAGGGACATTAAGAAAATAGTTGTACTGTACCTAGCCTTTACCCAACTATTTTGGGGTCGGCTTCCAGTCTAGTCGGATGCAGCTGAATAATTGCATTAGCAGATCAATAAATAAAAATCAGAAGTCATTTATTCAAATTAGGCTGAGAATCACCACTTTTCGAACGTCAAAATTACATAAGACAGTCCCCCTTCACCACTTCCTAGTGCGCTGGCTGGGAAATAGAAGTGGCGCAACAAAGTCCCCAGCAGAACATCTGTCTGTTCAGTTAGAAAAACTTGATTCTATACAATAGTAGGTATGTAAAGAAATTAACATTACGCGACACAGGACATTAAATTAAATAATGTGCTACATGTCAGCTAGCACAATAGGATGAATAACTATTAATTTGAAATAGAAATAAGTTGACAAATCAAAATACAAATGGCTGCCGAAAAAAATGTGTTTTATAGGTGAGCTTTGTAAATAGGTATATGATATAATATGATAGTGTAATATCCCCCTAAGCCCTATATACTCATAATATGTCTATTTTGCAATTTCAATGTATCTATGATCATAGATATGATAATGTAATACCCCCCATAGAGTCTCTTAGCGTTTGCGCGAAAAATGGGAGAATAAAATAGACAATTGACATCACGCTTTCTTCCGTGAAGGGCAGGTAGGTTGTTAGGGCCAGCCTATTGTCGTTTACCGGGTACAAAGCTGCTACTAAAAATTTCCAGCAAAACCAGTATTAAACCTGACACAATGATGTTATTACGTAAAATGTGAAATTATTTGTTCAGCGGTATGTAATTGTACCTATGTAATAAGCTGTCATACAAATGGGCTAAATCTTTAATCCCAATTTCAAATAAATATTAATTACGGCAACTGTTTCAATAATTAATACAGATCTCTCTATTGGTAATGTTTGATATTTCCATCAGGCTAATAGCATATACATATATAGATTACTAATGAAGAGTAAATCAAAGCCGTAAGGAGTGCTACACACTTGTTCGGGTCGGCACGATTCGGCATATCCGAGCAGTAAAATCGAATTTATCTATATCTACATATACTTAATTCTCTAAACGTAAAATAAATAGTTTGTATGTAGGGGGTAATCTACGGAACTACCAGTCAAATTTGAAATATTCATATTGCATTGGATAGTCCCGCTTAGATATAACATCACGCTACGACCCTCAAGAGCCGAGAAAAAATAAAAAAGACAGAAAGAATTTCCCGACGGGCATGAGCCGATAGTAATTACGTCAGCTTTGTTGTTCAACAAATACAGCCGAATCGAATGTGCCGACCCGAACAGGTGTATAGCACCCCTAACACACACGAATCTACATTGAAATGTTTACTGCGTTAATTGTCTTATAAAATATGTATTTAGTCATCTCCTTCACTTGACTTTCTGTTTACTTAGTGCGTAATGGCATGCAAATTGGATTAGCAATTGATTAATTGGCAAGGTTATAGCGGCCTATATGGTTCATTCACGTGTCTGCCTAGTTCGCACTTAGCTTATGTAGGTACCTACTTATTAAGAATGAATGCAGAGGTGCTCGTGGCTAAGTAATACCAGCCGCACGGGTCGATCCATCAGGTTAAGCTACGCCTGCTGGGGTTGGTCCATGGACGGGTGACCAACTTTAATACCGAGACGCGGAGTCTTTATCTGATATCATCTTTACATACCGAGACTCCTTCGTGCCTCGGAAAGCACGTTAAGCCGTTGGTCCCGGCTGTCATTCGTGGATTTTTGACAGTCGTTACAGGTCGTCAGAAGCCCGAAAATCTGACAACCAGTCTTACCAAGGGGTATCGTGTTACCCAGTAACTGGGTTGTGGAGGTCAGATGGGCAGTCGCTCCATGTAAAATACTGGTATTCAATTGCATCCGGTTAGACTGGAAGCCGACCCCAACGTAGTTGGGAAAAGGCCAGGCAGATTGAGCAGAGTAGCTATATTTGGGGTACAATACATAAGTGCATAGCTAGATACATACCTACATACCAGATTGGTCCTATGCAGCTTATAAGGGACGTTTTGGTTAGACTTGCGCTTATTTTTTTATCCCAGAACTATTCTGATCAAGTTTGTTTCGTTCGGCTTTGTAGAGCGTTGCAGACGACTAATACATGTTTTTGTCTCTGTTGAAAATGTAATGTGCCTCACAAACATCCTTCATGTACGTATAAGTACTCTTTCCAATTGCTTTAACATACAAAATCACATTAAATAGGAAATCCATAAGCTTGTTCTCATCGTCCACACATACAGATAGTAGCAAAACTTATCTCCATTGAACACTCGCTCGCGAAACATGTAAAAGAATTTACTGTTAGATTTACGGAACTGGGCAAACACAGCAGTGTTTCGGAAAAGCTTGCTTTTTAATTTTCCACTGAATGCATTCACACACCTGGGAAATATAACCAACCAGAGATAATTGTATCTCACGAGCGATAGTGATGTTACGGTACTTTTGAGTCTGAAAATCGGTTATAACTTTCGTGTTACGAGTTAATAGCATTACTGCCATGATGCTCACCTTTTTAACACTTTATCGAATGAGCCTGTATATTCATTGCTGAACATAACTGTCTAAGTGAACGATTACAACCTCGCTAGGATAAATGAATTATGTATTTTTTAAACAAAATACTCTCATGTAAAACAAGTAATGAAAGTGCTGTTGCAAAATATCAAGTTATCAAAGAAAAGGTTAAATAAATAAATGTATTTTATCTTGCCTCGTGTAAAATATTAAAAGTACTTTTTTATGTACATTTAAAATTAAATAGGGATGTCCGCGTGTCTACGGCAGTCTTTGCTTATAGAGTTAATATCCACGCGCGCCTGAGCATGGGAAAATTATTCCGAGCACCGAGTTTAAAAGCGGTTCTAGAGATTAATGAAACTAATCTCGAAGCTCTATTGCTTTTTATTTTAATCTAGAATTTTAAAATATATACATAAAGATCTTTAGCCTGCGTTGCTTCTATACCTATTATAAATTAAAGTCGCTTTTCGTGTTTGTCTGTATGTCCGCGTTGTTCATCTAAACCACGCAACAGAATTTGATGAGGTTTTCACCATCGTTTAGAGAATTTATTCTGGAAGGTTTATGTGTATAATACGTTGGTATTAAAGTTAAGTAAAACTAAGAAATCTCGATGTTTTGTCAAGTCGTAAAAACCGTTTGAAGCAGGAGCGGGTCGCTAGTTGGTTATAAGTAGGTAATCTCTTGTTATTTGTACCAAAAAAATATTTAATTATCTTATATAGCGTAGATTTGCAGCAGTGTATTATTTTAAAATTATCCTACTTGACATAACTCTTGCAGTTATAAGTTCACATTACGATTATTAGAGAACCTCATAAAACGAAGCTTTAATACGGCAATCAAATTTGAATTATCGTTAGTATTCAACCATGCCTTAACAAATCTTCGAGTCAATATTATTTATATTTCATACGATTACTGACAAATGCTTGCACTGACTGGACAGGTCCACTCAAATCTGTGTGGTTCTTTCCTCAAAAGACCATTTCAGACACTAATCTACATGGTCCTCATGGCCAGACCAAGATTATGTCTGGACTTTAAAAGATACTGCGACCTCTGAGTTTGTTTCAGCCTTCCTTTTCAGAGAAGTCAGATAAGAAACGCCGAACTCATCTAGCTTATTTTTTTTTTTTATATGACGTGTAAAAGTAGTTCCGATATCTTATTTACAGAATAAATAATTTCATTTCATTTCTAAACCACATAAAAATCATACTTTCACACCCTGCATACAGACCCACATATTCTTCGAGCAATTTTCTGTAACACCATATTTATTGTTACATTTAGCTTTGCGTCCTTATTTTTATACGTGGAGCAGAAGGCGGAAACACAGCTCACAGTGATTTCCCCCCGTTAATGAAAGAAAGAAAAGAAAGAAAGAAAGAAAAATTGTTTATTCTGCACAAACAAAACTCACATATAAAGATAAAAACACATAAAATATACATTGAGGTTGTTTTACAGTGAGGTGACGGATGTGAACTAATACCAACTAACTGTAGATCGTAGGTCGTAGGATGTTCACGGAAGTGGGTTTATCAGGGCCGTGTAGTTAAAATAGGAATCAGTTCTAGTGTTTGAAATGCGATGCTGAAATTCAGGGTACTCTTTATAGGCAGAGCGTTACTAACTATGTATATTCATCAGTTTAAAAGTTGAAAACAAAATTACAGCCTTGTATAATATCTAGCCAATTGGGAGGTTGACAAAAAAAAAATTGTCCGTCAGATGGATTATTAAAAAAATATTGTACACGTATTTTTTCTTGTTTTACGTAGTCAAAAGATTACGACAATACATTGAGTTAAACTGTGGCATGACATCATTGGCCTGTAGACTTTATACTGAATTGTGACGTAGCGAGCCCCCACTCCCAACTGTAATGCGTTTCATCTAAATATTTTTTTTTTATAAAACAAAAAATCGTGTCTTATATTTTTTTATTATCTGACTGAAGGACTAATCAGTATTTTTTTTTTACTCAGTCAACATCCCTATTGTTAAATACGATTTTATACCGATACAAAGCCTATTTTAAACCCAGCCTAGCAAAGTAGGTATAACGATTGAAAGAAAAGAAGCTTATACTGTGATAAATCCTTCAAATTAATAACACAATACAATAATAACAATTTTTAAAAAATAATAATAGGAATTTATTTCCCATACACGTTAAATTTATGATGTCTCGACCCCTGAACTAGGACATTCTGTATGACAGGAGTCGAGGTTTCTCCAGTTACATGGACCAACACGAGAAGGCTTAGCGTAAATATAATTAAGTGATTTTTAAAATAATGAAAAGAAAATTGAAATAAAATGAACAATAGACAAAAACTAAAGGCACAAAAAAAAAGCTTTTTCTGTTTTAGAATAGGGGTAGCATGTGTACGTGTGATGTGTGATGGGTGTATAGATGTAGGTGTGTGGATATAGGTGTGTGAATGTGTGTGTTTGTACTCCGAATCTATCCACTAGGTGAGATTACTGATCAGGTTTTCAGTATAATCATAGCTATAGCTATAGCAAGCCACTTTTACACTTAGCCCGTACTGTACAGCTTGACAGTCCAAAATATATTGACCCAGAAAACGATATTCGATCTACTTTACAGAGTGTCCACTTTACAAATAGTGCGCGAATTTTAAGTCAATAGATGGACGTTAAACTTATATTAAATTTCCACTTAATCGGTCCATTAGCTTCGTAGAAAATTGGCTGTGACAGACAGACAGCCAGCCAGCCAGCCATACAGACAGACAGACACACGAGTGATCAATTATATTAACCATTAATGTTTTGTATTCAAAAGTTTTGGACTCAAGTTAATTTCTATGTATTTAATCATATCATAATATTTATTAGTTGTTACCGTCTTTTATCGAACCAAATTACTGTTATTCGTCAAGCTGCGTACCTACTAATAAAATCTTAAATTCACATTGAAATAACTTGATTTTGTTGTTTGACATTAAGTTTAAAAATTGTGGTATTTTGGAGAACTGACACTATTCAATGCTAAATAAAGGTAAGTAAATATCTGACGATCGAAACGAAAACATATGATTCGATAATTTGCTTTATGACGATTTTATCATTGTGTTATGTATTCACTTGTTCATTTCGTGCGGTTAGTGAGTAACATGGGCGTGTGTGGTGTGTGACTTTTCAGATTAATGTGCGTATTGTATAAAAACGGCTTCAAAGCAGCTTCGGCAGCTTAAAAAACGGTGAAGGAAAACATCGTGAGGAAACCGGCATGCGTGAGAGATATTTCTCGAAGGCATGTGAAACCAAGACAGAGGCACATGGGCGGCTTCAAAACTGTGAAACCAGCACGCGTAGCATGACCACAATAGAAACGGGTTTTGTCGACGGAAGAATAGACAAAATTACAGATTCACAATCACAATTTGTTATTTTGTCTATTCTTCCGTCGACAAAACCCGTTTCTATGATCGCCATGCTACGCGCGCAGGTTAGTCAATAACCACACAAAAAGAAGAAGAATATTGACTTTAGATCAGAAGACAGATATCCCATACTAACGTGTTTTAAACAGTTCGGAGTATCTTTGTAAGCTTTTCTCGTCATTAATAATGATCTAATCTATCTAACTAGCCTTTATTGTCCCGCTGCAGGGCAAAGGCCTCTCTCTCCCTTTTCCACACGATTCTGTCTTTTGGTAGCCCTGTCAGTAGGAGTCAAGCTCGTCCCGCCATCTTCGTCTCGACCTGTTACGATATCGTCGTGCGTTCAGCAGGACTCAATCACTGGTTCTCTTAGTCCATTAGTAATGTTTATTAATCCTATTCGTTAGTAGGCGGTTCGTATTTTCTGAAGTAAACATCTATCATATCAATATTATGACATACATATTTTTAGTATCTACTCCGAGTAGATTGTAAGATCTATTGTAGGCACACCTGTATTCGAAGCGATTGTATCAAAAATAGTTCACAGAATAGCCCTAGAAACCGAGCTGACACTGTCATGTTAGGAATAGGCTATTTTACCAACTATAATAATATTTTTAGTATAAAAATATTTTTATAATGAAATAGCTTTTAAGGCTTATGCTGACCAGCGCGACTTGTCGCGCGACGCGACACCGGTTATTGTTATACTGTGAAGTTTTCTTAGAAATTGTAATGTTCGTGTCGCGTCGCGCGACAAGTCGCGCTGGTCTGCACAAGCCTTTATTTGTGCTTGACAAAAATATTTTTATAATGAAATAGCTTTTATTTGTGCTTGACAAAAATATTTTACTATAAACAGAGCTCTTTGATAGCTTTTAGCGTCCAGATTATTACAAATCACTTTAAGTCAATTTATGAGGGGATGGCACGGGCTCGGTACCTAATCCAGTTTGAGCTAGTGGAGGAGATAGACGATTTTTATTTTACTCTACCTACTTGACAATATATCAATCAACATTGTTGATTGATATGTTGTGGTGGATTTATGGTTTTTATTTAAAATTCCGGTACCTTCATAATTTTACGACTATAAGGCATTTAAAGCGTAATAATACAGCAACCTTCTTCTTCCAAAGGATCAAAATACAAAATAACTGTAACCAAAAATGATGTTACAACATTCACTTAAACTCAGCGGCAAAACAAATACAACCGCAAATAGAAAGACAGATATAAAGCTTCATATTAAGTACGTATATACGTATACATATACAGGGTAGGATTAGATCCGTGCAGGCGTAGAGGGTAACCGTTTAACACACGCGTGCCGGAGGCGGTCGGTTTTATACTGCGGGCTAATTAAATTCAATTTTCGAATGCGGGCAGCCATGACAGAGATATTGCGGGGCCGGTCCGACTCCCAGGACCATTTTATGTAGAAATACTGGCTGAACAAGACTGTATTGTGGTCATCCTATTATGATTTAACTGAGTTTATAATCTCTGCGCTATCTTTTGGCGGATGTGTCCTGTCGGATTCGGATGGCGTTTTCATTGGTATTGATTGTCTATGATTGCTAGTTGGATGTCGTTGTGTCCTTTTGTCTGTCCGCTTTAGATTGATTGTGAATCACGTTCGCTTTATTTGATTAAAATAATATAATTTATCAAATAAGGGGAAAACTCGTATCGATTCGATTTGTCTATTCTTCCTTGAGTTTCGAACAAATAATCATTATTGAGGTTATTTATGTCTGCGAATGCCTCGTTGCTCTAGTGGTCGCAAGCGCTTCTGCTGAGCAGGAGGGCCTGGTTCGTTTCCCAGGTCGGGTAAAGTGTTATTGGGTTTTTCCATTAGAAATTTCTCAGCAGCCCGGAGTCTGGATTTGTGCCCGGTTAATGGCAATAGGCTCGCCCCCTATTACATGGGACTTAAACATAACTGGCGAAATGTGGGTGTACTATAGGTATAAGAACACCTCTGCCTAATCCTTTTAGGATTACTGGCATGATATACAGTAACGTACTGACCAGGCAATAATTTTATGTCTGTCACCATATTAAGTTTTACACAATCGAATCACAATTTTGCGAGTAATTCAAAATGCAGTTACAATTAAATCTATATATATAAAAGGAGAAACTGACTAACATATCAAGGCAGAGCCGAAACTACTGGGACTAGGTACGTGAAATTTTGCATACAGCTTCCTTTTATATTGTAAGGAGCACTGAGAAGGGATTTTTGAAAATTTCACCTTTAAGGGGATGAAAAGGGGGGGTTTCGTTGGTATGAAAAATGTTATTCCTTGAGTTGATAAACTTGAAACTTGGCACAAAAAGTACTTAGCTTGCATGAATAGACGTTGTGCACAATTTCTGAGCAGTAACCTGACAAACAGTACTAGGCATGCATGTTCACGATAGTATTCAATCATTATGTTATGCTACTAATAGGATTTGGCTGAGGCAGGCAGACATAATTTCCGACTTCCACGCGAGCTAAGCCGCGGGAAAAAGCTAGTCTAATATTAGATGAAAACTACACATAGAACCATTTAGGTAGTTTCCTAATAGGCCTAACATTATTTTTCATTGCTTCCATACGGCCCCAAATACGTCGCACTAAACTGTTTTTATTATTATAGTAAATAACTGTTATCCCAAATAAACAGGTTGCTGTTTTTCAAGATAACATATTTTTGCGACTTGAGGCTTTTCTCCTTTGTATTAACATTATTTTTCCTTCAATAAACAGTTATAATAAGATTTAAAAAATAAAAACAAATTATACAAGTCAAAATCATAAAAGTCACCTGAAAGATAATCATGCGTAATTTTGACGCACGCGGCCTTATATTTTAAAATCGGTTACACTTACCTTATTGACACGTGCACCATACGGCAGCTCCCAGCGACGAATGAGATTTCCTAAACGCACAGCTATGGATTTGCGCTATTTAGAAAGAGAGAGCTATATTTCGCAAAAGCATGCGTCAATTTTACGCAGACTATCTTTATAGGGTTAAAATCGGTCAAATAGTTTTTGAGTTTATTAATTACTAACAAACAAACGAACATGCAAAATATCAAATCTTTTCTCTTTATAATTTAGTTTAGATGAACGTTATGTTATTTTGTGGTAGAAGCATAACATAAAATAATAAAAACATAGGGAGTTGAAAGCTCCACGCAGCGTAGCATGCAAACGCTACGCAAACGTGTACTTTAAAGCAAGTTATGTTTTAGTTGCGAACTGTATTTCCTAAACAGTTGCATAATATAACAGTGAAACTAAACATTTTCATATTCAGCTCAGATTACCTAAGTTTTCGTTTTAAATATCTTTCCTTGTAAACCTCAACGTTCGTTAAAACTCACATAAAAAGATAGGCGACCTTCCTTCCATTGTTAGACCGGCATACAAATTCAGGCGAAGTAATTAGGTGACTTTATAGGCAAGGTTCACGAAAGAAATTGCTGACATGATTCTTTTGTATGTAGATTTTCTGAATAAAAAAAACTTCAATACATTTGAAGAAATAATAAAATGCAAACCAAGAAGTTTGATATTTGCTCGCATATCTCCTCCGTGGTTGACAAGACCCTTCTGATTTTCGATCCGGTATTTCATGTATATATGTATCTATGTATCGAGATATGAGCAAAACAAACGGCTATTTTCCCTACAGATATGTTTTATGGTATCTTCTTCACAAGTTTATGCCATCTCATGCAATAAAGTGATAAAACAGTTAGCTAGCACAGCGCTCCGAACTGGCTCAGATATATCGACGAACAAATAAAACTGACATTAAAAGCGCAAACTTGCCGAATGTTTTGTTTTGTTTTTTCGTCATAACTCCTGCGAATCTTCGCATTATGGATATGGTGATAATATTTTTCATCATGTACGCTAATGTTAGAATAATACTCGAAGTTATAAGCTTTGTAGGTACGTGCTTACTTGGCACACGGGTATTTTATAACAAAAATGGGATTATGTTTTGTCTTTGTCAGACGAGTACGTAATAACGATTGGTAGATTATTCACAGCTTGGTATCACGTTCAAATAATTAATCAACTCATTAATTATCTTACTCATTACACATCAATTTATACCGGTATAACAATCACGCCTCTTAATGTGCACATTAATTAAATACATTGTTTCAATAATCATGCACTTAACATCGACACAAAAGCACACTATGTAAATGGTATATAAACTATATAAACACAAAGGGACTGTTAATTCTGCGCAGTAGGTACATTGTGTCGAACAAAGTATAAATTCAGTAATAATGAAAGGCCGGTTATAAAACTAAGTAGATACGTAATATTCATGATATCGTTCGCCAGGAAAAATTAACGGTACGCTTAGCCAAATGAATATCGATTCAACGCCCTGCCCTCGGCTCATTTGCCCTGCATAAAATTAGTATTTGGACCTTTTCGCGGGCAGCCCCAATATTTCTCTCATGTTGAGGATTGAAGCAATTTTGTGTAGCTCTCAACATTAAATTAACATTTGGGCTTTTTCTTGGTCCGTGGCCGGTCCTCCCGTCCCAAGCTCAGTATATTTCAGCGGTCGCGTAATTTGTGGCTCGTAAATGTTCTGAAATTGGTCATCCCTTTGGTTGAGGTGAATTTATTGCCTCCTCGGTCGGCCTGTCGAAAGGGGAATTAATAAGTCCCCTCTAATGCTGAAACGTACCCTCACCATCAATTTGAATGCCAATGCCCCAAGATTGCTGCGGCCCAGTAAAATGAGCCTGCGCATGAAATATCTCACTTATAAAATCTTATTCATTTTGTGTTTCAAATAAATTGGACACCCGATGATTGCTTCATTTTATTATAGTGCGTACATGGGGAATATTGGAAGGCTGACAGATAGAAAGAAGATTGAAAGGGATGTTATAGTCGGCTAGCTAAAGAATGTGTTTTCGGTTTGGGGTAACAAGTGCTTTTTCATAAGGCCGAATGTTTTATTTTTCCCGCTGAACCGTCGATCTATTATCTCTCGACGAAAATTGACTAATTCAGGGTTTTAGTTTAGTGCCTCCAAAATTGCCTATAATCAAGTTTGACAATAGGTTAATATTACTGTCATTTCTTCCCTAGGGAGGTAAATATTACTGTCATGTCTTGCTTGAAAACGTAAGGTACACATAACAACGAGCTATAAGGAAGTTTTTGTTGCTTCTTCTCGGAAATCTGCTTACCCTGTAATTGAAAGGACCCCGAGCATTAAAAGAGTTTAAAGTTCGGAAAGTTCACTTAGGCTGTAATTATTGTTTGTATTCTTTACCTTATTATCATTTTAGAAAGTTTAAAATGGAACATAATGAAGGGACAAACTAAATTGTTACTTCTCTTTGTGAATTTTAAATGAATCGATAGTACAAGAAGGCGTCAACGTTCACAAAGTCGTGAATGTTTAATTCATTATTATTTAGGTGTGTATTTGTGTTGGATTACGTGAGTCCAGCTTTAGTAACGATAATGAGTAAATAATGACCATTCCGCTGTGAACTGAACAGTGATAAACATTTCTTTCGTGAGTAAAAATCACGTTTATTTTCACCTATAAATGCGACTGCAAATGTGATTCTAATTCTTATTTCTGTATAAAAAACGGATTAGTAATGCTATTAATGCTTTTGTAATACAATAGGTCGCAATAAAATTTGCGAGGAAAATATTTGTGGCGTGGCAGCACGAACGTGCATTTCGTGTTATTGTGTCACAAATATTTTCCAATAAGTTCCTAATAATGGGTATTTCCCTAATGACTGCTGACACAAACCAAGCCAAGTTCTTTGTCGTGCAAATTGCGACTTCGACGCGATACATCACTATTTTTACGTAAAGCAATAAACAAACCAGGTTGTAAATAACATTGGTTGAACGCCTCCTTGTCTTGAAAGAAGAATAATGGTATTTTCTATTTCGTTAGGTTGTACTAGATATACTTATGTCCGCTCGGATGGCTGCCAGCTGCGGCGCTCCGCATCCAGTTCTAGTGTCCCTCCCGTCCCAAAGATGTAAACTTACTACTCCACTGGAGGAGACCTGTACCACTACATTTTTAGCTCTAGGGAGAAAACAGAACTGCCAAAGTAATACATTTTAAACGGACGCTCACGTAGACTTGGATATAGAGAAATCTTTTATTCTATTATGTTTTATTGGCTTTTTCATACTGGAAGCCATCTTGAGTGTACGCCATGTATCTTGTCACTGACTTGCAAGGAATGTTGTAAACTCTGCGAAAACTACTCTAACTCTGCTCTTTAGGAAACTATGGTGTATCAATGCAGACATATATTATGGATTATTAGTGAATTATCGAAATTATTATAATTACTCAAATAACAAAAAGAAAACACACCACACTGTACACCACAGAATACTTTATTTAACACACTGAAACTGCACACATTTATAGTAATTACTCATTATGGTACTTACTTGTTTTATTCTCATTGTATTGTGGTATGGTGATATGCTCAAATACCGATATATATTTTTATTACTTAATGTATAATCTCACTTAATTCAGTGAAAAATAATACTAACCCGATATAATAGGTCACGCAGGGGGACGTCAATATGTCATTCCATAGGTAATTGCTGAAAACCAGCTCTGTTGACATTGGGTTCGTCCGAATTTCACAGCATTTCGCTGGCAATGACCTGTTTTTGCACAGATGCGACGCCCAGCATTTTTTTTTCTTAATATTTGTTACAACAGTAGATATCTCTGCAATTAGCATTTTGCTTTTGTTATGTTTATGTTGTCATTTGCCAATGTCACAAGAGTTCTAAGAGTACGTAATATAGTCTTTGGTCCGTGGCCTTGACATCAACCAATGAACAACATTATTTTTAATTTTTAATTTTTATTTATTGGTTGTATACAGGGCCTTTGGCAGCTTTTGTATTTGTGTATTTTATGTCTTTTTGCTTTTTTATGTGCGTTTTGTTTGTGCAGAATAAACAATTTTTCTTTTGATAAGTATTATCGTTCTAGTCTTCTCCGAACATGTTCACTTCAATAAGTGCCTCAACAGCCAAGCAATGAATGCAGGCGTACGTATAGCCGTTTATGTAATTTACGCGTCGCGAATCCCGCTGCGCTTGTTTGTTCGTGACGTCGTTTCGCATTCAAATTGGCATATAACGACAGGACGTACCACGAGCCATGTACCACGCACCGCCGACATTCCAAACAATTAAGTCTCACGCGTGTTGTCCGAGCCTCTTCCATTCCACAGTAACTGTGTGCGGCCCGACGGCCCTAAATCAAAGAGCCGCGAAGTCCCCCCCACACTTCCATATTTTCGCACCCCGACAACGTCGTATAATGGCTATTGACCAAATTTATCGACTTTCATGTCATATTCTCATCTTTATGCGGAGCTGGAAGCCTGGAATTGGCCTCACATAACATATGTGGGAAAAAGTCTCCGTGTTCTATGACACAATAAATTATTTTGATCGTTGTCTCGTACGTAAATAATAGAAGTTATTGATATCAACGGAAGATATGGAATATTGCGACTAAATGGCGTATTCAGGAAGTGAATTACACGGCGATTGGTTTGATTAATTGGGCTATGAATAGTATAATTAGACGACTTTGTTAGCGATATGTTTACCCTCTCGTTGCGTGTCCGTAGAGCATGCTTCGTTTGCGTGGAACGAGAGTTGTTTTAACTTAATTCTAATCAAACTACCACGTCCGTTGTAAATCCAACTACCACAAAAACACCTTAATACCCGGGACAATTGTTCGCTCACGTATGTGCCCATTCAAAAAGCGGAGAGAAACCGGCGTGAGCAATCACAAAAGAACGGAAACGAGGAGCGAAGAAACATTGTCATTAATATACGTTGTACGAATGTTGTGCCGCGCCGCGCCGCTGCTGGGCTCTTGTTTTTTTTTTATTCAGAGCACGGAGTTTAAGTTTATTATGACTGTTATGCAAACTTCGACGTAAATGGTGCGAAGCGAACAAAAGAAATAAGCGATCGAGTATCGAAAGAGTAGTAGACTCTCATATTTAAATCTAGAAATTTCCGATTTCATCTTTAAATTTTCTGAAGTTTTCTCCTTTCAAAACTTTGATCGTCATTGATTCCTCGCCGCACTCACGTACCGTTTTCATAACTGGTCGGTATTGTTCTTTGAAATAAAAGGCAAGTATTTTCATTTCTCAGGTATAAAAGTTTATTAGTAAAGTCTATGCATAAATTCACGTCGGCTTTGTGCTGTAAACTTAACAATGGACTGGGATTATACTTTTTATTCAACATTTTTATTTGGTACTACGTTTCATGTCCGCGTCTTTCACACGATGCCAGACAAAATACGGTATAAATTATTTCAGTACATTTTCCTTTGTACGGCCTCACCTAACGTGTGAAATTAAATTGTATTTTTGAAGTACGTACTTTATTTTATACTTTGTACCAATATGTTACTTGCAATTATTTTAAAGTCAATATTTTTTTAACATGGTTCATATCCATTTAAAATAAAATACTTACATTAAACGTGTTACTAAGAGTCAACTGTTAAATGATGTGTGTACAATAGGGACGATGCCTGGGTAAAAAAAAAAGAAATTCTATTTAGTCCGTCAGTCAGACAATAAAAAAATATTAGTCACGTATTTTTTGTTTTTTCATATTAATAATAATCGACTTCAATAAAACGCATTAAAGTTGAGGAGTGGTGGTCGCTACATCACTAGTACCTATAAAATCTACATGCTCGTGACGTCATGGCAAATGTTAACTCAATGTATCGTCGTAATCTTTTGATTACGTGAAAAAAGAAAAAATACGTGTCCAATATTTTATAATAATCTACCGGACGAAATCAGTCATCGTCCCTATTGATCATCGGTGTTACAGCTCAGATGAATACAGATGAGACACTCCGGCGTTTAGGTAGCGGCAGGCCCGTCTTGCTGGGCCAATTCAGTGAGTGTAACGTAGTCAGAAGATCTAAGAGTCACGCGATAGAAAGAGAGGTAATTTCTAGGAGAATATAACCGTAGGTGATTAGCGCTGTGCGACCTGAATTGCACTTTATTGTGTGGAAGCAAGATTCGCTTTTTATGTAAATAATTTTGTGGAGTGTCGCATCTGTATTAATCTGTGGTTACGGCTAAGCAGATACGAACAGTCAGGCAAAGGTCGCCAGTAAGTCAGGCTGGACAGAATATAGGTACAATATAGCCACCGACGTCATAATCATTATTGAAAACTTTTACAACAAGTTCGAAACACCCTGCTCTGGTAAGTTGCTACCTACGTAAAGTGCGGAAATTTATTACTGAATGTTTTTACTGGTTTTCAAAGTTCCTTAATCTAAAATCGATAGAAACGACGCCGAACAAAGTTGTGAATAGTACCTTAAGTTGGGAATCGAAGAAAGTCGGACCTTCCGTTCAACACCTGCGTAAAAGATGCGCTCCGTTGATATAGTCGCTAGTTCGGAGCGGTCGCGTTGCACCCAAATGAGATAAATCGAAACCTTTATACGAAAACTTCATATCTAAAAGTATGTGAAAAATAATCTCGTAACTCGTAAAGTTTTCTGTGGGACGCCAACATTCGGTCTTATATGGACCGTCAGTTTGATCCGAAATATGTAATACCGAGTTTCCTAGTGGTAACAGTTTTCCTGAAATATTCTTTTATTATAGCCGCAGCACGTTAACGTTTCTATAAAAATAACATCACGACCGATTGACTATATCTGATATTTATGAGCTTTTTTATTTACGTTTACATGGATACCGATATTTGCCGGAGATAGGTTTCATATTTTAAAACAATAAAACGCCATACATTTTTAATAATGTTTTTTTGTAACTTTTAATGTTTTTATTTTAGTATATTCCCATTAACTTTTTTGTAGTTATCTTATATTGTCCTACTGCTGAACAAAGTCCTTCCTCAAATCTTTCCAGGCATCCTTTTCCGGAGCTTTAACTTTAATAACTCCCAAAAACAATACTATCTAAACTTAAACGCCAGCTATATTTAATTTTAATAGTAATTTAAACGCTAGTCAGATCCCACTTAAATGTCCTATTGAGAGAGGAGATCTAGAGAAAGCTCCGTACGTGAATGTTTAGAGAAGGATACAAACCGAATAGATATGGTCGGGTGCGTCTCGTACGTCGGTCGAATGGAGCGAGCAAATTACATCACTCTATATAACTGGGCGCCTGGTAGCACGTGACGCCACTTTACAACATGATACACGCAAAATGATTTTCCTCAAAATATTTGAAGGAAGGCTTTAAAAGCCTTTTGAATTGTATTGTTTCAGGGTACATAAAGCGTTAATTGGAATTTTAAATTATCACAGTGAATTATGATCTCATTAGTCTCACGGTGATAATAATTATGAATCTTCTTATGAAAACTTAATTACCCCACTTCTAAGAACTGGGGGCCTGGTAATACTTAACGCCACTTTCCAACATGATACATGGGAAAAGTGAAAATTTCCTCAAAACATTTAAATTAAAGTAAGTCATCGCGTTTTTTTTTTCATATTGTTTCGCTTTATATTGGTTTCAGTGTAAAATACTTCTTTTTGTTTTCGTGTGGTCAGTTGCTAACCTGGTTTAAAATGCTTAATCGCCGCCCATGGGCCCCTGACTTGGCTTCACATGCCGCCGGGTAATATATCTCTCAGGCATGCCAGTTTCCTCACAATGTTTTCCCTCACCGTTTTTGAAGCAAGTGATAATTATATAATAGGCACATGAATCCGAAAAGTCAGACGTGCGTGTCTTGGGTTCGAACTCAAGACCAATTTTTTTTATTTTTTTTTTCCTATGACCTATGACTTGGCAGTCTGACGGTCACACCACTAGGCTATCACTGCCACTGTAAAATACTAATTATGTAAAAACAATTTCTTGATCAAGAATTACTGATTCTCGTGGTATTATATAGCATGAATTTTGGTAAGGAGTCGTCAAATTGTAGACTTTGCAGTTAACAAAAACAATAAAATTGAGAACTGCTCCCTAATTTGGTTTCATATTAATTTAATCTTCAAAATTGAAACAAATCTGACTCTACTAACTACGCTTTAAACAAAATAGTGTTGTTTATTCACAACCTAACTAAAATAAAAACCAAAAAAGTAGTTCAATATTGTTTACTGGTTTAAAAAAAATAACGTGCTAGATGAAAAAGGACCATTGTTCCATTTACTGAATGTCACAAACAGAGTGAACAACAGGTATAGTGGCAGAATTAACACAAAGGTGTCTAAGTGTCAGTACCAGCCGAGTGATCGATGGATAGGGTTTATAAAAACACTAGTGATTGTATTAAAATTCTGCACAGATACACATGAATAATTCTAAAATATTGTGATGAATAAGGGATGTCAATACTTGGCTATGAGATTGCCAACTATGAGCTAAACCAAAAAAGAAAAACAGTATGAAGATTTCAACTAGAACTAATATTTTATAGAAGGCTTTTACTTGTAATTAGGTTTAAAAAAAAAAAAAAACCCAAAGCACTGTAACTCGTACGGTAACTCTTTTAAATGATTAGGTGATTCTTTTGTAATTTTCTTGTTGTACTTCCATGCAAGCGTCAGCATACAAACAGCCCGATTTGTTTTACTATTTTGCGTACGCACGCAAAGTTAACCATTCACTATCAAATCCTAAACAAAGTGAACATCGATAGATTTCTCTATCTGGTCGAGCACAAAGAGCGCAATGTTACGTAGTGTTCCATTCTGCGTTTTTCATTGAAGCGGAAGGAATACAGCCCGACATTTCTTTATTTCTGTTTCGTATCGCGTTGAATATTCAAACAACATTAACAAGGACTAATTTGTGAATAATTTGATGTGAATGGTACAATGTTATCCGACTGAACAGAGGAAAGTTTTGACGGAATTTGGTTTTTTTCTGGCCATGTCCTTTATTTTCTTATTTTATATTATGTTAAAGATGTTTTAATTAAGGCGGGTTGAGATTTGTTGTTTTGTTATGTGCTTCAGATTTTTCGGTTCAGTAAACCTATTATATCGTTAATTATTTAGCAAGCAATTGTAGATTGGTCGATATTGATGCGGTACATGAGTATATAAGTCCAAAAATGGATTCGCATTAAAAACGTAAAAAATATATTATATTTTATTATTTTTATTACATTTTCCGTCGTTTCAGGCGCTTTCATTCTGCCGTTGTGTATATAGCTCCGCGAAGTTAAATTATGTAAAATATGAAATAATCAGTAAAACTTGTTTCAACTTTAATTATTTTTAATGAAGTAAAGTAAAATTGGTACAAGAAATGATTACGGATTCTTAATTAAGTTTACAGCTTGGACAGTCTGGTCTCCAATTTTAACTCAGTATTTTGAACGATGACGGTTTATGTTTGTTGTACCTACTGGCCATGCTGGGCCTGTGTATACATGTGCACCTATGTGCTTTAAAAATACAAGAATTTCAGTAAAAAAAATGTAGGTAATCTGTCGCCAAGGTTGAGCAGGGAAGTAACGATTTCCATTATTATCACACTCCGTAAATATTCATGAAGACAAATAGATAATTATGTCCATCGACAAAATGTGACATGAAAAATTATCACGTGCATAACGGAATAGAACAGAATATTGTTTATTCAGTAATTGGGTCGTCGTAACACACATTCATTCATTCAAATCATCACTCTTTATATATATATATATTTTTTTAAAACGTTGCCCCACACTAAGAATTTCTTCTTGTATCGTGGGTACGTTTACAAACATAGAAACTCACATACACTAACACCCAGACCCGGAACAACTACTTGCAGATCATACAAATATTTGTTCCGTGCGGGGATCGAACCCGCGACACGTTACGCAGCAGTCGATCGCTCAGCCACTGCGCCAACCGTGGCGCCAATTGTTGTTAGAAGGTTGCTAGATTTTGTTTGTGAAACTATGAAAGCAGTTCAACTGGGTTTTTTATGTTTGTTGTGTCTGTGTGTCAAAATACTGAAACACTACGGCCAACTTCATTCTAGAAACTCAACGATTGGAAAACAATACTAATTTGATACGAGGGGCTCGTGGTTAAATAAGAACAGCCGCAAGGGTCGATCGTAGGTTAAGTTTGCCGCGGTCGGTTGAGGATGGGTTACCATCCATTACATATCGAGAGCCCTCGTAAAGCACGTTAAGCTGTTGGTTCCGGCTGTCATTCATAGATCTTTGACAGTCGTTACCGATAGTCAGAAGCCCAAATGTCTGACAACCAGTCTTACCAAGGTTGTGTCTGTGTGTCAAAATACTGAAACACTACGGCCTACTTTATTCTAGAAACTCAACTATTGAAAAACAATAAAAAATTGATAGCAGGGGTCCGTGGCTAGATAATAAATAATGCACGGGTTGATCGTAGGTTAAGCCACGCTTGCAGCGGTTAGTTCGTAGATGGGTGACCATCCATTACATATCGAGAGCCTTCCATGCCGTGGAAAGCACGTTAAGCCGTTGGTCCCGGCTGTCATTTGTAGATCTTTGACAGTCGTTACGGATAGTCAGAAGCCCAAAAGTCTGACAACCAGTCTTACCAAGGGGTATCGTGTTATTCAATAACTGGGTTGTGGAGATCAGATAGGCAGTCGCTCCATGTAAAATGCTGGTATTCAGCTGCATCCGGTTAGACTGGACGCCACCCCAACATAGTTGGGAAAAAGCTAGGCAGATTGATTGACTAATTTGATATGATGTGTACGCTGTTATTGACCACCACTATGGCGTATTGCGTCAGAATTATTAAACCAGAATACGAAAACAGTGTACAAGAGAGTACTCAAACAAACTTTCACAACTTCTCTGTGAATAATACAAAGTTTGGAATATTCTATTCTAAAACCTACCTAAGTACCTACGTAGTTTTACTACAGCTCGCCCCGAAGCTTACCTACTCGTTGTTTTGCACAATAGTATGACTTGCTTCAAGAATCATATTTCTGTCAACAGTCTGTCTTTTGTTTTGTATAGTATGGAGCGAGCAAAGAGCTCCAGCAACTTAATCCACGCTAGTGCAGTTGCCGATGCAAACGGACACCGAGTCTTTTGTTAACATTCATTATAATGCAACTGGAGATGCTTTAACTAGAGGTACCTTAAAATGGAATGCTTTATGTGGTTCGTTCGAGGATTGTTTAGTACAATTGCTGATAAAAAAATATATTGCATATAATTTTAAAACTAAAAAACCCAAGAACACTGCCCGACCTGGTTGGGAATCGAACCCAGGTCCACATAGTAGCGCTTGCTCTCTCTTTCTCTCTCTATCTCTGTCTATTACTCTCTTTCGAGAGAAAGAGAGTAATAGAGAATAAAGAGAAATATATAGAGAGAGATCTCTATATATTTCTCTTTATTCTCTCTCTCTCTCGTTCTCCTTCTCTCTCTCTCTTTCTCCTTCTCTCTCACGTAATTTATGGAACCCGCTGGTGACAAAACTATATTGCATAGAATTTTAAAACTAACCTATATAGGTATGTACCAATAATAAATAAATAATAAAAAATGATTTGTTAAGATCTTTTATAAACTATGAAGGAACTGAAAAACTACTAAAAAACTACTACCTCGTTGGTGTAGTGGTCGCGATTTCTACGAACCTCGTTAAGGAACCGCGTTCCAAAAACCCATGAGTGACAATTAATCTACATTTTGTCACCAGCGCTGTCCATCAATCATGTGAGGCTCGAAAGGGGGGCAGGTACAGAGAGAGAGATAGAGATAGAGAGAGAGACGGGAGAAAGAGAAAAAGAGAGAGAAATAGAGAGAGAGAAAGAGAGAGGAAAGAGACGGAGTAAGCGAGTAAGAGAGAGAGTAAGAGAGAGAGAGAGTAAGAGAGAGAGAGTAAGAGAGAGAGAGTAAGAGAGAGATAGAGAGAGAAGGAGTTTTTAGTTGTATTTATGCCAATTAACACATTTTCTTTTACTTTTCTTGGTTAGTACTCGTAATTAAGTGATGTAAAATTTCACCTCAAAACGATAGGTTTATCCAACGTTAGTCTGTTTCCTAAAGTCCTCTTCACGTTTTTTCCCTTATCATCCATCATCCATATCAGGAGGAAGCGCATGCCATAACAAACGGTCTTAGGGGACGCTCCTTTAGTCACCAAGCTTGAAAGATGGATTAGTGATAGTAGTATGGTGATATAAGTCTAGGAAGTGATAGAATAATATGACTTAGAGATTTGTTCATGGTAAACCTAACTTTTATATTAGGTATAAATCTATATTTCTTTCTTTTTCGTATGGTTAATGACTAACCTGATATCAGAGTTTTAAAGCCGCCGTTAGGCCTCTGATTTGGCTTCACATGCGGTCGAGAAATATCCCTAGGCATGCCGGTTTCCTACGATGTTTTCCTTCACCGTTTTTAAAGCAAGTGATAATTATACACATGAATCCGAAAAGTCAGAGGTCCGTTCCTGGGGTTCGAACTCAAGATCTATGACTTGGCAGTCCGACGGTCACACCACTAGACCACCGCTGACAAAAATAGGTAAAACTGCGAAAGTTAGTTTGTTTGTTTGTTACGCTTTCACGCTAAAACGGTTAAACGGATTTAGATGAAATTTGACACATGGGTAGACTATGATCTAGAAAACGGTTTAGGCTACTCTTCATCCTGGGTTGCAGACGAAGACACGGACAACAGATAGTTAGTAATAAGAAACAGAAGAGTTTTAAGTTTATTTGAATAACAGGAATTTCTTACGATCACTTCAGGTTGGTTGGTCAGTTTGGCGAATGTACCTAGACCCACCTACGCGAAGTTAAAACAAAGTGTTTTTGTGACCTACTCACGAAATCAAAATAATCTACCAGATCTCAACTTCAACTTTTGTAAGATTACACCGAGAGTCAAATTCAGAATCATGCAAAACATGACTGAAAATCTGAGGTTTATAGCCTCGGAACAATAATAACTATAAATATTAAGGTGAATCATCTCTCAAATTCCAAAGCTGTAAAAGTTTACTCAGACAAGCTGCGAACGTTAAAAGGCAACAATTCAGAAGATGTTTAAAACTTTCAAAGAATTAATTCAGCTCAAATCCTGTATGTAGATTCTTTGAGATAAGATGAGGGGAACTCGGCTTCGGTTTACAACGAAACGGATTAAATACCATGACGAAATGTATGTTTTATTAATATATATGTATCTTTGGCACCTAACTTAAAGCGCTTTGTGTGTGAGAAATATACAAAAACATACAAAAAAAAAATTCACCTTACAATGGTTCGCGTGTTATGTAATCTCCGAAGAGTTACGCAGGGTACCTTTAGTACACCTATATTTGGCCAGTTATTTTTAAGCCCCATGTAATAGGGGACGAGTCTATTGCCATCATCCGGGCAGAAATCCAAACTCGGGGTTGCTAATTAGAAATTCCTGATGCAAAAACCCAATAACACTTTGCCCGACCTGGGTGGGAATCGAACCCAGGTCCACATAGTAGCGCTTGCTGTCTTTCTCTCTCTGTTTCTCTCCCAATCTCTCTCTCTTACTCTCTTTCTCTCTCTATATCTCTCTCTTTCTCATGCTCCCTTTCTCTCTCTCTATCTCTATCTCTTACTTTGTCTCTGAACCCTTTCGAGCCTCACGTGATTTATGGACCCCGCTGGTGACAAAATGTAGATTAATTGTCACTCATGGGTTTTTGGAACGCGGTTCCTTAACGAGGTTCCGGTTGGTGTAGAAATCGCGACCACTACACCAACGAGGTAGTTCGTTTTTCAGTTCCTTCATAGTTCATAAAAGAACTTAACAAACCATTGGTACATACCTTTATAGGTTAGTTTTAAAATTCTATGCAACATAATTTTGGCCGCACTTGTTTCGGCTTTTCTTCTTAGAGTAGTCAGATAGGAAACGCCGGACTAACCTAGCTTGTTTGTAATATTTTTTTTATATGACGTGTAAAAGTGATTCCGTTATCCTATTTACAGAAAAAAAAATCATTTAATTTCATTTCACCAGCAATACTCTGGATATACAAGAATATTATTGATACTTACACAAAATTGATCAGATAGTACCTACCTACATCTCTACCAATCCTATGCATGATTGCCTAAGTATTATGTAACGTTAAAAAAAACATTAATTCATTGTAATCGCGACCTTCGTGTTTCAACTGTGTGTTTATACTATTTACAAAATAAAAATTGTTGGTTTTTAATTGCCACGAGGTCGCCCTTTAGTCGAGGTAAAAAGTTAAAATCTTCTATTTTTCTTTTGACGAACTCTGTAATTATATTAGAAACTGCTTTGTTCTATACAAGTTAAAATACAACAGGAAATTGTTTATTTAAAATCTTTTGAAGCCTTTGAAATGTACACAACTACCTGTAAATGCTTAAATCGGATTGTGCTTTGAGGAAAATCTGTCAAAATCACCACGCTTGTTAATGAAAAAGGTTATAATAGCTTGTAGAAATTACCAACATAACAACTACGGAATATTAGGAATATTAGGAATTTATTAAAAGGTTGAACAGTACCCTAATTGCGTAATACACGATCGATCAAAATCTGAATCATTTTGAAACAGATTGCTAATCCATTGCTTCATAAGTTCGAAAAAAAATCTGCTCAACAACGTAGATAACGCAATGAATGTTGTTGAACTGTCAAAATGAAACAGATTAGTCTTAATCGTTTACGAAAATGTGTTACGTAATTAGATAGCAGGTCAACATTTTAATAAATTCCTAATATTTTAAGATACCTATGGGAGGAGATGAAGGGTGGCTCGATATTTGGCTAGACGCCCTCTTGAGAAGCAATTTTAAAACTATAATAGCTTAAAATTTCATGCGAATTGGTCTTAACTCTAAGTTTACAACCAGGCTATTCAAGCAAACAAAACTATTGAATAATCTTGCCAGGCCATTGGAGCGCTGTAAGGGCCAAGCCAGCCTGGCTAATAGTATACAAAGCCATGCCATTCAAATGAAGGAAATAACTAACTGTGGTATTTGCCGACGGTGGCGGTACGGCCGACTGTGCTTGTGGTTCCCGGTAATGAATAGGGCTTACTGGGTGCCGTGACGGCTAGTGTGTATACGATTTTTGTACGAATTAATCTGGAGACTGATATAAAGAATAGGTTATTATTTGAACAATATTTTCTTGTGTCGGTGAAAGCTGAGGTGGATTGATGATGGTGGTTTGCTAGTTACTGTAGGAAGTCTCACGTAATATAGGCAACCTTAACCTCGAGCTACTTTTGAAAACAAAACCCTTACAATACCAGATAATTTAACCATGCTAGCCTCTTTGCAGCCATGTGGCTGACAAATCAATTTAAATACGATTATATTTATTTGTATAAGTCTGAAATCGCCAACCCGTCTTGATTAGAAGAGGCCTTTGACCTGCAGTGGGACAGTAACAGGCTGGTATTATTATTTATTTATAATATTTATGTCAATAATAAAAACAGTAACTTATAATAATGGCAGTGAACAAGCTTAAATTAAATTATCTTTTTACTTAAACACTATGCCCATCACTAGGAGCTTGATAAAGTTGTGCTCTTAATATTTTGACATTGAATTTAACATTATAACTGCTATTAATTTGACATTGTATTTATTTGTTGACATATTTTAAATTAATTGACTCTTGAACTAAACATTTCATTAGGCTTTTAAATGTATTGTTTCTGCATGTGATAATTTTATTTATTAAGTAATGTTCAACACAATGTTATTTGTTAATTAATAAATAAATAAATATTTATATCTACTACAATGACATACGAAAAGATATCATTAGACTGTTATACTGCCTGCTGGGGTTGCGGGTTTGTCCGAAAGGGATATCGCGGCCCCGGCACACAGGCAACGGAAGGAACACGGGTGGGTTTTAGTCAGTAAAAGTCTGACACACCCTCTCGCTCTGCCCAGAGCGGGAGAAGTCATTTGATGATTTCCTATCCTGAAAAAAAAAACAAAAAAAAAAAAAGACATACTTTTAGATAACGCAAAACAAAAGACAATCAGTGCATATTTCTATGGTAATAAGGGCTACACCCTCAGAGGCGTTTAAAGGATTACACCAAGGAACTGGGGGATCAACCTGCAGGCAACGACCACCACCCAAAAGTGAAGCTCATGGTAATTTCCCTTCAAGGTACTCCATTCAATCGTGGATCTCATTTGCCCACTGTGTGTTGTTTAAAAAAAATCTACTGTTTATTTGCTAAGGTTCGTGATAGCAAATGACAAAAGTTAATAAAACATCAATAATTTTTATTTTATACTAACAAAGTTGTATAGGTATGTTGTGGTTCGCATTCATGTGGTTGACAAAGACGCAATGCGCCTCAAAGCCCCAAAAAATACAAAAGGCATAAAATATTCTCCCAATTAGCCATATTGTTCTTAATTACGAAAATTTTAATAAAAGCCACCTTTTCCAAAGAAAAATTAAGAATACATTATGAAAATTTAAACATTGAGTTCTTAAAAAATCTTCAAAGTATAATTTCAGAAGAATGACGCTGACACTTTAGTGAAAAGCAAACTGGGTCAGTTTGTATCTATGACAGTTAGGGCCGGTCCTCATTTGGTCGATTTTCTCTTGACTTGCTACTAAATTATTATTAGAGTTTAGATTGTTTGATAGAGTTGGCTTTGCTTCGTGTTGCTATAAGAAAATTGCTGTATTATTGTGACGTGTTGCGTCCTCGTACCTAAACTAATAATTATTGCGATGTCTTTTGTTTTGATTTGTTTTCTTTGATGTTGAGCTTTTAGTTTTCTACGACCCACGTGCTTTTGTTATTTGTTTTGGTTTAAGCCAGGCGGTGCTACATAAAGAGTTTCCAATACAAAATTATTCTCATAAAGCCTTGCAGAACGAGCAATAAAAATAAAATAGGTCAACTTCGCATTGAAAAATATTTTACCGAAGTCGATTATAACCAATAGCGATCAAAGAGCAAAAGTATCGTGTGAATAAAAGGACCGCTATAAATTACAGCGTCGGCGTGTGGTTGAACCGCGATATTATTATGAATGAGTGCAAAATTTTATCAATAATACTATTTCACTTTGAAATAGAAAAGAATGGATGAAACACAATTACTTAAACAGAACTCGACACAAGCGTCCTATTTCTTTCTCGCCTACTACAGTAATGGGTTTGGTGCTCCCTCTTCCCACTAGTGGTGTTGCTGGTACCGCCCCCCACCCCTCTCCCTCACCCTTCAGTTTCCAACGCCGTCGGTGCCACCAACAATGACCTCGTATTTCAGACGGAATTGCTCAAACACGGAACAGAGAAAACTCAGAATAGCGCTCTGATATTTAAAAGATAATCGTAGATTTATTTTAACTTTTTGAATAGTTTGACCACCCAATCTATTATTCAAAGCCCTATATATTTTTGATTTTGATATAACTCCTGTGATTAATGTTTGTGTGTCCTGAAAAACAGCTTTGGATAAAATCTTCATGTTTTTCAACGATAAATGTTTGATTACTAACCTACTATTTTAACCCTCACACAGAAACCAATACCAATTATTTCAATGTCAATTGAAGTCTCCATGCTTTTAATTCTATACGAATTTTATGAAAATTGATTTTTAATCACAGTGAAATAAAAAGCGAGTTTATTCACAAATTATACCAAGAAGTATTTAGGCATCTCTAGTGGTAACTTTGTTTCATACTTACTTAACTACGTAATACTATAAAGGAGCTGTCATCAAATGTAAATTGTGAGAAGGAAATTGCTATATTTTCTTCATAGTATTGCCAACTTGCTCTACACTATTTGAAGCCAACTTTTGATTCAAATACCTTTAGGTTTACAGAACTGCAGGGATTGCGATGTACGGTGTATAGCACTTATTTATTGCAACGTATTTCGAAACAAAAAAATGCCTCGACGTTTTGTGCATTACCCAAAATTTATCTATTTCCATCTCTTTTTCGCAGATTAAATTAGAAAGAGTAAAAAGAACATTAAGGCTCTCAAATTAGTTTAACCAAAACTACTGCCATACAAGTTTAAGACGTGACTCAGAACATGCCACCTGAAAACAAGCTGAATTTTGTCACGTAATTCAGTTTGACAGTTGTAAACTATCATCGTCTCTTTCTTGCTCAGCTTATTAGTGAAAGACAGCAATAGCTTTATTCTACATATTTAAAAAGTTCTACATAAACAAAAGAATTATAAATTCTCTAAATTTAAAAATATTTGGCTGCAAATAAGTCAGCCCTTTTCTTTCCACGGATATTACAAGATTAAGGGATTATAATCCAGATTGGATGTAGAATTTGACATGGCTCAGATTTCCCAGAGGTCGAGGGGTGCGAAGGCAGGCAGCAGTCGCTCAGCGTCAAGCAACGAATCTCACTTAAACGTCGGATGCAGTGATGTTGCTCTTGAAAACGTCACGTGCAGTTGTTAGTGGTAATAGAACAGTTAAAACCAACTGTGAAAGCAGTCTTCAATTAAATTTTATCAATAAGGTTTCATTGTTAGTCAAATTGCATGGCATTTATGGTATTTGATGATTTTTGTTTTATTGGTTACTAGCGACCTGTTCCTGCTTCGCACGGTTTTTACGACTTGACAAAACATCGAGATTTCTTAGGTAAATGTAACTTTAATAGTAACGTATTATACACATAAACCTTCCGGGGTAAATTCTCTAAACAATGGTGAAAACCTCATCAAAATCTGTCGCGTGGTTTAGAAGAATAACGCGGACACACAGACAAACGCGAAAAGCGACTTTATTTTATAATATGTTTAGAAGACGGTCGCATAATATTACTTTAAATCAAACCCTTACCTTTTCTGTTTCGTTCACAATAACTAATTAAAAGTGGTGTTGTTTTGACTCTTAATTTAAGACAAATGAATAAGTTTAAACGACTTAATTAAGTGACAATAGTCCAATAGAAAGCAAGAAGTTAATTTAGCATGATGGCACTATTGATGTTATGTTTAACAAAGTCAAAGTCAAAGTCAAAGTCAAAGTCAAAGTATTTATTCGTGTGCTTTTTGGTGATACAACAGGTCTTACAGTAATTTTATGGAAACTCAAAAAGCTACCCATTAGGCATACACGTTTTAACAATATCAGAAATTAAAATTGATTTACATTGAAATACAAAACAAAAATGTCAAAATTGATTTACATTGAAATGCAAACAAAAGAGAATTGATATATTAAATAAAAATGTCAACATTGAGATAACATCATATTAGAATACCTACAATTAATTATTATTACAAAAATTAAAATACAATCAGTTAGTCAAGCATAAATATATAATTGTCAGTTTTTACACTTTGTCAAGAAGGAATTCGCCAATGGTATAGTAGCATTTTTCAATTAAAAAATCATTCAGTTTTCGTTTAAATTGTATCAAATTCAAATCTTTGATAGCATTTGGTATTTTATTATATATTTTTGGTGCCATGCAGATAATGCTTTTATGCATAAGGGCCGTCTTTGAGGCTCTTAGACATAGTTCGTGTCGATATTCCGGTCTTGTTGATCTATAACGTTCCTCAGAAGCTTTTTTAAATAATTTACTATTTTTCTTGACGAACAATGCAGTCTCGTATATATAAAGGCAAGGTAATGTCAATATCCTAAGGGATTTAAAATGAGGTTTACAACTATCTGTTTGTTTTAAATTACACATCGATCTAATGCACCTCTTCTGAGCTTTAAAAACGTTATTTTTCTCACATGAATTTGCCCAAAAAATTACTCCGTATCGTAATGTGGAATCTACATAGCCATAATATGCAGCTATAACAGCTGCCTGACTTACTACTTTCTTAAGCTTGAATAGAGCAAAGGCGAAGCGACTTAATTTTTTTATGAGGATTGATGCATGTTCTTTCCAAGTCAGTTTAGAGTCAATAGTCAAACCTAGAAATTTTATATGTTCTACTTCTTCAATTTTGTTATAGTCAATTAATATATTTATGTCAGGAGTAGTTACTCTCTGTCTAAACTGCATAATTTTTGTCTTACTTAAATTTAATTTCAAATTATTATGGTCAAGCCAATTTATTGATTGTTGCAATGAGTCTTTGATGTCACATTCATAGTCACTATTTTTATTTTGTCTAACAATGATCGTACTGTCATCAGCAAAAAGAACCATAGGAAAACTGACATGTTTTGGGAAGTCGTTTATGTAAACCAAAAATAATGGCGGTCCTAATACGCTGCCCTGTGGTACGCCAAAAATGATTTCACGTTTTTCGGATACATATTTAAATTCCTTTTTTTCTTTTATAGAAATTCGTTTAATTTCCGTACACTGTGTTCTACTGTCCAGGTAAGATTGTATAAGGGAAAGTGCTTTTCCCCTTATTCCATGCGCATTAAGTTTCCGTATGAGAGTATTATGATCAACTAAATCGAAAGCCTTCGTCATGTCCATAAATATAGCACTAATAGGAATTCTTTTATCGATATCTGTCATTATAATATTAAGGAAATCATAGATAGCCAGATTTATGGATTTATTTTTTCTGAAACCCTTCTGTTCCTTTACTAAGAGATTGTGTTTCGTGAAAAAGGAATCTATACTATTATTAACCACTCCTATGTTAAACATAAGCACTGTTAACTAAAACATTTTTCACACCAAATGACAGGAGTCGAATCATTAAGCAGAGGGCCACTTCAGTTACTCAAAATAATTGAAACTCATAGATTTATCCCAATAATTGATTGATTGTCATACAGCCAGGTACCGCACTTAACATTAAGCACGCTCCTCGTTTTATGTTCAAACACGAAAATGTTCACGTGATAACGATTTGCATTATAAATGGGGAGCTCCAATAACACATAGAACAAATTGTATACAGTTAAATTGAATGATGATACTGAATTTTGAAGCGGAATATGGGCGCCGCGTCATTTTGGGGGTGGGAAAAAGAAAAATAATTTAATTTATACAATTGAACTTAGAGTAGAGTTGCTGAGGAACTTACTGTTTTAGGCCGTTTGTTTTACAGATAAAACATCGCCACCTCTTTCTAGGCTGGCGTCGACAGCCCCGTCCACCTTTAGGCACCTGGAAGAATTTGGAGTAGGCCTTTACCCAGCAGTGGTACAGTGCCGGAAAACTGAAAAGTTACTTGTTAGTGACCTACCTATACGTTTGTTCGTATAAGATACCACAATTCATAAAAAAAACATCCGGGGCAGTCTTTGGGGACTGCCGATAGAAGTGAAAACTCAGTAACTTGTGAATTGTGTATCTATGTACTTTATACACAGTATACATAATAGCTCATGGGAAGCGTGCGGTGACGATGACGCGTGTTTCACGCTTTTTGTTCACCCAAAAAGTACACATACTTATATACACAGTATACATGTAGCTCATGGAAAGCTTTCGGTGACGATGACGCGAGTTCCATGATTTTTGTTCACCCAAAAAGTGCTCAACGCGCCTAAAGAAGTTTTCACTTCAAAAAACTGTTTTGTGTTTTTTTATTATTTCATGTTTCAAATAGTTAGTGTAAGGAAACAAAGCGTTGTCAGTTCTATTTGTTACCATGACGATTGTTCGATCAAGCCTCAGCATTCGATTGTTTATCGATAACACGATACTGGGATTACCAAACACGGTGCATAATAATTGGTAACAAGTGGCAAGCGGTATTCATTAAACGACTTAATTAGTGAGCATTTAAATGATTATCTGAAATTTGTGGTATTAAACCTATTTCTGCAGACTGCTTGCAAAGTAACAGGTGGCTCTGTTTGGCTTCCATAAACAATAAGCCTTGGCATTGGCAACATTTCAACGTCCAAGGCTTTATTTACGTGCAAGAGGTCCTGTAGAGAGATTTAATCATCCATGGGCTTTCTACACTATTTTCAGATAAAAAAAAAAAAATTGAGTTCAAGTGTGGCTGTGGAACAGCGAGCATCGGGTACTGGGTTCAATCCCTACGTCGGGTAAAGTGTTATTAGGAATAGCAGCCCGGAGTCTGGATTTTTGCCCGATTTATGGCAATAGGCTGCCCTTTATGAAATGGGACTTAAAAATAACTCACGACATGCAGGTATGCTTATCTCTTCAAGGAATAGATGTATGATGTTCAGTGTAATATATTGTTGAACTACGCTTATTAAAGATAATTGACATCTTTGTTTATGCCGTTGGTCATTAGTTTGATGCAGTATGCTCGTGTCGGAAAACATTCGTACACGCCCAGTACTAATTACTTCTGTCCGATGTCACTAATCACTCGACTATTAGCGTCGCTCTCTACCAGAGCTATGTGTTTTTCAAACAGTCCACAGAGTTTATTTTAGAAGCAAACGATGGAAAAATTTTTGTTTAAGAAATCTATATGTTTCATGTTTCTGTATTTATTGGTTGTTTGGTTTATTATTTGATGATTTTTGTGTTATATAGGTTTTAATTTTTTTCATTGATTTCTCAAAACGTGGTTTCTGTTAGTAAGGGATGGTACTCAGTGCTTAAGACAAGAGAACGGTAGTAGGATATTTCTGTGGGAATGAAAACTTAAGAAGTACTTTACCTGAAATCAGCTTCGAAACGGATGAAATTAGAGCAATATTCTTTTGTACATTTATAGCTAGCTTATAGATAGCCTATTTAGTAATTGCGTTTGCGGGCTTATATAAATGACGTAGTTGATCAGATCCACCCCCACTTTCTACTATAAGACGTGACCCTTTTGGACAGATAGGCAGAAATACATACTTTTAACTTGTCTTGTCACGTCCCCATCCATCACTTGATTTGACATCAAACGTGTCGTATGATCATCTTTTGTCCACTTTTCTGACAAATCTTTTATTTAAGTTTAGAGCTCAGAGTTGAGACAAGAGAACATATCTCTCGTCTCAACTCTCAACTGTCAAATTTTATGACGTGAGGTAAAAAAGGGTAACACTCTTGCTCGGGATATATTGGTCTTGTCTCAATTCGTCTCGCGGTAAAGGAGTAGAGGCTCAGTCATGACTTATGAGCTATCTACAGAGAACCTTTCTGTAATATTTTCAAGTAGGGGTCAATCCAAACAACGCATTCTTCTTTTTCGCCAGGTTAAGGTTCTATAGTTAATATTGCGTGAAATCAATGTGGTCTTCTAAGAATAATTTTGCATGTAACGTTATCCTTCTTCCTATTCCAATTTATTTGTGTTTGGCGCTCCATGGCTTCTTCTTCAATACTTCTTAGTATTTATCCCCTATTTCTCTGTATTTTGTGTTTATGCATTATTCGATAATTAATGAGTAGCAAGCTCGCTGATGGGTCTACATAGTCTTTAGCCATTCGTCCATTTGTCTTTAGTCATTTGTTATCATGTCTGTCAGTGAATTGTTCTCACTGGGGCGATATGTAAGTTTCGTCACCTTAGACGTGTACTGCTCGGGGCACCGTCGATAGTACCTACACATCGGTTCTGAAACGCCACCTGTGTTGTTGGTGCAAGACAACAATCTATTGGAATTGATTTATAAGAAGACAATAAATAGGTTGGTGACGGTAGAGACACTTACTCCCGATAATTATAGAAATCCACGGAATTATGGTTGTCACACCAAGGGAACGGTGTTAATAACAGCGTTTTATGATACACTAGTTTCCGCCAGTGGCAGCGCCTCGCCCGCGTGATATCTTTATAAATTATAGGCTATGTTACTCAGTGATAATAAAGCGTTCTACTGGTGAAAGATTTTTTTATTTTATATCTTTAGATAGTACCGAATAATTCATGATTTTGATTAACATCATCATAAAACCTAGTGTAGGTACCCGAATTAGCTAAATCAAAAACCTGTATATGAACAAAATATACATTTAGCATTTAGCAAAACTAGAAATACAATTGTAATATTAATTGGTGCACGTCGTAACCGATCAACGTTGTTCAAATGTGAGTGAAACCAATTTTAATTGACATGCTACGTAAGCATATGTATGTAGCGCAGCACGACTAATTAACGTCGTAATGTTCTATTTCCTCTGTATATTTAATTCCAACTATTGGTCGCTTCCTTTGTTTAGCTAATTGGAAACCTGCTTTATAATTGTGACACCGATCGCTCGCTGTGGTTATCATGACTGGGCAACATAACCTTTGCGGTTTCTATTTCGGCACGCAGCCGGCTCATAATGGGGATATATAATGAAATAAAGAGGGGAAATGCGAAGGACATTCGTTCTTCCTCCGTTGAGTTAGTTGATAAAGAAATGCTAGGTCTGTGTAGAGCAGGGTAGGTTTGCAAACGAAATGCAAATGTCGGCAGCGTATCGCTGTGCCGCTCATCTCCATACGATTAGTTGATCATTTGTTACGCCGTGCCCCACTGCCACATCCATTCTGCTGCCGTTTGCCGCCATCTCTGAGGCTTACTGATATACAGTATTACTTGGGTCATAACTTTCAGTGACATTACATTTTGTGAACACATTCTCCTGAATTTGCTGCGTACCGATTCTAAGTTTCAATATAACGAGAGATACTGCGTTTATTGCGTGACAAAATAAATTATGTTGAAGTCGAAAAAGCTTTTAGGCATTTTCGGTGCTCTTACACGCGCGCCTCAAAGAGATGTCAGCACCAACTGGCGGGGTCCGTAAGGACCAATGCCTGCAGGGGTTGCGGGTTTGTCCGAAAGGGATATTGCGGCCCCGGCACACGGGCAACGGAAGGAACACGGGTGGGTTTTAGTCAGTAAAAGTCTGACACACCCTCCCGCTCCACCCAGAGCGGGAGAAGTCATTTGATGATTTCCCACCATCAAAAAAAAAAAGAAAAAAAAGGTGCTATAGTAGCATATTTCTTATACATATACTTATATATACTTCGATGCTATAGTAGCATAGAGTTCTGCTGTCTATCTCTGTACCTTTCATCAGAAAAAGTACATTGATAATATGCTAAAACTATTGTGTTATTTAACAAGCCTTATAACTTACAAACGGCACCAATCTACGGTCAACTGAAATTAGGAATTATTATTATTTTTTCAAACCCTTTACACCCACAGGAAGTTATGAACTTTTATGAGTGCTTATGGCTTTGAACCAAAGTGTATGTGTAGAGGCTAAAACGAATTAACATCTTAATGAAGTCGGTGATATAACGAAGTTGTCAGAAGGGAGGACACATGACTGCGGCCACGTCGAGACTCTTTCATTTTTCGCTGTGTGATAACCATTTGCATAAGCTGCGGGCGTTCGGATACTAAATTAGTATTTGCCCTCGATATTATGTTTTATTATATGGCGTACTTTATATTTTTTCTTTTACGAAACATGATTCCAAAATTGTTTAAAAGGATTTATTGAGATAGAATTGTTAAAGTATATTCTGAAAAACTCAAATGTAAAGTCAGGGAAATTTATTGTTAAGAATATTATCGTGTCGATTGCTAAAATTTGAGAGACAGTAAAGTCATACTAACTTTAATTGTTCTTATATTCAAAGCACAATTAACATTCTTTGACTGTTGAATGAAACGGCACTCATCATCTGCCTAGTCTTTTCCCAACTATGTTGGGGTCGACTTCCAGTCTAACCAGATGCAGAATACCAGTATTTTATCTGACCTTATCTGACCTGCACAACTGTGTTACCCAATAACTGGGTAACACGATACCCCTTGGTAAGACTACTTGTCAGACTTTCGGCCTTCTGACGACTCGTAACGACTGTCAAAGACCTAGAAATTACAGCCGGGACCAACGGCTTAACGTGCTTTCCAAGGCACGGAGAAGTCTCGGTGTGTAAAGATGGTCACCCATCCACGGTCTAACCCCGGTAAGCGTAACTTGACCTGATGGATTGACACGTGCTGCTGTTATTACTTACCCACGAGCTCTTCCTAAATGGATTACATTAATTCATAATAATTCATGGTTTATAGTTACGACTAACATAATTTGCGTTACTAATTTCTTTTAAATAGCTGTTACTTATAGGCATTTAGGTAGGGACTGATTGAAGTTCGTTTGTTTCGTGACAAACGTTTTACAATGTTTGTAAATATGTGAGCACCATGTATCTATCACATAAGTAATACATTTATCTGTCGTTCCTTCATTTTAAATTCTTTTTATCGTTTGTGGTATAGTATTTTTTAATTTTTCTAGTTACATCGTCTTTACTTAAATCTAATGTACCTATACAAAATATTGTAAAACATTTAAAAAGAGTAACGGTGGAGTTTCTCGCCCATTCTTCTCCATACGAAAACTACCATTTGGAAGCGGAGACTAGAATCAATTATTTTTTTTGTAAATTTTGACGTTCAAAAGTGCTTATTTGAAATAAATGATTTGACTTGACTTTGTTCAAGCAGGCAATTAATTTATGTTTAGTTTAAATAAAGAACAAGCGTAAAATGGCCGGCTTTCTGCATACATATATACATAAACTCACCTGCCTACTTATCATAGGGGTAGACAGAAACAACAAAACGTCACCTGCTACGATCTTTACATACTCCTTTTGCCTCATACATCAGGTCATACACGCACGCCGGTTGCAAGTACTACGCACCTGACTTTTCTGAAGAAAATCACCAATGGGCGGTCTAACCTCTAAAAATAGAGAAAAAAAACGATCTTTTAAACACAACCTTTGGATGGATTAAGAGAGAGACAACACTGCAGGTCATCAAAGGTGTACTATTTACACATACAATACATAATACAATACATATACTATTCAATGAGCAATATTTGTATATATACTAGCGGACCCGACAGACGTTGTCCTGCCCGTACTCAAAATAAACTTAGCGTGAATTCATGCATGGCTAGTACTATGCCTATCTACCTACCTATCACCTATCTACATACCTACCTACCCACCTACCTACCGATATTGTAGATTGGTAGGTATATCGGTATAAACATACCTACCTACCCACCTACCTACCTACTACATACATACCTACCCACCTATCTACCGGGATATCATAAATATCCGGATCTCGGGATATCATGAATGAGAAAATGAATTTTGAAATTGTAGACGTTGTCCTGTCCAAACAGCGACATCTGCCGGGTCCAATTATGAATCTAAACCATCCAGAGACCCACTCAAACACACAAAAAAAAAACATCGAAATCGGTCCAGCCGTTTAGGAGGAGTTCAGTGACATACACACGTACAGTAGAATTATATATAAAAAGATACACTGACGAGCAATATAAAAAAGCCACTAACTTATCATGAAATATTTCCGAAACCACGCAAGATAGCTTCTTGAAGTAATAAGTAATATTCAAGTGTATTTATTAGTGCATAATAATAAACACCGGTGTAGTTTAGAAGATATTTAGTTGTTTTTGGCACTTTGCAAGTGGCTTTTTTGATTTGCTTTTCAGTGTATATATTTGTAATCACGTTCTCGAAAACGGCTCTAACGATTTCGATGAAAGTTGCAATATAGAGGGCTACAGGGGCGAAAAATCGATCTAGCTAGGTCTCATAACTGGGAAAATTCGTTTTCACTATTTTCGCAGCCTCGGGAATGTGACGCAACGTTGGTATACCTGGACGATATGTTTATCTATGAAAATAGATAAACATATCGTCCAGGTATACCCGAGCGGAGCTCGGCCGACCAGTTACTACAATAATAAACAACTGTCAATTTTTTTTTATATAGCATAATGTACCTAATAAAAAGAAACATACAATCACATTGAATGTCACGTCCATATTTCGATATTATTGGAATAATCGTAGGTGTCGATATTTTTAGTACTTTTCTTTTCTTTTTTTGTATAGTAACTAAACTGAGATGGAACATCTAAGGTAGAGGGCTATCTCTACATCCAAAAATAATATTTATCTTGGCAAATTAAACAACTGTCTATTTAGTCAAATAGAGATAACAAAACTTTCTTCTAAAGATTTTGTTTACTGTGCCTGTTTCGTTTCCAATTCGCGTCAAGTAAATAAATTTTCTAGAATTAAGTGAAATACTTACCTATTTTTATTTAGTTTTTCCCACAACTTATATTCTATTTTCGGATTTCACCCTTAATTCAATGCCAGCACATTCTTGAGAAAAACAAAAATACCTGTTTCATAATTTTTTTGAGGATGATACGAGTACCTACACGGAAGGAATACCAATTGCCACATAAAAGTTTACACCCCATTTTTACCATTAGGGTTTGACTAAATCTTACCTCCACTCTAGAAGAATCTTTCAAATGACTTGTTTCTATTTTCGATGGATTTGTCTATGCGCTATCTGTCAATCAGACAGAAAAGAAACCGTTTCAAATGTAAGGTCTTGTGTAGGTCTTGTCTAAATATTATTGATAATGTGAATCTTTATTCCTTTGAAAATACAGCCTCGAAACCGTTAAAACCAAAAGAGGCGAAACGACTCATTACTGTATTTGTCGCTCAAGCCGAAATAAAAGTAAAAATTATTCTATCTAAACTGCATTGTTTACTTAAAAACGTAAAGTAAGACAAGATTTTTTCTACAACAGATTGTGTTATTTTTGGAATATCGATATCGAACGCTTTAAAAATATTTGTTCGGGAAATTCGCAGCGTGGCATCGCGCCAGTCACGTTTGTCGCCGATAGCCTTTCGAGTAGAATTTAAAATCGCCATGTGTGTTTATCGTCTCCACTGTTTGGACAAAAAACTTGGATTCCTTATTTGTCCCGAGTAACAGAAAACAGAATGTTTTTTTGGAATGAAGTTCTTTAACGCGGCTTGCGGTATAGGACTTGACTGGTAGAAATCGTCACGTAAGGAAAAAGCGTTATGTTCCATGCGACTTTCTCTCCCTCTCTGTCTCTCTATTATATATGCGTGTGTGTGTGTTTGCGAGTATCGCGGTAGACACTTCGTTTTTTTTCATCTCGCTTAAGGTTTGCTTAAGGTTTATTTATTTATTTATTTATATATACTTTATTGTACACCAGAAAAGACATAATAAATCATAAATTTAACACTACAAAACATACAATGGGCGGGCTTATCGTTGTTCTTTTCGCTTTCTGCAGGTTGTTGATCGACAGCACCTACCTTTTTTTGGAACGAAACTTTTTGGATTTATGAATCTGGGTTAAAAGCACACAGTAGCGGGCTATGAGTTCGGAACAAAGAAATAAAAATGTTAGGAATATTGAATTGAATGGCCAATTTAACACGCGGTGAGCAAGCTTGGTTGTCGATCTCTTTTTATTTGAGGAAGCTTTTATGCCGCGCTTCTGTGTTCCAAAAGCTAGTCCTGGCTTAGTGACGAAATACGAAAGTCTCTCTAGGCCTGACCCAGTAGCACACTCTCAATAAACGTTAAAACACGTCGTAATTCCATTCGGAATCGTCGGAATTACGACGTGATTTCGACGTCTGCGTATTGATCATGCCAGTCAATTAACTGGCGAATTGTTCTTGGAACGCAGAATAGAATCTAAACTCTATATAGGTGTGTGTTATACTAACTAATATTATAAATGCGAAAGTGAGTTTGTTTCTTTGTTACGCTTTTACGCTAAAACGGCTGAACGGATTTGGATGAAACTTGGCACATGGGTCGACCATGACCTCGAAAAGGACATAGGATACCTTTTATTCTGATATTCTCACGGGATCGAGACTTGTGCGAGTGAAACCGCGGGGCGTAGCTAATGAGATCATCAATAGGGTTATGTAGGTACCCATTGACGTACACGGTCGTTTTAATGACCTTAAACTGATTTGTTGGCTAAAATATGACGTTTTGAGCACCTGAAACAACGTGTTTTTTAATTTTTTATTTAATATTGGTTTTAATAAAAAGTAATTTATAGGAATTGGAAATGAGCAGTGATAGCTTAGTGGTGTGACCGTCAGACTGCCAAGTCATAGGTCTCGAGTTCGAACCCAAGGCATGCACCTCTGACTTTTCAGATTCGTGTGCGTATTGTATTATTATCATTTGCTTCAAAAACGGTGAAGGAAAACCTGAGAGATATTTCTCATCGGCATGTGAAGCTAAGTCAGAGGCCCATGGGCGGCTTTAATCGGGTTAGTCACTAACCACACGAAAGGAAGGGGATAGTAATTATAATACGTACATTATCAGAAAGAGTCTGTAAGATCTGCCTTACCACTGCATTCATCCCGAACTACTTATTAGTAGTTCGGGATGAATGCAGTGGTCGCAGGCAGGCAGGATGAGGCAGTGAATCGTTTTTGATGAATGCAGTGGTCGCAGGCAGGCAGGATGAGGCAGTGAATCGTTTTTGATGAATGTAGTGGTCGCAGGCAGGCAGGATGAGGCAGTGAATCGTTTTTGATGAATGCAGTGGTCGCAGGCAGGCAGGATGAGGCAGTGAATCGTTTTTGATGAATGCAGTGGTCGCAGGCAGGCAGGATGAGGCAGTGAATCGTTTTTGATGAATGCAGTGGTCGCAGGCAGGCAGGATGAGGCAGTGAATCGTTTTTGTCGGTATACGTTATGTTAATTGCCCACATTTTAAATACACACAACATATATAAAATTTTCGAGACTCTCCCCAGAGGTAGGATAGCAGAATCAGATTGCGGAACAGCTAAAAACGTATCATTACACTTATTTCCCCTGAGTACCCAGTGATACTTAATCGAATGTCAATCCTGGTGGTGGCCCCCGCACCTTGTGAATGGGGACCAGTGTGTGACAGGTGACACAAGCCATTGCGGTCCTGGTATCGCAGTTGTGCAATTGTTATATAGAATATAGCAGTTTTGATAGTAGAGATTTGATGTTTGATTTAATTTAAGCAAAAAGTTATCATTACATATTATAAAACAAAGTCCCCCGCCGCGTCTGTCTGTCTGTCTGAACGCAATAAACTCAAAAACTACCGAACGGATTTTCAAACAGTTTTGACCAATGGACGGAGTGATATATGCGGAAGGTTTTGGTGTATAATTCATTAATGTATTGAGTAAATTGGCTGAAATATGACGATTATTGCTGAAGATATCGGAAAAAACCATACCGACTGGGAGCTTTACTGGCGTGCGCCGCGTAAACCGTGAGAGAATAAATAAAATTATATTGTTCATTTTAAAAAGTTTAACAAAAAAGTCCGCGATATGTCTATCTTCTAAGGATGACCTTTATTATCTTTGAGAATTTGATAAAGTTTAATTGTTGTTTCCGAAGCTATTTTGACCGGTATTATATTAATGCTTATCCAATAAAATATGTTATTTAAATTGGGCATTTAATTTAGATTAAAATATACCGTGACATTATATCATTTAAATAAATAGTTTAAAATATATCACAGATTCAAAATTACGCGTAACAAAATAATTATAGTTGACGGCAACGCGGGCGCAACGGTAGGAGCCAATGACCTTTTCCTCGGCTATTGCCGTGGCAACGGCCGTGACATCCACGCGGGTGAAGCTACGGGCGAAAGCTGGTTAAAAATATAATAAAGTTGAAGACTTTGTTTTTTTGCTTGAATGCGCTAATCTCTGGAACTACCAGACTGATTTGAAAAAATATTGTTGTATTCGATAGCCCAATTCTTGAGGAAGGTAATTTCCATCACGCTATGACCCAAAGGAGCCGTGCAAAAAGAAAAAAAGTGAGAAAGAACGCTAAGCGAAAAAGAAGTAATAACGCGGGCGGGCGATGTCATGCGATGCGCTGGTTCCGGGGGCCGAGGGCATTCGTAGGATATATTTTATGTTAAATCAAGAAATTTCACGGGGACGAAGACACAGGCAGAAGCTAGTTGTGGATAAGTTGCTATTTTATATTTACCATAACGTAACATCATGTCTGTTTCCCCCAAAGTGTTAGGCAGACGTGTACATACTTACTCACCCTCATTTCGCTAGTTATGTTTTAGTCCCATGAAATAGGTGCGAGCTTATTTAAAGAAATTCCTGATAAAAGACCCATTATCATTCTGTCCGACCTGGAAATCAAATCCAGGACCTTATGCTCAGTAGATTTTATTAATATATATCTGAAAAAAAAAGAAACATAACGAATACGAATACGAATTATAACTAACTCAACGTAAACACCATTTTGTGTTAGCCAATGTTCAGGCAATTAGGATTCGGAGCTTAGCATATAAAATAAATTGGAATACAGAATGAATATTTTATATTCCGTGTTTTGGATTGCCAAAGCTACACCTGAAAAGTGTGCTTTAGAGCGTGCCCAGAATAGCTCGTTTGGAAGAATGTACATTGTTTTATTGATAAAAATGTCATGTTCATGATCAACTAAGAAGTTACTTAAAATAAACACCTCCACTTAAATGCTTAATCTACATGACTTGATGTTCAGATTCATTGTCAGATAAGTCTTTCGTCACCCATACAAGCTTGTTGCGGCGCACAATACATCCTGTATAGTCAAACAATAGTGCTTTAGCCGAAATGATATCACATTGTATCCGCCTAACTAAATCCTACCTGCCGTGACCGACATTACCAAACTAATAAAAATTTGTTATTCGACCAACTTTACGGAAATAGCATGACTAAAAATGAGGTGGTATAATACCTTTACTAATAAGGCTAGATTTAATATTGAAGCTAATTATAGGACGTTGTTTGAACTAGATCGTCTCAATCAATACACACTTAACGGGCTATGTTTTACAACGGTCAGACGTTGCTGCTGAAAAGATTGTAAAACTCATTTCTAACCAATGTTGAGGTCGGTTCAAAATATGTGACTTTGAACTTCAGGTATTTATTTATTTAATACTTCAAGCACAAATGTACAGAGGCGGACTTAATGCCATAGGCATTTTCTACCAGTCAACCTTTGGGTGATGCAGAGACAAACAGTGGTAGGTGCAATAGCGAGAATTGAGGAATAAATATTTATTTAAATATAAAGATATATCTACATATACCTATTAAAACTATAAATATAATATATACACCTAATTATATATAAAAATAAGTACAAATAAATACACATAAATATACTAAAACAACTAAGATAATAAATGGGAAAACATTACCGTTGTGATGATACTGCCAGCTTCTTGCGAATGTGGTCGCGAACTTTAACTTTAAAAGATAATCGGTTGGTCACCGTATGATTTCCTGGGGGAGCGCATTCCACAGAGAGATAGATTGAATGAAGAAGGAAGAGTGAATGAAGTCTGTGCGGTGAGTGGGACATTGAAGAAGACGATTGTGAGATGAACGAAGATTTCTATTGTGGTTGGTGCAAATGTACTGAAAGTGGGGGGCTAGATAACTAGGGGAAGAGGGAGAGTCAAGAAATGAAAACAAGGTAGTCAGCGCCCTTAGCTCTCTGCGCTGGCGTATGGGCAACCACTTCAGAAGCGACCGATGTGCAGAGACATGATCATATTCACGCAGATTGAAAACGAATCGAATGCAGTTATTGAGAAGACGGTCAAGTTTGTCGAGTATGAGCAGATACGACGGATAGATAGTACTAATTAAAGAAAATATCGTTGAGAAAATATTGGAGGGTTGTTAATAAGCCGTCCGATAAGGAACAGGCCCGGGTCGACGGCGCGTTGTGTTCCACGCGCGTCTCAAAGAGATGTCAGCACAACTGACGGGGTCCGCTAGGATCGATGCCTGCCGGGGTCGCGGGAAAGTCCGAAAGTGATACCAAGGCTCCTGGCAACTGCAGGAACACGGGTCGGTTTTAGTCAGTAAGAGTCTGACATGCCCTCGCGCTCCGCCCAGAGCGGGAGAAGTTATTTGATAATATCCCATCCAAAAAAAAGGGTTTTTAACAAAATAAAAAGTTGGCAGTCTTATTTATTTGTTTATTTTAACAATAAATCATTTGTCTTTGTATATTTGTTAAATACCTCGAAGACGTGACAGTAAACACGGGGGCAAAAGGCAAGGGAAAATCAAAACGAGGTTTCTTTTTATTCTAAACTTTATATAAAACAAATTAGACGAAAACTCTCCGTGCGAAATATTCCGATAGAAAATACCGCTGAACCCCACGGACCGAGCACCTTTTGTCTGATATACGTACAGCATTGCTATACACATACATTCTTTGATGCACAAATGAAAAATACCAAGCGCAGAAACAGAAAACAAAAGAACAAAATTAATATCTATTGTTAGCTGCACAAAGAAACAGATAATACACAGACACTTGTATCGTGAAACGGAACACGTGTCACGATCCCCTAATTATTTGTCCGAGTGCTCGGAACAGCATTCGCGGATATTGAGTGTAAATGGGAATTAAGTAATTACGACCGTCCACTTCAGCTGTCAAGTGGAAACTGACTGGACTCCACTTGTTTTTCTTTAATTACCCATCTAACGTGGCGTGCTTTCACAGTGCCGCATATAAACAATGGAAACATGGAGCCTATGCCAACATTGACCAGAGGGACATAAATGTCAAAGGTACACAAGTATCTTGGTGTACTTATGAAGTTTAAAATATATAACGCGCATAGGGATAATTAGTAGTTTAAATACTGTTTCAGTGTTAAAATAAACGGTAATGTTTTATTCGCTTAGTGATAAGGGTAAGTTTGGTTCCCTAAGGATTCCTTTGGAGATCTGACTGGTGTAAAAGTGAGAGAGAGTATTACCATTTATTTGATGGTTTGATGGTACTCGTGCTACCGTATAGCTTGGTAGCACGAGTACCATCAAACCATCAAATAAATGGTAATACTCTCTACTTATATGCTGTAGTATGAGGAAAACTATGGTCGTTGAGTGTTAATACTTAAACAAATTAATCAATGTTTCAATCTTAGCCAGCAACCAGCTTAACCAGCAGTGATAGCTTAGTGGTGTGACCGTCAGACTGCGAAGTCTTATGTCTGAAGTTCGAATCCAAGGCACGCACATCTGAATTTTCGGATTCATGTGCGTATTGTATAATTATCACTTGCTTCAAAAACGGTGAAGGAAAACATCGTGAGGAAATGCCTGAGAGATATTTCGCGACAGCATGTGAAACCAAGTCAGAGGCCCATGGGTAGCTTTAAAACTCTGACACCAGGGAGCCTACACCCTAAGCGAAATCTGTAGTTTCGGCCGTCGTTACGGGTGCTTCTCTCTCCTTCTCACTTACGGTATGTTTGTAAGTGAGACGGAGAACGAAGCGCCCGTAATGACGGCCAAAACTACGGATTCCGCTTAGTGAGTAGGCCCCCAGGTTAGTTAGTGACTAACCTGGGGGCCTACCACACGAAAAGAAGAAGAAGATCTTAGACAGAATCTCCGACTATAGCGTTAGAGTATTAATTGCCAACAACTGTTTTAAACAGGTGTTTTTAATTTCTTGAAACGATTTTTGGAATCCTTTTTTGAGCCATAGCTCACTTTCATGACCAAATGAGCGTCGCTTATCGCTATAGAATCAAATAAAAAAATTACTTTACGCGTTTCTAAAGTTTACATACTTCATTCATTACATATAACTTGGTCATTTTATCTAATATAAGTCTGTCGCCATAACAACAATGTTAACAGCATTGTTGTGTTTCGGCAGTTAGAGGTAAGATAGCCAGTTCCACTGTGGTTGAGAATTCCGTGTGAAGCTCGCTTCCACCTTCGGCCTCATAATCAATCATCACTTACCATCAGGTGAGATGAAGGCAAATTTATTGAACCGACGATATAATTATTCTCTTGATACTTTGTGTATCAATGTATGCTTATCATTATAATAGGACTGTTTTTTTTACAAAAGTTAAACACTGCTATCGTTAGTAGTATTTTGAACCATTTGTATTTTGTATTTTTAAAAGCTTTTATTTAACTTCACTTGTATGTATGTCCTGGAATATTGCAGTCAATATTTCACCAACTTCTACTGAAGCTATCGGGCTGAAATTTGGCATACGTGTTTGGTTCTCGTGACAATGCATAATTTACTTAAAAGCTTTTTTAAAAATAAAATCCAATGTGCTGTACCTTGAATCTTTTATCGTTAGTAGTACTTTTAACCATTAGTATTTTGAATTTTTATAAAATCCACGGTACTGTACCATTAATCTTTTAGTAAAAAACCGGCCAAGTGCGCACCACGACCACGCACAATGAAGGGCTCCGTATTTAGGATGAATTTATCCCAACAACAAACTTAATATTGTACTTGAAAAACATGTTCTCCCATACATTCCAACTGGAAATGTAAGTTTGTACGCACAATATTGTGAGATTTACCATTTATTTTTAAATATTTATTTAACCATTTATGTACACACAAATAAACAGACAGGAAGAAAAGAACAGAAAAATAAGTATAAAGGTGATGCTTATTTATAAATAAATCTGTTCCAGCATACCTGCGATAGGAAAGTAAATGAAGAGATGTAAACACCGTGTATGAGTACTGGAGTGATTTTAAGACCATAGACTTTTTATAGGTTTTCCTGTAATTTATGAGTAAAGAACCAATCTCTGTATTTTTTTCAACATTTTCGGCTCAGTAGTTTCGGAGACATGGGGGAATGGTAAATTTTCATTAATTTTCTTAAATATCTTTAAAAGTATTTATTTTATAATTATAGTACAAATATCTAACAACAAGCTCTTTCATTTGATATGTCACACGGTACAGACTGCAATTTTTTTTTTTAAATTTTCCTATTTCCCCCTGTTAAGTGAGTTTCCCCCATATGCAAAATTCATTTATTTACGTTACACGGACGTGTTTGGGTCATAGAAATTCACATGTGTCAAATTTCGGAAATGTCGAAATTGGCTGTGACAGACGGACAGCCAGCCAGACACATGAGTGATACTATAAGGGTTCCGTTTTTTCCTTTTGAGGTACGGAACTCTAAAAAGGCGATTGATCTCATTCATTATTCATAGCCACACGATTACATTGAACTATAAATATGTCCTGTCATTTCCAATACGTATAAATATGTATCTGACCTCTACACCATTTTCACTTAGATCAAAACAGTTGCCTGGGGACGCGTCAATTTGTGCTACGTTCATGTTTATGAAAGTAGGTTTTTGACATAGAAGCTTATTAACATAATATACCTATAATGTTCCCACTGTTGAGACACAGGCCTCCTCTCTGTGAGGAGAGTGGGCCACGCCGTAAAGCACCTAGGGCACCGCGGGCCTAGTTCGGGTTGATAGATGTCACATGTTTTTGAAATTTTGGTGCTAGAACATCCCGTTTTCCTCATGATGTTTTCCTTCACCTTTTTGAGAGCATTGGTGATGAAATAATTTACACAAAGTAAAGCACCTGTCAGGGTTCGAACCTTCGACCTACACCTCGTAAGTCGCGGCTGTTACCACTGGGCCTCCACTGCTCACGAAGCTTATTATAGTTATCAATTTATTTACCTAGGCATACAAAGGTTCGGTAACTGTTTGTCAAAATCTTAGAAAATAGAAACATGCAATTTCAAAGACATGTTTAAAAAAAAATAAAGACACCTCGGGAGTTAGACTGCTGGGTGTAGTTTAGTGGAGCGCGTGAGGGAGAGGCAAATGTCGCGCCCTCACGCCCCTAGCCACCGCAGGAGACACGCGTCGGGAATCGCAGGCCGATTCCCGGCCACCGTAGGGGCGGGCTTGCGGACGGTGAGCAATGGGTAGCTCGCCGTCCGATAAGGACCAGGCCCTGGTCGATGGCGCGTTGTGTTCCACGCGTGCCTCGAAGAGATGTCAGCACAACGGAAGGGGTCTGCTAGGACCGATGCCTGCCGGGGTCGCGGGAAAGTTCGAAACGGATACCGTGTCCCCTGGCAACGTACAGGCAACTTAAGGAACACATGTGGGTTATAGTCAGTAAGAGTCTGACACCTCCCGCTCCACCCAGAGCGGGAAAAGTTCTTTGATAATTTCGTACCCAAAAAAAAATGGGTATAGTTTAAAACATTTATTTATTTAATCTTTTCACACTCAAAAAAGGTACAAAGGCGGACTTAATGTCTAGGCATTCTCTACCAGTCAACCAAGGGTGGTGAAGAGATTAGATGGCAGGTGCTCTATATGAGAGGAACAAAGATAAATTTAAAAAAAGTATTCTAATACATTATAACTAAAATAGGTACAACAGTACAAACTACATACACATACATACATATTTACTATAATATATACCTATATTATATATATATACATATATACGAATTCAAGGGAGAGAGGTGTTGAGATGACTCTACTCTATTTATTAAAACATTGGTAATTTTGTTTTGAGTGGGTTAAACCTAGGGTTAAGATTTGTTTACGACAGTAATCACGTGCAATGGCTTGGTTCTCTTCATTCATATTAAATCTTATCGATGTATAATTTACAGTTTTTTTTATTTCAGCTTGTAAAAGTCTCATAGATAAACTGATCAACAGACGTTGCTCCCGATTCTATTGACGTAACTTCTTGGGCATATTAAAAAGAGATAGAGAGCGGTCGAGACGAAGTAACCTACGATTCTTTCCGATTAAGGAGGTCAAGTTTGTAGTTAATCCATTCGAGCTTGTCAATATTCAACTAAGTTTAATATCAACGTAAATAAAATGCATCTCTTATAAATTATAAATAATAAATGATTTTATTTCTGTAAGTAGGTTTGGACAAAACACTATTACACGTCATTCATATTTTTTTAAACTAGATGAGGTCGGCGTTTCCTATCTGACTACTCCGAGAAGAAAGGCCAAAACAAACTCAGAGGTCACAGTCTCTTTTAAAGTCCAGACATAATCTTGGTCAGATCATATGAAGATTATGTAGATTGGTGTCTGAGATGGTCTTTTGAGGAAAGAACCACACTGATTGAGAGGACCTGTCCAGTCAGTGCACGCATTTGTCAGTGACCGTGCAGCTCAACTCAGAGTTTAAGGAGCTCAACGATTCGACGAACAATACCAAAGAAAGGACATTTGGGTAGGCCGCATAAATTACTCAAGCTGCCAGACCATGTTAAAACTAAATGAGAAAAAAAATAAACAAAATAAAAAAAAAATACAATAAAATTATGATAACATAATATCACACCTTGATTCCTCGAAGGCTTGGGCAGAGGTGTACTTATCGTACACCGATTTTTCGCCAGTTATGTTTAAGTCCCATTTAATGTCCCTAGCGAGCCTATTGCCATCAACCGGGCACAAATCTAGACTCCGGGCTATGTATAAGAAATTCCAGAGAGAAACCCCAATAGCATTTTGCCTGACCCGGAAATAGAACCAAAGACCTCATGCACAGCAGTAGCGCTTGCAACCACTAGGCCAACGAGGCCGTTACACCTCTCAAAATATTATTGTTTAAAACTATGTACTGTTAAGTACCCTCCACTGTTTTCGGATCAATTTACTAACAGCTTGTTTTAAGTTCCCCGTAAGTTCGTGATAATTTTATGAGTGTTATGCACGAAAGTTCAAGTGGTAATATTGTACCTAGTTAACATAGAAAATTCCTGCGTTATATACAGCTCGTAATATTTTTTATTAGTTTTGACCCACTTCGAATTGTATTAACTTTATATCTCTCTTTTAAACAAATAAAATAATAAGGCCTTAATTACTCAATGTTTGTAAAGTCTGGCTCGGTCGCAAGTGAGACTGCTAAGCTAGGGTACTCGGTTCGTTTCTCAGTTTGGACAAAGTGTTGTTGGGTTTCCCTTCTGGAATTTTAGGCCGGAAAATGACAATAGAGTTGTCCTCTTACACGAAATGAAACTTAAACATAATGCTGTATATGTTTAAGCTTCGCACATCCATTCAAATCTATATTTTTCTATTTTAATGTAACAATAGTCAAAGTAATTTCTTTAGGAATGCAATTCAGACGAATAGTTCTAAGGTTTTCATCGGCGTCCAAGTTTAAATGTTTCGGTATTTAACTGTTACTGTTAAGTGTTAGAGCATCTCTTGAGTCTTTGAAGCTCAGTTTGAGTACAAATCTCCCTGTAAGTACAGAAGATTCCAAGATCTATTTAGATTTGATATGGCGGTTTCAAAGAATAAAATAGTGTTTTTTATACTGGGTAGATTTCACTGTGAGGGTTATAGGTAGCGAACATCCACCAACTGTGATGTCCACGGCTGTGGTTTGCTACCTTCGGGTTTTAACCCTCCCATTGGCTAGGATTGTGTCAGCCGTTTTCTCGTTGAACGTTGCTCCACTTCTGATGAACAACTTGTAAAGCTCAATGCTTGCCACACTCGTAAGTGATTGAAATTATTTGACGTTCTTCTTTTCGTGAGTGACTAACCTGGAGGAGGAGCTCGTGGCTAAGTAATAACTGCCGCACGGGGCGATCCATCAGGTTAAGCGACACTTGCCGGGGTTGGTCTGTGGATGGGTGACCATCTTTACATACCGAGACTCCTCCGTGCTTCGGATAGCACGTTAAGTCCCGGCTGTCATTCGTGGATCTTTGAAAGTCGTTACGGGTCGTCAGAGGCCCGAAAGTCTGACAACCAGTCTTACCAAGGGGTATCGTATTACCCAGTTACTGGGTTGTGGAGGTCAGATAGGCAGTCGCTCCATGTAAAATACTGGTATCCAGCTGCATCCGGTTGGACTGGAAGCCGACCCCAACATAGTTGGGAAAAGGCTAGGCAGATTGATAGTGACTAACCTGGTGTCAGAGTTTTAAAGCCGCCCATGGGCCTCTGACCTGACTTCACATGCCGTCGAGAAATATCTTTCAGGCATGCCGGTTTCCTCATTATGTTTTCCTTCACCGTTGTTGAAGCAAGTGACGAGTTGACGTTAATCGATTTAATTTCGTCGCTCGATCTTTATTGTTATTAGAACCATGCTTAACTAATAGTACCTGGATGACCGAGCTCTGCTCAGGATAAAATAGAGAATGCTCATGTAATAATATAGGAAAGTTCATACTAATTCCATGCAGCCATGATAGTAGGTACTTACTTAATACTCGTAATTCCATGCTGCCATGATAGCAGGTACTTGCTAATCCCGTGCTGCCATGTCATTATTCTAAGGTGTCATTATTTTTGTTCTAAACTTTGGGCGACCGAGCTCTGCTCGGGTGAAAAACGAATTTTCCCAGATATGAGACCTAGCTAGATCGATTTTTCGCCCCCGTAAACCCCTATATTGCAATGCTGTATTGAATCATTAGAGCCGTTTTCGAGAAGTACAAATATATATATGTATATAAATACATACATACAAATATTGCTCGCTTAATAGTATAGGATTTATTTTACAGATTATAACATAACATAACGCCTTGTTTCCCCGAAGGGTTAGGCAGAGGTGTAACTATAGTACACCTACGTTTTGCCAGTTATGTTTTTAAGTCCCATGTTATAGCGGGCGAGCCTATTGCCATCAACCGGGCACAAAAGGGATGATGCCTGGGTTAAAAAAAAAAATGTAATTAGTCCGTTAGTCAGATAATAAAAAAATATAAGAAGCGTATTTTTTGCTGTATCATATTAATAAAAAAATACTTAGATAAAAAGCATTTTAAGTTGGGGAGTGGGGGTCACTACGTCACTAGTACGTATAAAATCTACATACTCGTGACGTCATGGCACATTTTACCTCAATGTATCGCCGTAATCTTTAGATTACGTAAAAAAAGAAAAAATACGTGTCCAATATTTTTTTATAATCTCAAAGACGGACAATTTTTTTTTTTTTGTCATCATCCCTATTCCAGACTCCGGGCTGCTACTGAGAAATTCCTGTTGGAAAAACCCAATAATACTTTGACGTTGTCCTGGGTTACTGGTTAACCCAGGATAAAGACAAATAACTGTAATTATTTTAACTAACAGTCTTATCCAACAAGGAAAAATACGAATCCTTTAATATTCTTATGTTCAATAGGCGCAGTTATACGAATGACAAATTGAAAAATAAACTGGAACCAATTCACCGATTTGAGAACGAACAATGTTTCATCGCTCGCGTTCACCCTTCCCCCTATCCAAGACTATCTCATCCACGGAGGATTGAGGATTACGTTTGTTTGTTCAACAGTCGGTACAAAGCGAACAGTCTGTTGACATTTACCGTCACGGTAAATACTCGGTTTACCATTATTTACCGAGCGGACGTAATACCTACTACTGAGCAAATACGCACGACTGGAAAGAATGAAACTATAACCAACAGCTGCAGTTCCAATCGATAGCGTATAGAACATGTCTAACCTCCAATTAAAACTCGGAATTATCGCACGTTGAATCAGTTCAAGTTCCGGTTGTTAACGTGTGAATATATCGCTTTTACGTTACTATAGAATTACGTTCTGTTTCATGTTACAGACAGACTGGAATTGAAATAATGCCGGCTCTGTTCCTATTTTCGAGTAAAAATACTAAACATTCTGTACATTCTCTAGATATTGAAAACTTAGCTAGTTTACGGTTGGCACTATTTTAGGCGTCACGAACTTGTGTTTCGTTTAGCGCCCCCAATAATAAAATAGCTTATTGGCGTAGCCGTGGACTCGTAGCCTCGTGGCACACGTAGCGGCTGTCGTGTCGCGCAGCTACGGCGTAGCCCAACATGATAACTTTGCTCCTTTCTAAAAACAACTTGGCACGTGCTGTAGTTTTATTTTTTTGTCCCTATGTCCGAAGGTCAGGTCCCTTTTAGTCAAAACAATGTTGTAGCCAAAACATAAATACTGTGAAACAAAAGTTGCTTTGTGTGTGAGTTATAGATTTTTAGAAGATTTATGAACACATGATTATTTTTGTCCGATATTTAACGGATTGTATATAAATTTTCTGTTTGTTTTCACTGGGTCTATAGATTGATCTATAAAAGCTAGTGAAATCTACCCGTTAGTTCTATCTTAACGCTTTTAGTCTTTAGACAAGTTCAATGGAACTATCCCTTTTCCTAGCGCCCACAGTTGTTCCTGCGATTTCAGAAACTTAGATAGTTTTGTATTTGTTTGACGTTACGTACCGTGAGCAAATTGAAGGTCTGTTGATGTTATATATAGATAAGGGCGGCTAATGAACGTGCTACTCGCATGAACTCGTTTACTACAAATGTACAGATGTCGACACAACTGTGACTTAGCATGTGTCAATCAAAGAAAAAAAGAAATTCATACATATTTTCTTCTAATTAGGAAAAATATATTATGGTAATACCTACCAATAAAATTAAATATTTTATATTAGTTAGTTCAATAATTTATTTACGTTTAACATATGTTTTCGATGATCGAAAATACTTTTTTAATCATACGGTCATGGTTCGATTACTAAAAGGTAAATAATAAATAGGGCTCATTTGACTTTTTAGGTATTCTGTGAAATACTTTCCAAATTATAGTGATGAATATTACCAAATACTGACATATGAAGATGAATCATCCGTCTGAAATTATCTGCAGTTAATGCTAAAGTCCCAATATAATATTTTCAAGATCTTTACTGTAGTTGCAGCTCCCACGCATTTAAAAACCTCTTCAGATAACTACAGGTCTTGAAAATATTCAATAAGAATATTTCTTGCTCATGTTTATGCTTCCTTAGTTTACAATATGATTCGAACAAGAGGAAAATCTGCAAGGGAAGCCGGCGGGCGGAGCGCTAGTATAAATAATAAGAACAGGCACCCACGGCCCACGGTGGAGACGGAATGCCGGTAAAGTTATCCTCCCAACAGACACGATTTCTCTCATAATATTATTTGCTGCTGTGACTACGTGACTCGAATTTCACCAGTTACCTGCTTATGACGATATGGAATTTGTTCGCCACAAGAAACTTGCTTATTTACCTTAGAAATTGCAATGCAAGTCATGAAATATGAGATTATTGTACTCTGTAACATTGCTTTGTTTGATGCTTGTCGTGAGTGCTCTCTGATGCCGTCTGGTTTAGTTTTTTTTTATAGAATTATGAAAAAAAAAATTGTATTCACGTACGTCAATGAATCAACCATCTATCTAGTTTCATTCTATCGTATTCTCCCTTCTGTTGTCCCACGAGCAATATAATAAAAGTTCATAGTCAAAAGATTAGTCGCAGATGGCAGCAGGGATGACCACCTAGGGTGCGTCCGATGCTTTTAAGCATCTGACGTGACTAAGAAGTCTCTTTCAGTGCAGCCTAAAAATATATATATATATATACATATATATATATATATTTATATATATTGTTTTTTTTTGTAGTGTTGTAGATTTATGTCTACTAGACACATTTTATATTTTTTATATTGTTCTCCTTTGTCTCTAATTTTCATATGTGAATGTCATGCATACCTGTCATTTGCATGTTTACTGAAATGTTAAGTTTAGATGTTATTTAATTTGAATTGTAAGTGACTGTGCTGTTGGTGTGCTTATGATAAATAAATAAATAAATAAATAAATAAATACCTACTTATACTTATTTATTTTTGTGGAAAAGTTATTATAAAATATTATACCGCTATTATCTTCGTATGTCCGCGTAGATGTTGCCATATTTAATCCAGAACAGTGAATGTAACTGAAAACGCGCGTGGGCTCACTCCGAGGTACAGGAACTTTCAATACAAAATGCATGTGCAGTCTGTTGTTGGGACTTAGACAAAGCGCGAAACAAGATCTTTGAGCGCATGTTTGAATAACCCAAGTCAGACATTAGGCAAAGTTATAGTTTGCTGACTATTTAAAGAAATATTGGTTGCTTTTAAACGGCAATTATTGTTGGAAAGAGTGGGCTAAGTGTGAATATTTAATTTTATACCATTGACGGGGTTAATTTTCAAGTAAGAACGAAGTTACTTTCTGCCATGCTGACTTATAAAAATAAAGGTACAAGCAGGGTGAAGAATTGGGTCATGTATTTTTAGTAGTTGTTAGTAGAGCCCTACAATATGTTCCTCACATAATAATTCGTTCTGAATAACACCACCGCGCAGGGTGGAGTGTGAACCTATCTTTATACGCATTATATTGTAGCGATATAAAAATATTGTCATTCCCTGTCGAAGACCTTGGCGGTTGGAATTAAAAGAGCTTTTTCCTGTTGTAGAAATTTCGTCATGTAGTTATGAGGGTATTAAAGTTAATGGAGCCCTCGGCACCGACGTCTACCTCACCGAGTTTATGAGTTCATAGGCAGGGTATCTCTGTGGCAACGTTTTATTTGTAAGAAATAATTTCCATTTTGGAAGCCTCTCAGAAGATTATTTTTCAGAAAATGTAAGAGGTTTTTCTTGCCAGTGCTTTCGTTGATACGTACCTATAAGTTGGTAGGTACTGAGATTCTGTGTTAAATCGTCGCGTTTTTTATCTCGATCTAGTGCCAAAAGACATAAATTAGGACATAATTAGTCGAAACGTTTTATTCTTAGTCGGAGTAATACGAATAAGTGAAAACATTAGGTAAGAACTTTTTGCCAACAGAGCCCGTTTTTATGCAAGGTCGTTTTTTCGCAGTTGCAAAAACGGCATTTTTAATCTTAATCAAGCTTGCTTAATATAATTTATATCCCGATTAAAATAAATGCGGGTATTTTGAATGAAGATTTGTTACTAGTTACTGCTAAGGGTTTTTCAAACGGACTGGCAAATGAGTCGGCATTTGCGAGGCGACGATGGCAATGTCAGCCAGGCAGTAAATTTTCCAGATAAGCGCAGCTCTGACGGCTAGGCCAAGCTCGCTCGCTTATTTCATTAAGTTATTTGCTTTGACTTCAACTTGCCTGATGAAATACAAGTCGACAATTTACGGGAAGTATGTACTTCATGTACGATGTATTTATATCATTTTATCAAATTCGGCTTACAAATCCTTTCTGATTTAATAATGTTAGCTTGTAATGTAAAACACTTTGTTTTCTCTACTTAATATCTGACATTTCCCTATTTATTATCTCGATACAGAATTCAAAATGATACGTAGGTAATTGCCCTTAGCACGTTATTTAACTCTTGTAAAAGACCTCAAAACTCATAATAGGCGAGGGAAATCACAAAGTTGTAAATAGTGTGTTGCATTATTCAGCCTTTTTCCTCTCATTCGGATTGATTAATTTGTACTTCATCTAAGTTTCGCCGAGATTTCCGATTTGCTCCCCCGGTGGTGTAAATTGTGCTAGAAATCCGAAACGGCGTCGTTAGTTCTGCGGGGGGTTCCCCTGGGCCAGGTCGGGTAGGGGACGCGGTAACCTTCATAAATCTTTTCCTCGAGCTTCCCGCAACTAACAAGCCGGCAGCGCACTCCGGTCGGCGCGGATCGAACCCCACAGCCACTAAATAACCGTGAAAACTTTCATAATAACACCACTTTAAGTAGATTAAAATACCTAACTGATCGTATATTCATATTAATCATATAGTGCCTGAAAGAGGGTCGGCGTTATGTACGTGCTAGTAGTAATTTAATAATCTAAGGGACGTCTCACCGCGATTCGCTCCTTTATAAATCAGTTTTATCGGGTGCCTTCACTGTGGCTTAAAATTATTAGTTCTGCGGACTCGGGTGTGGCACTTTGACCATACACTAATAGTTATGCCACTATTCTCGGGAAAAATGGTTTAGATATAATTGCTTACTAAATGAAAACATACGAACCGTATAATTTTATTCCGATTTCCAAGAAGGAATCTGTTTTGACTAGGTAACAATGAGTTTGAGGTTTTCATCCATCAACTAAATTGTTGTAAACACAAAATTCAGCGATTCTGTTTTCAACTGATTTTGTTTTACTAATTAAAATAACTGTGCTCTTTGAACCCACCTTTTTTGTGGTAGGGCTTGAAAAAGTTTAGTTGGTGAATATCCCTATAGTAAATTTTAGTTGGAAAATAGCCTTATAAAAAAAAATATTGGCCGATCCAGATTTATATCGTCTGCGAATCAAGATGTATATCGTCGCTGGTAGAGCCGAAGAGCCACAGTTCCGCAGTTTCCCACTAGTTTTAGTCACCTTACGACACGTTCTGGTGCGGTGGGGATTAGTTCTTAATACCGCCGTCCTCGTGCCGTTAAGATGTAAGCCGTAAATACCCTTGTCATAGGGTTGAATCTCGAACAAACGCGAACAAATAAATCTGTGTAGAAAACCTGCTCGGTTGACGACTTGGTAAAATGGTCATTAATCTCTCGACTCTGAGATCGATTTGATTGTTCTGAAGCGGATTGTTTGTTTATAAGGATTTGGCTTGTTCCTTTGTAGGTATTGATTTAGTTTAGATGAATTTTTATTTATTGTTCTTTCAATCAAAAAGTTGGTAAACACATTTCTTCGCATTTTCACAACGCATCCGACGGGTTATAAAAAATTACTATAATTCTATTACATTGCGGCAAATTCTTCGACAGATATTAATGAAATATTGCTCCGAGGTAATCAATCACCATGGAGTTCCCAACAATATTTAGAAAAATAAAACTTCAAGTACCTAACTTTCCTCTTTGCGTTTATGAATAAACTTTATTTTATGAATTGGGAATAACTTGATACTTTTAGATCCTTTCTTAAAAGTTCGACGTAGTCAACTGTTCAATTCTCACTTGAACGCTTCGCTTGTGTTTATCGTTTTTTTATTAAATTATATTTTTTGATTGTTTCAGCATCGATGGCGGAGTGTTTGCGCGCTGGGCACCGGAGGCTTCGCCCTCTTGTACTGGCGCTTGCGACTCGCCGGGGCGCCCACCGCCTTTGCGGCAGCTGATAATCCCGCGTCCCGAGACCCCTCAATTCTTACGCGCCTCTATACTTTTGCTTATCTCCCCGTCTTCAACTTCTTCCTCCTTTTATACCCTTTTCATCTGAGCTTCGATTGGTCGATGGACTCGATACCGAGAATAACGACGCTGTTCGACGCCCGGAATATCACTACTGCGATATTCTACGCCGTCATTTCAAAAGTGACCTGGCGAACACTTACGAATGAATTCAAAAAGCATCAAGATAACCTATTTCGGGATGCAAAGTACTACAAAAAACAAAACTGTAAAATTAAGCACAAATGGAATTATAGTAGCAAGCAGTATAATAGAGGACAAGACTGTTATGAAAGAAAAAGCTATCATGCGCCGCACAAAGAGAATGTATCATCTAAAAAGCTATTGTGTCCGTGCACTGGCTGCAAACATTCACTCAGTGATGAGCACACGAGTGTGTGTCGCGCGAGCAACAACAATAACATAATGATGCACAACTCTAGTTGCATCTGTCCGATATCGTTAGCGAAGTCCAAGGCGAGCAGTACGCAGAGGAGCGTTTATCGCAGTCCCCAAGTTGCGTTGCTGATGTTCACGGCATTTATGGCACTGCCATTCGTGCCTGCGACTAATTTACTTTTCTACGTTGGCTTCGTAGTTGCGGAGCGAGTTTTGTACATACCGAGTGTGGGTTTCTGTTTGTTGCTGGGCCTGGGGGCTGGAGTGTTGACACGGAACTGGCATCGTGGCGAGACGCGGAGCAGGCTGTTCATGTTGGCCCTGCTTGTGACCTTGTCCGCTATGTGCGGTTACACGATGAAGAGGAACCTCGACTGGCGTGACGAAGAAAGCCTCTTTAGAAGCGCATTGCATATCAACCCACCAAAAGGTGAGTGAAAGCTCCTTACAGCTACTAACTACATATTTTATAAATGTTTTTCCCCCACTCTTTGAAAGGGGAGTGAAGTGTTCATACCACTTGAAACTGCGTTCGCATTGTATCGCAACAGTGCGTAGATCGCGACTTGTGACTAGTTGCTAAGGCTCGTTTACGAGCGTCATACTGACCTATTTCCTCTTCTTACGTCGCAGCGGGAGGATGTCAGCGGGTACATTCTGTGCTTTTTTCGTGTTTCGTATTAAAATTAGCGAAATGTATAGTTTATTCTACTTTAAGGCCTTAGCTTTATTTACACATGTAGATACGACCCTACACTGCGTCGTGGGGGATATTACACGAACAAAATGACTGATATAAGTTTTTACTTAAGCATTTAACACAGCATATTCTTAAACTTTAAGTTGAATTTACATGTAAAAGTCGGAATGATTGTACTTATTACATTTATTGCACAGTTGGTCACGTAATTTAAAGTCCAACAAAGTTTCAATTCCGAGCAGGCCAGTTGTGCTAACCGTTAGTCAACGTCGCGGCGAAATTTTGCGAGTTCACGGCATAATGTTAGCGCAGGGGAACCAACACTTCCATCGCGTACCTTTCTCAAAAGTTTGTTTGAGTTGCTCCCTCGTTACAGCTCAAAACTAAGACACAATTAATTTGTTTGAGGGACAGCTACAAACTACCTTTCCGCGTGTTAGTTCGTGTAAGTTAGAAAAGAGGTTGTCACGACGCGGCTGCTTGGATGTGAGTACCTGGCCACTCGGGAGCTGGTAATGTATTCACTACTTCCACTCACATTCAGACTCTTGACCTTTCTAGGACGCCATTAAACATGCATGTGCGTCCCGAGGGGCGCCGCCCGCGCGCCCCGGGTTACTGTTCATATCACAAACTTTTGCGCAAAGAGAAAAGTTTCATCTGATGGCTCTCATTTTCCTCCCTTCATACGGTGAATGTTCGACTCAATCTCGAATATTATATTAGTTGTGTTTTGTAAACCGAATGCTCATTAATATTTTATCAGCTTACTTCATTAGCTATATGGAAAGTGTCCGTAATTGGTAGGCTAATTATTTCATAATTACCATTGGGTTAAGGTAATTAAGACAAACATCGTCTATAAAAAGACCTGCGTTTTCATTGGTACCGTTGGAATTAATGTAATACATTAAGGCTTGTGCAGACCAGCGCGACATGAACTATACAATTTCTAAGAAAACTTCACAGTATAACAATAACCGGTGTCGCGTCGCGCGACAAGTCGCGCTGGTCTGCACAAGCCTTTCCTCCGAAGTATAATGATAACATTCTACGGAGTACGTATGAAATTAATTAATCGATATAACTAGTGTTTCGTCTTACAAAACAGCTCGTTGGGTAAAACTGTTATAAGATCTACCTCGTTGGATAGCGCAAAAATGGCCCACCCTTGGCCAGTCTTAAAAATTCACAACAAAATAGTTCAGCGTTAAGATAGGTGTAACTAATACAAAATATGGTGCAAAGTTAGTGAAAAAGGAAAACAACAAAAGTTGCCAATTGCGACATTATTTACCTGACAAATAAAAACAGACAGCCAATATAACGCAAATACATCCATATATTTGGAGAACTTCATAAATAATATTATCAACAGGTCTCCGAAGTAGCTTTGGTAAATATATACTATTGAAAGGAAAGAAAACTAACTTATTCAGAAACCACAAATAAGATAACGAAATATGCTCCCCTCGCCAGAAAAACAATATTTCACCTAAATTATGACACTTTATCGAAGGGTCTCCGTTGTAAAACTATCTAACTTGTTGAGGATGGGTCTGTAAGGAAAAAATAAGAGGGCCGAGTTGCTTTTTAAAAGTTTCTATCTAAGTTCTTGTATTTTTACGAGATCCGAAATCACTTGTAAAATATTGAGGACGCTCCGCAGCTGCGGCTTAACTTATATGTTCTCATGGGAATTAAATAGGTACCTACCAGAGACAGTTCCAAGAAAAAGTAGTGCTGACCCATGTAGAGATACTCGTAGGTATGAATTTATTTCGTGTTGACGTGACAATTTTATATTTACCCTAAATAATATTAAGTTACATAAAGATGTTCGATTTAGATTATTTTTACGATGATTCATGTATTTTATAGACATCGTAATGTTGTCTAGGTTAAAGGTTTACAGATTTTTCGCTTTCTTGCATTTCGTTGCTAGCTTGGGAACCTTTTGTGTAGCTATGGAGCTGTTACATTATTCTTTTGACTGGTCAGATGTTTCTAGTTTTTGAATAACGTTAACAATACACAACGTTGTCCCAAATATGTACCTAAGTCCAATTGTTTTTTCAATCACAAATATAACATTACGTATAAGAATAAACACATAAATATACAATTTGAAAAAACAAGCACAGGTGGTGCCAATATACCTACCTACAATAAAAAAACTTTTTACAAAAAAAAAATCATACGGCTTGGATTATTATTGGAAGCTTTTTTCACTTTTTTATTAAAAGCTTTTATTTAACCTGCAATGTATGTATGTATGTTTGTTCGCGTGGAATCTTGCTACTCAATTTTGAAGCAGATATCTTTAACCGATTGAGCTGAAATTTTATATACACGTTTAGTTTGGAAGACAATACACGATCAGCTGTGTGACGCTATTCTATATCCAATATGGCGGAACATCCAAGATGGCGGAAGAGTTATTTTTAATGCATTTCTACAATATGGATATCAAATGAAAGGGCTTGTTGAGAGTAATTAGAAAAATAATGTGAGGAAATGAAATGAAATTGTTTATTCTGTAAATAGGATATCAGAATCACTTTTATACGTCATATAAAAAATATAAAAAATAAGCTAGATGAGGTCGGTGTTTCCTATCTGACTACTTTGAGAAGAAAGGCCGAAACAAACTCAGAGGTCGCAGTCTCTTTTAAAGTCCAGACATAATCTTGGTCCAGTCATGTGAGGACCATGTAGATTAGTGTCTGAAATGGTCTTTTGAGGAAAGAACCACTCAGATTTGAGTGGACCTGTCCAGTCAGTGCAAGCATTTGTCAATAATCGTGGAGCTCAACTCAGAACTTAAGGAGCTCAACTCGACGAACAATACCAAAGACAGGATATTTGGGTAGGCCGCATCAACTACTCAAACTGCCAGACCATCATTAAAACTAACTGAGAATGAAAAAATAAATGAAAACGAAAAAAAGAAATTAAAAAAATATCGACTTAGTCCTCACATTCACAATATATATATATATAATATTCACAAAAAAGAAATACAGATGAACATAAAACCTCCTCCTTTTTTTGGAAATCGGTTAAAACCACATTTAAAAGATAGAAAATGACACTATGACACACTTAGCAAAGAAAATGAAAATAATCAAAACCAAAGTGCGGTGTGTCTCAAGGTTGCACTGAATGAGAGTCCAGCTCAGCATGTATTAGTCAAATATACTTGACGCTGATATTCAGCTGGATCACTGCAATGATACATATACGCACGTCGAGCAGACGAGATAATTTAACAAATAATTGGTGGAAGTAGTGTTTAAAATCAAACTATCTAGACTTTTTCCAACGGCTTTGGGGTCGGCTTCCAGTCTAACCGGTCCACTCGGTCCATGTAAAACACTGGTATTCAGCTACATCCTAGCTGAATACCAGTGTTTTACATGGACCGACTGTTCACCAACCCAGTTACTATTAACACGATGCCCCTTGGTAAGACTGGTTGTCTGACTTTTGGGCCTCAGACTACCCGTAACAATTGTCTATTTGATTTACGAATAACAGCCGCGACCAACGGCTTAACGTGCTTTCCGAGGCACGGATGGGTCTCGATAAGTAATGGATGGTCACCCATCCACCAACCGACTGCAGCAAGCGTAGCTTACTCTTTGATCGACCCGTGCGGTATCGTAAATATAAATGCGGAATAGAGTTTGTTTGTTTGTATATTACGCTTTCACGCTAAAACGGGTGAACGGATTTGGATGAAATTTGGCATATGGTTAGACCATGACCTGGAGGAGGACGTAGTCTACTTTTTATCCTGGATCATGGGCAATAAGTTATTAATAAAACTTAATTTATGTTTGTAGGTACGAAATTGAAAGCAATTCTAGTCAAACGAAACCAATTTGAGTCAATTGCAAATCGAAAATGTGTTGCGTAATTAGATAGCTATAGGTTGTTGTAGGTATACAAATGAATCTAACTAAGATGTCTATGAAAAATAATAAGTTTCGTATATCTAATTACTACGTCGTCGGAAAAAAGGTAGATAACTTTACTAGTAAGAACATCCTAATGAGTTCGTTAGGTTCGTTACCTAACGAACTCATTATGATGTTCTTACTAGTAAAGTTAGGATCACACTTACCTCCATTTACGGGGCACCGGCGTGGGCGCGTTCATTGAGGCTGCGACCGGCCCAGCGGTTGAACGCGTCCCAAAGGGTCAAGGCCATTAGGCTGGTCCGAGGATACCGCACGGTCTCCTCTGAGGCGGCGAGCCTTCTTGCCGGACTACCGCCATGAGATCTGGAGGCAAAAGTCCTCGTGCACATCTGGGAGTGTCGCGAGGAGGCGAAACGCCGGGGCGTAACTCCGCTGCCGCGAGAAATCACGGCACAGCGGACAGAGCTCCGGCGGGATCTCATGGCGGCATGGAGAGTGCGATTGTCGCAACCCAGCGCTGGGCACGCCACAATTGTGGCGATAAGTCCCCTCTTAGAGGAGTGGCTAGAGAGGCGCCATGGCGTCCTCACCTTCCACCTGACGTAGGTCCTCACCGGACACGGCTGTTTCGGGGGGTTCCTGTTCCGTATAAGGCGGGAGGAAACGCCCGGGTGTCACCACTGTGTGGATCGCCCGGAGGACACGGTGGAGCATACGGTGGAGGTCTGCCCTGCTTGGGCGGAGTACCGCCGTGTCCTCAAGGAGGCGATGGGCGGCGGCGATCTCTCGCGTCCGGCCCTGGTTCAGGCCATGGTTCGGAGCGAGAGTGCCTAGGAGGCCGTCACCTCCTTCTGCGAAGCAGTTATGCTCGCGAAGGAGGAGGCGGAGCGCGCGAGGGAGATGCAAGCTGCACGCCCTCGCGCCCCTAGTCGCCGCAAGAGACGCCCCGGGCGTCGGGAGTCACGAGCTGACTTCCGGCCACCGTAGGCGTGGGCTTGCGGACGGTGAGCAATGGGTAGCTCGCCGTCCAATAAGGACCAGGCCCGGATCGACGGCGCGTTGTGTTCCACGCGCGCCTATATGAGATGTCAGCACCAACTGACGGGGTCCGTAAGGACCAATGCCTGCTGGGGTTGCGGGTTTGTCCGAAAGGGATATCGCGGCCTCGGCACACGGGCAACGGAAGGAACACGGGTGGGTTTTAGTCAGTAAAAGTCTGACACGCCCTCTCGCTCCGCCTAGAGCGGGAGAAGTCATTTGATGATTTCCGACCCTCAAAAAAAAAAAACGATCACACTTACCTAAGCTTTTGCCTACCAATATTAGATTTCACGCCCATTATATTTTCATAATAGCTTTTGCCCGGGGTACCGCGGTCTGTAGTACTTTTAAAGTCGCCAAGATACACGGGAAATTTAGTGAAACCCACTTGCGTTGGAACGGATATGTGATGAGGCGAAATGATGACCATATGACTAAAAGAGTCATGAATATAGAAGACGGAAAGAGAGGCCGTGGACGACCACTAATGTCTTGGCTACGAACAATAAAAAACGATATGATGTTGAGCAACACAACAAAAGAGACAACCCACAACCGTACGGTGTGGCGCAGAAGTGCTCGGAGGGCTGACCCCTAATAAATTGGAACCAGGAGAAAAAAGCAGAAGAAGAAGATCTTTTGCCGGTGGCATCACCAGCGTGGATGTGGCAACGTTTTGAGGCGCTCATAACTAAATAATAACAGCAGCACGGGTTGATCGGATGTTAAGCTACGCTTGCCGCAGTCAGTCCGTCGGTGGGTGACCATCCATTACATAATCTGCGTTCGAAAGTTATTTGCCAAACCTGTAAACAAACACGAGTTTTCCAATTAGACAAACATCAATTTTATGCACGTGTAAATAAAGTTGATTTTACACCGACTATTACTGTTGAAAAATTCATTAAAAATATGAAGTTGTAGCGCAAACTGAACCTTTTGTGTAGGCATTACAGTTGTTTTTCCTAAAACTCGCGTTTGTTTATTTGTTTGGCAAATGAATTGCGAACGCAGATTATCGAGACCCATGCGTGCCTCGAAAAGCACGTTAAGCCGTTGGCTGTCATTCCTAGATCTTTGGCAGTCGTTACGGGCAGTCAGAAGCCCAAAAGTCTGACAACTAGTCTTACCAAGGGGTATCGTGCTACTCAGTAACTGGGTTGTGGTGGTCAGATAGGCAGTTGCTCCATGTAAAATAATGGTATTCAGCTGCTCCGGTGAGACTGGAAGCCGAACCCAACATATTCGGTAAAAGGCTAGGCAGCTTGATTGAGCTTTCAGATTAAACAGATTCAGTGTTTTTATAATGTTTAATACTGTCTTACAAGACCTTTAACCACAGTATAAATATGTTCATGTCGCGGATAGAATTTCGGAAACTATTTTCATAACAGAAATCGTTGTCGAATAGATAAATCTTAAACATAAGACTCATGTAAATCGCGTGAGTTAGGTACTCTACGATATTGGAATTAAAATACACTTTTATGAGTGGGGATTGCATACTTGCAGCTTTTATTTAACCACAGGTTTTTCTTTTTAATTATTTATTTATTCATTTATATATGCTTTATTGTACACCAGATTATGTATTACATAAAAATAACTTATACACTACAAAACATACATGGCGACCTTATCGGTTACTGCGATCCCTTCCTTCTTCTTTTAATCTTTCTCCAATAAAACCAAAATGAAAAGTCAGCAGACACAAAAACAAAAAAAACAACCGACTTACAAAAAACATACTACAAAATGAAATATTACTTAAATTTCTGAAGTCGTTGTCTTTGGCTTCGTATTTTTGCCATTGACTTCCAAAATAAAAGTTATTTTTTACGTTGTACTGTTTTTTTGGAAGTCGGTTGTTTTCTTTGTAACAAAAAACAGCGAGAAACTCCTCCTTCTTTTGAAGGCTGTTAAAACAGCAAATAAGCAAATAAAGCTCTGCCATATTTTAAATACTTTCAATTTTAAATCCTCTTTTATCAACACACAAACGTTAAATAAAATACTAAAATATTTTTAAAATTCCAATAAATACACAGCATACGTTGCTCATTTCAAATTCCACCAATGCAAAATACAATACGTGTATAAATAATGACATAGTTCCATTGTTAAACAGCGCTAGCCGCGACTGTAAGTACAATGCATTGCCCACTAGCACATAATACTGTATTTATGTATTTCGTCTTACAATTGTGTCTTTAATTTTACTTCCCTGTCGTGGACGGCCTTGATAATATATTTACGTTATTAGGTTAGATATTATAAAAGCACACATCGTCTTCTTAATTTCCAGGATATGACGGGTTTTTCCTTCGGGGATATTACTTTTTTTTATCCACTACGGTGAAGCTCTTGGCCTGCATGCACCTGATGGTAAGTGATGATCAGGCCGAAGGTGGAAGCGAGCTTCACCCCGTACTCTCAAACCACAGGAATTGGCTATCTTACCTCTAACTGCCGAAACACAACAATGTTGTTAACATTGTTATTATGGCGACAGACTTAGATAAGGTGGTGGTAGCTAGCCAGGCGGATTTAGAAAAAGCCCTACCAGTAACTAAACCGAGCAGAAAATTTTACTCACACTGGGAATTGAACCCGGGACCTCTGGGTCTGAGATAGTAGGTCTAAACACTAGGCCACAAAGGCAATTATTTAAAAAAAACCGGCCAAGTGCGTGTCGGACCACGCACAATGAAGGGTTCCGTAGTTGGGATGAATTTATCCCAAGAACAAACTTAACATTGTAGTTGAAAAACATGTTCTCCCATACGGAATGTATGGGAGATCATGTTTTACAAACCGCAAATTTAAGTTGGTTGATTATTACTCGTTAACCTGTACAGATAGTTTTCCTTTTAATTTCGTTATATATACTACTGCTGTGAATTTTTTCGAAATCTAAGTACAACAGGGCAGGGTAGGGGGGACACACTTGTCTACACTTGTTAATCAAGCATGTTATTAAAATCAAGTCGAAAAACCCATGTGTAGCAGAAGACGGGTTCGGGGTAATATTTAACACTGACATTGATAATATTTAGTGTTAGTGCTAGTGGAAAAAACTAAAAATTAAAAAAAGTTTGTTAGATCTAATAGAATAAACAAAAATATTGACACTAACATTGATAATATTTAATGTTAGTGCTAGTGGAATAAACAAAACAATTAAAATAATTGTTTAAAAGTTATTGTTAGAGCGAATGGAATAAAAAAAAATTTGTAAAAAATGAAGGCTTGTAAAAAGCAAGAATAATAACTTAGTAATTTATTTATTTATTTATTTATTAACTATGGATGACTTACAGCTAAAAAAATCAGAATACAAAATAGTATGTGAGACTGACAGCCAATTAAAAGTCTTCACTTCTAAAAAACAGATTGGCAAGAAAGAGTGTGAACAGCACAACACAGCTACCAAAAAATAAGAGAAAAATAAACAGTACAACATTCAAGCTTACCAATTCACATTAAATATTCAATACAAGAATAAAGACCTGAAAAAAAAAGCCAAGGCTCAGGCACTTTCTGACCGAGACCACACCTGTTATGAAAGGATCAAAATCATGCTGTTTGCACATACTATTAAAGTTGCTACTTGCACGCACTATAAATGAATTTTGCCTATAATTCGTAGAGGTAAATGGAACACGCAACGGTGCGTTCCAACGCTTCGACCTTCCGGGAACGTTAAAATAAAATTTGGATAGAATATCAGAGTTATTAATTGAATTATTGAAAAATTTAAATAATGAAATACAGTCAGAGATTGATCGCCGATTAATTAGGGGTAATATATGATACTTCTTACAGAGGTTGAGGTAATCTTCAGACCGGTAGGGCACTTTCTGATGATAACACAAATACTTAATGAACCTTTTCTGGATGTTCTCTATACGATTAATGTACTTGTGATAACATGGATTCCAGATTTCAGACGCGTACTCCAAGTGGCTTCTAACAAAGGTACAGTATAGAATTTTTAATGTTTTGGCTTGAGTGAAACATCTGGACAGCCGCATTATGAAACCTAGTGCCCTAGATGCTTTAGCGACTATGGCATCGACACGTAATTCAAACGTAAGCTTAGAATCGTAATAAACTCCTAGATCTCGGATGCAATTCGTTCTAGGTAGTACTTGATCACCCAAGATATACGATGAAGGCATAATCGTACGCTTTCGAGAATACGTTAGAACCGAACATTTAGCAGGGTTAAGATCAAGCTTACTCCCACGACAATAAGCCTCCAGACGACGTAAATCATCCTGAAGTGCAATCACGTCCACATGTGATGATATTGTGGTATAGATTTTCATATCATCAGCAAAACATAGCAGTTTGGATGAAATCAAGCAAGAGTTGATGTCGTTTATATAGATAATGAAAAGTAATGGGCCGAGCAATGAACCCTGGGGGACTCCACTGGGGACAGGCACCCAACCAGACATATAATTACTTAATACTACTGCTTGGGACCTGTTCTCCAGATAAGAAGAAAACCATCTGAGTAAATCACCTCGTATAGGAATACTAATATAATATAATATAATATAATACCATATAGCTTTGATATTAAGATCTCATGGTCAATCCGATCAAAGGCTTTACTGTAATCAGTATAAACGACATCAACCTGCTTACCGTTATCCATGGCGTCAGTAATAAAATCATTGAGCAGAATTAAATTGGTGACGGTAGACCTTCCTTTCAAAAAACCATGTTGAAATGAACTAAATGAATTTTTAAGAGCACTATACACCTGGTTATAGATGATCCTTTCAAAGATTTTTGCCACAATACAGAGCTTGGATATCGGCCTGTAGTTAACAATTTCGGTTTTTACTCCTTTTTTATGAATAGGCGTTATGAAAGCCGATTTCCAAAGTTCAGGTACAACACAAGTATCCAAGGATTTCCTGAAGAGGATCGAGATAAGTTGGGCAATTGAAGTCGAACATCGTACAAGAAATTTCGATGATATATTATCTGGGCCAGCCGCTTTAGAAGTATCCAACTTGCGAAGCAAGTTAGAAACAACATCAACGCTCACTACAATGCTACATATATCAGATAGGCTGGAAGATTCAGTAAAAAGAGGGGGTGAAGAAATTCCATGACTAGGGTTAGTATCCAGAAATGTAGAGTGAAAGTACGTAGAAAACGCTTCGCATATTGTTTCTCCGGTACGCAACGGTGCGCTGTTAAACTTTAAAGTGCTGGGAACCGCATTTGAGTTGCGTCGTTTTTTAACGAAGGTCCAAAAATATTTACGATTTTCTTTAATAGATCTAATGATTGACTTTTCTATAGAAATTCACTACAAAAAGCTTTAATTACAAAAAAGAAAAAAATAATATGCGGCTGCCCTGCCACAAAACGAATATAAAGTAAAAAAAAACCGACCAAGTGCGTGTCGGACCACGCAAAATTTTCCGTAGTTGGGATGAATTTACCCCAAGAACAAACCTAACTTATTATTTGAGAAGCATGTTCTCCCATACATCGATATACGTCACGCTCAATTCTCCAACTACAATTAATGTATGTTTGTAATCGCAAAAATATCTTTTTCCTTTAATTGTGCTGTGAGATCTTGCTTCCTGCCAAATTTCATGATTCTAGGTCAACAGGAGTACCCTGTAGATTTTGATTTATTGGCGAATATCAAAATATGTCACAAAAATGGCCGTATTTTTTTATTACGTTGACTTAGCTTGATTTTTTAGAGCTTGGAGCTCTAACATATATCTACGTATTTGATATTAATTTCAACTTGATATATTGACCTCCACGCGTTCCTGAGAAAATGGACAGACTGACAGACGGACAACGAAGTGATCCTATAAGTTCCATTTTTTCCTTTTGAGGTATAAAACCCTAACAAGTTGTATTAGTAATTAATCTGTGTAACAAAACGAAAGGTCAGTGATTTACTAGCTGATAAATAAAATTATCATTGCTAGCAAAAATATAGCATATGTCACTCGGGATATTATAAGGATTCTAACGATACCCCAGATCTAGAACGAGAACCCTAACCTGCTCAATTCCCCAGGCAAGAGTGTTAGGATGCATTTTATTCTTAATCTACATCAACGACCTACCAAAATCCCTTAGCAAAAACCAAGTTCTACTCGTACTATTTGCGGACGACATATCATTACTTATAAAATGCGAAAATACTCATAACCCCCAACAAATTATAGACGAAAACTTACAAATAGTAACACATTGGCTTCAAAACCACAACCTAGAAATTAACTTTAATAAAACAAAAATAATGCAATTTAGGTCATATAAAAAATTTCCTCCAGATTAATATCAAATTTCAAAATACATCAATAGAAACAGTAGATAAATTTAAATTACTAGGCATTAATATCGACACACATCTAAATCAGAAAAATCACATAGAGGAACTAACAGTTAAATTATCAAAATTCACCTACGCGCTATTCCAATTAAAACACAGCACTAACATAAAAACTGCACTATCAGCATACTACGCATACGCCGATTCATGGTTAAGCTATGGTATTTTGTTGTGGGGAAACAGTGTCAACATACATAAGCTATTCATTTTACAAAAGAAATGTGTTAGAATCCTAGCTGAAATAAATAATAGACAAAGCTGTAAACCCTATTTTCTAAAATATAAATTACTCACGCTTCCTTGTATATATACGTATTTACACGATATATGTACTCGTATCTACGTATTCAAAACATGCACACATTCACTAAAGTACAGGACATACACACTTACAACACCCGGCACAAACTTAACCTATACCAACCACCGTCACGACGAAAAATGCTGCACCAAAGCCCACAATACATGGCAATAAGAATATACAATAAGCTGCCTCAAGAGATTAAAAATGAAACCAGGCTAGCTCCATTTAACAATAAATTAAAAACATATCTTTAAAAAAATTGTTACTATTCAATTGAAGAATTTTTAAACCATAAATAAACCAATAACTATCACACATATATTCTCGTACACAGACATTACACACACCTACGCAACTACCTAGATGACTTCCTATTCTAAATAAATTAATAAGGCGATCGAATTATTGAAACATGTATTTATATTATAATTTAACTATAAAAAAAATTATAAATTATTATTTTAATGAGTAATACTAAATTATTTAAATTATTAATGTAAAATCGTGTCAATAGCATACGTATTTTAATTTTTAATGTTAAATAACCCTCAAATTTGCGTATGCCTGTAAAAGGCCGCTAAGTCGTAAGTACCTACATTATAATAACACCAAAATGTACACTTAGTTTGCAAATAAATTTTTGACTTTGACTTTGAGTCTGTCAAGTTTTGGTAATAGCACAAAAACAATCTGTGTAACACTATCTTATTTTTGATCATAGATCTAAGATCAAAGATATAATGAAATTATAAAATAGATAAATTATGGGTAATTTGCTTTGTAGATATATGATAGAGGTATATGATATAATATGTCTACATATTTTACAATTTCATTATAACTTTCATCATAGACCTATGATCATAGATATGATAGTGAAATACTCCCCTAAGTGAAGTCAGGGAAATTAATTGTTTATCAAAATCAAATTGAATAGGTATAGATAGTGCCATCCACGAAAACGCGCCTCACTCTGCTCCGCTCCTTACTAAAGTACAGCTTACAGTGCAGTAATCGTGGAGTGGGACGCGTCTTCGTGGATCTCACTATCTTTACCAACTCAAATTGTTCTTACATTCAAATCACAACTGTCATTCTTCGTCAGTTGTACGAAATGGCTATAACATAGCAAATTGACGTAGTATGTCAATTTGATACGTACGTCCGTATCAGCGTGGGTATCGAATCAGCGGTTAGCAGTGCTGTCAAACACACTAGCCACTCTGCCAACCGATCATTCAGGTTGACGTTTCCTAGAACCCAATACAAGTTAATAGTTAAGGTCGTTTTAAGTGCCAATGACCTAACCTATGTTAAGGAACTTAGTAACCTTACCGTACTAAGGTCATGAGTGTGTTGGGGTTAAAACATAAAACTGAAGGCGTGTTGGAATGTGGTTTAAATTTTATTTTTATTTAGGTAACAACTTCGACATCTAGGTTAAGCTATAGGTAGGTATTAAAGAAAAGCTCTCACGTCAATAAAGACTTGCCGTATATTTAGTTTTATTTAAATAAGTAAATGTTTGTTCTATTGTTTATAAGTGGTCTGCCCTGATAAGTTTACCACTTGTTAGGCTAATTTTTCAATCAAAATCTGTAGCCTGATTTGTGTCAAAACCAGCGCTTATAGATCTGCGTCGTGCATGTTACTGCTACGTAGCAAAAACTCCTCTTAAGCACACACATACATTTCAACACAACATGCACCTTGTTTACAATAAACGCGGTTTACAGTAAATTTATTATATCAGTAGGTACAGTCAGTACAATGTCCACAAATGTCAGCAGCGCGGCTTTGTTTATGATGCGCTCGGCACGCAAATTCGAAAGCTCTGCCACAGTCACTGAAGCACGTCTGTTTCAGCCGAGGCTGGGATACCTCGTGGGACATTCACGGCTAACTTTGAGCTCGCTACAAGGATGCCTCGTTTGGTTCAGGTAGAAAATTAATAGAAGAATTTTGTAAGATGAAAGGGGATGCTTTGATCTTTATCTACGTTTCTAAAACTTACGGTAACCATACTGTTAAAAACAGTATCATACTGTTTTTCACTCTAAAATACTGTTTACTGTTCAACAAAAATAGAGTATATGAATATACTGTATTCACTGATACACAGAGGTATACCTAAATAGATTAATCTACTACGTAGAACATCATGCATGCACCTGTGCATGGGCGCGGTTGTTCAGCTAGCCTTCATTTCAGAATAAAACTGTTAATGTCTCGAATTTTCGGACATAGAACCGAAATAGTTATTTTTATAAAAATACTTTTAAAATACTAGTATTATAGTTAGTTCTGCCACCACAGTATTCACGGAATAAGTGCTTTCAGTGCATGATACATGCTAAATTATGGGACGATAGAAAATTGAGCCTTGTCTATTTGGTGAGGCTTACGATGCCTTCAAAATTGGTACTAAATTGATGAGTTGCGCGAGTAGCATGTATGTATTTACGAGTAAAACATAAAAAAAAAAGAATATTGTTTGATTTTCCGAGATACTCTTTATTTTGCGACTTTGTCCTTAATATACTTTATTTCTTGTACAAAAAGTTACCCTACTCGTATCCTAGGGCAACTATTATATTTTATGTTCCCCACAGAATGTAACGCTTTCAAGGACTCTGAATGAGACACAATAGAAGTTTTATTGTAATGACGTCTATGGACGTTTAATGTACTTGAAAGCGTTAAATAGGTATCCTATATGTTAATTCAAGGAGTGGTCTATAAGTGAGCCAATTTTCATTCAAATCCGTTCAGTCATTTATGCACAATTCGGTAACAAACATATTTACCAGCCTTCTCATTTCACACTTGTTAGGGGAATAGATTTTTTTGTATTGTCAATTAAAGTTTAGACTATGTAATGTAAACTTGAATATAGCAGGAACTTATTCACTGAATTATTATTGAAAGAAATAACATAAATAAACAAATTTTAATGTTTACATTATTTCATACAGGTCAAATGTATTTGAATTAATAATCGTAATTCATAGGCCTTGTTGATTCACTAACTTGAATTAAATTGATGAAATCACAGAAATGTACAAACAACCTAATGTAAATAAGAGAAAAAGACTAAAGTAATGACGTAGAAAGTTAAAGAACATTTAGTTAACATTTATTCACACACAAAGTTCGAGTCAAGGTTTAGTATGTAGGTATCGTGTCTACAAATGGTGAATCAATTATTCAGTAATTGGTTTAAAGAATACATATTTAACTGTCTATACCTACATATACAACGGTTCGATTACTGACTAATTGAAAGACAACAAAGTTTAACTGCTAAACATTGAAGTATGTTTGGAAATGATGGTCCTCAGTTTTGTTTATGTGAACTAAGAAAGGAATTTTAGAAACTTTAACAATCTCTAAATATAATATAAATGGGCCCTGTATTTATTACCACATAAATAAGTAGAGGAGCTCGTGGCTAACTAACAACAGCCGCACTGGTCGATCCATCAGGTTAAGCTACGCTTGCCGGGGTTGGTCAGTGGATGGGTGACCATCTTTACATACCAAGAATCCTCCGTGCCTCGGAAAGCACGTTAAGCCGTTGGTCCCGGCTGTCATTCGTGGATCTTTGACAGTCGTTACGAGTCGTCAGAAGCCCGAAAGTCTGACACCAGTCTTACCAAGGGGTATCGTATTACCCAGTTACTGGGTTGTGGAGGTCAGATAGGCAGTCGCTCCATGTAAAATACTGGTATTCAGCTGCATCTGGTTAGACTGGAAGCCGACCCCAACATAGTTGGGAAAAGGCTAGGCAGATTGATAAATAAGTAGTTCATTGAGAGATTCTTATCTTTTGTTTAATAAGCCAAGTTCTTCCTGAATAACATAATTATTTCGAATTTGTTTTTATTAATACCGGCTACATGCTACAAACGCTAATGTAGTTCATACTTCCGTACGTTCATTACTTTATGTATGTTCGCAAATCTGGCACATAGTTCTTTGGTCCGTTTATATCTGTCAGTGGCTGAGAAAGACCACCTTGTGGTGCGTCAGTAGAAGTCCGACATAACCCTCCGTCTTTCCCGAACAGACGGGTACTCACACAAAGAAAAACAGGTCTTATGTTGATGATGATTCAAAGTGTCTTCTCGGGTTCTGTACCTCAAAAGAAAAAACGGATCCATTATAGATTCACTTCATTGTCCGTCTATCCGTCTGTCTGTCAGTCCATCAAGACCCTTTTTCTCAGGAACCCGTGCAGGTATCAAGTTGAAATTAATATCAAATATGTAGGTCTACGGTCTCGTGGAGCTCTAAGAAATCAAGCTTCTAAGTCAACGTAATAAAAAAAAAACATTTATGCGACATATTTTAATAGGTACTCGCAAATAAATAAAAAACCTATAGGATAGGTACTTCCCGTTGACCTAGAATCATGAAATTTGGCAAGAAGCAAAACGTTCTCACAGCAAAAGTCAAGGAAAATTTCCTAAAATCGTTAATTTGTAGTTTTATCAGCAAACATTTTTTTTTTTTGCGATGGCAAATTTACCTTTGCAGTTGGAGAATAGACTGTGACGTTTATCGATTTTAGTAGTACATGTTTCTCAACTACACTGTTAAGTTTATTTTTGGGATATATTATTCCAAACTACGGAACCCTTCATTGTGCGTGGTCCGACACGCACTTGGTCGGTTTTTATTTAAAAGTAAAACTCTGGCAACACTGAGGATCCCGCGCGGAGCTGCTTAGGCTGTTGTTAGAACGAAAGAAGTAGAAGGCATTTGAATTCCTCCATATGCAAACCTACAACTTAATTGACACAATCTGCGCGAGAAAATTTCGCCCCACATCCCGCGCGTGGTTCACCTTAGTTAGGCCAGAGCTTATAGATGGTGATATTAAACGCATCACAAGGTATTGGAAAGGTTTTAACATAAAATATGCTGAAACGTGCTTCAATTTGATCACACATGAACTGATCCAGGTCTTGAACTAAATTTTAGCTAAGATTTTTTACCAAAAATGACTCGCATTCTTTTCAGTCATAAAATAGAGAAACTTTGTGCTTTCAACAACAGCTATATAAAGTAGGTATCTCTTGTTTTCGGTAGGTGCTCAACAGAAAATGCTCTACTTACCTACTCAAGTACTAATTTCGTCTTCGCTTTCAAAGCTAGGTCCTCTTTAAACAACCCGTTTACCTAATTAAAGTTCAGGTAGAACGTTAGAGTATAATTTAAAATAATAACAAAAGTTTACTCTGTTATATTCAGGCGATAGTTGAATCTCCTCCAATTTGAAGTGGCCTCTATTCCTCCTTTTATCTTTTAGTAACATGACCTTACAGGCTAACTGGATCCAATTTGTCGCTGGCGGGTATTCGAAACTGGCCAATCACAAGGCGCCTCCTATTACACGAATTTACCGGGACAGAGGACGGTGAGACGATGTAATCGGTCTAAAGCTGGCTTTATCCAATACACCTTTTGCCGTGATAACTAATCTATTGAACTGTTCGTACAGTGGATTAACACTGTGACCATCACGCAGAATATTCAATTAACTTGATCTGATGCTTGTTTGTGTTTAGCTACGTTGTTATAATGTCAGTGCGCGGAGCTAGGGAGATGATGCAATTATTGTGATTGCGTTGTTGTTAGTAATAAAGTTATTATTATAACATGGGTTTTAGGGAGCTCAATGTTGGGGTTTTAGAATTTGCAGCCTGGGGAGTGATAGCCTAGTGGTGTGACCGTCAGACTGCCAAGTCATAGGTCTCGCATTCGACCTATGAATTTTCGGATTCATGTGCGTATTGTATAATTATCAATTGCTTAAAAAACGGTGTAGGAAAACATCGTAAGGGAACCGGCATGCCTGAAAGATATTGCTTGACGGCATGTGAAGCCAATTCAGAGACCCATGGATGGCTTTAAAGCTCTGACACCTGGTTAGTCACTAAGCACATGAAAAGAAGGAGAATTAGCATGACTAGACAAACATGAATCGCGGTTTGTCCTCACATTATTGTTATGATCGTCTTTTTAATCGGGTTGATAGCACGGTAGTGTATTTGTTGGCCTAGCACTTCGCCACTTCTACGGCGTCGTTGGTGGCAGAGTAAAGGTTTTTGTGGCTGAATTTTTTGGGGCATATAAGGCAGGATTTATACAGACTTACATAAACACAAGTTTTCACCATATTTAATACACATACTCGTACTTTAATAGGCACATCATATATGCATTAACTAGTAAGTAGTTATCTTTGCGTAACAGAGTTCATCGAACACACTCTTACCCTTAGTTGTAACGTTGCATAGTGTGTTTGTACAACTGAAACCATTTTTTTTTTTGTTATTTTGTTTGCATGATAGTTTCTATCATAGCTCCACATCTACATTGATACGACGAGCAGTATGTAGTGTACAACTCTTTCTGTGTCCACGTTTCAACATCTGAATTAGGAAACCTACATAGTAACACAAGTACTTATTTAACTTCTCCTCGGTTGTATCACAAGAAAACATTACTAAAACATTTTGCTCCCATCTCAAAACACGTGAGGTACAGTCACGGCCGATTATTCAAACATAATACGCCTTCCTGCTTCCAAAGGCTTTGTCACATCTTATTTATTATTTTTACTCTACTATGTTACGAATAAAACTCCTAATGAGGCAGCTTTTTTTGTGAAACACGTTTATTGTTGTGTATCTTTTTTTTAATAAGTAGGTACAAATAAGCTGAGCAACATTTTCTTCAATAATGAAGATATAAACTTATAAATATCAGGATGAATAAAATAAAATCTCGGAACACGGAGAATAATGTTAACAAGCTCGTTAGATTACAAATAAAGTTTTCTTAAGTATAGGTATTGGGGATTTATTTTTGTTATAATAGGTACGTAGGTACTCTTGAGGTCATAACCTCGAGGTCAACATATCAATAAAAGTCATATTCACTGTGAATAAAGGGAAATTTTAAGCAATCAACTGTGTTGCTCATAATTATTTTCGTTCAAAGTTTTTTCACCCCTACGATTCTGCTCGCAAACAGTTGAATTTTTAATCCCTTAATTGTTTTTGCACTAATTAGAAAGCTGCAAACAAATTTAAATGCGACTGTCCTCCTAGTTCATATGGATGTAATCGGTGAAATGCAACCGAACTCAAAGGTTGTTTCACAATCATTGTGGATGTCATGCGGGTTTAGAATTTATCTGACTACGTCCTTTTTTAGACAATCTCTACCTACTGGTTGTTTGGTCTATGGTTTACACACGTATTCTGTGAAAATATTTAGTATATTTAGTTGTGTTTAGAATACTGTAAAAAAATATAGTCCTGTAACAGACAGGCGGATGGACAGACAGACGGCAGAGATTTAAACACATGATCAAGTTGACTGTTTTGGCATCCTTTGGGAAAGGAACCGTTTAAAAAAAATTGGGAAATCCAAAAGTGCCTACCTCATAACGCTCATTGAAAAAAAGGAAAAATTATTTAATATAAAAGGTTTTAATTTATATCAATTAAACGACATTGAATTGAACAGCTTTTTTCCATACGAAATAAATCAGGGAAGCAAGTCTAAAGAGAATAAAAAAATGATCCCTATATGTCGAGTATTTCGGACGTTATCGTTACCACAGACCGGATCCATACGTGCACACACGACGCGACACACGGACGTCCATAGATTTTTCTTCAATCAGTTTTTTCTTTATATAATACGCAATAAATCTTAATTTGTCATTATAATTCTGTTAAAAGGATAGTTTTTCTACATATCAGTGTACTCATATTAAAGTGTAAGAGCGATATGCATGCATAAGAGGCAATCAAAGTTCAAGACAGCACTTGTTTTTGACAAGTTGAGTGTAACACACTACCTCAAACGCTTCGCATTATGAGGCGTGCAATATGCTTAAAATTCTACGTGTATAATTACAATCGAAGCAATTCAAATAGACTACCTTTAAGCCAGACTCATAACAATTACTTAGTTATGATAAAATGAATACAAACAGCTACGTCAATTACTCTTGTATCGCGCTATCATGGCCGAGTTGATTATAGGCCGATTCATTACGAGCCTATTTCTTACAGCACTCGTCCGGCCCCTCAGATGTTATCGGTTAAGCCACGGTTTATCGACGCCATCTTTGCCTTGATAGCAACTGGTTCGAGTGGCGACTCTCACAGATTAACGCCATTATCTCCTCCGAACTTGTCTTACGGCTACTTAGGTGTCACAAACTTACTTACGCAGTTGTCCTGTCGAGATCCGATATCATTATACCAATTTGTTTAATAAGAATAAGGATAGGATCCCTTAATGATTTCCGTATCAAGGGTTTTGTTTGTGTTGTTATTTGAAACTTGAAATGGCAACATCGCTTGCATAAAACAGTACATAAAATAATAAGAGCCACGTTTAAAGACACTGAGACACAGATCTATTATAAATATGTACTTAATACTTTTCTTGTTATTTTCATGTCAACGAAGTAAGGCAACAAGCTGACATTTTTAATGTTTCTGTTAAGAAGAATGATAATTATATGGGTAAATAATATAGAGCTTTTAAACCTTTTCATAAAGAAAAGGAGCATAGTCAAAATCACAGCCTACACAAAGCCTGTGTGAGAGATGTCCATTCATTAAGTGAAGGCGGAATTTAATCAACGGCATAACAATATGTTTTCAATTTGTAACACAAAGACACGGCTCTGGGGCTCAGTTTTATTGAGTTTTGATTTGAAAACGAACAATAGATGACCTCTACATAATAAAAGCGAAACTGGAACATTGGATATGGTTAGGTATTGAGGCTAAATGAAACATTTCGGCACAGGCCTTTATTACCCACACAGGGTTGTGTTGGTAACTGCTAAAGGTAATAAAAATGACAATATAATGTTTTTGCAAAAGCGTTCGCAATTCTTTGTGGTGCCGCGCTAGGCCCGGGAGTTGTGAAACAAATCTGACTGACTATTTATGGCGCACGAAACAAATCATTCGACTAAGTTTTATTAGAATGGAGTACTATTCGAGCAAGTTGAGGTAGGTAGTTGATAATATAGCTCGTTTTATTGTTGTCTAAATTTTGGTTTCATTCAGTTTTTGATACACCACGGTCTTAAAATGCTAGCCTGTCTGGTATCCATAAAATATATTTTACCTTGTTCTTGATTGTTTAAGCTTCTTGTAGCTTTTTATTTAGGTACCTACCTATAATAGAATAGGTATCGCAAAATTCACTTTAGGTTTAATGATTTAATACTAAGGCATTGTAAAAGTAAATATTTTTGACGGATACAGTCGTTGTCATCGTTTAGCGATACTAAAAGTAAGAGAGAGCAAGATTTTAATAGCCCCGTAATCCTTGATAAGCCGACACCTCTGCCACCACGTGAAATGTTTTATTTTTCTCTTTCAAAGCCGATAAAGCCAAAAAATAGGTATAACAGAAATAGAGAAACCATTTCTAGTTATATGTCAATTACAGTACCTTACTTAAAAGACCGACCGTTATAGTGTTCTAAAAATGTTCCTTCCTCGATTTCTTCTACGATAATAATGCAGCAATAAACTTCGTTGGAAGTAGCTGTATTGTGCATGCATGTCGAGTATATAAATATGGCCAGGTACAGGCTGTACTTTGAAAGAAAAAGTATGACCCAATAAACAAGCAAGCATACATAAACACCTAGGGGTATAACGTCAATGTTTCGCGTATTACCCGTGTAAGTGGGTACATAAAAAAGCTTTCAGACCGATATTCCAATCAGCGGAACGACTAAGTAACGCCGTGTCTCTTTTATATTTTTTCGCTCTATGTTTTTCTTACAGCTAATGGTGCCGATCGTAAATGGGATAAGATTTTTATTTTCTTTTTGATGTGCCCTATTTAAGAGAAGCACCCAGTTACACTTTTATGTAATCGCCTCTTTACGGATGAACACTCACAGTAAACACACGTGAAATTGTTAAAAGTACGATTTAGGGCTCCTAAGATTAGCGAGGATTATTGCTATTGAATCTCGCTCTTCAAACAGCCCAAATTCGCCGGTAATTCTCGAGTATTTGAAACAGTGAAAATTATTTTATTCGAATATCTTTCGTGAAAGTGCGTTGATTTTTGCCGACGAGGTACGCACACGGTCATAAATATAAAAGAATCCCTCGGAAATCCATTGCCTCTGTTTGATAATGTCTTTTGTTAGCATAAGTCCTCATAGGCCGCGGGATTCCATTTCTTATTCTACTTTTCAATAAACCGAACCTCCAGTGTTGGGTCATTTTATGTCGGTTCTTAACCGAATCGACCCCAAAAATAAAGCCGCCCTCCGATATCTATTGTTGTCCGAATCTATTAAATTAGCAATAATAGTAGGGGTTTCAGTCACTTGAACGTTGCTAAACGCGAGTCTGAAGTGACCTTTATATTTTAAAAGCCCTCTTAAGACTGATAGGTATGTCAAATTAATTGCTGTTTTCTTTCTAATATTACCCTCTCTTTGTTGTCGCTTCACATGTCACATCAGCCTGCTTTAAAAGATTTAAGTTTTGATTTCAACATCATACTTACTGTGTTCGAAAATTTACTTTCAAAGGCGGGTCTTAATTTTTTTTAGTTTTTTTTTTAGTGTCTCCCTATGATTTTATTGACTTTTTTAAATAAATAATATTCGATAATTTTTCATGAATATTCAGTAAAATACGGGCGGTCACATACATGCCCATGGGCGACATTGAATGACAAGTTGGCAACATCTCTTGTTAAGAACCTATGAACGACATAACTATATAGGCAGTAATGGATTAACTACAAGCCTTCAACACATAATGTTATAAATCTATAGTTACAACGCGTTATCGCGACTAAAACACTGTCACGTTAATTTTAGAGTGATGGAAACTGTACAAAATGTCTTAGAGCAGTAATGTGGGGAATGGAAATTGAACTGTGTATAAAAGGAGTTAAGGATCCTTATCCCGAAATGATTAGTCCAATATTGCAAGTTCCTTATGTTTCATACATTTTAGAAGTAAAACATCTTTATAAAAATTTGACGAAAAATCACTAAGTGTTAAGTTTGATGGTAATCATTTTGCAGTCATAACATATAGGACGTTAGAAATCTTTACCTATATCTACAACCATGCTACCAAGACGTCGAATAATAGAGAAATATGGAAGAAAAGACATGTTCCGCTGACCCCACTTAAAATAGGATAACAGCAGGAGAATCATGATGATCTATAACCAAGCTAATTCCATATTCATACTTTAAAGTCCCTTATAAAATTCATAGAAGTATTTTCAGCAAAATATTTTACGGGAACATGACCGGCATAGCTACGAACGCCCCGAGTGGTCCTTGAATTGAATTTAATCGACTAAGCTTTCACATTCAGTGTGGTAAAGTACTCGGTCGCAATGCTGGCATTCCTGTGTTTTAGCTGATGATTTAATATGATTTGAAGATTATAAAGCAACTGTATGATTATTACAAAATATAGATATTTTTTATGTCAATTCTATAGTTAGAATACGTTTCAGCTCATCGAGCAACCTTTCATTTTAATGCCGAATTTTCTTATAGTTAGGCATAGATAAGCTTATCAAATTCAATACAGAAACATAAAATATTAGCTCCAAGCAAATTATAGGTAAATGCCGTTAGTATGAAGCTACGGTATTGTTAAAACTGCGCCCTGAAAGTAGGGCTCATGCATGCTCATAATAACTTTGATTCATTTTATTACTTTTTGAATCGTTTAAAATTACTAGTAATATGTTAGATTATGATTTCGTTTATTTATTTTCTTTCATATAAAATTACATTTTTAAATATTTCTTACTTAAAAAGATTAAAAAAAAAACATTTAAAAATATAAAAAAGATTATGATTATTATTATTTTATCTATGACTGAGGAATGATGTGACAAGAGAACGGTGTGAGTTAAAAGAAGATGTAGTGACAAAAATTTAAAAGGGTATGCTGAGATGGTTTGGTCATGTTGAGAGGATGAATGAAAGGTGACTAACAAAATGTATTTACAAGGCAGATGAGACTGGAAACGCCGGGAGGGAACGCCCTAGGAGGACATATACTGACCTTATTGGTGATGTTCTTCAGAAAGCACAGGTGCGTAGTACTTGCAAATGGCGTCCGCGTATGACCAGATGTATGAACGTAAACGAGGCGAAATGAATATGTAAGGATCGTACCAGGTGGCGTTCTGTAGTTTCTGCCTACTCCCATGGGAAGAAGGCGTAAGTTTGTGTATGTATGTGTATTATAGATTATCATAACTTAATCTTCACGAAGGCCGTGTCAGATATTAACTCAAAGAATTGAATCCAAACAACACTTTTTACATAAACACACGACGCTTAGGCTGCCTGTCTATTGAACCGGAGCGAGGCAGCGGAGAGGAGAATAGCAGCGGAGTGGAGCGGAGTTGCGGACAGTGTCTGTCCATTGATGCGGAGCAAGGTAGCGGAGAGGTGTTGCGGACTGTGTGGAGCTAGACCGAGTTCACGTGACGAGTAATAATTCCCCGCTCCGGTTCCCCGCTCCACTTCTCCGCTTCGCTTCCTTGCTCTGCTTCCCCACTCCGGTTCCCCTCTCCGCTTCGTTTTTGTATGAATTCCCGGTTTTGTATGAATTTTTAAACTAGTTCGCAAATCCCTATCCACTGAAGCGGAGCGGAGGTTTTATGCAATTCCATTGGTTAATATTGGCACACCGCTACTCCGCTCCTCTCCTCTCCGCTCCAGTAGACAGGCAGCCTAAAAAAGACCCAAATACTCATTAATCCGTTTTTGAAAAGGGTCTGTCAAAAGATCATACAACGAGATAACTCGAAATACCTGCGTTCAATACTCGGGGTTACCAGGAGTTCATACGACCGCAGAACCGCCTAATGTTTATTCGGTAAAATCGGATCGCAGTGCACCGGAGATGGGGCGCGCCGTGATAGCGCGGCCCAATCATACCCGTACATGACACCCGTCTAATAAAATGAGATATAGCATAGCAACGTGAAACGACGAGTTCTAAAATAGTTCTAAAATCTAAAACGTGTATTGGGTTTCGTTACTCTGGACTGTAGAGTGTTTGCGACGACACGTTGTATGGCGGCAAAATGACATGGCTTGTTTGACCAGAAGTTGAGTTTCAAAGTGAAGGCGTTTTGCAAACTACTTAACAGTTTTGCTATTTAGGTTACTGAGAGTTTTAAAGTTTTCGAACAGTGATAGTACAAGTTTCTGATGACACGTAGAATATTAATCATCAACTCAATATTTTGCTCTTTTTTCGTATAATAGGTTCAAGCCTGACCCAATTATCGAGTAAATTGTAGTGTAAGCTTTGAGGTCAGGATAATTAATGGGTGTTATTAATATACCACAATACAGACCATAAACGTCTCAGTACGTGAGCCAACACCACAGACCGCTACAACGATTGTGGGCAATGTTACCTATGATTGGTCTACACTAGACTAGTTATAGACAAACTTGTGTAGTGTATATGAAGACGCTGATCCCGCTTTGCTTTCCCTACTAACCTTCATACGTTCAGTGAAGAGCCCTCCTGGAGGGTTCGCCTAGTCGCATATGGGATGCCGGGAGCCCTCACGGTGGGCTCATTTTAAATGTAGGTTTTTCTTAGCGAATACAGCATTATGAACCGGGACAATAAAATCTGATGTATATTTTAACAAGATTTATTAGTATAAGCGTTGGTGTTAAAATCCAAGCATTTTTTTTTGTTTTTTTAACACGGTGACAAATATTATTAACAAAATTGAAAGGTTGGAAACTACGTATAGTGACAAGATCCCCTGAAAACACTATTTTACTTCGTTTAACAGTGTTTTATGACACGGTTTTAAACCTAATGCCGTTGATCGTGCGCTTTAGCGCAAACGTAATGCCGGCAACCCTCCCGGAGGGTTCACTTCAAATATGTATGGTGGCATGGCGTATGAGTTAAATCAAAAGTAAGTGGAGTCGAAAGTGTTAAGTCATGGGACAGTAAGTGTCTGTTAGTTTGGTTCGTTTTCTAGCAAACTGCTGAACTGATTTCAATGAAGTTCTCATACAAATAGCACTAGTTGAGGTAAGATAATAGCAACAGAGTACGAGAGTACTTGTATTTTTCTTCTTGCTTCTTCGTCGTTCCCTCAATGCTCAGGATCCCGACCACAAACGACGCATCTCCAAGCTATGTGGTCTTCTTGAATGTGCACCGCTCGGTAATGTTGCGTCCAACAATCTTCAACAACCTTCTCTATCGCGACTGACCATCTTACCGGTGCTCTGCCTAGAGCGCGTTTTCCTTCCACCCGGTCCAGTATCATAAGCCTTTCAAGACCATGCTTGGGTAAACGTATAATGTAACGTTACTTGTATAACGATAATTAAATTGACATAACGGCGGAGGCTCCCAGGGTCAGGTATGAATATACAATTCTGTTGTTCGATGCCAGATTAGGTTTTTTTAGGTATAATAAAATAGTAGAAAATTTATAAATTGATAATATTGTGTCTGACTACCATCTCTTCAAATTAATAATTCCTAAAAATCAAAAATGTTAATTAATATCCTTTATGCCAATCAACTCGAAAATCAAAAATGTTAACTAATATCCAATATGCCAATCAACTGCGCTGAAAGCCAATAGGTACCGAAAATGTAATTAATCCACGATTTTGATCGACAAGTATCTATTGAACATTTAATGGTCATTAATTAAACCCTGTTGTTTGTTTGTTATATCCAATTTTGAATACTAAGTTTTCATGTACCTATTACACTCATTCGACACATCAAATAACTTGTCATTCAAGGTAGGATTTTAAATCAAATACAGTAAAGTAAATTTTACGATGACAATACAGAATACGTCACACGTCGCGCTGACCACACGCCTCAAGCGAGCAGTCCGCTCGCCTGTGAAGAAACGCCTGCAAGCGAAGCGGTATGCTTGCGCGCTTCGCCAACCGCGCGGGGATCGCTCGTCGCCCGCGCGTCTTTTAACAAGTTATACACTTGACTCTAACAAAAAATATCAGTTAAAAGCTTAATATTTCGCAAACGGATCACTGAATCTTATAATGTTTTTCACAAACTCACAATATTTTTGAACGACCTTTCTAGCGATACCCTACAAAATGGGGTAGTAGAAATAAAAAAAAACCTCCCCCACTTTACGTGTAGGGGAGGTACCCTAAAAAAATTGTTTTCTTGATTTTATTTCACCACTTTGTCGGCATGATTAATATGTATACATATGCCAAATTACAGCTTTCTAGTACTAATCGTCTCTGAGCTAAGCCGCGGATAGACAGACGGACAGACGGACATGGCGAAACTAGAAGGCTTCCTTGTTTACTACGAAACCCTAAAAACAACGCACCTAAAATTATAATTAGGTACACTTTTATTACTAAACAAGTATGTGTAATGATTTTGATGTTAAAAGGACAAAAGGTACAATTCCTCTCAGAACATTTGAATCGGTCCACGTGGACCAAGCCGCAGACAACTCTAGTACCTATTTTCTAACCAAATATTCGATCTCCATTTTCTTAATATGTTATAAAGTTCTTATAAAACCGAGTAGTCAACTTTGAAGCAGTTTTGTATTAAAATTATATAATAAATCGGCTTACTCTTGCTCATAAGTATGAATAATTAATGAAATTTTGTCGTCTGCTTCGTTAGTGAATTAAAATGATGGATCATGTGGGTTATTTTACCTATATACTTAATTAAGTTAGTATATAAAACGGGAAGTAGGCTGTAACTTGATTCTTTATAATCAATCACAATGGAGCTAGTTTTTAAAGGATCATTATCCTTTAAAAATTAGCTTGTAATACAATATAACACTTAGAATTGCGTATTCTGTGTAGCGTTTCTTACCTATTGCTGCTTATATTTTGAGGATTTTCCACACTTAACCCTGAAAACATAACTTGTAACCTTAAAAACGTATTCGTATATCGATTATGACTTCACCATGGAAATAAATAATGTAGACTTTTGACTCGTCGTAATTAACCAAGGTACGCGCACCTGCTTGCTTCTTTTCTACGTTATACAAACCGATCCAAATGGCAATTTTTAACCTGTAGATATTATTTGATTCATACTTAATGGCGGCTCGGAAATAAGCAACTCGCTGCGCAGTACAGCATCCCACACCCCCGCTGACACATGAATTCGTTACTGCGCAGCGTCTCGCCTCATGTTCCGAACCGCCATTAAGTTTGAATCAGGTTGTACTAAAAACGTCCAGTACTTTATGGGAATTTAGAGGCATGGAACAGGGTGTAAAGTTCACTCATCCTCTATGGAAATGGGCGGATCCTCCGACCAGACGGGTGTCGTGACTGGTGGGCAACTGCCCAACGATTGATGTCGGAGAAGTTATATATATGGTGATCACGCGGTAAACATGTTTGCGCGATGCAGGATTTTGTGTGTCGTCAGGTCTGTTGATGCGTATTTCGCATGTGGCGATGTAGATGCCACAGGAACACGTTTTGTTCGTACTCCTATATGATCTAACCTTTTATAAATTATGAATAGAATTTGGCACAGGACTAACAAAACTTTGTTTTTCACAGCATACGGCAACTTGGGGAGTGTGCTGACCACACAGGGCCGGACCGCGGAAGCGGAAGTAGCCTTTGAGAGGGCGCTCAAGTATCGACCGAATATGGCCGACGTGCATTATAATTTGTGAGTAATTTTCATATCCAAATTTTAGTGTCTTAAGTTTTTTTTTTTGTAAAATAACTTATTATCTACGTAATTGGCATACAGCTAATTGAGGAGCTCGTGGCTAAGTAATAACATCTGCTCGGGTCGATCCATCAGGTTAAGCTACGCTTGCCGGAGTTGGTCCGTGGAAGGGTGATATCATCTTTACATACCGAGACTCCTTCGTGCCTCGGAAAACGCTTCAAGCCGTTGGTCCCAGCTGTCATTCGTAGATCTTTGACAGTCGTTACGGGTCGCCCGAAAGTCTGACAACCAGTCTTATCAAAAGGGTATCGTATTACCCAGTTACTGGGCTGTGGAAGTTAAATAGGCAGTCACTCCATGTAAACTACTGGTATTCAGCAGCATCCGGTTAGACTGGAAGCCGAGCCCAACATAGTTGGGATAAGGCTAGGCAGATTGATTATTGGTATATAGCTAATGACGTAGATCATGGGGTTTTCTATAACAGACTCGCAGGCGACACAGGCGGTCTATACTGTAAAAATCTCACCATGCCAACTTAGGTGAAGTGTGTTTGAAGGGAGCTGTCATTCCACCAGAAGCTGGGATTGACTCTATTTTCAGGTCACTGCAAGCTCACATCAACAAAGTTTTTTCGGTGAGATTTTTACATAATGATCAGCAGATAGATATGAGCGGTCACGTAAAGCCTTCCTTGAATACAAAAACAACAATTATTAGAGCAGGCTACAGTCACTGAAAGTCTACGTAAATAAATGTCATGAGTAGGTACCAAAACGATCCCGCACCGCAGACGTACCGACCAGTGAGGAAAGGGCCTGACATTACGCGATATAGAAACGATCCCGCACCGCCGACGTATCGACCAGTGAAGAAAGAGCCTGACGTCACGCGGTACCGAAACGATCCCGCACCGCAGACGTACCAAACAGTGAGGAAAGGGCCTAAAAAAACTTTAACTTAACATTTAAAAGAAGAACAAGAATATTAAACTACCACGCTAAGGCAGTGAGTTCCTATTAATAGCTATCAATGCCGTCTAATGACTAAAATAATAACGACTTTATCAATGAAATACTTTTCAATTCACCCTGATACGGAATAATGTAAAATATTTCCAACGAAAACTTAATACGGATGAATGTTTAAGCAATAACAAAAGAGACAGATTTGATGCGATGCCTATATTATTGTAATCTCGATAACAACAAAAGTTTAATAATACATTCAAAGGGCCTGAGAGTACCCTTAGCGGAGGGCTGAAATAATATTCGCCATGTCTTCCCCAAGGGGCTAAAAAGGCAAAAGGTCCGATCCCTATTAAGGACATCGGGAAAAGAAAATATGATAAAATATAATAAATGGCGACCACACCGCATTTGCTTCCTGGTGTTTCAAAAACTCCCCTTGTTTGAAGTTTCTTCGGAAAACCAATAACAAAACTTCTTTTTTGACAACTCAGAATGTCTAAAGGGAAAGGGGAAATTTACATTGAATTATTATTATTATTTTTCCTTATTTCGGGTAAGAGGATTACATGAAATGATGGAAGCGAATTCTTAATGAGGTAGCGATTTTACTGTTGCGAATGCCTCGTGAAACAAGTTGTTTCGACTATCGAAAATTATGGTGTCATTTTCGTTAGCATTTATCCGATTACCTGCTTCTCAGTACAATACAATTAAAGCAGCAACGAAGCCTACATATGGGTAGTTTATTAATGGGCACATATGGTAATGTGGATATGAAGACCCAGATGTTTTAAAACGCTTATTTGAAAACAATATGTCTGGCGGTCCCGCTCCAGCCAGAGGGCGCTCGATCAATAGGCACAGAACGACGGGCCATCCCATTAATTCACCGAGGATTCCACTTCTTGAATTAATCGGGTACGGAGCTCTCTGCCCGGCCACCTAAGCGTTGGGTTTCCGAGCAGTTTCACAAATTAACGTCAAGCCACACGATCATAATATAATTACGCGAAGAGGTCAAAAGGACTGACAGGCACTATATACTCGCTTTGATAAGATCTCTGTGGCGAGTGTTCTTCAATCTACGGTTTACATTTCAATCTGCCGAGTTCACGTTAAGTTCCGTCTCATTTTGGGGTGTTTTCATAATTTTGAGATAAATCTTAAGGAAGATTGTATAGCTTTTCATCAGTATTCTTAAGGTAAATGTTGGAGTTTGTTTTGTTTTAATCTGCTTATTCTTTGAGAGCTACGAAAATGCTTGGAAGAAATTAAGAATGTTAATCAAAGTAAACACGTGTAGGTTGATGGGCGGTTGAGCTGGTCCCTATTTTGCACTAAACATGTTCGCCATAAAACAGACTGTTTACGAGCAAGATCCTTTCAATCTCAACCCCTATGAAGATAATAGGTATTGTTTAGCCTTCCATTTTGGTACGTCAGCTTCTTAGCTTGTTTGAATAAAACCTTGTTAATATGTTCATATAATAGGCGAGGGACATACAGCCGTGCTAGGGAGCGAGCTACCGACCATCGTAAAATTGTTTTATGATAATCATGACAGTTTTGACGTGGAATAATATTAAGTTTACCCGTTTATTCTTGCTCAAATGTTTGCTAAAACTATATGCGAATGTTGTTTTTAATATGTTATAAGAATTTGTAATAAACAGAGATTTATTGGGTTACTGGTTTGTGGAGGCCAGATAGGCAGTCGCTCCATGTAAAATACTGGTATTCAGCTGCATCCGGTTTGACTGGAAGCTGACCCCAACATAGTTGGGAAAAGGTTAGGCAGATTGATTGATTGCCCTTAATTGTTCTTGCGCTGTGGATTGTGGGTTCATTCCCCATTCAAATGTTTGAATGGCCCATACTAACTTCTTGCACGGTTGCAATACCAAACCAGATATCACTGCCAGCACAGATTCCCTCCTATTAACTAATAGTTTAGTGTGACCACCCCAGCAGCAGTGAGTCCCATGTTTAAGTAGCTATCCGTACGTGATGATAGCCAAGCATGCGTTCAGGCGTAAGCTGAATGGGCGAACATCGCACATCTCCATATTCTATTAAGGTCATACGATATTACGCACGTGCCCGATATAATCTCTAATACCACGCGCTGTAATCGAAAGAACTGCCATACAAAAGGCTTATTAAGAAGGCGGATATAAATAGGTATAAAGCGTAACGCAGTTGTGAAATTAAGCTGGGCAAAAATCCTTGTGATCGGTTGACTTCTTTGATTGAATGAATATCCGTTCCGTACAGCGTACAATAAAAAGGTTACAATACCTTGTTAGTTGTTACATTTGAAATTGTACTGTTGATGGGAGACAATAAATAGGTCTAACGAATAGCATTGTTATGTAAGCAACTCATTTTACCTTCAATTTTCATTAGTAGGTAGGCATTTATTTAAAACTTCTAACTAGGTACAAGTTTGCCCACCAATCGTAGCATTGGGTAATTCACAACCGATCCTCCGAAAGGATTCTGAAAGGAAACCTGTACGCTCTAGGAAAATCAACTTTAAGTTCTTGAATAAGAATAAATGAACTATATGCTAATTCTCTGAAGACGCTGGGCTACTGCATACTGTATCATAAAAGGATGGTCCGCCACATTTGTGTCAAATGCCGCCAGGGTATCGAACCCCGAACGTCATAGGATAAAGAATAAAACGAAATATTGCGGTAAATTCACATAATTATATTTTTGGCATCTATACTTCTATAAATTAAAATTTGACATTCTGTGTAAACTATGTTAAGGAAAAAAAAAACAATTCAGTTTTAAGAATAAAGAGGTTTAATTGGCAGAGGGTTCACTGCAATACCTACTACGTCTATTATGCAACCACTATCGATTGGTAAGGCATAGGAACCGGACATCCTTCGTATTATTCCGTTAATAGTAAATACTGTAAACAATGTCAAGGGTTTAAAAACGCCAGTGCGCAGAAAACAATTTTTCTAGCCCTCAATCAACTAACTCGTTAGTCACCCTTAGTCGACTGTACTCAGAGGTAAGAATAGCCCCCCTCATTACCGTGAAAACAATGAAATTCACAATGATTGTTCTTTATAAAATAATTATTTCAAGTAGAAACGAAGTGGGGACGACGTAAAAACGTAAGTGTCATCTTATTGAGGTGAATTATTACTTGGAGGCAGACATAATGGCCCCGGAGCAGCGATTTCTCGCAAAGATTTGATTATTCCAATTGTGGTGGCAAGAAATCACTTGAACGCATAGCTTGTCGCCTGAGAATTTGTGTGGCTTGTGTTATGTACCTAGCATATGTTGAATGACTAAATAGCACAGAATCTATTCTATGTACTTTGTACTATTGTATATAATCAAGGTTTTCTAACTGATCAAACAGCTGTGCTGCTGAGGAGTTTGTTGCGCCGATTCTTTTTCCCAGCTAAAGCACAGGAAGTGGTGAAGGGTGGCCGGTTTTGGGGGATTGTCTTATGTAATTTTGACGTTCGAAAAGTGCTGATTCTCAGCCTAGTTTGAATAAATGACTTTTGAATGTTGAATGCATGGAGGAAAACTGTACAAGATTTAGGCATTTGATAGTAATAAAATCTAAAAAATTTCGTGATGCATCATGAAGCAATTCTTGATAATATTAATTATTAATATGGAAACCAGAGGAACTTTTTCTATCAAAATTGTACGGGTAGACCGAAAACGAAACTGAAAGACCTAAATATTACAATATTATAATTTATAATAATAATTTGTAAAGATTTGTTTCCATTGTATCTTTGTCATCTTTGAAAGATCTCTTTGTAATATTTACCTCAATAGTATTTTCTCGATATCTATTTCAGAATCAAACAGGCAGTTCTCACACTACACAAATAGAGCAAATGATCACCAAAATAGTTCACTATATAGGTCATCTTCTAAGGCCAACGAACCTATATTAATCTCGGTATAAACTTCGTCAGATGTATTGACACAGGAGAGGCTACATAGTCCCGTAGTATGAATAGCGGGGTATTGTAAGCTCGCACGAGGATTTGAAGCAACAAATCCCGAATCACTTGACGGTATTTGCAGTAGTGATGGACGTACACAAGTCACATTGTACTTACAGGGCTGGCAGTGAAAGAAAAATATAAGTTTGCTGCTGAAGTAGATTGGTGTGTAGTTTTTGAAGAGGCTAGTGTAAGTTTTGTGGCTGCAGCACCCGTGGTCTTCGCAAATTTAAACGCAGCTTTATAAAAAATTCATGCTGCTAAGTATCTGAATCTCATATCACGGTCTTAAACAGTGGTGTGCTAATGGACAATGCACAGATCAATTTATGACTTTCAATTTGGACGAGGCAATTCAATTGAATCATATGTACATAAAAGTACCAAATGCTAACCTAACTTCAAAAGTTTCTACTCAATTCAATTAACATTATTTGTTTGAACAATGCATGCATTGCTGTTACCACATAATTCAAAAAAGTGAATATACTCTGTTCATCAAAGCAACAGATGAAACACAGATGTCCTTCAGTGCACATAGCTATTCAATTAATAGTCTTGTTACTCCATCCTAGGCTAAAGCAAATCTCCTTAACTTACGCTAGACTCGACCTCTCTGAGCCTTGGCTAAGTAAATCAATGTGACTACATACACCAATGATTAAATAGCATGGTCTGTTTGATAAATAGATACACGTATGATTCCTAATACGATTAATAGAAAATAGTCATGGTTCAATAACAGATGATGTTAATCTCTATTAAAAACAGTAGTCATTTGAAACAACCTGGAATCCCAACCACCTGGAAACCAATCCTGTTGTGGTATAGTAATTTTTTTTAGGTGCATCGTCTTCACATATAATTATATAACTAATGTACCTAAATATACAAAATATTTAAAAAAAAAAAAATAGTAACGGTGGAGTTTCTTGCCCATTCTTCTCCATAGGAAAACTACCTTTTGGAAGGGGCGACTAGAATCTTTTTTTTTTTGTAAATTTTGACGTTCAAAAGTGCGTTACAAAAGTCTATTTGAAATAAATTATTTGACTTTGACAACAAACCTATTTTAACAACAAATACTTACATTAGATGCGCCTTAATTTACTTACAATATATGCAACATTCCGTACAGATACGAAAGATTACGACGTTTATGTCGCCAGTAGTAGATAATGAAGCAAAGATATCATCAACAAGCAAAACGTAATTTAAAGTAATTTTACTAGCCATTCACAGCAAAAAGCAAATATAAATCTCGCATCAACCCTATGCAATATCAGTGCTATACGGGAGGCGAAGCGAGGCGGGACTACAACGTCCCAATGGCGATAAGGCGTAGATTAAACCGGTGTTTGCTCACACACACATATTTAACATTCCCACCATCTAGAGTCGCGACAACGCTTGCTTGGTATTTGCATACTTGTTTGTGAAACGATTTGGTCTAGATCTGGACGCGTCTACATGCAAATGCAATTTATACGGGACCATACAACACTTGCTACGAGTAATTGTAAATTCACTGAGATTTTTCTGGCTTTTTCTGGTGGGAATGTAATTAATGTTAAATGTAGTTTTACGGATTTTAATGCTGTTTCTTCGGAGCTTGGACGATTTTTTTTGTGTTTATCGTTGTTTTGTTTAGATGTGGCGAATTTATGTAAACTAAAAGCCACAAGGCCAGGTACTTAGATACTACAATATTATTATACAAAGTTTTGTTATCACTATCCAACCGTAAGGCGAACATGTTAAACATAATCCCATCTAACTACATAACTACATAGGCGATATAGAAAGGAAAAAAACCCAACTCATATTACAAAGAACTTCGTAATAATTTCATCGCGTTTTATGCAGTGCATCACTAACTTAATTATCCGCGTCAGAATAACTCAGCCATGTTTAATTAAAAACTCCTTTTATTTCACGATGCATTTCAAGAATAAATCAAACCGTAAAATTGAAACACAAAAGAAAAGCGGATAACTCTTGAGGAAAACTTGGCTCTTTCCACTTTTCCGCGAGTTTTCACAGGGAATCAGTGAAAAGATGTTTAATGATTCTGACAGTAAGGAGTGCTATAGAGCAATAGTTACAGAAATTAGTTATTAAGGTCGAAGTTTGAATTAATGTTACATATTTCGAGATCTATTCTTCTATTATTTACATCCTAACTATAATATTGTGGTGGCATCTACATGCGAACTACGCATCAAAGACACACAAGTCCTGCATCGTGCAATTAGAGTTTACCGCGCGAAAATGTATAAGACTATCCGACATCAATCGTTGGGCAGTTGCCCGCCAGACACAACACTCGTCTGGTCAGAGGATGCTTCCTTTTCTATAGAGAATGAGTGAACACCCTGTTCCTCATACCACTAAAATATTATAAATGTTGTTTGGTTGTTACGCTTTCACGCAAAAACGGTTGAACGTATTTCGATGAAATTTGGCATATGAGTAGACCATGACCTGGATTAGGACATAGGATACTTTTTATCCCGATATTACCACTAGATCGGGACTTATGTGGGTGAATCCGCGGGGCTCAGCAATAAACCTGAAGAGTTTGTTGGTTTGACCGCACTAATCTGTGGAGTTACCAGTCAGATTTTAAAAATTTATTTTATCATTTGATAGCTCAATTCTTGAGGAAGGTTATAAGGCTATGTAACATTACGCTACAACTCTAAGGAGCTGAGCAAAAATAATAAATATTCACGCTGACGGAGTCGCGGGCAGAAGCTAGTAGCAGAGCATATAGATCATTAGTTGATTTTTATTCATTCCCTTTTAAGCCATGTTATTTTATTTTATTTCAGTGATCCCTCTTTCAGCAATGATAAATAGTGCCTTTTAATGAAATATTTCTTCAAACAATAGCTGCATACTCAACCTCTTTAATTTAACGATAGCAGACACTACAATGCAATACGGAATACGGGATTCAATAGAATTTCAAAGGATGGTGAAATAAAAATCAGAACCTTATTAGATTTCTTTGTATTCAAGTAATAAAACGGAACAAAGATTTATTGGAATACTAGGAAGTCCTCATTCACACGCCATTGGAAGGAACGATATTTATTAAATAGATAATATTTTCTTTATTTCTTTATTCCATTTCGAAGAATTTTCTTTAGTAAATAAATACCTTCTTTATTTTCCGTTTCTTATAACCTCATCATAATTGGAGTCCTAGTCCTGGAATATTGTTAAAAAAGGAAAATAAAACTCATAATAATCATTATGAATAAAATTTTCATACGACTAAAAGGTATTTTTTATTTTTATTGGTAGCTTAACTTTTGTTACAGAATGACGATTTATTCATAAATAACCAACAAAACTGTATGTTTTATTAAACATTAGCGACCTACCCTAGCTTCGCATGGTTTTTATAATTTTTACGATACAATTTGAAAGAAGAAGGCATAACATCGAGATGTCTTTATTACGTGTAAGTTTATAATAACAATGTATTATAGTTACACATAAAACTTCCGGAATAAATTCTCTAAATGATGGTCAAAAAATCAAAACCGCATCAAAATCTGCCTAGTATTTTAGAAGAATAATGCGGTAACACAGACAGACACACGAAAAACGGCTTTAATTTATAATGCATATGTATAAATATATAGAGAAGAAGTATTTAAAGGGATTTGATTTCGGTTACAGTAATCCTTTTATAAGTAAGAGCTTCAATAAATTCAGATGACAAACAGTGATTACTGATTTGTATACAGTTATTGTTAATAATTCTGTATGACAGATAATCCTACTAATATTATAAACGCGAAAGTTTATGAGTATGGATGGATGTTTGTTACTCTTTCACGCAAAAACTACTGAACGGATTTGGATTAAATTTGGCAAACAGATAGTTTATAACCTGGATTAATACATAGAATAATTTTTATCCCGATATTCCCACGAAATCGAGACTTATGCGGGTCAAACCGCGGGGCGCTGCTAGTATTCTATACACCTGATCGGTTCATGAGATGGCTTAAAGGGGGTTAAACTAACAGGAGTTATAAACTGTAATAGACTGCACGAGGCACAGCGTTATTTATATTATAATATTACATATACATAACATTACGCCTTGTCTCCCCGAACGGTTGGGCAGAGGTGTACCGGTAGCAGGTACACCCACATTTCGCCAGTTATGTTTAAGTCCCATGTAATAGGGGGCGAGCCTATTGCCATCATCCGGGTACAAATCCAGACTCCGGGCTGCTACTGAGAAATTCCAGATGGAAAAACCCAATAACACTTAGCCCAACCCCGGAATCGAACCCAGGACCTCATGCACAGCAGTAGCGCTTGTGACCGCTGGACCAACGAGCGTAACTTAATAAATTTCTTGGTTAGGTTTAAAATAGGTCTAGTAGGTGACAATATTAAATTAGGGTGTGACTAGCACATTGATCGAGGTTAAAGACGACCAAAAGTGAATGCCCACGCCCGACAGTCGGATAGGTAGGAAGGCTTCAGAGGACCTAGTACGATCGCCCGGAGCAAAAGGTAACGTAAATACGACCGATCGCAGTAAGCGAGAAGGCCGCACATTGTATATTTTGTAGTGTATTACTTTTTCTTTATGTAATGTGTTTGTTTTTCTTTTTCTGCTGTAAAATTAAATATATATAGATAAATAACGATTTTAAAATTAAAAATACTTGTTTCGGACATGTATCTGTCTTAAGACTTTATTGAGCGAGCGAGCGAAGCGTCTCTGCTTCAAGTCTGGCAAAATTTGCTTTCGTGTGTCAGTTTGTTGGTACTGATACAGGTCGTATTTAACAAACGATTTGGATAAAACTTGGTGTATAGGTTTTACGACTTTATAGATTTTTTTTTGTCTTCGGAGATTTTTGTTTTTTTTCTAAAAGGGGCAAAGTGGGGACTACTGGATATCTCCGCCTTTTGAGATTTGATTTTGATGGTTATTTTTTTATTTGAAAGATAGTAACTCTAAATTGGTCTCATACAATTTTTATAAAGATCTGATGAGGATCTTCGGCGTGATGAGCAGAATAGCTCCTTAACAAGCAGGAAATTACTCACTTTTAGATTTCTGCCAGTGGAATCGGCCCTTTAACTACTAGGTAGGGATTGATGGAGCACCTGGGACCACCTTCTCATGACAAAACTCTAAAACGTGTTACAATGAGGTCACTAGATGGAGCTACTCGTGATTGGAGATTTTGATACGGCACGACGTATGATGACGTTCAAAAACAGAATATTATTTACGGCAGGACGTTGATACCCGGTGAATTTTAAAGCAAAAATTCGTTATATTGTACCCTGTGTCACAACATATCAAAAACTCAAAACTTTACTGTCACGTGAACTTTATTTGTAACCGTTTCAAAAATGTGCTGTTGATAATGTGCGGCGACACTGCACACACAAGCACACCGTGTTTATACGTCTCCCGCGCCCCTCGCGTCCCTACACTCAGTGCGGCAGTGCCACGCTAGTGAGGTGCGCGCGTTCCATCAGCGCGGGAGTGGCGCATCGTAATAGTTGCGTGACGTGATAGAACGTTTCTGTCATATTGACTTTTAAACATCTAATAACATATAACACAACGCATTTAAACGTCAAATATAATTGCATGGCAATTTATTGTGTCATTATAGAACACAATTTAAACTGAGACCGTCCACAAACGTGTTAAGACTTGTGCAGACCAGCGCGATTTGTCGCGCGACGCGACACGAACAATACAATTTCTAAGAAAACTTCACAGTATGACAATAACCGGTGTCGCGTCGCGCGACAAGTCGCGCTGGTCTGTACAAGCCTTTAAGTGTAAAGCAGCTTCAAAAGTAAAGTCTCGTGTTTAACAGATAGTAGTTGGTTAGTTGTGCGTTAGTTTATTTCTGTTTAATTATCGTCTTGCTTTTTAGTAACCTACAGCCTCAGTCGGGTTTTTTTTTAAGTTGGATAGGTATATTAATTATAGGATTTCAAACTGACATGGTTATTTTCACTACTATAACCATGTTTTTAAAAACAAAAAAATGGTTAGTATCCCGTTTTAAATAACTTTTGTGGTATATTAATTGTAGCAAAAAAGTTTGTGCTCGCGAGGTCTGCTGTTCGCAGAACTGCTAGTTCATATCTATGGTACACAACTTTGAGCTTGTCGCAATTTAAACCAAAATGCTTTAAGGTAATTGTATTTTCGTTTTCGTCGCGCGTTCGCGCTAGGGCCTTAGTAGAAGTAAAGCTCTTTGTGAAGGAGCTTGTCCAAGCAATTTATTGTCCAGTGGCCGTTAATTTACCAGGCAATATAGTTTACTGATTATCTATATACCTATAGATCGATCATACATTGCGTATACAAAATATCATATACTCGTATAGCGATATACGGACTGATAAATGCTGCAACGTATTGCACTCAACGGATGTGGGTCTCAATCCCCCGACCCCAACGTATGGCGAACATAATGCTGTTACGCAGATAAGTGGTCAATTTTGCAATCTCTGTGTGAGGATCAGCAACACTTCGCTGACACAATATTGGTATTCTCGAAGCTGGAAATCAATGTCACTATGCCATTTTGGGTTTAAATGAAATGGGCTTGAATTCTGGGACTATCTAGGAAAATTTTGTTAGGTTATCTATTGAAAACATCCTGGTTTTCGATTCATGACCTTGAGACATTATAATCGCGAACTAGAATGCTTTGCTTAGTGAATATATTATGTAATTTCGTACTATTTGTTATTCAAAAAAGGTTACGCTTTAAGGCTTGTGCAGACCAGCGCGACTTGTCGCGCGACGCGACACCGGTTATTGTTATACTGTGAAGTTTTCTTAGAAATTGTATTGTTCGTGTCGCGTCGCGCGACAAGTCGCGCTGGTCTGCACAAGCCTTTATACCTAATTTAACCAAACCAATTTCCAAACTTGTCTTGTAGTTTTGCAAAGCCTGTTTTAAGGCTTGTGCAGACCAGCGCAACTTATCGCGCGACGCGACTCAAACAATGCAATTTCTAAGAAAACTGTACGGTATAACAATAACCGGCGTCGCGTCGCGCGACAAGTCGCGCTGGTGTGCACAAGTCTTTATATTGAAATAAGAAATATAAAAGAAGTTAATTTCAAAGTATTCTACAGGAACAAATATTTGAAGTAAACATTATTCTATAGCTTTCTCCAAGAGTAGACTCGGAGTTAGTCTAAAATATTAAGATTTATGTTATTCATTGATAAAACTTCAAATTACGATAAAATTAAATTGGGCTTGTCGTATTTATTCAACCACGGTCAACGATTCGGCAAACTGAAATTTTGGAAGGCGAGTTAATGGAAACAGACAAATTGCTTATTCAAATAAATCTGGAGTAAAATATCGTTCCCTGTGTATAATGAGTTGGGAGTTGAGCTGTGAATTATAGCAACAATAAAGATAGTGTTATAATGCGTAGGTTATAATTTACGCAGGGTGGAAAACATTAATTCAATTCACAATTTGTCACCTCGGTTAAATCGCGGAATGTCGGTATCGCGTGCGACGCACCCGGCTCGGCGGGGACATCAGCCCAGTGTCGTGAGAACCATGAGCATTCACTGCATAAATTACCTACAATTTATCCAAGCAACGTTTGCGTCGCCGCTCAAACGTGCCAAATTAAACAAACATTCCGTCATCATAATTTATACAACGTTAAAATTAACAAACCATATCTGTATTTAATTTATCGCACCTACAAGCGCGTGTGACTGCGCTACACCCGTCACGACCAACGCTTATAAATCGTCTGTTCTGTGCCTATATACATATACAGGGTATGTAAGCCTAAGCACATATACGGGCTGTCACTTTCAAGGTGTTCCCTAATATCGTATCGCGTAACGTCAACTAAGAATGACACAGTAGGTACGCTAGATCTGTATCTATTCTTTAGTGTCAATCATATTGATCGAGGTGAAATTCTCGTCCGCATTATGTATAATTATATCGCAACATAATTTCGGCACAAGTTGCAAGTTTTTTTCCTAATTAAATAAGTATTACAGGTCAGGAACTCCAGGGTATTATATTATCAGCACATAACATTATGATCTCTGTACCCAAATATCGAAATCAACCCATAAACAGCCACTTCTCTCCCATAACCCGGCAAGGCCGACCCAAGGGAGTATAGTCGTAATTACCCTACTTAGCAAGCGATTGCAGTATGATCTTATTAGCCGACGAGACTGCTGCCGGCCATAATCCTGATACTATTTCTTAGTCTTTGATGTAATGGAATTCAGAGTTGAGAAATAATTATTTTACCTTTTGTGGTGAAGAATTTTGGGCTTTTTAAGATGGAAATTGAAGGATTGTTGGTTTAATTTAAATTTTATGAGCTTGTGGTGGGTATTAGTGTAAGTCTTATGTTTTCTAGGACAACTTAGTTTAAAACACACCCCGTAACCATTTAAAATTTTGATATCGCAGCTTGAGATTCTTCAAAATACTCAGTAGGTACAAGAATTCATAAAAACAACCACGAGAATAATTTACCTACAAAACTAATAGGCATAAAATACACAAACACTTTTGAACTTTACACAACAATTCATGTCTGTTTTATCATCATAACAATTTAGCTACACAAAAAAACGTAATAAAAACTAAAATAACATAAAAATAATAACAGTAAAAACTTTTGTGGCCAACAGCTAATGAAATTCCACACGATTAATTTACTTTACATGCTAAGGGAACTTCGGCGTCACCGTAATGGATTTTAATTTGATGAATATCGTTCACAGACAATAATTTAAAAAAGTAATTATTAGTATTGTGACTCGTAACTGTAATTATAACCGGCCAAGTGCGTGTCGGACCACGCACAATGAAGGATTCCGTAGTAGTACCGAAAGGTATGAATTTATCCCTAGAATAAACTTAACATTGTAGTTGAAAAATATGTTCTCCGATACATTACAACTGCAACTGAAATGTAAGTTTGTATGCACAATATTCGGAGAAGAAAAGAAAAAAAAAATATACTTGTGACCCTCACAGTAAGCCCTTTCATTTGATATTTTAAATTTAAATTTTCTTATTTTTCTTCCAAAAGTGATTCAGAATTCCTTAATTTACGTAACACGTCCATGTTTGGGTCATAGAAATTGATATGTGTACCAAACAACTCAATCATTAGATTCGGAGCAAATTGGTTGTGACAGACAGACACACGAGCGATCCTTTATGGGTTCCGTTTTTTCATTCGCCCATACGGAACCCTAATAACATCAAATTATGGATACATGGACATGAAATAGCTTTTAACGTATTTACCTACTTTGTATATCACGAAGTTGATTTTTTTTCAAATTTTTGTATATACTGTTATAATTGTCTTCCTAGAATGTATATTCAAGCGGTAATCGGGGTATTAACTGCAATGGCAAACTGACTATTACATGATTTTATCGAATCGATCTGTATAATGGTTTGCTGTGAATTGTAATCACAACTTTGTTAGTAACTAGTTTAAAAGGCTTAATAATAGCAATCGTTCAAATTAATATGGTAATGATTTATTTATATACGTTTAAATCATTTCAGTGCTAGTGACCTAGAATAGGAATCTTTTAAATAAACATCTTTCTTCGTGGAAATGTTAGGCTAAGCCAGGCTACAGGTCCATGCAGTGCGGGCAGAGCAGTTTTTGTAATGAATGAATGTACAGACAGCTGCGTACGCTGCAGCGTAGGCACATGTGTCTGTTCTGCTCTGTGTCTCGTTGTAGAGCCGGCACAGATTTCTGCGCGACGCGTGCTGGTTTCAGTTATTTTTTTGCTGAGATGCAGGTAACGCAGCACAGCCGTCTGTTTTTGTACTATCTAGGACGCGAATGTGTCTGTGTATCTGCGTCGCAGCATACGTTCGTATTTCTGCCTCGCCTGCCGAACCCCGCAAAATCTGTACTGAGCTGTGCTGCGTCACCTGCGTCTTGGCATACGCTTAGCCTAATGTAATTAGGGTGAATAATTATGAAATATCTATTCTAAAACCAAATATCAAATTCACCTTTAAACCATAATTTAATTTCATAACTATTATTAGGTGTTCTATTATCAAAAGTAGAGGTTGAGGAACAGGGTGTAAAATTCACTCATCCTCATTAGAAAAGGGAGGATCCTCCAACCAGACGGGTGTCGTGTCTGGCGGGCAACTGCCCAACGATTGATGTCGTATAGTCGCGCGGTAAACTCCAATTGCGCGATGCAGTATTTGTGTGACGTCAGGTCTTTGATGCGTAGTTCACATGTGGCGATGTAGATGCCGCCGCAATCTAAGCAAGAGAAACGAACCCTCTAATACACACACATAAATATAACATCACGACTTGTTTCCCCAAAGGGTTGAGCAGAGGTGTACCTATAGTGTACCCACATTTCGCCAGTTATGTTGAAGTGCCCATGCAATAGGGGGCGAGCCTATTGCCATCAACAGGGCACACAACCAGACTCCGGTTTGCCATCGAGAAATTCCATATGGAAAAACCCAATAACACTTTGCCCAACCTGGGAATCGAACCCAAGATCTCGTGCTCAGCAGTAGCGCTTGCCGGTCACTAGACCAACGAGCCAGTCTAATACGCCAGCCATAAAAAATAAAAGACTGTCTCAAAACTTTTAAGAACTGTTATCCAACTCTTACAATCGGGTAAAAAGGCGTATTAATCGAAAGTTGTGCAGTTGGGTCGGTGAGGGACGCGCGCCCGTTATGAAGTGGGAGAGAAAAAAACCTTTTCATCACACGTTGTGTTAAAAGCTGACTGGCTGCGAGTGTCGCTGCTTAAATGTGTGAATGCCTATTTTACTGGTGCGCAATATTTTCCAACAGAACATTGACATTCTGTGGGAAACTGGTAGTTGTGCAACAATTTGAGGAAAACTGCACTGTGCCACTTTTGTGGAAAATTGTGCATGATTTTGTTTCTAGAGGCTTTGCTAGGACTTTGTTTTACATCCTATACTGTACTATTAAATGAGTAATATTTTAATATATAAATTTGTAATTACATTCTCGAAAACGGGTCTAACAATTTTGAAGAAAGTTGCAATATAGGGGTTTACGGGGGCGAAAAATCGATCTGCTCGTAGCTGGGTCTCCTATCTTAGAAAATTCGTTTTCTCCGTATTTTCACCCGAGCAGAGCTCGGTCGCCCAAAGTTTAGAACAATATGGCTACCTTAGAATAATGACATGGCAGCATGGACTTAGTAAGTACCTACTATCATGGCAGCATGGAATTAGTATGTACTATACATGGAATTTGTTTGAACTTTCATATACTATTAAATGAGCATTCTTTATTTTCATCAGAGCAGAGCTCGATCGCCCGCCCGGATACTAATTGATAATATAAAATACTTAAATTAACTGAAATACTCATTACTAATTTATTATCTATGAATGTTTGAATGATAATTTCAATATTACATCCTTTTTCAGTCTCTGAAAATATATGTTACTTCAAATTAAGCTCTTTATAAATACCAATATTTAAGTGTCTAAAAATTGCAAAAACACATAACATTGCATATATTGCACTCCCACATAGAGGCAAAGATATAAGAGGAAAACACAAAAAGACAAAAAAGGTTATACGAGCTGCGGAAACCGTTGAAAGGAATAAAAATTGTGATAGTATACAACCGGCGATACGCTACTAATTTATAGATACTGCTCCAAAGATAGTTAAGTATTTCGCTCGTTAGTGGTTAGAATTAAAAAGCCAATTTTATAGAAAGGAAAACGAGTATTTTCTCGGTTATTTGCAGTAGTCATTATTGAAAATGTTTTTAACACGTGGAAGAAATAAAATTGTAGTTTTTATAACTAAATCTAAAAGAGCTATGTGTTTTTCTGATTACTTGACTTTCTCTGTTAACTTCTAAATTGAAACCAAAGTCAAACGTTAGTTAGGCTCATAAGCTTACCAAACTTCTAATGTACAATTAAACTTCATTCTACGTACGACTACTCACCACGTTCAACATAATTAGTTACATACTTACATTTCACCGAATTTAATACCGTCCAACAGAGACTGAATGTCAACACAGCCAGTTTTGGTAAGGCTGCACCAACCGCACAAAAGCAATTCCACTCACAATACCAACGTTACAATAATTAGAAGGGAATTAGTAACAAATTATTGCTCGCGAAGAGGAGGGTATAATAGCCCGCCCGAGCTGGATGGTTCTCATTAGTGTTCGTTGGTCCCACGTAGGAGCTGCCTCGTTGTGGCCCTGCATTATTCATGCGGACAATATTGCACTGCCGCATCTATCTATACACGTTTTATTACGTTGTATGGTTACATCAGGTGATGTTTCATTACGGCTGACATTTTGCATTGTTCGCGTGTAATAATACCGTCCGATTGTTTCATTCTGAATATACTTCATGGCAGCATGTCAAAGATGATTCCGGATAGTAATTTGCGTAGTAATGCTTGCAGAGGGATTTTTTGAAGAAGTAGTGGTTTTTGTTTTTTTTTGTAATAATGTTTTTCATTTTATTAATTACTTCTATGAAAAAAGTGTTATTATTAACGATTGCAACCAAATTACCCACAAGGTTACCCATAGTAATAGTTCATGAAATTATTATTCGTTTCTAAACTTTAGTTACAAAGAAATATATGATACTAGCCTTCGCCCGCGGCTTCGCCCGCATGGAGATCGGAAATTATCCCACGGGAACGTACTACCGAGATAGAAAGTATCTTATGTATTAATCCAGGCTATAAACTATCTGTGTGCCAAATTTCATCCAAATCCGTACAGCCGTTTTAGCGTGATTGAGTAACAGACATCCAAACATACAAACTTTCACATTTATAATATTAGTAGGATATTATATATTATATTATATATTAGTTATAGTAAGAAAGATAGTAGGATAGGCATCTGATAGTATAATATATAAATATCTCTAATACATTTTCAGCCAGCTACAAACATTTCTAGCACCATTTTGATTAACTAATAAGTTCAGAGCCCAGACTCTAAAAGGATCGCTATTCCATTTTCGTTCTGATTACTCAAAATACTGCATACAAGAGCTAAATAGTGACGAGATTTTGGTGGAAGAGCGTGAAACAACGTTTGATGAGCTATGAATTTTGGAGCAGCAAATGCTCATCACTAATTAGCGCCAAATGTGAAACTAGGATCGCAATATTAATGTGGAATATGAAAGCGTCAAGCTCCGCAACTTCAGTTCTGCACGAAGGCTGGTTCAATATTTCATACGTCATATGAATACGTCACAAAAGGTGACTCTGATGTGGCTGTGAAAGATGAATAGTATGAATAGAACGGATGTACGACAAATAGGCACTGTTCAAATACTAGTCTTTATAAGCTTCGTCGCCATAGACTATTCAGAGATTGTCATGAACATGCATATGTATCCTACCATAAATTCTATTACCTACCTTTTTTACTTACAAAAGACAAGCGTAAATAATTATTTGCGAACTGAACAATAATTGCCTTCAAACAAAACTGCGGACGATAAAGAAATGTTTGAATACAATTATAATAAGGCTTCACGTGAAACCCTATTGAACAAAACTTTTCACAATAAACAATAGATGGTCTACGGCGTAGTAATAAAGACGCGCTTAGTATTGCTACGCCGTAGGCTTTCTACGTGTCTACAAGTTTTGTTAAAGTACGAAGGTCTTTTAAATGTAACACGGTATAGATACTTTTTTTTTCTATTATATCTTCATCATATTTATCAGTGACGTAGAATAGAATACTCTTTACAATGCATTTGCTCGAAAAGAGCGTTTTCCAAGCAGTCAATTTGTGCGGAAAGTATCACTTTTTTTCACTGGTGCTTTTTACTTTTCTGTTTTTTTTTAATTTTTGAGGCCGTCGTCAGCCCGTCTCGTTTCAGACATTGTATTATTTGAGAAAAGTTTTTCACAAATTAGTATTTACAAATCAGATGATGATGATGACGATAGCGATGACGATGGCGATGATTATGACGATGGTCAAAATCAAAAAGTCGAAGTCGAAGTCGTAGTCGAAGTCGAAGTCGAAGTCGAAGTCGAAGTCGAAGTCAAAGTCGAAGTCGAAGTCGAAGTCGAAGTCGAAGTAGAAGTCGAAGTCGAAGTCAAAGTAAAAATCAAAGCCAAAAGTGAAAGTCATGAATTTTGTTTTTATCATTTATATACGTCGTCGTATGTTAGATGTTACACATCACAGGCGACTGCCGCCGTAAGGCTCGCTCGTTTTTTTTAAAAATTTCCTTGCACAATGCATAGTAAAACGTTGTATGATACACCTGCGTAAGATGATTTTCGATTCGTGTCGACTTATACACTCGCTCGCTTCGCTCGCTCGTGAATAAAAATCGGAAATCACCTACCTTCCGCACTTATAGCATAAATAACTATTACAAGCTTATGTGAATTTTGTATCTTTGCCCAGTGGTGACGGCCCCAATTTACGGGTTGCAGGTCGTGGTTTCGAACCCAGGCAGACGCTTTAATTTGAGTAAATAATTTCATCACCACTGCTCTCAAAACGGTGAAGTAAAACATCGTGAGGAAACCGGCATATCCTAGAACCAAAAATTCGAACACATATATGACATCTACTAGATTACAGCCCACGCTGTGTCTCAGCAGAGGGAACATTAAAGACTAATTATATTTATGTTAAGTGATTTTTGAGTTCATCGTCATTATCATTTCAACCGAAAGCTTCTGTGCTTTCCGCATCCAGCGGATTCCTGCGGCCTTCACAAAGTCATCGGTCCATCTTGTGGGAGGCCTTCCAACGCTACGTCTTCCAGTACCCGTCGGTCGATTCTGTAAAAATATTAACGTGAAGCTTAGGTGAAGTGAGCGTGAAGTGAGCGTGAAGTGAGCTGTCACTGCCACAGAATCGACCGGCAGGATGCTAGGAATTAACACTATTGGCAGCTCACTTCACGCTCACTTCACGCTCACTTCACCTAAGTTTCACGGTGGTATCTTTACAGAATCGAACGGCTGGTCACAACTCCAGAACATTTCGGCTCCATCGGCCATCTGTTCTGCGAGCAATATGCGCTGCCCATTGCCACTTAAATTTGGCAATTCTTCGGGCTATGTCGGTTACCTTGATTCTCTTGCATTTTTCTTCATTTCTGATTCGATCACGTAGGAAAACTCCTTTGCGCTTTGGGTGACTTGCAGCCTTCTCATCTCTTCTTCTAGATCTTTTAGGTAGTCTACTGTAAAATCAGATCTTTGTTCTTGTAAGCTGTATACAAGTCTGGGTACACCAGATAATAAAATCGTTTAGCTAGAGATTTGATAACAGAATAATTGAATAGCCTCCAAGAAATTTCGATTTCGAATGTTTTCTTTTTGAAACTGCCTTTTTCATTCAACGATTCGAATGTAACCACATTCGAATCGTTGAATGAAAAAGGCAGTTACCAGTATTTTAATGAACCAAGTCTAATTATTACTAAGCATTATCGACTTAATAAATAGCTGCGAAGATTTCAAAAACATAACTGTTCCTAAAATGAGTGTTTATCTTTGTTTCAGGGGAATATTACTACAAAACCAAAGACGTTACAGCGATGCTATCAAAAGTTTCGAGAGAGCAATTTACTTTAGACCTTCAATGGCTCGTAAGTACTTGAGATAAATTAATTATTAAAAACAAAGCCTCTTTGGTATTTCTTCATAGCCCTTACTAATAATTTGATTGTCCTTTCAAATTATTTTAGATGAGGGCCGGCCGAGTCTTTATTCTCTTCTAATTTCGTTATTGTCTTGAAAATAAAGGAGTTTATAATATTTTCATTGTTAAGTAAATACAAGAACAAGTTTTAATTGAGTGTTTGGAACAAAATAAGCTATGGACAGTTGGAAATAAATATTTTCCGTCCACTTCGAACTCTGTAGTTGAGTTGTTTTCTGTTCGGTAGTCGTAAGTAAAAAAACTAGTTTCGCGGTTGAACTGAAACTAGAAATAGGTTCAGCCATTATTATTCCGACTCAAGCTGTCTGTGTTTTCGAAGTAGAATTTAACACTTCCATGTATTTCAGGGACTTTTATCATGAAGTTGACAAAATAATCACTAGACTTGTTCACAAAGTAATCTTTGTGGTTTCTGTTGTTGGTATTTGTTTTCCTTACAATCGAGATTAAATTCCATAATTAAATTGTGAACAAGAAGTTATTAAGATGTTGAGTGGACTTTCCTTTTATGTTTAAATCAACAATCAAATTTTGTTTACAAACTAGAAATTATTATGGTTGCCTTTATTTTGTTTTGACGTGAAGGTGTAGGTACTTCAAGACATTTAAAAGTGGAAATTGTTCTAGTGGCTTACGTGAATCTTGGAACCTCACTAATGGCGGACGGTCGTCTCGCGGAAGCCGCAAGCGCACTCCGCGCTGGCTCCCGAGCCGAAGGTGTGCGCGTGCGCGACCGTAGAGAACACGACGCTGCCCGAGTGTCAGCGCTCGTACAACTTGCAGCTTTACACTCTCAACGAGGGCACTGGCATAAAGCGCTTTCAGCATACAAAGAAGCGCTACAACTACTGCCAAACACAAACACGCCGATCGTTGGCTGGACGCGACATGTAAGTAGTCACGTTTTAACACGCGTTCAACAGTGTTGTCTCATGAAGTTGGCATTAGGCACGTGCCGATGGATGCTGTATGTACAGAGTTAACTGGCTGCAATCTAAGCCTGGTCCGTTTACATGAAGGAAAAAACCTACGAAAACTGTACAGCGCGGTACATTCCTGTCCCAGATAAAGTGTATGAAAAATTGCTATGCATGAACGGAATTAAGGTGTCTCACAGCAAGTATAAAAATTCAGGCTGATCTATTCTTACCCTCTTCCGCAACGCAATTAGAATGATATATTGTTAGGCTAATTTCGGTTTCGTTGTTTGCAGAGTGTCCTATCAATGGTGGGGGAGATTTATGTGCAGCTACAACAATGGCCGCTGGCCGAGCATAGTTTAGTGTCGGCACTAGCGGCCGCGCCGCATCATGCCGGCACACATGTCACATTAGCACAAATACTCGCCAGAAATGTGAGTATTGACATAGAATATAAAATTAGAAATTAAGAATATCATCGAAACAATTTTCCAGTATAAAATTCATCCAGTTAAAAGTCTTTAAAATTCAAAAGTCATTTATTCAAAATAGGCTGAGAATCAGCACTTTTCGAACGTCAAAATTACATAAGACAGACTCCCAAAAACGCCCGCCCTTTACCTTCGCCCTTTAGTTCTTTAGGTTGGTCCGGGATATAGGACCGCAATTTTTTTAAATCACCTACAAAAACAAATATTGCACCACAACAGGAAAAAAAACAATAAACATTCCCTAATTAAGTATGAGCCTAAAACATACCCCTGTCAAAACGTTATATACTGCCAAGTGTAACTATTTCCTCCAAAATAAATTCATGGTAATGAGTATCAGTAAGCCGTTGTCAGAAAGTCACCTGCATTAAAGCGTTACATACCCTCAGACATACATACAATCAAAAAGATAAGTAGGTAGCCAGGCCTGCCTCCGTAGTATATTTAAATGTTGTAATGTCTTGACTGGTAACTTATCCTTTTGTTGACTGTACCTAACCCGTTTTCATCTCGAGCATTTTTCACACGTAGCCATTTGATTTTTCCAACTAAACGCAACGGGTTGTGGTTTCCCATACAAAAGTTTTACCGATTGTCAAACGTTTTTCGTCTCACACTGAGAGTTATGAATATACAGGGTAGCTGAAACTGACAGTTTGACTGACTTTCCTTAGGGCGTTTACTCACTTATCCGTATCCGGTTCGTATTCGATTCGTGTTCGATACGTGAAAAAGAGGGAAAGGAAATTCACGTCCTAGCGTTTGCGCACTTATCCGTATTTGATTCGTTTTGTTTGAGAACTCGGTTTTGATCCGTCTAAAAACGAAACGACGAAGTGAGAATTTACGAATCGAACACGAACCGTGTACGCATGAGTGCACAAATATCCATACAATTATTAAGATGGCAAAACCGGATCAGTAACGAACACGAATCGAATACGAACCGGATACTGATAAGTGGGCAAACGCCCTTAGTATCGAATGATAAATGTATAAACCACAATGAATTTATAAATTTATTTATTTATTTAAACTTTTTACACACAAAAAAGGTACAAAGGCGGACTTAATGCCTTCATCAACCAAGGGTGGTGAAGAGATTAGATGGCAGGTGCTCTGTTTGAGAGGAACAAAGAAAAAAATTAATAATATATCATAATGCATTATAACTAAAATAGTTACAACAGTACATAAATAGGTTATAAACTACATATATATATAGGATATAAATGTGTCCTATGTTCCTACGGATTTTCGATTTTCCTTTACAAAATTCAATACAATCAACTAACAAACATTGTTTTCCTCAAAATATATACATTCTCTATTCCAAGTAATTAATCGTTTTCGTTGTATATTTATATTTTCAAACTCAACAATCTCTTTTTACTCAAAACGATCTGTGGTATTTTTTTAAAATTCAAAATATTTTATTTCACATAAACCTACATGGGCACTTATGAAACGTCAGAAACAAGGCACGGCTTCAATTGATCGTTTCCTATGGAGAAGAGCCGGCGAGATACTCCACGGTTACTCTTTTAAAAATAATTGGCTTTTACAATATTTTCAAATAACAGTATTAGGAAGATAGTGTAGGACTTTCAACAAGTACCAGGTACTTAACAAAATAGAAGATGGTCAACAAATCTACAGTTAACTAAGCCTACAGCGTTCTCATATTCATAAAATTGAAAAGAATCTATAAAAAAGATAAATTAATTAATAAATAATAAAAACCAATTTTAAAGGGAAATTACATGATTGCTATTAAAAGTGTAACAAATCGGAATAATTATCATGTCATAGTAAAGGTAGTTACTATGCAAATCCTTAGTCAACATTGCTCCATCAGCTCTTAAGGCACATCATAGGTACCTACAACACCACATACCAACAACAACCACTAAAATTCCTCTCTACTGCGGCAAGATTGCGGTATCTTAAGATTATTACTCCTTAAGGGCTTGCGTTATTACGCCGCATTGATCAATTATTCTCTTACCAGAATTACAAGTGAAGTATCTTCCTGAACTAATCTTTTCACGAAAGTATTAAACTTGTCCAAGTGTTATTAATGATATATTTTGTTACAGGCTAGTAGGAGTATTGAAGCTGAAATTTGGTTTAAAAAAGCACTAACTTTAGCGCCTAACGACCCATCAGTAAGAGATCAGTTTGGTAAGTTACATACTTTTGAGAAAACTTTATAGTAGTTACAATGATGACCATTAATCAATGACTTTTGCAGAAAAAATATCCATGTCATTACTGATTATAATATCTGAATTATGTCATCAATTCAAAATAAATACAAACTATGAATGATGATTCATAGCGGTTTTGTAGCATCTTCGTAGACCCTCTACGACGCTACAAATATTATAAAGTATTGTTGCTTTAGAGAAAAAAACAACCTTATTATCAGTTAGTTAGTATTTTTCAAGTTCGAACTAAAAGAAATTGTCTTTTATTTTCCCTTTGATCCATTTTCTTTCTTTGCTCTATTGTCATATTTAGCATGTCGTTAATAGAGAGATAAATTAATAATACTTAATGTTATTCTACAATAGGTATGTTCCTAAGATCACAACGCCGTCTCCGGGAGTCAGCAGAGCAGTTAGTTGCGGCAGCTCAGTTGTCACCCGCAGACAGTGCGCGTGCCGCATCAGCAGCGCGCGCGCTTCGGGACGCGAGACGTTGCCGCTCCGCCGAGCGGTGGTATGCGCGCGCAGTGCAATTGAACCCTGATGTAAGTTTCATCTGAAATATTTAAAAATTGTATTATTATTAAAGGTAGAAAAGTGGACAATACAAAATTGAATAGAATTACTCTTGAACGGTCCCTTCGTCATATTTTGTCTGACCCATCCATTAGATTGCATGTAGGTACTCGTAAATCTCCAAAAATACGTCCACCCATGATGGACTTCAAGTTATATCTATGGATACTTGGCTGAGTTGTCTATCCCCACTTAAGCCCCAATAGCTTATAAAGCAGCTAATATTAAGGATTTGAATCCATCCAACCGTTTCAACCAATATCCCAGTCGAACATATTTGACGCAAGTAAAAAAAAACAAGTTACCTTTAAATCCTGAAACGTTTTCCGCGTTGTATTTTTTACTGCCCCCAATAATATCTAGCAGAGATTCATACGAAAATCGTGCATTCGATTCGACGTATGTCCGTTGAATTGATTTAGTATGGCCACGATATTCGTTAAATAAAGATTTAAAACCTATCGCTGCACAAAGGGGAATGGGGAGTAGGGAATTGGTTCAAGTGAACATTCCTGTTTGTTTGTTAAACATGGTCAGATCAAGGTATTGCCGAGGGCTGTTTTCTTTGTTCTACCGACGTTCGGACCTGTGTGGTACCAAATATGGTTTTTGAAATACGACAGTTTTGGGTATTTGTCGACTTTTTGAATAAGGTGTTTGTTTTGGTTATAGCATTGTTTTATGTGTAGAAATAATCAAGGGTGGCCAGTATACGGATACAGAGAAAAAAAAAGTTATGTTTTGTAAGGAATTCAACTTTCAATATCAACGTTTTCACTACCCAGAAAATACGTACAGGAAGAAATATCCAAAAAAAACGTGGAGATCCCAAACCCATATTCCGTGAACACTTTCAGAATTCCACAGAACTAAAAAATGTAGCAGAACACTGCTACTCCAGGTGTATAAACAAAAACGAATCAATAAGAACGCTGAGCGTGTTATTTCTTTTTGTTCGTTGCTGTGTGACCGCAGCCGTGGATTTGATCGCCTCTATATTTCTAAATTGTGAAAGATTTGACCCACACGTCTATAACGTTCAGCGTTTTTTGGCCAATAATTCATTTACGAAAACTGTTGCCGGCAATGTACAACACAATAAAAACTAACATTTTATTGACTTTACATCGCTTCACATAAAAATATTGATGTATTACTAAGAACATCACTTCACAACTCAAAGGAATTCCAAATGTTTACCGCTAAACGTGACATAATGCTTTGAATCCGGTAAACCATTCCGTTTAGTGTAATTAATTACCGGCAGCCACAGGTTCCTCGAATAGCATGTTGCTTTGGTTTCAGGACGCCGAGTTTCATTCCAATCTTGGCGCTATCCTACACCTCAATGGGAAGTACGCCGCAGCAGCTACGTCCTACCGGAGGGCGCTCCAGCTGCAACCCAACGACGACATTACCATCACCAACCTTAAAAGAGTCAGAGCACTAATAAGCAAACAACGCAGAAAATAATCTATTGAAACATAGGCCTCATGTAAATCGACAAATCAAATAGATGAAATAGGATGTCAATTGCCAAAAGTATTGTTAGATACTGAGTACATTATTTATTTTATGCGTTTGTATATAAGCCACTAAATGTTTATTTACTCGTACCTACTGGGCTTATTGCCTGTGCTTGTGAAGTTATGAAGACCAAATCTTGGTAGTCTAACTGCCTACCTGACAGCTAAGAATCATCATAACAGGTAAGTAAAGATTCTAGCCATAAAGCAGTGTAAATTGATAAAATCGAATTTTCACACTTCATCGACGTACTCATGAAGTTGTCCTCCACACATGATAATCATTAAGTATTAATATTTAAACCGTATATCATTATCGTAAAATGAACATAAGTACCTTGAATTATTCAATTATATCCGTAATTATAGGTTTTCAAGCACAACGGTGAATTCTAAAGTGGTAAACTTTACATGTATATTGTTTATGGTCTTACTGTTGGTATAAGTGTCGCTGCGTTAATCATATAAAGTTGAAACAAAATAGTTTTATTTTGATAGTATATAATGTGTTTTGTCTGCCTGTACGGTAATTTCCTCAAAAAAACTAATTTACCTCTTCTCTTTTTATTATTATAATTAATGAAAAACTCTAAATCGCGCGTACTTGTGGTTTCAAACGAATACATTGAAGGGTCTTAAAACAACGTTATAGGAGTAGTTAGAAATTATTGTAAATAGACTTTTAAAATAAACAATTTTATACGTGTGCAAATATAAATCTATGAAAAGTTCCCATTATTTCAATGGAAAATTATGGTACTCTATTGTTATTTTTTTCGTCTTCCATTATATTTTAACTATATCAGTACCTTGTGAAATGCCGGACCTAAAACAATGGATGAGTTGTTATCGAAGTGAAAGGCTAGTGTAAAAACTATGTATCATATAATATAAAGTTATTGTTTTGATGGACAATTGCTAGGTTTTAAACAGGGTTCGTCTTGCAGCACTATGTCTACTGTGAGATACTGATTGTTCATGCTGGGGCGAAAGCCAGTACGTTATACTGGAAGCCGATGGTATTACCTTCTAATTGTGTTGCGGCTTCAATTCATCGACGGGGACCGATTGCCTTCGGACGGCCTGTCTGCCCCTTAATCCTTTCTATTATCTATACCATATAAATTATAGGTGGGAGCCATAGTCCTACCAATTATGGACATGTAAATTGGCGTTCCCTTTAAGCGTGTACTGATTTATAACTGGTTAAAAGAATGGAATTGTCATATAAAATTTTTGTAGATAGGAAAATTATTTGGTATTAATAAAAGAAAATTCTTCGTTTAAGCAAATTAATACCCTTTTCTAATACATGATTACGTTTAATTGTTGATGATGGTGAAGTAATGTCGAGTTACGTTTCGTATGTTGAACAGTTACCGGTTGGTATAATGTAGGAACGCGGTTCCAGAAAATGGTAATAAAATTTCTTGCTGTCGCTCAATCGTATATGAGCCACATTACTTGCAGCCGCGCTGCCAAAGATTATTCGCGTCGCGAATTCTCGGTTGAATTGTCATGTAACATTCATAAGTTACTGACGGCTTGCATTTAGAGCGTGATAGGAATTGCAATACTAGGTGTTATGTTGTAAATCAGTACACCGCTGACGAAATGTCGTAAAATACAACCGGGGGAAAGATGCTAGGGAATAATAAAATTATATATTTTCTGGACTTATTCATAGTTTACTGGTAAAAAAAACCTGAAAAATATTTAACGTTTTGTTAATTTATAAAAATAAAAAAATACGAAATATTACGTATGATTATAACTTCCTGAACCAAAGAAAATTTTTAGGAATACTTGCATTTGCAAAAAAAGACTTAGATTACTTTGGTTATTCTCTATGTGATGATGTTTTCCGCAATTTATCGTACCTAAATGATAGATTTGTGATCGATTAATTCTTTTACGAAGTCTGAAACATATCTATGTCGTGTTTGTATAGATATACAACCAGACATAATTGTTATTACGTATAAACAAAATGGTAAATAAAAATTGTTGTAAATAAAAATATTTAAGGCGCATAATACCGTATAACGATAATGATTTTACATTTCTAATTATTATTTTTTGTCGTTTTACTTCTCACACCTGTGACAATAAATGTAAATTACGCTTTGTAGTCATAGATAAATGCCAAATAAAATGATTTCAGTTTCTTTAAGCAGAATTTATATTCTTATAATGGTTCAAATTTAATTAAATATTTTAATGGACATAGTAGTGCAAATAAGTGAACGATATGTTGGAGGACTTTGTTCAGCAGTGGGATGATACAGGCTAACAATAACAGAACTAAGTACTGAAAGTAGTATTCATAAAAAAATAAAACATACGCATAACTCTTGGAAACATGAAAAGTGATTTGCACTTATTAGAAATATCATACAAGCTGGCGCAAAAACATCGGTGGGTACTTACTAACCTCGCAGAAAACATCATACAAGCTTGCGCAAAACTTGTAAAAATATCATACAAGCTTGCGCAAAAACATCGGTGGGTACTTACTAACCTCGCAGAAATCCTTTAAAATATTTTAATTTGATTGGAATCTAAAAATCTTTCACGAGTTGCGTGATTGTGTGTATAGCCCAGGCCTAATAATTTAAAAAGTGATAAAATGGGAATTTTTAAAACTGATTATTGTAAAAAATAAAATAAAAAACTCTCAGCAAGCCCCTATCCCAGCCTCGTCTTTATAAATACAATCACGTTAAAAATATGCGTTAGATAATTAAATTATATTTTTTGTAATTATTCGTTATAATAATAATTATTAAAAATGCAGCGCATAAATTATTGCAGAATGGTGTACGCTTCTTAACAATTTATAGCATTACAATAATATGGATATGTTTCTTCCTACTCTATGCGCCCACCAAAACTGTTTCAAATAAGTATATAAAACTTACTTCTGTTTTATAAATTATACTAAGAATTTACCTTCGAAACGATTTCCTAATGAACGTTCTTGTTCATTTACGACTCTATGAATAAAGTATTTATTTTTAGGATTTTCTTTCGACTGCTTTCGAAAAATCAAATCTTAGAATTCATAGTCAAGTCATCATAATAAAAGCAGATACATTTGCTAGTAGATAGAAAGTTTTACATAATCTCTTTCAATTATTATATTTTTTATAATTACTTTTCATAGAAAATATAAACATAAAAACCGTGTACCTTAATTAATAAAAAAAAGGTTGTATATCACGTTTTGTAACAATTAGGTATCATTATGAAATCTGTTGTAATATAAATGGTGGGCGCAACAACTCGATCACCAATGTACTGGAAAACACTTTTTTAAATCATAAATATAATTTTCATAATAATAGTAATTAGGTATTACAATTATTGTACTTCCAATTATCGATACATGAACATTTTGTCGTAACATTCTACACCTACTATAATAGTAGGAATACTGTAAGTAACAATTGAGGAATTGTAATCACTATTGTTTTTATTAAATAGTAATAAATAGTTATGTATATTTATGGCGTTATGCAAGTAAACCTGCAAATTCCCAAAGTGATATTATATGTTGGTAATTTTGTAAATAAAAGCTTCAATATTTTATGTAATGTTTCATTTCTCTAATTCGATTAAATACGTGCTCAATCATATTTGCGTGTGGTAATCTGGTTCTAATATAGAAAAGGTAATTATTTTGAGTACTAATTTAATCAAAATTCGTATTTTTGAGAAGATAGGCAGATTGCTTTTTGTACACTCTAATTTTTACAGATATATTAGTAAAATCTTTCTTGTTACAAAATAGAAACTAACAATATGGTACTACGGTACTATGGTGGTTAGGAATAAACTCAAACTACGATCTGACAATCAGAGCTTGAAAAAAAGTAGAAAAATATTAAAAACAATAATTAAATTAAACATTTCGAAATAGTTTAGAAAAAAAGCAGAAAAATATTTAAAACAATACCTAATTAAATTAAACATTTCGGAATAGTTTAAATAAAGAATAATCGTTTTAAGTCACATCTATCCACGCGGGAATGAGCTGCCTCTGGAAGCCTGATCAGATCCAAGACATGGACGAGTTTAAGGTTAGTGTAGTGATCATTGTTTTTTCTGGGCAAGGATTTGTTTCTTGTGATTACACGACATTCGTGGATTATAGACTGGCATACTGTCTATAATCCACAAATGTTTGACATACAATAATGTTCTTAAAGTTCACATGCTATATTTCAGTTTCTGTTAGTTTTTCTTTTTTTCGTGTGGTTTGTGACTAACCTGGTGTCAGAGTTTTAAAGCCGCCCATGGGCCTCTGACTTGGTTTCACATGCCGTCGAGAAATATCTCTCAGGTGTCTCTGGGTCACGTTGTTTTCCTTCACCGTTTTTGAAGCAAGTGATAATTATACAATACGCACATGAATCCGAAAAGTCTGAGGTGCGTGCCTTGGGACGGCCACACCACTAGGCTATCACTGGTCTACAGCTTCTGTTACTGAACAAATATTTAACTGAGACTAGAATTAAAGTTAAAATAAATAGACGTCGTTACTTATCCTACTTGCAAGTAGCAAAAGTCAATTAATGGTGATCAGTTATCTACTCTATTGCTCTAAGACGGCAACCTAGTAACTTGTCACTGCTAAGACAATATATTGGAATCCAACCATTAAATACTAAAACGTTGTATGTAAGTTTAAATGCAGCCATTCGTATATTGAATTCGCTCTAGCTCCATTTGCCTCGCCCGATAAAAAGTGATATATTGCAGTCACAGTACATTTATGGAGCATACAAAAATAAAAACAGCGTATAAACTCTTTTAGGACAAAATAATGTGGAAAGTGATTACATTTCTTGCCGACAGACGAGTTTGCACTTGGCAATTTTTTGCGACTTTCGTTTGGAGCACATGACTGGAGGAATGGCGTGTCAAATAACTTGGAAAAAAGACACTTAGCCCTCACACTCACGCCTTTCCTGTGTGGAGATAGAGCATCCCCTAAGTTTCGCAGTAATTTCCCTCCAAGACATTATTTTCCATGCTTCACGCTCACCCTAGCGCCATTACCATTCGCTTCATCTTCAGTTTCCTTTTGTATTTTGCTTTGACACTTTGTATTTCGATTTGATATTGAGATATATTTTCTTTTATATTATTACGGATGTTTTAGATAACAACGTATCCTTGGGGAATGTTGTTAGGCTGAATTTTTATTTATTTATTTGGTACTCGAAAATAAGATATACCTTCAATTTATCTTAAACGTCCATTTGATCATCATAAGTGTAAATTTTCTGCTAATTGGTTTATTAACTGGGTACATTGTGAACTGCATCTACACCTTTAGTACGTAAACCTAGGAATGCTACATTTTTGCATTATGACGTCATCAATGTCCAGGTGAGTTTGGCAAGCTGCCCACCAAACTTGTGTCGCTTATTATGTAAGATGACGAAATGAGCCGACGTCTTGGCCAAATCACAGAAGAGTTAATACTTATACTGTTTGAGTTAATACTTAAAAAAAAAATGCAACCTATAAACCATAAACACTGCCAAATAAAAAGCGAAGAAAGAAAAAAAATGGTACATAAGGAAAACGCATGGAATATTTTTCACAGAATTAGCAAAAAACAGTATTATATTCCCTAGAAACATAAAAAGTCGAATTTAACTATATACTGCTTGTTGCTCAAAAAATTTTATTAAAATCCAACAATTTTCTACTACAGTGTAAACGTCCTTTATGTCGTGGCCAAGATATGACGTCATTATCCACGATACTGCTTTGATAACATCTCTTTTTTAGCCCCAGATTATATACATTTATTTATTTTTTGTGGTCTATTCAAGCAGAAATCGCACTTAGTTACTTAGTGAGATTTCAAGCAGTTAGCTGTGAACAGATGTTTATTCACATGGCTTATTACGTCACTTCCCGCATTGTAAAAGATGCAACATAAAATAATTAATTGTAAAATAAATAATGGCCCACACGTTGCGAAACTTTTTTTACGAATTTTTTGGTAGGTTTTTCTTTGTCTATAAGGTCAAGTAAGGATGAACTATCGTGGGTTTGAATATGATCGTTAAACCAAACACACTATTTATATAAGACCCCATTTTATAATTTTCAAAAGCCAATCTTTTCTAGCGTTTTCTTCGTGTTCTGCGAAAGGCCGTTTAAATGAGTAGCTTTAATACCTAGTTCAACGTCAAAAGTAAGGTTTATATAATGAGTATCTACCATATTACTAAATACCTTATCACCAAGACGGTCGAACGAATGATCCTTAATATGTTTTTCTAAAGTTGGTATAAACCTACCTATTACTGCTAAATGAAGCGAGCTGAGCCACATTTATTTTTTGGTCTTATATTATTGCGGTGTTGCTTTTAATTAAGAATTCCAACTTGTCAGGAGAATATTTTAATGAGAATGAAAATCTCGCAATTTTTCAAAAGAAAAATACTGAACTATTATTGCAGACAGACAGAAATTATTATGGCTCATGGATGGTTTCTTAGCGTTTCTTTATTTATATTTTTATCTTACTCGAACGAGTAGTCGTTTTAATTAAGTATAAGTGTCATTTTCAGTTTGATTATAACAGGAATAGAAACCATGGGCAGAAAAGATAGCTATTGTCATAATACTGTGATTTGTTTTCATTATTCTTCTTAACTTTGACAACAAGAAAAGTTTATAACTACTTATATTGTATTGTGAACTTTGCTTGAATAAAATGATAATTTCATAAGATATTCTCATAACAAAACTGTCTAGTTTGTAGAGGTACCTCTTGGATAATTCAAGTGTTATTGGATGTTTCTATCAGAAAATTATGAATGGCAGTAATCGAGAATTCGAACTCTACAATATTATTGGACCCGAGAAATGAAATTAGGCTGGTCCCTTTTGCATGGAACGTAATATGGTTATCAGCAAAAAGTAGGTGCAGGTAGGTATTGGTTTTCTATTATCTTTATCGAGAAATTTGTGATGTTTGCCATCTAATCAACTAGGATTTAGTATATCTGATGGATCAGAATGTTGGGCCGCAAAGAAAGATTGGAAATAAGATGTTACGCCAATGGATAGAACAAGAAGTGACTAATCTGGTGTTAAGAGTTATAAAGCCGTCCATGGCCTTCTGACTTGGCTTCATATGCCGTCGACAAATATCTCTCAAGCATGCCGCTTTCCTCACGATGTTTTCCTTCACCGTTTTTTTAGCAAGTGATAATTATACAATACGCACATGAATCCGAAAAGTCAGAGGTGGTCTTGGGTTCGAACTCGAGACCTATGACTAAGCAGTCCGACGGTCACACCACTAGGCTATCACTGCTCGTCGATCATTTATACAGGGTGTAGTTTTCAGACGGGACAGTAACGGTAGGGACCTTAACTGTTGTTGTTACAGAAAAACGGTCTTAGAAGACTGTCCTTATTTTTTTGAGAAATTTTGATCCCATTTCGAATGTTGAAATCCAATGTTTTTTTAAATAGCCAGTGTAGAAAATGTGGGTGGGTTAATAACAGCTATTGCTATTCTTAAACGTGAGAACCATACCTACAACACCTATCTGAAGACTTTCATTCCATCGTCCCAAAGGTGAGGAAGTATCAACGGCGAGAAGGTAAGATTTTATCTATATTAGTCCTACAATACAATACATACTCGTACAATGTCGTCTAACTTTGAACTAGACCCCCCTGGGTCTATCTTAAATATTTTTCAGAGCATTTTTTTTTAAGTACCATTCGCCATATCTCCGATGTTATTGGCTCGATTGGGATTGTGTTTATTATTTCTTAAAAGCTTATGAGTTATTTATCGGATTAATTAACGTTTTTTATAAAAAAATGTCGACTATGAAAAAAAAACTGAGACCTGACTTTTGCAAGAGCAATTAATCGGGTATAACTCAAGACTCCGGGATGCTACTGAGACATTCGTGACGTTAAACCTAGGCGGAGACCTTCCGCAAACTAAGAATCGAATTCCAGGACACTACATATTATATACAGAACACAATAAACTAACAACCAATGAAATTGTCTGTCTACTCTTTTATGTTTATTTTTATTGTATCGGGTATGGTGTTTTTTTGTGAAAGTTGTTTAGAAAGACGTGTAGAACCATCCCTAACGCTTGCAGGCAGCCTGTATAAAATATTTTACTTTATGAACAGCCACATAACGTATATGCAATGAATTTAATAGAGTAGACAGCTCGGAACCGTTCTTTATGGTAATTAATAGGAAAACTGTCCCGTGGTGGACGTCTTTCAACCAGTATGATAATGTTGACGTGTACTGTGTCGTATCACGATATAAGTACCAACCCCACTACTTCAGGCAGCGGGTCTTAGTCACAATTCTAGGAATAGAATTAGTTATAGACTGACTTTTGACCCTAGACAAAGTTTACAATAGGGACTTAGTTTAGATAAAAAATATGGCTGTACGCAATCTAAAATGGCGCGTAAATAAAGGCTTCAGTAGAATCGTTATACACTGAAGACCAGTTGACCGTAAAGGCTCGTGCAGACCAGCGCGACGCGACTCGAACAATACAATTTCTAAGAAAACTTAAGTCAACGACGCTAGTCTGCCCGAAGCTTCATGCTGTCGAAAAATGTTGCCGTTCCATTGTCCGAAAAATCTTAATAACCTATGTACATGTCTATAAGGTACCTACCCAAGTTTTATAGTATTTTTCCCAGAATATTAAACATTCTAAACGGACAAAAGTATCTATTGCTCCGACAATTGCTAGATTTGCTAGACACGATCACTAGATTGCAAATGAATGCCAAAGAACGATGCAAACGATTGGTATCTTGACTACCTTGATACGTCCCTGCTATGTATCGACATCGTTTATTGAAGTTTAGTAGTCAGTTTGTATTCCTTAATCTATATATATGACTAAGTTCACAAAATACCTAGTGCGTTTCGGTCTTGCCTTTTCATTTGAAGACAAGTGCGTATCGGACCACGCACAAAGAAGGGTTCCACAGTTGGGATGAATTTATCCCAAAAACAAACTTAACTTTGTAGTTGAGAAACATGTTCTCCCATACATCGGGCATCGATATACGTCACGGTCAATTCTCCAACTGCAAATGTAATTAAGAAATTAAAAAAAAAAAAATGTGTGTGATATAACTACAAAATAACATTTTTCGGACGTTTTCCTTGATTTTTGCTGTGAGATCTTGCTTTCTGCCAAATTTCATGATTCTAGGTGAACAGGAAGCACCCTGTAGGTTTTGATTTATTAGCGAGTATCAAAATATGTAATATAAATGGCCGTATTTTTTATTGCCTTGACTTAGAAGCTTGATTTTTTTAGAGCTCCAATGGAACATAGATTTACGTATTTGATATTAATTTGAAACTTGATACCTGCACGTATTCCTGAGAAAATGGGACTTGACGAGATAGACAACGAAGTGATCCTATAAGGGTTCCGTTTTTTCCTTTTGATGTACAGAACCCTAAAAATAAAGCTATCTAAAAATTTTAATTACGAAACTTATACATAATTAAAACTTTTTATGTCTAACTACGAAAGTTTTATTTTCGTGTTTTAATCACTAACAACGTATTCCACTCCGATACACATTGGTTTACTCTGGATACACTAGTTATCATCCAAGCATTCTAAATATTATATTATTTAATAATACTGTGACACATTTGCGGTGAGGATACAAGGAAGAGGTGTTTGGTAATTACTACGATACAAATGAATAACTTGTGCAGCATGACCCTGTGAAACATAATTATCAGCAGCGAGATACAACGTCAGGTCCAATTTACGTTTCAAAGTTTTATGGAAGCCGACATTCTGAAGTACAAAGCTACAACTTTAGTATGCAACAAGTACATAAACAAAACTGAATTTACAATCAAAAGAAACACGGCAGCTCGTCACGGGCTCGGTTGAACGGCGTGTCACAGTTCATTAATATTAATAGTCGAGGGCAGAAACCCACGGCTACTGCTCTCAGTCCATGCATAATTTCACTTCTACGTCCCCAACAAATTTTAATTGCTCGAGTTGCTACATCGCAACTTTGTCCGAACTTACAGTGACGAATGTACCACCCCATTTTTGTTGTTTCGCGAATGCATAAAAAATGTTTGCACTGCGTACAGTCCGCTGAATGTGCTTCAGTTCGGTTACGTCCTACTAAACTTTGCCAGCACACGCCGCCGTTTTAAGCTTCGCGACGTACTTTAATTTATTTTAGTTGAGAATTTATTGTGAACTTTTTAATTTAGTGAAAGTCAATATTACGCCGCGTAATATAGGCAAACATGAAATCGGCTTTACCCTCGAGCATAATAGTTTGTAGTCGTTAACAAGTTATTCCTCGTGAAATATAATTTTCAGTGGAAAACGAAACAGGAACATTGTTTGTCGAGTAAACACTCGACAAACAATAATAATAAGTACCCTTTAAAGAAAACATTTTGCAGATTCCAATAATTACGAGTCTTAAACTCTCGAGACGGAATTAAGGAGTGAAGTAGACAGTTACGTAATACTCGTAGTAAGCGCATTACTTACATCAAAATGTTATTCTAAACGAGTTTCCGTACTGCGGAGTCTACATATAAATAATGTAAAACCCCAAAAGTTCGACACAAGACATAATTAGGGAACCTCTTAAGTTAATTTATGGGAGATCAAATAAGTAATATACGCCTGTATGTGTTCGAGGCTGCCGCGGGACGCAAAAGCCCAAAGGTTATTAAAAGCTGTCACAAAAAGCTGGCTGCATCGGTGAGAACTCCCTTATCAGGGTAACCAATGTAATCTATAATAATATTGAGTACCTACATAAACAAGTATGCCGTAGTTTGTTGTGGTTGGTATTTTATTTTGATAGGATAAGTCAATATGTGTCGTCTATAAGATCAATATCTTTACAATTATGGTGATTTTACTGCATCAGAATTTTTCATACTTTTCCGTGATCATCAACGTGATTACAAAATACTAGTAGGTACCTAGATAAATGAAAAGGAAATTTTAAATTATGGAAATAGAGTAACGCATTCTCTTAGTTGAAATATTTGGCATCTAAGTGTAGTACGACACTACTTAGATGTAGCCTAAACTTAAAAACTTGAATTCATTCATTTCAATTTTACGAATGTATTTGGTTATATGATTTCACAAGTTATTGCGTTTGCGTAAACATCATTTTCACCCAAAGTAGTAATAAATATTGGTGATTTTGAAGGCGCACTCAGTTCGGATGGTGATCGGTTTTACGAATTTTGCCGATGCTACATCTAAGTTGTGTCCTACTTTAAATGCCTATTTAGGTATATCATGACGGCGTTAATGATATTGCTTACAAAATTGTATCAACAACAGATTCCAAGAACAGTCACACAGTTAAATTATTCGCCAGCAAAATTATATGTGCATTTAAATTGCTAGGAACTGCGGTATCTCGAGAATCTGTGCCGTAACGCTTTGTCTTGGCGTATTGCAGTTGGTCTTAGCGCCTCACGGGGATTAATTTTAATCTTCTGCTACAATAGAGTTCCCAGTTAAAAACTTTCGAAAGACTTTGGTAGCTCGGTTTTAGGTAAAAGTTTTCACCACGTAGATATCTCACAAAGCTGTTCGGAAAACATAACTCCAAGAGCATTAAAGGCCTGTCCACATTTATGTACCACATGATATGCATTCGCCACATGAAATGAATATGCATGCGATATTTAATGTGTGAATGACAACTGTGGTAAATTTGGGACAATAAGTGTCACATTTGAGTAAAAATTATATTAATCAACATTGTTCGGTTAAATATGTATGCTGAAAGTTTGTAATATAGTGCTTGAATTGTTATCATCAACATAATTCTGTGCTGATCCACGTAAAGATATCGTATTTTTATCTTATGAAGCGACGTGCGCTTTACTTATGGTAACCAAAGAAACACGCTGTGAATGTGTGTGTGCAGATGAGTAGCGTCAGCACCTAACATATATACGCACACACACACATACACGACTTCGCCATTGTCTCGGACAATACGAAGAGCTCCTGCATTTACACACACATTCACAGCGTGTTTGTACAAGTTTCCACAAATAAAGCGCGCGTCGCTTCGTGTCATTAAAATATTATATCACTTGATTGTGACCTGTATTTTTTTCAAACAATGGCTAACATAAAGAATCTACCTTTTGTTTTCACCCCTAGCAATCCACGTTAAACCGAAAATATAAATCACTTTCGCGAAGCATAATATTTGGAACAATACTGCAGAAAGTAATAAATAATACCTACAGGTAAATAAATCGAATGGCAGTTGCAATGAAAAATAGACGCCTCGAAAGTAATATTTTGCTGCTGTTTCAGTTGTGAGCTTGAAATTGCAACTCTTTTACAAGGAAACAATGGAAATGGAACTGTCTTGTGGTATAAAAAATTAACGTTTATTTCGAGAAGTTCGATAGACTTAGTTAGCAGATCTAACGATGAAAGCCTGGAATGAAGGCTCTAGTAAACTGATCTGATTGCCAATCGTGGTGGTTATATCAATTTCCCCTGGGGTCTTTAACTATACATGTATATGATGGGATGTGGGTCACGGCTCGTACTTGTAGTTGTAAACATTTTCGAACCGAATGGAAGCAAAGTTCTTGATAACTTTTACAGGATTGGAAGAAGTGAAATAAATATCCGAATTTTACTTAAAATATTAATGTAGGTATCCATTTCCATTGTTTCCATTTTTTTTGCGGACACTAGGTATTCATTACACGCAGTGCACGTAAGTAGCTGCGAAGGTTTTGAATACATTCCTCTTCTTGCTTTATATTGAATCCCTCATTTCAACTCGGAAGCCGCGGGGTCTTTTCATTTCCCAACTTTTGGAGCAATTACCAAAGTAGTTGTAAAGTTTCACATCGGCCTCAGAAGATTTTCATTTGCAAGAGTGAGTTTTCAAATTACAAACGAGCAGTTTTAAACACCCGCGTAAATTTTTGCAGCTCCTTGCTTACGAAATTCTCCCATAATGTCGGAATATCCTCCCATAAGTTGAGCTGACTTTGAATTTTTGCTGTATATTCTTGTTCATTCTAAAAAAGTGATTGTGAATATTTTTTAAGTATAAAACGCTGTCTCATCCCTTATTTTTAATCTTAAAGAAAGAGAAATAAACAACAATACGGGTCAGTGAGTTTTTCGTAATACAATACTTTTGGCCGGTCAAAAGCTCGCGACACCGACCGAATATCCGATTTCAATAAATATCGTTAGCAAAGTTTCGTATCCCAGACGGGGATTTTTTTTGCTTCTGTAGTCTATGGCCTTGCTGCGTGTTTTTGCTTTCCCTTCTGATATAGAACGACAAAATAAGTAAAATGGATTTACCTACCTGCATAAAATAATGTGTATCACCGACAACCGTTTGGAAGAGATTTCAAATCTTATGTTAAGTAGAGGATCTGACCTAGGAACGACCTTCATCCATTTGTTTAATGGATGAAAAGTATTTTGAATCAAATTTAGTATCTTAGAAAATATATCATGAGTGGGTTGGTTAAAAAAATCCTGGCCAGACCGTGATTAATAAAAAAAAACAAAAATGTTTTTTTTTTAACCATTGCAAGATATAATGGAAAGAGCTTTACAAGGAGAATCTTTGCTACTTACTCGACTTTTGCCAATTGTTAGTCAATTCAGAGTTAATGACCTAAACAGACTACTTGAAGTTTAGGAATGTTCTTGGCGCCCAATAGCCATAAGTGATAAACTAATGAATAGTTTTTTTTAAGAGAAACATTTGTTACTAAAACGAATTAGTGCAATAAAAATAAAAAAATCATTTAAAATTTGATTTATCATAGTCTGGCTAGGATTTTTTTTACGCACTAAATTTGATGTAAAATACTTTTCATCCATTACACAGATGGGTGAAGGTCCTCTCAAGGTCGAATCTTAAACCATTAGACATACTAGAAAACACGTTATAATTTATACGTATATAAAAATGTAGTCATAACAAATACAAATACGTATCTAACATAAAAAAGGCACAGATTACTTAATTACGTGATTTAATTTGGGAGCAAACATATTATTAATGTTCACAACATGTCGAGGATTATGAACATATCGGTTTACATGACTGTCGTTGCTAAGCTATTATATTGTCATCATTTGATATTCTTGAGCACTCTCATTCACCATTTCCACGATCGAGTATCTGGGATATACTTATGTTGCCCAGCAGTGGACTACAAAAGGCATGATGAATTTGGCAGTTACTTGCGTAAGTCAACTTTCGCATTTATACTTTCCAATGGGTAGGGCAGTTAATTGTAAAGCAAATTGCCGCCCTATGTCAATTTGCCGTGTTATAGCTATTTCATATAACTGTCAAAAAATTACAGATGTGATTTGAATATACGGCCAATTTAAGAGCGTTCACCCAAATAGTTGGCAACGTCGCAAGTACCTGTCAAATATTTACTTGTTTTGATTAATTTGGCAATATTACTGTAAGGAAATAAGAAATATGGTTAACTAGTGAACTAGAATATTATGAATGAATCGCAATTATAACACTGAATTTGATGTTTACAACATCAAATTTCAGTCGTAAAAAAGGCATTTGCAAAGTTTCCATATGCTTTTTTTACATCTAAAACTAAATATTCGGTGTTACGATATTAATTATTGCATTTCATAATTAATATTTTGGTTCACTAGTTAGCCATATTTCTTATTTCTATACAGTGATATTGCCAAATTAATCAAAACAGCAAAATATTTGACAGCTATTTTCGACGTTGCCAACTTTCTGTATAAACGCTCTTAAGTTGGTACTCAATTAATTTTCCTGACTTTACATACATACATTTAGCCCTATACTTATAGTCTTTATTTTATTAAAATTAAGAGCAATTATTCCTTGTTTATACAAACCGATTCCCAGGAAATGTAAACATGGAAACCGCCCACAATTTCCACGGTTTCCTAATTAAGACGCAATGGTTGATCGCCGGTTTTTATAAGAACCTTCCTAATGCCGGACGTAGGTGGTAGGTACGTATTTAAGTAGGGATTGTCTTAGCTTTGTGATCCTTCGGTCGAAGTAATGAAGCTTCGAACGACTTGCGGGGCTTTGTTTCCGTTTACTTCTATCTACATGGTTAGTCTTTTGATACAGATAAGTCAAATATGGAACCGGTTATTTTGATAAATAAACTGATAGCAGCAGTGATAGCCTAGTTGTGTGACCGTCAGACTGCCAAGTCATAGGTCTCGAGTTCGAACCCAAGGCACGCACCTCTGACTTTTCGGATTCATGTGCGTATTGAATAATTATCACTTGCTTCAAAAACGGTGAAGGAAAACATCGTGAGGAAACCGGCATGCCTGACAGATATTTCTCGATTAAGTGTGAAGCTAAGTCAGAGGCCCATGGGCGGCTTTAAAACTCTGGCACCAGGTTAGTCACTAACCACAAGTAAAGAAGAAGAACTGTTGATTTACATTGTTGCTTGTGAGGTGCTCGTGGCTAAATAATAACAGCCGCAGCGATCGATCTTCAAGTTTAAGCAACTCTAGCCGAGGACGGTCCGCGGATGGGTGACCATCCATTAGATATCTAGATCCCTCTGTGCTTTGAAAGCATGATAAGTGGTTAGTCCCGGCTGTCATTTTATTTGACAGTCGTTACGGGTAGTCAGAAACCCGAAATTCCGACAGCCAGCCTTACAAAGGGGAATTGTGTTACCCAGTAGCTTGGTTGTGGAGACAGATAGGCAGTCGCTCCGTGTAAAATAAACACTGACGAGCAATATAAAGAAGCCACTTACTTATCATGAAATATTTCCGAAACCACGCAAGATGAATTCTTGAAGTAAAAAACAACATTCAAGTGGCATTCATTGCGATTCCACTGGGTACTTAATAGTTTATTTAATAAACCTATCGATGTAAACAAATTTTCTAAAATATCAAACAGTTAAAAAATAAAGGACGAAGTTCATTAACCATTTTCAAAAATCATCTACGTACTTGAACTTAGACACCAGTTATCTCAAAATTTTACTACGGCATAATTTCATGATAAATAAACGAATTTTTTTTAAAGTCGAGTTTTGACAATCTATTAGGGTACGTACAAACATGCGCTGTATGTTTAAAACACGTAAACTAAGCGAAGAATGAACAGAGACCAGCGAGTAGACGAGAGAGTCGTGGAGCGGTTTTTGAGTTTTTTTACATGACTCACGGTCATGTTAAAAACTCAAAAGCCGCTCCACGACTTGTGACCTGGTTATTACGACCTGGGTGCCTAACATGTGATGGATTGCTGGGAGGTTAGAAAGTAGTGGGATGGCATAAACAAGTTAATTATTTCGATTATCACACAATTGATTAATATTTCAACAATTTCCAAATGCGACTTTTGCCAGCATTATTGACATTTTCATCTGCACCTGTAAACATTTTTTTAACTTTTGTACCTCGTTAGATAGCTGATTAAATAAAAATGTCTTAGCCGTAATTTGTATGCAAAATGCCATTTTTAACCGACTTCCAAAAGGAGGAGGTTATCAATTCAATTGTTTTAATTTTATTTTTTATGTTTTTTGGGCATAATTCCGTCATTTATAGGCGGATTAGCAAAATTCTTTTTTTGTTTGAAATGGTATACTTTCGAGATGGTCCCATTGTCATTAGGTCAGGATCTGATGATGAGATCCCGGAGAAATCGAGGGAACTCTTCAAATATTATAGCCACACCTATAGCGATTTGGGTATATTTTATAATAACACGTGCACGATTACATTAATATGAATACCGAGCAATTTATAATCGTCACAATGTATATGGATAAGTGGAGCTGATGGTGAAGTACTAGGAGAACTCCTCAACGATTAACGTCCCTGCTTCGGGAAAAGCAATATTTTGTAAAAGGTGATGAGTAGTCAACATTGGGCTATTGTAACTTAGATAAATTACAATCTGACCCATCAAAAAAGCGAAAAATATAAACTTTTTTACAAAAAAAAACAACCGACTTCCAAAAAAACACTACAAAGTGAAAAATAACTTAAATTTCGGAATTCGGTGGCAAATAACGAAAATACAAGGCTTTATGGAAGCTTAATTCTTGCAAATGGGTCACACTATCACGTCCTAAAAGGAATACGTCAAATTATAATTCATTCTGTATAGTATCAACCCATTTATTTCCAACAACCTTAAAAAACTAATTTTACTTAGAATCTAGAGTGTTTCATACAAATGATATGCAAACTTATTTAAATATTAATTTCTTTGTTATCTGACCCTAGTCTGGGTACAGTCGTTCGATTCTGTAAAAATATTAACGTGAAGCTTAGGTGAAGCGAGCGTGAAGTGAGCTGTCACTGCCACAGAATCAACCGGCAGGATGCTAGGGATTAACACTATTGACAGCTACTGCTCTGCTATTGCTGTACTATTTACTATATTACTATACAATATTATAAAGAGGTAAAATTTGTTTGTTTGTAAGTATGTAGGACGTAATTAAAATGTTTTAATTTTTTTTTTGCATTAGATCGCCCAGTTCTTGAGGAAGGTTATCGGGCGAAATCGCGGGCAGAAACTAGTGTTGACTAATCAACAATACCGGAATATCTTATCCCGGGAACTGAAAATGGCTAAACATAATCCGCATTAATCTGATCATCAAGTGGCAGCTGGCTAAGCTATCGTTGGCAAACACAACCGTTTGATTCAATTGACTTTTAACACTGGTGGCATTATACAAGCAATATATTTTTTTTCGGGATGGATTTAAATTAAAAACCGATTTCATAGTTACTTACGTAATATATATCTTCATAGTAGTAGTAGTAACTCGTTCTTTTTCCTCGTTCTACGTTCATACATACAACAACATCATGCTTACAACTTACATAATATTATTTTCTAACTTTATTTTGAGTTAAGACCCGACTTCACGAATCTATTTTCTAACATCTATTCTCAGTAATGAATTATTTGTTATTTTGTATCATATTCATTTTCCGTAGAAATAGAGAAATGATTAATTTTACAACTATTTTAATTTAAACATATCTTCGCATTGTCTATTTCAATCAGAGTACATTACCAACTTATTATTTAGATTTTTCCAACGGCATCTTTTATCCGTGGATTAAAATTGACGTCTGACGTTTGAAATTCTAAATTATTCCTCGGATAAAGAAATCTAGCGTTGGAAACATCGACCCTTAAGGCTTGTGCAGACCAGCGCGACTTCTCGCGCGACGCGACACGAACAACACAATTTCTAAGAAAACTTCACAGTATAACAATAGCCGGTGTCGCGTCGCGCGACAAGTCGCGCTGGTCTGCACAAGCCTTTACTCGACAGTCAAAAGATTAACTAAGTTGAATTCATGTATGTGAAGAATCCTTAAAGTCTTCCCTTTGTAAAGGTATGCAACAAGGCAGCCCGTATCATACAAAGTTTGGTATTATTTTTCGTAAATCTCATTTTCATATTTGTGGGGAAGATCTCGCAAAGAATGCGGGCTACTATCTCGCCACGTCATGTGAGCGACTTAAACGAGAAATTTTAATGAGAATTCCTCTTCTGGATCGTTATAAAAATAATGTTATTAGTTTTCTTGTTTAAAACACATTTTGGCTGTCTGAAGTGGACTCGAAATGAAGGGACAGGCCACGTTATATAGAGTCAGTGTTAATTCGAACTTCAACCCGTGACATGGCTATTTCGGCAATATTAATATTCAAGAGGAGACTCTCCTGTCACAGTAAAGCGTTTATTTAAAGATTTTAACTTATTTAACGAAATAAGTATTAAAGGAATGTCGGGCGAGCGGTAAGTTCCACTGAAAATGATTAGCAGTGATGGCTATTTATGTTTTGATTCGATCAGTAACACTTTTTTACGGCATAAAATAGTTTGATTGATCGTAAAATATGTTTTTCTGAATCAAGTCTATTCAGTGAGTGATTTCAGTGCGGGGATACTTTTAGTATTCAAGATAAAGATACTTTTCAATACATTTTATTACTCGTGTATATTTTTTCATGATCAAACTTGGGTTTTCGCTTCGCCGGCCAACTTCGTGGCAAGCTTTTCAATATGGAATATTTAATCCCAGATCAGTTATGCAATTCGCTACAACTTCAGAGTTGTGCAGTAAAGTACAAACTTCAAACTTAATAAACATAGCTGATATTACTATGCATAATTGGAAGTGATGATGTACAATATGTTAGTTGTACGATATTAATATATTACAAGTCCGTCAATGTCAGACGTGTCTCATATTTGACAGTAACTAAATAAACGTTTATTTAAATGATTTTTCTTATGTATTCGGCTAGTTTTCATATAAAGTTGAACTACAAAACTAACCAGTTGGCTGCCGACGAAATAGGAAACAAAGTTTGAATATACTAAAATAACAATTTGTATGTAATATTTGAGTTTGCCCATTTTACTAGGTTGAACTGACCACCGTTAAATAACTTTTATTTATACGTATTTACTAGCTGCGCCCCGCGATTACACCCGCATAAGTTTTAATCCCGTGGGAATATTGGGATAAAAATCTATCCAAATCCGTTCGGCCGTTTTAACGTGCAAGCGTAACAAATAAACAATCTCACTTTCGCATTACCAACGAGACACATCTTTTTTTTTTGGCTGGGAAATTGTCATATAACTTCTCCCGCTCTGGGTGGAGCGGGAGGGCGTGTCAGACTTTTACTGACTAAAACCCACCCGTGTTCCTTCCATTGCCTGTGTGCCGGGGCTGCGATATCCCTTTCGGACAATCTAGCAACCCTGGCAGGAACGAGATACATCTGAATTACCTTTTACAATAAACTAGTTAAATATACATTATCAGAACATAAAATCACGCTTGTATTCCCCTTAGGTTTGGGCAGAGGTGACCTATAGTACACCCAAATTGCACCAGTTATGTTTAAGCCCCAGGCGAGACTACTGCCATCAACCGGGCACAATTTCAACCTCCAAGCTGCTACTGAGAAATTCCAGATGGAACCACACCACCACTTTCCTTTAAATAATGTTTTGTAAATAGTTCACTTCCCACAATACTATATAAATATAGGTAGGGAATACCGTTCACAAAATATAATTACAATTGAAAAACTTAAAAGAAAATGCGATCCCTATTACTGTTACGGTTAATTCTGAGAAAAGGGGTAGCTTAATTGCATACGGAATACGGAACCAACCTAACCCAGCTACCGACCGATTACTTGTATTTCCTTCGGGTCACCATTTTCAGTGTTTTTGAGTTTTCCGGTCAAACAAACCGTCAGTTTTTAGTTTAAACCATTCATTGGCAAACATATGAGAACACTGCTGCCTAATGCTCTTGAAGGGATATTTTATTACTAATAATATTGTTATTATTTATTTATTTCAATCAACTTTGGATCATACAATTAAACTAAATTAAAAATTATTAATCAAAGTAAATTAAAAAAATTACATTTAAATTGTGAATTATACATTAGGTAAAACTTTAAAAAAATATTTGAATTTATAACAGATAAACAAGAAAAAACAAACATAAAATACACGTAAAATACACGTTTAAATATACGAGGAGTATAATATTTCAAATGGTAGGCTATTTTATTTTAATATTAAAGCTCCTGAATTTTCCCAACGTTATACAAAAGTCAATCGCTCGGCTATATTGATTTACAATGTAAAATTCATTCCTTTCCATTACCATAAGCCGCTATCTTTACGTATTATGTTATTTTAGGATAGATTGCCTAGAAGGGGTCACCCTAAAAGGAAATTGAATTACTTATACGCGGGTGATATTCCAGCAATTTATATTCAGTAAAATATAAATTATCGTATTCAAAAATAGCTCAGATTCGTATTTTTATTATGGCGATAAAATAAGTTAGTTTGGATTTCTTTATGTCTGTTAAGTTTTTAGATAGCTGTGGATCGGTAAGATCGGTTTAAACTTTTCAATTTTATGGCAACGCAGCCGCAGTTAATCGCAGTAATCTTATGAACCGTTCCAGCATCGAAGTTTCTTTTGTAGGTGATTAAATTCATCACTATGAACGCTCATAAAGATCTTCGCTAACATTAATGCAACGCGATTTTGCGACGTTTTTATCGTCGAAGTGGATCTATTGAACATGCTGTCTTTTTGCTTTTAGCCGCTTCTCTTGATTAATTTCTTAAAAGTTTTTTACTTTTCTCAATTTTCCAGACTGATCTGGCAGTTAAACAGAAACATTGAACTTACTAGCTGCGTTACCGCAGGTCATAAAATATGCTTTCAGTTCAACGGAATCCGCGGCAATCTTCTTAGGTGGTTTATTTCTTATATTACTAATCGCAGTCAGAAGGTTGTTATCAATGGTCATCAATCTAACATCGCACAGATGACCTCTGGTGTTCCTCAAGGCTCAATACTTGGCCCTCTTTTGTTTGTTTTGTACATTAATGATATCAGTCAATGTTTTCATAATACCAAGTTCCTTTTATATGCCGACGATCTCAAAGTGTACAGAACCATTCGGCATATAAATGATTGCCTTCTGCTGCAACAAGATTTAGACCGATTATCATCTTACTGCCAGAAAAATAAGCTGCAACTAAGTTTACCGAAATGTAGCTTCATAAATTTCACTAAAAACAAAACAATTATAAAACACACATACACACTGTGCGATGCCCCCCTGCTTAAAGTGGACTCTATTCGTGATCTCGGTATCATCCTTGATTCCATGCTTTGCTTAGACTTACATATTAGAAAAATTGTCAGTAAAGCGTATCAACTATACGGATTTGTAATGCGTTCTACAATAGATTTTAAAAAGACTTCCTCTTACATTTGTTTATATAAATCCCTAGTACGCTCTCAACTGGAATACGCCGTGTCCGTCTGGAGTCCTTACTACAAAAAGTATATTGAAATGATTGAGCGTGTTCAATATAAATTTCTACGTACCATGCATTATAGATGCTATGGGTATTATTTATCATATTCAGATTTACTAACTAAGTACAAGCTTGCAACACTCGAAAATAGACGTAAATACCTAGAAGCTATGAATCTTTATAATATTGTAAGGAATCAATTTGACTGCATTGCATTGTCTAACATGCTATGTTATGCAGTTCCTAGGACAGTCCATAGGCGAGAGGTGCGCGTAGGCAGACTATTTTCAGTGGGCTCCTGTAAGTCCAACTCTGGTCTGCGTTCACCTGTTCGCCGAATGGTAGACTCCTACAATAGGACTTTTGAACATATAGACATTTTTGTAACTGCTGCCAATAGGTTCAAAAGTCTTATACTCAAGGAGCTCTCCTGAATAGTTTGATAGTTTATTGTACTTCTTTTTTTCTCTTCATTCTACTTCGTTGGCCTATTCAATCTTCTTATAATTTAATTTAAACTCGATAGTTAAGTATAACTTATCATTATAGATCTGTATTGTGTATCCTAGTGATTATTTTATTGTTTTTATCCCGCAGCTAATCTGTGAACAGCGTTGTGGGCTGCAATATTGTCATAAGTTTTGTATATTCTTTTATTCTATGTTTTATATTGTAGCTGTTAGTTGTTCCTATTGAATAAAAATAAAATAAAATAAAATTAACAGTGTTGAAGCCGGTTAATTTTTATTTCCGACCATGACCACTGAAATTAGAGGTCATGGAGGTTATTGCCGTAACCACCACACTCGTCAACCGGTTTGCTGAATGGTGTTTCCTTTACTTGCCTTCTTCGGTAACCTCGTTTTGAAATAGGACTAAGTTAGGTATTCATTTTCCGTATATAATCTGTTAATTTCTTCTTAAAAATTCAAATGTAAATAGAAAATAATTAAAAGTTTAAGGCTGCCTGTCCACTGGAGCAGAGAGGAGAGGAGCGGAGTAGCGGTGTGCCAATATTAACCAATGGAATTGCATAAAACCTCCGCTCCGCTTCAGTGGACAGGTATTTGCGAACTAGTTTAAAAATTCACCCAAAACCGGGAAGCGGAGCGGGGAAACGGAGCGGGAAAGCGGAGCGGGGAAACGGAGCGCAGAAGTGGAGCGGGAAACCAAAGCAGGGAAGCCGAGAGGCGATGCGGAAAAATACGTGAACTCGGTCTAGATCCGCACAGTCCGCAACACCCCGCTCCGCTACCTCGCTCCGCACAGTCCGTAACTCCGCTCCGCTACCTCACTCCGCTTCAATGGACAGACACTGTCCGCAACTCCGCTACACTCCGCTGCTATTCTCGTCTCCGCTGCCTCGCTCCGCTTCAATGGACAGGCAGCTTAATCCCCTATTTCAGGATGTCCGACACTACTACTTACCAAATAAATAAAAAAATGGAACAGAGTTTGTAGGATTTATTATTTCAAGTAAGTTAACGAAAACCTAATCATAGGTGGTAAAACAGGCCCTTATCCTAACTATCCTACTATATATATATACTCGTATATCCTATCCTACTAATATTATAAATGTGAAAGTCTGTGTGTTTGAATGTTTGTTACTCAATCACGCAAAAACGGCTCAACGGATTTCGATGAAATTTGGCACACGGATAGTTTATAATCTGGATTAACATATAGGATACTTTTTATCCCGGTAATACGTTCCTGTGGGATAATTTCCGACCTCCGCGCGGGCGAAGCCGCGGGCGAAAGCTAGTAGTATATAAATGCGAAAGTGTGTTTGTTTGTTCATTTGTTTTGATTTTCACGCTAAAACAGCAGAACGGATTTGGATGAAGTTTGGCACATGGGTAGACTGTGTCCTGGGTTAGGAGATAAATAAAAAAATAATTTTATCCCGATATTTTCACGGGATCGAGACTTATGCGAGTGAAACCGCGGGGCGCAGCTAGTAAAATAATAAACATTACTTAGTAATTGGCGATTAAGTACTAATTTGTATTCTTCTATTAAACAAAGGTACATTAGCACGTCGTTTTAATTAAAAAGTAAGAAGATATGACCTACACTATGCCGCAAACTACAAGGCATTAATATTAAATATTTATCACCATTTTGCGCAACAATGCGGGGCCGTCGCAAACTATTAATATTAAGTATAGAAAATTAAAATTGAAAAGCCGCGGTGGGTGAAATGGAACTTCATTATAAAGGTCTCAACTATTTGCAGGGACGATTAATATTCCTTTTTACACACGGAAAAACCACTTTTGTCCAACTATTCATCGAGCCAATCCAGCCAGCACAACGTACCGGAACAAGAACATTTTGTGATACATTAGTAACTGAACTACACAAACTATTCACCTTTTCATTGTGAAATTCAGATATGAAGGTAATCTAGTGCCAACCTTACCCAAAAACTAATCCTACTTCAATTTTCTATCATGTTACAAACATTCCTTTACGTATTTACCATATATATATACCGTACCATAAGTTGTTTCCTATTCGTTGTTAGTGCATCCGCCCGGCCGTGTGTCCGCGGCAGGGGCGCGGTCCCCCGCCGCGGGTTGTCACTGCTAATTTGCACACAATTGTTCATCCCGGACTGAAAGTATAGAAATGAGAGGAGAAATGTAGTCGGGACTCAATGTAACTCACTAATTGGACCCACGAAATTGTATTCCTAGCAGTCGTAACGATGGATGTTCGTTAAAACTTCATGTCAAATGGAAAATGTAAATGCAGATACTTTCTCAGTGACTTTGTTAATCGTGAATCGTCAAGCGGACTTCGTTACGATTTCTGTATAATTTCGTATAAATAAAAGAGCTATAGGAGCTGTGTCAACTCTATATTTATAACTTACTCCATGAAGGAGGTTCTCTCTTCTACGACAAAAAAAAAAAAATATACATGTATACGAGTACTGGCTTTTGCCCGCGGCTTCACCCGCGTGGATGTTGGAAATTATCGTGAACGTACTATTGGTGTAAAAAGTAATAAAAACTGGCCAAGTGCATGTCGGACCACGCACAATGAAGGGTTCCGTAGTTGGGATGAATTTATCCCAAGAACAAACTTAACATTGTACTTGAAAAACGTGTTCTCCCATACGGAATATATGGGAGATCATGTTTTTCAAACTGCAAATTTAAGTTGGTTGATTATTTCTCGTTAACCTGTACAGCCTACTTAGCTCTCATAGTTTTCCTTTTAATTTCGTTATATTTACTACTGCTGTGAATTTTTTCACAAGTCCAAGTGCAACCATTTAGCTAGAAGGGGGGGGGGACACTTGACTCTAACAAAAAAATTCAGTTAAAACCTTAATATTTCGCAAACGGATCCCTGAATCCAGAAATGGTTTTGACAAACTCACAATATTTTTGAAAGACCTTTCTAACTATACTCCACAACATGGGGTTGGTGCGGAAAAAAAAACATCCCCACTTTACGTGTAGGGGAGGTACCCTAAAAACATATTTTTTTCCTGATTTTATTTTATCACTTTGTCGGCATGATTAATATGTATACTTACGCCAAATTACAGCTTTCTAGTACTAACCGTCTCTGAGCTAAGCCGTGGACAGACAGACGGACAGACAGACAGACAGACGGACTTGGCGAAACTATAAGGGTTCCTACGGAACCCTAAAGATTTGTTAATCGCCTTAGCCGTTTTTGCGTGATTGAGTAAGAAACATCCAAACTTTCACATTATAATATATTTAATTATAATTATAATATTAGTAGGATTATATATTAAATTATATAAGTAGGATAGTAGGATTAGTAGAATATAAAAACAAAAACAAAAAAGTAAGTAGGTATACCTACGTTGCGATGTTAATAACTCCGACGGCAGTAAACCGATTTTACTGATTGTTTTCTTTTATACCCCTTTGTTAAATGTGCTTTATAAAAATAACCCAATTTGAATGTATATTCCAGTTATTCCTGTCCATTTCCGTGGGTTCTTGTAACTTATTATTTTTTTCTGAAATTCATTCATCTTTATTACCAACATTCGTTTCGTTTCAAAAGACCTTCTTTTATTATTGTTAACTTCGAACATCCACTCGACGATGTTAAAATTAAATTACAATACGCTTCCTTAAAATACTCAGGGAAATTCATTGTCTGTTTTTCAATCGATCGCATCTAATTAACTTCAAAATCGACCTAAAAATTACTAAAGATATTCCATTAACAAAATTTTACATTGTGTTTGTTATCTATCGAGCAATCATAATCGTTTTCAAAGCACTTTCTAACAAGCTCGAAATAACTTGGAATCGAATGGCAATGATTTGTGAAATAGTGTTGGGAAGCAATTAGCACAATTCAAGTTGGGCGATGAAAGAGATCGCGTGTGGCTGAGGGAAGATAGTAGTTTGGAGTAATTACGATTGTTGTGAGCTCCGACAATCACTTAGAAGCGCCTTATCTAAGGCCTACTTAACGCGCGGACTTGGCTATTAAGTCATAAATCGTTGGTTAGTCACGCAACGAGCTGACGATTTGGCTCCTAGCGAGTTATCTTCACCTTGGCATCTAATTAAGAAAATCTTTTTTTTTCTTTCCCCCCTTAATTGGAACTCTAAATTATACGGATACGTAAGGTAATAAACTGGGCTTATTTTTGGAACACGCTCCCGATTTTGGAAATGATAACGGCCGATTTGATAGCGAGATATAATATGAAATACGTGTTGTGTACATATTTTCCCGTGTTAGCTATTTTGATACAGATGTTTGCGGTACTTACGCCAAAGCTAATTTTGATGTTACCAGCCACAATTAAATTGATAATTGTGTACGTAGTTTGGTAATTATAAGGTGCTTTCATGCGTGAATCTCTTTGTAAGCGCGGTGGAGATATGTCTCAGCTTCCTCTATTGTAATATTTGTGTGGCAGGTATCTACCTACATAAGTGTGGGTATGTAGTTTAATCTCTCAATTACATCGTATCATTGGCGGGTAGATTTAGCGACGTCCCGCCGGGTGGATCGTCTCACTCAACGGACACTGGCCATCCATTTAACAATTGGACAGTCAGTTTGACACATGACAGTGTGGCGCACATCCACATCCCTCGGCTCGATGCATCCCAATTTCTAGTGTGTATGGCCACGATATTACCCATTACGCAAATATTATTTGCTTAGCTACTATCTGCAGTTGTTGTTTTGGTTTCTTTAGTGTTTAAGCTGAACTGTTGAATTCGGTAGACATGTTTACTTATTTACGTGCCAAAAATAGTGTTAAATTGAAACCGGTAAACAATTCGCTGGTGATATTTAGGTACTAACATTGTTTGTAGACCTATCTATTTATTATGCCATAAATTAAGAAGTTTATAAAACTTAAACTAATTGATAATTCTACAATGTTTTAAATACCGCTGAATAATGCCCGAGAAGTTTATACTTAAATTCAAAATAATTGAATAAATAGCTGACGATCCAAATATTAGGTTTCAATATTCGGTACTTAGGTACTTCAACCCATTGTGACGTCAAAAAGACAAACCAACCGAAGTCTGCGGTGAGCTTACAAGTACTTTTAAATTCTCTAGATATTACAGTTACATTTCCAGTTTGAACAGAAAGGTTCCAATCGCGGAGCCTTAATATTTATTAAAGGTATTGACCGCCATTTGGATTGGAGATGGCTATTGTTATAGAATTATAATAGCCAAAGTTAGAATGGGGGCAGTTTTGGGCCTGTTTGTTAACCAACTATGTACCCACTTACGTTTTGTTTGTAAGTTCAGGGTTCGTGAACCAATGGGAGGCCGTCACTTCCTTCTGCAAAGCAGTAATGCTCGCGAAGGAGGAGGCGGACTGCGCGAGGGAGAGGCAAGATGCGCGCCCTCGCGCCCCTAGTCGCCGCAGGAGACGCCCCGGGCGTCGGGAGTCGTGAGCCGACTTCCGGCCACCGTAGGCACGGGCTTGCGGACGGTGAGCAATGGGTAGCTCGCCGTCCGATTAGGACCAGGCCCGGGTCGACGGCGCGTTGTGTTCCACGCGCGCCTCAAAGAGATGTCAGCACCAACTGACGGGGTCCGTAAGGACCAATGCCTGCCAGGGTTGCGAGTTTGTCCGAAAGGGATATCGCGGCCCCGGCACACGGGCAACGGAAGGAACACGGGTGGGTTTTAGTCAGTAAAAGTCTGACACACCCTCCCGCTCCGCTCAGAGCGGGAGAAGTTATTCGATAATTTCCCACCCTCAAAAAAAATAAAAAGGGTTCATGAACCAGTTTGTCACATAGATTATATACGTAACATATAATAAAGATAGTTGCAGTAAAAACTTCTTATTTTTTATTGCGTATTATTACCTCATAATTCATCAGAAAAGTTACATTTCCTCAACTACTTGTACTTATTATTTATAATCTTTCTTTCTTAAGATTTGACATTAAAGTTATAGTCAGATCTTTAGAGTAAAAGTTCCATTATTTTAAACTTGAATCACTGTCTCAACATGAAAATAGGTAGGTAGTACCTACTTTAATTTACAAGAGAAATATTTTATAATGAGTCTGGTAGTTTTCTTCACGAAAACTACAAGAATATTTGAAGTTATTGCACCTATTCAAAACAGAGATGTTAATAAATTAGTCTTATTTGGACCGAATATATTATAATCATTAACATTACTTGTTTAATTTTTTTGTAAAAAACTCAAATTTGAAGTTGAATGGTCAATATTCTAAGTCCGTTTGAAATATTTGCTCGAGGGTTCTTTTTAGAGCAAAAATAATGATATATATAATAATGCCGGTCTACTAGCAATATGTATGGCGGCATGGCATAATTATGAGCTCTATGAAAAATGTTAAGGTCAGCTCTCCCCTGCCCTGGTCTCGAAAGTGTTAAGGTAGGTTTTGTACGCTGAGTTTGGCAAATAGTTCCTCTTCCATTAAGAAAAATTATACGTTTATGTCATTGTTACTGATGGAGGCGGAGTTGACGTGGAATGGAGTATAGGAAATGATTAAGGATATGGGTGTAAGAAAATACCTTAAAATTCTTTTAAATCACCGCAATTTTTAAAAATAACTTAACTAATTCAAAAAATGAAAGGTTCATGAACTCAAGTTCACGAAGACGGGCCTTGAGCTTCCAGTGGAATCGCAAGTTAAAAATCAGTAAAAACAACCCGTAAGTAAGTATTAGGCAAAGGTGTATTTATTCTTCAATAACTATTAACAAAATAATTGAACCGACTTCTAAAAAAACACTGAAAAGGGTAAATTAACTTAAATTTCGGAAGTCGGTGTCTTTGGTTCTTTATTTTCGTTTTTTGCCACTGACTTCCGAAATTTAAGTTATTTTGCCCTTTTTTGTGTTTTTTTTAAGCCGGTAGTTTTTTTTTTTTTTGAAAAAATTATTATATTTCACTTTTTAGTTGTGGTACCTACCACACACAAATTCGAATACCACTACCTGCTATGTAAATAACAGTGACAGGAACTTATAACATCATCCATATAGAATAAGTGGGAAAAATACGTATTATTGAAGCTAACTCAAAAACTACCCATCATCATTTCATCATTTTCCTGCCCTTGTCCCATGTTACTTGGGGTCGGCGCAACACGTTTTCTTTTTCCATTCTCCCCTATCAACTGTCATGCTATCATTCACTTCCTTCTCTTTCATATCATTCCTCACACACTCCATCCACTTTTTCTTAGGCCTTCCTCTCCCGCTCCATCCATCAGCATTTATATTCATCACTCTTTTAGTCACATGCGTTTCCTCTCTCCTCATCACATGCCCATACCAGGCCAAACGATTTCCTTTCAACTTTTCTGTCACTGGCGCAACTTTTAAACTTCCCCTTATATACTCATTTCTTACTTTATCCAGTTTCGTTACTCCACACATCCATCTCAACATTCTCATCTCCGCTACATGCAATCTTTTTTCATCCGTCTTCTTCACGGCCCAACATTCCGATCCATACAGTACGACAGGCCTTATCACGGACTTATAGATTTTCCCCTTTAACTGGAGGGGCATCCGTGAGTCACAAGTTGTTTCTGTGACCTGTCGCCATTTTATCCATTATAGCCATTTAGCCATTTAGCCATTTTATTCATAACTCAAAAACTACCCAAACAAAGTTAATACAAATTATATGGGGACCACCTCTGAAGTATAAATTGCTAAACAAAAAAAATATCATCAAAATCATTTCATAATAGGGGGAGCAATCGCGTAACACACATACAAAAAAAAAACTGTCGAATTGAGAACCTCCTCCTTTTTTTCGTCGGTTAAAAAACCAACACACGCATACTTCAACTGGGATTTGAAGTAAAACGTTTATTTACAATTGTAGTGGTGCCAGGGGGCGTGTCCCTCCATTCACCCGATTGTTAACGTCCAGCCCAGGAGCACAGTTCTGCCAAGAATTACAACTGAAGCCTTTGTGGTCGAATACTCGTTGTATTCAAATAGCACTTATTCCCTTTTCCGACATTGTTCAAAGTTTCACAATAAATTGTGCCTTTACTGACGGTTGCTAAAGTTTATTGCCGTTTATTGTGAGTTTTTGGGAAGTATTGTGAATTAAAGTAATGTAACAGACCTGATTTTTTTGTGTAAGTCTCAGTAAATGTCTGCACAACTGTTTAACACGGTAAATTATTCTCATCCACCTGTTTATTTATAACATTACATGGCTAAACAGCCTCATTGTTTATCAGTTGCTATCAATGACAGGAAAAAACAGAATGTTGTTATTAGGCCACAGTTTCATCTAGCAGACGGTACCGGACGGTATACAATGCCGCCCATGGGCGTGTGACCGACCGTATTTTTCTGAATATTCATGAAAAATTATCAAAAATCAATTTTAAAAGGGGAGGTCTATCTTTAATATTTTTCATGTTATTCAATTTATTATATTGAAAATATTTTTTTATTTTTTTTATTGAATTATTTTTGTTTTATTTGTTTATATTTATTATTTATTTTATTGTTTTTGTGTTTTTCCTGTGCGAGTCACTATAAATAATTTTTCTTTCTTTTCTTTTCTTTCTTTCAATTTTATTTTTTCGAGTAGCGTTTGTGACTTTGCTTTACTTTTTTTGCCATATCTCAGATGTTATTGGCTCGATTTGGATTCTGTTTATTATTTCTAGAAGCTTAAGAGGGCGCCCAACGGTCCTCTAGCGCTACTCTTTAAAAAAAATATTGTTTCGTGACTGAGAAGGAATTATGAATAACGGCTAGTAAGGACCCTCGATAAGTGTGTCTAGAAATGTCTAATACCTTTTAAAAAGTTTCATATTGAGACACGAAGCAACAAAATTCGATCTATAGAAAAGCGGCCACATTCCTCTAGATCGTATTTTGTTGCTTCGTGTCTCAATATGTTTTTTTTTTAAAGTATTTAAAAAATCTAGACACACCGAGGGTCGTTATTCATAATTCCTTTCCATTCTCGAGATATTTTTTTTTTAAAGGAGTGGCGCTACTGGACCGTTGGGCCCCCTTTTAAACCCATGGGCGAAATTGTATACTAACAGCCTTACTAATAAACATTTACGCACGACGTATACCAGGCTTTTAACATCAACGTTACCAATAAACGATTATGACGTTTCAGTTGTGTACATCTGGTGTAACAGATGTCTTTAAACAATGAGATGTTGTACAACCGTTATTCAGCCCTCGGACCTTGTATAGCGATCGTATAACCAAAAATAACTAATTGCCTTTGTCGTATTGAGTTTGAAAACCATGGATTTTTTACAAAATTTCGATATTTTTGATGAAATAGGCAATGAAAAACCACCAAAACAAAGAAAATGTTACAAAAATCGTTATGATCCTTTCTGTTGGCAAGAAAATGAGTTTCGGTTAAAATATAGGTTCAGCAAAGTTTAACCAAGATTTTTTTTTAAATTAGTTAAATATCATTCGTTTCAGCCATTTAATATTGTACAAATAAATATATCTTCATTATTTTATAATTTCAATCGTACTGAATTGGCTTTGAGATATTTTGACGTTCAAAATTGACTTTATCAGCTTTTACGGTTGTGTTCTTAACCTAATGCATGCTTCATTAGTGAATTAACAATTAAAAAAAATATTCGTAAAAGAACGCAAAATCAGCTTTGGAAATAAAATTAACGTAATTATTTAAATTTACATTTTTCAAACTTATAAGTACAAAGTTATGAATGTTTTCCCAAATGAAATAATGTCACTGATATTACGCAGTAGCTTCATGTCAGCAACATTGATGCCTAACGCTTCCAACATACCCAAATACTTATAGCTTTCGGATGAGGACAGGGATCTAAGGTGTATGGATTCCGAGAGTTGAGTTCCCTCGGATTCCATAATCTCCCCTCACTTTACATGCATGACTGCACATTTGTCCACACCAAATTCCATCCTGATGGCGCTACTTAATGTTTCAGTTACCTTCAGTAGCTCCATCAGTTGCAATTTGTTGGGGGCAAAGAGTTTCAAATCATCCATGTAGAGGAGGTGAGATATGACCTGACCACCTTTCCTCAACCGATAGCCTAGACCTGAATCCTCCAGCAGTGTACTTAGAGGATTCAGGGCTAGGCAGAACCAAAGTGGATTCAAACTGTCGCCCTGAAATATTCCCCTTTTAATCCATACAGGCTCATCATTCCCCTGGATCTGTCGACATCCTGGATAGCAAAGGACCGTTCCCCATTGCCCCATACACGACTTCAGGAAGGTGCGCAGAGTTGCATCTATCTTGTACAACTCCAGTACCCTCATGAGCCATGTATGTGGCACCGAGTCGTAGGCCTTCTTATAGTCTATCCAGCATGTTGACAGATCCTTGCGGGATCGACGAACCTGTTGGCTTATGGCCATGTCAATGAGGAGTAGCTCCTTAGTACCGCAGGACCCATTCCTACATCCATTTTGAGAGGCAGACATAATAGAGTTATTGTCAATGTGTGTGTTAATTTTTGCTCTCAAAATGGATGTAAGAAGTTTATAAACCATCGACAAACATGTGATCGGTCTATAATTCTCGGGTTCCGCAGGGCTACCTGACTTATGGAGCAGGTGGGTGACGCCTGTTGTTAGAAACTGTGGTAGCGACCCAGACTCTAAGGATGACTGGAACTGAGATGCCAGGCAAGTGTGTGAACTAATTAGCCATTTAAGCCAAAAGTTCTGCAGTCCGTCCGGTCCCGGTGATTTCCAATTCGGTAACGGACGGACTGCTCTGGCTACCTCTAATGGCGTGATTAATTCCATCTATTATCAATTAATATCAGCTTCCATTTCTGGAATAGTTTCACACACTAGCTCGACATCCTGCATCCAGCCAGCCTCAGCGTGACAGACAGGCACCGACCAGATGCTGCGCCAGAATGTACTCGTGGCGGCATCATCCGGGCGGCTCACGTCCGTCACATTTTGTTCGGGTCGCTCCTAAGCTCTATATACCCACCTCTCATCGCTCTGGCACATGCGATTCTGCGTGTATCGATCAACCCTCCGCTTATACCGCCGAATACGGCTCGCCCATGCACAAACTTTCTGCTTCAGGAAGTCGAAGCGCTCTGTGACACGGGGCATGTAATCTCGAGGGCTGATTCCAGTCCCCGAGAATGCCCGCCTTACAAAGCGCATCACTCGTGGTCGTGTATTGCCCTCCCTGAAGCAGTATAGTTTGCCAATGAGTGCCCTGGTCCCATCGATACGTCGCTCGATCCTGCACTGCCAGGCTGGTACGGCTGGTTTTGGTCGAGTAGCTCCGTCACAGTTTGGGAACTTGACGTTAGCTTAACGACATGCCGCACCAGCCACGCAATACAGGATCGAGTGTGTATCAATGAGGTTCTCGCTGCTCTCGAAATAATTCCTAAGCTGCGAGTCCAAGGCACACACCAGCGCCCTATTTCTTTTATGCATGGGTAGGCGTGGTAATCGGGGTCTAAGTTCGGTCGGGGTGTACCTATACTCGCGAAACGCATCCTCCAGTGCGCTCCTCAATCGAACGTTGCACTGGCTACTTACTGTGGTAGCCCTATCATCCTCCTCTTCACCACCATAATTGAACCGCGGCGGGATTGCATCAATATTTGACGCTTGTGCCGCGGTTTGTGCCGGAGTTGAAACGATATGGTTGCTCAGTACCTCTGAGCGCAGCCTATCAAGTGCGGCATCGTCCAACCTATGATTACGTTGGATGACACGCACCTGATCCGACAATCGTTGGGCCGAGACGTTGGCGGCTGGCTCTAGTTCCTGAAACAGAGACAGCATCCTAACACGGTACGCAGTGAGGTTAGTTCCTCCCTCTGTCTCTGTGTGCGTAATATACGCGCATGCCGTTCTCGTTCATAGACTGAATCCATCTCATGCGCTGCACACAACCACCGGCAGCGGAAACCCGGCTCGGGGTCGGTTGACCCCTAAGTCCCAAGCTCCTTGGTGGCCGGCCTCTCCCCTGTCGACGTACAGGGGTTGGCGACGTCGGCGGGGAGAAATACTCGTCGCTCGAGCTCGACGTAACTACCGCGGCCGGTGTTGACGCAGCGCTCACGATGAGGCTGGGTATCGGCGGCGGCGCGGCGGAGCTGAGCGGCGAGTCCGGGGATGGTAGGCGTGCACGGCGAGCTGCTGATCTCGTCAACATATGGTGGTTTCACATCTCACATAATTTATTACATATATATCCGTCCGTCCGAATTTGACAGCGTCATTTTTGATTTTTCTATATTTCTTTGTTTTTTCCATTGTAGTTGTGTTTTTTATTTATAAATATATTTGTTGTTTATTCTATGGAGTTTTATTGAGTATTTCGTATTCATACGATGTTAGGGAAATAACAAATTACGCGAATTTGAGATAAGAAAAAAAATTACGCTGTTGACTTATCAGATCAGTGATTATTATTATTATGATTATTACAAATTTACATTAGATAAAGGTTCCATCGATTTATCCTCCAAATATTCCTTAATGGTATAATATTTATTATATAGTCAAAAGTGTAAAGAGACTTCTTTTGTTTCCCCTCCCACCTCAGTTACAATGATACCATTTCATGTACATTGAATAAACTCTAAGCACTAGCATTTAAACTGGCTTCAACAACAGTATCTGCATTGTTCTACTTACCTCAAAGAGAAGCATGACACACATTTCGGCTTTTACACTGCTACATAATAACATGCATGCCCACAGGATAATTTGTAATTTTTTTAAATATGTCGTCCCGATTTTGCGTGGGAAGAATGCCAAATGGTGGCAAACGAGGTGCATAGGTACCTAGTTTGAAGTCATGGCTGGCAGTGGCAAATGAAACGTGAATAAACTACAATGTCTACTTTCTTTTGGTGCACTATGTGCTTTTGTGAATATAAGTTAGGCAGTACCTATGAAGGTATTTTATCATAAAAAAATCCTCGAGTTCTACAAAAATTCCACGCCTGGATGTTATATTGGTTAATCCATTTTTTTTCCGATTACGGTGTTAAGTTCCATTATAGAGGTGAAGGGAATCTGCCATTTATAGTAAACAATTTGAAATTCCTGGCTGTTCAGAACAGACTAAAAGCAAACTAAAAAAAAAAAACTAACATAAAAATTACACTGGTGGACTAGAAAATTGTCTTTTATGGGCGGACCAGAACTTAAGGGGACATAAAGGAATTCACATTGCAGCTGCATTGCTATCAATGGTTAAAATTACAGATTTATACATACCTAACTTACCTTTCTGTGCTTAAAAACTGTAAGAAAAACAAACAGTGTTTTTATCTAAAAGATGAATCACTCGCTCGGAAAGCATTCTAATGGACTTTAATTCCAATACAGTGTATTTACCTGGTTTATTTGTCGAGGAATCGCGTGTACTCGGGCGGGGCCCTCCAGTCGCCTGAAGCGGGCAGGGCAATCGGAAGATTGATAAAACATACGGCAAACCCACAGATAAATTGCTGCTGCATACAAACGAAGCAGATTTGTTCCACCAGAGATAAGTTCATACCGTGTTTGTTCAGAACGTCCACAATACAGTGTTTTAACAGGAGTTTCAAACCGCGCAATAGGGATTCCAGTTTGAGGGTAGACAAACTTAAACAGTTCCTCAAATGAATAGGCAGTTGAAATTAGTTCAGGGATGATAATAATAGCTATAACGCTTTCAGTGATATTAGTATTGTAATACCCCTCAAAATTAATATTCCTCACTGTTTAAACAATGATTAAATCACCATTTTATTTAAATCATTCATTACCTGACATAATTATTTGTGATTAACAGCCGAGGTCGTAATAAATCTGTTTTTATTGTCAGTTAATAACATGGCTGTAGTTATTTACTGACGATTAATTTAGGACAGGTTAGATTCATAAATATTATTGTTTTACACTCTGATGTAAGTGCATAAATTACCTATCTAATATAGTTCTATTTAACATAAATTGTGCGATCAAAGCGGCAATACTGTACGTATATTTGAAGTTAGAAATTCATGATTTTATAACGTACACAAGTTATAATTACACTTAATTACGAATTAGAAGTACATTGGTTTCGTAATAAACCCATTGGTACATTTCCCCTTCTGTCACTGAGCGAAATTAATGTATTATGTATAGCTCGGGTTGTATCGAAGGGCTACAAATGAAAGTATCTAAATATGGTGAGATACAAGGGTATACTCGGTTATATTATGTGTATGGGGTTCGATTAGGGTCGACAAGCCTCCGTCCCTGTCGCCTCACATGATGGATGGGGCCCACATCAGATTTCGGATAGTTTTTTCAGCATATTATATTTTACTATGAACTTAGGAGAGTCAAAGTTCCGAGGTCACTGCAAATATCACTTTGGGGATTTTTTTACGGACGCTAACGTCATGCTTGTTTTGATCTTTTATCTTCAGATTCAAAAGCAATTTTAGTTGCTAAATAAATTAAACCTCTTTTTAACAAGTCACTCAGAATTGAGACTAACTTGTAAGAGTTGTACGTTCCGTTCATTTCATGAGCTCACTTTTTAATAATGACCCAAACACAAGAGGCGGTTCGACAGCCTGAAAAACAAATATTTATTCAATAAAAGGGGAAAAATTCCGAAGAATTGGGACACCTGGGAAAAAGAGTTCGAAATAGGACGGTAATATTAGAGATACGGTGTTAATTTAGGATCGATATTGTGGAGTCGAAAGTAAAACATAACCATGTACCTACCTGCCTATGTAAATTGGGTACTTTCCTCACATTTACATACGTACATACCTTTCAGTGGGTTATTAAACACGCCGTCGCTTGAGTAAACATCGTAAATCACACAAAACTAGGGGCTTTGTACACACAATTTGCGTTTCTAATTTCCTACTAGGTAGGTAGATATTGTTTATGTACCCAGTCATATTATTGTTTTATTTCAAACCGGTAACATTATTGACCTTAATAGTACATGAAAGGTTTCATTCCTTAGCTTTTTTCGTAAACTCAACATAATTCATTTTTTTGAAGTGAACAATTCTTTAGCATCGTTGTGATTTGAAAGTCGATGAAACGAAAAAGCGACAGTAAAAAGAGAGACATAAATTCATAAGATTTAACGTGGGAGAAAATGAGATAGGAAGCATTATACAGTGTTTCTTATATTCGAGGTTCTCTTTGTGCTCTGCTTCGTACCCCCTCCACTCGTGTTTACCAAGGCATAGTGGGAGTTTGCTTGGGCCTACATTTTTGAAGGTTTCACTTCTACCACGTGTGAATTGCGCAAGTTTTTTAATTTTTATGTCGTAACTTTAAAACCTTTTAAAATTGTCAGTAGTTACGTTATTTACATGTACTGAAACAGCTAAACATCTAAACTGTGCAACGGGCCTTATCAGAGAACAATGGCCGTCGTCTCTAGAAGGCATGAAATAGAACACATTGTGTTGTATGAATAGATGGCGTGGAACACCCTGTGTATTGAAAATTGCCGCGTAATGACTACAATACACGTTTGATCAAATACTACCTCCCTCATGCAAACGAGAATTAACAGAAAATGATTTATTCATAATTAAAACCGTTCGTCCATAAACTATGGATAAGTGTAATTACTAATCTCGCGACAATCTAAAAAGCCCGATTTGACGTTTCGCATTATACATGCCGCGATAACATTGTATGAACGTCTACGTTAGAAATAAAAAAAACAAATTTATAATGCTAATTCATTACTATATTATCCATGCACTATTACAACGGGTATCATTCGTAAGCACCAAGTTTCAGTTTATACTGGAAAATTCCGCTCAAAACCACAAATTAATAGTCGATTAATATTCCGACAGGACGTCATTATAATGTCATGTCTTTGGGTTCGTGACCGTTTTAAGCTGTTTTCTGACCAAATAAAATCGATGTTTTAAAAATCGATACTTTTACAAACATTACATTTAGAAAAGAGAGAAACGTATAATTAATGTATTATAAAAACAAAATCTGATCACATATAGTTTAAGCTTTAATTCGATATTTAATGAGTTAATATAATAGCTTGTCCTCTAAAATGACGCGCCCCACTATCACATTATCGTGTGCATAAATGCGGTAGTGGGGCGCGTCATTTCAGAGTGGACACGCTTTAGTAGCTGGATGAGATTTGCCGAGAATCGAGCTGAAAGGCGTGCAATTGGAGATGCCTATGTCCAGCAATGGACTGCTGGAGATCCCGAGAATCCGTTTCAATGATACATTGATATGTCTTGAGAATCGGTTTTTAAAGCACCCGATTTTTTTCCCATCACTACACAAACTATTTTGATAGGTGTCAAATCGGGCTTCTTAGATTGTTGCGAGATTATTGCTATTGGCTTTTACTGGAGCGATAATAATTCTAGTAGTTGATTAGCTTCGTTTGGCTATACATAATTGAATCCATGTGTCAGATTTCAAGCAAATAGTTGAAGAATATCGACCAAAATTTTGACCGGTAACAACATAACAAAACATCATGCCGGTATTCCTCGAAGGTTTAGGCAGAGATGCAACTAAAGTACACCCACATTTCGCCAGTTATGTTTTAGTTCCATGTAATAGGGGGCGAGCCTATTGCTATCACCCTGGCATAAATCTAGACCCAGAGCTACTACTGAGAAATTTCCCGATAAAAAACTCAGTAACACTATGTCCGACCCGGGAATTAAACCCATTGCTCAGCGCCGACGAGGCAGTCATTTTTCCAGATTGACGCATACAAGTTAATTTTCCTCCTATTTTCGTGACTATCAAACCAATTCAGCTAATTCAACAAACAAGAAGTTTATTTTCACAACTATTTCAATGTACTAAAAAGTTTAATCTTTCACGTTTATATAACTAAAAGGATCGCTCTACTTAAACTAAATTAAGTGTAAGAAATGTGAACAAATACGAGTACCTATCGCATTACGAGATCGAGTGCTTTTAGTCGAATGAACATAATGACGAAGATACATGGGCGGGCAGTTTGACGTGCATCTTGTCCTTTTAGCGTGTGACTACAAGAAGAAATTGTTTTACTAGTACTCTAGGAAACGAGAGTTTTTTTCCTACAATACTGCCCTCTTCAATCTTCATCCGGATGGCAGAATAAATAATAGCTTGTTTCTTTTCAGTAGGTAATTCAAATTTTCTTCTTTTCTGTGTGGTTAGTGACTAACCTGGCGTCAGAGTTTTAAAGCCGCCCATGGGCCTCGGACTTGGCTTCACATGCCGTCGAGAAATATCTCTCAGGCATTCCGGTTTCCACACAATTTTTTACTTTACCGTTTTTGTAGAAAGTGATAATTATATAATACGCACATGAATCCGAAAAGTCAGAGGTGTGTGTCTTGGGTTCGATCTCGAGACCTATCTATCTAGGCTATCACTGCTAAACATTTCAAAAAGATGTCTTACGACCTTAGTCTGTAACTAAGGGAGTGAAGAAAACACACCTTTTTGCACCTAACATTATTGTTACTGAGTTGAACGGTTGTGCAAAATAATGAAAAATCCTTTTGCATTTTTGTAATCAGTACGTTACTTACGTACTGATTACATAAATGCAAAAGTATTTTTAGTAGGTATTAAAATTATTATGCTAGCAGCTCTGTCATAAAAGATGGGACATTTGTCGGTTTGAATATACGTCTGTGTGTCACAAATATAAATTGATGCGTGAAAATAGTCTGAACGTCCTATTTGCGGTTACGTCCTAAGTATCGTATCTGGGTTGCCCAGTCGTTAAGCCCTTTTCAAATAAACACGTACCTCCCTTCAAATATATTTCAATCACAAGTGCATACCAAATGAGAGCAAAGGTGGGCCAGTGGTAACGGGCTTACGAGTTAGAGGTCGTATTTTCGAACCCAGGCAGGCGCTTTTATCACCACTGCTCTCATGATGGTGAAGGAAAATATCGTGATGTAACCAGCATGTCCTAGAACCAAAAATTCGAAGACATGTGACATCTACAACCGCTCAGGCGCACTGGGCTCGCGTGGTAGATTACAGCTCATTCCCTCTCGAAGAGAGGAGGCCTGTGTTCCAGTAGTGGGAACATTATAGGTTGATTATGTTTATGCTGGCTGAAAAAAAAAAAAAATAACTTAATAAAAATGTATGAATATAATGAAATGAAATGTATGTAAACTAATGTACTTATTTGAAATGTATGTAAACTAATGTACTTATTTGAAATGTATGTAAACTAATGTACTTATTTGAAATGTATGTAAACTAATGTACTTATTTGAAATGTATGTAAATTAATGTACTTATATGAAATGCATGTAAACTAATGTACTTATTTGAAATGCATGTAAACTTACCACTAATGATCTATTTACTAATTCCTCAATTATTATTCCATTTTTTTATTTATTTATTGTGGTTTGCAAGTATGGAATAAATAAAGCTTTATTATTATAATTATTATATGTTTATGCTTATATATACCAAGTATATGATCTAACATAAAATAGGTATAAGAGCCACTTTGACTAAAATCAAAAATAATAATTTGTTACTAATAGGCAAATGTGGTCTTGGTATAGGAAATTGTTGCGACTATATTCATTGCCAGGGGGTAGACATCAAAGAGGGGAGACCATCTAGTTGTTGTAAATTCCTCCATACCGTGCAATACAATTTTAGCACCCATGGCTGAAATTGACTACCGAAACTAGTAGCTTTGTTCGAAATATGCAATCTTGATAGCTTCCTTCCTACAATGCTTGCGTAACACTCTGCTGGCAGACCGGACTGCCCCATCTAAAGGCACTGGGTAAAAATAGCAATAGGTTTGTGCTAAATTAAACTAATTAATTCAAATACTAACATACCATATTAGCACAATCTGTTACTAACCACTAACAAGTTATGGACTAATTTAGGTCTGAATTAAAGTTTTTTTTTTTTACTACAGTGATGTACTAAAAATGGTGCACCAACTAATAATCTACACTATTCTATAAACAGGTATGCTAAAAGATTATATTCAGATATATTTTTATTTTTTTTAAACTCAGCGAATTAAAACAATAAATACTGCAGAATCTATACTTAGAAAGTCGTAAACACGCTTCGGTGCAAACTGAAATCTCAGAAATATAATATACGGCTATAATAATATCGTGTTAAAGTGTGTGTTTGCCTTAATAAGTTCAGTGTGCTCGCCTTAATAAGTTCAGTGTGCTCGCCTTAATAAGTTCAGTGTGCTCGCCTTAATAAGTTCAGTGTGCTCGCCTTAATAAATTCATAGAGTGGGCAGAAAGGACTGGTTGTCAACGCCCACGGTCGCATACGTGTCAATGCACAAATCACACAATTTCGCGCTTCGATACATATTTATTAGATCACGTTAAATTATATCGGTATAAGTGAGCACTTCTCGGAAGGGCTACTGTTTTTTATTTGAGTGTGACTATTATTCTAAGGGCGTTTCTATCATAGCCACCCGTAGCCATGCGGCGCACTATGAAAGTGATTTAGATGGTTAGAGGGTACTTAAACTTTACAATTTCTAAGAATATTGTGGCCTAAGGTTTCACGTTGATGAAATATTCGACATTTTTTTGCAAATAAGTTTCAATCCCTTTTTAAAAGAAGTAATTTAAAGAAATAAGGCTTATCATGGACAGCAATGAACAGAATGTCAATAAGGACAATCAATGATGATTTGTCCTGACCTATATTGCGAGAAAATTAAGCCTACAGCTTCCATTTTACATGCGTGTATGTAACTGATAACAAACAATTAACACACTCCCCATTCATAGCTTTCGCATTTCGGAGTCAGTCAATAAGGAGCGTATGACGCGATATCGGCTCAACCATTCGTCCGCAATATTGGTTTGATATCGTTTTATTTCCAGCATCGATTGACATCACCGACATCAAAAATGATTGGCCAATTTGCATACGGCGGCATGAAGCTATTTAAGAACCGAATACTAGGGAAGGGAGACGGATGACCTATGTATAGTCGTCGGCACGTAACTTGGCAAGAATCGTAGATACGCAGAATTCGTTTTCGCTTGCTTTTGTTAACAGACATGTTCAAAAACAAATTATGGAAATGAAATGAAATTGTTTATTCTGCAAATAGGATATCGGAATCACTTTTACACGTCATATAAAAATATATTAAAAATAAGCTAGATGAGGTCGGTGTTTCCTATCGGTCTACTCTGAGAAGAAAGACCGAAACAAACTCAGAGGTCGCAGTCTCTTTTAAAGTCCAGACATAATCTTGGTCAAGCCATATGGCAATAACTATAGAATCAATGACATGCAATAAAAGTTGAAATCTTTTTGTTGCACTAAGTGTACATGCGCTAACTTGGAGTAAGTGTACAATACGCCAAAACCTTGCTGAGTTACGTGCCAGCGACTATACCTACCTAAGTACTATGCTCATAGAGATGATGATCTTGAAATAGTTGAAGTGATACCAATTCCGAATCATAGACGTACCAAAGAATATCTACTGCTGTCTATATCTACTAGAACATAATTATGTGGAAGCAACCGAAAAAATAATTAAAATTAATTTTACAACAATACCTATCACCATACGAGTACCTATAAACAATTAGGTATTAGAGGTGAGAGCTGTGCATTTCGTACTGCACAAAATATCTGCTTTTAAAACTAAAAGAAGGCTATTAAAGTGATATGATATGAACCTATCTGCGAGTAAAAGTTAGCTAGCGAATGCCCGAGGCGCATGATTTATGTAACTACACAGTATAAATTTTACTGGACAGATCTGTAGTGAAAAATTTGTTTATTTTTGTGAAACTACCCAACGTGGACACATACAGAATAGTTTAATATTATATGGATTTAACATCTCCTAATTTGTATTTTTTCATGTAGGTAGTCCTATTTATTTAACGTCCAACCTTTTTTGTGTCTATAGCTTTACGGCTTGGCACAAAATCAAGATATTATAAGTACGAAACTCATCTGTTACATTCAATTATTGACTTGAAACCAAAGATTTCAATCGTAGATTGGCCCTGCCGCGTCAAAAGATGGTCGCGTTTCTGTTTTTGACAACTCTGACACACACAATGTCGCAGAGACTTGACTTGGTTGTCATGGAAACGCTATTATTATTGTGCGAACTCACTCTCCTCAGTATAGACACTTTTTCGCTCGACTTAGTACGGTTAGGGCAAATCTACGATTTAAATCTTTGCGTAAAACCCGTACTTTATTTTATAACCTTTTAACTAGATGTATTAGTTAAGATTGAAATAAATGTAAAAATTCAGGATAGCCAGAAAATCATCGTATTAGCAGCTTCAATCATCAGGATTGTGCTGGAATATAGCAGTTCGTCGTGGACGTAGTACGACAGCGGCTCCTAGCTTGCTACTTAATAGTAATCTGTGGCGGCTCCCATTTTTTTTTTGTTTTTTTGAGTATGGGAAGTCATCAAATGACTTCTCCCGCTCTGGGCGGAGCGAGAGGGCGTGTCAGACTTTTACTGACTAAAACCCACCCGTGTTCCTTCCGTTGCCCGTGTGCCGGGGCCGCGATATCTCTTTCGGACAAACCCGCAACCCTAGCAGGCACTGGCCCTTACGGACCCCGTCAGTTGGTGCTGACATCTCTTTGAGGCGCGCGTGGAACACAACGCGCCGTCGATCCAGGCGTGGTCCTTATCGGACGGCGAGCTACCCATTGCTCGCCGTCCGCAAGCCCGCGCTTACGGTGGCCGGAAGTCAGCTCGTGACTCCCGACGCCCGGGGCGTCTCCTGCGGCGGCTAGGGGCGTGAGGGCGTACAGCTTGCCTCTCCCTCGTGAGCTCCACCTCCTCCGTCGCGAGCATAACTGCTTTGCAGAAGGAGGTGACGGCCTCCCATGCACTCTCGCTCCAAACCATGGCCTGAACCAGGGCCGGACGCGAGAGATCGTCACCGCCGATCGCCTCCGTGAGGACACGGCGGTGCTCCGCCCAAGCCGGGCAGATCTCCACCGTGTCCTCCGGGCGATCCACACAGTGGTGGTGGCGGCTCCCCTGACATAATCTTCTGTCATCAGAAGACAGACGCCACGCAAACATTGATGCGACTCGCTCTGCTAGAGTGACTGTTAGCAGCCAGTGTCACTCTTATCCGACTTTTTGGTGATTCCAATAACTTCGTAACAAAACAGGGCGGCGCCACTTACTGCGCCGACAAATGTATGAAAATAATATATATAATGAGAAAGTTAACAAAAACAGACAAGATTAAGGTACATAACCAATTCTACTTAATCCATTTACATGAATCGATAAGCTAAGCTTATAATTCAGTACCTAAATTACTGTATGGCATGTACTTTAACAATTCACTTACATTAATTAGAGTGATTAATCTACTCAATGTTTGGACATGTTGCCATACCCTTTTTCCCCGTGCGGTCCTGTTTTCATAAAAGTAACGCTTATCAAATTGGATTAAGTTGAAAAGGGCAATAGCCCCAAGGACATGGCAAAACATGCCATAACAATGGTGAACGGCCATAATTAATTTATTAAAGTGTTTTTGACCAATTCGTTCAATTGTAAAACTAGTGTTATTTATGACGGGGTAGGAAAATATTCTTCGTAAAACGTATGCTTTCATTTTGGTTAAAATTCGTTGAAATATACAATATATATTTTATTAAATATATCAAAGTATAATTTTAAAACCGAATAAGGATGTAGTTACTAATTATTAATTAAATGAATCATGTTCTTTAAAAATAAAAATAGATTCGAACTTAATGCGTCATAACTTCGTATCTATTTATATTTGTGCTACGTCGTAGCAATTAACTACGACGCTTGCTACGCCGTAGTAATTCTGTGAAGGAGTGCAATAAACTTCTTTCACACGCATCGCGAGATGAGTATTATACATGTGTATGTATACGTGTGCGCTTTCCGTTTACAGATTGCAATAATGCCCTAAGGCTATGAGCACAGTAAAGGGCGTAAGCGACTATTGTAAATATGAACGGGCGAAGGTATACACAGCATAGTGACTTATAAGTTTTTATTGCTTGTCACGATGACGTTGCGTTCTACAACGGGAACTCTGTTTGTGTGACGTAAATATAAAATATCCTTTATGCATCATTTTAAAACGATACAAAATGTAATTCATTCATTTAAAACAATATGCAATGGCTCCTACACACTATGCCGGCGGTATGGCCGCCGGCTTTTGCCACGCGGCACGTATCCCCGGCTTTTGCGCCTTCATGTCCTTTGCGATTCTTTGTGCGGCCGGGCGCGCAGCGGCTATAGTGTGTAGGAGCTATACATAGCTTAGATTCATATTTTTGGACTAGTATTAGTCGAAAGAAAGACAAAAGATATTATAGAAAATCTTTTGTTTTCAGAATTATGGGTATTCTGTTTACATTACAAACATGAAGTTACAAATATTTTTTCCTAGCTGTTGAAAATGGTTGACGCTCTTTCAAGTCGTGTGGTACCTACCTAAGAAGGTATTAGCTTACCCCATGCCATTGTTCTGTTCTATAGTTCATTGTCTGGAAGTAAACAGGTATAATAGTTATGAATACTTGAACTGTGTTTTCCCTTGGCTTTTATGGTATACTTTCAAGTAGAAATCATCAAAACGGCTGTAGATAGGCATTTTGATTAAAAACGAGAGAATGTTATTTCTCTTTATCCAGAAAGTCACAAAACATGTTCTGACAAAACAGTACCCGAACTCCTAACAACTCCCTAATTCGGATATTTACTTAAATTTCAAGGATAAAAGGATCAAAAAGTACTTAAACATCTACTTAACGAAAATTAAAATAATTACGGGGGTAGTATTCGGAGGGCATCCATTAGGTCCCTCCGACCGGCGTGTTACAGATAATGCTGGCAACGTGGGGTTATTGTTCGAGACAACAATGGTGGTACTTACGTGAGCGAGCTCTTATCTCGTCAACCACCTCGTTTGTACCGGCGGACGGCGGCCCACCTGCATAACCGAGATATTATTTGGAAGTGACATTAGTGTAGGCAACACACGGTTAACTATAAACAAAGCGACGTCGTCTTTCAAGGGTTAAGATTAAGTGACTTTCTAGACGTATATGGTTACTTAAATGATATTAAGTGAAGAGTTATACGATATTCTAATGTCGTATGAAAGTCAACGTTGAAGGTTGAGCACTGACGTAAATACTTATAATGCTAAGGGTTGGTAAGACTAAAAATGGAATTGGCCAAGTTTTTCTTGGCAATTTTTTTAGGAATCATGAACTAATTTAGACCTGCCAAATAAGTGGTTTAAGATACCTAGGGCATGACACAGGTTCAGAAAAGACACGACAAGTCGTATTACGATTAACTCAGGCCAAATTGACTTTCGCATTAGAACCGAACTTACATAAAGCATTTTCAGTCAGAATTTAAATTCCGGTTGATAGCATTACAAATATTCGGCCGATCGCTTCCAAAATCTTGATCAGAGAATCATATATTCATGTTAGATTCCGTTGAACTAACTCGGTTAGGATGAACTCAATTCCGTGAAATGTTCCTCTTGACTTCGAGGAGCTAACTAGTAAATTAGGTATGCATGATACTTGGCTGCCGACGATCGTGCGTTCTCCCTAAAAAATGTATCCTTTTTGAGTCGTGTAGTGAAATCAGGATAATTGTGAACTTGAGAAGAATGTTCAACTTAGTGTAATTTCGATGATAGTAAATAAAAATCGTTTATTCTCTCGCCACAATATAACAAAAAACAGAGCTATCACACTTGTATAAATACATATTTGTTATTTAATATTGTGGGAGGCTGGTGCCTAAACTAGGCTCGAGGTTTGTATTTCAGGACACCAGGATCTCCGCCATTTAAATTTATTATATTATGTACTTGTCCTCAGTCGGTGGACTAAGAGGAACACTATATAATATCGTGGCAGGAAAAAGAGATTTTGTGACTCAAATAAATTTTGATGAAGTAATTGACTCACTAAAATTAGTCAGAGAGTCAGGGATTTAATATGTTAGTATTTGAGCATGGAAGTGTGTGTATGTGTTTAAGAGTTAGGGGGTGTGTTTGTGGGTGTGATGTATGTTTGTTCGTGCGTGTATGTAGCTAGCAGTGTGTGTGTTGTTTGGATTGTCGGGAAGTATTTAATAAAACCGGCCAAGTGCGTGTCGGACCACGCACAATGAAAGGTTCCGTAGTTGTGATGAATTTATCCCAAGAACAAACTTAACATTGTACTTGAAAAACGTGTTCTCCCATACGGAATGTGTGGGAGATCATGTTTTTCAAACTGCAAATTTAAGTTGGTTGATTATTTCTCGTTAACTTGTACAGCCTACTTAGCTCCCATAATTTTCCTTTTAATTTCGTTATAAATACTACTGCTGTGAATTTTTCCACAAGTCCAAGTACAACCATTTAGCTAGAATGGGGGCGGGGACACTTGACTCAACAAAAAATTTCAGTTAAAAGCTTAATTTTCGCAAACGGATCCCTGAATCTAAAAATGGTTTTGACAAACTCACAATATTTTTAAAAGACCTTTGTAACGATAACCCACAACATGGGGTAGATGAGGAAAAAAAAAACATCCCCACTTTACGTGTAGGGGAGGTACCCTAAAAACAATTTTTTTCTTAATTTTATTTTACGACTTTGTCGGCATGATTAATATGTATACATATGCCAAATTACAGCTTTCTAGTACTAACCGTCTCTGAGCTAAGCCGCGGACAGACAGACAGACAGACAGACAGACGGACATGGCGAAACTATAAGGGTTCCTTGTTTACTAGGGAACCTTAAAAAATAGAAAATAAAAATAGTAGAGTAACAATATTTATATGAAACACTTTAGTATTTTAGTGAAAATCACTCTTAACAAAAGTATGTACTGCGCACCCTGGGCAGTCAACTCTCCTACCAACCTTGCTAAATGACTTATTTGACCACGGAATGAACTGTGTGGCTTATGTCAAAAACAGAAGAAGAAGCGCCAAAGTTTGAGGAAGTAAGAAAGTGAGTTAACTAATTCCTACACCTCTCAGTAAACAACAACGCTTTCTCAAAAGTTCTTTATTTAATTCCGTGTTGACAAACAAATGGCACACGCGACAAAATGAGTAACTAGAAAACCAACTAAATCAAACAAAACTACTTCTTTTCCCTTATAAACTTCTACTTTTATGCAATATACAAACGGTCTGAGTAAACACAGCTATTCAGTTTCATATTTTGTTTTGTTGTAAAAAAATATTTTGTTTAAAAGTTGCAATTTTTACAACGATTTTTGTATTAAAATTTACTTATGTAGGTACAGGGTATTTTTGAACTAGTTGGCGAAACACTGACAGAATGGGTTTCGGCATTTAAAACCATTACTTCAAATCCTTGTTTATTTAGAATAATTTTGTGTGAGCACTTATGTGTTGTGCACGCAGCTAAAATAAGCCCACGTAGGCACGGGCGATTTTTTCCCGCGGCGGCGGCGCTTTTTGTACATTTAATTTTCAACGCTCTGCTTAGCGCCAAGAGTTGAAAATCCAACAGTGTGTTTTTTCAACTTTGGAATGTACTCTGTTGGATTCTTAACGCTCGGCTCAAGACCGAGAGTTGAAAGTTCAGTGCGCGATAAAATCCCGCTGCGATATTTTTACATCCGTGCGAACGTGGGTTAAATGTGCAATCAATTTCAATTCAAAATACCTAACAGCAGTTTTTAACTGAGTTTATAAATAAACAGATGTTTTTATTATAATTTCGCTGCGTTTATCTGTGGTACTTCGACTTAAGGCTTGTGCAGACCAGCGCGACTTGTCGCGCGACGCGACACCGGTTATTGTTATACTGTGAAGTTTTCTTAAAAATTGTATTGTTCGTGTCGCGTCGCGCGACAAGTCGCAAGTCGCAGTCTGCACAAGCCTTTAAGTGCTCTGTGGTGAGTACCGCGACTGTACATTCAAACCAAAAGTCTTCACTCATGAAAGCGACGTGCAGTAACAAGCGGCTGCCAAAGTAAAGCTAATAAAATACACAGCGCTATAAAACTGCCTGACGGACTGCGCGTCGCATCTGCCTATTTGTAGGTCAAAATATACCTAACACCTCTAAAACTAACCTTGGGTACGTATGTCTACTTCAATCCAACTCTATATGACTTTGTTAATAATATAATACTTTACTCTTATAAAATAATAGTGGCGACGCAGTTCGTATTATATTTTAGTGGCACTCCTCCCGGGATTTAAACTTCGGATTTGACGTTCGAAATTATTATTAAAGGACCGCAAGGACAAAAAGTACAAACAAAATAGCCAGTTTATTACGCATTCTTGTATCGAACTTTTATTACAAAGTCAATAGAGCAGTAAGAACGGCTCTTTGATTATTTTTTTAATTCTCTTCTATCAAATTCTTTTTTAACAATATCTCCCGACTTTGGTATATCAGCCTTCCCATAAAGTATTTTTTTATGAAATGTACAAAATACTTTTAAATTATATAAAGCAGATCTGTCTACTAAGGAAAGTGGAACTTTGAACAAAATCGTATATCCACAAAGGCAACAGAAAATTTATTCAAATATGACTGCTAGTATAGGTACGTCTCGTTTTAGAGATCAGACTCTGATTTATACGTGTAGCGGTAACGTGGGAATATAATCGCGAATGAGGTTATGAAACATAGTATCGAATCTACCTTTGAGTAGGGGTCGTTAGGTGATTTTCGCGAAACGTAACGTAACTAGTGACTTTGAAGGCGTCACCTGTTTTAAAAACTAGTGATTTTTAACTAGTTATTTTTAAAATGATATTTGGTGATTCTATCGAAGTGTTACAGTTATTTGCGAAATGAAAATATAGATGATTACTTACGTAATATGTCATCACAAGCTTTAAATTTTTGGAAGAAAAAAGTTTTTGTAGCTACATTATGTAGTTACATCATTAACGGAATACTAACACAAATAAATTTCCCTTCATACTTTATTCAGGCTTAGGACGGTTATTTTGTAAGTAGTTACATTTTTGATGCAGTATCGAAATTGTAACTACTTACAAAATAACGTGTTTACAGTTTTACTCGAAACTAGCTATTCGGCTACATGCCCCGTAGCCAGTTATCGTAACTAGTGACGTGAAATAATGCCCATACATACCTTTGCGCATTTTCCATTCGGTTTTAGCACAATTTTGTATTTTCACATTATATAAAGTTGTATAGAGAAAATAAGGTTTTAGAACTTTTTATTTGTCAAAGGACTCTGAGCATTCATTAAAAAGTGTTTATCCGTAGTGCGCAGAAAGGTCACCTTTGACATTTATAGTCGCATTTGGTGGGATTCTTTTGTGAAAACTATAATTTATTTATTTCAGACATAAACCCAGTTCATAGAAATCTATGAACACACATTAAAATTATAAACTATTTTAAATTCTAAACAAATAAAATCCGAAATAAAACTGTGATTAATTAAATTTGAATATTCAACAACTCAATAAAAAATAAAAATAATAATTAAAATTGTCAAGAACTTATAAAAAAAAATCAGAATCGTATAAAAAATCAAATGTCAAATTGTAAAATGTTTTAACCGCAAAATTAAAAAAAAAAGAAAAATTGCAAACATAATAATAATATTACAAAAATCTGGTAATTGATTGACGTTTTTACCTGCTCCAATCCCGATATATGGGTGCATGTAAGGCCTGCCAGTGCTGCATGAAGGCATTAAACTACTATTTCCATTCTTTACTTATTGGTCGATCTTTTCATTAAATGTAAACGAGAATCAAATAATTGAATATTTGTGTTCAATTACAATGTTATTAGGCAAACTTTCGAGAAAGACAAACTCTAGAATGATCAAGTATGTACATCAATAAAGCCACTTTTAGCCAATAACTTGGTTTATTAATGACGTTCAGTATCATTCAACCGTACTAAAGTACTAAGTAAGTGTGTATAAACAAAATAAGGTTGTTAAAGTGTCAGTTGAATAGAACCTCTTGTGCGGATCGGACACAGGGTTTGTCCATTAGCCTGATTACGGTCAAAATGTTCGCCCTCTGGGGAGGCTGCGGCCACCGGTTTCCCTTTCTCTCCGGCTGGACGTAACTATTAAATTTCGTCTCTTGCTACCAGATATGTAACTCATATATGAGATTAAAACCTATAAAGATAAAAACGATAAGATTATATATTGAGAATATCTAACTTTTTTTGTATCCATCATTATTTATTAAAGGTTTTACAAAGCCTTTCAATAGCTTATTTGTAGGAGATAATCTTACAACAGAATCAAATTCTAAGAAATTATTTCTAGTTGAATGAAACATGAATAAAATACATAATTTAAGCAATCCCGATTTCACAAACCTTATCTAACGCTGAGAACAATAGAGCGATAATATAGTGACACTTATTTGAGATCTAACCACCGCAGACAATGGAGGAGAAACCAACTGTAGGCACTCGTGTTTGCACCGTGGAAACCGATAGAGGATAATACACACTGAATAGGCCCCAAATGCCTCTTCTTGTGTCTAGTTATTTCACAGTGGTCGAGCAGTCCACGCAGATAAAGCCGTACCTATAGTCAGATATCCTAGCTAAATTAGTAGTTAGGCACTCAATCACGCTCCAGTTACCTATAATTATCGAATTGCACAACAAATTAAGTGGCTGATGCATCACATTCCCTTTGGGTCTGATTAAACAATAATTTGCGAGCATACCCGAGTTTGGTTCCCTACATTTGATAGAAAATTACCGGTGATTTTGATCATACGGAAATGTAAATGAAAATAGTTTGGTTAATATTCAAAATTTCGTGGAATATTAACCACATGGGTTACGCTCTTTTGCTGCATGTTTTGCGCAACGGCCAATATTGTTAATTGGGTGCTCAAAGTGACATCAAAATCGCTAGTTTACGTACTTACGCGTACGTGACGATTCGTTTTGTTAACTTTGATACCTATTAAAATGAATGTAAACAATTTTGTTTTTGCGAGAAGTCATAAGGTTTACATCATAGCCCTTTGGATGACATTTTTCCGTGGGATTCCCAACAGCGTATGCTATTAAACGTAGAGCAAATAAACTACGATTACCAACCAGTATGCCAAGTGCGATGATTAAGTTCTTACAGCACCTTTGAACGGTAACTTTAGTAGGTTTCATTAGAACCCTGTTCAGCATTGAATGTTCACATTGTTGGTAATGACAAAAGCATTTACAAAATATCTGACTTGGCGTTTGTTAGACGACAACGCAAAAAAGCGTTAAAAGAGAAAAAGTACTTTACGATTTCATGCAATCAAGCAAAAACTTGCATCCGAAATAACCCGCTCACACTTCGCCTGTGAAAAACAACCCATTATTTTCCGCTACGAGCTATATGAGTCTATTTGACAAGTTAAAAAGTAAAAAAGGCTTCCTCGCGAACACTGCACAAAGCAATGCCACTGGCACTTTTGACGTTTGACACTTGTTACCGCCATCTTTTTTGTCAGAATTGGTTAATTGGTCAGTGTGCGAATTGCGCCGTGACGTTTCATCATACTCGTTATGTTTTAAAGGGATTGAAGTTTAAAGGTTCTCGATGGATTCATCCAAAAAGAAAGAAGTTTATTTAGCTTTGAAGTAAGGTTTCTGTTTCATAGTGCGATAAAAAAAAAAAGTTAATTCATTTGATGTTTTCCGGTTTCAAATTGCTCTTACTAAATCATTTCATTGGTTTAGTGATCACGCGTACTCCTAAAGTCGATTCCCTGGTCGTGGAAAGTGGTAAGTAACAATGGCTTCTTCGTCTCCTCTGAAAAGGAAAACGTTACGAAAACTACAAATAACTCATGCTGTGGTAAAATGCAATACAGTAAGGTTGGCAGCAGGGCCGAGATATTGGCAGCTCCATAATGCAATAGACCCCAAAATTAAATGACAATATTATGCTACTATTACACGAGCTGCCTACGGGTAAAGGAAAATAAACGTGACCTGTATCCTATTATTATTCGTAAGTTTAATAATACGGCTTTCTAGACAAATTGGACTTCTTACAAGCAATATCGGAACGTCTCCCTAAATTTCTATTAGCCTGTGAAGAACGAGTGAAATTTTGTTCGACACAAATTTACTGCAGTTCATAAGGAACCGGGAGAGCGATGCCTGTCATTACTCATGGGCGTGCCTCGTGAACATTCTTTACTTTTGTTGCCAGTTTTATGCCATATATGTACGTACCTAGTTTATATTCCCTATGAGGTCAGCTTGACTGATAGCTGTTCTTGTTTACAAGGTCCAATGAAATAGGATACCATTTATCAACGTCTTCCAAATCTTGACCCGAAAAATCCGTCAATTAACTATGAAAATAATAAATGTTATGCTCTTCTTCTCAAGTGAAATTACTTTTTTATGCCTACATCAAAGAAAATGTTTCAGTCGTGAATTCAATTAGGTTATTGTTGATTTCTGTTACAAAATTCAAAAGCTTTCTTTTGACACGAGTAGTAACAGTTGAACAGTGCAAATATGAAGGTTTCGCCTTTAGTTTGATAGATAATTAACAAAAGTGGCTGAGTAAGGTTGATGTTATTGATGTAGGTTGTTACTGCAAAATGGCTTAATTAAGTAAGGATATTTTTACAGAAAACTAACTAGAAATAAGGGAAAATGAAGAATAATAGATCTGCTGTTTTACTAAAATAGACTTTATTAACATTAGCACGAATGTAATTAAACCAAAAACTTTCCTTTCACCCATAGTGTGCGTTTAATATATATATGTATAGTATATCCTGATCTCATCAGGACAGCCGCCTACTAGTCATTAATTACATAACTCCAACGCGGACAAAAACTTGATAATTGCCTTCATTACGCTTTCGAGAACACTCGACCGGGGAACTAGCACATTAGCAACGCGTATGCGAACGTTTGTTTCATAAAATATTTCTGAACCGAATCACGGACAAAGTAAGCGATACGATTCTAGCGGGAACTCTATGAATAAAATTATCATTTTGCAGAATTGATTCTGGAACACAGTAAAATACTCGTTCTATACAGCCTGCTTATGAGCATCTATCCATTTGACTTCGGTATTATTTTATGCAATTGGTACACAGCTATCGTATGTATTGCGAATTGGACTGTATAATTAATTGTACAGCACCATTTGGTTAGGTAATCAGCTGTGATATTATTCTGCACGATTGTCCTTCTGTTTTGCATTTGTTTTCTATTTCTATGTTAATTTTTAATTGTTTTTTATCGTTTTATATGCACAAAATTAAAACTTGAAGGTGCCAATACATTAATAATTGAAAAATGCTCAAAAATACCTTCATATTTTGGTTTTATTGAATTAAGGCAGGATATTTTCAAACTCATAAACATATCACTTGCAGTTAAAAATGTCATCTGTCATGGACATCAAAAGTTGACTACAATAAATTCTAACCTCAGAATCAAATAACATTTTCAATTTCACCGGATACGAGGCGTGTTGATCGACAAACAGTAGGATTGACTGAGTTTCACCCGCCAACCCGCTAGGTATATTCGGCAGCTTGAAAATTGCCATCATATTTCAGTGTCAAACGTGCTCAGCCGAATAACTTCCTTAGGTATTACACTCAAAGTTTATGCGAGGAAATCAGTCACGGATGTAAACAACAAGTAAGTAAGTTCTTAATAGTGATGCACACTTAAATCAATTGGCGTATTAAGTTATAATTACACTTGATAACGGCTGGGGCCGTGTTATTGTAATAATTAATTAATTACCCGCTTATAAATATAGTAGCGGTACATTATATATAATTAACGAGTTAACTACTCGTATTTTAATACAATGTAATGTTTGGCTTCATTACGATAGATTACAGGCCATTATTAGGGAATATTGTTGGTTTTTTTTAATGTCTCGGTTCGTATCGCCCGTAGCAAAAAACAGTAGCCACAGTATGCAGACTCAATTTATTTTCATCGTATTAATATGCAAACGAAGGACGACTTTTATTTACGGACAATTTTCAAGATAATAACATGTGTCGAGCTCGATAGCAGAAAGTTTTGTATAAAAGAATGGCGACAATATTTTCTGAACATTAAATTTTCTGCCGATATTGTAACATGACATGAATCTATAAGAAACTCAGAAAAAAAAAACGTGTTCATTCGAAAGGATATTTTTATGGTTTCATTGCATGTTTGTAACTGAAAAAGAATTTTCCTTTTAATTAGAATTTTTTATCTAAGTCCCTGTCATGTTTAGTAGAAGGAAGGAGGTCCAAGAAACGGATTAATTACCTCGAATAGATTTTCAAAAGCGTGTTCGTCCCAGCTACGTCAAACAGCTAGCTAGGCAAAGCAGTACAATTTCATTAGAAAGATGGGTCTAGGTCTCTGCCTTGACGAGAATATTATGCTATCAGACGAGAATGACGCTCTTTGTGGCGGAAACGTTTGGAACACTAGAGAGTTCCGGACTAAAAGCTTACTACATTTAGCTAGAACATTCGAGAACTGGGAATTATGTTTTGGAAATTACTACTATAGGTATTTCGTCAAATGTAATAAACAACTGCAGTATGAACATGAATATTTAGAAGATCGCAACTAAACTCCATATAGTGGTTGCTGGTGAAAACTAAACCTAATATTATTATTCTTAGTTGTTACTCCATAAGCCTCAAACATGTTGTGAAAGGCGATATTTTAGCAGACTGTCACCGCTAAGTAGTGCTGCGAATCTTGAAAACATAATATACGATGTCTGTGTGTGACTTCAAGTGGAACCATACTCTTGCAATAATCGTACGTAACTGCTATCATAACTGATTTTTTATTATTATAGCATTCTTCAATTCTGCTCATAGAGTCCTATTCAAGAACCTTAACCCGTAGCGTAATGTATCTTCCACCTTGAGGGTAGACAAAAAGAATCCCAAAAAAAATATACCTACGATGATGCTTCGCGTACCTATACAAACTATGCGATTGTCTGACTGGCACTAGAACCTAGAAAAAGAGATATAGTACATTACTGTCGCGGCCTGCAACAGGGGCATTGATGGAGGATCGTGAAAATGTGGGCCGAGTCGAAGCCGAAGCACAGATACGTGAGTCATAATGCCTGCTTGCCATGGCGTTGCTTGGCTTTGGCTTGTATGAATAAATGATTTAAAGAATATTCATTTATTACTGGCTGGTTTACGTGCTTATGAAAAGTCATCAGAAACCATTTAATGTTAACTGTATTTTCTGTGTAAAATGTTCACAAAACTACCCCACCACAACATGCCCCGTTTAGCTAAAAGCGTATAAATTAAAAGTGGGACATTAACAGTTACTATACAAATACTTTAACTATTCTCGGTAAAGTAGTTTAAATGCTCCTGCAAATTAGTCATGCAGCGACGGCGCGGAATCTCCCGCCTACTCGACCCGCCCATTGCAACGAGCACTTTTTTCATTAAATTTACATGATTACCGAAACTCTTGACTAGTTTGTAAAATCATTTTCAAAATCATTATGGCGATTTTTTGTAGTTTGTCGTTTCAATTAAAAAAATACGGCAGGCTAATCAGCAATAATCAATTTTCATTTTTATGATTTAAGATAAGATAAGATTTATTTCTCACCACAATATAAAGTACATTTTCAAATGATCATAGGACAATACATAATAGTTGTATTTATATATAATAGTATGAAAGCGCTACGATTTTTATTCACCGAGTATTCGTTTTTTCCGGAAATATACAAAAATATACAATAATTCACTCTTCATTGATGTTAAATTATGAAAAACCCAACCATACAAAATTGCTATAACCAGGTTAAGATACTTAAATGTAAGCTCTGCCCTGTGTTGGTTTTTTAAGTAAAGGTAAATGTATTTACATATTTACAAGGGATAAACTATGGGTCTGTACTTTCGTAAGTGGATCAAATTTGGAATAAATGTTTCTACTTACAGGGCCCCTTGTAAAACCTTTGGGGTCCCTTAAATAGAAACAAAATCGAAGGCTTAAGGTGAAAGGGAATGGATAAAATTATAAGTACCGATCATTGGAGATACGTTATTAAGAGTGGGTTGCGACTCTTGTTCTTAATATTAATCGTTGTAGGATCATTATTAAAGTTATTATTTTTAATGCTAGGATATGACCAAACCGGTACTTTTGCATACTTATGGCTTGCTTTGACAGATTTACCTTTTGCAAGCAAACTACGAGGAGTTCGCGTAGATGCATATAAGCCGTTGTGTTTATATAATGATTGTTTAGTATTGTTTAACTAGGCTATTTAGACTATGTACAATTGGGGCGGAAAGTAATGTCATAATGTGAATATTTGCAATTGGCGTTGTAATGTCATTGTAATTTGATTGAGAATTAGTTGACAATGTAATGGAGCCATACACACAGCTCAGGAGCCTCAGACAATGACGGAGATTTTGAAACACCAATTTCTGGCAGCCAATTCACATTTTGACATAACTTTTGCCCTACCTTGTATATTGGCCAGTTGTAAGGATATATTTCAACCGTCACAAATATTTATTGCTTTGAAAGACTGGCCCTTACCTTAAGAATAAAATAAAGACTACGCTAACGTACTCGTATTGAAGCATATAAGACCGACGTTTAAGAGTTAAATCAGGCGAATATGAAGACAAAAATCGGGTTTTACGTAGGTTTGGCCTTAGCACTAACGCTGGGATATTCCTAAGCGAAAATAACTTACATTATTTGAATCTAGACAGAAATTCCTTTTGATGTTTCCTTTGAATCAAAAGTAGAACAAAGACACCCTGTATATTTATGACAGCGCTTTCAGTAAATCTGGCTATGATAAACAGTGGCCTACATATAATTTATTTACAAGACTTTATGTTTTATTGTTTTAAAATTAATGTAATTTTATGAAAATAATGTGGTTCGTTATTATCAACATCTATTTTGTCTATCATAAAGCAGAAAATAGAAACTGCTTGTTTTTTATTAAACAACAAAATTTTATCCTCAAATTAAAATATGGCAGACTAAGATAGAGTGCGACTAGCGGCACTCTATCCCTATCGGATAAAGTGACGCTAGCGGCATAATAGTGGCGCTGCCTCGGCCCGGCTAAAGTGCCGTAAGCATTGCATTGTCATTGTCACTGTCACTGAGTCACTGACATTTGTTATTTTGTTTGATTGTTGAAGTTATTTCGCTGTAAAACACCACATTCGCAAATAGCGGCACTTTATCCGGCAGGCATAAAGTGCCGCTAGCGGCACTCGATACACTCCCTTATAATATTATTACCTATAATTAAGGATAATCGCAGGGGCTTAATAATAATGCTAAATAATAACAGCCGCACGGGTCGATCGATCAGGTTAAGCTGCGCTTTCCTCGATCTGAGGATTGGTGACCATCTTTTCATACCAACACTTTATTTTTCTTCTTCTTCTTTGTGTTTTTGTAACTAGAATATTGTGTCTTCACTATATCTGTAACCTAGGTAATCTGTGGAAACGTCATGGATTGTACATTTACCCACTTCCAATTATTTTGTAATCTAATAGCTCCTACACACTATGCCGGCGGCAAGCCGCGGCGTGCCCGGCCCTGCCGCACAAAGCCGCACAAAGGATCGCAAAGGAAATGAAGGAGCAAAAGCCAATACGTGCCGCGCGGTGTATAGCAGCTATTAGATGATTGTACAATTGTTTGTTTTCCCTAACGAAATAAATAAATAAAAGACCCCTACGTGCCTCGGAATGGTCCCGGCTGTCATTTGTAGCTCTTTGACAGTTATTACGGGTCGTCAGAAGCCCGAAAGTCTGACAACAAGTATTAACACGGGGTATCGAGTTACCCACTAACTGGGTTGTGGAGGTCAGATAGGCAGTTGCTCCTTGTAAAATACTGATATTCAGCTGCATCCGGTTAGACTGGAAGCTGACTCCAATATAGTTGGGAAAAGGCTAGGCAGATTATGATAATTCAAAAAATAAGAGAAATCTTCATAATTCTCAGAGAAAATATTTGAATTGATCACTGTTTTAGAAACCAGCCGCTAGTAGATTTTTTATATTTCACTGATATTCAATTTGAAACATGTAACTCTCAAATTCATAGCCGTTTGAGTGAACGAATCAAAACTCATTTCAAAGAGTTTTTTTTTTCAGAATTGAATTTCAATAAGGTTTGTTTCCAAATTAACACCTGACTTTTTATTCCTAACTAATATTATAAATGCGGAAGTGATTTTTTTTGTTTTTTGTTACGATTTCACGCTAAAACGGCTGAACGGATTTGGATAAAATTGGCACATGGGTAGACCATGACCTAGGTCATGATGTCAGGAAGGTACTACCGGGATAAAAAGTATTCTTGGTCCTAACTAAGAATACTTTTTATACCGGTAGTACCTTCCTGTGGGATAATTTCCAACGTCCACGCGGGTGAAGCCGCGAGTAAAAGTTAGTATTAAAATTAATAGCACGTAAATATATTCTAGTGGCCCAGTGGTATTGGCCCCTACTTACAAGTTGTAGATCGTGAGTTCGAACCCAGGCAGGCGCTTTACTTTGTGTAATTTATTTCATCACCACTGCTCTTAAAACGGTGAAGGAAAACATCGTGAGGAAACCGGCTTGTCCTAGAACCAAAAATTCCAAGACATGTGACATCTATCAAACCCGAACTGGGTCCGCGTGGTGGATTTCGGCCCACTCCCTCTTAAAGAGAGGAGGCCTGTGTCCCTGCAGTGGGAAAATTATAGCCTGACTATCCTATACCATTAAACGAGCAATATTTGTATATATATATAAATATATATATATTTGTAATTACGTTCTCGAAAACGGCGCTAACGATTTCGATGAAAGTTGTAATATAGGGGTTTACGGGGGCGAAAAATCGATCTAGCTAGATCTCATAACTGGCAAAAATAATTTTCTCCGTATTTTCACCCGAGCAGAGCTTGGTCGCCCAAAGTTTGGAACAAGATGGCTACCTTAGAATAATTGACATTTGTCGATTGACAATAATTGACAGATATGGCAGCATGGAATTAGTAACTACCTACTATCATGGCAGCATGGAACAAGTAAGTACCTACTATCACGGCAGTAAGGAATTAGTATGTAGGTACAATACATGGAATTAGTATGAACTATCCTATAATATTAAATGAGCATTCTCTATTTTCACCCGAGCAGAGCTCGGTCACCCAGGTACTGCAATATGATACTCGTACGTAAGTGAGTTATACAAAAAACTAAACCGTTTGCCATCTGATATCATCATAAAATTCGCTTTTGAACAGATTTTATGATATCTTAAAATATACAACGGCAGTACTTTAATCCCTGAGGCTTACGATACGTGCTCACAATTTATACTCACGATAGGGTACCTCCTTTCGTGAGTATAATTTATTTCATTCACACCTATGTTCTGTTCTTGAAATCACCTGTATATCATTTTAGTACTTGTTCACGTTATTACATCTGGTATCACTCACGATTTGTAATAAAATATAAGTAAGATGATATCGTAAAGCTTATGAATTTGCTGTAGGACGCAATATAACCGTACTCGAGTTTCCTTGCCGTACGTATAGTACCTACCTACTCGAATAGAAAGACAAAATTATTAAAAAGGTTATTTGGTAAGCTAGAAAGCTTTATAAGATGCTCCACGTGCCACGTAATATAAAAGGCAAGAGGGCTTGGTTTACAGAATCTGGGTTTTATAAACATACCACTGAAATTCGCGCTTGTACTATGTATTATGTAAATAAAACTTACTTTGATAGCAAAATAAAAGATATACATTATTATAAGTAGGTTATTGAAGTAAGAAGCTTTTTTGATCATCATATTTATTTGATTTATTTATTTATTTATTTACACAACACTTCTATTATATTAGGCGCGGGACATACACAAGTGGCAAAGGGCGCGGACGTGGATACGGTGTGGCGCGGGCGTTGCCACTCCTTCATATTTCACCTGCACCACGCCCGCGCCCCGCCGCACTGTGGATCGAAAAATGGCTTCCGAAGACATTGGAGCTTAAATTTTAAAGTTTCGGTTTTTTGCTTGAAATATCTTCTAATAGCCAATATTATGCATAAATATGTCATAGGATTCAATCTGGTAGGCAAATTGGTAACTTATCTTTTTTTGCAAATTGCGCCTCATCGCTCCTATAAATTTTGTATGAAATATGAAATGAGCGGCGCAACGCCCACGCTACACCGTTGCCACGCCCGCGCTTTACCGTTGCCACCGCCCGCGCTTCTCGCTATTTGTGTATGTCCCGCACATAAGGGGATCATGCGATCACAGCTCGTCTTAACCTGAAAGAGAAAAAAGGTTTTTTTTACGGTTTTTCCCCGTTGCTAACCAGCGTCTTTTCATTTTCTGAGAACAACAATTCCTATCTAAATAACAACGTCTATGACAACATTTCTTCAAAAATACAGGGTGGCAGGGACATCGATGCGAAAACTGTTATCATGGATTCAGTACATGATTGAATTGATGAACATTTTTCGTCGGTTATTAAAAAAACTGCTGCTCCATACATTTTGACAGCGTAGGTATCGCACTTTTCTATGAAACAGCAGATTATTTATTTTAATAACCGACGAAAATTTAAACGCAGGGGAGTTCAGAATCGTGTACTGCATTCATGGTAAAAGTTTTCGCGTCGATGTCCCTGCCACCCTGTATAGAAAGTATACTTGTAGTGTGTCTGCGTAAGTATACGGGTTGATAAGAATGATAATGATCATTATACAACGTAACTACCCTCCACCTATCCACTTCCACAACAGTATTAATTTTATGTTCACACTATGTAGGTAGTCGTTTCCATTAGCGCTAACGTTGAACCTAGATTTTAATTATAGGCTATTCTGGAATATAAATGGCTAATTGGGATCTGAGAAAGCACTCATATCGTATTTCATGACCTCTCCAACTAACTGAAGGACCGTTGGAGCCGCAACCATGCCAAATGTACTCGAAATTCACAAGCCAAATAATGAACTAAAGACAAAACAAAAATATAAAATTCTGTGTAATCATTAACTCTGATGAAATACGTAAGTAAAGCAAGAGTACAACGGAGCGGAATGGTTGTTCTCGTTAAAATGCTAAGTTAACTGGACTAGTTATTACAATTACTAACAAATTCTTTGACACTCGAGTGTACCCGTCACTTTGTTCTTGAATAAGCTCTCTTAGTTCCGGTGGAGTGTTTAGCCATTTTACACAAAACAGGTTTCAAACAACGATGCCCCTTTTGTTCTGTAACAATGAAAATACTTGAATGTAAACTGAGAGTCTTATCACGGAACCCTTATTTGTTTCTCAAATCACTGTTCTTCACTGTACATGGTGTTTTCTCTTGTTCGTCCACTTTTTGATGATGTCCGATCGCAAAATTGTCTGAGATTGTTCTACAAATTCTCTTGCTGGTAACAAACTTGAATATTCTCCTTTGAGAGCACCGTGTACTTCAATCCAGGGCGCCAGTAATGGAACTACGCTTTGTTTTCAAGTAAAATATACCTGAATATGAATATTATATCTACGTATTTCAGATTTCAAAGTTTGTACTAAACATTTTCATTAAACTTTTGGTAGCACAGGTAATGTATCTATAAATTGTGGGATAAACTGTATTAAATCCTAAACTTCGAGTATATTATAAATGCGATTAATCCTGACAAGATTTAACTTGTGCAGCAGAGCGTCCTGTCAAGGAACAAATCTACAATATTCCATACAATTTCAAAATGATTTATATATATAACCCACTCAACACACACACAATTTCCTACCTTTATCAAATCTCCCCTTAATCAAAACATCGACGACACTTATGACTAAGAGGCACCTTTGTCTCCTACATAACGCTTCGCGGGTTTGGCGCCAGGGGCGCTATCGTCGCCACGGATAAGTGAAAGCGCCCATCGCGCCATTGGAGACCCGTTTACACGAACACCCTTATCACAAACGTATCGGAAACGAGTTTTGTATTAGCCTATTGGCCGTGGGCTTGCTGTGTACCCCTGTTTTGTTAAGTGGCTCTATATTGACAATGTTGTTGAATGCATTCGTTCTCAGTAAATATTAAATGTGTATTTCCATACATAAACTTAAGTTTTCCTTTAAGCGCGTAGTAGCGTTAGTCTTTTGGAACTGAAAATCTGCATGTGTAAGGGAGGGTTTCACGATTAATTATGAACAAAGTCGCGGGCACTGCAAATGAGTTATGGTTACCTGTAGCGATTTCGTTGAAAGTTGCAATATAGGAGTTTACGGGGCCAAAAAATAGCTAGCTCTCATATGTGGGAAAATTCGTTTACTCCGTATTTTAAGTTTAGAACAAGATACCGACCTTATAGAAGACCTTAGAATAATGACATGGCAGCATGGAATGAGTAAGTACCTATTATCATGGCAGCATGGAATTGGTATGTCTGAACTTTCCTATATTACTATATGAGCATTCTCTATTTTCACCAGATCAGAGCTCGGTTGCCCAGGTACTCATATTATAAATAACAAAATTCATCTTTGATTAAGATAAGATAAGATAAGATAATTTTATTTTGCAAATATGGGTAACAGCAAATGATGACATAAAATATAAAAGTTCAGCCATATTTTACCACGTAGGCATGCAAAGAATTTAAAACATTCAACTTATAACTAAATAGTTAAATACAGTTCTAAAATATTACACAGTAAACTACAAAACTACACAAAAAATAATATATAAACACTAGCTTAAAAATTCTTTCTCAATTAGGAACTCCTTAATATTGTAATATGCTTTCGCCACTAAAAAGCTTCGGAGTCTCTTTTTAAATAATGAAAGTGGAAGCTCTTTCCATGTCTTTGGCAATTTGTTATAAATGACTGGAGCCATGCAGTAGACACTTTTGCGCATAAGTGCTGTCTTGGCTGACTCCAGACATAGCACACTATTATCGCGTCTATTGCGGGGTACTACATCTGATAGACGTCTAAAACGACTCGGATTTGTCTTTACAAACACAGCTACTTCTAATATGTACAGACTAGGTAATGTTAATATTCTGTAATTTTTAAAGTACGGCTCACAACTATCACTGGGTTTAAGTTTAAACATCGCTCGAATGCATCTTTTTTGTACCTTGAACGCGGTCTCTCGTTCCGTAGAGTTTCCCCAAAATATGATCCTATACCGTAAATGTGATTCTACTATCCCATAATAAGCAGTAAGAAGCGCGGGCATCCAAGCTTTTTATAGGTGATAATGTGTGTAGAGCGTATGCAGACTTACTCGTTTTCTTACATATTGTATCAACATGTGATTTCCAATTTAGTTTCTTATCTATTTCGAGACCTAGGAATTTTGTAGTTTCAACTTCTTCTATGGTGTCATTATTATGGTGTATGTTTAAGTTAATACTAGAGGGCTGTTGTCGAAAATGGATAACTTTCGTTTTACCCAAATTTATTTTTAAATTGTTTGCATCTAGCCATTTTACCGTCTGTTTTAAACTATTATTAATGTCAATCTCATACGTATCTATACCTTTACATGCTATTGTAATCGTACTATCATCCGCAAATAGTGTTAAGGAGTCATAATTATCATCATCATTGGCAGCCTTGTTCCACCCATCGCTGAGTGCTAGGCCTCCCCCCTTTTGTGCCTTAGGGAGTACCTAACAATTAAAACATTTAGTTAAGTAAATATCATTATGTTATATAATCGTTTACCTTAACATTTATTTAACTTGTTATTGAAAGTTAAAGCACGAAGTATATTTGCAACAAAATAGTATTCTCTCGCTTTCAACTGGCCTCAATGAAAATCAATAAAACGTATAAGCCCCTTTACCATACTGTACCACTGCCAATATCGGAATTCAATTGGGTCCGAAGCACTACGGCCTTAAACTTGCCGTTGTCAAGTCATAACGGCCTTAATGGACGAGTGCTCGAACTGTTGTCAAACAATTGTCAAGCTATTGACGTCTTCCACTTTGATGAATTTTAACATGCGGGTTTTACTAAAATGCATATTATTATTATGAGCGAATTAAATGTTTTCAGGAATGTCGTGATCTCTAATGCCTTGTTTATTAGGTACTTATGATTTACGGCGACATGTTTTCATTTTATCTTTATTTAGATAGTACCCTAATTTTCGCGGGGTCATTTGGACACTCAATAAAGATATGTAAATTGTTTCAATGCGATTTTTTGTAATATAATGTGACATTTTCCAATAGAACAGCACCTTAATAGCTAAGCATTTACCGTCTATTTCATACTAGCCAAATCTTTACTTATTTTCATAATTTGTTCACAAAAACCATTAGACCACTCTGTTCATTGAAATACAAATAATAATAACCTTTATCACATATAAAGGCAGGGCATTTTTAAACGGCATTGTAATGGATCACAATAGGAACGAGTTAGTTCTTAAATTAATGTTCAAGCTTTTATTCAAACATAATAGAAATTGAACTCTTTTGTGGTTCTAATGTAAATACCAGTACGTATTCGTAGTAAAAGGTTTACTTGTAAAAGTATTGAAAGAAAAAGAGTTAAGATCTACTTAAACCGTAAATTGTTTTTGCTACCAAGCAGCATTACTTTTGTTCATACTATTCAGGTGGAAACGGAACATATGTCAAATGAAATGCAATGACACGGAGAACTCATTTTGGACGAGGTCCACGAGGTACTGTAGTTGAAAAGACAGGAGTAACAACTGAAAACCAGATGGGCTGCCTGCCAGTTCCGTCAATTACCCAAATAGAAAAATACGTTAAAACCTTCATGATCAACTGCAGAATTCTTTCCCAAACATGTCGAACATTTTCTTATTCGCAGTAACAGACGGAAAATAACGTTAGGATCTTGGCAACTATATGTAAAATTAATGGAAACAAGAGGTAAAACGCTTCTAGATATGTATTAGCCGTACCTGTTCCCGTGGCACGCTGCCAAATCACGCTATTCATTGAATATGCTCTTACTTTTATAAGAATTTTAGTCGATCTCTAAAAAGGAATATGTAAAGTTATTAGGGTTGGGTGTTCGTAAAAAGGCGATTGCACCTCTTAAGGACATCCGTTACTGAGTGACGGCTTATTTTCTATAGCAGCTCATGGTCAGGGTATTATGTATAAGCTTGTGTGACAATACAGGTAAAGTATGCACTCGACGCTATCGAATAACGTGGGAGCGAGCACGTCAATGGCAGGCGATTGACCAGGATCGTATGTATCAGGCGATAGTGAAAATTCGCTGCGGAATTCCGTGGCTTAGAGGAAATTCCTTTCGTTAGTTGCTTTTAAGCTTATCTTAGAGTTTGAGTGTACACAGCCGGGTGGTGAAGGATAGGCTGTCCCGTTTTTCCATGGGCGTTGCAGCAACTTTCGTTAATAACAATATGTTTCAAATACCTTTGCCAAGCGATACGATTGTGACAAAATAACAAGGTAAAAAGTTTTTATGTACTAAGCATACTTGAGTCATGTCATGTGGAGATCAGCATACTGTAAGCAATTTAAAACATTTTGAACTTTATAAGGGTAAAAACAAGGAAGCCAAACTCTTTGTATGAAACAGAAGTAAAAGTTAATAACAGGCATGCAATTTAATATCTTCTCTTTTTTCTCTTACCATCAAAAGCTTTGTATCTAGGTTGTTACTTTCAAGGAGAAAAAATAAACTTTAAAAGTATTCATTTTTCTCTTTTGAAAATTCACACCGCGTTAACACAATTTTCTACTGACAAAGAATGGTACAAGTGCCCTGAGATTCTGATAGCGAACTTTAAAGTTACATAATCGGGCTCTCAGTGTGGATATCTTATGCTGCCTTCCACGTAGAAACCATAAATGCGAATAAAAAGTATGTTTGGAGTATAAACCTAGTACATTGCGCCCTGAATGTCAAGTGATGAGTGTGGCTCACATTCATAATGCCCGGTCTAATGTAGAATGTAAATTAGGGATCTCGCACGCTTACATGATTGTCTCGAATCTACGCAGCATTGCCCAACTAATAGACTGCTATAACAATGATTGAAAACAATATGGCCGTATGTAATCCATTGGAAGATAAAAGTTTTGAACTTACCCAATTACCTACTACATACATAAGACGGACTATGAGAGTGAGGGAAGAGAGAGTGCACCTGTGTTTGCGCACAAACTCAAATTCAAAGCATTTATTTCAAATAAACCAATTACAGGCACTTTTGAATTGTCAAGGGGTCGCTCAGTCAGAAAGATGAAGGTAGTTGCCCATTCCAAAGCGTAGTAGGTTCCTATGGAGAAGAACGGGAGCAAGAAACTCCACGGAAACTCTTTTAAATAAAAAAAAATCTTACTAAATATTGGTTACATCATTCATGTTGAAATTATACATGTGAGAACAATGTGGAAAGACGTGCACGTTAAAAGCGTCCGTAAAGAAAACGATAAAAACAATTCAAAAATTAAAATAAACCATGGCAGCTAAGAGATGAGCAGTCCCTACTGACGGCGCTCGTTCAGGAATATGTCGCATGGATCAGCACCATTCAGCTCAACCATTTTGTAGGGAACTTAATGATCCAACACACACGCCACCACCAGCGAGACATTTGAGTGAGCATGACATATTCTCAGCCGCCAGGGTTCATTTAAGTCAATGAAAGACATACCGAGTAAATGCTAGTTTTTGAGAAGGTCACAGCGCTCACACACTTGTGTACAGGTATATCTCTCGCGCCGAGGACTATTACATATATAAACTCACAGATTCTTTCTATGGAGGTAGGTAGAAACTACAGAGCGTCACCTGCTACGATTCTTTCATATTCCTTTTGCTTCGTCTTTACAGTCATACATCTGCTCATACATGCACTCCTGGTTGCGATTACTGCACCTGACCTTTCTGAAGAACATCACTAACAATACCACTATACGTACATTACACTTTATACAATTATAAACAGCGAGTTTACACACTCGCCATAGTCTTCCATACAGCAAAGGTACATTTTAATAAGAATCCCCATTGCACTTATTTCTATAACGAAACTGCACTATATTAAAAGTATTTAAACTTTTGACAATGCAGATTATTAGCTCAAACCTGCAGCAGAATAAATAAGCTAACTTTCTAAGAATTTGCTAGATATAGAATACCGATCTGTTTGTTTGGCGTAGTTGAAATGTGAACTAGGTCAACAAACTCTGCAGGTATTTAAAAGCTATGTCTTTGCATTGACGTAGCCAAAAGGTAAAACTTGTGGTTTATTCAATACGGCTACAAATAAGCAGAGTTGGCAATTCAGGTAATTTTTCTTGGTTTTATTTTTCAGGAGACCTGATTCTCAAACCTAGGTAGGTATTGTAACCTGGACTCAATGTTTGATATGTATTCTGTAAAAATCTCATTGTGGAAACTTAAGTGAAGTGAGCATGAAGTGAGCGTCAATAGAGTTAACCTTTAGCATCATGCAGGGATAGGATACCGACTATAAACATCCTGATTTGATAGATTTTGTGGTAGTAGTACTTCTTTAAAGAAAAGCCTTGTTTATCTATATCTTCTATATATAAAAATGAATCCCTGTCTCCCTTGGTCTCGGCATCACGCATGAATGGCTGTACAAATTTCGCTAATTCTTTTTTTGTTGTGTTTGTTATAAAAAGGAGAAGGTTCTTACACACAAACAACATTGGAAAATATCAGAAAACTTAACGATTATGCGTTGGACAGTTAGCGCGTTTGATGAATGTGAATTTAGCAGAGTAGGGTAGGTTGGTAGGTATGTAGGTAGGTAGCTAAGTAGGCTATGTAGGTAGGTAGGGTAGGTAGGAGGTATGTAGGTAGGTAGGGTAGGTAGGAGGTAGTTAGGTAGGTGTAGGAAGGGTATGTAGGTAGGTAGGGTAGGTAGGTAGGTATGTAGGTAGGTAGGTAGGTAGGTAGGTAGGTGTAGGTAGGGTAGGTAGGTATGAAGGTAGGTAGGTTAGGTAGGTAGGTAGGTAGGTAAGTGCGCCGTAGATAAGTCCATAGTGCTACCCGTGCGAAGCCGGAGCGGGCAGCTAGTTAATAATAAAATAAGTTGTCTTGTCAGCTCACAAAACTATTGCAGGGAAAGGACGGGTATAATTTGAATCCCACTCTGAAGACCACAACAACATTTTGAATACTTGAGTATTCAAAATGTTTGTTGTGGTTTTATACTGTTGCCGCGACTACACAATATCCATCTGCGGATTCAAAAAGCAAACTTGCCAAAATCCTTTTATTTCAGTTCCCAGATATTCTAAAAGTAGCGAAAACTATATTTCTTTTCAACACACAACAGTTCCAAAGTTTAGAGTTCCAAGTCAATAACGATGAAAAAGTCCGAGTTCGCCGGGAATCGGAGGCGTACTTTCAACAATACATTTTTAAAGCAATTGATATTCGCATAGCCATCGGGCTCCCAATCTAGATGGAAAGCTCCCCAGTGCCCCGTTCATACAGTCGGACGCATATTGCAGTCATTCCCAGAATAGACCCACAGCAACGCGTTACTGTAACACAGGGCATGTATTACGTCAGTGAAATATTGCAACTGCATCGAACACATCAATAAAGTAAGCCTATTGAAAAATAAAGTGTAACTCCATTGTTTCATTTAAAAACGTGAGCAAAAATTAAAATGTAGCGCTCCAATTAAATCTAGGGGCTTTATTTTATAGCGGAATGAAATGTTATCGTAAATGTCAGAATGCACCGTGTTATATACCGTGTCGCAGGAAGATTACTATGATTCGTCAATTTATAAAGAGCGCCGTCCGTTTACATACGTATATGCTGGCGGTTTTGCAAAATGCCTAAGGCAAAATGTAAATTGTCTAATCACTTTATAATATGCCACAACATTTGATAGACAATTCAAACGCCGTTTGCAAAATGCCGCGGCAAATTGAAGTTTTTAGTTATCGAAAAACCGGAAACCGGCGAAAAACGTAAGGAGTCCTTTGAATCTGGTGCTCGGAGGACTCGTGCGGAATATTATTAGGGTGAACACCCTACAATTGTGGCGATAAGTCCTCATCGTCGGACACGGCTGTTTCGGGAGGTTCCTGTTCCGCATAAGGCGGGAGGACACGGCCGGGTGTCACCACTGTGTGGATCGCCCGGAGGACACGGTGGAGCATACGGTGGGGTTTGCCCGGCTTGGGCGGAGCACCACCGTGTCCTCACGGAGGCGATTGGCGGCGGCGATCTCTCGCGTCCGGCCCTGGTCCAGGCCATGGTCCGGAGCGAGAGTGCATGGGAGGCCGTCACTTCCTTCTGCGAAGCAGTAATGCTCGCGAATGAGGCGGCGGACCGCGCGAGGGAGAGGCAAGATTCGCGCCCTCGCGCCCCTAGTCGCCGCAGGAGACGACCCGGACGTCGGGAGTCGCGAGCCGACTTCCGGCCACCGTAGGCGCAGGCTTGCGGACGGTGAGCAATGGGTAGCTCGCCATCCGATAAGGACCAAGCCCGGATCGACGGCGCGTTGTGTTCCACGCGCGCCTCAAAGAGATGTCAGCACCAACTGACGGGGTCCGTAAGGGCCAATGCCTGCCAGGGTTGCGAGTTTGTCCGAAAGGGATATCGCGGCCCCGGCACACAGGCAACGGAAGGAACACGGGTGGGTTTAAGTCAATAAAAGTCTGACACGCCCTCCCGCTCCGCCCAGAGCGGGAGAAGTTATTTAATAATATCGCAACCAAAAAAAAAAGATCGAGACGAGCTGTCGTCACATGATCCTCTTATGTGCGGGACATACACAAATGGCGAGAAGCGCGGACGTGGCAACGGTGTAGCGCGGGCGTGTGCCGGGGTGTGCGGGTGTGTGCCGGGGCCGCGACATCCCATCGCGGCACCGGCACACAGGCAACGGAAGGAACACGGGTGGGTTTTAGTCAGTAAAAGTCTGACACGCCCTCCCGCTCCGCCCAGAGCGGGAGAAGTTATTTGATAATATCCTACCCTCCAAAAAAAACCTTGTTTTCTTTGGTTGTAAACGGACGACGCGGTTTGTAAAATGACGAATCATACGAGTACATTTTCCCGTCCTGAAATTCCCCTTTTCCTGGGATTCCTGGTTTAACTTCGTAGTTAGATAAAAAAGAAACGGAAACAGCTGCCTACGAGGATTTTAACCAGAGTGCTATATAAATGATTAACTGACCCCAGAAGTTAGCCGGGGAGCAGAATTTGTTAAAAACTATATGCTATGTAGCACACTCCTGACAGCATCATGTGGTGTGTGTCCCTCAGTATTGCGATCTTGTTTTTGTTACGTTTAATTTGTTTTCAGCCAGCAGAACTTAATATTTACAGTTTTTTGGAGAATTCGTTTTATGACTGGATAACCTGAATTTGTTTTTCTCAGATTATTTTCTATACCATGGCCAGAATTTAGTTATTTAATAAAAATATCTCAAGTTTTATGACACCCGTAGGTATGAAGGGATGGTGTGGTCCTGATGACAACCCGAGAACATAAAACGCGTAGCTGTTAAAAAAAGCAATTTAGGTGTAATTTTACTAAAGTTTAGTAAAATCAAAATCTACAGTTTTTCTGCCAGTAATGTAGGTATTACTTACAAACATATACAAGGTGTTTTTTTTATAGCCCATACCGCTATGAATGAGACCATGTCAAAGAATCAATAGCATTTAAACAGTAACCGACAGTCTGTTTCGTGATGGTATTTTCTTATTTAATAGTTTCTCTCAATATTCAATAATAATAACATAACACCAGGCCTATTTTCCCGGAAGGGATAGGCGGAGTTGTACACATTTCGCAAGTTTTGGTTACGTCACATGTATAAAAGGGGAAAAATAATATCTACCTACTTACAAGCTAGATCGATGATGTTGGCTAACCCCTATAAAAACATCGTGAGAAAACCTGTATCTATAATTAACATATGTCTGAAATCATCAATCCACCTTGAGTAAGCGGTAATTAATGCTCTTACTCTGTCTGTATGAGAAGACATCAGCATCATGCTGAGTGGTAGCCTTCTTGTCACAGTCATGACGTGCCAGCAGCTGCCGACTATTTCTGTTTTGTGCTCGTTGTTGTATTGAAAACTATTGTTTTACTTTCTTGTTCAAATGAGTTTATTATCTTTTTTTTTATGCACGTGTTTCTGTGACAAATAAACTAATTTTTCTTTCTTTCTTTCTTTAATCTTCCTACTGCTGGGACACAGGCCTGCTCCAGATGAAGTGGGCCATAATCCACCACGCGGGCCCAGTGCAGATTGGTAGATGTTTTGGTTCTAGGACATGCCGGTTTCCTCACGATGTTTTCCTTCACCGTTTTGAGAGCAGTGGTGATGAAATAATTTACACAAAGTACAGTGTCTGTCAATGTTCGAACCTTCGACTTGTGAGTCGCGGCCGCTACCACTGAGCCACAACATTGCCCTGCAGTGGGACAAAAATAGGGGGATATTAAAACCACTATGCAGTTTGTCCACATATTAATAACACGTCATTTACATTATATACCATGTAGCTGCTTCATAAAGCTATCAGTCAACAAACTCGAATATTAGCACAAGCACTGACTCGAGAAAAGCGAAGATCATAAAATACAGGAAGCGTCTACCTGGAAATGGATTCAGGAAATAGTTTTGCAATTAATATTTTACTGTACCTGTAGTCTATGGTGGTGAATGTGATACGTAAATGAACGCAGCTAGTTTTCAATTGAAAGAAGGGTTTCTCGCAGGCGCGATTAATGCCTTCAATGTAACTATATTTTTCTTCTTTAAAAAACAGCTGTAGGAATGGTCTTAGAGATTCGGCGCCATAGTAAAAAATTATTAGGAGAACTTCACCGACCAGGGTAACACATATTTTTTCGCTGGCTGTACTTTAGGTTTTGGGCCCAACTTTGTATGAAACGTGAATGATCTCATATAATACGTTGTCATGAGTGGTTGATTTAAATTGTATGACTATTTAATATCCACATCAGTTACTGGGCCTATGTTGTGTGACCCTTAATAACAAAAAAAAAACCATAAAAAAAATATTGCGGGATTTTTTCACTGCTAGTTCTGTGCTTCTTCAGAGAAAGAATGAGTACCGAACACTGTGCTTGCTGAGTGCATAATGGCGTTTTTAGATCACTATCTCCTTGTTTCCTTCACGTTTTTCCCGTACCGTTTTATGATGTTCCTTTATATAACATTGAACTTTATTGATAACAGCTTTGTATTAATTTGCTGAAGGTTCAAGATGTTTTTCTCCATTTATTGACGGAAAAATGAATTTTAATTTTCTCTTGTTATCACATAGTTGCCATGGAGATTTCCGCTACCGTTTACCCGCCAATTGTTCGCTGTCAAAATAAATAAACGAATAACCAAAAATAATAATAAATGTCGGAATCGTTTCAGCGTATTTTAATGATAAACGTTATCAAGATAACACCACAGTATTAATAATTAATGAACATGGCGCGGTCGCTTAATAACTAGTAAATAATAATATTATTTGCCTTGGTAGGTAGGTATACCAGAGGATTAAGGGCAATCTAGTTTATGGTTATGGGTTCTGAACCTATTTATGGAATCGTCGGATTTGTTTTCAGAATTTTCCAAGGTAATCTTGGATATGTGGCGGCATCTACATCGCCACATGTGAACAAAGTATCAAGGACCTGACGTCACACAACACCCTGACGTCACACAAATTCTGCATAGCGTAATTAGTGTTTACCGCGCGATGGACATATATACAAGCTCTCGACTTCAACCTCTGTGCAGTTACCCGCCAGATACGACACCCGTCTGGTCGGAGGATCCTCCCTTTTCTAAAGAGAATGAGTGAACTTTACACCCTGTTCCTCATACGTCTTAAGATACATACTATACTAGTGTTTGCCCGCGACTTCTTATGCGCTTATTATTTGTTCAATAATCCAGGATGAAGCCTTTTAACTATCGAAGTACTTTTTTTTTTTTGGGTGCAATATTATCAAATATCTTCTCCCGCTCTGGCCGGAGCGGGAGGGCGTGTCAGACTTTTACTGACTAAAACCCACCCGTGTTCCTTCCGTTGCCTGTGTGCCGGGGCCGCGATATCCCTAACGGACCCCGTTAGTTGGTGCTGACATATCTTTGAGGCGCGCGTGGAACACAACACGCCGTCGACCCGGGCCTGGTCCTTATCGAACGGCGAGCTACCCATTGCACACAGTCCGCAAGCCCGCGCCTACGGTAGCCGGAAGTCGGCTTGCGACTCCCGACGCCCGGGGGACTATCTAGGTCCTGGGATACCTATCTGCGAAATCATAACAATCAGTTTTGAGGTATAAGCGTGAAAAGGTAACAAACAGGCAGACAAAGTTACTTTCACATTCATAATATTAGTAGATTAATGTTGGATTAATGACTTTTCGCACATGAAATTAATATAAAAATCTTCATTTATATAAATGTTGAGCGTTAAATAAGAAGGTACTTAGGAATAGTATATTTTTGTACGATGTACGATTAAAAATTAAATAAATAATCATTTATTTTTATCTATTAAAACAAATAATATCACCAATGAATATTTACGCATGTAAAGTATTGATATTATCGAGCGCAAAAATAAGTTTGTATTTCATAGTATTTCTAACAACAAAGTTATTACTGCGCTTGTAAGCAATTATATATACCTACATTCAAAAACTATCGACTTAAATAAACAAAATACTTAGAAAAATAATCCTTTTAATTATGGGATTCTACGATGCCCCCCCCCCCACACGCTTATGTGTTTTTCATCCCTCAGTTACAGGTATGGGGGAGCTACCATACTATGCAAATAGTCTCCGAGTAAAATGGCTGTATAACATCCGGACGGACAGACAGACAGACAGACTGACTGACTGACGGACATGACGAAATTATCAGTGTTTGGTTTTTGCCATTTAGCTATAATGATTTTGTGAAAACCATATTAATGTCCATATTATGTCTCCATAATTAAATAACGTACCTATCCATAATTATGGCTTAATATATTATGTATTCTATTAAGTCATAATATAGATACATTATTTTGCATTTGACACTGTGTTACTGCATTTCAATCATATTTAGCGTTTCCAAAGCAATTGAAAGGATCAGCTTATGTACATTATAGTTCCTAAAATGGTAATGTTCATTGCACAGATTTATAATATTAAGTTAATATACAATTATTGTAAATTTGTGCAATGAAAACATGTAGGTAAAGCCAGGGGAATTAATTATTTGTCAAATTCAGTACCACCTTAAATTGTCTGTATATTCAAATGACAATCTTTGACAGATGTATGAAACAGCTTTAACACGGCAAATTGACGTAGTGTGTGAATTTGATAAACAATTATTTTCCCTGACTGTAATAATATTCACACTCCCAAAGAAAGGTAAAGAATTTCACCATTATCGGCGACTTTTCATCTATTTTTAGTTCTTTTAGCTAAAAAAACTGAATCCTAAGCAATTCCCAAACAATAGCTTCCATTTGCATTTCCATACAAACAATAAGGCCTTAAATAGTTCTCTTTTTATATTTTCTTCCTATTTCATTTATGAATCTCATTTGATTATTTCTGTATTTCTTACCAAAAAAACCGTTCCCGTTTTCTTAAATATTTTAAAAAAATCAACACTTTTTGACAACGACGACACGAGCAAAAATATGTATACACTAAGTAAAATTCAATAGCTATTTGATCTGGTTCGACAATAATATTATGTTCGTAACAAAGAAAATAAGAAAGGAAATACATTTAACAACATATGATTACAAACAATACAGGAGAAAAGTGTATACATATGCACTTTATTTATTCATACATACATTCACTTTACTCCATTCCATGCATTTATTATTTACGCCTTTATTTCATAGCGGTTAAGAGCATTTATTCTGAAAGTGGGCAACGTCGCAAATAGCTGTCAAATATTTAGCTGTTTTGATTATTTTGGCAATATTACTGTATGGAAATATGACATGCGGCTAACTATTGAACTAAAATATTGATTAAGAAATGCAATAATTAATATAGTAACACAGAATATTTAGTTTTACATGTAAAAAAAGAATTTGGAAACTCTCCAAATGCCTTTTTTACACCTAATACGGTTACAACATTAAATTCAGCGTTATAATTGCAATTCATTAATAATATTCTAGTTAGCGATATTTCATATTTCCATTCAGTAATATTACCAAAGTAATCAAAACAGGTAAATATTTGACAGCTATTTGCGACGTTGCCAACTTTTAGAATGAACACTCTTTCGCCATAAGAGCGTATTATAAATGTTACTACTGAGTTGTGGTTGATCATACCTAATTCTTCAGTACCTATCGATACTACTAGGCATATTATTTGCAAGCGACAGGTCGACGTAAGGGTCGAATGATACCAATACTATGATACGAGTATCACGATCATGTAGTGCATGCCCACTAGAAGGTGTAGCGATGAATATATTATCGAGAAGGAGAATATTCGGAACGTAGACGTTAACATACGATCTAGATTTATAATTTAGGTCCTATTTATTGACTGGTTTTTTGCTGAAGTTGGGGCGAATTCAATTAGCGTTAACTAAAATTTTATAAGATATGACGTACCTAGAAACATAATAACACTTATTTAACTAACTGAAAATAATGAGAGCGACATTGTGAGTAAACTGTTAATGAAATGCTGGAAGACTGTGTCAGGATATTTGTAACTGAAAGATATTAATCATTTTTATCTACACTACAAACAGTAAAGGAAAACATCGTGAGGAAACCGGCATGCCTGAGGGATATTTCTCGACGGCATGTGAAGCCAAGTCAGAGGCCCATGGGCGGCTTTAAAACTCTGACACCAGGTTAGTCACTAACCACACGAAAAGAAGAAGAAGACCATAAAAAAAATCACAAGTCTACTTTTATGTTGTCTACACTTTGCAATATTTTCAGATTGATTTTGCGAATGAAATAAAAATTGAAAGCTAAAATTTTATCTTCATAGTACAAAACGTTGGTATAGGTACAGTAATATATAATTTTATCTCGTCTTAAAAATCTATAAAGAATATCTAAGTGCACTATATGAATATAAACTAATCATGATCATGAGTCATGCCATCTTAAATTAAGCTCAAGTATCGAAATAATATACTCAAATATAGGCAGAAATCTCTAGTGAATTCCCTATCAATACATTATACAAAAATTACTTATTACGAGGTAATCCATTCCCCTTACAACCGACACGCGATCATCGGAAGCTTTCAATTTTTATTTCATTCGAAAAATCAATCTGAAAATATTGCAAAGTGTAGACAACATACATGTAGACGTGATTTTTTTATGGTGTTTCTTCTTTCTTTTTCATGTGGTTATAGTGACTAACCCGGTGTCAAAGTTTTTATGCCACCCATGGGCCTCTGACTTGGCTTCACATGCCGTCGAGCGAGAGATATCTCTCAGACATACCGATTTCCTCACGATGTTTTCCTTCACCGCTTTTGAAGCAAGTGATAATTATGCAATGCGCACATAAATCCGAAAAGTCAAAGGTGCGTGCCTTGGCGTCGAACTTGAGATCTATGACTTGACAGTTTGACGGTCACACCACTAGGCTATCACTGTTTCTTGTAATGGTGAACAGCAATCTATTAGAATTTAAAAAAAAACTTTTTACACTTTATTAGGTATTTAGACAAGCAAAGTGTTGAGGTGGGTAACCAAGAGAGAGGTGGGTAAAGTTGTAGGTGTAAGGACCGTAGCATGACACATAGCTTTATTCACCAATAGAAATATGAACTAGTGAACTAAAATATTGATAATGAAATGCAATAATTAATATCGTAACACCGAATATTTAGTTTTTGATTTTGAACTTTCCAAATAGCTTTTTTACACCTAAAACGGTTTCAACATCAAATTCAGTGTTATAATTGCAATTCATTAATAATATTCTATTTTAAATTCATTATAATCTGAGCACAATTCCAAATGCAATATTTCGGGATACGAAACGAAACAGACAAAGGTAGTACCAGACTCCATTCAAACCAGCACACACTACATCAATTCCACCAAACAAGGGGTACTTCCAGTACCACTAAACCATGTTTCGAGGGATAGATCGCGTGCCGTCGGAGATTTATAACTCAATCCGACAATCAGCGAAACGCTTAACTAGCTGACGATAAGGTGTCGGCGAATGATTGCGTCCGTCTATCCGCCGTGAAATAGGAACTATCGACAGTAAACCGTTAAATACGATTTGGGGATAGATTATGATGTTATTTGGGGCTGTTGCACGTCTATTGATATTGGATTTAGTGATCTGCTTTGATTTAGTAACTTGTTGTAAGGTTGAAAATCATGACGTATCTTACGGGTAACTTTGAATAGGAACGAGGAATTGGAACCGCGACTGCCTTTGATGTGTTTTTGCATTAATCGATCACTTAGCCTTGAATTCCTCGTGATTTTTTCCTTCACCGCTTTTGAAGCAACGACATAAAAACCTAATATCTACTCTCATATCATACATACAACCATACTTTATAAACACAATACCGAAATTTAAAAATAGAATCATATTATAACACTTTTTCTCTAACAAAATAATACTTTTACGATACAGGGCAAATCCACGAAGTTAATATCACCAAGGATTTTCCATCAACTTTTGTAATGGAACATTAGCGAAGGACAACAGCACCGCTCTAGCGCACACGCGGTGATGTGCTGGTGCAGGCGCCATTCATACGTGAAGTTGTACTGAATTTCATGGGAATTTTTATTTTTGATCTTTAACTTTAATCGTTTATTTAGTAGGTTCAATCCCAATGTATATAAAGTAGTGTATAAAACTGCACATAACTAGGTATTAAAACACTCGTGTGACACTATTAAAAACTTCGCCTGTGGTTCGGTTTATAAACACACACTCATATTTTAATACCCCATTATGCAACAGTTTCATAAACTACTATTATTTAATCCTAAAGTAATACGAACCTTATATATTATAGCGAGTTTATTCACCCCTAATAGTCACACACATTGCAGGGTGTAATGAAAACATTTAAAGTGTCATAGTAAATTGTTAGAATCTTAATAAACTGGCTTCAAAATTGACATGCTTTATGAGGTCTTACAAAATTTGTATAAATTATTTGAGAGGGTAATAGTACTGTTCATGAATATTAACAACTTGATTTTTTATTGGAGCTGCCGAATCAAAAACTAATATTTGAGCTAGTTTATTCTTCGTAAACAGGGACCAAAATAGCTCTTTAATCCATTAGGCACCAAAAACGATTTGAATTTGGAATGTGGATATTGTTAATAAAAGTTCCAATCACTAAAGAGATCAATCACGAACATTGTATGAACAAGTAACAGGCTGACTGATAAAGTAAACCGCGCGCGAGCCAAATTAACAAAAAAGTCTGCGAAAAAATAAAAAAACGCGCGTTATGCATTCCGCCTTCGTTCGTAATTGTTTACTCAAATTCGGATTTTACGTTTTATAAAAAATGAGTGTGTCTTCCTCAAGTAGTGAGAGTTAAATAAGTAAACGTAGGTACTATTTTTAATCATAAGTTGTACTTACTTATTTTTTCGTAGTGGGTGATAAAAAGTACTGTCCACTTCGGGAGAAACACTATTTTAAGCTCGAGTGACGTACTTTTAGTCCCCCGCTCAGGATTCTACTTTAGAATCCTTTGCTCCACTCTGGAATCAAAGAAACACTTTCGCCTTTAAAATTGTTGTTTGCTCCCTAGGCAAATAATCTTCTATAAGACTTTTATTCGAATAATCAATTTACCATCCTTACGGGTTGGGTACACCTGAACAATAATATAACATAATAGTTAAACTGCTTTAGAATCTTTAATCAACCCGATTCAAATCGACAAGCCCTATTCATTTTCCAGCACAGCAAACAATAGTTTCTCTACAATATTTATATTAATAATGAAACAGGAAAATAAACGTACACTATCGACTTATTCATCTTCGCATCCATTGTTCCACGTTGTTAATATCCGTCGCTGAACAGACTGCGGAATTAAAAAGAAAAAGGAAATTAAATGTACGATAATTATTGTACCTGTTGTTCGTATTACATTGTTTTGTTTGTATTAAATTAATGTCTTGAGGACTGAGTGTAAAGGTGATGTTTAATCATTGGTCTGTCAGAAATTATCAATACGTAGGTACGTAAGGTTACGTAGGAAAGATTTGTCAAGTTGATATGTTTGTAGTTAAAAGCACCGCATGAGCGTATCCAAATACGCTGTTACCTACGAAACAAAATGGCGAACGATAACGGTGAATAATGTCACTACAAACACTATTTTGTTGGAGGTTCTTGCTAGATACTGGTACATAATGGTAGTTTAGAAAGCGCGGCTGCGAAATATACAGTTTTGGGTTTGATAGCCATGTTCTGAAAAAAAAATCTGGTGTTTTCAGCACCAGCCCATTTGGATATGTAACCTATTATCAGAATTAGCTACTTCTGGCAGCGATGTGAGGCCAAGAAGTTTGCTGCGCCACTTCTTCGCAGTTCAAAAACTAAGAGGTAGTGTTTTAGGGGCTGACTTTCATAACGTTTGACTTTCAAAATCGGTCATCGGGTTTTGGTAGAGCCCGTTAATTTCAATAAATGGACTTTCAATTTGACTCTTCTGCCTAAGTTCAATTAACGTAAGAGATTCACAATTTTAAGGGAAAATAAGACAAATTGATTGTGGGTACAATACAATGGCTTGTTATACAACGCTAATAAGAACAGTTGACTAATTGGAGGGTTATTGTGTTGCTTGTTAACAACGGATTGACAATATACTGGGAACATATCTAATTGATAAGGTAGAAAAGGGGTTTATTTATCACAGTTGTTATTGCCAGCTGAGGGGTAGAAAAGTGACATTCCACGATAACGATGATGAAAATGTCAAATATTTGGAAAGTGCACGCCTCATAACGCTAATTCAAAAACAGAAAAATTGTAAAAGCAAAATATTTAAACGAGTTCTCATAAAGTATGTTTTGGCTGCTTTTTTACCCATCAATATGGGTAAAATTTCTCACCTCGCAATCTTTTCGTACGGTCAAAGACTATTTAGGTTTGCTATGTTGGTTGCTGGGTAACGGAAGAGGGTCGAAGTTGGAAATATGTATAGATATTATATTAGTTAGTTTTTTATTCATTATAATTAAACTACTTTGAATAAAAGATCCATTTTTAATAGGGGTATGTTCTGTGTACTAGCAGGAGTGTAACAATGAAAACAGTTGCAGAAAGGAGGCAAAACAAATTTTTCGATCGTAAAGCACTCTCTATTGCTTCGCATTATGAGTCGTGCAAAATGTAGGTTGATATAGGCTACCGAAAACCTTATGTCAATCCTGTTGAACGTCGTGGTAGAAATACGAAACTCTTTGAAAGCGGTTGCCACTTGACTAGTCTTGACTTTCTAAGGCTAGTATCCGAAACATAACCGGCAAAATAGGTACACCTCTGCCTAACCCTTCCGGGAAAAAAGGCCTGATGTTATGTTATGCGACACAAGACAACTGTCGTGCGTGAGCCACAGCTTGGTAATGAACCACCGCCGCAAACTGATTTTCGTCATACGTTTTCAATCGGCCAATCGGCCACAGTCATCGGTCATTCTGTACGTATTTAAGAATGACAGTGTTTCGTTAATAAGGTAACAAAAGTACTGTATTCATTACTGGCTTATTAATTTATTTCAATTGCAAGGTTTTTCTGAAACAATCTTACAACGTAATGCATTCTTCTACGAGATCCCAAGTGGAAATAAACTACCCAATCGCATTTCTTGTTTGCAAATTTAAATAAAAAAGACATCGGACGACGAAAGCAACAACAATCTCTAGAGAAATATCTTCAATCTTTTTAATCAAATCTGAACTCCTAAACATGTAAACATGTTGTAGGAGCATCTAAGTTATCACCTTTGCATGCATTTTACTATTCCCCCGGGAGCAATATGCTCTCCCTACATTAACGTGAAAGCTAAGAGTGGAGCACTATTCCTTTACTTTAAAAATGTCACTGAAGCAAGTACAAAATTTGAAATTTTTCGTTCCAAAGTATTTCCTGTAGTGTACATTCATGTGCAAAAGATGTACCATGCACTTAACGTAATTAAAAAATGGTATCCTTCTAAAATATCCATAGAATATAAAATATATTATTTGCAAATAAATTATAATCGCTATGTAGAATAATTTACGATTAAATTTTGAAACAGATTTATTTTAAATTTTTCTAAGTAATATACCACCTCATCTACTACTTCTAGCCCAGGGAAGTAACGCCAAATTTTAGGCTAACTTTGCATTAATTTAAAACAGCGATTTTTTTCATTTAACGTGTAGGGTATGGTCAAGGGAGTATATTAAACTTTATACCGCGAAAAGTTCACGCCTTTTTTTTTTTTTTTTTGAGGGTTGGAAATCATCAAATGACTTCTCCCGCTCTGGGCGGAGCGAGAGGGCGTGTCAGACTTTTACTGACTAAAACCCACCCGTGTTCCTTCCGTTGCCCGTGTGCCGGGGCCACGATATCCCTTTCGGACAAACTCGCAACCCTAGCAGACATTGATCCTTTCGGACCTCGTCAGTTGGTGCTGACATCTCTTCGAGGCGCGCGTGGAACACAACGCGCCGTCGACCCAGGCCTAGCCCTTACGGTGAGCTACCCATTGCTCACTGTCCGCAAGCCTGCGCCTACAGTGGCCGGAAGTCGGCTCGCGACTCCCGACGCCCGGGGCGTCTCCTACGGCGACTAGGGGCGCGAGGGCGCACATCTTGCATCTCCCTCTCGCGCTCCGCCTTCGCGAGCATAAATGCTTCACAGAAGGAGGTGATGGCCTCCCATGCACTCTCGCTCCGAACCATGGCCTGAACCAGGGCCAGACGCGAGAGATCGTCGCCGCCGATCGCCTCCGTAAGGACACAGCGGTGCTCCACCCAAGCCGGGCAGATCTCCACCGTATGCTCCACCGTGTCCTCGAGGCGATCCACACAGTGGTGACACCCGGGCGTTTCCTCCCGCCTTATGCGGCACAGGAACCTCCCGAAATAACCGTGTCCGGTGAGGACCTGCGTCAGGCGGAAGGTGAGGATGCCACGGCGCCTCTCAAGCCACTCCTCAAAGAAGGACTTATCGCCGCAATTGTGGCGTGCCCAGCGCTGGGTTGCGACAATCGCACTCTCCATGCCGCCATGAGATCCCGCCGGAGCTCTGTGAGCTGTGCCGTGATTTCTCGCGGCAGCGGAGTTACGCCCCAGCGTTTCGCCTCCTCGCGACACTCCCATATGTGCGCGAGGACTTTTGCCTCCAGATCCCATGGCGGTAGTCCGGCAAGGAGGCTCGCCGCCTCGCGGGAGACCGTGCGGTATCCTCGGACCAGCCTAATGGCCATGACCCTTTGGGACGCGTTCAACCGCTGGGCCGGTCGCAGCCTCAATGAACGCGCCCACACCGGTGCCCCGTAAAGGGCCATGGACCGCACGACCCCTGCGTACAGCCTCCGGCAGGAGGCGTTTGGACCCCCTAGGTTGGGCAGAAGCCGCTTCAAAGAAGCCCCAGCCCTATCCAGTTTGGGAGCCAAACGTCGGAAGTGCTCCACGAAGTTCCACCGGCTGTCGAGGACGAGTCCCAGGTACTTTATCGTCGACTCGATACCGATGTGAACCCCTCCCGCCGTTATCTGGGAACCTGACAGTGGCGCGTTCCGAGGACCATAGAAACAAATGGCCTTGGACTTGTGCAAGGCCACCTCGAGTCCCAGTTGCCGGATCCTATCGACGATTGTCGCAACCCCACGTGTTGCCAGTTCGGCCGCCGCCTCATGCGACCTCCCCTGCACCAGGATCAGCGTGTCGTCAGCGTAGCAAACCACGCTGACGCCGCTAGGGAGGTCGGCGTGCAGCACCCAGTTGTAGCCGATGTCCCACAGATGCGGCCCCAGGACCGATCCCTGTGGGACACCGCACGACATCTCTCGCCGGTTCCACTCTCCGTGGTGACCGGGGTAGATGACGGCCCTGTCCATCAAATAGGCCTCGACCACTCGACAGAGGTAGGTCGGCATCCGCTGATACCGGAGTGCCTCCCTAATGCAACTCCAGAGCAGGGTATTGAAGGCATTGGCGATGTCAAGCGACACCGCCAAGACTACCCCACCCCGGGCAACGGCATCCCCCGTCGTGAGGGCTCGAACGCACATGATGGCATCCACCGTAGAGCGCCCCTTGCGGAAACCATACTGGCTCTCCGCCAAATCCAGCCCCACTCGCACCAGCTGCCCGACAAGGGGTTCTGTAATTACTCTTTCAAAGAGCTTGCCCACCTCGTCGAGCAGCACGATGGGCCGGTAAGCGGACGGAGAGTCCGCCGGGCGCCCCGGCTTGTTGATGTGGACCAGTTTCCCCGTCTTCCAAAAAGATCTTATCTATTGGCTCTATCTCACTTAATTATAAGAAAATTAAACAAATTAAAGCAATTTTTTTTAAAATAATATATAATATTTTGCTTTAATGTGTTTAATTTTCTTGTAATTCGAAGTAGGTCGGATATAGTGTATAATAAAAGTTAAACTAAATTTAACTCTGTTACATTTTTGCCTGAACTGCTATTGCAAAAAAACTTTTATTAATATCTTGCGCTAGTACAATATGTTTAATTTTGTTGAATATCGTATTAAAATATTGAATTAAGTAATTTAATACAAAAAAACTGCTGTTAATATTTTTGCTTGAAGTACAATTTAAAAAATTCGTAATTGTATTTATATGGAAATTTCCGTGGACGAAAATGTTGAATTCTGAAATAATATATTTATAGTTTTAGTTTTATATATTATAGTTTTACGAATTCTTTACATAATATAACCAAAATTTTCCTGTTAACTATTATGCCTCAAATTTTATTCACAAAAATGCGTTTTTGTTTTTTTTAGCTTGATGCGGTCCTGGAAAATGTTTTATTTTTTAATATTATTTGAAGAGCTAAGTTGAAAAATACGATTCAGGAAAAAAATCGCTGTTAGGATTTAGTGCAGGGTTCAAACCTAATTTCCCCGGCCTATTCTGCATTATCGTCTATTACTATTACTGGTATGTATAAAGGACAAAACAAAAGCAAAATTGTGCTCAATATTACCCAATAAATATGTACAGTACATAGCACAAATATTTAAATGACTTTATCATTGGGTTAGGGAACACTACCGCTCATCGCATTCCTGACATATTCTACAAAATAGTTTTATCAGTGGAAGTCAGCGTCGGTTATACCATTTCCAAACTTGGCCGTCCAAAAGTGCTTCGACTATTTAGTCGCTATAATTTAGTCTCAAGCTTGGCTGAATCCTTCGACCCGAACCCACTGGATAGCTTTCAAAGTAATAAGTAGTGCACAGGCAATGAAATAGTTTGGTGTAAGATAGTGCTAGCTAGTGGTGTCACCACTGTGTGGATCGCCCGGAGGACACGGTGGAGCATACGGTGGAGGTCTGCCCGGCTTGGGCGGAGCACCGCCGTGTCCTCACGGAGGCGATCGGCGGCGGCGATCTCTCGCGTCCGGCCCTGGTTCAGGCCATGGTTCGGAGCGAGAGTGCATGGGAGGCCGTCACCTCCTTCTGCGAAGCAGTTATGTTCGCGAAGGAGGAGGCGGAGCGCGCGAGGGAGATGCAAGCTGCACGCCCTCGCAGCCCTAGTCGCCGCAGGAGACGCCCCGGGCGTCGGGAGTCGAGAGCCGACTTCCGGCCACCGTAGGCGCGGGCTTACGGATGGTGAGCAATGGGCAGCTCGCCGTCCGATAAGGACCAGGCCCGTGTCGACGGCGCGTTGTGTTCCACACGCGCCTCAAAGAGATGTCAGTACCAACCGACGGGGTCGAAAGACCAATGCCTGCTGGGGTTGCGGGTTTGTCCGAAAGGGATATCGCGGCCCCGGCACACAGGCAACGGAAGGAACACCGGTGGGTTTTAGTCAGTAAAAGTCTGACACACCCTCTCGCTCTGCCCAGAGCGGGAGAAGTCATTTGATGATTTCACATCCTGAAATAAAAAAATAAAAAAAAGCCCTGAAAACGTATCAATTTTATTGGCAGTACACGCAAATTCACCCCTTCTCATAAAATTGTTTAATTAATAGGATACAGTAAACTTATTCATAATATCATATTCGACCTCGTCTGCACAAAAGGTTTTATGTCGTGTAATTAAGTATCTTTGTAACACTATAGGCGTTAGAGGACTGCTTTTTAAGCCCTTAATTACTGAAGTTCTAAAATGTACCGTGCTATAAAGTTAATTAACGATTATTTAGGTTCATTCGATGTTATATGATACTTAAGGACACGAGGTCAATGTTTTTATTAAGCCTTAATGAATTACAACACCCACCATAGGTTTTCAACATCATATAGCTGTGTAAAATTAACGATAATGTGATTAAATATTCTGTGGGCCATTAAATAACCATTTGAAAAAAGAAACATAATTTCTCAGATTGGGTTTTCATTTAAATAAAAAATTGCTCAATTAACGATTCTACGACGAACGAAAATAGGTGAATAACAAGTAGCTCCTAAAACGACATAAAATTATACATTACTCGTATAATTTTATGTCGTTTTAGGAGCTACTTTTTTTTTACTTTACTTTACTTCTAGCTTTTCATCCATTTTGGCATAGTCACAGATAGGGATACTTTCATAATTATAATTGTTGGGATTACTACTGTTGATTTTTTTTTACACACTTTAATTTTAGGTACAATTTAAATAAATAAACAACCTGCATAAGACATTCATTCCGTTCGCCACTAAGTTGACACCCAAAACAAAGTAGTGACAAAGACCATTACTTTGAAACAAAAGTGGCAGTTCGTCATAAAAGTAATTCGACCATCAAATTACTAACGCCTCCGCTTTTTCAGAACACTTACGTACATTTCCTCTATGGAAAGTCGTAATATAGCACTCCTTAGGGAAATCTATGCTATTGCCAGCTTGTTTTGTTGAACTGACGTCTGTTGGCCAACTGAATGTACCAAATGAAACAACTTATTATTCTTTAACGATAATATGAGTTGACTCAGTGAATTGGACGGTGAACAGAAATTTAGTGACTATTTTTTCTACACGATTAAGTTGATTCGTTTCTGTTTTTTATTTCAGTAGCTAGAAACATTTTGGCGTAAACATAAAAAGAAATCTACAGAAAACCATGTTTTCATAACCATGTTTTGTGTACCTTATAGTTCTTCACCTACATTTTTCCCAGAGTTTCTTCAACGCAGCATGCAAACTCTCTTAACAACGTGTTTTATAACAAGTCTCAGGAGAAAATAATGTGATGGTACCTACACGTGTTTTGTATTCCTACAACAAGAGCTCCTTGCGCTTGTCTAGAAAACTTTATGATTTCCAACAATTTAACCTTTTATTTGAGACACAAAAACAACATCGAATTCAAAGAAAATCTTCATCTAACACCAATAAAAAATAAGATAAACACATTGGGCTTATTTCCATATAAAGCAGCATCTAATTTTCCATAGACATACCTTTATATTGTACATAATATTCATCTCGATGTTCGTTTGCAAATAACATAAATGTCTGTGTTTATGTTTCACATTCGCTCTGCTATTCAAGAGAGAAAATTTTAACTTAACGACGGCAATAACGGCCTTGCCGGGGCTCGTTTACACCTCGACGTAATATTTTCACCTGCGCGTGAACGGAAGCAAGAGGTAAAGAGAATGTATCTACTTTTACCACCTTTTACCGACCGCATTTTTACCCCACGCGGCGTACGCACGGATGAATTGTATTTTATTTGATAAAAGTTTTCGTTTTAATGTTTTCGGGTTATTGTCGCCGTTAGAATGTATTATTAGGGACTCCTGAATTTCTCTTTTAAGTGGATTTAGCATAATATGTTTTGTATGATAAGGAGTCAGTTTATTTGAGGTGTCTTATTTTCGTTTTATTGTGCGCCTAATCTGAGGCAGTATCTAAATATATTTGTTTTATTTTTCAAACGTTATTTCGCACTAGGGTTTGTTTAATTTTCAGAATGGAGTCTACGTTTCCAAGTAATGTCTATTATAAAATTATGAAAACGAAGCAAAAAATTCAAAACATAATAGAAACCTGCTATTTTATCAGTGAATATGTATTGTTTGTGTTTAGGGTGGGTCATCCCATTAATGTTTCAGATCGTTCGATCGGTCAGCTGTGATAATATGTATAAGTAAAAAGAAGTACCTAAGGAACACTGAATGTACCGTTTATGTGTTTTACCAAGCACATTAAAAATTATTTGCTTAGACTTTTGTAAAGTAGTGAAAAGTCTTGTGTAAATCATCATCATCATCATCAGTCTATAGCAGTCCACTGCGGACATAGGCCTCTCCAATTGAACGCCATTCAGCGCGAGTCTCGGCAACACTCATCCAGCAGCTACCTCCCACCTTGCGAAGAAGAATGAAGATCGTGGCTCCACCTAGCCTGTCCCAACTTACGTTTGCCGATTCGCGGTCTCCACTCAAGAACACGTCTACACCAGCGATTATCGGTTCTACGGCTAATATGGCCGGCCCACTGCCACTTCAGCTTGCTTATTCTGTGAGCTATGTCGACAACTTTGGTTCTCTGCCGGATCACCTCGTTCCGGATTCGATCCCCTTCCCCTTCGTAAATAAAACGAAAAATCTAAATAAAAGATCTAGAAACACGAAGCGACATGTCAGTATCTACCTACTGGTGCGCTCGTCTATACAAAATTCATTATCTTTGTTTAGAGAAGCTATGCTGAAAAGCTACATTCTTATTGTAGACCGCTATTTGTCTACCTATGAATAAATGTAGAAGTTAGGACGCGACGTAAAAGCTTTTTATACCTTTAAAGATATAAAAAGCTTTTACACCGCGTCCTAAACTCTTAACCAAAGCTGTCGGTCGCGCGAATACTTGATCGTCATGTTCATATGTTCATTTGTTCGGAAAACCGGAAGGCGTCCTCTGTCGGCGCGATTTCGCGTTCTAGTTCGCCGAACAACATGAACGCAGCAGCCGCGTGTACGCTCGCCGATCGCTTTGTTTAGCACGATGCCTTCAGTTTTTTTTTCCAAAACAACGTAGAACAAAACATTAGATGTTGTCATAGTACTGTCTTATTATTTCACAAGTGCAGAGCCAGATTATTTCCCTAAACCGTCTGAAAGGTACCAAGCTACTCAACAGAAATAATTCCCTTTGGCATACAATAGAGTGGGCAAAGGCGGTCGCCCAAAGTTTGGTGGTTACGACAAGTAGAAAAGTGGCAACATTAATCTGATCCCGGGCAGCAAATAGCTCTCGAATGCGGTGGCCAAGTGTAATGCACCGTGTGAGGACTAGTTCGACCAGAAACTGAGCGGCTGCGACCGATGTGCTCCCTATACGACCCGCTGGTTCGGCCATTTAGCTGTTAAGTGAAAGGTCATAAGTAGTTAATTAGGAGTTAAAGGGTGTGGTAGGTGCTTCCAAAAAAATATACCCACGGAGCGTCATAGGCTTTTGTATTTATATTTTTGATGGTTTTCTTATAATTTTGCGTAACCCAGTACCGCAAGTCAAAACATTTGTTAGCTAACCCAAAGGTGTTAATGAAAGAATTGCTCTCTTTACTTTTTTCTCAAAATTATTAACATTTTAAGCTAGGCTCAGATGATAAACTGAATAATACATATGTCAAGGTTTATTTGACACATTACATACAGTAATCACGCATATTTTGCAGTCAGTTGGGTTTTTATAAATTGTTGGTTGAGTCACATTCTGATAACTACATGTTAGCGTCAGCAAGATAATCGTCAGTAAAATTAATTTTCTTTACATTCAAAAGTCGTAAACGGAAAACGCCTGAACGTGCAGAGCGGGGCGACTTATCTAAATCATACCACTATGTGCCGCCCCTGAGTTTGTTTAATAAACCAGTCTTAGGTACCTACTTCATTCAATTATATTTTCGTTATTCACTTATGTTTCAATAAGGAGGTATACCACTCTGAATTCACCTGATTTATGTATGTCGGAAATAATTTGCTGAGTTGACTGATCGGGACGCCAACGCCGCCTAGCTGCGCTTGACAGATTCTATAAAATATAACGCTCGGACCAGCCGGAGCTAAGCTGGAATTCATGGGTGGCGGTCAAGCAGTGAAGATGTATCGAAACTGACGTGTATTCCGAATAGTTGTGTCATGTATCAACAGTATGTGAAATGCTAGTGTGATTAATTTGATAGTAAATTATCATTTGATCTGAACTGTAAACAGTTTTTCTATTGCGCAATAATCAACACTACGCCCACAGTAATTAAAATATGCCTGGTAAAAATGAAAGAGACACATCCCATACTATCCTCCGTTATGTATAAGAACAATCTTTTGTAACCTACATGTTTTATAATAGCCTATCGAACGTTAGTTTTGATAGATATGAATAATAACATACATAGAACATAACAAACTTTGCCTAAAATAAGTTAAATATTGAGTTCCTAAATTACAAGAAAATATATATAAATAACATAACGTATCATCACGCCTGTATTCCCGGAAGGGTTAGGCAGAGGTGCACCTATAGTATATCCACATTTCGCCAGTTATGTTTAAGTCCCACGTAATAAAGGACGAGCCTATTGCCATCAACCGGGCACAAATCCAGACTCCGGGCTGCTACTGAGAAATTCCAGATGGAAAAACCCGATAACACTTTGCCCGACCCGGGAATCGAACCCAGGACCTCATGCTCAGTAGTAGCGAATTTTATTTTATTTTTATCCCCGATTTTCCCAAATTGTAATTAGTATAATAAAATGCGCATAATTAACCTTAATAAACAACAGATACTCGCTTTTATTGTAATTTTATAAAATAATATATCTAGGTTCACTCAAAAGACCAATCAATCTGCCTAGTCTTTTCCCAACTACGTAGGGGTCGGGTTCCAGACTGGAGGATGCCGCTGAATACCAGTATTTTACATGGAGCGACTGCCTAACTGACCTCCATAGCCTAGTTATTGAATAACACGGTACCCCTTCGTCCCGGCGGTTGAACGCGTCCCAAAGGGTCATGGCCATCAGGCTGGTCCGGGGATACCGCACGGTCTCCCGTGAGGCGGCGAGCCTCCTTGCCGGACTACCGCCATGGGATCTGGAGGCGAAAGTCCTCGCGCACATGTGGGAGTTGCGCGAGGAGGCGAAACGCCGGGGTGTAACTCCGCTGCCGCGAGAAATCACGGCACAGCGGACAGAGCTCCGGCGGGATCTCATGGCGGCATGGAGTGTACGATTGTCGCAACCCAGCGCTGGGCACGCCACAATTGCGGCGATAAGTCCCCTCTTTGAGGAGTGGCTTGAGAGGCGCCATGGCGTCCTCACCTTCCGCCTGACGCAGGTCCTCACCGGGCACGGTTGTTTCGGGAGGTTCCTGTTCCGCGTAAGGCGGGAGGAAACGCCCGGGTGTCACCACTGTGTGGATCGCCCGGAGGACACGGTGGAGCATACTGTGGAGGTCTGCCCAGCTTGGGCGGAGCACCACCGTGTCCTCACGGAGGCGATCGGCGGCGGCGATCTCTCGCGTCCGGCCCTGGTTCAGGCCATGGTTCGGAGCGAGAGTGCATGGGAGGCCGTCACCTCCTTCTGCGAAGCAGTTATGTTCGCGAAGGAGGAGGCGGAGCGTGCGAGGGAGATGTAAGCTGCACGCCCTCGCGGCCCCAGTCGCCGCAGGAGACGCCCCGGGCGTCGGGAGTCGAGAGCCGACTTCCGGCCACCGTAGGCGCGGGCTTGCGGACGATGAGCAATGGGCAGCTCGCCGTCCGATAAGGACCAGGCCCGTGTCGACGGCGCGTTGTGTTCCACGCGCGCCTCAAAGAGATGTCAGCACCAACCGACGGGGTCGAAAGACCAATGCCTGCTGGGGTTGCGGGTTTGTCCGAAAGGGATAACGCGGCCCCGGCACACAGGCAACGGAAGGAACACGGGTGGGTTTTAGTCAGTAAAAGTCTGACACACCCTCTCGCTCTGCCCAGAGCGGGAAAAGTCATTTGATGATTTCCCATCCAAAAAAAAAAAAAAAAAAACCCCTTCGTAACACTGGTTGTCAGACTTCCAGGCTCTTCAAATGACAGCCAGGACCAACGGCTTAACGTGCTTTCCAAGGTACGGAGAGGTCTCGGTATGTAATGGATGGTCACCCATCAACGGACTGACCTCGGCAAGCCTGAGGTGATGAGACTTTGAAGATCAACCCTTGCGGCTGTTATTATTTAGCCACGAGCCACTCAAATGACCACTGGATAAGATAATTAAGCCGACCAAAAATTTCGCCAATAACTAAAAATACTAAACGCTATCGACACAAAACAAAAGGACCACGAAGCTTAATACCCGTGGTGGTCTTCACATTCAATCAGAATGCACTAGGATGATGACAAAATCTCACAATGCCAGTCGGATTATTTATTTATGGATGAAGTTTCCTTTTCAGTTACACTTTTTTTACAATGTGCAAAGAATTCATTATGTTTTTTCAATTTCTCTGACAATGTGCTCCGACGGCTTAACGAATTCTCACAGCCATGTGAGAATCCGTGAAATGCAGGAAACTTAGGATTAGTTTTTGTGGTGATGTTCGGGGAAAGCCTATTTGGAGGAGATGGCGACTTTTGCCAAATATGATAATGATTTAGTTTCAGCCTAACTACACGTTCGTGTCACGATCTGTAATATACGCAAACGCATGACTGTATCTTCAAAAGCCAATAGTCTTAAGCTCTGCCAAAGATGGTCAAAAACACTGTTTCAATTTATTTTTATTTGGGTTGAGTTGTAAAAGTACGAATGATGTTTTTCGACCTACGATATGTTCTAGCAATAAACACTAAACAGGGTCACACTAAAAGGGTAACCATGTTATAAATAAATAATGATAAACTTAATTCATTGCTCTTTTGGCGCCTCCTGGTAGTTTTTAGGCAGCCACATTTGTTAGACCTCAATAAAAATAAAAACGTGTGCGATCGGGGGACCCCCGTCCGAAACGAATTTCCTTCTCACGTGTGATTTAAAACAAAAACATTTTTTTTGAAGCCGCGTACTTCGATTTACATTTTGACCTCACTATCGGCTTTAGACCCTTCGAAATCTATGAAAATGATACCCATAATGAAAAATTTCCAAATTCACACTTTCTCTTTCTCTCTCGCAGTGTACTCGGGTCGATGTGTACAATTTTATCCCACGATACTGTAATCACTTTACTCTTTTCTTTTGTTTTGTTCTGCCGGCGAACTCTCTCTCTCTCTTTCTTTCTCTTTGAATTAGAAGAAGACAGTCGCAAGTATTAACATTTTTTAGCGTGACGATTTCTGAAAGTTTACAAGCCGCTGTTTTTTTTTTGTTTGTTTTATTGAAACGAAGTTCTTTAAGAACTTCGTTTCAATAAAACAAACAAAAAAAAACAATATTTTTGAACAGTCACTCGTTAAATAAGGAAACACGGTAGGTACTGTCGCTTAATGAACAATAAAATGCTTGTTTTCTCGGTGTATGATAAGAAGTTCTTGAGTTGATTAGATTAGGTTATTATAATAATGTTTTTCTTCAAATTTTTCGCAAAGGCAACTCAAACTCAAAGCATTTATTTCAAATAAACCAATTACAGGCACTTTTGAATTGTCAAGGGGTCGGTCACTCAGAAATATGAAGCTAGTTGCCCATTCCAATGCGTAGTAGGTTCCTATGGAGAAGAACGGGCAAGAAACTCCACGGACACTCTTTTAAATCAGAATATTGTTACAAAATATTGATTACATCATTTATGTTGTAATTATATATGTGAGAACAATGTAGAGAGACGTGCACGTTAAAAGCGTCGGTAATAAAGCAAAAACAATTTAAAAATTAAAATAAATTCAAATAAGCCTTGGCAGCTAAGATATGACCAGTCCCCACTGACGGCGCCCGTTCACGCATGACGGATCAGCACAATTTAACTCAACCATTTTGAAGGGAACTTAATGATCCAACACACACGCCACCACCAGCGAGACATTTGAGTGAGTATGACATACTCTCAGCCGCAAGGGCACATTCAAGTCAATGAAAGACGTACCCAGTGGTAGCGTTAAAGTAGGTACATAGTGCTCACACATGTGCTATGCAATGATATAATACTAAAAGACTGAATTTATACAATCTAAAGATAGTCTTACAATCTTCAGCAGCTCCAACAATATTTTCGAATGCTAATCAATTAGTTTATGCGCCCTTGTGGAGCTGGAACAGCGTTGAGCCAAGCATTTTTGTCAACGATGTAATCCCCCAACTTATAATATGCGGAAATAAAACGAGAAAATAAAATAAGTTCTTGAAATCTGTCACCAAAATTTAGATATGCTGTCTATCGTCTGCGTCGGCCCTAATGGTATCAAATATTAATAAATAATACGATAGTCCAACGATATGTTACATAAAAAATGTCACCCTCAAAAACGAAATAACTATATAGCAAAATTCTATAAATATTCAAAATGGCCAAAACTGCGTCCCTTCGAGCGAGTCACACATGTCAAATATTTCATTTTCATGCGTAATTTATCCAGTGACAGTTAGACATCTATTCAGTATCAAATATCATGTAGTGTCCAACCACGCGTGGGTGTCCATATTCGCGACATCGCTGACTCAGCATGATCCCATCTCGTGAAAGACCCGCGAACGGTCACGTACAGGCTTCAATTTATCAGCTATCAGCCGATGTGGCCCCTATGTGGGTTTCGCGAATATTTTACATAGTCACTGTATATCAAATACATAGGCCTACAACGACACTTCATAAAATATGCCTTAGAGCGTATGACCGCTACACATTTTTGATTGCTTTGACCTTTTTTTACAAAATTGGGGTACTCGGACACTTATGAATAACATCAGTAAAATAATACATCATATTAAAGTTTGCCCGGTTGATGGAAATTGGCTAGCGCCCTGTGACTTGGGACTTAAACATAACTGGTGGAATGTGGGTGTACTATGGTTGCACTTCTGTCTATCCGTCAGGGAACACAGGCGTCATGTTATGACGATTTTGAAGTTTATTTATAAACCATGTAATTAACATTTTACTAAAAGGGTGCATCATAAAAACATTATTACCTGTTTTCTGATAATGAAATCACTGTCCATTTCAAGGTTGCCTGGAAGAGATCGCGGAAAGCGATAAGGCCACCCATTATATGTACGTATATTTTGTAGTGTTTGATTTATTCTTTTGTTATGTATTTTTATGGTATACAATAAAATACCTTTATACAAATAAATAAATGAATTCCATGTCGAGCACATCCAGCCGAACTGACTTAAAACGGACGTTTAGTGCAATCACAAGCTAATTTTAATAATAGATTCCCGAGCAATTCATCATCCTCGCAAATGGAAACTGCAAATGACGTTCCAGAAATTAACCAACATGCCACATGCACACTGATGCGTTAATGAGCAATCATGATTTCCATAAGCAATTAATCCATGATTTTAGATAGGATAGGCTAACACAAGAGACATATTTAGATCAATAATTAGGTGGTAATAATCTTTGTTTGTGTCAGACTCTATTCAAAGGACTATGGATTTACATTTCAAGGACTATCAAAGAGATGAAGACCGCCTTTGTCCTATTCAACATAAAATAGCTTCGATAAGATGATTATTTCATACGATTCAACCTTGATACTTATTTAGAATTTCTGTTTATTTCAGGTATGATCTCAAGCCAGCGCCACAGCTTGCTTGCATCACGCCTCGTCCGCGCCACGTTCACGGCACGTGTTTGTTGCCTCTCTCGATAGTCCTCCTACGCAAACATGAACCAAAAGCAAACAGATTATTTATGTAAAACGCTGGCTCGTTCCGAATAGCAAATGATTTGCTAATAACGCGAGATGATTTTACGCTCAATAACATGGATTATGCAAAGTCAATAATTATATTTACAGTAACCAGTCCAAATATAATTATTTAAGCCAAAACCTCCAGTAGCCAGTTTATACGTCACTCATTGCACTTCTGTAAAGTACACTTTAAGAATAACGAAGTTATAATAGCAAGTCTTAGTTCAGGCTAAGCAAAGTTTGTTGTTATAAGAGTCTCGTCTCTGAGCCAGACAATGAAGATCCTGTTAAACAATTTAAGCTTATTAATCGCAGGGAATTGATTACAGTTTATAATGACAAGGAAAATTCATGCTTTTACGTCACGAGCATAACGCCCCATCTTCTCTCATGAGAGTTATAAAGTTCAATGAAGCGATTATCCGGAAAAACATGAATAAAATGTTCACCATAATATTTCACTGTGATTACCAATCTGTGTACTACCGGATAAATTATGTATGTTTAGCTGTGAAAATTCACCAACTGGTTGACTAGACTTCCAGGAAGCGATATATTATTATAAACTAAATGCTAGCGCAATATCAATGCAACTCAATTAACACCCACAAACTGTAGTCAGTAATGAGCAGATACACTGAATTCTCCGAATCCCATTGGAATCGTCAGTAGCACGAATTCAGGCTCCCCGATAACTTTCTGCAAATGAGTTTATTCCGACAGGCTTCGTTTGGCACGGGTCGTCATTTTATAGACACCGACCCGATAGTTACGAATTCTAATTTCGGAACAATTTATTCGCACATTTTGATATTAATTTATGTAACCTCTTATTCGGTTTCGGGCCTCTCCTAAACCCGAGACTATAATATTACAATAGGGACTAATTATTATGTTCAGTAATCTTTGGAGAATATTTCTTATAGTACGATGATTAACATTTCATAGGCCTATATAACTATTTACCACCTGCAGATGCGACCGTGTGGTCGCATCTGCAGGTGGTAAATAGTTGCCCAAGAGATTACGTCTCGCGGATAAGCAGCAGCGTGACGGTGCCCTGTCAAAACAAGACAACAAACTACTGTTACTTAGGCCCCCCGAAAAGGTGAACCGACCTGGTGAAGACCACACCACAGGAATCCGCTGGATGCGGGAAGCACAGAATCGGTCGAAGTGGCGGTGTTTGGGAGGACTATGTCCAGCAGTGTCCACTGCTGTCTTTTGGATGAAATGATGATGACTGCTATTAATCCGTCTGTCAAAAGTAGTGATGGTAACATCTCCTTTGCCGTACTCTCGCTTTACACTCTGGTTCGCCTTTTTTTTTTGAGTTTGGGAAATTATCAAATAACTTCTCCCGCTCTGGGCGGCGGGAGGGCGTGTCAGACTTTTACCGACTAAAACCCACCCGTGTTCCTTCCGTTGCCCGTGTGCCGGGGCCGCGATATCCCTTTCGGACAAACTCGCAACCCTGGCAAGCATTGGCCTTAATGGACCCCGTCACTTGGTGCTGACATCACTTTGAGGCGCTCGTGGAACACAACGCGGGTCGACCCAGGCCTGGTCCTTATCGGACGGCGAGCTACCCTCTGCTCACCGTCCGCACGCCCCGCGCCGACGGTCGCCGGAAGTCGGCTTGCGAGTCCCGACGCCCGGGGAGTCTCCTGCGGCAACTAGGGGCGCGAGGGCGCGAATTTTGCCTCTCTCTTGCGCGCTCCGCCTCCTCCTTCGCGAGCATTACTGCTTCGCAGAAGGAAATGACGGCCTCCCATGCACTCTCGCTGCGAACCATGGCCTGAACCAGGGCCGGACGCGACAGATTCCCGCCGCCGACTTTTGTTCGCCTGATATTCATATTAATTTCTAGGCTAAACCAGATGGTGTAAACAGATTTGGTTTTTTCGTTAACATTTATACCTTAGTAAACATGACCTTCTAATATTTGATACACGTGTTCATTTGTATAAAGATTATAATTTCATGTTTGTGAAAAGGAATTACCGGATAATGAAATCCATTTAACTGTCTGAGCATATACGAGTATATTGTTTGAGAAACTAAATAGGTTGTGTGTCGAGAGTTATTTCGTTGTTTAACTATTAATGGTCAATTCCTTTGTTAATAGAATTCACGTCACGCCTGTTACTGTTCCCCAGGGTAAGCAGAAGGCTCCCCCATTCTGCCAATGACGGTAGGCATTCCCTCCTGTGTATAGTAAGTCCATCTAATTGCAATAGGGGACCATCCTATTACTGTTTATGTTACCATTTTGTTTGCACTTGCAATTGGTCTGCAAAAATACAAAATTCAAAATGCATTTATTCAAACTAGGCTGAGATGATTACTTAGCTCAGTTTGAATAAATGACTTTTGAATATAAAAAAATCTATAAAATACCATGCAAACATAAATTATAAAATTCAAAATTCAAAAGTCATTTATTCAAACTAGGCTGAGAATCAGCACTTTTTGAACGTCAAAATTACATAAGACAGTCCCCCAAAACGCCCACCCTTCACCACTTCCTAGTGCTTTAGCTGGGAAGAAGAAGTGGCGCAACAAACTTCCCAGCAGTACAGCTGTCTGTTCAGTTAGAAAATATAAATATTCTATATAATAGAATATTAGTATATTATTAATATAGTATGCAAAATAATTTAAATTACGCAACACAAAACATAATTATGCAAAATAATTTAAATTACGCAACACAAAACATAATTTAAATTATTAGCCAAATGTCAGCTAGCACACGTCAACCAAAAACATTGAGAACAGAACTGCCACAGCTTAATCAACCAGAGACTAGACCAATGATACAGAAACACCATTCTTACTTAACTTTTATTATGCAAAACGTACTATTGTCTAAACTAATATTAAAAAGAGAAAAAACTAGATTTTTTTGTTTGTATGTTTGTTTGTTTGATAGGATTTCACGTTAAAACGACTGAATGGATTTGGATGAAATTTGGCACATGGGTAGGTGATGACCTGGGTTAGGACATAGAACTTACCGAGACTTATCCGGGGAAGCCGCGGGGTGCAGCTAGTATTGTTTAACGGGCTGATTCTCAACTATACATCCAAGCGCGCATTTTGCCTACTTGTACCATCAAAGAAGTTCATATCTAACCAGTTTCAAAACAAAATCCCGTGAACACGATGACCACATCTGTTACCAGCCCGGTGCTATAGCCGCCGAGCGCTGCAAGCAAAAATAGTCCTTACGGTGGTTAGATATGGACTTCTTCGATGGTACCTACCTAATTGCTAATGTAGTATTCTGCAATATTAGTAGACACATACATAAACTCACGCCTTTTTCCTATGGGAGTAGGCAGAAACTATACAGAACGTCACCTGCTACGATGAATACTGTTTGTTAAGTACACCATAAAAATTACAGATATAAACGTAGAAATTTTACATAGGGATGTCTTAGGGCGACCCTTCCAGTGTTTCCAATCACATCTGCCTGGTAAATACTATTTGTTCATCATCATCATCATTTCAACCGAAAGACGTCCACTGCTGGACATAGGCCTCCCCCAAATGGGAGGGGTTTGCCATAATCGCCACGCTTGGCAGCTGAGTTGACGATCGCAGTATGGTGTTAAAATGCATAGCGAACGCTGCTGCCCATTCTCTAGTAAGTCACCGACACTCACGGGAAGAAATAGGTTGGTACTATTCTTTACGTCTGGCACCACACGGCACCACACGTACTATCAAAGAAGTTCATATCTAACCAGTTTCAAAACAAAATCCCGTGAACACGATGACCACATCTGTTACCGGCCCGGTGTTATAGCCGCCGAGCGCTGCAAGCAAGAATAGTCCTTACGGTGGGCGACCCTTCCAGTGTTTGTAATCACATCTGCCTTGTAAATACTATTTGTTAGTCGCCTTTTATCCATCTTCTTAACATGACCAAACCATCTACATAAGCATACCTAATCTTTTAATTTTTCTCACTCCATCTCGTTTTAAACCGAACCGATGCCTTATCACATTATTCCTCAGTCTATTATTCATAATTAAAACACACATGTTTTGCAAGGAACGCATTTCCACATTTTAAATATAATTACTTCCCTAGTAAATTGGTAGGTAAGCAACGTAATAATTATTTTCAGATCCTTCAAATTTCTTTGAGATAATGTTTTGTTGATTAAAATTAAAAACGATTTCTATTTCAGCACACACAAATAATTTTAATAATTAGAATTACGTACAGCAAGGAACGGCCATTATTAATTCTGTCGATAAAGCATTTCCAAATTCAAAGATCCAATCATTTCAAGTTCGACGTATTACAATGGTCCGTAATCGCCATTCTCTGAACTTTGGAAAAATTCTTTATTACTCCTGTTCAATATCTTGGATAATACACATGGCAATTTTTTTTTAGCAATCAATTATTTGAATAAAGCCTTTCTTAGCTTTTCAGCACAATACGTAGGTTCTTGATATGATAAAAATAGGAGACGCAACTTTACGATGTGCTGTTGTGCTCATTTGCGTCTGGTTTGCTTTTCGCAATGGAGTTAGGTCCATAATTAACATTATTATAAATATCTAGATACCGTACAAACTACTTATGATTCCCTATTTAAACAATAATTAACAGGATCATTCTGAGACGAAAATATTCAATAGCAAAAAACCACCAACATATTTTATTGGAAACTTAAGTAGACGACCTATCTATAAAAACATACATTGACTTTTTTTACAATATTTAAAAGTGCAAATAAATAACACTAATAGATATCAATCAATCTGACTAGCCTAGAAGCAGCTGAATATCAATATTTTACATGGAGCGACTGCCTATCTGGCCTCCCCAACCCAGCAACTGGGTAATACGATACCCCTTGGTAAGACTGGTTGTCAGACTTTCGGGCTTCTGACGACCCGTAACGACTGTCAAAGATAAGAACAGAAATGACAGCCGTGACCAATGACTTAAAACGTGCTTTCTGAGGCACGGAGGAGTCACCAGCAATAGATATAAAATAGGTAATATAGGAAATCGAATTAAGCTAATTTATACAACTGTGATTGTACGGGCTAACACGAACATTTAAAATTGAACAAATTAAACTACAGCCATACTTCACACGCGTTAAAAAATAAATCTACATTACACAGAAATGGTTGATTGTAATCACAACTCGATACCCAACTCCCATAAAGTGTAAAATATGTAGAGCACAATAATTACAAAAGAGATCGATAGCGGGTATAGTGCGATCCTGAATGTTTTATACCTCGCTTGCTGAAATTTATGACCGTATGTCCCAACTGTTATTACCTTACGTTGAATAAGCAAACAATTTGCGAAGTTTGTTGAAATCAAGACTCGTTAGTACTTTGCTCACGGCCAATCAGCGTGAAGAAAGTCATTAAGTTTGATTGGAAGTTATCTTTCTTTGGCGTAAGAGTGCTTAGCAGACTGAAAAAATATTGGTAAATTATTCAGAGATGCATTCGGAATATTTTGGTTCCATTTCCACGCAGCCTGTCTGAATATTAATTGAGCTCTGATTTCATTTATGAAGATTGATTGAATTATTACTATGTACGCACAGAACTCATTAAGCAAAATAAAGAAACGCGTAATTAATCCTGAAAGATGGATTTTCAGTGGAACAAATAAAAAGTAATGAAAAAGAGCAAGTCAGTATTTCGATACACAGTCCCTGGAGGTAATTAAAAAAAGTTATAGAAGTTTGCCTGAGAAAAAATTAATAACGAAACTTCCGGAGGGAAGTCAGAAAAAATATTACTGAGTTACGTTTCGCTTAACTAATTTAGGTAAAAAAGGAGGCTTAGGTTGTCCGTCGGGGTAATGTTCCGATGTGACCCTTATCAATTCGCTCGCGTCTATCTGGCGGACGCGTCTACCCGGCCTTTATTACGAATGTACGCGTCTCACAAAAATAGCTTGTCACTCTCATAACGGCCATTGGGGTGACTGGGGCACAACATCCCCGCTAATATTTAATATGGAAAACGGTTAGCTTTGATAATTTCTGGGATAAAAGGAAGATAACCTCGAATTGAGGCGAGGTGACGTAGGTATGTGTACCTGTTTGCGTTTGTAGATTAATTTTGTTGTGAACGGTTTTTGGAATATAAAGATCATGACCCCGTTGGAAAGCATTTAATCCCTTTTGCTTACTATTGCTTACTAGATCAGGAAGATATAATTACGTATTATCAGGTTTGTTACAAACTTGTGGCGGCATCTACAACGCCACATGCGAACTACACTGACGTCACGCGAAAATCCTGCATCGCGCAAGCAGGGCAATCGGGGGGTTGCCCATCAGAAACAACACCCTTCTGATCGGGGCATCCTCCCTTTTCTATGTGTGCGAGGAACAGGGTAAACTTTATACCCTGTTCCTCACACATCTATAAACGTATTAAAGAAAAACGTAAATATATTAACGACCAGCTGCCTGGTAGCACTTAGTACTTATCTACGGCTACCTACCTACCTACCCTAGCTACCCTATCTACCTACTCTATCTAGCTACCCTATCTGGCTACCCTACCTGGGAACCACACCTAACTACCTTACCTAACTACCTACATACCAACCTACCTACACCTACGCCTACGTACATACCTACCTACCTATCTATCTTACCTACCTACATACCTACCTACCTACCTACACACATACATTCCTACCTACATACCTACCAACATACCTACCTACGTACCTACACCTAACTATAACCTTGTCCTGAGAATAACAAATACAACAAAAAATAATTATCCAATTTGGTGCAGCCGTTAGCAAGTTATAGCGTGACCAAGGGAAATAGAGATTCATTTTTAGGGTTCCGTAGTAAACAAGGAACCCTTATAGTTTCACCATGTCCGTCTGTCTGTCTGTCTGACTGTCTGTCTGTCTGTCCGTCTAACTGTCCGCGGCTTAGCTCAGAGACGGTTAGTACTAGAAAGCTGTAATTTGGCATATACGAGTATATACATACGAGTATTAATCATGCCAACAAAGTGGTAAAATAAAATCAAGAAAAATATTTTTTTTTAGGGTATCACCCCTACACGTAAAGTGGGGATGATATTTTTTTTCCTCGTCTGCCCCATGTTGTGGGGTATCGTTAGAAAGGTCGTTTAAAAATATTGTGAGTTGTGAAAACCATTTTTGGATTCAGAGATCCGTTTGCGAAATATTAAGCTTTAAACTGATTTTTTTTGTTAGAGTTAAGTATCCCCCCCCCCACCCCCTTCTAGCTAAATGGTTGTACTTGGACTTGTGAAAAAATTCACAGCAGTAGTATATATAACGAAATTAAAAGGAAAACTATAAGAGCTAAGTAGGCTGTACAGATTAACGAGTACTAATCAACCAACTTAAATTTGCGGTTTGAAAAACAAAATCTCCCATACATTCCGTATGGGAGAACATGTTTTTCAACCACAATGTTAAGTTTGTTCTTGGGATAAATTCATCCCAACTACGGAAGCCTTCATTGTGCGTGGTCCGACATGCACTTGGCCGGTTTTATATATATAGATAGATGAAAAGGCCTTCTATTCTTACTGTATTATTACCCAGTTAGTGTTCTAAAGGGTTACTGACTATATGTCCAGAGATACATAAAGCAATAACAATAGAATTTCTTACTATTTTCTTTTATTCTCTTAGACCTAAGCTCTAAGATTTATTCTTAGTTTCCGTTGAAGGTTGAAATGAGAATTCTTATTAACATTTATGTCAGTTACTTTTAGTACCCGGAAAAATGAAAACTGACAGTACCTACCTATGTCTTGTTGATCCATCCTAACTACATATAATATAATCCTAATTAATATCATAAATGCGAAAGTGAGTTTGTTTGTTTGTTTGTTACGCTAAAACGGCTGCACAGATTTACATGAAATTTGGCACATGGGTAGACCATGACCTGAATTAAGACAGGATTCTTTTATCCCGATATTCACACTTTAAGATTTATAAGAATTTAAGGTTTTATAGTTCGTTTCATAATAAAATATGAACCATTTAAACTAAGCTATACCGAACCTACTTAGAATACTTACTTACTTACTCCTTGGTCTGGTGGTGGCAGGCGCCTCTGCTGATCTTGAGGTCCTGGGTTTAACTCCCGGGTTGGGCAAAGTATTATTGAGTTTTCCGTCTGGAATTTCTCAGTGGCAGCCCGGAGTCAGGATTTATGCCGGATTGATGGAAATAGGCTCGCCCCCTGTTACATGGGGACTAAAACATAACTGGCAAAATGTGGGCGTACTATAGGTGCACTTCTGCACAACCATTAGAGGAAAACCGGTGTGATGTTATGTTATGTATTTTTAGTAAACGTTAGATAATTTTAATTAATACGAGTATTATAAATGCTTGTTTATTTGATTGTTACGCTTTCACGCTAAAACGGATTTGGATGAATTTGGCACATGAGCAGACCATAGCCGAACAGAAACAACAGAACAGAACAGGATATAGGCTACCTTTTATCCTGATAGTCCCACGGGATCGAGACTTATGAGGGTGAAACCGCCGGGCGTAACTAGTAACTACTAGTTACGCCCGGCGGTTTCACCCTCATAAGTCTCGTATCCGCATAAGTAAGTAAATAAGGATTTCGTTGAAGTTACGTTTTTGTTTGTTACCAAATTACCATGATAACACATAAGTTATGCATACAGTAAAGGCTTGTGCAGACCAGCGCGACTTGTCACGCGACGCGACACCGGTTATTGTTATACTGTGAAGTTTTCTTAGAAATTGTATTGTTCGTGTCGCGTCGCGCGACAAATCGCGCTGGTCTGCACAAGCCTTTAAACGGTGCTTAACGTTAGCGCCCTTTCATTTTATCGACTGAAACGCCGAATAAAAAAGAAGTAAAATATTTTAATATGTTGCCAGTACAGCCGTAAAATATCTTTAATCTAGTTTATTGGTCATATAAAAAGGGGCATAACCCACAATTTCATGTTTTTAATTACCACTTTTCTCTAAGGGGTACAAAGTTTGTAAATGATTCAGATAAACAATAATTACGACCGTTCCAAATTAGGAAGTTAGAAGAAGTTTACGATGCTCAGAGCAAACATGAAACTCAGTCCGGCAAGCGCCTAATTAGTTAAGTTTATAAATTTGTTACCTATTTGGTATGCTAAGTGCCCGACAGAGGAGCTACAAGCTATTTTTATTAGACTATAAAATTCTGAAACATTTTTAAACAAAAACTTTGTCTAATTGTGGTCCTTAACTTTGCCAACTATAAATTTTACTTAAACGTAGAATACGGTTTCATTTTTTATAAATTAAGCGTTCAAGACGTTTTTATTTTTTCAAAAAACGAACTTTGCAGCCTTCGTTAATTAGAGTTCTACTTATATCAATATCAGCTGGGCTTTTATAAGTAAACTTTTAGGTTCTAAGTTTAAACACGATTAATAGTTGGTGACGTTCACTTGTGGTACTTAAACAAACACTTTGTAAAACCAACCGAAAATTAAGTCATCTGAGATATGAATAGAAATATTCATCTACCTAGTAACAGCTTATCCATTTGTAGACTTAATTCGAGAACATTAAGGCTTCGTGCACGAAAAAAAACCCTGTTTTGTTAATTACTTATCTAATTGAGAGAAAGCTTGAAAAAATTTAAAGATTAAGTCTGTTTGACTATAAAAGTACAGATTTCGTGGTAAACCATTCGTGTCAGTCACAGCACCTGTTAATATTTGCATCACTTTTGCGCTCTCGAAAATGGTATATTTCGCCTTTGATTTACTTTATGAAGATATTGTATAAACATAATATATAAATTTGATTTTATCTAAAGGATAGCTGAAGACTAATGTCTGATTTTTAATTTTCTTGATATGGTTTGCTAAATAATAGGAAAAAATACATTAATGACAAGGTTAAAAAAAGGGTTTTTCAACATAATTTTTCTGCTATATTTTGTATGAAACCTGAAAAAAGTAGTTCAGCCACATGCAAGTTGATCATAAAATGATGCTGATGATATTTTTTATTTTTCAAAATCAATAGTAGTTTCTTGTAACAAAATGATAAAACGTCAGTCTCGCGTAATTTTTCGGAAAACTTGTTGCGAATATTGGTGATTTTTCATGAATGCTTAATTCATTCGAAAAATCCCTTTCAGCCACATGCAAAACAAAGAACTCAACTTTTCAAATCACAAATAGTTTTGTTTAAATTCTTTTTCCCTTTCTCACAACCAATGAACAAAATTAATTCAAATCAGACTATTTCATACACGGCCCCTTAACGTAAACCAATGTAACGAATCCTTTTCAATAACTTGACGATGACACTAATCTTACAATATTAAAGCTTTTTTAATAAATCCATTCACATGGCGTCTCAAATTATATTGAAATTCAGTAAGAAATTGAAAGTTTTCTTTCAAAAGTCCGAGATATGTTTTTGTTCAATACAAATGCTAATTTTCTTCAGCTTACCTTTGATATTGACATTGAATACAAAAATTATGCATATTTTGATTTAATAAGCCTCCCATGTGCGTGACTGTATCTTGATTTTTTTCTTATTTCATTATAAAAAAACTCAATTTCCTGTGACACCAACGTGTGAATACAAATCAGTAGATTTACATGTCGCGCAAAAGGACATACGTACATTTATATAAGATGTTGGTAGGTACAAAAAAAAACCCAATGTAGACATGAAGTATAATCTAATGTATGTGAAATTATAGTAGGCATGTGGCAACACTGAATACATATTTAGTAGACATTCGGTCTACATTCAAGGCGCGTTCGGATTTGGCAAATGACAGACAAATTGGCGGGCTGTGAACGTGACGTATGGTACCGACACCCGCTACCCCAGTTACAATAAAGTAAGCCAAACTCTTAGAGTTTGACTTTGGCAGCTCTTACTTCGCCAGTTTGAGAACTCGACATGAGTACATTACCTACACCTATTCATAAATCTTCGTGATTTACTTGAAACAAGTTGAGTTATAAGAAGAATTCTATAACTTGATTTTAATGAGGGACTTCTCCTCAGGAATTTATAATTAGGTATGGATTCTAAAAATGGAAGGTATTTTTGAAAATTATGAAGATGTTGTGAATGTTGAAACAGAAAAATCCTGGCTGTTGTCTTTAAGGCGGATTGTAGAAGTCGCTTAGCTAAAGCACAGTGTCGTGTCTCTGAATATAGACCGCTTGGCTAACGTTGAGCTCAGCGGGATTCAAATATACTGTTTTCTATGGACATGTTATTTGAAACCAAAATAAATGTCTTGACTTACAGGCAGTTGACTTAATTTTTTTTTAAATCTTTTACTGTTTTCACTTCCAATTTTAATTTTGAAAGCAATTATAAATGTCTCCAAATTGATAATGTATCGAACTGCGTGCAGAGTTCCCACTTATTTGTTTTTTTTTGCATCTGAAACAATGGCAACATTATTCATCTAATTTAATTTTGCGGAAAATCACGTCCTCGCCGGAATTAATTATTCGCCACCCCTTGTGTGAAAAACCAATCTAATTCAAAATTAACATTTATAATTCAATTAACATTTTTACATTCGCGTCCCAGCCGGCTGCGCAATGTTAGACTAACAGTCATCAATCATAAATATCATTGGTTCGCTTCATCACTTATTCAGCTCTACTTTGTTGTTCGAAGCCGAGCTTGTGACATTTTTGTGAGATTGTAATTATTTTGAGTGGTTCCGGCCAGCTGTGACAAGGGTTCCAGCTTGAAGAGAATACACACTATTACACGATGTCACTGACTCATTGACCGCCGCGTGGCTTTTGCATTGTGAGTGGTCGATTTTCGCAAAAGTTAGAATAGAAGTAGGTACATAAAAACTGTTTTAAATTGCTGTATTAAATACACTTTAAATTTCTTCTCACACTAAGTTATATTTAGAGGTATATATATATATCTTAACAAACTATCGATAAATATGTGAGCTGAGAATGAATGACTAAAGAGTGTGTTTTCTCTAAATTTAGTGCATAGTGTGCACAGTCCTTACGATCACGAGATCGCAATATTGTTAATGTAGCTACAATAAAATAAAAAACCACAGTTATCCCAGCTCAGATTTAGCAATATTTTGACGTCATCAATATTAAACTATTGTGTGTGTACCTTATCATTAAAATAATGACAACAAACGTATACTTACTTAATGTTCGTTTTTTCGGTAGATTTTGCGTAGGGTTAAGAAACGCGTACCTATTTAGGTACAATACATAGTTCTGGTAAGCTGTGATGGCCCAGGCGCGACTTACGAGTTGTAGATCGAAGGTTCGAACCCTGACAGGTGCTTTACTTTGTTTAAATTATTTCATCACCACTGCTCTCAAAACGGTGAAAGAAAACGTCGTGAGGAAACCGGCATGTCCTACAACTACCAACCCGCACTGGGCCCGCGTGGTAGATTACGGCCCACTTCCTCTTACCGAGAGGAGGCCTGTATCCCAATAGTAGGAACATTTTAGGCTGTTATTGCTTAGTTCTGAATCGTTCTGATCGCTACTCGCACCACATACAATGTAGCTTCCAATAATATAGACGCCGGTCGATAGGTTGTGGGTGGAAATAACAATGTAGGTATTATTCAGCAAACTCGGTATAGGCACACAATATGCTCTTCTGAACACCCTTTGTTCGCCAATGGCAATATTAAGTCACAAAGCTATAGAGTCAAGCTTATCGCTATTTATCGACAGTTCGTATCTCGGGCCACTCTGGGGCATGCATAAAGCCCTAATCACACTTTGCTTGACTCTGAGATTGAACCCTGAACAATAGACGCTACAGAAATTTATACAGTATTTATTGCCATTATGCTGCGGGCGCATCTGCGTCTATCGTAACAAAGCAATGCGTGCAAAGCTTCGTATATTTTTCTCGCTAAAAGTTACCGCGCTAATGCAACGGTCACATTAGCGGCTTCGTCACGTTTACTATGTTTAGGGGCATGAGGATGATGACCAGGAATGCGCGTTCGCTGCATGCTGGTGGTCAGGATACCCGTTGAAGCCGTGGGTGCTAACTGGCTGTGTGACTCGCCTCACGAAAGCTTGCGGGAGTGATGATGATGATGACGTCACGTTGAAGTTGTTGCACGAAGGCTGCGTTGACGTATAACGGGGTCACCAATTTAGGGGTATGAGGAACAGGGTGTAAAGTTCACTCATCCCCCATAGAAAAGGCAGTTGCCCGCCAGACATCACACCTGTCTGGTCGGAGGATCCTCCCTTTTCTATAGGGGATGAGTGAACTTTACACCCTGTTCCTCATACCCCTAAACTATGTACCGCCACCCGGACGATAAGTGCTACGCAGCCCGAACTATCGCGACGATAACCGATAATGGTTGGCCGCATCTGCGTGTATCGTATCACTGTGCGAAGATTCGTCATAATAGACGCAGATGCGGCCGCAGCATATAGCTAATCCTAACTAATATTATAATTAATGCGAAAGTGAGATTTTTGTTTGTTACCTATGCTTTCACGCTAAAACGGCTGAACGGATTGGAATGGCTAAACCATGCCCTGGGTTAGGAAATAGGATGCATTTTATCTCGGTAGTACGTTGCATACATACGACACGGTATTTTGTACCCTGATTACGTAATACACCATCAATCAAAATCTGAATCGTTTTGAAACAGATTGCTCAAAGAACCCATTGCTTCGAGATCGAAAAAAAATCTCCTCAACAACGTAAATAACGCAATGAATGTTGTTGAACTGTCAAAATTAAACAGATTAGTCGTAATCGTTCACGAAAATGTGTTACGTAATTATTTATAATGTGTCGTGAACAGCTTCACGACACATTATAAATAATAATAAATTTCTTTATTGGAACAAAAAATAACATTTACAATTTCATTGCGTACGATAATAGCCACATTAGTTATAAACTGTATCGCAGCTATTAACGCCCACCTCCGTGAGGAAGATGACAGTGTTCCAGGTATTTAATGCTATACTAGAATTTAACTTACAAAATAAAACCAAACCAAAACTGAAATAAATAAAACTAAAACTAACTAACTAAAGAGTTCGTATCTAGAGTTTGCATAAGTGGTGTGAGTGCGTGTATGATGTGTAGATGGAGGGTAGGTACCTAGGTGCAGTGTGTGTGGGCGTGTGTGTGTGCATGAAGTGTGAGTTTGTGCTGAGGTGTGTGTGATGTGCATGTCTACTACAGAAAAAAAAAACCTTACACAGGAAATCCTTATGGCCTAACTAAAGTCTCCAACTCTTCGTAGGTGGGGTGCAAAGACAATCACATTGTGCACAATTTCTGAGCAGTAACCTAACAAAAAGTACTAGGCTTGCATGAATTCACGATAGTATTTCAATCCTTAGTATCAACCTACTGATAGGATTTGGATGAAATCTAGCACACAGATAGTTTATAACCTGGATTAACTTATAAGATACTTTTTATCTCCGTAGTAAAATTAAATTAATTATTAATTATTTAATTAATTTAATTATTAAATTGTCCATAGGATAATTTCACGGAAACGTACTACCGGGCATTTTAGTTAAGTATAAATTGATTAAATCCCTCTACTTAACATACTTTATCATGCTCAAAATTCTATCTATCTAGTCTAGATATGCAGTGAGTATTTACAACTAACCAACAACAAAACTGATTTTTTATAAACAACTCATAAAAAAGCAGTATCTGTAAATATTCATTGATCTAGAAAGCTGAAAGTCTGAACAAATTTGAAAAAAAAAAATGTCATCGATATAGTTATAAAAGTAAAGTTGTGTTACTACACTTGAGAGCAATAAAATCGCACACCCCTTGTAATTTGGTTTATTACTGATTGTTTTCTAAAATCGAAAGATATTGAGTAAAAATCATTAGACAAAATTAAAGCATACAAGCTTAGCTTTACAAAAACATAAAATTAAAATCATTGACCTTCACGTAACTTACAAAAACCGACCGTACACCGAATTCCCCAAATTCACGCGTTTGCGTTGTCACTACTTGCACCCTTAGCCGCAGGTATAAAAAGGTCAGTTTATTGGAATTTTTATTCAGTTGCATACCGAAGGTCAACGTGATAACATCTCTACTGGAAGCATACGGATTTACTGGAAAAATATGGATACCACGCCCGCAGAAGCCGCTCAAGTTATTGCCTTGCTCGAAGCAGGCCATAACCAAAGTGAAGTTGCTCGACGGCTAAATTTGAGCCGCTACTCTGTTCGTCGTGTATACCAGAGGTTCCAAGAGACCGGTGGCTACATTCGGCGACCAGGATCTGGCCGGCGACGCACAACATCAGAGCGTGATGACCGCTTTCTTGTGACAAGGTCTTTGAGAAATCGGCAACTGAACGCGGTTCAACTGGGACAACAGCTTCGAGAAGTTCGCAATGTCAGTATAAGTCGGTGGACAGTTCGAAGAAGACTAGGTGAAGCAGGAATGACTTCACATCGCCCAGCAAATGGTCCCAAATTGACCACAGCTCACCGACAAGCCCGGCTACAATTTGCTAGGGAACATTTAAATTGGACGTATGACCAATGGCGGGCTGTTATGTTCTCTGATGAGTGCAGAATGACTTTACATGGTCATGATGGACGCTCTAGGGTCTACAGAAGGTCATCAGAGCGATTTTCACAATGCTGCATAAGCGAACGTGTGGCTTTTGGAGGTGGATCGTGTATGTTTTGGGGTGGCATAATGTTGGACACTAAAACTGACATTGTATTCATCACTACGGCGAATACCGGCCCGAGATCGAGAAGTTTGACGGCTGCACGATACGTCGAAGAAGTGCTCGAAGAACATGTGAGGCCGCTTGCGTGGCTTATGGGAGAAGATTTTCTCTTAATGCACGACAACGCCAGACCGCATGTCGCTAGAACAGTTTGCGACTACATGGAAGATGTTGGAATCACCGCGATGGAGTGGCCAGCTCGTAGTCCTGATCTCAATCCGATTGAGCATGTCTGGGATGAGCTAAAAAGAAGAGTTCGAGCAAGAAGCCCTGCTCCTACGCGCCTCCAAGAGCTTCAACTTGCCATTGAAGAGGAGTGGAACGCCATACCACAAGATTTCATGGTGAAATTAATACGGTCCATGAAAAACCGATTAAGAGCTGTAATCAAGGCTAGGGGAGGGAATACACCTTATTAAAAAACAATTTGATCAAGCATTTTGAGTTTTATTTTTATTCTTTGTTAAGCTAAATTGGGTAATTTTATCCGTATGTTGGGTTTTGTGCCCTAAAACTCCCTATGGGTACTTTTTTTACACTGTATTTGATATCATTAGAAAGGTACTGAAGTAAACATTCAAATAGTGTAAGTTTTATTTTAATATGTATTCACATTTATGAAAAAAACTGCTTTAACAACAAAAAGTCAACGTGTGCGATTTTATTGCTCTCAAGTGTATATTGAATGCAAAATATGTAGTAACACAACTTTTATAACTAAATCAACCGCCACTTAATGGCTTAACAGCTTACTGCACTGATTTCAATAAGGGATAGCTAAAATTCTCTCCAGTATATAAAAATAAAAATATGAATAGTTCAGAGGCTCCTCATTTATTATATGATTTATAGACTTTCAAAGGCTTAAAAAGCAGCTTTCACTTTCAGTGATTTATTATACTGCTTCTAAGTATTTGTGGAATAAAACAGAAAGGTATTGAAACAGCCAACGATCAATATCTGTCAAAGTGAAAAAATTCAATTAAACGAGCTCGCGGATTCATTCATTGGATAAACGGAAGGCGTAGTAACTGAAAATTATGTGAAAAGATTTTTCTATACACGCTCGAAGTGGTGTTTTTGATGGAAATTCTTTCGGCTATCGATTTTCATGGACAATAACGGATATGAACCTGAGCGACAGGTTTTTCATTACTGAATAACCAGAATTCGGAAACACTCGTGTTCTATCGCCTTTATGTATTCATCACTCTAATATATAATCTATGAAAACACTTTAATTAGAGTCACGGACAAAGCAATATCATCTATGTATTGTTTAATATCGTATCTGGTAAATAAAATGCCTTTTACGCGTATTAGATTTCGAGCCCTTTGTAGTCATGTCATTGTTAATACTGTAATAAGACAACCGATGAAGGTCAGGGAGTGAAATCCTATCGCATGACACCCACGGATGGAAGTATTAGAAGCAAAGCATTAGACAAAAGTTAATTATAATACAATGAAAAATGTTTTGATACATTTAAATGGCCAGTTTGTTGCTTTGGAGTTTGTGAATGTCATCTTCTTCTTTTCAAGTGGTTAGTGTCTAACCTGGTGTTTAAAGCCGCTCATGGGCCTCTGACTTGGCTTCACATGCCGTCGAGATATATCTCTCAGGCATGCGGTTTCCTCACATTGTTTTCCGTCACCGTTTCTGAAGCAAGTGATAACTATACAATACGCACATGAATCCAAAAAGTCAAAGGTGCGTGCTTTGGTTCGAACTCCAGACCTATGACTTGGCAGTCCGACGGTCACACCACTAGGCTAGGCTATCACTGCTATCGCTGTCACAGTGTGTGTGAATGTGAGGCGAAACGATACTTCGTAAAAAAAAACCGTGTATTTGCTTCACATTTTTTAATCTTAGATTTTTGTTTGTGATGTAGTAAATTTTCTATACTTCACTCGTTCAGAGTTTCTTAAGGCTTAAAGCTTTGCCGTAAATCAGCTATAAAACATTTCCTTGCCAACGTAGGGAATTTAACATTCAGGATTATTTTGGATGGTGTTTGAATTTTTTATTATTACGTATATAAAACATTTGAATATTAAATGTCATCCCGCTCCAAAACATACAGTCAACACGAACAAACATTAGGCGATTTCATAGTACTTTTTGCAATACTATATAGCTTTCAATTCTGTACTGACATGTTTAACGACTTTTTAAATTGATATCGAGTAACAGCTGTTGCATTTCAATAGCTGCAGCCCCAAATTCTCGCGCGCTACCAAACTTATTTGGCCTCGAAGGTACAGATAATATATTTTCTTTTTTTCGATAGGTCGTGACTATTTGAAACCGTTCTGGGTGAGTTGGCAATACTTTTGAAGTTAGAAAGGGGAAAGTGTTGTGCTAAATAAAAATATATAGCGCTGCACAGAGTCCTGATACAAATACAAAACTTGTTCTATTGTAGATTTACCTACAGTTTTTTTATTGTTACTTTTCTAGGTTTATACCTTACGCACACGGACTTACTACACGATGATTAATGTAGTACGATTATTACTCACGTATTTATTTCGAGTTTTCCGGACTTATTTTGACCTCTGCGTTATTTGCTTTTTATCCATTCCACCCAGTTGAAGCAGTTCTTTCTCGTAGTGCGTCAGTAACTTAACAATAAAATAATAATAATACCAGCCTGTTATTGTCCAACTACAGGGCAAAGGCCTGTTCTCATACAGAGAAGGCACGATCATTGATCACCACGCTTGCTCAAGACGGGTTGGCGATTTCTGACTTATATTAACTATAAGTCCAGGTTTCCTCACGATGTTTTCCTTCACCGATGTCAGTAGTGTCCAAGATAAACTCACAAAGTACGTATACATATGAATTGAAAAAGTCACTTTGGTACTCACCCACAACCTCGTGCATGAGAGGCGAGGCCTTAACCACTGGGCAATCACGACAATTAACATTATTTATTTGGATATTGCTCTAATGACTCTACGTACACGTGTAAGGTGTGGGTGTCGTTATGTGACGGATGTGAGTTCCCTGAATAAGGTCTTCTTCACACTATCAATCAAACAGTGCTAAGCCACCCAATGGGCCTTATACATAAATTGTACCGAGGTCCGCACTCTTATGATTTATAGCTTACTAACTTTTGCCTGCGGTTTGCCTCGCAGTGGAGGGAATGGGCAAAAATATTTACTGCCTAGACCTCGCTTAGTTTGGGATCCTTAATTATTTTAATATTAAGTGAGTAATGCATGTAAAACTGAAAACTTTTGCATAAATATTTACGTATAGGCTTGTGTATGATTACATAGGTCTTATGTAATAGATAAGACCTATGTAATCATAATTACGACGTTTCTTTTGTGAAATAAATAATGTGCCTGGTGCTTATGGGAATACTCGAGGTCAATTTATAATGAGGTTCACACCTCGTGCCACTCCGCTACGATAAACGCTATTTAATATTATTAATTATTCATGAATATGTATTAATTTAATCTATAATGCAGTGTATCATCAATAAGGTGGACCTAATATTATAAAGGTGTGTGTATTAAGCTGAAAAGACCTGTCTTTAAAAAAAAACTCAATACTTTAGTCAACCTGCGTATTGAACTCGTCACCTAACAGTTAACAGCCACATTCGATTAGAAACCTAATGACGAGTTTAGATGTTTAAAAAAGATAAATTGAAGAAAGAAATACCGTGAAGTAGTAGGTAATTTTTAACACGCAGGTCGGTCGAACTAGGACGCTCGTAAATGATGAGTTTGCAACTGTAATTATTTTGCATTATTATTGTTCTCTTATTATTAAACTGTCAATGAGAACGTGTACCTATGTGTGGCGTGGGAGTTAAGAGATATGAGGCGTAGTAGCAATGAATGTCAACGCAGAGCTTGGAGTTTGGCGTAACAAAGGCGTGTGACATAGCAACGCTGCGAAGGATAAATAAGTATCGCGATTCGCGATGTTGAGTGTATTTTGACGTAGCAGTGGCACGTGGCTAACTAGCTATGCGTGGGAAAGCGGAAGTTCGTTATGATGCGGGACGTGAGACGTGTAGTATAGTAATAATACCAGCCTGTTATTGTCCCACTGCAGGGCAAAGGCCTCTTCTCATAGAGAGAAGGCATTGATCACCACGCTTGCTCAAAACGGGTTGGCGATTTCAGACATATGTTAACTATAAGTCCAGGTTTCCTAACGATGTTTACCTTTACCGATGTCAGTAATGTCCAAGATAAACTCAAAAAGTACATATGAATTGACACAGTCACAACACACACACACACACATTAGTACTTGCCCGGATTTGAACCCACATCCTTCAACATGAGACGCGAGGCCTTAACCACTGGGCCATCACGATATTAGTAGTATAGTGGAATAAATAAATTAAAACAGCTAAAAAAAACGTTTAGGTAGCATAATGAGTCGTAGCAAAGTCGCATGGTGTAGCAGGGATGCACGGCATTGCAGCGTTACATAGCGTAGCAAAGTCATATGGCGTAACAGGGATGCACGGCACTGCAGCGTTACGTAGCGTAGCAAAGTCATATGGCGTAGCAGGGATGCACGGCACTGCAGCGTTACGTATCGTAGCAAAGTCGCATGGCGTAGCAGGGATGCACAGCATTGCTGCGCTACGTAGCGTAATAAACGCACAGTAGGACGTAGCAGTAAGCAGAATTAATTATAAAATTTTAGAGAATTAAATACTGAACGCATGGTTATTGCTGCTTCATTATTTTATAAGTATCTCCCTTTAAATAGATATTGCTGCCAAAGAAATATGTCTTATTTATTTAGCTAATAATTTCCACGTGTAACCCGTACTATATAGTTTAACAACAAATGTTACCGATTCTTTTTCAGTTGGATACACTTCTATTTGTCTTATTGGAGTAGAAAGTAAAATGGCAAATGCCGTCAACAATACATCAACTCGAGATAATCAAATAAATATTCATTAATCTGTTTTATGTGTCGATCACGTTTCTTCTGACATTATTCATCACTGGTTTATATTGATGTGTTCATAAGGAGTATTGATTACAATATCAAGTAACTGATGTATACTGCCACATCCATTTTATATACAGACGTGTATATAATATAATACTACATAACACTGATGAGACTGGAATTCTGAGTTTTATTCCGAGGACAGATTCTACTATTGATCTCTATTAAACTTCCAGAAGCTACCCACATTTTGGAAGTATTCCCAACTACATGAAAACTAATCCCATTTAAAGCTAGCAAAACTTTTCCCAATTAAAATCATAACTATTTCAAAATCCGCTCATTTTCAAAATGACAGACAGAATTGGGATTTTCATATTATCAACTAGAAACATAGCAATATATAACAGTAGAATCGTAGGATATACGAATAAACATTGGTATTACTTTAATTTTTGGACGTAAGTGCACATTTGGACGATATTAATGCGTCGCCCATGAATAACGTGAGGCGGTTCACACGATTCTGTCGGCAAATGGCCCATATGTCTGGCTTAGCGGTGTAAACGCCCCAAATAATAACATGACAATATCGCTTCGAGCTCAAACTGTGCGAAGGTGACAGTGTTCTACTAAAGAAATGTATGTCGTTAGCATTTGTTTTTATGTTTTGTAAACGTTTATGTGTTATGCTGTTATTAAAATGAGATTTTCTTCATTAAGCTTTGGATATTATCAGTAGACTAAATGGTAGGCTTTCTCAACTACTCACACTCATTATCTACCTATCTGTAGACTAAGTTTTTTCCTGCCACCATCAAATTATCGAGAGCTTTCCATATCCCTTACCACATATCAAAAACCTAGAAGTAATACAAAATTTTTATTTATGTGTGGCGGTATGTACATCACCACATGCGAACTTCGCATCAAAGATCACACAAAACCCTGCATCGCGCAAACAGAGTTTACCGCGCAATCAACATATATATAACTTCCCCGACCTCAATCGTTGGGACAGTTGCCCGCCAAACATGACACCAGACTAGTCGGAGGATCCACCCTTTTCTATAGTGGATGAGTGAACTTTACACCCTGTTTCATGAGAAACACAACACACATGCACATGGCTTTTTGGGGGCATGAGCCCCCAAAAAGCCATGTGCCTTCCATGCAAAACTTCGACCCCGAATTTAAACCCTTTGTGGGACGAATTTTCAATCCTTCCTTCACTCTCGTTATATAAGGAACTCTTGTGCAAAATTTTAAGTTTCTAGACGTAACGGTTTAGACTTTCGACTGTGCGCTGTCTGTCATCGAAGGAATGAATTTAAGTTTCTTATGTAGGTTAATCAATCAAGAGGAGCTCATGGCTAAGTAATAACAGCCGCACAGTTCGATCCATCAGGTTAAGGTACGCTTGCCGGGGTTGGTCCGTGGATGGTTGACCATCTTTACATACCGAGACTCCTCCATGCCTCAGAAAGCACGTTAAGTAGTTGGTCCCGGCTGTCATTCGAGGATCTTTGACAGTCGTTACGGGTCGTCAGAAGCCCGAAAGTCTGACAATCAGTCTTACCAAGGGGTATCGTATTACCCCGTTACTTTGTTGTGGAGGTCAGGTCAGATAGGCAGTATCCATGGCATGGCTCCATGTAAAATACGGTATTCAGCTGCATCCGGTAAGACTGGAAGCCGACCCCAACATAGTTGGAAAAAGAAAAAAAAAAAGCAAAAGCGAGGCAGATTGGTGTGATGTCTGGCGGGCAACTGCCCAGAGGTTGAAGTCGGGAAGCTTGTATATATGTTTATCGCGCGGTAAACTCTAATTGCGCGATGCAGGATTTGTGTGACGTCAGGATGTTGTGTGACGTCAGGTCTTTGATGCGTAGTTTGCATGTAGCGATGTAGATGCCGCTACATAGGTTATTCAATCACGTTCTTTCTCGGCCCATGGGCGGCTTTAAAACTCTGACACCAGGTTAGTCACAAACCAAACGAAAAAAAAAAAGTTAAATATCATCCATGATCATCACGATTCGATTTCTTTTTCTTACTTATCTCTGTTTATACGTACTAACGCACTTACTTATTCCGTACGTTCTTCTTAATAATGTTAGAAACTCTCTTCCTTAGTCTTATTAGACTTTAAGATAATCATTAGAAATGAATAAATGATTATGATTATGATTATGATTATTATTAGGCAGTCTTTGCATTTTTCTCTTTTCCGCTTAAGGTAAAATTTATGCATTCTTAGATATGTGTGTTGTAACTTAACGTAACTTCTCAATGAGACAGTGGTATAGAAACTACTTTTTGAACGTTCTGATGGCCGAATCCTGAATTATTTTTTCTGGTCTATGTAGGTTAAATTTCATCGCATTACTTACGTTGACTTAGGCCTGTATTACAGAACCTCACTCAAGACTCAAGCATTACTTGAAACTAGTTTCAACCAATCAAATGGCTTTAAACGAGTTTTAAGTAACGCTTGAGTTAATACGGGCCTAAGACTCGATATTAAATCTAGTCCTTTTACCTAATAATCCCTCACTAATTTTCAATTCCGGTTCTTTTCACGTGCATTTTGCAGCACAATCCGTAGGTACTCCTACGGATTGTGCTGCAAAATGCACGTGGGAAATAAATTATACGATGAACTGTTCAGTAAACTTATGCAAGCAAAACCGCATGTCGCATCATTTACGAGTTCAACACGCGTTGTATTAAAAATAAAACTCGATAAAATTCGTATTTTATAACAGTTATACTTGTAAAGTTGATGTAAAATTTATAGCCACCCTTTGCAGTAGTAAACTTTATTGTAGTTTTATTTGACGGACTTTCATTTACCTACATTTATAATCCTATACTATTAAATGAGCAATATTTGTGTATATATATATATACACAAAAAAAGGAGCTCGTGGCTAAGTAACAACAGCCGCACTGGTCGATCCATCAGGTTAAGCTACGCTTGCCGGGGTTGGTCAGTGGATGGGTGACCATCTTTACATACCGAGAATCCTCCGTGCCTCGGAAAGCACGTTAAGCCGTTGGTCCCGGCTGTCATTCGTGGATCTTTGACAGTCGTTACGAGTCGTCAGAAGCCCGAAAATCTGACACCAGTCTTACCAAGGGGTATCGTATTACCCAGTTACTGGGTTGTGGAGGTCAGATAGGCAGTCGCTCCATATAAAATACTGGTATTCAGCTGCATCCGGTTAGACTGGAAGCCGACCCCAACATAGTTGGGAAAAGGCTAGGCAGAAGATGATATATATATACACAAATATATATATATATATGTGTTGTAATAACATTCTCAAAAACGGCTCTAACGATTTCGATTAAACTTGCATTATAGGGGTTTACAGGGGCGAAAAATCGATCTAGCTAGGTCTCATATCTGGGAAAATTCGTTTTCTCTATTATCACCCGAGCAGAGCTCGGTCACCTAGTTACTTAAAATAATACCAGTTTCATTACAGGGTTTTGCCTTCTCATAATACTTAATACCTTCATAATGTTTGATATGAAATTCAGTAATTAAAATGAAATTTCTGGCTGATGAAGTCCATTCAATTATACAGCGATATGAGCTAAACCGTTTGTATATAAAGTTATACGCTTCACGAGCGAATGCAAATAGCAAGGCTACTCGTTTGGAATTAGCTTAACTAGTTTACTATTACCACACTGCACTGTTGAAAACGAAACTATTAATGTTAAACACGAGTGTTTAAAATACAAAAATAGTGTGGAGTTGCGACATAAATATCTGGTTATTGCGCACTTTGAGTGGTACCCGCGATCCCGGCACACTTCCTGAACTAACAGGCTCGGAGGCTGTAAACGTCTCCAGCGCCTGACTTTCGGTGATTTACTCCAATTTTATGTGTCGCCTCTACTCTGGATTTATATTAAATTTATTTTATAGTACAATTTTACAACCCTGAACATGTTACGGATGGCCATTTACGTCGTCTCGTTCGAACACGTGTTTAAAGGCAGTTGTAGCGTTTAATAATTTTTAATTAGTATTATACTATACGAGTACGCAATTCAATACAGCTTGGATTGTTACAGGGTTCATTATCTGTTGTTGTGAAAACGATAAATATATTTTATGACAGCTAGAGTACTGTTTATTTGATGTTTTCCTGCTTGCGTTGCCATCGTTCCGGATATCGAATAAGGCAATTATAATACGTACAAAAAATTGTGACACCGAGCGAATTCATTTCTTGCTTCCAGCGAAGCATTAAAAGTGCTGTTAATGGAAGGAAAAATCCGAATGGCATCGTACAGCTGCGGACAACAAGACTGGCTGGTAACTGAAATAATTTCGCCTTAACAATGGTACCCGAGGTTATATTATTGTTTGTTCAGACCGTTGTTCGAAAGTAATCAAGTGGAAAAGCAAGGAGTTGTATTACTCTGCTTGTGACACGAAGCACTCGACTGTCACAATAATAATTATTAATCCCGTTTATTCACAGGGGACAAAGCTGCGAGGTGAAACGAGTTTTTTCTATTTATATTCACACACGTACACAAGTATGACATAAATGGCTATGTATAATGTCTCGGTGGGGAATATTTTACATTAAATTTATTAGTCGTGTGTCGTGCGACCTTAGGCGTTAGGTTCATGTGCTGGTGGAGACGCCCACATAAGTTGGAGTCTAATAACGCTTTTGAAGAACACTGAAATAACTCAGAACAAGTACGTTAAAGTTGAGCCTAAAATGTTTTGAGCTTGGAAACAAAGGCTGAAAATGAGTTTATCTATCAATTTATTCGTAATTAGGTTACTGTCTTCGTGGTTTGATCAAAAGTTTTTATGCGGGTAATTGTTTTTGACGCAGAACGATAAATTAAGTTAAAATTAAATAAAGTTCTACAAAGCATAATAATAAGTAGATTGATTTTTCAGCTCAAGTATTCATGAATATTATTAGAACATAATCCAGTGTATAAGCTCATTTTGTCGTTCAAAACAATGCCTGATAAATTCGAACGGCAAACATATTAAAGTATTAAGTCCCAGCGACGTTATACTCGTACATACAAAAGCGTTCCTCAAACATTAGTACGTGTGTGTAATTTGACATACTTATGTTCCTATAAAATTCCACACGTTTTTACAGTTCAAACCAATGATGCTTGATAGCTTTAGACAACACGGAAATAGGTACCTACTAGTAGTTGGTTGGACCAGTTTTTCTTTTCTTTATGACATGTTAGTTTAATATTAATGTACTATACACAAAAACCTTTAAATGGAAGGAATTTTCTAAATGATGGTGAAAAGAACAACGCGGTCACACAGACTCAGACACAGAGGTTAATTTTTATTTTTTATATACTAATAATTTTATTGTTGACTAGCTTTTGCCCGCGACTTCGTCCGCGTAAAAGTCGAAAATGGTTTTAATAGGATTTTTTATTGGTTTTTGAGTTTGACTTTGAGCTTTGTTTATGGTCATTGCGAAGCAGACTTTGATGGGAAAATGCACTCTCTTGAATTCGAAGGGGTAATTTGAAAGTGTTAGGGGAATCCTAGGGATAAATACAGACCTCTGTAAAGCTTAGAAACCTTCAAATGCGGTACTAATATAGCACGGTGACTTTCGAGACATTCCAATTTTAAAGAGTATTTGCATTGCACGAAGCTTTTATGTGAGTTCAACCATTTTTGAATAAAATCGGATTGAGTATTCAAACATATGTGTCAAAATAACATGTAATTTAATTAAAAGCACTAAGGAGTATTGATATCAGCTTCGAAGCAAATCACTCCCAAAATAAATTTCAAAATACGAAACACGTCTTCCCTCAACTCTGTTAAAAAATGTTTATGCAAAATTTGAAGTAGATTGGACCAAGGAATCACGTTGTCGTATACAAACTTTGTCCCCCTTTTTCACCGCCTTAGGGGTAGAATTTCGGAAAATCCTTTCTTATCGGACGCTTACGTCATACAAAGAACACACCCTTCAAGTTTCAGGTCTCTACGATCAGCGGTTTAGGCTGTGCGTGGATCCGTCAGTCAGTCAGTCATTCAGGACAAAGCATTTTATATGTATAGATTTTAAAATGTTTTAACAAATTATTATTATTTTATAATAATACTATAATAATTCCAGCATTTTACTGTCCCACTGCAGGGCAAAGGCTTCTTCTCATACTGAGAAGGCACGAGCATTGATCACCACGCTTGCTCAAGACGTGTTGGTGATTTCAGACTTATATTAACTATATAAAGTCCAGGTTTCCTCACGATGTTTTCCTTCACCGATGTCAGTAATGTCCAAGATAAACTCAGAAAGTACATATGAATTGAAAAAGTCACATTGGTACTTGCCCGAATTTGAACCCACAACCTCGTGCATGAGAGGCGAGGCCTTAACCACTGGGCCATATTTATTTTATTATATTATATTTTTTATTTTTTATAATTTTGTGGTCAACCAAATGGACACATTCAGGGTCACTTGATTATGATTAATGGTAGGTCCATTATACAATATAATGTTTACACATAACGAATTATATGGATAAAATCCATATAATTCGTTATACATTTAATTCGCTGGCGAAATACGTAGTTCATACGCATTAGTATTCAGTTTTTACAGGATTTATAAAAATACGTCTCTAGAAATTAGGGTATTGACATTTCGGTTTAGTGCTTGTCCATCAAAAGGTTGTCTGGAAGACATCGCCATTAATAATAAGATAAGCTGGTCCATTGTCCATTTTTGATCTCAGCTTTAGTATTATTTATACCTTTTGCGAAGAAGATATTACCTATACTGTTTACGAAAAATAATGTTAACGATATTATTATGAAAAGCTTAGTGATTCTACTATTATAATGGTAGTACATCATTGTTCTGAAAGTTATAATTATAGTCGAAAATGTAGATAAGCGGCTAGCCAAGTAGATAGTAAGACGAACGACTTTCACAAATAAGCGTTTACCTTTATCTCTCACAAACTTAGGATAACGAGTGGAAATGTAGACGAAAACATGTTTATTTGGAACTAAGTAGATGAGGTAGGGTTGTTTTTTTTTATTTGTATTTTATCTGCTGAACCAACGTTAAGATAAAAGATAGTGAAATCATGAAAAGTTTAAAAGAATCTATAGGTATACCCGCGCCACAGTCAGCGAGACTATAGACATTGTCTATAGTCTCGCTGACTGTGGCGCGTGTGTTGGATCATTTAGCTCCCTTCAAAATGGTTGAACTGAATGGTGCTGATACATTCGTCAAGTTCGTGAACGGACGCCGTCAATAGGTCATCTCTTAGCTGCCACTTGTTTTATTTTATTTTATATTGCGGATGCTTTTACCGTTCCGCATCGTTCTCACATGTATAAATATAAAATGAATGATGTAACCAATATTTTGATTAAAAAGAGTGTCCGTGGAGTTTCTTGGATGTTCTTCTCCATAGATACCTACTACGCTTTGAAATGGGCAACTAGCTTCATCTTTCTGACTGACCGACCCCTTGACAATTCAAAAGTGCCTGTAATTGAAATAAATGCTTTGCAAATCAATGCATTGTTGTTGTTCACGACTTTTCGGTAATATTCGATTGGACAACTATCGACTTTGGAAGTCAGATATTTCTTTAAGTTATAAAAAAATAAATTTTAAATCGAAAGGTAACACAAGCCCGCAAAATATGTTCAGTCAGCCCTAATAAATATTTCCTGTTCGACAAGTAAGCTTATTTTTTTAAATACAGATATTATTGAACGGTATTTACTTCTCTTTTCATTTAATATGAGTGACACGTCAATAACACAACAGACTGCAAGGCAAGTCAGGCAATAACATGCTCACCAAGAGTCATAGCACACTTTCTAAATAAATGTTACCCCATATTTTAACACCGTATTAGAAATTAAATATTTATTCTGAGAGCAGCGCCATCTGACGGGAAGTTGGAATAGTTTCGGTTATTCTCAAAGGAACCGCCCTAACACACCCTTTACGTTATTACTTCGCTACTTGAATTGGGTGAGAATTAGCAACGGCAACAAGTTATAATGGGCTTTGCAAAAACGGAGTAAATATACATAGATAGCAACTTGTAGGTAGTTACTTTGACGGCATGACATTATAGTAACTGGCCATTTACATATAGAACATGGTTTGTTATTATTAGATTGATCATATTTTTCAAAACAAAACTTTTGCTTCTTGTCAATGGATAGCACAGTATTAATAATTAGAAGGAATAGGCTACTGAAATGAAAAATAATAGGAGGGGCCTTTTTATCGCAAAAGTTAACTTTGACCGTAACATTTTCCAATTACGAACATATAACAGCAGTAAGCGTAACTCAAGAATTCCTGATAATTCCTTTAATAAAGTTTGACGCTCAGAAGTTCGAGACATCGAGTCATTAAGCGAGACATAAAACCAACTACGAAGAATACGGCAGTTAGTCGGCTTAGCGGCGATTAACTTTGGCAGAAAATTAAAAGCGACGACGGAGAGATAATAAAAGCAGTTGGTGAAAATACGTGACCAATATGTCCTGGGAGGGTTCTGGCTTGATCTACAAGTTTATGTACCTCACGTCGCGCGAGTTTGCTTTGCCAACGTGCGATGGCTACCTTACTGCTTGCGCGGCTCGCTTACTTCCACGATCGAATCAAACTTCTATCGTTCTCAACATACAATGTCAACTATGTGTCGAATACGGAATCGTGCGTATTGCGCATTAATCCCATCGGTTTAGCATACCCAGTTTTGTTTGCTTAAGTATGGTCGAGTTGGAATTGTAGGAAGCACACATAATTGATTTACTCAGTTTCTAAGTTAGCGTCCATAAATTTTGTTCGACGGTATGCAAAATTTCAAATGAGGTCACTAAAGTAAGTAACTGTTCAAAGCCTTTTTTTTTTTTTCTTTCCGGATGGGAAATCATCAAATGACTTCTCCCGCTCTGGGCAGAGCGAGAGGATGTGTCAGACTTTTACTGACTAAAACCCACACGTGTACCTTCCGTTACCTGTGTGCCGGGGCCGCGATATCCCTTTCGGAAAAACCCGCAACCCCAGCAGGCATTGGTCTTTCGACCCCGTCGGTTGGTGCTGACATCTCTTTGAGGCGCGCGTGGAACACAACGCGCCCTCGACACGGGCCTGGTCCTTATCGGACGGCGAGCTGCCCATTGCTCACCGTCCGCAGGCCGGCGCCTACGGTGGCCAGAAGTCGGCTCTCGACTCCCGACGCTGTTCAAAGCCTACTGTAGACAAGTTTTTTATTATATTTTTTTCATTTGTTTCTGACTATCCAGCTAATTATGCAACACATTTTCGTAAACGATTACGACTAATCTGTTTCATTTTGACAGTTCAACAACATTCATTGCGTTATTTACATTGTTGACCAAATAGTAAGCAATGGATTAGCAATCTGTTTCAAAACGATTCAGATTCTGATTGATCGTGTATTACATAATTAGGGTACTGGTGACAGTTTTTATGCCGGCGATGGGCCTATAACTTTGCTTCACATGCTGCCGAGATATATCTCTCATGCATGTCGGTTTCCTCAAAACTATTTCCTCCACAGTTTTTAAATCGCGTAGACAAGTGAATGCACCATTGCCACATATCTTTGGATTAATAACAAATTAATGTCAACTTCCTTGCCTACTCAGAAATTGGTTCATAGTCGATTTCAAAGTCAAATTCCATGATTCATTAAACTTAGACAAGGCTACTAAATTTCAAAATTCAACTCTATGAAGAGAACTTCTCGAACCACACACATTTCTACCGTAACTTTCTTTTTGTCAAAACGTTTTAACCGATATTGAGCGGGGAGGAGGTTCCATCAAAGACTTTTTTTCAGCTTTCAGTTCGGTTTGGAAGTGGGAATTTTTGGTGCAAAAATATCAACACTTCTCCACGCCACCGATCAAAACTGTGGCCACGCTACGTATGTATACTTTAGCTTGCAACCGATTTCAGTTTTGTGTATTTTTATAACGTCAAAAATGCACATGTTGTTACGAAAGTAACTCGTATGCACTTAAAGAAAATGTATGAAAACAAGAAAATGAACTTTAAAGTACGGCAACATAGAGGCGCAATTTTTAAATTGTTACATTCATCAATCATTCAAACGCGTTCCCCGCGTTGAAACCGAGCTGTGTTCTCTATGTAATTAAAGTTCTCGATGAAAAGGCTGAGACGTGTTTCCATATTCAGGGCCGAGAGACAGACCTATGCCTACATCATACCAAACCACATTCGGCTTAATTAACTCAAATCCTGCGTAATTAAAAGGATCTTATCTGCTGCGGTCGAAACAGGCTCTATTCGTCGTCTGGCCGAAACTATGCAAAGTTTTAATTAAGCCATTTTATCAAATATGAGGGACACAGGATGTGTTGGGAAAATCCGAGGGTCAGCGTTGAATGAAAGGGTGCGATGACTATCGGAAGGCCACGGTTTCAATCACGCCAGAACTTCGCTCGTTAGACCACATACACGTCAACAAATGCTATTCATAACATTTCACGCATAGCTCTTTCATGTCGAGGCGAGTTGAACGTGCCCTGTCAACAGTTTACGTCGTCGATATTATACACATTATCCGTGCGTGTGGGCGAAAGGTTTTAAAATAGATAGGATTTATTTTTGTTTATTTCTATATTCTTGATGATCTATTAAACGTGGGTTGACGACGCCTACATAAAATATGAAATTAAAATTAAAAACTCAGTTATAATTATATTTTATTTTATACTTTACTGTAGTGGTGTTCACTGTGGCTTTGAAATGGAGAAGTAACATGTTTCAAAAACACAGTGGTGATAAAATCCGAACCATACTGAACATTTGAACAAAGTACATTTAAGCTTTTAGTTTCATAATCTAACTCTATGAAGAAAATAATTAAAACAAAAGGTCCTGAAGAGAGATAATGCTAACAAAAACATATTATTAAGTTCTATTTGTACACTCGAGAACAGCATAAAGAAATAATAAGGAAAAACACCAGATGAATTAGGACGTTTTCCGCAAGTGGGAGTTACTTGGTCATTTCTTACTTATTTATAAAAATAGTAAGATAGGTAGGTGAGACGAGTACCGTACACGTGATAAGTTAGCGCCGATAAGAGTTTCTTATTTGTTAGCGTTGGAAGTTCGCATTAAAAAGACGAATGTGGGTTCGGCGCAAACGATTTAATGGCCATATTTAAGGTTGGCCTCTTGATCCGCTTACAAAACGAATTGGTTGCGAAATTGCTTTCTAAATTGGACTAGTTCGGCGGTAGACAATTTGGCAAGACATTTGTATTCTTACAGAGAAAAATAGCATATACCTCGAACATCTGATAGTGAACGTCGTAGGTCTGTCGGCATCCGTCGAGTCACACAGTTGGGCCCGAGCCAATCATTCGATCGAAATGAAATATTTCGTAGCAATTTAGAGACTTAATGAAAAAAACTCCCCTTTTCTCATTAAGTATGTTCATGTATGTATAACGATTCGCAGGGTATTGGAATTGTTTCACTGTGACGTATTCTCCGGCTGTCATTGGACAGCATCATATTGCTCTGAGTAATTAATGCAAATGTATGGATTAAATTAATTCTCAATCATTGTATTTATGTCAAACGTCTGAATTTGAACAGACAGTTCATTTATTTTGACGTGGCTACGCCTCATATTTGCTTTATTTGAGTGTGTGCTTTTATAAGTAAAATAAAAAACTGAACCACGAACTGTTACAGTGTTCCGCGCTCGCTATGCTTAATGGGAATAGCAATGTTAACAGTTCGCCCTCATTGTCTATAAATTGGATGCCGCGGCAATTTGCTCATCGTACTGTTTTTAAAATGGGTATTTTATTGTTCTCTCTTTTATTTAAACTGAAATTACTCCTCATTCATTAGGACGAGAGGACGCAGCGCACTCCACTCCATTTTTATTTTCCATTGTTGGTTTTCAAAATTAAGCCCCAGTAACAATTGCTTTGTTAATAAGGGTTCCACGATTAATCTGCTTTATTTTTTCTTTTCGACGAAACAAGAAAGTCTTCGGACATTAGAATTTTTCGCTGTTCTAAATTAATCAGAGCGAAATGCGTTTTAGCATCACTCTGTGGGCAAAAATGGCGGTGCGCGTTTCCGTAAATTCTTTGTTTGGCAGCCACCATAATGAGATTGAAGGCTTTTCAGTTAATGAAAACTACATCAGCTTTGCTTGTTTTTCTACAGACGATGCAAATTGTACAGAGCGCGCGTGCTAAGTATATGAAATCCTCTTAACATGAAACAGTAGATTAACTTCAAATAGCTTTTCTATGCCATGAATTTAATGTAAATATCAAGAAACATTAATTACTGCTCACAACAGATTTTTGATTGTGAACGTAATATTCTGGATTCATGTTCTCACTTAAAATATGATTTCAAATCGTGATCTCAAGTGGAATATACGTTAAACACGAATAAATTCAAGCCTATTGTTTACAAGCTCCATTATTAGTTAAATTTCAAAGCAATAATGCTGTACGATTTCTGTACATACGCTAAGTTTCATAATTACTTAGGCCAGACATTACTACCGACCTACATGACAATGAGGGGTGGATAGAATAGCGATGCTCTCATTAATGAAAAGTTTTGTGGTCGCAGTTTAAGTTTTAATTACAAGTTGTTATGGCGTAATCTAAGTGTTAAGAAACTCTACACTTAGATACTACATAATGGCTGTATTACGTAATGGCTGACCACTGACCACCCGCACTCTTTCTATGGGTGTTTGATCAAGATCATAAATATGTCTATTTTAATTATGTCGGTAGTAGACATAAACGTTACTCATTAAGCGCAATTGTTATTATTGTACCTTGTGAATAAATAATTATATTTACCAGTTATTAACATATTATTAAAGGTACATACGTACTTACTGAACTATATTGTATTGTTTTGTGCACAAGGTCACACTAATACCGCAGTTAACTCACAAACCCCGCCTGAGGAAAACTTCAGAATTTTCTCTCCGTATTTCTTTTAAGGAAAAAAGAATTAATGAGGAATAATTTACAAAATCGGAGAAATAAACGATGCCTCGAAAAGTTCAATCCTCTTTCTTTGTTTACTAAAATTACACTCCAAACTGTTGAAAGTACAAGATAATTATGAATCGGGCGAACCATGTCATCCGGAGTAATGTAAAAATAATGCAAGTCATATGGGATCCACACAAAAAAAAAACTCTTTTCCCAGATTTCATGTAAAAACTGCATTGCGTTTGTATTGTCCAATCAACATGAAAGTCCACGCACAGAGTCACGTGCACTCGTTTACTGGCTCTTGCTACATCTGCGTTCCTGGTATTCCAATATTAGAGCTTGCAACTGTTTTAACAAAGTGCGTAGATATTGTGAAAACTTCAGTAAAAACCCGAACATTCGCTACACTAATATTGTTGTATTTATATATACAATATATTAAAATAACGCCGACGTCACTCATCAATATAAATGATAGGCAATTTATTCGTCGTCCGTTTGTACATATTGTCGCCAGTTGAGCTTGACAGATGACAGCCTCGTATTGTTGGTGCAGAGTAACAAACAAATATGGCCGCATCACGCTCTCATAAACGAGCTCAAATATTATCCTTTAACAAATTACCACATTGTCTGCTTGTAAAAGAGTAAACAACATTAAATATGAAACAGTGTAACTGAGGTCGACACCACAAAATCTTTGTTAACGATTCACTAGAGAGCCAGAACACCTTTTACACACAGCTTTGCGCATTAATCGAGATTTTGCAAAAGGAAATCAAGCTTCCGTAATCCCAATCGAAATGTTTTAATGTAATCGCTTTGGGCCTCCTCGTCGGTTTTTGTTTAAAGTATTTTCTTAATTGAAAGCTTATTCATTAACTATTATACATTTTAACAGCGAATACATTTTCATGCCTAAGACCTAGGCCAAATATTTTTAGAAATTCGGATAGCTCATGATCTAAAGGGGTGCCATAAAGAATATGAATCAAAAATTAAAAAACCGCGATGTCTCGGTCTTGTCCGGGTTAAAGCCAGTTAACTACAAAACAATAATATGAGATTGAAGAATGGTTTCGGCAATCACAAAATTATTTAATATATTTCTCATATATTTAATTGGAAGTAGTGGATAAAATATTATTATACATATTATTTTTTACGGAATTATAGTGATTTGCTCTTTTCAAAGTTAAAAGGCTAATGTTTATTTATACTTATTGTGTAAGTAGATAGCCGAATAAAAATATGGTCCTACTTAGGTTTTTTTTTTACCGGTAATCAAATCTATCTGATATACTAACGCAAGTAGTTACTCGCTAGCACAAATAAATTGATACGTATCCATTACAACTGACAAAATCTAGATCGTTATTATCATCTCCATCACATTCCTATGTAAATTAAATCAATGTCTATATAAAGGGCGATGGCAAACCCTTGATTGCTAGACTTAGCACGCAATTCGGCAATAAACTTGCAGCTACGGAACTAAAATTTCAACGCAACTTTATTTTTATCAAAGGAAGTCGTTAGACGGTATCTGAACCACCTCGCACGTATTAACATACATAATTATAGGTAGTTTAACAATTGGAACAGTGCCAACTCGATCCAACTTAAATTATTCTACTATTACAGTTTTTAGGTTTCCGCTGCTAAGGAAAACAATGTGTTTTCTGAAAAATTTTCGACAGAGGCGGTTCTAAAGACAGAAATTTATAGGCTTGATTTATTACTGTTATCTGAATTCTAAATTCTTAGTTACGGGTATTCGGGTCTATAAAACTGAGTTGAGCTATACTTACGTATCTAGCATTTAATTAGCAATAGCTGGCGATCCTTTGTCTGGGAATTTAATTTAGGTTTTCTGTAAAAAGCTTTATTTAAAGACCAATTTTTTCAAATGTTTTCGCGTCACGGTTGGAATTCGAAGGTAATTTAGAAATGTTCTATGAATTTTGATCTTTGTTTTGCCAAGATTGCCCAGTACTTAGGTCACAAAATGTTGAATGGAAATAAAAGCTATATACCTACCTTTTGTCAGCCAAAATTGTATTTTTCTCCTGTACCTATAGGTGCAGGAGAAAATTACACATTAAGTTGGTGACAGCCTACCGATATTTTTTACAATTAAAAGTTTTTGTGTAACATTAACCTTCTGTGGGACAAAACAAAGAGACTGTATATTCCCCTTTATTGTCAAGTACAAGGGCTCTGTCGCTGACACTTCGATTTAGTACGACCCTTGGTTTGATAAAAGTCCTTTCACCGGTTCACCCATTATTTAAGTACTTTCAGGCAAATAACAACCTATTTCGCGATAAATAACTTCATTCATGAATGTTTTTTTTAAATCATAAAATTTTACGTTAGCGTTAAGAACATAGTATAAGCTTTATGACTCGTAATGTGCTTATTTTCATACACTAGATATTTTATTTAGTACATAATGTAAGTTTACGCGATATGGAAGAATGAAAGGTTTAATTTTGACGACACGGTTGGCGCAGTGGCTGAGCGATCGACTGCTGCGCAACGTGTCGCGGGTTTTATCCCCGCACGGAACAAATATTTGTATAATCTGCAAGTAGTTGTTCCGGGTCTGGGTGTAAGTGTATGTGAGTTTCTATGTTTGTAAACGCACCCACGATACAAGAAGAAATTCTTAATGTGGGGAAACGTTTAAAAAAAAAAAAAGTCAAGACATGACTGATAGCGAAGAAATAAAATATACATTACCATATAATACGAAAGCACTTAAGGCGCATGTCACGCTTCAATCTGCACGCTGACTTGACTTACGCTCACTTTATGTTGCCATGTTTTATTTTTACTCATAAACAATCTTTCTGGTTTATTAAACTTCATACTTTAACAACTATATGTCGTAAATACGTTACTGAGTTGACTTATCGGGACGCCAGCACTGCCTGTCGGCGCTCGACAGAGTCTACAACATAACGCTCGGACCAGCCCGAGCTAAGCAGAGTTCCTGGGTGGCGGTCAAGCACTCAAGACGTTTAGAAACTGTCGGGCGTTCTGTCGTGTACCTACAGTGTTTGAATTGCTATTAATTAATTTAAATTATAATTTGATTCGAACTGCAAACGGTTTTTCTATTGCGCAATAACCAACACCACCCACAGTACACCCACATTCGTTAAAATAAGGCTGATAACAACGAAAGACACACGTACTCCTCTCCCTTTTTTATTATAGGAAACTTTAATACCTATTTGACTTTTGAAGTCCCCGTACCAGGAGCTAAAATAATCCGAGGATACAAACAGAATCTACGTTATTACTTCTGCAGAGTCCCTATAAACGCAATTCGGGGAAAAGAATTGATGCTAAGTGTCCTTTTTTGTAACGTAACAAAGAGCCTGAAAAATAGCACGTCTGAGGAAAAGGAGGCAAAGTAAATTCAGCAATTTATTGCACAGCCTCGGGCTCTATATTTGTTGCAAATGAAGACGGGAGTTAGGTGACAATTTTCGGATGTTGGGTCGAAATGACCGTCCGGGGACAAACCGGCTCGTCACCGTGCCGCGGCCCAAGACTGCTCTCACCTATGTTCGGTCTTAAAAAGTAGACCTTACACAGTCCGTCAGAATAAAACATGAGAAACATTTTAAATTGTATTGATGTTTTTGTTAGGGTCAAAACGCTAGCCTAGCCTAGCGAATTTTACATTACAGAAAAATAAACGGGAGTGTTTTAGCGAGCATTCTAGCGAAAAAACAGTAAATTTGCTTCGAGCTTTTTGGTGACCGGAGCCATTCTGTCATTGTTCCGCCGCCGCCGCCGTCCCTCTATGCCTCCCGCATAATATTTTTTTGACGAGCATTGACTAAAACGTTCACTAGAATGATCGAGAAAATGTGTAGCTCTATGCGTTGTTCAGTTCGACAAATTTAAAAACGGCGAATGCTCGATGTTCTGCTACAAGTGAATGCTCAAGTCTATCAGCACCTTAATGTTGCCGAAATTTATTCTGTCACACCTGTGCAAGTGTGCCGCTGATGCATTAAACGAAGCCGCAAACATTTTCCTTTGTCCGCGAATTGCACGTAATATCAGTGATTAGGAATTATGCAGGTAATTCAGCGCGGCGCAAGTGAATAAATGTTATTTACAACTTTGTTTAACGCGAAGCTATGCGTGCTCTCTCCGGGTATTCCGCGTAACTTTCAATTTATCACGCACGGGGTTGTTCCTCTAGTACGTAGATAGCGTTCATTGAGGCTTTTTCGCCTGAATTAATGTGGTTATCATAGTAGTTGTGCTACAATGCACTAGAATATTAACAGCCTTATTTCCGCTGAACCTGAACTTTGTACATAGTTTGTAAAATAATTAAAATATACCATAAATTTTGATTAAAAAAATATCTGTTTTGCATGTACGTCTTGTTTGTGCATCACAAAAATGATGAATTAAGGAAAACTATTTCCTGTCCTTCCAAAAATGTTGAGCAACTAAATGTTCAGTAACTTCAAATTCATTTATTTCATTTAATTTAACAGAAATACAAGGTATATTTCGGTTGGTTTCTCTTTATCTAATATAAAATTAAATAAACAGAATTTCTTTACATTTCCATTACCAATAAGGTAGTAAGGCAGTCTGCAACAGAATCCCATTATTAAAATGTTCCGTTTAAGCTAGGTAATTCCGCGTTCAGTTTGCCGGTTCAATGTTGGTATTCAGTATGCAACCCGCATTCTATTTGCGAGACATCCTGTTAGGTTACCAATACATCTGGGCAGTGCCGGCTAGCGAACCGATGAGTCGGTACGTGCGAGCGGTGACAATGCACGCTCACTGCACCAAAATACACTTTTCGCGTCGACTGTTCCGATCGGTTACTGGGCGAGACTTTTGAATAGGTTTTGTTACTGATGAGGTTGATTGTGGTTTTTTGTAATAAGGGTGTGAATTGAATAATCTGTTTATTTCCAAATTATACACTGCCTTATAATTTTCTACTGAAATTACTTAACAGACATAAAGTTACTTCTTCAAAATATTTAAGCTTTTATATTTCGTTTATTTATCAAAATATAATAATAAAGTTTAAGCCTGAAATTATGAAGAAAGCCATAATTGATGGAGTAACTTTAATGCCTCTTTTATAAGACTACTTGATGGATGGTCCCCGTGAGAGCAGTTTCAATCAATACATTTAGGAATAAAGGAAAAACAAAAACACAACTTCTTTAAATTAAGGTTCTACGAAACGAAATCAATCAATCTGCCTAGCCTTTTCCCAACTATGTTGGGGTCGGCTTCCAGTCTAACCGGATGCAGCTGAATACCAGTATTTTACATGGAGCGACTGCCTATCTGACCTCCACAACCCACGTCCCACGTTTCGATCCACGAAACGAAATAAACGATATAAATGCAGAAAATGTAAATATTTGTAATATTAATTTAATAAGAGCATTACCATTACGGGGAATACTGTACAACAGACTTATTCGATTCCATGAAGCTCTCAGTAATGAAATACCGACATAAGGATATTACGATTGTAGTGTATACTCAATATCAGCTGGAAACTCATTTTTCCATTACTAGGCGAGCAGGAGTCCGGAAGATATTGCTAATACGACGTATATTGGCCTCGATCTGCTTTGCTAGATATTGGAAGTATAGGGTGACCCATAAATAAGTCCGTAAATAAAAAAACTAATAACAATAAGAAATATCTTTTTATTTCGTATTAATCTTTATAATTACAAACTACGGCACTCCTGTAAGCGACGTCTGAAACTATCGATGACTGCGCGGCAATTCAGTTCTGTGATGTTAGCCAATTCTCTTTGAATATTGTCATTTAGAGCTTCAATTGACCGCGGGGTTGTGACATACACTTTAGATTTTAGATAACCCCATAAGCAAAAGTCCGTCGGGGTTAGATCCAGACTACGTGGTGGCCAGGAAATGTCTCCTCTTCGAGAGATATTTCTTATTGTTATTAGTTCTTTATTTATTTGTTTATTATATAAATGTCTTAGGACTTATGGGCCACTCTATATAAAGCTATTGTTTGACTGCATTCTATTAACTTCCCCTTATTTTTACAAACTGGACTTTATGAATACTTTGAAAAATCTAGCTGTCCTTCTTATACTTTACTGTCTATAGTGATATAAGTGAGAAGACAACAACTAGTAATAAAAACTTTATTTGTTTAGCTTTTTTTCTGCGTTGAAGTCAGTGACCAAGATTACTATGCAAGCAGGAGTCAATCTTTCTAGCTTTTTCCCAACTATATTGGAATCGGCTTCCAGTATAACCGGATGCAGCTGAACACTAGTATTTTATATGGACCGACTGCCTATCTGATCTCCACAACCCAGTAACTGGGTAATACGATACCCCTTGGTAAGACTGGTTGTCAGACTTTCGGGCTTCTGACGACCCGTAACGAAGGACAAAGATCCACGAATGACAGCCGGGACAAACGGCTTAACATGCTTTCCGAGGCACGGAGGGGTCTTGGTAAGTAAAGATGATCACCCATCGACGGAACAACCGCGGCAAGCCTAGCTTAACCTGATGGATTGACCCGTGCGGCAGTTATTACTTAGCCATGAGCTTCTCTCTATGCGAGCAGGAGTCCGGAAGATATTTTTAATACGACTTATATTGGCTTCTGCGATCTTCTTTGCTAGATATTGGAAACTGTATTGGTACTCTCTTGTTTTACTGAATTCCAGTATTTTCCACTATCGATTCAATTAACAGGATTTTATAAAACCTTTGAATAATTTTAGCTGCCCATATAATTGTAATGTCAATGAAGATGAAGGGGTACCTACATCTATTTAGTTAGGTATAACTTATATTGTGTGTTTTTTTTTCATAATAATAATTAAGAAAAATAACCTGACCATAACCTTTAAGTGAGATATTGTTGGATCAATCAGGCTGTAGATAAAGTATTGTACACCTTCACGAAGTCAAGCAGTTAAGTTTAATGCAGAAATATTAATACTTGGAATTTACCGATACTTTTATTCAGGCTTTTGTTCATAAACGCGAAATAACAATGGAGTAATCACGAGTAGGAAGTGGATGTGGGAGTCAGAACACGCCCACTTAAGAAAAAGATTGAATCGTTTATTTTTAAACGGGAATTAAATTACAGTAGAATACGTTTTCTAAGGAAGTACAGAAGCTTTTTTGTTGTTATACATTCCATGCATTGAATGACTCCTCATATAGCCTTATAGTAAGCGTGTTTACTTTGAGTCAAAGTGAGACTGGTAAGTAATTGCTATATTCATTTTATTATTTTTTCATAACTAACGTGATCTTCTATTTGAAGCTTACATTATTTTGCCTCATTTTCTCAGCGATCTAATAAAATTGTATTTATATAAAATAACACATAGGCACCTTTATCTTTATTAAAAACAGCCGAGAGGTGTCATCTGACACCCGTTTGGAAAGAAGTTTCTCTCGCTTTTGCACTTTTGTAACGTAAAAAAAGTGTCGTGACGGTCAAAATGTTACACTTTTTTCAGTCTAGCTTCATGAGTTTAACGTGCCTTATGGCGTTGAACTCTGCACACTTGGTGAATGAGAGCTAGACAGAAAAAATTGTAACATTTTGACCGACACGACACTTTTTTTACTTCGATCCAAAATTTAAAACAAGAATGGCAGATCTGGTGTCTCTTAGTTTCAGAACCGTTCATGAATGAAAGTATTACATGAAACAATCAGGGCTTGACTTTGCTTTCATTAGCCTTTTTTATTAAGCTGCACAAAAAAAATATATTTTTTGATTAAATCTGAAAATCAAAACGCAGTTATTTCCAATATCTAAACGCAGAACCTGGGTTGGTAACAATGCAGTTACTATACTCACCACAATATGTTAATTCTATTTCTAAAATATTTGCTTATTAGCAAGATTTTGGTTGTAGAGATTTCTTAATTTAAACTAATATGAGACTTTTACTAGCTCGTTTTTTTAGAGAAGTAGATATCTTATAAATTGTAGTATATTCTTCAGTAGTAATTATTAGAACTATTCATTTCTGCTATCTTTGGTTAAGTATCATAGAGTCAGTTTAATTGATCATATTATTTATTGTTATTAGTAATTAACTGTTTGTTTATTTATTTTACCTCGATGGTCCTAGCTTATAATTTATAACTTCCAACTATATGTAAGCGGGCACGCCCTTTATGCCTGGAGGCTTTTATTTAGATATTAACTTCTGTTTACGTTTAGTTTTTTATTTCTGCCCGAGTATAGTTCTCGATGATTTTGTTTGGTATATTGGCGTGTGCTAGCTAACATATGGCTAATAATTTAAATTATGTTTAGTGTTGCGTAATGTAAATTATTTTGAATACTCTTATACAGAATCTTTTTTTTTTGTTCTTCTAACTGAACAGACAGCTGTGCTGCTGGGGAGTTTGTTGCGCCACTTCTTCTTCCCAGCTAATGCACTAGGAAGTGGTGAAGGGTGGGCGTATTGGGGGACTGTCTTATGTAATTTTGACGTTCGAAAAGTGCTGATTCTCAGCCTAGTTTGAATAAATGACTTTTGAATTTGAATTTTAAACGCCACGTCACTTGCTGTTTAAACAAAATTTGTCTGGTGATTACCCGTCCGAAATCTCCATTCTTCTTTAAATGAAGGTACAAGTAGTGCCATTAAAGTTGAGACTTGACGCACCACGTGCTTTCACTTGCGCAGTAGGCGATTTATGGGTCTATTTAGCGGTATGAGGTTCCCACCGGGGCGTCATCGGGGCGGGGGAAAGAGAAGCGGGAGGCGCGGGCAAGTCTCAACTTTAATGGCACGATTTGTACACACGGCTACACATCAAGCTTTATGCTGAACTCGCATTGTATATAGTTTCCGTACCATGCGAGGTCAGCTTATACTGGAAATGTATAGCTCGATGTGTAGCCGTGTGTACTTACTCTTAATTTCCATTATTCTTGAGCAATATGCTTAGTCAGGTGTTTATTACAAACATGAAGAAATAATATACCTTCTATAAAATCAAACATGGCTGAATATCGTATAACTTATTTTGATTGATGTAGCACCCTTAGGCCCCGTTCCGTTCCTTAGGTTCCGCAGGAAACGCCCGGGTGTCACCACTGTGTGGATCGCCCGGAAGACACGGTGGAGCATACGTTGGAGGTCTACCCGGCTTGGGCGGAGCACCGCTGTGTCTTCACGGAGGCAATCGGTGGCGGCGACCTCTCGCGTCCGGCCCTGGTTCAGGCCATGGTTCGGAGCGAGAGTGCATGGGAGGTCGTCACTTCCTTCTGCGAGGCAGTAATGCTCGCGAAGGAGGAGGCGGAATGCGTAAGGTAGAGGCAAGATTCGCGCCCTCGCGCCCCTAGTCGCCGCAGGAGACGCCCCGGGCGTCGGGAGTCGCAAGCCAACTTCTGGCCACCGTCGATCCGACCAGGCCCGGGTCGACGGCGCGTTGTGTTCCACGCGCGCCTCAAAGAGATGTCAGCAACAACTGAAGGGGCCCGTTAGGGCCAATGCCTACCAGGATTGCGAGTTTGTCCGAAAGGTATATCGCGGCCCCGGCACACAGGCAACGGAAGGAACACGGGTGGGTTTTAGTCAGTAAAAGTCTGACACGAAACCGGGAGAAGTTATTTCATAAATTCCCACCCACAAAAAAAAAAAAAAAACCCCCGTCCCCACTATGTCGTCACAACAGATTACCGTGTCGTTTAAAGTGTCGTGGCTTGTGTATTTAAATGGATGTGTACACACATAGGACGACACGATTAACGTTAATCTCTTTTAATTTTTAATCATCATAGTGGGAACGCACCCTTACCTACCTACTTATAAATAAATAAATAATATTCAACATGCAACACGTTTCACACTATCAATAAATTACTCGAGTCATGTCAGGGAACCACGTCGTGACGAATGATTTCCAAATATACATTGGTGAAGCAATTAAATCCCACGTTAAAACATATTGCGGGTCTCAAACCATAGGGGCGTATCCACTGGGCACGCCACAATTGCGGCGATAAGTCCCCTCTTTGAGGAGTGGCTTGAGAGGCGCCATGGCGTCCTCACCTTCCGCCTGACGCAGGTCCTCACCGGACACGGTTGTTTCGGGAGGTTCCTGTTCCGCGTAAGGCGGGAGGAAACGCCCGGGTGTCACCACTGTGTGGATCGCCCGGAGGACACGGTGGAGCATACGGTGGAGGTCTGCCCGGCTTGGGCGGAGCACCGCCGTGTCCTCACGGAGGCGATCGGCGGCGGCGATCTCTCGCGTCCGGCCCTGGTTCAGGCCATGGTTCGGAGCGAGAGTGCATGGGAGGCCGTCACCTCCTTCTGCGAAGTAGTTATGCTCGCGAAGGAGGAGGCGGAGCGCGCGAAGGAGATGCAAGCTGCACGCCCTCGCGGCCCTAGTCGCCGCAGGAGACGCCCCGGGCGTCGGGAGTCGAGAGCCGACTTCCGGCCACCGTAGGCGCGGGCTTGCGGACGGTGAGCAATGGGCAGCTCGCCGTCCGATAAGGACCAGGCCCGTGTCGACGGCGCGTTGTGTTCCACGCGCGCCTCAAAGAGATGTCAGCACCAACCGACGGGGTCGAAAGACCAATGCCTGCTGGGGTTGCGGGTTTGTCCGAAAGGGATAACGCGGCCCCGGCACACAGGCAACGGAAGGAACACGGGTGGGTTTTAGTCAGTAAAAGTCTGACACACCCTCTCGCTCTGCCCAGAGCGGGAGAAGTCATTTGATGATTTCCCATCCAAAAAAAAAAAAAAAAAAAAAAAGGGGCGTATCCACAAAACCGTTACTTTTCAGGAGAGACAATTTTTTTTATAACCTTTGTTGTGATTGAGCCAGGTTGTTGTGTTTTTGCATGTGGACAGTTCAGTTAGTATGGTATGCTTGATTTTAAGATATTTCTTCTATAACACTAGTTTGAGGTTCTGAGAAATCATCAAAGTTAATGTTATTTCTGTGATTTAAAAAAATTATACGCCTCTCTGGCTTGTCATTAATACTGAGAGATATTGAATTCAAAGTAGAAGTATAGACCATTTTTGTTCTACAATCTAGAAAAAATAACAAATCGTAGTAATTACACCATGTTTTCGATGTAAAAAAAATAAGAACAAAACATAAGCATATAAAAATAAAAATATTAAAAAAGAACTTGACCCTGAAGAAATGAATAAGGTAACCGACACAGCCCGAAGAATAGCCAAACTGAAATGCCAGTGTGAATATTCACTTCAGTGAATATTCACACTGCCTGCGTGAAAAAAGAACTTCAACTTCAGAACCTTTAAGCCCCATTGGCCAGATGGCCAGATGGCTTAAAGGTTCTGAAGTGGCGACCGCGTACCAGAAGATGTAGCGTTGGTAGGTCCTACAGGGTGGACCGGTGACCTGGTGAAGGCCGCAGGAATCCGCTGTATGCGAGATGTTCAGCAGTGGACGTGTTTCGGCTGTAATTATGATGTTGACATTATCATTATTTAGTGCTAAACGCAGGATATTTTCTCTTAGCTTCATTATATGCATTAAATTCACACGGCATCTGCACACTCTCGTAATTATTACGATAGCCCACGAAAGATAATTAGTCCACGCATTAAAAATTTACGTCTACTCCATACGGCAGCTCACTGCTGAATTACCGTGTTGGGTGTTGTTGACATGACACTATACGTCCGCATTTTGACGAAATCTTGAGACAGCAATGCAAAAATATGTAGACGTATGTACATACGTCTGCAGTGATGACTAAATATCCTCAGAATCATGTTGAAATTGACGGTCGTATCCGCATACGTGTCTATGGCCCGACACAATTCCCTTACATCATAATAAAATTGAAGTTCGTACGTGCATACGTCTTTGTGGTACGTTAAGACTGCACCAATAATATTGTTCTTATGTCTACTATACGACTATATGGCCTAAAAATAATTGCAGACTGTCTAGCTTACGATAAATTATTTTGTAATTTATTCAAAAACTATAGGAAAATTTTTAGAAAGAATAGAAGTAGAATCCAATGGTATTAAAAACGAAAAATCGCATTTTTGCATATACGCCCCTATGGTATGAGACCCGCGATATATACATGTCTATAACATTACTTACCAACATGCCTACATCACAGGTAGGCGACGGGACGTAAAATCATCAAATCGCTTATTTTATTGAAGGTTCCATTAGAAATTTTCAATATCAGCTCAGTCTATATATCAACTTGTCTTGTACCTATACAAGTAGATATTGACTGAGCTGATAATGAAGATTTGCTAACGGGAAATCCAATAATACTTTGTCTGAACTGGATAACAACATAGACCTGGGACCCAGACCGGCACAGCAATTTAGCGCTTGTAAGCACTAGACGCCCACTTCTAGTGCTTACACATCAAATTTTTTCCGGCTAGCTTTATTCCAAATAATGTTGGATTTGGACAGCAGTGTAGCAAAAAGTGGGTGAATACTGCATTTTACACAGAGGGTCTCTATCTGACCTGCACTCCGAATACTGAGGAAAACCATATTCATCAATATTCGTTGTTAGGGTTACGGGCTTCTGTTTCTCTGCAACATTGATCATAAATTCATCAAAAAATAAGATCGACTTAATAACGTGGACGCCGACGCACAAATATTCGGACAAGAGTCAAGTTTAGTTCGAACAGCCATCTCCCATTCGTGAATAGGGAATTTGCACGTAATACAAAACGTATTCATTATTTAAATATACATTATATAGTAGTCAAGAAATAAATTAATGATTTACTTATTTTACAATTCATTATATTATGTTATGTTATGTGTTTTTGGTGGAACGGAACCCAAAATCGAAACGCGTCATTTTTAAAAATCCCGGAAGCGATCTCAAACAAAAGGCGTGAGATTATAGTTTATTTTTGCAAACTGCTAGAATTGGCACTTAGGTAAGTTTGTAAGTGCGATTGCTGCTTGAATAAAGCACTAAAACAATTTAATTTATATGATTTGGGGCAAAACAACCTTAAAAACAGATGTAAACAAAGCAGTAACGTGCCAAATTACGTCACACCCCTGTCCGCGACAGAAACGGACGTTTGAACTGTAGTAGAAAATTGTTGGAGTTTCATAACTTTTTTGAGCAACAAGCAGTAGTTTAATTTAACTTTTCTTAGGTTTTTAGAGGTATGAGGCACAGGGTGTAAAGTTCACTCATCCTCTTTAGAAAAGGGAGGATCCACCGACCAGACGGGTGTCGTGTCTGGCGGGCAACTGCCCTACGATTGATGTCGGATAGTCTTGTATATGTTTTTCGAGCGGTAAACTCTACTTGCGCGATGCAGGATTTATGTGACGTCAGGACTTTGATACGTAGTTCGCATGTGGCGATGTAGATGCCGCCACATGATAATATAATACTGTCTTTTATTGATTTGAAAAAAATTACAAGTATATTTATAAGTTTATTTATTCCCTATCGTCCACGCCTTAAAGGTACACTTGGCCTCGCATTTCTGCGTAGTTATTTAGCAAGAACATTCAACATAATAACCATTTATAACTCAATCTACGCCGTTGTTAAATCGTGTAATAGCTAGACCGGCTTAATAGTTTCGCAAAGTGGTTTGTTTCGCAACACTAGTAGGTACTACATAGATTTATTTCCCTATTTGAGACCCAAATGTCCTCCCGAACGAACATTGCCAGCCCCATACAAATTGAAAATCAATGAACCACGGGATCCAATTTAATATGGACTCCTATTCATCTTCATATCACTCAATACTGTTTTGTAGAGGTTCGTAATTTTAAACGATACACTTTGAAGGTTTACAGCAAAGAGAGGATCTAGGTTTCAGCCTACATAATACTCGATAAGAGTTATCAGAGAAGTCAATGCAGATACCCTGTTTTATAAGTCAAAACTACAAATCACCCTATATTGCGCACACAATTTGAATCATTTTGCAGGATATTGCTAATCCATTGCTTCATAAGTTCGAAAAATTTGTCTGCTCAACAACGCAATGAATGTTGTTGAACTGTCAAAATGAAACAGATTGTGATTAATCGTGTGTTACGCAATTAGGATACTCGACAATTTATAAAACGTGCTGATTCATGGCTAATCGTAAAAGACTTTATCAACTGTATGTAGTTTTCGCGGATATAATTGGCTTTTGTGAATAAGATCAGAAAAGCGTTACAGTAACTGCTAAATCTTCCATCAGAAAATGTAATGTTCTTAGATTAAACCAAGCTTAACACTGCAACTGCTTACCGACGAGCGCTTTTTCTCATAGTTACTCCTCTGATGAAGTAACTAAAGTTTAAATGTGGAGCATTCACTAAAGGCAGGGAACTATTACAAAAGTAAGTCTTAGGCTCAATTTACATTGCCATGGTACGGAATGGAAGCGAGTATTTCTAACGATATTGTATTTTCAGTATTTCAAAAGATATCAATCTATCTATCTATCTTCTATATTATAAAAATGAATCCGTATTTCCCTTGGTCACGGCATCACGCGTGAACGGCTGCACCAAATTGGATAATTATTTTTTTGTTGTGATCGTTATTTTTAGGAGAAGGTTCTTAGGATAGGTAGGTAGGTATGTAGGTAGGGTAGGTAGGTATGTAGGGGTAGGTGTAGGTAGGTAGATATGTAGGTAGGGTAGATAGGGTAGGGTGGGTAGATAGGTAGGTGCGCCGTAGATAAAGTACTTAACGTTAACCCGTGCGAAGCCGGGGTGGCCAGCTAGTTAAGTACATAAAAATCCTTAAAAATTTAGTTTATTGGGTGACCATAAATAATTCAAACTATGGTCATAAACAGAGTTTTATTTGCACGCGAATCATTCTTTCCCAATCAGTATTCACATGATGAACACAACACAACGGTAGGCGACTAATGATGTTGTTATATAGGCCTTCGAGGGAATGGAAATTCATTGCTAGCTATATTAGTTAGTAGGTTATAGTTGTCGGCCAACCCGCACTGGGCCTGCGTGCTGGATTACGGCCCTCGCCCTCTCACTGAGAGGAGGTCTTTATCCCAGCAGTGGGAACATTTTAGGCTGACTTTGCTATTAGTTATCGAATTGAGAACTTAGAGGCACATTACTTAATGCTTTGTTACTAGTGATAGAGTGTTAATATTCAAAACTGCAAAGATATATCCTTAGTTATACAAGAATGTGTGTAGGTGATGATGTATCAGGCATTATTCTCACAGTTTAGTGAAAGTTTTATACTTAGATAATCTCTTAGCAATTAAAATGGTCGTAGTTTATCATTTATAACTTCCAGTTACAGCTATATATAGCTATATGTAAGCGGGCACGCCCTTTATGCCTGGAGGCTTTTATTCGGGTATTAAGTTTTGTTTACGTTTTTTGTTTTTATTTTCGTTTGATTATAGATTTTGATGTTTTCGTTTGTAAATTGGCGTGTGCTAGCTGACAATATGGCAAATAATGTAATTTAATGTTTTTGTGTTGAGTAATGTAAATTATTTTGCATTATAGAATCAAGTTTATTTTTTCCTCTAACTGAACAGACAGCAGTTCTGCTGGGGAGTTTGTTGCGCCACTTCTTCTTCCCAGCTAAAGCACTAGGAAGTGGTGAAAGGCGAGCGTTTTTGGAGGACTGTCTTATGTAATTTTGACGTTCGAAAAGTGCTGATTCTCAGCCTAGTTTGAATAAATGAATTTTGGATTTCATGGTGATTCTCTTACAGGCCATTGTTTGTACAACGTATTTGCCATCATCGTCTGCTTCATCGTTTTTCTAGTTCACAAAATAATAAAACTATTTACAATATTAACAAAACTATTAGTAAGCTGGAATTTAAAAGAAACCTTGACCCGTTATTTTTTTTTTTGACGTTGTGAAATTATCAAATAACTTCTCCCGCTCTGGACGGAGCGGGAGGGTGTGTCAGGCTCTTACTGACTTAAACCCACCCGTACTCCTTCAGTTGCCTGTATATTGCCAGGGGCCACGGTTTCCATTTCGGACTGACCCGCGACCCCGGCAGGCATCGGTCCTAGCGGACCCCGTCAGTTGTGCTGACATCTCTTTGAGGCGCTCGTGGAACACGAACGCCTCAAAGAGCCGAACGTGCCGTCGACCCGGGCCTGGTCCTTATCGGACGGCGAGCTACCCATTGCTCACCGTCCACAAGCCCGCGCCTACGGTGGCCGGGAATCGGCCTGCGACTCCCGACGCCCAGGCCATCTCCTGCGGCGGCTAGGGACGTGAGGGCGCGACATTTGCCTCTCCCTTACGCGCTCTGTCTCCTCCTTCGCGAGCATTACTGCTTCGCCTTGACTTTGACCCCTGAGTTCTTCTCAGTAGTCTGATAGGAAATGTTGACTACATCTATCATTTTATTAAATATTACTTGAAAAAGTGATCTGATATCCTGTTTATAGAATAAAATTATTTTATTACATATCAATAAAACAGAGGAAGATTATTTACCCTGCAGTAGAATATGGCAGGTGAGATAAACAAAAGGTCTCATTAAATAAAATATACACGTTTGAAATATTTAAGAATACATTTTACTGTAATATCTTCAAGAGAATAAAACACAATACATGTGAAGAGAGTAGCAAACCCATACATTGTACTATTGTGGTTTTTAAATCCAACACATTGTTGTTAATACAGCGCAGCTCAACTACGTGATACTAAGATAATCTCGGCAAAAGAAAAACAAAATATATGTCGAGATGTAATATTTTAAAAGTACGATATCAAACTTTCTAATGTTTCTCTAGTAAGTGTAGGTACATTAGGAAAAAAATAAAAACGAAGAAGTTGTTTTAAAATATTGGGATTGGAAAGATCTTAAAAGGTTGGTTTGCCAAAAATTAAGCCTTTACCCACCTTAAAGAAACTGATTCACTTGAACTGCATCCGATAATCTATATCATTGATCAACTTTTTGAGGGTTTTACAAAAAATTCCAGGATTGGGCCTACTAATTCGGCTAATTTACTACTAAACATTCGTACTACCCGCGTTTAAATACGAGACATAACTCTTCAATCTATGCGGACGCAAATCAAATAAAACCACCTCACACCTTGTATTGGGAAGTAGCTACGACAGCGCCATTTTGACAGTTGCCTTCCCCATTATGTAACGTACAAACTGATTATGCGAGCTTGTAACTGCGGGAATTACTGAGAATGCGCGAGAATTCTCCAGGAAACGCGAGACCAGGGGGCTTAAAGCGGCCGCTTTTGCAGAATCATAATATGATAATATTATGAATCACACAAACTGGCACAAACTGACAACTCATAATATTAACTGTGTTCAATTCATATTACGCAATTCATCTGTTTGACAGTGTTATATTATAATGAAATAACATTTAAACTGCAGAAATTAAAAATAAAAATCTTATTTGATTAATAAAAACTGTAAAGGAAAATTATACGGTAAAATTACGGTCTTAATTTTTTTCATGCGGAATATATTTACATCAAATATGATTCTGATATGAATTGAATTGAATATGATTCAGCTGAAATATATGTCACCATAGAGGAATTCAGAAAATGAATTGCTTTTAGAGGAATTGCTTAATGTGGCCGTTTTAGGCCCCTTGTTATTTGGCTCGTATCTACATAGTTACATTATTGACTGGTATTACACTATTAACATAAAGTTTTTATTTTTTATTCGCTTCCATTCCGGTCTGTGGCAATGTAAATAGAGCCTTAGCCTGTCCGTACTTTTGATTGAGGCAATAAGAATGGAAGTTTGAATTGAGCGAATGCGAATGAAGAGTTGAGCTACGAATGAACAATCGATTGTAATTTATGACGTTCGATTCTCACCCGTCTTGGATCACTTTTCATTAGGAGACACGGAAAACGGAGATGTGACTGGTTCTTGCATGTGGTATAAAATGATAGGTCAGTAAGTATTTCATTTGAAATATTTATCAGTGCCAATTCAAATAATGTTAAGTAATAAATAATTTAATGACATAAATTAATCAGCGACTTGCTTAGCAACATACTTTATTGAAAACCCGTATATTATTTTTATGTTGACTCAATATAATAAGAAAATTAATTTTGTAAGCAGTAAGTGTCTCGAAAATTTCGTCAAATCATCTCGATGTCATATTATCGCCGGCTTATATTAATTAATATTTTGGCATTAAGCGCAATTCTGTTCCATGTAGCCGTCAACGCATTGATGCCACGGCATCTACTTAATTAAATGTCGTAGCTATAATACTGACACCGAAGCCCGCCACTCTTTAGTCCTGTCACGCCCGTTTGATACTCAAGGCATGAACAGTGAGCCAATTAGGAGCCTATAATTACTATGTTAATTACAGACACTGTTCTTGTTTCCCATCTTGCTATTCCGACCGTTGCGTTGTTATATAAACATAAATTCTCTCCTTCCGAAGTAAGCACTAATTAACAAGTGCCAGAATGATTACAGAGCAACTATTTCCATTGAAATGTAATGCGGAATGTCCGTTTGCGTTTTGTGTTACAAGTTGCAGCAAAAATAATTGTTAGCACTGAGTCGGTCTATGCTAAACGACTAATTAGCTCACCTGCGCTTAAAAACAAAAAAAAAACAAATAGTAGGAAGTTACATTTAAAATGATGTAAAGGTTTCTCTCTCAGCGTTAATAAGTGGCGTATTGGTGCCGTAGTACGCTCATTTTCTGTATGTCGTAGCACGTAGCAGCTGTCTACGGCGCTACACTGCTACACGCGTAGCATCTTCGTGGCAACATTAGTGTGTGGTGAGCGTATCGGGTAAATGCCAACGCTATCGTTTGCAACCTGTGCACTGTATTTTAAAATAGTGATATTTATTCAAAGCGTTTTGTAGATATGTGAGCAAATGTGGTTTTACTAATTAGAACGAGATCGTAGAATTGAAAAAGACTGTTATATTTAAAATTATTTTGTTAAAATGTTTATCGACAAAATGGTGGAGGAGTAGATATAATGGAATCTAATCCACTTTACCAATAATCACAGCCAATTGGCTGCACTAAAGCCTTATATCGAGCGTCAGTCTCACAACTTTGATTGACACCTAATAAAGTATCTCTGCTCCCCCCACAAGCTCACCCAAGCGTGAAAATATCCACGAATCCATTTACACTACACAAAAGATAACTCCATTTTCTGCGACGAAAATGTATTCGATAAGTTTTGTCGAGTTACGATAAGTCACACAATTCTAATCGATATAATATAGAGAGTATCGATTCAATTAACGATGGGATAACTTGGAGGAAAGCCTTGCTGGTTAACAGACTGTAATAAATGTTGGGGAACTTACTTTTCTCTGCCATTTCATTCGGAATATTTTTTGTTAAGTTATTGTTTTTCTACATCGGCCTGAAATGCCTTCTTAAATAGTAATGGTTGGCCGTATGGCATATTTTCGACAATGGTTGTTTTTTCTTTTTTGAACTTACAATGATGATTTTTATAAACCTGGCGCAATACTTTAATGATATTTTAGTATAACTATTAAAAACAGACAAACTAAGAGAGTTTGAAGCAATTTAAATCTGTAGGTACTTAACACTTAATAATATAATATTATAATAATATTATAAATAGGTAAAATTTGTTTATCAGTTTGTATGCAGGAGATAATGTCCGGAACTACCAGATTTAAAAAAAATCTTTTTGTATTGGAAATAATTCTTGACAAAGGTTGCAGGCGCCGACGCAGCTCGCGGACGAGATAGTACCCGGGCAGGAGCTAGTCATTAATATAAGAGTAGGTTCACATCGTCAATTAGTAAACAATAATTACCAACTTGACCTCCACAATTACTAAGAAATAATTAACGGAAACGCGAATAAATGAGATTATTCGCGATGCACGCTGTGAATTCGGTCTGATAGTGTGCTCTGTGTTTGTTTCCGTGTCTCCAGTCACCCATCCATAGACTGGCCACAACAAGAACAGTTTAACTTAGCTTGGCTTCCATTTGTATTAAATATTGTGTATACTAAAATAAATCATAATTAACTTCAATAATAATACAGTTTCGCGATTATAATTATTTAGACATCTAGTAAGATTGAAACCTATTACAAAAGTTAGTCTTATTAATGATTAATCGTAGTTAGTAACTTGCTGTAGTTGGGGAAATCTTGTATTACTTTTGTTGGAAAGTGTGATTTTATTCAAGGCTCATTGCTACCCACACTCCCAATCTCTTATACATTTTACGTAATAGGTCTGTACATTTTATTAATTGGGTAAAAAAAATGGAAGATTTTTTTATCATATTGGAACTCGTGTTATGGTTTTGCATAAGTTTACATAGAAAAAAAAAAATAGAAAAAACGACTGGCTAGCTGAAGGGTCTAGGGAATAGTCAGTGTAAAAATCGGATTGAGGATAAACCTTTTAGATGATTGCTTAAAAAAAATATTAACATCACAAAAAACGTGTAAAAAGCACTACCGTACTTTGGGCAGCGGTCGATCGGAACATTATGTAGTAGTTAAAGTGGATTCTGTCTAACATACGCCATGTAATTTTCTAGCATTAACCCGCGGCTTTAGTCGCCTCGCTAGGAAAAAAGTATATTTTATCTGTCTAATTAGATATCATTAACTGTCATCATATCCCAGTAAATATCCCACAACGGAGTAACATGGTCTATCTTGATACTACACCTTACTAACAAACTCAATGTTGACATTATTTGGTTCGATCCTACGTCACTCGCATCTAGGTTCTGACCACAATAGTGTTATAACATCGGTGACCCATTTAGTCACCGGAAGACGAAAGCTCCAGGTGTCCTGGGCCACTATTTAGTTAACGGTGTCACCGCATGTCTATATGCTAACGGTTTAGTTTGTTGTTTGATAGATAGACAACAAAAAAAAAAATGTAAGACAAGATTTACCTAAGCCTTTCACGAATTGTTCAACAATGCATGAACGGTAGCACATAGGCTTGAACAACAGCACCGTGCGTTATTCGTCTTGAACTTACAAAACACCAACGTATCTTTTCTCAAATAAACATTATTCTTTCTTTCTTTCTTTGTTTCTTAAATTTGGCTCTTTTATGACTGTCAAAGAAAAATATTTTCTTGTTAGGGTTCTGTATTTCCGAATGAAAAATCGGAAAGCGTCACTCGTGTGTCTGATTGTCTGTATGAATCTCAAGAACCAATTAATTTCTGACCCAAACACGGACGTGTTACGTAAATAAATGAATTTTGAATATGGGGGTCACTTTTGGGAGACAAATAAGAAAATGAATAAAGAAGTTTTGCGCATTGTACCGTGTGCCATATAGTCTCAAGTATATTTTCTTAGACATTTTAAAATAAATAGTTTTAAAGTTATCTAAGAAAATAGAGAAAATTTGCCATTCTCCATGATCCTCATCTCCGAAACTACTGAGCCTAAAATTACGAAAACACTGCTCTAAATTGTTCTATACTTATAGATTACAGGAAAACGTAGGTCCTAAAATAACATAGTAAATCTCCCAACATTGTGCGTACAAACTTACATTGGCAGTGAATAGAATGTATAGAGAACATGTTTTTCAACTACAATGTTTACGTTTTTTTTTTTTTTTTTGAACACCTGGTAACGTAGGAACAGATACATGATTATTATTTTGAGTACAAAGGTACAATGTTAAGTTTGTTCTTGGTATGAATTCATCCCAACTACGGAACCCTTCATTGTGTGTGCAAATTTCCATACAAATAAAAACCTACCAAGTGCGTGTCGGACGACACGACGTTTTTATTTGTATCGCCACATTCTTTTACAATTTCCTAACGCCTTTTATTAACACAGGAATCGAAACGCTGGAACCACGGTATTTTATTCCTCAAAATTCAAATTTATGAACAAGTTCAAGTTTCGATTTGGACACAAATCACTTATAGAAATTAGACGCTCGAACTAGCCCAAAATTTTTATTTTTATTTTTATAAATGCAATTACACGATTGTTTATTCAAGGTAAATATGGTTTTGCATTCCCATTAAGTAAGTGAGGCGTGCGACACCTTTACCTACGTAAGCAAAGAAAGCAAATATTTCAAAAACTTCCAAAGGTTTCATGTGAATATAAACTACCTCTGATAGAGAGACGGGAAAACGTATTGTATGGGTTCCGCAGCCACCCACCGAGCCCTCGAAAAGGACCAAGAAAAAGATGTGAAAGCGTGGGTAATTTAAACGCGGAAATCTTGGGAACGATGCAAAGTTTCGCAAAGATATTGTGAATCTCTGAGACTTCTCAAAACTTGAAGCTCTTTTGCTCGTTGCTGTGGTATTTCGAAGAAGCAATATTAAAAAGTACAACAACTTTCGAAATATATAAATTATATGTGCCATGAAATGCTGACTCGTTATCCGAGGTGGAATAATAAAACCTTATTTCCATGGAAGCATTTTTCGTAGTTTCTGTTGGCAATAATTATAAATGGTAATGAAGAGTCACAATTAGTGCCAAGCACTGCTTGAAACCACGTTTGGCATACATTTCGTGGCTTAAAATTTGATAAAACTGCAGTAATAATTAGTTTGGAGTGCACTTTCTTTATGCAAGTCTGTTTTATGACTTTGCGTTATGAGTTGATATCAATAAAGTTTTGGTTAACGTTATCTTTATTTAAATACCAGCTTTCGCCCGCGGTTTCGCCCGCGTGGAGGTCGGAAATTATCCCACGGAAACGTACTACCGGGTAAACAGTATCCTATATGTTAATCCAGGTTATAAACTATCTGTGTGACAAATTTCATCCAGATTCGTTCAGCCGTTTTTGCGTGATTGAGTAACAAACTTCCAAACACACAAACATACAAACTTTCACATTTATAATATTAGTAGAATTTAACGCATTTAAATAAAAACGTTGTTTAAAGTTAAGACAAGCTTAAACGTCAAATATAGAGATGTTGTCTGAGGAAAAAAAAAAGTCAGTCGGTCAGATGATAAAAAAATATTAGACACGTATTTTTTGCATTATCGTATTATTAAAAATTGGTTTAGATAAAACGCATTAAAGTTGGAGAGTGGTGGCTCGCCACGTCACAAGTCAGTATAAAGTCTACCGGAGAGTGACGTCATGCCACATTTTAACTCAATGTATTGCCGTAATCTTTTTATTATGTAAAAAAAGGAAAATATTGGTGTCCAGAATTGTTTAATAAATATATTATTAAAATATATTGGACACGTGCTTTTTCTTTTTTTCTGACGAACAAAAAAATATTGTTTAGTCAACATCCTTAATATATGATAACACTGATTTTTAATCATTATTTCACTTCAAGCAACGTTTATAAATAAAGGGGAATTTTATAAACAAGACATTTAGTAGGTACACGCTTTTTATTTACACCTACCAGCTTCCTTCATGGAATTCAATAAATGAATATTAATATGAATACCTGTACTTCCCACTGTCGGTGGTAGGGGTTAGGGGTGATAATATTTTTTTACGTATTCCAAAACATAACAAAACCACTGTCTACTCAGAAAATCTTAACAAAACTAATATAATAGTCTAAGCACCTTCTAGCTAGTTTTCAGCAAAATATCACCACACTCCAGTTTAATCCTGTTCACAAACACCTCCCAAACTTAGAATGATAAGCTCAGTGACACATGCATTGTGTATTGTGATTCATAATAAAGTAAGGTGGAGCGGCGGGCCTCAGGCCATAGAATAGTAAAAACATGCAGAAGCGAAACTCATATGCAGACCAGCGCGACGCGACTCGAACAATACAATTTCTAAGAAAACTTCACGGTATAACAATAACCGGTGTCGCGTCGCGCTAGTCCACACGAAGCTTTTTCTGTATGTGGATAGTTCGTTGTCACCGAAATAATCAGTTGCCGCTCAGCACTAGCTTTTAAATATAATTGAGTTGTTTAAGTCTTTTAGTTTTTGTGGGTACCTAAACTTATAACGCCAGAGCCTTAAGTATATACAAACTGGTAAGTGCAATAATATAGGGTACTATTTATTTTAAAAAACGTGTTCAATTCCTGACTCAGGCAGGTTTTATTAAAAACAAAAAATGCAGTTTCATTTTCCTGCAAAATCTATATCTTGTTTCATTTTTTTTTTCAGATTCTGCCTCATCCCAAAAACTTCTTTTCATAAATTTACGAAAACCCAAAAAAAATGCTACCGTTCAAATTAACAAACCTGGGTCGCCTAATATGTCTATATTTATAGTTTGCCCTAGGATAGGGTTTTTATAAATTTTTGATTACTTATGGTAAATATTTTTGAAAATCGAATGAATGCACATATTTACTTGCTACTGATGGCTGTTTATTCTACGGGCACACAATAATTAGTTTCCGAGAAACAAGATTCTGTAAAATATTACTCCAGCAGGAAAAGAAACATCTCTAAAACCTTAAGACGCACAAATTTCATTTTCAGCGCACATTTACGCACAAATATAATCTATGCGCCCATGTACTTTATTTCTCTCTCCGGTCATTCGTTTAAAATGTTCCTGCTGGAACAACGTTACTCCAGCAGGATTGGTTTCTCAGTTTTTTTTTTTAGAAAACGGCAGCACGAACTAATTTTTAATTTACAGCAGATTACGCCTTAATTGTTCGTTGAACTCAATTCATTCTAGAAGAGATTTTCTTGCTGGAGTAACGGACACGCCGTATCAATGCCGACTGCATTATCCAGTGAAGGCCCGAACCGTAGGCATTTAGAAAGCGTTCAGAGACAGTATCGCATCTATCCGAGGTACTATTTCTTCATCTATGCGCAGAGCCAGCGGTATAAATCAAGAGCCAGGATTGTACATCGCACGCTGACTTAATCGCACCTGCAGTGTCGCTTGAGCATAGCGTTTAATACATAGTGATATATTACGTCATTTATTAGCCGCAAAGCGAGCTGTGGTTATAATTTGATACGATGCGGTTGATTAAGTTGTTGGTTTCGTATTTTTTTATAGAAGAATGTTGAGATCAAGATATTTTTTTGTATTTTAGTTATTGTAGTTGAATATTTTTTTTAAATTGGAACAGAAGTAAAATTAAAAGAATAATAACTCAACTCAACTAATAACGCTATTAAATGAAATGCTGAAATACGATTTATCGAAATAAGTTTGTGTCAGTTTAGATGATGTTGTGTAAAATAAAAGTATCAGTTTATAAAGAGTTTTGTCGCTGACCATATCTATCTAATTTATTTATTTTATTATTTATGTACACACAGTAAAATACATACAGATACGACATAATTATAATAATTATATATTATTATAATTATTATTATTATATTATTTATTTAGTATAACGAAGACAAAATATTTATAATCAATCCTTACTAACAATAGACACTCATCATCATCAGGCTATCCACTGCTGTTTATTTATGTGCATATAATTATCCTATACTATTAACCGAGCAATATTTGTATATCCATGTGTCGATGTCCCTGCCACCCTATATATATATTGTAATCATGTTCTCGAAAACGACTCTAACGATTTCGATGAAAGTTGCAATATAGGCGTGTACGGCAGCGAAAAATCGATCTACTTAGGTCTCATATCTGAGAAAATCGATCTACTTAGGTCTCATATCTGGGAAAATCGATCTACTTAGGTGTCATATCTGGGAAAATTCGTTTTCTCCGTATTTTCACCCAAGCAGAGCTCGATCATCCAATGCTTAGAACAAGATGGCTACCTTAGAATAATATCATGGCAGCATGGAATTAGTAAGTACCTACTATCATGGCAGTATGGTATTAGTAAGTACCTATTACCATGGCAGCATAAAATTAGTATGTACTATACATGGAATTAGTATGAACTATCCTATACTATTAAATGAGCATTCTCTATTTTATCCCGAGCAGAGCTCGGTCGACCAGGTACTATATAAGTAAATAATAACAGTGGTTTACGGACCCTGCACCTAATAATCATTGCGCATGACAGAAGGATTGAGTAATGTATACTAGTGGACACGTGTTTGTTTAACATGCAGGAGGATATTGCTGCCCATTCAGGAATAGGAACTACGAAATGGAATATTGTCGCCTGAAACCATATAAAAAATGGATATAAGAACGATTGAAATTCAGTTTTGAAGTGAAGTCCTCGTAAATGATTACCACTTTTGACAAAAACCCCCAGTTAATTAAAACTTTGGTTTTAAAGCAAAACATAGAGTTTGACGTTTTATAACGTTCAAGTGACATACAACTTTAGTAAATTAATTACGAAGCCGACTATACAATCAACCAAAGAGTTTGGAAAGCAGACAAGAATGACAAACACAGACGTACCTACCTACTCCACATAGGCTTCTCTCTAGGTGCATCGTCTTCACATATAATTATACATTACATATAACTAATGTACCTATACAAAATATTGTAAAACAATTTACAAGAATAACGGTGGAGTTTCTTGCCCATTTTTCTCCATACGAAAACTACTTTACTTTACTATTTGACTTTGAAGCAACACTCAAGGTGATGTTGGTGCTTCATAATTTTATATGTGTAACATCTTTCCGCTTGCTTTCCTGCAATCTGTGAGAGTGATTTCGTGAAAAGGGACGGAAGTGTGTGTGCGCGCGCGGTGCTAGAGTTTGCCGTCAGATGGTGATGATGATGATGATGAATATTGTTTATATCATATATACGTCAGCTAAGATGTCAGATGTATATCAGTCAGATGTATGTCAGATCATATGCGACTATTGTAAGGTCGCTCGTTTTTTACAATCAGACAAGTCTTGTCAAAGACTTGACTACTCAGCATACACATAACATAAATTAAACAGTAACTATGGTTAACTACTTGCATAATACTTATCTCTTTAGCAGAACAGTATCCAATTAAACTGTGTAGACTACGAACGTCAAAGGAGTTCATCATAATTGGAAATTAGTTAAATATTCTGATAGTCTACAGGAATATCGTTGAAGACGCCTAATTTGAAAGTCAAACCGATTTCTAGAAAGCTAGCTTGATATTGTTCTGTGATAAACTAATTGACGTTTACGCCTACTGTCTTAAGTAAATAGCCCAACGTGCAAAGCTGGAGTGTTAGACTGGTGCAAATCATTACAAAAAATCCTTTTGGCCTGGGTCTTGTTATTGGACCTAAACATGTAGTAGACGGCCTCACGGATCCGCCATTTTCGTATGTTCAACCTTCTGCCGAACACCCTGTATATACCGACGAGTTGAGGCCTGTGTCCCAGCAGTGGGAACAATATAGACACATAATGATGATCAGTGATAGCCAAGTGGTGCGACAGTCAGACTGCCAAGTCATAGGTCTCGAGTTCGAACCCAAGGCACGCACCTCTGACTTTTCGGATTCATGTGTGTATTTTATAATTATCACTTGTTGAAAAAACGGTGAAGGAAAATATCGTGAGGAAACCGGCATGCCTGAGAGATATCTCTCGACGGCTTGTGAAGCCAAGTCAGAGGCCCATGGGCGGCTTTACTCTGACACCAAGTTAGTCACTAACCACAAGAAAAAAAAAAAGAATGATGATGATACTACATAATAAAGCTGAAGACCTTTTTTTTATTTGATAACCCAGTTCTTGAGGAAGGTTATAGGTTTATTAACACCACGCTACGACCCTTAGGAGACGAGCAAAAAGAAAAAAAAAGCAGTTGAGGTACAACAAATTTTTCGATCGCAAAGCACTCTCTCTAACGCATTATGAGTCGTGCAAAAGTCAGAAAGAAACCTGAGCAAAAACGAAGTAATTTATAAATAAATCGATTTCTTTTAAATTAAATGGCGGGTGAAACCGCATGCACCGATAGTTAATTTATAAAATCATTGATCTGATTAACAGAAATATGCTAAAGGACCTGCAGCATAGTTTTAATTACATGATCATCATATGACCACTAAATTTGGATAAGAACAGGAGGGTCCTTTCCTTAGGCCGATTCCCGGCCACCGTAGGCGCGGGCTTGGGGACGGTGAGCAATGGGTAGGTCGCCGTTCGATAAGGACCAGGCCCGGGTCGACGGCGCCTTGTTTTCCACGCGCGCCTCAATGAGATGTCAGCACAACTGACGGGATCCGCTAGGACCGATGCCTGCCGGGGTCGCGGGAAAGTCCGAAAGGGATACCGTGACCCCTGGCAACGTATAGGCAACTGAAGGTACATGGGTGGGTTTTAGTCAGTAAGAGCCTGACACGCCCGCACCCTCCCGCGGAGAAGTTATGTGATAATTTGCCAAACAAAAAAATAACTGTCCTTATCACAATTTAGGGGTTGACGCAATACGAACCATGACATCTTCTTTAATACATTCTTCTCTATCTACCGACATGTCAGTATTCACCCCCTTTCTAACCATATCATCTTTCACCCAATTCATGGCTGTTTCTTTGGTCTTCCCTCCTCTTATACCCTATTAAAAACAACTCAATAACCATAATCTGACGAGTATCACTTACGAAGAGCTCAAAACACCGAAGAATAAGATGCTAATGAGAAACAGAATCTGGTTATTATTAATAATGCGATAGATGCGGTTATTGTTTAACGACACATTTCGGTGCTCGGCGGCTAATATCGTTAGTGTTATTATGAACCGGTGCGGGCGCGTGTGTCATTACTCTTTGTGCTGTACGTAATCTCGCCTCGGATTAATACCAGCTGCGGTGTCTCACAATATTTATATTTTTAATTTCACGCTTCTCTGCACTCAGGGATTATACTAAAATTTGTGTTAATATTTTTGGTACACAGCCAAACTTTCATTTCGCTCACTCAGGCATTATCACAGTCTATTGAACTCAGACCCGCACCGCGACTGCGATTCGACGGCAACCAGTCGCAACCGACACAATGTGCCACATTCGTGATGCCAACTAACGGCCGAACTTTTGACGCTCTTGTTATGTCTATTTGTTTAATTAAACTTTGAATTTATCTGATTAACAAATTCTATGTTATGATTTCATGTTATAGCTGACGAAACTTTCTCCTATTCAAGCAAAATATGCCAACAGAATTATGTTGCTAACTCTACAAACATCCCAACTTTCAAAAGTCTAGCCACAGTAAATAATCCGAACAAACCTTACGAAGTCATTACTGAACCCTTCATTTATTTTAGCATTGTGTCTTTTACCGTCCGTAAATATTAAAGTTTCAAATTTCTGCACGCTTGTTTATGAAAGCTCACCAATTCATTACTTTATTTGTTTAATAAAGCTCGAACGGGCACCGCCTGTGTACATTGGGATATAAATTACCTTTAATTTAGGTGAACGATCCAGAAAATATGATGATGTAAAGTTTTCATCAGGCCTTATTAAAGGCGGGACGGGGCGTCGGAGTAACTACGTAACAAGGGCTGCACCTACTTGTTATGAATTTTTGTATGATAAAATTTAGGTGTAATGGCGCTTCGGGGCGATTTTACTTATTAGAGAGATATTGGGTACTGAAGCACCGCAGTGCCGGCCTGGAAAGTGTCCCGCCGGCACACGACACACGACCCAGTAAGCGTTATGTTCGAGGTAAGTGGGGGGAGCCATGTTTTATGTGTGATTTAACACGGGTTGGGAGCTTATGGCACTTTACAGATAGCTACGTAGCGATTGAAGAAAGATTGTATGTCTACTCGTAACATACAGTAATCTACTAGTTTTCGCATCTAAATGTAAATGTTTTACAACTTGAGACTGCGCTACAAACGTTGAATAACCTGATACACGAGTAATTTTATGCCCCAAAAGTAAAAGGGTTTTCTGTGAGGTAAATTAAAACTGAATGACTTAAAAGACACGTTTACCGGAGCCACGCCGTTGATTGGAATTGCATTTCCGATGTTGAAGATTTAATTTACATATTATGAATATTAAAGCTTTCTCTTTCTGTGTTATGTGAGCACAAAATATGAAAGTAAATATGTGTATTAATTATTTAATTACTAGACAAAACTTTTTAGTTATTTAAGTAACTTTAATAAAACAATAATATACACATAAACCTTCCGCAATAAATTCTCTAAATGATGGTGATAACCTAATCAAAATCTGTTGCGTGGTTAAGAAGAACAACGCGGACATACAGACAAGCACGAAAAGCGACTTTAATTTATAAATGTATAAATGGTTTAATTACTTCGCGAGATCCCATTATTCAACAATCGTCAAACGATAAACCATGCATTTCAATTGATGCAATATCAGTTAATTAATTAATGTTGTCCACCATTGTAGAATCAATTGGCACGCCTAATATAATTAACCCTAAATAAGTAGCTATAAATCTAGTCAAAAGAAAAACTTGGTGACGTTAAATATTATATAAACATGTAATAAAATTTGTTATGCCAAAAGCATTGTGCGCGTTCAAAGGAGCTGTTTCTTTATTTAAAGTCATATTCCGAAGTTACGTGTACAGTCGCTACAAAACATAATGATTCGAATGTATCTCTGTCGTGAAACTGTACCTCTGGGAACCGCTAGTAATAAAAATTCCGGCACGCGCGTTACAAGTGTGCTTTCGAGAAAGTAATCCGCGAAGAAATACAGCCTCTACCTACTGCTTCCACATTTGTAACTGGGAAATCTCCATTTCTCTTTGACTACCAGTCGTTTCAAAAGCCACTGCGTCCCTGGTGGGTCGTGTGGAGGCGACACTCATAAAAATTCGCCGTGCCGAACTTTCCCGTAACGTGGCACTGTGCTCAAAGCGAGCGCAGCGGATTTCGTTGTATTATAATTTTATAAGCTACTTAGAAATGCGTGTGGGCGATTCCGTTTCATGAATGTTACTTTAAATTAGGGCTTCTGTTACATCAGCAGTTGAGGTATTTAAATGTGCTTCACCCAAAATGTTACGGGATAAAAAGGGCTGTTAACAGACATTCAATCGAGTGTCTGGTTTGTCATGTTAATAAAGTACGAACTAACTTTTTGTTTTTTGGGTGATAACATCCGATATCTCATCTAATGCCACTTACGGCACACATGACAAAACAGGCTGTAATCCCGAATGAATTTGACCAAATAACATTATAAAACCGTCTTCAATTACACGTTAACTCTTGACTAATAAACGTCATCCTACTATATATATATTTTATATATATATACTAACTAATATTATAAATGTGAAAGTTTGTATGTTTAGATGTTTGTTACTCAATCACGCAAAAACGGCTGAACGGATTTGGATGAAATTTGGTACACAGATAGTTTATAACCTAGATTTACACATAGGATCATTTTAATCCCGGTAGTACATTCCCGTGGGATAATTTCCGACCTCCACGCGGGCGAAGAAGCGGGTGAAAGCCAGTGTTATTTAGATTGAGGAATGCCAACATGATCGTTATGGTTTGGAATCTAAAGTAAACATTTCATGTTTATTACTGCCTGCCTTAATTAATTTCCACATCTTGAAAATAATGCGATATTAACGAAGCAATTAATTATTGTTTACCATCTCGTTAGTTACATTAAATCGTAGCTGATCGTTTGGCTCGTTAGCTATATCTCACCGAATCATAGTCAATAAATATTATTGTTTTACGTAACATTATTTGTTCCTCGTCCATTCCCGAGGAGAATTTACTAATTTCATACCTTCTGTGTCATGAATAGTGAACAAATGACTTCTTAATTCAAGAGGATACAGAGCAATTTTTTTTTGCTCTATTTTTATGACTGTGGCATTTACCCCTTTGACCTATCTATTTAATATATTTCCGTGTGACGATTATTAAGTGAACGTTTTCATTATAATAACTTTACATCCCATTGTTAAAGATAAGTTTTTACGATTAAGAAGTTTTTTAGGATTACTGACTAAGAAATTATCAATGTAACACCTACTCCCAACTCAGGCGAAACCAAATCACGAAAATCAATCAACCCACCTTGACCCAAAATCCTTTAACCAATATAAGTTCAATTAACAATCTTTATTTATGAGGTGATGCTACTAAATCTCCGTGTCTCGGATCTTCCTCATTAATAAACAAGGCAGGGTAACATTGAATGGCGACCCTTTGCGTTACGATGGCCGGTTATAACTTGGAGTTTAGGAGTACGCTCGTGACGCCGTCATTTGTTAACATATTTGATTAAAACCTGTAATTCATTAAAATTATTAATAAGCAGCTCACGAGGGAGAGGATAATTGGCGAACTTAATGGCCAGGACAGAGTCGTTATGTTTAGGATGTACTCGTGCGTTTTCTTTAGGTAAAATTTTATCTATATTGATGTTAAACTTATACTAAATAATATCGGCATCTAATATTATCCCACTTTATAGTACAGGGGGCCTAAAACGGCCACATTAAGCAATTCCTCTTAAAGCAATTCGTTTTCTGAATTCCCAGCAATTCCTCTATGACACATAATTTTAGCTGAATCATATTCAATCCAATTCATATCAGAATCATATTTGGAGTAAATATTTCCTCATGAAAAAAATGAAGACCGTAATTTTACCGTATAATTTTTCTTTACAGTTTTTATTAATCAAACGAGATTTTAATTTTTTATTTCTACAGTTTAAATGTTATTTCATTAAAAAAAAAAACTGTCAAAAAGTTGATTTGCGCAATATGAATTGAACGCAGATAATATTATGTTTGGTCCGTTTGTGACAGTTTGTGTGATTCATAATATTATCATAATTATTACGATTATGCCAAAGCGGCCTCTTTTAAGCCCGCAGGCCTCTTTATTTACAGAGAAGGACGAGCACTGATCACCAAACTTGCTTATTTCGAGTTGGCAATTTTAGACTATTTATATGTCCAGGTTTTCACACGATGTTTTCCACATGAAAAGAAGAAAATCACTATGGTGTATCTTCTTCTTTTCATGTGGTTAGTGGCTAACCTGTTGTCAGAGTTTTAAAGCCACCCATGGGCCTCTGACTTGGCTTTACATGCCGTCGAGAAATATCTCAAAGGCATGCTGGTTTCACGCAGTCCATGGCCCTTTACGGGGCACCGGTGTGGGCGCGTTCATTAAGGCTGCGACCGGCCCGCCGATTGCGTCCCAAAGGGTCATGGCCATTAGGCTGTTCAGAGGATACCGCACGGTGTCCCGTGAGGCGGTGAGCCTTCTTGCCGGACTACCACCGTGGGATCTGGTGGCAAAAGTCCTCGCGCACATCTGGGAGTGTCGCGAGGAGGTGAAACACCGGGGCGTAACTCCGCTGCCGCGAGAAATCACGGCACAGCGGACAGAGCTCCGGCGGGATCTCATGGCGGCATGGAGAGTGCGATTGTCGCAACCCAGCGCTGGGCACGCCACAATTGTGGTGATAAGTCCCTTCTTTGAGGAGTGGCTAGAGAGGCGCCACGGCGTTCTCACCTTCCGCCTGACGCAAGCCCTCACCGGACGCGGTTGTTTCGGGAGGTTCCTGTTCCGCATAAGGCAGGGGGAAACGCCCGGGTGTTACCACTGTGTCGGAACGCGCGAGGGAGATTCAAGATTCGCGCCCTCGCGCCCCTAGTCGCCGCGGGAGACGCCGCGGGCGTCAGGAGTCACGAGCCGACTTCCGGCCACCGTAGGCGCGGGCTTGCGGACGGTGAGCAATGGGTAACTCGCCGTCCGATAAGGACCAGGCCCGGGTCGACGGCGCGTTGTGTTCCACGCGCACCTCAAAGAGATGTCAGCACCAACTGACGGGGTCCGTAAAGGCCAACGCCTGCTACGGTTGCGAGCTTGTTCGAAAGGGTTATCGCGGCCCCGGCACATAGGCAACGGAAGGAACACGGGTGGGTTTTAGTCAGTAAAAGTCTGACACAGAAGTTATAGTTAACTTCCCGCCAAAAAAAAGGCCTGCCGATTTCCTCACAATGTTTTCCTTTACCGTTTTTAAAGCAAGTGATAATTATACAATACGCACACGAATCCGGAAAATTCAGAGGTGCGTGCCTTGGGTTCGAACTCGAGACCTATGACTTGGCAGTCTGACGGTCACATCACTAGGCTATCACTGCTGTTAAATAGTAGTGATACATGAATATTTGAAAACGTTTGTTTTCAAAGCTACATGGTATGGTACATTTTTTAAGTTGATCACAAATTAGTAAGAACATCATTAATTAGTCTGAAATCCTAACTTTATTCCTCTAATTTGCCTGGCACGTTTGTCCCCATTTTTTACATCTCTAGATTAGCATAAATAAACGGCTTAATCCTGTTAATCTTATTAAATTATTCTTACTGTTGTTGTCTTAAAAACGATAGCCATTAATGGAATTGAAATAAATAGCTGAGACATTTATAAAATACGAATTGAACTTTTAAAGTGACAATCACATCGTCACAAGTTTCTAGAGACTGATATTTCATCTATCACGCCATCGCACGATGGACACCATGTGTTCAATTTTAACTCTGCAACGTTGCACTGCTCCATCTTCGAATACGTTTGTAAAAGACTTGACACAATTTGAACCTTAGTCCACAGCAATAAGAAGTACACAAGTATTCATACTGTACATCGGTCTTCCAACGCTGGGATCGCAATTAAGTGCTTCCTGCACGTTCGTGTGGCGAAGGAGGAGTCAACTAATTATGACACTCTTTTCCTTCAAATTAGTGACGTTTGGAAGCCTCGGAATACACATTAATTAGCCTTCTTTCACTTGAATGTTTAGCTTCGCGTTTGTCTATTTTTGTCTGTACTCTAATAAAAACGCAGTTTGAACAACTGGAAAGATTTCAAACAAGATTGCGAGTTGAAATGTAAAAAGATATCCTCAATGGCAGCTTGTTTTAAAATAAACATGCATATATTTGCTTTTTGTTGGCTAATAACATGCTTATTGCTCTATTCGGTTGAAAACTTTTAGAGCTTCGTGAAACAATATTCTTTATTCTGACGTCAAATTATAGTCTTGTTCCCGTTGATTTTATTTATTCTGAAATAATTTATTTATCCCAAAAAATATTGGTAATTATCATAGTACTCGTAACTACTTGAGCCATACAGTCAATCTGCCTAGCCTTTTCCCAACTATGTTGGGGTCGGCTTCCAGTCTAACCGGATGCAACTGAGTACCAGTATTTTATATGGAGCGACTGCCTATCTGACCTCCACAACCCAGTTACTGGGAACACAATACCCCTTGGTAAGACTGGTTGTCAGACTTTCAGGCTTCTGACGACCCGTAATGACTGTCAAATATCCACGAATGACAGCCGCGACCAACGGCTTAACGTGCTTTCTGAGGTACGAAGGAGTCTTGGTATGTAAAGATGGTCACCCATCCACAGACCAACCCCGGCAAGCGTAGCTTAACCTGATGGATCGACCCTTGCGGCTGTTATTACTTAGCCACGAGCTCCAAAAAGCCAGATGAGCCATAAAGTGAGCCATTAAGTACCTGGTTTAAAAGTAAGTTAAACAAATATACTAACTTATTTAAAGCCAAACCTATTTCCAGTCTAATTTTAAAGTGCTGTACGTATATTTTCTACCGCAGATAGACCATATAATTTGTAACAAAAATAGGTACAGTTTAAATAGTAAGCTGCTTCCAATTTCCTTTTATTGATCATGCAACTCGGTTGGTTTTCTCAGACCTTGTATTATTCTACCGGAGCTAGGTTATTTGTGACCCGAATTCCTGAGATTTCAGGCATTATATATGCTTGGCCAAATAATGTAGGTAATATTTGCTGCAGCTGTTGCAAGTGATTTTCTTGTTTTGACATGAAGTATCGGACCAGCGACAGGATAACACAGGTTGGTATTGATTTTTTTCTTTAAAGTTGAATGTTGAAGTACACAGTTTTCTCCCGCTTTCATATTAGATAAAAGTAACCATTATTCTTCTAAATATTGACAATTCGCTACACTTTTAAGTAAGTGCTATCAAAAACCTTTAAACGTAAAATGCAGGTAGGTAATTTGTATTAAAACATTTTATTGTGCTATATGAATATAAGCCTTGATTTTGTATGACTTGTTTATTTTCTGTATTTATCTACATATATTTTGTGCAGTTTTACTGAAATTCCGCTTTGTATATAGGTATATGAATGCAAATGTTTTTATTTCATCAAAACATTGACCGTCAGCTCTGCATAAAAAAATCCGGCTCCATTGAACCGTTATATGTAATTTGATAGACAATTGAATAACGCTTTGTTTGACCAATCATATCCTAGAATTTTTGTCGTATGAAACTTCTAAGTGCCAAAGTTAAATTGAAGTATACGCGAGCTGACAGTACCTATCACAGTAGCAATCAATTTTATAAAACTATATTTTACCATTTTCACAATGTTAACTCATAATAAAGCAATAATGAACTTTGTTAAACAAGCAGTACAATAGCGCATAACATACATCCACCCAGCCAGGAGTTGTCAAGTTTGTGAATTTAGCATGTAATGCCGCGGGCGCTGGCGCAATATGCCTATTGCAGCTTTAATGCCCTGCGGTTTGGATTCGGTCCACGTACGGAGGTCACTATAAAAGTGGTCGGGCCCTGGCGGTGTTCAAATTGTTTTCATCCCACAAACTCACACGGTACAGTTAACATGGCGACCAAACACAAACTTAATTTATTCTAAAGTTAGATTAGATTCTGTTACTTTGTGTGTAAAACTATAACTGAAACCAACACAAATTATTTTGTTTCTCATGTAACAGAGTTTATCGCCCGCGTGCAGTTTATCGAAAAACTAAAAGGGTTAATCAACCATGCCTAATCATATAATGATATCTTTTATCGAGTTGCTCACCGACAGAATAAAAATTCATATTTTATTTTGGCGCGGGCGTCGATGTTAAAATATTCAAATATTCTGACGGAACACTTGAGCCTCTAGCTTCGGGCCGACATTTGAAAATGGAAATAGACCTGTTCGTGCCTACAAGGGAAATCGTATTCGACATTTGACGCAAAATGATGATGCAAATTTCACGAAAATATTATGCGCGGTTAAGTATCAATGGCTGCGGCTCTGCGAGCGTTCGATTTGTGAGCTGTTAGGGTTTTATCGAAAAGATACACTTTTGTAGACACGTTACTAACTGTTATCTGTTTTCAATCAAAGGGAAAGGAAAAGATTTATAGCATTTTTATCGGCAAGTAACAGTTTCTCCCCCAATATTAGAAGCTTTTATACATTTGCTAAACTTTTACCAGCTTAGTTCACTCTATCACAAAGATATTTTAGGTGCGAGATAACAACTTATCTATGTATAAATAGAAATATCTCAGTTACCGTGATACTTTTAAAAGTAGTCTATAAAAATATCTGATCCATTGAAAGTGTCAATGCACATAAACTCGCATTGAAAAAGTTTGACGCCGCTTCCCCAAATACGCAGTACACATGCCTTATTAATTTACATTTTTGCTCCGGCAAACTCCATGTGTTATTATTTGATTGACGTAGGGTTGCGGATTGTTGGTGGTTCGGATGCGGATCTCTAGTTTTTTTAAGGGATCCGTCAAGGCGGCAAGGAAAAATTCAAAATTTCTTACTTTTTTTTTTATTGCAGCGGTGTTTCGCTGTATGTTGATCATAATTCAATTCACATTCATTATAATAAAGTAATTACTAAATTATATTCATTTCAAAAACTATACAGCTCTCGAAATTTTATTGTTTGATGGATATGAGACTATTTCGTGAAAATGTGACGATTTAGAACTATATTGATGTACTAAATGATTATAATTTCCATTTTGTTGATTATGATTTTACTTATATTCACTCTTTTCCACCCACATCTGCATTCGCATTGGCTCCACATTGATTAATGCAGATGCAGATGCGGATGCGGAAGTTCCGCAATTGCAGATGCGGGTGCGTATATCCGCAACATCCCTGGTATAGACATATCTATAAAAAATATTTAAAGTCTGTCTTTGCTGTCGAGCAGTAGGGTAATAAAATTATCACATGCAAAGAACCATCAAATCATCTCTATATGTTTAAACCATAAACACTTTGTGGTTTAATCAAATTCTGGTTACAATTTAATATCCGTACCATTGAAATATTTTCTTAACCAATTTCTGTATCTTGTCTTCGCGTGCAATATATACGAATTTAAATATATCAACTGCTGCAAAGGCTAACCAAACGAGTTTGTAACGACTTGAGGTGCATCACTCTGAATTTGAATTTCATATTTTGGCACAGCATAGACAGTACTTGAAGCAAGGTACTGCGCGCTCTTCGGTACGAATATACATATATGCTCATTTACTTTGTATATACTTAGAATGCGTTTAAACTTTGGCTTAGATCATTTTGGGTTTTAAGCTGTTTTGGACGCATTTATGATTTTATCATAGGTGTAGTTATTATAGAAGGAAGATTCGATTTTTATATAGGAATTGTCATAACGGTCTGGCGCTTACGTCCTGCTTGATAAGGAGTGGGTAGCGGGTTTCGGGGGGGCCTTGTCATTGTGACTGAATTGAAATGACTTTGTTGAAGATTACTTAGACCCACTTGTACCATTGACCATTCATCGTTCAGTCTCTGTCATGTTCAAATAATTAATGAAAATTAAACTATGTTTTAAGTTCGTTTAGCGTTAAATGTGATCAATCGTGATGATCTTTAGCTTTGCAATGGGAATTGTAAAATGTTTTCGTCTCTTTGTTTAAGGTTAGATTTAAATTTAAACAGATTATGTGAAAATAGGACGTAATATCTCAAAGTTCAACTACCATTTCGATTGTCTCAAGACATTTAATCCCGTCTCCATAATTTTCGGAATAACTTGATAACAATAGTGTCCCTACAAATGGACGGTACGTTCGTGAGCGCTGAGTACCAAGCAGAAGAGGCCGGTACCCGCAGCATCAAACAATGGAGACCCGCAGACAAACTGTAACACCATCCCAACTTGTTAAGGTTGGCGCGCACACGGGCAACTGAGGGTCAGTTTACACCTAGACGTAACGCATCACGACGCAGCGGTGTTTCGCCGATAGGCGCGGCGTGCAAGAGCGGTGATACGCCTCCCGACGCCGCGAGACGCAGCGCGACGCGGCGAGTCGCTGCCTGAAGCTATCCTGGTGACTTGTCTCTTCTATGAGCTAGCAGGGCTTCCGGAGCTCGCAGCGAACGTAGACACGTTCCGCTGGGCCGCGCGGCGTGCTGCTGCGCCGCGCGCCGCGCTTTGTCTCGTTGTGCAGCGCGGCGTGGCGCTGCCAGCGACTTCACGATGTGCCCCGCAACGTCGCTCAATACTGGGCAATAATTAAGTTGCTCAGTACTGGGCAGGTGGTCCAATGCGACTTCACGACAACGTCAAGCGCCAAGCGGCTGAAGACAATTACACGCCACATTGCGTGGTATATCCTTATATTATAAAACAAACTCTCCCGCCGCGTCTATCTGTCTGTCTGAGCGCAATAAACTCAAAAACTACTTTCACCAATGAACGGAGTGTTTCATGCGGAAGATTTTGATTAAAATATTGCGTAAATTGGCTGAAATATGATGATTATTGTTGCTGTTGACATTAGGTTCATCCGAATTCACAGCATTTCGCTGAGCAATGACCTGTTCTTGCACAGATGCAACGCACAGCATAATTTTTCTTATTATTTGTTACAAAAGTAGTAGTAACTCTGCAATCAGCATTTTGTTTTTGTGATGTTTTTGTTGACATTTGCCAATGTCGCAAGAGTATTAATGTCTTTGGTCCGTGGCCTTGAGAGCAACCAATGAACAACATTATTTTTACTTTTTATATTTTTATTTATTGGTTGACCACGAGGCTTTTGGCTACTTTGGTAAGTATGTATTTTATGTGTTTTGGTCTTTATATGTGCGTTTTCTTTGTGCAGAATAAACAATTTTTCTTTCTTTTTCTTTTTTTTTCTTTCTTAGTGTCGAAAATGATGGAAAAAAATATGCCGACTGGGAGCTTTACTGGCATGCGCCGCGTAAGCCGTAAGTGATACATCAAATTGATATTCTACAGGATTAGAGATCTTAAAAAGTTAACCAAATAGTCCGCGATAGCATATGTCTATCTTCTAAGGATGACCCACAGTAACCAGTTATTATCTTTAAGAATTTGATTTAAAAAAAGATTGTCATTTCCAACGCTATTTTGACCAGTATCATATTAATTCATATCCAATAAAAAATTATTAAAATGTGCAATGACATCATATCATTTAAATGAATAGTTTAAAAGATATCACAGATTCAAAATTACGCGTGACAAAATAATCATGGTCAACCATGATTATTTTGTTACGCGTAATTTTGGCAACGCGGGCGCAGCGGTAGGAGTCAATGATCTTTTCCTCAGCTATTAGGTATGTAATCCCGGTAGTACGTACCCATGGGCTATTTTCCGACATCCACGCGGGCGAAGCCGCGGGCAAAAGCTAGTAGTAACTATATAAACTAAACGAAATATTCATTAGTATAATAGAATAAGGATAAGGAGCAATCTACACTAATATTATAAAGAGAAAAACTCATATTTTTGTTTGTAATGAATAAACTCAAAAACTACAGGACTGATTGCAGAATTGAATCATTTTTAGGAATTCAGTTACATTGCTCCATCGATTACTAATTGCAACAACTGTTGCTAGGCAATAATTGCTGACAAATTGCCCGTGTAAGCACACCTTAACACAAACCCAACCTATTATACATATGCTATTATTCCAACTTATAGTTTCTCCGTCTCTAGCTGGAAGTTCGTGTGAATTGTTAAATTCCATTTCTGAAAAGCTACTCTGTGCCACAGGCGTCCGTACTTCCTAACTAGAATTTAATTATGAATATCTGGAGACTGTGGGTACTCACAGTTTGGCACAGAGCATTAACTTGCGTAAGGCACATTGTCCACTGGGGCGTAACTGGCGTAACTGCTGTAACCGTCACTGTGTTAGGGCCGTTATTTATGAGAGGTAAATAAATGACAATACACATAGTGTACCAGGTAGAACAAAGGCGGGGTTTGCTTGTACTCGTAGTCGGGGTAGTTGTAAATTAATTTTTACAAATGCTTAAACATGTCCTAAAACAGTCGGAAAATATCGCGTATTATAAATATAATAAAAAGCGGCCAAGTGCATATCAGACCACGCACAATGAAGGGTTCCGTAGTTGGGATGAATTTATCCCAAGAACAAACTTAACATTGTAGTTGAAAAACATGTTCTCCCATGCGGAATGTATGGGAGATCATGTTTTTCAAACCGCAAATTTAAGTTGGTCGATCATTACTCGTTAATCTGTAAAGCCTACTTAGTTCTGATAGTTTTTCTTTTAATTTCGTTATATATACTACTGCTATGAATTTTTTCACAAGTCCAAGTACAACCATCTAAGTAGAAGGGGGGGGGGGACACTTGACTGTAGCAAAAAATTTCAGTTAAAAGCTTAATATTTATCAAATGGATCCCTGAATCTAAAAATAGTTTTCACAAACTCACAATATTTTTAGACGACCTTTCTAACGATACCCCACAACATGGGGTAAACGATAAAAAAAAAACATCCCCCACCTTACGTGTAGGGGAGGTAACCTAAAAAAATTATTTTTAATAATTTTATTTTACTTCTTTGTCGGCATGATTAATATGTATACATATGCCAAATTACAGCTTTCTAGTACTAACCGTCTCTGAGCTAACCCGCGGACAGACAGACGGACAGACAAACAGACAGACAGACGGACATGGCGAAACTATAAGGGTTACTTGTTTACTACGGAACCCTAAAAACGTGAAAGTAAATGTTTTTTGTTTTTCAATACACATTAAATTCTCCATCGTCTACAGGTTAAAACAAAAATAAAGCTGTGACAAACATACTAACCCTTCAGGGAATTTCATTCGAAACGCAAATAGCTTCATAATTCTCATATTTTCTGATGTTCATTCTGTCATAAAAAGCGGTAAAATATTTGCTCTGATATGATTTCGATCTCTCTACGGAACCATTGAATGGTTTTAAATGATGTTTCTGAAAAAGGTACAGTAGCTGTATATACTCGGCTACCCGGCCCGGGGGCAGTCGCGCCAGTCATCTTTTTCTCACGGGTATTAATAGCGATTTGAAACAGAGTTGGGTGATTTTGCATAATTTTCTCAATGATCTATGTATTTGCCTAATGGAATTATCAAGTAGATACTGAAGGATCTATGTCGCATCGTCGCCATGGACTTAATTCAATTAATTGAAAGTTACCTTTGTTTCCTTTTTGTTGTATATCAACCCACTGTAAAACTTAATCTTGTTGCTACGCCGTAGCTGACACTACGATGTCACCGGTACGCCAGTTACGCTGTCGTAGCTGATGCTACGATGTCACCGCTACGCCAGTTACGCTGTCGTAGCATATAACAACTCCGCTACGCGTCGAGTCTATTTTTTTTTATCTTTGTTGGATCTTTCCATGTTTACGCATAGTATTGTGAAATACCAGACTATCTTATTATGTAACAAATAACGTAAGATGATACTTTTCAAAAATAATAATTTGTCATTTTTTAGGTTAGACTTGCTTAAAACCAAAAAATACAGAGAGGTTAAATAGTACCTGTTTTTATTGTTTTTCCGTTACCACATCGATATGCAAATTAGTTTAATGAATATTAATTGTCACGCCTTTACCCCCCTGGTGGTAACCGAAGATATTTATTGATTGTACAGGTACACTGTTTCAACACAGTAAACAAAAGGGAATATTTCCGTTTTTTACTAATGTAATAAACCTGAAATAAAGACGACATTAAAAAAAAAACAAACCGTGTATCTTTATTTTCTGTTCTGCAAAACTTCTTCATTGTGCCTTTATTTTTTTTTATCGAACTTTTGCTGACTGCAACAACACCAAAAAAGCGACACTCACATTATTAAAAAGTCTGCATAATGAAGCGGCACACAGTTATAACCGGCGTCCGTTCCCAAGGGAGTACTTATAAACATTGCTATGATAATACTGCCACATTTCCACTAGATATATCCTTTATTGGGTAGGATATGCGGAACAATCAAGAAGAATAATCTAACGAAACGTGCTATAAAAACAATTCCAAAAACAAAAAAGAAATAATATTTTTTGTACCCAGCCTGAATCTTCATCACATCAAACTCTTAATGGAATACTTTTACGTGTTCCACATCCATGATTATGGAAGTATACGGTAAAATTCATATGCATTTTAAGAGAATGCTCGACTATTTTCGGGCTAAAACTTAGCCCATATGTATATGCGGCAATGTCATACATGTACACTCAACTGTTTTCAATTATCCATAGTCATTAACTATTATTATCACAAAAAAAAAACGTTATTGTACACCAGAAAATACATAGCAAATAATAAATTTAACACTACAAAACATACAATGGGTGGCTTTATCCCTTTCAACGATCTATTGTGATTTTTATCATCATTATAGAGTATCGATCATCTTGTTCAAAACATTGTCAATAGTTTTATCTTAACACTTTCACGGACACTGAGATGAAGTTGACATTCTGAAAATGGCACAAAAAAAATTCATATAAAATAATGCTTATAGCCGGACTTCCGCATAAAAACAAGTCAAGGTACTTGTAATATGACGGTCCGTCGATAGCCGGTACCGTTCACAGGCGGACCATCATGTCAAAATCTTGTCAAATGAGTCTGTTTACCTGTATCACCGTGAATTCCGTATGTCTATTATAATATATAACCATTTGCCAATTCCCTTCAGGATTTGCCATTGACATTGTTGGAAAAGAAGTCTCTTTAAACTTTTACTGTACAAAAAATATTATACCATTAAGGAACATTTGGCGGATAAGTCAATGGAACCTTTACCTGATGTAAATTTGTAATAATCATAATCATTTTGACTGTAATTTTAATAATTTTAATTGACATGAAAATTTATTTGCACGCCATATCATGGCAGGTTATGCTGAAACTAAAATGACTGTAATATCTATTGTACCATTTTCTAGCAAACAAATATTTTTGATTTACCGTGACACTACACGTGTGGGCGTATAGAGAACTAACGTACAGGCGCGTCGTCACACGCACATGCGCGTCAGTGTGTGAGTGTAAAGCGGCGGGAGGGGTCTCGAAATATATTTAAAAATTTTGGTGAGTGCAATAAGACACTGGATCACGTGGCTTCGTAGTAATGTACGCAAATTTACACGGGTATGCGGTAGGCGGTTTTTCTGTTTTGACTTGATAAGATTAACTGGACGTGGGCGTAGCTACATAAAGAACACGAAAAAAAATACGCCTCTGACCGTGACGTCAGTGAAAGTGTATAATAATTATTGTACACCACGTTCTTCTTCCAAAATAATTCATTGTTTTTATTTATTTAATTTTGCTCTATTATAATAATGAATTGTGCCTATTCTAATCAATATATCAAATTCTCGTGTCACGAAACTCCTCCAAAACGGCTTGACCGATTCTTATGAAATTTTGTGTGTATATTCAGTAGGTCTGAGAATCAGCTACTATCTATTTTTCATACCCCTAAGGAGGGTAGGTAGGGTAGGTAGGGTAGGTAGGGTAGGTAGGGTATGTCGGGTAGGTAGGGTAGGTAGGGTAGGTAGGGTAGGTAGGGTAGGTAGGGTAGGTAGGGTAGGTAGGGTAGGTAGGGTAGGTAGGGTAGGTAGGGTAGGTAGGGTAGGTAGGGTAGGTAGGGTAGGTAGGGTAGGTAGGGTAGGTAGGGTAGGTAGGGTAGGTAGGGTAGGTAGGGTAGGTAGGGTAGGTAGGGTAGGTAGGGTAGGTAGGGTAGGTAGGGTAGGTAGGGTAGGTAGGGTAGGTAGGGTAGGTAGGGTAGGTAGGGTAGGTAGCTAGGGTAGGTAGGGTAGGTAGGGTAGGTAGGGTAGGTAGGGTTGGTAGGGTAGGTAGGGTAGGTAGGGTAGGTAGGGTAGGTAGGGTAGGTAGGGTAGGTAGGGTAGGTAGGGTAGGTAGGGTAGGTAGGTAGGGTAGGTAGGGTAGGTAGGGTAGGTAGGGTAGGTAGGGTAGGTAGGGTAGGTAGGGTAGGTAGGGTAGGTAGGGTAGGTAGGGTAGGTAGGGTAGGTAGGGTAGGTAGGGTAGGTAGGGTAGGTAGGGTAGGTAGGGTAGGTAGGGTAGGTAGGGTAGGTAGGGTAGGTAGGGTAGGTAGGGTAGGTAGGGTAGGTAGGGTAGGTAGGGTAGGTAGGGTAGGTATGGTAGGTAGGGTAGGTAGGGTAGGTAGGTAGGGTAGGTGCGCCGTAGATAAATACTTAGTGCTACCCATGCGAAGCCAGAGCGAGCACATTACATAAATTATATAACACACAAACACATAACTTCACTTCACCTATAGTAGGTACACCCACATTTCGCCAGTTATCATATCATCGTCACCGTATACGACGACAATCTATACATCTCAATATATAATCAATAATAATATAATCGACAATATACGAGTATTATAGCTACGTCTATGATGGGCTTTACTGGTCCTAGTTCTTTACAGTGCATACAAGGATGCTGCAGTCCTCAGTCTTAAAATATATAATTATGTTCTACCTACCTGAGTGTAACACGCCACTCACCTATGATGAAGGAAAACAACGTCAGAAAACTTGAACTCGAGATGATCTTAAGGTACTATCTCGCATTTAGCGAGGTTGAAAATCGATATACCATCGAGAAGTTCATATCTAACCACCGTAAGGACTATTCTTGCTTGCAGCGGTCGGCGGCTATAGCACAGGGCCGGTAACAGATGTGGTCATCATGTTCACGGGATTTTGTTTTGAAACTGGTTAAATATAAACTTTTTTGATGGTACCTTTAGCCCTGCTGACAAAATGATTGATGTGTAACATCTTTCCTCTCGCTTTCCTGATATCTGTGGGAGAGATTTCCGTGAAAAGGGACGGATCTGTGTAACAGGAAGCCGGAACCGCGCGCTATTTGATTTGCCCAAAGAGCGCGCGCGGTTCTAGAGTTGGCCGTCAAATGGTACCAACCCATTTTCCGAGAGGATGTTACTGTCAGCCAAGGCTAGCTCGTTTTTAATAGTTCTGTTAAAATTCAATTCAAAATTCAAAATATTTTATTTCACATAAACCTACATGGGCACTTATGAAACGTCAGAAGCTAGGTGCACGGTTCCAATTGGTCGTTTCCTATGCAGAAGAGCCGGCCAGAAACTCCACAGTTACTCTTTTAAAAATAATTGTTTTTTACAATATTTTCAAATAACTGTATTAATAGGTATGGGAGGACAGTGTAGGTCTTTCAACAAGTACCAGGTACTTAACAAAATAGTAGATGGTCAATAAATCTACAGTCCACTAAGCGTACAGCGTTCTCAGATTCACAAAATAGAAAAAAGAAATCGAAGTCTAAAAAATATGAATAAATTAATAAAAATAAAAACCTATTTTTAACGAAATGACATGATTGCTATTACAACTGTAACAAATCTTAATAATTATTATATACAGAAAAGCCACTAATAAAGTGTTGAAATTAAACTGTAGGTATATAATGTAAAATATTAGGATGATTATGTCAAGAAAGAAAGTAAAAAAAAAAACATGGTAATTTGGGAGCAGTTAATAGACTCTTTCATAACATGCCGTTAATGATGTTTTCTTACCGCATATGCAGTTGAGCTTAATCTACCTGAAAGAGTTCTAATGTGGGCGCCCCATTGCAATTTAGAATCTAAAGTAATTCCTAAAAATATAGTTTCCATTATTACATCTAGTTTTTTGCCATCAAGTTTTAGATTTAGACCCACTTGAGGTACATTTTGTAATGAGAACCTAATACTTTTAGTTTTGTTTGCACTAAGTAAAAGATTATTAGCTGCAAACCATTTCGAAAGAACAGCCAGACTGTCGTTGACATGAAAGATATCTGTATCTTTTCTATCTATTTAAAAAATAAGAGAAGTGTCGTCAGCAAATAGAATTATATCCGATAATTTTGCCATCATGTAAGGAAGATCATTTATATAAACAAGAAATAAGGGCCAACAATTGAACCTTGAGGCACGACCATTTTAACTAGAGACCCCGAGGACGTCGCCCCATTAACGTTTACTTTTTGCTGCCTGTTTGATAGATAGGAAAGAACAAGATCAGCAGCTTGTCCACGAATTCCGTAGTGGTGTAATTTACAGATCAGTGTATTGTGGTCAACGCTGTCAAACGCTTTTGACAGATCACAGAAAATGCCAATTGCATCCTGGGACTTCTCCCAGGATTCCAAAATGTGACTGATAAGTTTTACTCCTGCGTCAGTCGTCGACCTACCTTTCGTGAAACCAAACTGGTGACTATGTAAAATCCCATTAGAATTAAAATGTGACAACATCTGGTCTAGCATGATTTTTTAATATATTTTACTCAATGCTGGTAGCACAGATATAGGTCTATAATTAGTGGGGTCACTCTTACTACCCGATTTGAAAATTGGTACTACTTTAGTATGTTTCATCAAATCAGGGAACGTACCGTTATCTAAACATTGATTAAATATACCTGTTAGGACAGGGGCAATTGTGTCAATGATTTCTCCAAGAACTCTAACGGAAATATGTGTGGATCGCTTGTGTTCTACTTAATAAAAATCTTAAATTCATTCATTCATTTACTCACTCTCTGACAAACAAACAACCCACAGCCTAAACCACTAAGAGAAAGAGTTCTTTATATAAAATGAATGTGAACACTAAGGAAGAATTCTAGAAAATTAACGAATTAAATAGTGGATGAAATTTTGTATGACTTTTTTTAATTTTTGCTGATCGAAATTCACTACCTGCCGTCTTTTTTTAAATTATATAGTAAAAAGACAACACAACATTTTTCTCTACTTTGACTTTTTCCAACGCGCCTAAGCTATGCGTTCTAATTACCACGGACATGGTTTTTGAATTAGGCATAACACAGAAATGTACTTCAGGCGACAATGCGCAATCATGTGTTAGACTGGGTAATATGACTGACGTAACATGCAGCTGAACATGCTTGGTATTAGGTTTATTACTTTTCAAATAAACAGAATAAATGACAGACAGACTTAAAAGCAGCGGCTCGCTGGCACACAGATAAACCCTGTGAGGTTTTCGTTGTGTGGCTAAAAACCAAATTGTAAAATAGGCTAAGTGTTTTAGAAATAAATAAAAATAAAAAAAAGATTTTCTAGGAAAATATTATGCAGATTAAAACTAGGTTGATTAAGGTCAGCTCCCAGTGTAACCAGTTTGACGGGGCTTAATATCAATACGGGTTACTCCACATTCAAATTATTGGGCAAAACTGAGTTTCGGACGTAAATAATCATTTATTTCCCAGATCATACAATCCAATTTGTTAGTAATTACATAAACAAATTATTATAATTTCGAGCTTTTGAGTAGCTTTTGGCTTAGCATAATCAGTGTATAATGTTCTCTATATAAGTGGGCTGTAATCTATCACGCGGGCCCAGCGCGAGTTGGTAGATGTCACATGTACTCGAATTATTGGTTCTAGGACATGCCGGTTTCCTCACGATATTTGCCTTCACCGTTTTGAAAGCAGAGGTAGTGAAATTATTTACATAAGTAAAGTGCCTGCCTGGGTTCAAAACCACGACCTACTAAGTTGGGGCCGTTACCACTGCGCCACCACTGCTCAGAGGGCTAAGACTAAGTGACATTCCATCAGGGATAACGATGCTGGAAAAGTCAAAAATGTATTGGATTGACATTAAGCTACCTAAAAGCTTATAATGTCAATCCTGTTAAAAAGACGAAATACGAAACGCTAAGTGACTGCCATTTTTCTAAACTAGACCCTAAGGTACCCATAACGACTGTCATAGATATTCGTATGACAACCCAGTAGCGTCACTTTAACATGTTGCCGTAACCGTCCATGGACTAACGGCAGCAAACGCAGCTGAACCTGATAAATCGATCCATTTGAAAAGCTATTATTGAAGCCCGTTATTATGACAGTATTTACATTAATTGTAGCGATATGTTATAAGGATATCCAAGCACATACTAATATGGCATTCAATACAGAGTTTATTACGCACCAACTTTACTCTCACACATACAGTCACACAATCGGCACGAACAAGGAGTGTTCGTGCCAATCAGTCAAATAGACTTTATTGTCTACTTTTAGTTTACGGGAAACCATAATCATGTACTTGGGGCGTAGACATCGGTCTATTCTGTAATAATCTCGCGAATACATGGTGGGGCAAAAGTAATCACCCTTTTGGATGACGCTATAACTTTCGCAAATGGCGGCAAGTGTCAATTTTGGTTTGACATTTGTGAAGTAAACAGACTGATGCAAAAGACACGGCCATAAGCCATGGAATGCCAATTTCCAACTCCTCGAGAACGCGGAATAATTGTTTCAGGAAGCATTTACGCATCGTCTAATCTATCGTTTTGGCGATTTGCACTTGCCGGCCAGATCTCCCGATTTGACAACTCCAGACTTTTTTTTGTGGGGTTTGTTGAAGTCCCGGGTTTATATAAACAAGCCTCAGACTCTTGAAGCCCTTAAAGATAATATCTGACAGCAATGCGAGAACCTATCGCCGGAATTTCTGACACAAGTGATGAAAAATGCGAAACGAGCCCGTATGGTCATCAATTCTGACGGTGGCCACTTGACCGATATCATTTTCTCGACTTAATGGAAAAAATCGAATTCATAATACACAATTAAAACCAAAACTTTTCATTCCTAAACAAAATTACAGAAAAACAACATCTGGTGATTACTTTTAGAAAGAAAGAAAGAAAGAAAGAAAAATAAGTTAATTCGTCACAGAAACACGTGCATTAAAAAAAAAAACTCGAGTAGATAACAAAACAATAACAATACAATAACGAGTACAAAACAGAAATAGTCGGCAGCTGTTGGCACGTCATGACTGTGACAAGAAGAAGGCTACCACTCAGCATGATGCTGTGCTATGGAGACCCACAGCACAGCGCTGATTTTACCACTTTTGCTCCACCTGTTACATAAGTGAAGTGAGCAGTCATTCCACCTCATGCTAGAGATTGCCACTCAAGATTTTAGAGTGAGATTTCTACTGGATAGACCGGCTGGTGGCCTGATTCCACAGACTTCGGCTTAGCTTAAGCACCAGTCTCACACAATATTTTTCTGAAATCCTATGACCCGACAAAATTGTTTTTTTATTTCATAACGTTATTGTGGCGAGTTAAAAAAAGATATTATATTGGCTAAAAGACTTCCACTGCTGAAAGTGCTGGTCATAGGAGTTCTCCAGAAATCCCCAGCAATGGACTTTACGAGACCATATTTTTTAGGAACAGTTACTTCATTTAAAAAGGGATTTATACACGTGCCCTAATTCTTATAACGATAGTTTACACCATGTGCTGAATCTTCTTAAAGCTTAAGCGTGCTGAACCGAGATAAGAAAGTAAAGACGAGGTAAAGATTTTCCACAGAAAATAGTTTTTCCTCTCATAAAAATCTTTCGTACCTAGCTATCCTATGAAATCTCGAGCACTTAACTTAGGATTAGGTATACCGTGGCTATAACAAAAAACTTTTTACTCCGCTCCGGGTGGAGTTAATATACGGCAGTGACTTGGAAGAATCCAAAATGTCTATGACCAAAACTGAAGAGCAATGAAACGTAGGAAATGTATACTTAGTTCTAGTCTTTGGCTTTAACTATATTTCACTTGTAACGAAATGAAACGAATTTGGACATTGGAACTTGAAGATATCGTGAGGGTAAACGACACTTTTCTCGGGTCGACCTCGAGTTAAGAGGGTATCGTCGAAGGAACGAACGTGTGCGTATGTTCATGGCATATTATTTACGAAGTAGACAGATCGCTTGGACGAAGGTTTTACGTAATCAATTTATGTAAACGAAGTATTGGTAGCTGCTTATTTATTTCGTTAGACATTTTGGTACTTATCTTCTTGATAAAAAAAAGTTTTCTAATTACAGTTTAATTAGCTCATATTCTGAGAAGCTAAACAAAGGCACATCAACCGCGCCACCGCACTACGCCCCCGATGATAAAGTCCCTCGTGTTATTATTATACTTACTTATATACATTATTATTTTTTTGGTACACAAAATTGGTTTTTATTCAATCCTTATTAAAAACTATATCTAGTTATTAAGGAAAGTATCCTACCTTATAATATTAACAGGAATCTTTCTAAAAATTACACATACTCACAATAATAACTTTTCTGAATTATACACTCTCGGAATGAAAATATTTCAGTTACATTATTTACGAAAACGACTAAAAATAAATCTGATATCCAACGGGATAGCAAATTTATTTTTACACTACAGCAAAATAATTATAAATACATTTTTAAAAGCAATCGTATGCGATGAAATACAAATATAAAAGTTTATTTGTTCTCGTGAATACTCGGAAAGCATTAAAAAAAAAAAAATTGTTGTTTAAAGTGGCGTAATGGCAAAGCGGCCAAAGTCGCATTCAATTTAATTTGTACATATTATTATTATTATTTTAAGTCTACTAGTTTTTAAATTGTTTCTTGTTAATGTAAATATTGAGAAGTTAATAAAATTTAATTTGTTGCTTAAATACGAATCTTTCATAATACTTCACACAAACACCACAAATATAATAATTATTGAAATTTTGGTTTGACTTGTGTATTTATTTACTATTTTGGCATTCCTATTTTTAATGTTACTCAATTTAAAATTTATTCTGTATATTTAATGTTGCGACTAGTACCTTAACTATTAATTTGCACACCTCATTAGGTCATGTAACACCTTTTTAACATGTTTTATGCAAATAAATTATTTGATTTGATTTGATTCACTTCCATATGATAACCAAGGGTTTATGAATTAGTTTTTTCCAAGGTACTGTACCTATTTATAAACGTAGAAAAAAAATCCTACATAATATTTTATGAACAGAAATTGAAATACTGATTCAGACAGCCAATTTAATACAAAAGAGTAAAGGTAGTCTGCTTCTCTAAGTTAATTTCGCTTTCTTCCAACAGCTTACGCAAACCAATCTTACTTTGTTATCGTTCCACTTGCAAAAGAACACGAATATTTTTCGTTCACTTTTGTCTCAAAAACCATAAATAAGAATGATACCATGACCACTCCGCGCGAAGCAGGGGCGAGAGTCTACGTACCTAACAGAAAGCTTTAATGCAAAATTGGATTTCGCGGTCCATTAATTTTCAATTTGCGTGATTGCAATTTTGGAGGTTTGCTCCTCCCAAAGACGTCTGGATTGGGGACAGAAAATAACAAAAAGGATTTAGGATGAGATTGGAATGAATACATTACAATCCTACTTCCCGACTTATTTATCTTAGACATCGTCCTGTTTCATCCTGAATACAACTTAAGTGAATTGTGTATATCAATTATACCATTCATATAAAGTTTAACTTGAATATTATAATCAGTGAAAGGTTTATTTTATTAATTAAAAAACTATTTTAAATTAAAGATCATAAAGAGAGTGTTTCAGAGAAAACTCAGTTATTTATTCATAGTATTTAGCGCTTAATATGATTAATCACGAACATCTCCTTTATACTTCAGAGTACAAACTATTGGATGTTGAATGGTACGTATATTATCATTAAAATTACAGCGTTTAGTTTTGATGAGATTGTCTGCAATCTCATCAAAATGAAATGCTGTAATATTTTATAAAGTAAATATACATATTATAATTATAATTAAGTATATATATTTTAGTGATATTTATTTTAGAAGTACATATGTATGTAAGTTTATTCTCATATTATGTGTTTATTGTTAAATTTGTGAATAATTAAGTGTTTTTATTTTATGTATTATTTTCTCTTCTACTCTTACACACGTTGTCTACATCTCTTTAACTTCTTTCCTATCGCAGGTATGCTGGAAGAGATTTCTTAAGAAATAAGCATCACCTTTATACGTATTTTTCTGTTCCTTTCTTCTTTTCTGTATATATGTGTGTACTTAAACTGTCAAATAAATAATAATAAATAAATATTTAAGGATTTGTGTACCAAAAAGATTTAACGTATTATAGTAACTTATTTTGTTCTGCTAGCACGAACATTATATTAAATGGGAAAGTTGCATGTTGGGATAACGATACTGACTGTCCAAGTTGCTCCATACACTTTACATGGCCTCACTCATGAAGGCCCATTCTATAATCTATATAAATAAAAATTAAATGCTGTTCGTTGGTATCTATATTCTGTGGCGGCATCTTCATCGCCACATGCGAACTACGCATCAAAGACCTGACGTCACACAAAATCCTGACGTCACACAAATCCTGCATCGCACAATTAGAATTTACCGCGCGAACGACACATATAAGACTATCTGACGTCAATCGTTGGGCAGTTGCCCGCCAGACACGACACTCCAGTCGGAGGATCCTCCCTTTTCTATTGAAAATGAGTGAACTTTACACCCTGTTCCTCATACCTCTAAAAATCTATTGTGTCTCATTAGTGACAGTTGAAAGGAAAATCTGTACAGTTAAACGACCAGCGGGTCATCTTGTCCCAAATAAAATATCAATGTTTTCTATTCTAAAGAATAGAAAACATTGATATTTTATTACCACACGTTCCAATCATTTCTATCTTCCATGTATGCCTAATCTAAGAACAAGGAGGGACATTTCCGCAATTCTATCAAAGACAAAAAGTGTGTATCTGTTCTCCTATTTTATTTATCTTTGTAGGTATACGTTCGGCGATGTAGTTATGTTCCGAGCCATTTGTTGGAGGGACATTTAAACGGCGACAATACGTGACGAGAAAACAGAACCTACACATTAAGGCTTTCTTTATTGTCCGCCAACGCTTCGTTTTGTTCTGTGTGCAGATTAAAACATGATATTTATGAGATACGAACTTAATCTGGTTATTGAGCCGTCGATGTAACAAGCACGGAATAAAATATCAATGAAACTCAAGCCGGTTTTAAGGAAGATGATTCGCTGGTAATGCCTTTTAAATTGTTTTTTTATGTGATTTTTATGGTCATTTTTCAAATACAATAGACGACGTATATTTAGTTAACTAATCCGCTTAACTGTTCTTAAAGAGTCATAAAGAAACCACTAAGAAATAGACACGTGTTTCACCTGTCCACGAGGCATCCTCAAGATGACGATTGACTTATAGCGAACCCGGACCCGACAAGAGCAGCGTGAACACACTACTCTCGACGCTTGACGCGTCAACACGTCGGGTCCGGGTTCGCAAGGATGCTTCGTTGAGAGGTGAAACACGTGTCGATTTCTTACAGGGTTCTTTATGACTCTTTAAGAACAGTTAAGCGTTTTTAAGCATTGTATTTTACAATAGATTTCCGCAAAGTCACGCGTGAGTCAATGAATTATCTGGACATTTATCTAAAACTGATTTTGAATAATGGGTGCTATGGGAGGTAGATATTCAATTTAACCTATCAACAAGTTCTGTGCATTTTCCACTGCTCTTGCGCTAATGCTCTTAGGCGAGAGGATTATTTGTGCGGAATATTGTGTAGTTAGTACGATAGGTAAGCGTATTACGTAGTATTTTCTGCTGAACTTGAAAATAAATAAAACCGAAGAGAAAACGGGGCTCAGAATGGTAAAAGCTCTAAAAGAAAGACACAAGAGTAGGTATAAAGAATTAATTCCCTTTATACTTGTAAAGCAAATTCTTAAACTCGTTATTGAAATAGTAAAACCTAAACTTGTTTTAACTTAGCAATAAAATATAATAAGTATATATAAATAAATAATATAATATAATTTATTTAGAAACATAAAGGTTTTGTAGTATATGAGGGACTTACAAAGTATGTATTATTAATTTTAAGCCCCCTAATTATAGCTAATTGCATAGGTGGGGCCTATGAAATTAGCGTTTTGTATGGAGAATTTTAAAGAAGTTGCATTTTTCATACTAACATTTTCTTAATTTATATAACAACCATGAACACGAATGTTTTAAAACTTTTATGCACTAATGTTTAAAAACTAAGTTAACGTAATATCCCACTTAGATTAAGCGACAAAAATTAGTTTTGGCTAAGTTAAAACAAATAGTGGTAATTTCTGCTAACAAAATGAGGAGTCATTTTTAAGGTATTTTTTATGTTTAGAAAACTATAAGTAATAAGATTTTTTTACTATTGGTTTACGATGGTCATTATTCGATATAACACCAAGCCATTGATGAATATTTTAAATCATAGAAGTGACGAGGTTCTGCATTAGTGAGAAATAAAACGCCAATTTCATAGGTGGGAACCCACTATCATGGTGTAAGCACAATTAATTGTTGGGTGAAACGCTGCTCTCCTAGCTAGATCACTGAGTAATCTGTATCGAAATAATATAATGTTTTAGTTCATGGTATAAAACAAATTGGATTTCAGCATTGACATAGGTCTAGTAATGAGAATTTGAACAGTGGACCCTTGATCAGAAGTTAACGCTGAAGTACGTATGAATAAAAGATTCAGCAGCCAAGTGTGAAATGTGATGGCTTGATTAGTGTTCTGTGTGATCCTTTACTTAGCAGCAACTTGAATCTGGACCGTGCCATAACTTTAGAATACATAACAACATAACATAACATCACTCACGGCAGTATCCCACGAAAGGGTCGGGTAGAAGTGTACCAATGGTATATAACAGTAGAATCCGTTTATTATGACTCCGCCTTTATTGACCAACCGCCTATAATGACGTAATTACACAACGAAGTTGGATTTTCATATAAAATAATTTGTAACAAAGTCGTATATAATGACTTCATGACTTCGCAGTGACATGTCGTTTATTATGACCCATTTTTAATCAATTTTGTCCGTTTTTGACAGATTTCTTAAGTAAAAAATTAAAAATATATGCACATAAATACATGTATTACTTGCAATTTTTATTTTGATTTAATATGCTATGTTTCTCTATTAAAATGAGTATTTACCTAAAAAAAGGAAAGTAGTTTTTGTTTTCACAAAAATGCTTTGTGTCCGACGACGTCCGCTTTGTATGACATTTTTGTCAATTCGCTTCGATGTCATTATAAACGGATTCCACTGTACCTATACCTCATTTCGCCAGTTATATTTAAGTCTCATGTCATAGGGGGTGAACCGTTTGCCATCAATCGGGCACAAATCCAGACTCCGGACTGCTACTGAGAAATTCCAAACGAAAAAACCCTAGAACACTATGCGCCACCTGGGAATAGAACCCAGGACCTCATGCTCAGCAGTAACGCTTGTGATCACTGAACCAACGAGGCCGTCGTTAGAATATGAAGAGCAGTTCGATTCGCAGCTACGAGGTCACGGGTTCGATTCTTGTATTGAACAAAGATACGAAGTCGCAACTTTAGAAGTACTCGTAGATACCCAGGTTTTGCAAAATAGAGAGACCCATAGAAGTACCTAAGAAACTGTAGACATCCTGAAAATCAGGTAAAATCGGCAACATGCAATGTTAAACAAAAAATTCTTAGACAATAAAATTCAAAAAGTTCAAATTTCAAAAGTCATTTATTCAAACTAGGCTGAGAATCAGCACTTTTCGAACGTCGAAATAACATAAGACAGTCCCCCAAAAACGCCCAACCTTCACCACTTCCTAGTGCTGGGAAGAAGAACTGGCGCAACAAACTCACCAGCAGCACAGCCTGCTGCCTGTTCAGTTGGAAAAACTTGATTCTATATAATAGTGCTTATGCAAAACTAATTTACATTACCACAAATTGCAATACAACTCATAAAATAAAACATTTTAATGAGTAGATTACGTCAACAATACATGAAAACAAAATTAAAATAAATTGACTTACAGTCAAATAAAATAATCCAAACAATTATATGAGCTCATATACTCGTAGTATCATGTAGTCTTTGATTCTAAAATACTTGTTTATTGCTTGGGGGGGGTTCTTTCGAGTATCTTAATTAGTCCCAAGCCTTAATACTACTAAGACGTCTTTTTTACACCTGATATTTGACAACCTATGCCTTTTTTACATCTAATTCTCCTCAGGGACATACCTACCTGTTTTTATTTTACTACGTATCTACCCGTATCCTTACCACGCACTTGACCTTTTAGAAGGACAAACGTCATCCGACATGGCTGGCATAAAATATGTCTATTGGGAGTCTCCATGACACATCCCTCATATTCACTCACTAGACCCCTTTCGTTAATCGACTTCCATTCATATTTTCCCCATGAACAACTCACTGAAGCGTTACTTTTTCACTTTTCAATAAGTTTTACAAACCGCTTTCATTTATGGCATATATTTAATCGAATCACTGCCTGGGGTTTGTGGCTAAGTAATAACAGCTGCACGGGTCGATTGATCAGGTTAAGCTACACTTACCGCGGTTGGTCCGTGGATGGGTGACCATCTTTACATACCAAGACCCCTCCGTGTCTCGGAAAGCACGTTAAGCTGTTGGTCCCGGCTGTCATTCGTGGATCTTTGACATTCGTTACGGGTCGTCAGAAGCCCGAAAGCCTGACAACCAGTCTTACCAAGGGGTATCGTATTATTACCCAATAACTGGTTGTGGAGGTTAGATAGGCAGTCGCTCCATGTAAAATACTGGTATTCAGCTGCATGCGGTTAGACTGGAAGCTGACCCCAACGTACTCGTAGTTGGGAAAAAGCTAAGCAGATAATGATTTAATCAAACCTTCAATTTTGCGCTCCTAAAAATATTTTTGAACACGTCTAACATAATGATTACGCCTCTTTTTGTAAATCTCAAATAATTTCTATTTTGGGATCTTAAAAATATTAAATAGCCACATAACTGCGTAACCTAACCCATTTGGCCGGAGTTTTCTAGCTTAGGTACTGCAACCAACTGTTAGAAAAGACGGGAAAGTTAAAAAGAGGCTCAATTATTTAAAAAAGTGTGCATCATTAGAAGCGCAATAAGTTTTTAGAGGATCAGTTTAATATTTCCCAATTTTAAATGTAGTAGCATCTAGCATTAGCCATTTATGTTAGATTCCTTGTTCTCCGTGTTCTAGAAATCAAACCATAACATAAGATTCAGATTTTTAGAAACTCGTCAGGTTGGAAATGCTTTCAAACTCGGGCACACTTTTATCATCGTCTTTAACAGCTTCTTAGTAACTAGTAGCGTAGCAACTCATAAATGTATGACCGGCACCTAAATTAATTTCAATCTTCAGCGCTGAAAGTTGAAAATCCAACAGCACGCTTTCATTTAGACATTCATTTAGGTCTCGTCTAGTGTTGGTGAAAACGAGCATAAAGGAAAATGTAAGTACCTAGGTTATTAATGTTAACGTTTATTGGAGTATCTTGTAGCACGTGGCTGTTAGGTACACTTCCATTCGATTATCTTTACAACAATAGTGTACTATTTCTTCCTTCCTTGCTTACCTTCAAAAAACTCCTTCTATAACTCAAAAGCAATTAGAACCTAATCGTTTGAAGTTCAACACACAAAAAGCTTGTGACTGAAGAAAGGACTTCCTTCAGAGTTCGTAAGACATGATCACCTTATTTCAAAACATGTCCGTTTCACCCTAACAGGTGTTCCAACTGCTGAACATAAGCTACTTTTCTTTTGTCTGGGTCATCACTGTCTCGCGCAGATCGCTTCGCTTGTTAGCCGGCTACTACTGAAGTTAAATCGAGATACTTTCTGGTCGAAGCTAAAAAGATTTTCTGTGAAAAAATGTAGCTGTGTTTAACAAGATTTCTACATGGATTCAGTCGATCAAAGCATAGTGAAAAATTGAACGCTGTTTGCGTTCCGTAATAAAATGTTTTAATATTTTTTTAATTTATTTTTTTATCAGCTACGCCCCGCAGTTTCACAAGTCTCGTTCCCGAGGACATATCGAGATAAAAAGTATCCTATGTAGGACATAGGATACTTTTTATCTCTTTTTATTTCGCACATGAGTAGACCATGATCTGGATTAGGTCCAGATCATGGTCTACTCATGTGCGAAATTTCATCCAAATCCGTTCGCCGTTTTAACAACCAAACAAACTCACTTTCGCATTTATAATATTATTATATATATATGTATAAATATTAGTTACAATTATTTTTCCGTCAGCGTCGGTAAGCAGAGATACAAATTGTCCAACGAATTATTCTGTAGAGTAGAATAATTCATATTTTGCAACTACAACTCAAATAGTAATAAAAATCTAATAGCCATTGATAAGACTGATTCTAACAAAACCGGACTTCATAAAGATATTTGTATTATTTTGATTTTGGTAGGTAGTTTTTGTTCCGAACATTTTTAGTTATACTTGTTAAAGTTTCGCTCACTCAGTCACTCACTCCAGTAGGACTCGAGTAGGTACTGAGAGGGGAACTTTCAAAACATTCATTTAACAAAGGTGAATGAGTCTGTTTAACTAAAACAGAGTAATATCCATCATTTATTTAATAAAGGATTACCCAGAAATGGGCATTATTACAAAACTTTGCTCGCTGACCGATGTCAACAAGCTTATTGCTTTCAGTCGACCGCCCCGGATCAATATCTACATCATCATCATTAATAGCGACCAGTCTAGTGAATTTACATTGTTAAGTTTGATTTGAATGTTATACTACCCTCAAATATTTGTGGGTAGGCTCTTGTGACGATATAAACTCCACTTGCCAATAACAGGTGAAATGGTGTTCAAAATCGAACACGGCAGAGGCTTTCGATCCATTTGTCAAACAAATTGAACACAACATGGAAGGCGCGTTATGTTCAATACGTTACAACAAAAATAAAATAAGTAATGTTTTTTGACTCGTTTAAGGAAGCTTTTCACGTCTTCTACATTTTCCGCTTTTACTGAAATTGAATATACCTGACAAACATGTTATCATAATTTAAATAATAGCAGTATGATTATCAAAAGCTTTTGTATGAAATAGATCCTAAGGAAATTGTTTTCATAACTTTGTCATTTTGACTCTCAAAAATGTCAAAGGTTTCAAATATGATCTAATCAAAATTGTATCATATACATAATTAGCTTATAGGTTTCCCACAGCTGGGACACAGGCCTCCTCTTTTCGAGACGGAGTGGGCTGTAAACTACCACGCGGGTTGGGAGATATCTCATGTTTTCTAATTTTTGGTTCTAGGACCTCAGACCAAATAAAAACCAAGACAGACCGCTGTCAACAGTGAAGTGAAGCTTGTTTCGTAAACATGTGTGCACTTTGTGTGGTATAGTTTGATTGTAAATGTGTGCGTGTGAGCGTGTACGCACAGAGCAGCGGTGTAGTTTTGGCATGCTTCACTGCGCTCTGACTTGGTTTTTTTTTTTGGTCTGAGTCTAGGACATGCCGATATTTCACGATGTTTTCCTTCACCGTTTTGAGAGCAGTGGTGATGAAACTATTTACACGAAGTAAAGCGCGCCTGCCTGGGTTCAAACCCACGACCTACGATAGTAAGTCGGGAGCGTTACCACTGCGCCATGCTCGCCGTCTGCCCGCTATGTATGTGTATAGTGCTGTACATCTGCGTGTATTACCTAGTGTAGTGTGTCTTTTTTTCCATCAATCAATTTGTTATGAATTCAATACCTAATAAAAATCTCGATTCGCGACATAAATACCTACTACATTAATAACACATATCAAATTGATAGGTTACAACACTATGCAAATACCCAACACTATAAGTTCATATCTCAAAGCAGACGCGACTCGCAACTATATGAAATATCATGTAATTGAACCACAGTAATTAATGCATTTCAGAGCTGGCTCGGTTTCACTTTAACTCATAAGCAAATCTGCATGTTTCTAAAACAGGTAGGTATAAGGTACCCAGATTGCGAACTACGATGTCGTGAAGTCATATAGTACCTGGTCGACCGAGCTCAGCTCGGATGAAAATAGAGAATGCTCATTTAATAATATAGGAGAGTTCATACTAATTCCATGTATAGTAAGTACATACTAATTCCATGCTGCCATGTCATTATTCTAAGGTAGCCATCTCGTTCTAAACTTTGAACGACTAAGCTCTGCCCAGGTGAAAATACGAAGAAATCGAATTTTACCACATAAGAGACCTAGCTAGATCGATTTTTCGCTTTCGTTCCCCTATATTGCAACTTTCAACGATATTCTTAGAGCCATTTTCAAGACGTGATTGTAAATATATATGTTATATATATACAAATAGATATTCTTAGAGCCATTTTCAAGACGTGATTGTAAATATATATGTTATATATATACAAATATTGCTCATTTAATAGTATAGGATCTACCTAGGAGCTCAGACCTCGAGGCACGGTGGCTACGTCGACGAAATCAAGCGACGCATGGCCATAACTAAGTCTGCTATGGAAAGACAGAAAAAAGTCTGGAAGTATCGCAACATCACCAAAGGGACCAAAACCCGGCCTATTCGGATATTCGTATTTCCCACATTCCTGTACGCTGCTGAGACATGGACACTTACAGAAATTGAAAAGAACAAAATAGACGCTCTGAAAATGTGGTGCTGGAGGAAAGTACTTGGAGTGTCGTGGACAGAATTTCGCACCAAAACATCTATACTCCAAGAACTCGGCATCAAGCAGCGTCTACCGGCCACTGTACAGGATCGAGTACTCCAATTCTTTGGGTATGTGTCACGACGAGGAAATGATTCCATATTCCATTTCCATATCGAAGGAACGAAAGCACGCGGCAGATCGCCCATGCGATGGACCGACCAGATTAAATCCGCAGAGGGCGACCCATGACACGAATGCACACATGTTACAGCCGACAGAGAAGGATAGCGTCGCACCGTGAGGCAAATCACAGCAGTCCGAAATCTCGCTGCAACGTGATGACTGACTGACTGACTTCTTAACGAAAGCCAGATTTACACGGTGTGATTAACCGGCCTTTGTCATACCATAATTTGAAGCAACAATAAAAGTTGCACCGCCTTAACAGTTTTTAGTTTAACAAATAAATAATCATTCATTCATTCATTCATAGACGACGCAAGTCATTTGTTGCTCCAATAATTTTAATTATTACATTACATGCTACAAGCAAGAAGTTGGATCATGGGATGGGGCTTACATAATAATATAGCAACTCAAATGTGTTGTAATGTTCACAGGCAAACAGGCAGCGATGGATGCTAGATTCCATCAGTCGAGCAGATTTTTTTCAGGAAAAAAATCTTTTGGCAAACTGTACAATACCAAAGTGGGCATTCACAAAAAAATATTGAAGCGCAAACCATCAGCATAAAAAATCGCTTTAAGCTAGTTTTGTATATTCCTGGAAAGAAAACAAAAACGTAGTTCAATACGGTTCGTCCCATTTCCTTTTATATTGCAGAAAATGAGTCCCAAAAAAGGATATGGACACGTGCAATCAATTTTAATGTAGGACCTAATACCGTTTCAGTTCCTGTCCGGAAAGGACCGAATTTTACATACGTAAAGTCATCTTTGTCTGCCAGAATCGATTCCCGAACGGATTGCTTTAGAAGGATTCTATTTAAAACCGGAAAACTGATTAGGTTACTCAGCTAATGGGTTTCTGAAACCTGATGTTTTGTATTATGATTCTGTGTTGTAGAAACGGAAATTTTACTCTTAATAATTTTCTTCATTTATATGTAGACTATTATGCTATGTTTCCATATAACTAAGGGAAAAAATAGAAGTATTTTTGTAATGAAACAAAAAAGGTGGAGTTAAAAATTCTTTATCACTTACATACCTCTCTTTTTAATCAGAAATTCCGACAGACAGCGGAACCATTGGCCAGCTAAGTATCAGCAGCTCTTCAAAGGATTTGAATTAAATTTTAATGGAAACCTGCGTAGACATTCAAACGGACATTATTTGCATTTAAAATGGACGCTTTGAAGCCTCATCGCACACAGCTATTATATAACTAACACTAACATGCTATTATCACAGTTCAGTTCCCTAAACCGTTTTCCATTCGATAAAGGACAAAAGAACGATACCATAAAATTAATTCAACATTTTACGTAGTACAGTCCACCTAGTAATTGATGATCTCCCAGTAAATTGAAACGTCACTAAGGCTGAAACCAACTAACTGTCACATTGGTCTTAAATTGACCTTGACATGTAATAACGCATAAGTGACACTAAACCATATAGGTAGGTCAACAATACAACAATATAATCAATTAGGCTGTTACTGAAAAACTGACTTTGTGTTCGTAATTATTCAAATTATTTAGTGCGACCGACGGGAATTAAAAATAAAATTACTAAATTATTCCCGTTCGCCCCACTAACAAAATCAGTGGGACGAACGGAAATAAATGTTTTTTTTATTTTTTTTATTCCCGTATGACCCACCAGTGCACACTGGGACCCGTTCATACAACGTAATGCTCAAAACTCGATTTACAAAATGAGGGTATTTAAAAAAATAAACTATGTAAGGGTAGACTTAAGAATGTATCACATCGTTTCTAAAAATACTGAATCAGTAACTGATATCTGCTGTCCAGTGCATCAGCTCAAAGTTTACTTTATACCCACATCGTTAATTATCCGATAACGTTCGTGAGTTTGTAGTGAATATTAAAACATTTATTTCTGAAAGTAATCGTCATATTTAATTGAAGTGCATCATAGCTGCAACTAGGCAAGGTATGGTTACTCTAATATTGTTTTTATGAACCTTAACGATAAGTACTTTTGGAATAATTACTAATTATATGTGATAGTATGGTTTTTTATGTACTGAATCAAACATTTTTTATTTTTTCCTTTTTGCGCAAAGTTCTATTTTTGAAATATTTTTAACAATATGTACGAGGTGTTGACTAGTAATGAACTGAAGAGATTAGCAGTAGAACTTTGTGCATTTTCGAGATGATAAAAGTTTTCTTGCGCGCAAATTTTTGTTAGGCGTTATGATGTTACTATAAAGTAAGTATTTAGTCCCTAGCAATTAATTTTAATAAATAAGATATATTTTGAAGAAAACAGTTATAAATATAAATCATATCATGTCTGTCGCACCTAATTTTAATATTTTTTTGTTGTAGACAACTTTATTTCTTTACATTTCTGAAGAAAGTTAATCATCATACTTGGAAAATGCAAACTTATGTGAGATTATATTCCAAAGTAGCTTTAAATCTGTGGAAAAGAAGTTCACGGACCTAAAAACCTACCTCATACCAACTGTCCGAATTCTAAGGAAAGTGAACTAAAATTAACATTGCGAAATTTAAAGAAGTATTTTACATATAAGTGGGATAGATGTGGTAGACACAAAAACAGGTTTTTTGAAGCTGAAAAAACTTGGTTAGAGAATGTTTCCCAGTTCTAACTATATCAGAAGCCTGCAGGAGGACGGCCGATGAAATCTTTTGATGAATGTAGTGACCAGTCAAAACGCAGGAAAACTGCAGAACTTCGTCATACCCATTCTACTGAAGAGTTAACATACGCAGCACAAATGAGCTTGCGAGCTAGTGGAAAACGCAAGGAAGCCAAAAAAGGATTTTAAATATATAGAGAGCGCTTCTCTCGAAAAACCTCAAGACAGAGTAACTTAGAAGATATATTTCATCCTCTACTTATTTCTTCTCACCCTGTCATAACGAATTTAAGACCTTCGCAAGTAGTTAAAAGAAGACCGTTTGATCCTGAAGTTACAGATATGCTTTTAGAAGAATTACTAACCTTTTCTAATGATTCTGACGCTTCGGATGTCGAAATATAATGTAGTATTTTATAAAATTTTCATTTCTGATTGATATTTCAATTAACTAATAAACATTTTATAGCATTTTATTTATATCTGGACTTTTGACCATTACTTTATATGAACGGACTCAGTGTGCAGTGGGGCGACGGGAATAGGACGGGGAATACAGGGTAATTAACATTTTGAAATACACAACTAAAAACAACTTTTAGAAACGTGAAACATAGTATGTTTACACAATCAAAATCAATCTCAATTGAAGTAAAGTTTGGTGACGATCCGTAAAGCAAAAAATATTCCTACAAAGTATATAACCTACTGGCTGCCCGCCCCGGCTTCGCACGGATAGCACTAAGTACTTTGTCTACAGCGTACCTACCTATCCACCTACCCTACCCTACCTACCAATCCTACCTATCTACCTTACCTACCTACCCCACCTACATCCCTACCTACCTACGCTACTCAACTACCTACCTACCTACATATCTACCTACCTATCCTACTTACATACCTACCTACCCTACCTTCACCTAACTATCCTAAGAACCTTCTCCTGAGAATAACGAACACAACAAAAAAGAATTATCCAATTTGGTGCAGCCGTTTACGCGTGATGCGTGACCAAGGAAAATAGGGATTAATTTTTATATATATAATAATATATATAGATTATTTTGTGAAAGTAAAAGTATTATTACATAGCACGCTCTATTTGGTTTCAATTTCGGGGTTACACTTTACAAACGTTTTGTTTTTAGATTGTCGCTTTGTATTTGTACCTTGTAAGAGAGAAAGGGCGTGCCCAGAATACCTAATATACTATTAGCAGGATTTTGTAAAACGAAGGGAGAAACAGGAAGGGATTGCGAATGTGAGTGTCACGGTCTGCGTAAATAATGGATTTTTTCCCGCCTCATTATTTTGATAAATGTTATTGATTTTGGTGCCGTTAAAGATGGGTACCTTTTTATGGGGTGCTATGAAAGAGCCTCCTCGATTGACGATACTTGAGTAATTGAGGCACACAGTGACTGTAAGTGAGTAATAGTTATCGGGCTTTTAATTTGAAATGAATACAAGTAATGTTAATAAAAACAAAACATATAATATTATAATACCGTTTCCATGAAAAAAAACACACATTGATGAGAGTTTTTACACATTACCTACTACTGACTAAAGTTAAAGTTATTTATTTGCTTTAAATGCGCTTACAAAGGTGTGCGATGACCATTTCGCCATATTTTGGCATGCAAATATTAATAGTAAGGCTTATTTAAATATGCAACTAAAGTTAATCTAAAGTTTAAAATATTACTAAACATAAAATTATTTAAAGTAAATAAATCTTCAATTTACACAACACAAATAATTAAAAAAAATATACATATATAAGTTGACTACAATACTAATTAATACCATTACATTGCAATTAACATATAAATCCAAAGGATTATTTGGTCGCATTTTTGTATTTAAATAATCATAATGAACTGTTGTAATACTTGTTGACATGACATACTTAATTATTTATTAAAATTATGTATAAATTGATTTACTCTGAATACATTTTTGAAATTTGATGACGTCATAGTGATTTTAGGAACAACCCATAAAACCATTCATCTTTCTTTAGTTTTACAAAGTTTGTAGTTCACGTTCTACAAAGTAAGAGTGTGCATATAGAACATGTATATTCTGACAATCACATCCAAACAACACTGTCACAGCTTTCGCTAACTGGTACGTACAGATTTCGACATAACGAGCAGTTATCGGCACCTTATTCTCACCGGATACCTCCATGGCCCGAGGTTGCGAATTGAGACAATCTCGAACAGTCAGTAAATGGCTCCTCGATGCTTATTGATATCACAAGTATGCTCTACTAATGTAGGAGTACTTCTCGAAATATCTGGGATGTTTCCACGCGATTGTACCCTCTTCGGGACGCAGTTGGTACTTGATCAGTCATTCCTGGTATTAATACTTTAACTTTGTCAAGTACAGTCAAACACAGATTAGTGTAGTAAATTGACTGTATATTAAATTCTAATCAGAACTGTCATTCTTTATCAGTCGCATGAAATGGCTAAGATACGAAAAATACTACGTCAATCTACTTAGCAATATATTTCCTTAGCTATAGCTGGTTTCGTCAAATCTACTTAGTACAGTCATAAAGTACCTGATTATTATTTTGCCTTTGTTACTAAGCGATATCAAAAATATTTATGTAGGCTCTACAGAATATTTTTATTCCAATAATTTGCATGGGATCCTGCACAAGATTTTATTTCTGAGATGATGTTAAGCATAAAAGATTTCGAGAAATGATTTCCTTCCGGTAAAACGAGGCTATTGAATTAACACATTACAATAATACCACCATTCTTAAGCACATCAATCGCAGGCTGCGAAGATATAAGCATGTTATCACATCAGCGGCAGTACCCTGGTATCTCGGTCCAGCTGCCTGAACCTAAGTGCACAGTCGTGTACCGGTTGCCAAATCCTCGGGGGACGTTCACTTGACCCCATGATTCAGTGCTTATACACAGTTTTAATTTTATTTTGTGCCGCGCTCCTATTCCAATTTATAGTCTTTATCGAACGTTCATTGTATACGGTAAGCGACTAGGTTTGCGCTGTAAATACAGAACACCTATCTATATTTTACTCTTATCTTTATTTATGTGAATCGAAAATTTTAATTGTTTATCTGTCGTATTTAAATTGGGGGGTCGTTGGAAATTAATTATGAAAAATGTTACAACGATGTTTACTGTTAATTCTCCACCCAAGGTCTTCAATAAAACTCACTTAAACCGCTTTTAACACAGTATAATAATATCACCCAAATACAGAAATTCAACACACAAAATATAAAATGTCTAAATTACTTATAGTCTCATCGGTAACGAAACCATATCGCGATCTAACTCGACGCCAACGCCATCTAGTTAGAAAACAGGTACTAAATTTTCACAATCTTACTTACTATAACTAAAAATTGTTAAATTGAATATGATATAATAATAATAATAATAATAATAATTTATTTATTTCAAATAATTTACAGACGAGAAAATACATTATATAGTAGCATTATATAGTAGTAGTATACAAAGACAGGAACTAAATACATAATTATGCTGTAACCACAAGGTCTGTACATAATTGAGCCCTGCCTCTTAAACTAGGGTGACCTGTATCTTAAGAGACAGTGATCAGCTATAGGTATCATAAAAAATAGACAAAACTTGTGAAGTGTGTCAGTTTGCCATGTTTGTGTGTTTGTGTTTATACTTCTGTAATTATCTTACTTATATATAGAATGTATTTTTTATAAACATAAATTTATGGTAAAAAGGAGGAGAAGGAAGTGCAACTCTAAATGTGGGAGAGTGTGTGTGAAAGTATGTAACTGCTCACCCACATGTATATGGAGAGTGTGAGTGAGTGTAAATTATGAGTGTGCAATGCGAAATAGATATTATTATTAAGCAATGTATGTAAGTAGGGATTCTGTTTGTAAATAGTCTTGTTGTAGTAGCCATTCTGTCACCTTAGACTTTACTTGATATCTGTTGAGGTCGCGGATGTTGAGGTCTTTGTGAGCTTTTTTGTAAATATATGCCCCAAGTGTGTGGTACTGGTGTCGGGCGAACGATGTTTTATGCTGTGTGCCTGGGGGAATGTTGGTACGTTTTTTAGGATCAGAGGGAGTGACGCAAGCGTGTCTTTTAAGTACCGACCGGAGCACAAAGAGCTGACGGACAGTAAGCACCTTACAGTCCGAGTATAATTGTGTTGTGGGATAGCGGTACGGCTTACGTAGCATTACTTTTAAAATAGCTCTCTGTGCTCTTTCAACTTTGATAAAGCTAGCTTTAGTTGCGCCACCCCATACTGTGATACAATACCCTATTACTGATTGACACAGAGCATAGAAAACCATTCTAAGAGTGTCAGGGTTAGCCGAGTCTCGAAGAGACTTAAAAGTGTGTATCAATCTCATGGTCCTGGAGGTCAAGGCATTGATCTGTTTATCCCATCGAAGCCCTGCATCTATTTGTACACCAAGGTATTTTACATTCTCAGTTCTTGTAAGTATTCGACATTGACACGGGGGTGATAGCCGTGAGCAGGTGTGAGCTATTATCGAGAATGTAGGGTCTGGTGCAGTGTTCTGGCGAATAGAGAAAGGTATATAGGACGTCTTGTCAAAGTTAAGCGTTAGCAGATTTAGGTTGAGCCATTTTATTACCTTAGTAAGTGCTGATTCTGCGCTATTTTTAACGCTATCCCAAGTTGACCCATCAACTATAAGAACGGTGTCATCAGCATATGCAAAGACTTTGGTATTAGGTAGGTTAATTCTGCACAAATCATTTACGTAGATTTGGAATAAAATGGGACCCAGGATGCTTCCCTGTGGCACTCCGTGAGATATTAGTTCCTCATCACTAAGAAGGTTACCTATTTTAGTCATTTGGGTTCGATTGGTCAGATAATCCTTAAAGATTTGAAGAGCGATGCCTCTTATACCAAGCTGTTCCATTTTTACGAAAAGTAAGGGAACAGATACTGTGTCGAATGCCTTCGAAAGGTCTAGGAATATTCCAAGACATTTCGTTTTATTGTCCAGGTTCCCAGCAACCAACTGAGTCAAATCAAGAACTGCATCTTCGGTCGAGACTCTAGCACGAAAACCATATTGGTTATTGGCTATGATCTGATGCTTGTCCAAGAAATTATTCAGACGGCGGCTAAGAATCCTTTCAAGTATCTTGGAAAGAGCCGTCAGAACCGAGATGGGTCTGTAGTTGTTGACACAGCCTCTGTTCCCCGCCTTATGGATTGGATGTATAATAGCTCTTTTAAGTGCATCAGGAAAGACACCCTTTTGTAGACAGCCATTAAATATATGCGTCAAAGGCTGTATTAGTGTCTGACGGCACATTTTCAATAATAAGGGCGATACACCATCCCAACCCAATGCACAGTCATTGCGTAATTGTATAATTAAGGATTCCACTTCAGTTTCATCAACCTCCAGTAGCGCCAGGGAATTGACAGGGGAGAGCGAGGTGTTATCGCTGATTTTTTTCGAAACGTCACTGCTAGGCATATTAGTTGAGATTTGACACTGAGATATGATGTTATCGGCCATAGTTTTCCCTACATTAGTGAAGAATTTACACACTTCATTTATGGAGGATTTAGGGTTGTCAGATATTTTTAGAAGCTCAACAGGGCTCGTTTTGATTTTACTTCTGTTAGTAATTTCTTTAATGGTTTTCCAGAGGGCTTTAGGATTATTTTTAGCTTTATCTAGTTCATTTTTTTCGTAGGCAATCTTTAGCTTTCGTAGTAAGGCATTACAAAAATTACGATAGCGCGTATACGTGGTTTTGAGTATAAGATTATCAGGCTCTTTGTTAGATCTCGCGTGCATCTTGTCTCGATTTAGAATACACTTCACTAGTCCAGGGGTAATCCAGGGTTTAATAGTTCTTTTTTTCCTCGGGATTATGGTTTGCATCGTGTGTTTTGCAATAACAGACGTTAAAATTGTTATGAAAGTGTTCATAGAGGTGTTAGGGTCATCAATAACATAAACGACTGCAAAGTCCATGTTTTCTAACTCCAGCTTAATTGCAGCGTAATTTAGGGAAGTAGAAATGTGACCAGTTTCACGTTTGGGATTGGTGTTAGCAATACTAAGCAGGATAGGTTTATGATCCGTGATATGAGAATCCAGAACTAAAGTGGTGATGGGTAAGATAGTTTTCACGAAAGCATGATCAATACAATTTTCAAGCCTAGTAGGAAACAAATGGGTTGGCAGGAGTCCATGAGATGTGTTTAGTATTAGATAGTCAACGCTTCGGTCATTACTACTATTTTGTTTAATATCTATATTTAAGTCGCCGATGAGGGCGATGTTCTGCCATGAAGAAAGTGTGCTGTAAACACTATTTAGACTTTCTAAAAATTTATCAAAACTGTCCTTAGAGTTATATGATGGAGAGCGATAGACAACAACAATGGCCATTTTTTTGTCTATTTGACAAACCAGACAGTTGCTGCCCAAAAAGCTAGGTTCCCAAACAGAGACTTGCAGGCCCTGCTTTGTGTAGATGACTATTCCGTCGTTCTGGTTGGAATTTGTTTCCGTGAAATAAGATTGAAAGCCCTGCAACACAGGTAAATTACTAACCTTACTGAGCCAGCATTCGGTCAAGATTATGACATCAAATGAGATTTTTGTTAAATGAAGCAGAACTTGCAGTTGATCAAAATTTTTGTTTATACTACGTATGTTTAAGTGTATAGATATGGTTTGACATTCCGCCCACCAAGGACATGCTCGAATGACTTGTCCTTTAAATTAAAGCCACCCACCATGAGGTCAAGAGGGCTATAAAATAATAAAGACAAACAAAATAAAATAATAATTAAAAAAAACATATCAATCACTGGTTGGCAATACGCAGAGTTTACATATTGGTCTTTTAAATACGGAACCATTACACTTTATTGTCACCACTCGAGTAAGTCCGTCTGAACCAGGATGCTTTTCTAAAATCCTACCCAGTAACCATTTGCCTGGAGGTAGATTGTCCTCTTTTACAAGAACAATGTCGCCAATATTTGGCTCTATTTCTTTTTGCGACCATTTATAACGCTGTAGCATGGAAGTTAAAAATTCTCTAGACCATCGTCGCCAGAAATCTTGGGTCATTTTTTGTAAAAGTTGCCAGCGCCTCAACGTACCCACAGAGCTATGCTCGTAATTACGTTCCGGCACAAGGACCAGAGGTTCCCCGATTAAAAAATGACCGGGTGTAAGCGGCAGTGGATCATCAGGGGTTTGCGGAATATGAGAAATTGGTCTTGAATTGAGGCAAGCCTCAATCTGCACAAGTAACGTGGCCATTTCCTCGTAGGTAAGAGTGGAATCCCCAATGACGCGCTTCATGTGGAATTTTGTTGACTTGATGCCAGCTTCCCAAAGTCCACCAAAATTTGGGGCATGGGGAGGGATAAAATGCCACTTGACACCTTTACAACTGAGCCAACTCCTAATTTCGTTGGCAATCGCTGACTGTTCTGCAGCGACTAATATCTGCAGTTCCTTAGCTGCGCCTACAAAATTTTTGCCATTGTCGCTCCAAATATCACTGCAATGGCCTCTTCTAGCAACAAATCTCTTGAAACCGGCTATAAAACCTTCAGAGGTAAGGTCACTAATGGCCTCGATGTGCACAGCTCGAGTGACCATGCACACAAATAGGCAGATGTACCCCTTGTAAGCCTTATTGCCACGACCCTTAGATACCCTAATGTTGATTGGACCGGCGAAATCAACACCTGTATGCAAAAACGGCCTGGCTGGAGACACTCTACAGGTCGGCAATTGACCCATGAGTTGGTTTTTAAACGTCGCTGAATGCCGAACACATACTACACACTTATGTACGTAAGCCTTTACTACATTTTTTGCAGATAGTATCCAATATTGCGTCCGCAAATAGTTTAACATTAATGTTGGACCACCGTGAAGAGTGGTTTTGTGAGCTTCGCTGACGAGCAGAGTAGTGAAGTGATGTCGCTGTGGAATTATAATAGGATGCTTCATGCTTACTGACAATTGAGACTTTTCAATTCTTCCTCCAACTCTTAAAATTCCTTGCTCATCCAATATGGGACATAAAGGTCGTAATTTGCTCTTCTTACTTACACTTCCTGTCTTCTTAATGTTCTCTATGTCTTCCTTAAATTCTTGTTCTTGACATTTTTTTATACAGATTTCCAGAGCGGCTGTCAATTCCTCACTAGTCAGGTAAGTTTCTTTATGTTGCTTAAATCTTAGGAATCGTCTACAATATGCCACTACTCTGATCAATTTTTGAGATGATGAATATTTTGTCCACAGCCCATCATCTACATTTGTTGTCACATGTGCTTTAACACCTTTCGATGATTTTTCTTCGAGTTTAGTTGACATCGAGTTATGTTTGACGTAGTCAATTGGTTCTTTCTTTAACCACAATGGACCGTGCTTCCACAGAGATGACTGTGAAAGTGCTGAAGGCGTCATACCTCTTGACGCGATATCTGCCGGGTTGTGAGTAGATTTCACATGTCCCCATTGAGGATTATCCAAACAACTCAGAATTTCAGACACCCGATTACCAACAAAGGTTGTCCAGCGGCTGGGATGACTACCGAGCCAAGCAAGAACAACAGTAGAGTCTGTCCAACAGTGTATACGGTCTTTAGGTATTACTAGTATCTCAGCTACCTCGACAATCAATTTGGCCAACAGAACAGCACCCATCAACTCGAGACGAGGAATTGATAGTTGCTTTATCGGCGCAACCTTGGTTTTTGCCGATATTAAATTAATTTTAATATTCCCGTCAGCGCCAATTATCCTTAAATACGTAACAGCTGCATACGCTACATTAGACGCGTCACAAAAACCATGTAGTTCTACAACTACATCGTCTTCTCTGGATTCAACCCATCTTGGAATACGACACTCAGGTAAATTTTGTAGTTCTTTTTGATATGTTTGCCATTCTTTTAATAAGTCTTCAGGTAATCGATCATCCCAATCGATGCCGGCAAGCCATATCTTTTGAATCATTATTTTCGCCGGTATAACACACGGCGCTACCCACCCTAAGGGGTCGAACAGTCGTGATATATCTGATATTACCTTTCGTTTTGTTACAGATGCAGGTTGCGGAAATATTATTGAATATCTGAAACTGTCAGATTCTCTATCCCAAGAAAGTCCTAGTATTTTCACCACCTCATTTAGTTTTATCTCTATTCCTTCCTGATTTTTACCTTCTCCCAATATTTCCTCTGCTAATTCCTTGTTGTTTGTCATCCACTTCTGTAACGGAAACCCACCTTTTTCTAGTAGTTTTTCCATTTCCCTGTGAATCTTTCTTCCTTCCTCTACCGTTTGACATCCTGACATATAATCATCTACATAAAATTCGCTTTTTAATGTTTTAGATACTAGCGGAAACTCAGCTCCTTCATCATGTGCCAGCTGCTGCAACGACTTCACGGCCAGGTAAGGTGCGGATGCAGTGCCAAAGGTAACCCTCAGCAACTCATACTCTTTTATTTCAGATGCAGGTTCACTCCGCCAAAGTAGTCTCTGAAAGTGTGTGTCTTCAGGAGCGACTTTGGTCTGCCGATACATTTTTACTATATCTGCACATAATACAATTGGATACGTACGCCATCTTATGATGATGTGACGTAATTCCGGTTGTATGGTAGGACCTACCATCAACATATCATTAAGGGATCCACCATTAGAACCTTTAGACGAAGCGTCGAATACAACTCTTACCTTGGTGGAGGTCTTATCCTCGCGAACCACTGCGTGGTGAGGCAGATAGACTGCTTCTGACTGCTTAGTATCAGTTTCGCGAGACACCATCTTCATGTGTCCAAGGTCAAGGTATTCTTGGATTACTTCGGTGTATTTTCTTTTTATCTCAGGATTTTTCTTGAAACGCTGTTCAAGATGATGAAATCGTTTCAGTGCAATTTCTTTGGTGTAGCCGATTTTACTTCGTGGATCTGATTCGCGGAATGGAAGCTTGACTACGTATCGCCCGGTAGAGTCTCTTCGAGTTGTATGAGTGAAGAATTCTTCGCACAGCTGTTCTTCTTGGGTAAGTATCTTTTTGTTATAAGTAACATCAGATTCGATCTCCCAAAACTGTTTGAGCATATCATTGTCACTGAGGTGTGAATGCATACTAACTATAACCTTGTGACAGTTTGCTGAATTGAGATCGCAATCTGTGGGTGTTAGTCCAGACAAAATCCATCCCAGGGTTGTGTTTTGAGCAATTATGGGCCCTGGAGAGTGTTTGACTAAACCCTCTTTAAGAACTTGGCTGTAAACTTCTGCTCCAAACAAAACGTCGATTTTGTTTGGTGTGTGATACTCTGGATCCGCCAGAGTTATATCTTCTAGTTGAGGCCAGGTTGGTATACATAGTTTCGTTGAGGGAATCAACGTTGTAATTTTACTTAACAATATGTGTTAAGTAAAATTACAACGTTGATTCCCTCACTCACTCCACTCACTCACTCGAACTTGAATAATTGCATTTGGATCGTGACGTGAATGAATGGTTACGTAAACCATGAATCTAGAGACAAAAGCGCCTTCGTCACCTCCTATGCCTGAGACAGTACTGTTATTTGGTATTTTCTTTAGTCCGAGCAATTGGACTGCTGATTCGGTTATGAAAGAGGCCTGGGATCCTTGATCCAATAACGCCCTCAGCAGTTGTTTACGACCATTCTGAGTCTGTGCTTCGACTAGAGCGGTCGCTAATAAAACTCGATTTGCCACAACCTTTGTAGAAAAGTGTGTTGCTATGGTTGAAGACTCTGATTCTTTTGCCGTACCGGAAGCAGTTTGCAGTGTGGACACTGCTGATTTGACAGCTACTGCCTCTACCGGATGGCTTTTGGGTGACGATGATCTTGAAGATGCCTTGGGGTGTAATAATGAGTGGTGTCTACGCTTGCAAATGTGACATGATGTTTTAGCACGACAATACTTAATTGAATGATTCGCGCCTAAACAATTGTAACACAAATTGTGAGTTCGGACAAACTCACTTCGAGTTTGGTAACCTTCTTTACTAAACTGTTTACAATTACTTATATAATGATCTTGTTTACAGAATGGACATATAATTTGTACAGAGTTGTTGCTATTTGATTTGACTGCGTGGAAAACCTTTGGCTTACTATCTGTGGACTTCTGCTTTGACTTGGATGTGTCTAAGTACTCCAAAGACCGAAACCTTGACTCTAAAAATGTTTTAAATTCTTCAAAAGTTGGTAACTGTTCATCTGCGCTAATTTTCATTTCCCACAACTTTCGCGATTCACTATCTAGCTTAGCGCTTATTATATAGATGACTATAGCGTCCCATGATTTAACATCAATTCCGAGAGAACTTAAGCCGTGCAAACAATCCACAGTGGTATCCAATAATTCTTTAACCGCAGTTGATGACTCTGTTGCATTCGATTGGTTTATCAATCTCTTCAACATAGAATTAGACAAATATCGTTTATTATTATAGCGTTTATTTAACATTTGCCAACATTCCTGATAATTTACGGCTGTCACAGGAGTGTGACGCAACAATTGTTCTGGTTCACCCGATAAATGACCTTTCAAATAATGCAGTTTTTGTACATCGTCAATTGAATCATTTTTGTGGATAAGTGATAAAAACAAATCATGGAATGAAGTCCACTCCGTATACTTGCCAGAGAAAGTAGGAATAATCACCTTAGGTAATTTCACATTTGTATACGTATTTGACGATGACTCTCTATCTACACTTGCCTTTGTAGGTGTTAGTTGTTTCATAGACTCTTTCAACTCGCATTTATAAGTAATGTAAATATCTTCAGTATTGTCATAAGTCTCTGACGTAAAGTAAGTATGTTGCAAATCTAGTTTTTCTACTATGTTCCTGTGCGTTTGTGTGAAATTAGACCACAGTTGTTCTAATGCTTCCAATCTAGTTTCTAAATAAGACAATGTTATCCGATCTTTAGGAGATTTTTTATAATTTATTCTACCTTTTTCAATGTTTCTCTTGTTATCTAGTTGCAAATTAATTAATGAATCCATGACTAAATAATATCAAACTATTGAATTAATTCACAAACAAAAACTAAGTTGCACAAGAACATATAAATTTTACAAGTGTAAAACTGATGAAATTATTCTAAGTCTATGACGACAACCGAAAATTTTGCAAGTGTTTATAACTTTAAACTTTTTAGAAAATCGGGCATAGGTTCCCCGTCGGTTCACTTTTTTCTTAAATATTCTAAGTCTAAACTACTGAAATTATTCTAAGTCTTGATTATTATCGGGTAAAATTTAAAGTTCCAAATCTTGATAACTTCACAAATAAAATTGTACTCACGGTTTTATTTTCTAAATCCACAACACGTCACTCACTATTACTTCTCCGATGTATTTGTTGTCAACGCCCGCTAGGGGGCGCGCAGTACGCTCTCAGCTTCGGTGCTCAGCTAGTTGGGATGCCACTTCTCCTTATTCTAGATCCGGTTGTCCACACTCGGGATGTCCGGAAGCCCGCAGAACTCGCTGCGGTGGCGCCCTCTGCAGGCGACGCTTTAAGCACTTCAGTGGCGATCCACCACTGCTTTCTGTGCTGATACACAAAAACTCGGTGCGCAATATTACGCACTGATCCGGTTTCGAAGGACCATGTTAATTCTCCACCCAAGGTCTTCAATAAAACTCACTTAAACCGCTTTTAACACAGTATAATAATATCACCCAAATACAGAAATTCAACACACAAAATATAAAATGTCTAAATTACTTATAGTCTCATCGGTAACGAAACCATATCGCGATCTAACTCGACGCCAACGCCATCTAGTTAGAAAACAGGTACTAAATTTTCACAATCTTACTTACTATGACTAAAAATTGAATATGATATGGTTTGACATTTACGTAAATTGAATGTTATTGAACTGATGATTTGTATGAATTACTGTAGCTAATACTTATTGGCTACAGTAATTATTGTGAAGAAAAATACAGTTTAATGATGCACATATTTATTTGCGATGTGTTTCCCAAATAAATGCTTAAAGTAGCAGGTGTGGATGTTAAATCGAAACAAAATACATTTCCAGTATGAGTACTCGATTCAAATTGAACATTAACAATTCCATGTACGTATATAGAGTATATAATGTTCGTTTGTATGTACTTTTCGTATGCAAAGTTTCCTCTTTTGGACGGCGAACCAATTTTATCGGTCATTTTATTGCTTTCGACATTGCTCTCTTTACAACTTGGAGCTTGCTATTACATGAGTACGTATCTAAACTCGACAAAGATATCGGCTTTATCGCCGCTTGGCCATATTGCCCGTAATTTTAAGGATTGGAGAAAAATGCACGCTATTCTTTAATTATAATACATTTTATTTGAGATTTTTATGCCGACTCGTTAAGTACCTATTATTAGAAAATAAAATAAACATACTTTAGTACATTTTATTTAAAAATGTGAGATCCGAATAGAGCAACCATAACTTAATAATTATATAATATAATACCAAGAAATAATGGAAAAATAATAACCAGTAATTCAGTACCTACTATCTGCTCGCATTTTTACTATTATAGCCACGATAATAACTCTCAATATTACTCCATTTCGGCATAAAAAGATTCGAGGAACCTCGTTAACAGATATTAACCTAGCTAGTAATAAAATTTCACGACCAAATACATAGTACATAGACAAAAATGATTATAATTTTATCGGCTATACCTATCACTTTTTTACGATCAACATTCTACCGGGAGGCGTTCACCGTCTGATAATGTCTCCTGTGTTATTGGATTTACGATAGAGCTTCTGTTCCATCCATTGTTTATATTTTCTTATTCGAAAGCCTTATTTCGCAATTTCCTTTGAACACACGGTATATGAAGAAGCACGTGGCCACAATTAGCGAACGGGTTCCATTTTCCAATACGCGTTCCGTTTCTGTTTTGTTTTTGATCTTTGTGGAATTGTTCGAAATTAAGTTTTAATTTGAACGTTCAGATTTTAGTAAATGGTCGAAAGAATTCAGCTTAATTATTTCGAGCATTTACTATAACATTTTTGATATTCCTAAGTTTTATAATAATATTATATTAGCGACCGGCCCCTGCTTCGCGCGGGTGCAATGTACTGACGTGGCGACATGTCGAAACATCGAGATTTCTGGGCTATATCTAACTTAAATGTTAATGTATATTATACACATAAACCTTCCGAAATACATTCTCTAAGTGATGATGAAAACCTTATCGCGCAGCTTAGCGTAGTTTAGAAGAACAACGCGGTCATAGAGACAGACACGAAAAGCGAATTTAATTTATAATATGATGACTTGGGGCCCGCGCTGCTTCACAAGGTTTTACAACTCGACAAAACATCGAGATTTCTTAATTTTCTATAAGTTGAATATTATTGTATTATACGCATAAACCTTCCTGAATATATTCTCTAAATGATGTTGAAAATCTCATCAAAATCCGTTGCGTATTTTAGAAGAACGACGCGTACAAACAGACAAACGCGAAAAGCGACTTTGTTTTATAATATTTAGAGATAGAGAAGAGATTAAAGATAGAGATAATATATAAAGTCTTGGTGTTCCCTAGTTTGTAATAAATCTATAAATTGAAGTACCTAACTACCTACTTTGTAAAAATTTTAATCTTTTACAAAAAAACCTTGGACTGATAAATGATGATGAATACCGAAACAGAAAGTTTCGGTATTTTATTTTTCAAATCAACCGCTAACCTAGGTAATTTACCCCTCAAGGTTTCAATGACGAATCATAACGCATTTCTATTCTGTAATATGAAATATCCTTGCACCAACAACAATTGCCACTCGTTCGACGTGCATTGATGGATTACAACCTCAGTGCTTTGAAATACGGGCCATAAACGAAACAATGGACGTCGAAGTGTAGGTAACATACGAATATGCGATATTACCTCTACAAAGGAGCCTTCACTCGATATTCTGCAAACATAATGGCGGTGTTGATTGACGTAACTAACAACGGAGTTATGATCGTGATATTGCATGGCAAGTAAAATTTTGATGGATATTGATTCAATATTAATTCTGGTTTTAGTATTAGGATTATTGCGAACTGGGTCTTTGATTGATTTACGAGTATTTTCGCAATTATCGATAGCTGCTTTCTTCTGTTTCCTTTTTAGGTTCCTTTGGAACCAACACTGTTCAGGTTCAGTGCTGGGACCCGTCCTTTTTTTTTTTTTTTGAGTGTGGGAAATTATCAAATAACTTCTCCCGCTCTAGCTGGAGCGGGAGGGCGTGTCAGACTTTTACTGACTAAAACCCACCCGAGTTCCTTTCGTTGCCTGAGTGCCGGGGCCGCGATATCCCTTTCGGACAAACCCGCAACCCCAGCAGGCATTAGTCCTTACGGACCCCGTCAGTTGGTACTGACATCTCTTTGAGGCGCGAGTGGAATACAATGCGCCGTCGACCCGCCGGGCTTACTCCTTATCGGACGGTGAGCTACCCATTGCTCACCGTCCGCAAGCCCGCGCCTACAGTGGCCGGAAGTCGGCTCGCGACTCCCGCCGCCCGGGGCGTCTCCTGCGGCGACTAGGGGCGCGAGTGCGCGAATCTTGCCTCTCCCTCGCGCGCTCTGCCTCCTCCTTCGTGAGCATTACTGCTTCGCAGAAGGAAGTGACGGCCTCCCATGCACTCTCGCTCCGGACCATTGCCTGAACCAGGGCTGGACGCGAGAGATCGCCGCCACCGATCGCCTCCGTGAGGACACGGCGGTGCTCCGCCCAAGCAGGGTGACACCTCCACCGTATGCTCCACCGTGTCCTCCGGGCGATCCACACAGTGGTGACACCCGGGCGTTTCCTCCCGTCTTATACGGAATAGGAACCTCCCGTAACAGCCGTGTCCGGTGAGGACCTGCGTCAGGCGGAAGGTGAGGACGCCGTAGTGCCTCTCTAGCCACTCCTCAAAGAGGGGACTTATCGCCACAATTGTGGCGTGCCCAGTCGGGAGCCGTCCTGGAGGGCCCATTTTAAATGTAGGTTTTTCTAAGCGAATAAAGCATTATAAACTGTGAAAATAAAATCTGATGTATATTTTAACAAGATTTACTAGTATAAGCGTTTGTTTTAAAATACAAGCAATTAAATTTTTTGAATTATTTTTTTCACTGTTTCAAATATTAACAAAAAATTTAAAAGGTTGGAAGCTACTTATAGCGACAAGACCCCCTGAAAACACTATTTCACTTCGTTTTACAGTGTTTCATAACACGGTTTTAAACCTTATACCGTTGACCGTCCGCGATGTTTAAGTTTAGCGCAAACGTAATGTCGGCAACCCTCCCGGAGGGTTCACTTCCAATATGAATGGTGGCATGTCGTATGAGTTCTATGAAAAGTGGATGGAGTCAAAAAAATAACATCTACTTCATAGGTACATTTTAATTGGATAAGTATCAGTGTTTATAACAACCTAAATCCAAAAAAACTTGCTCATTCCCAAAAACAATGGCAGGAGTGTGAAACATTTATAATTCAACGTTAATTTTCATTATAATTGTTGAACTGTAAAGCTTTCAGGCCACGATTGAACAAAGTCAACAAAAGAAAAGAAGGTGCATTACTCCTCGAGTCCCTAGCCAAAAATAAGTCACCCCATCTGTTCCCAAGGGCGTCGTAAAAGTCAACTAAGAAATTATATCCAGTGGGTGGACAGCCACATCTACCTGTGGACACTTTATCTATTTTTTAATAATTCTCAAAAGTGATTTCTACTTAATATTGGTGGATGTTTGTTGAGAGTACGAATTCGATATGGTTTCGATATAATAAATGGCAGTTTGTTTGTATAAAGATAATTTAGTAAGTAACAGGGTTGTCATAAAACAAACAAGTTGTTTTAAAACACGTATTTTAAAGAACGTTTAAAACATTTTGAAATAAAACGATGTTTATTATTAAGTGTTTAAAATCATAGTTTAAAACAAGTTTCAAACATGTTTTAAACATTAATAAAAAAAACATGGTTTTAAATAAAATTTTAATAACGAATGAATGGAAATTAATGAAAACTTATCAATATAAATGTTTAGGACTTGAAATAGCTCTAAAAGAAATAAAAAATACTAGATAGTAGATTAGATTATTAGATATATTTGTCAGTATGAAGTAATTCCCCGCAACTATTCCGGTAATTCCCTTTATTTAAATAGAGTCCGTCTTACCTATGTATATCAGATAGCTATAATTCGTCGCCAGTAAAGTCCCGTTTTGTCGCTTGTCGAATAGAGGCAATTATTTTGGGGACTTCCCTTATTTAATTACACTTTTAGGGTAATTCCCTGTCTAAGAACTATCGGAACAAGGTGTATGTTCAGTATCTGTGTAACATACTTAGATTCGTTAGAAAAAAAAAGTAAGTATGTTCACAGATTACATAGATAGTGTAATATTTAGTACTAGCTATCATAATCATAATCATAAATCTTTATTGGAATAAAAACACATTTTACAGATTGATTGCGTACGTAAATAGCTACATAAGTTACAAAACTGTCTACCTATAACTATTAGGTCTGATCGTTTTTTTTTTAATTGCCTGGCCTGATTGATTTGGGTTAATAATAAATTTGATAAATCGGCCAAAAGATAAAAAACAAAACAAATTCTTATTTAAAACGTTTCGAACTGTTTTTTTTTCAACCCTGTAGGCCTAACATGACACACGCGACAATTACTCACTCTCGCGAGTAATTGTCGTCTATTTCTGTTACTTTTCTCGTTTTCTGACAGCGCTGCCATACAAAATAGTCGATTCGTTCTGTCAAACTTGATCTTTTTCAACAAACTCTAACATGACACCTTAGCTATCTCGATTTTTGACAATTCAACACGAGATAATCTGCAATTTTTCTGTCATTTTGTCGTATTTACTCGTCCTCGATTTTGACGACGAGAAGAGTAGATAAAATAATGATACAAAAAAAAAAACTCCCAAATAGCATGGCAGTTTCACAATTGTACTTATTTTAGTCATATTTTTTTTAACAATATATTAATAATGGAAATACTTGGTTTTAAACTACTATTCATATTCGAACTATATGTTTTATGTGGAATTTTTCGCTTTTTGTATGGAAAAAAAAGAAAAAATTACCTACTCGTTGCGTTTTATGGATTTAAAGGTTTTTTAAAGGGGGTCGAAATTTTCATTATTTTTGCGATAGGACACACCATTTTTGAGATAAAAGAAAAGAAAAAAAAGATACAGTACTGTTTTTGCACCGTCGAAGTGTTGGTGTGAATTTTGGTTCATGACAACTCATTTCAATTCACAACTTTTTAATCGCGATTAAAAATAGTCGGATTTAGATAAACAATAAAATTTTAGGTGAAAAACGTCAAATTCAGAATAGCAAAATTTCCATTTTCACAAAATTAATAACTCAGTGCCATATTAGTGGAAAATCGTCGTTTGACAGGAGGACAACAAAATTTTGGTGATTTTTAGTCTAGGTAGAGGCATTTGTGACAAGAGAATCGGCACCATTTAATGAATGAAACGGAATCTCAAGCAGATGTTGCTATCTTAAAAATGATTTGTTTTTAATAATTTGCAACATCGGTTTCTCGTCGCGAGATATAGAAGTGTTAAAGTGCCTTTTTTGAGTTTACTCGCCGTTTACGGTGATGTTAGGGGTTAGAATGACGTCAGAATCGTAGACAAATTTCGACAAAACGAGATATATAGCGCTCTCGCGCTTATCATGTTAGCCATGCTGGAATTAATAAAAAGATTTAAAGTTTCATCTAAGGAATGGTTAAATAAACTACTGAGAAATGAAGTTATTTAACGTGGTTGTATCATATTTCTGCTGGCAGAAACAATGTTTCTCACAAATAAAAACAAAACATTACCTCCGCAAAACTGCTTGAATAAGTTCTTTGTAATATCTAAGAGGACTGTTTTAATCTTTTCTTGCATAGACTTTACTGCAACCCTTATTTTAATTTTATCAAGATCTGTTCAGTCTCTTTGCATTTAACTAACCACTAAGCATCGCCCTCTTCCTTTTAAAAGAAGGACGCTCTGTAAGAAGGATTCATTCATAAGGAACGGCAAAGACAAACAAGTTCTTGCAGAGAATGACGGAAAAATTTAAGAAAATACTTTTAAAACAAAAACCACAACGAAATTCAAAGTTGCTGCTAAAAGTTAGAATACAATTCCACGCGAGCGAAAGGCGTCCATTAAACGTTTGAAAACTGCTATAGACTTTTATGAGGCTCTCGGTACGTCATCGTTGAACCAAGCCGTATATTTAGCAACTTTGTAAAGTTATTGCTTAACTAGATGTGAGATATTAGAGATATTTTACAATGTTTTTGTTGTTGGACGAGTAAATTCATCTTTTGAATAAGACTTTACCTTCAATCCACAGTTGCTCAGTCCCATTTATTTCAGTATTTACACCTGATTGTTAATTACGCAGGATCACACAGCGGCATGTAAACTGCTCTTGAATATGGGCCTCTATATACTAACCACTACAAAGCGCGATATATATTGTAATATGGGTATAATCACGAGCCTGACAGATGGATTGTTTCACTTGTGATATTGTAATCCTTAAAACCATCCCTTCATTTGGCTTTGCGACTCCAATGTTGCGTACAGTATGTGTTTAGAAATATAATAAAGATAGCTTGTGTGTGTATACATATTATAAATCAATGTTCCTTTTTGTGTCTGCCTGTGTGACAGCGTTTTTCTTCTAAACTACACAACGGAGTTTGATGCGGTTTTTACCATCAATTAGAGAATTTATTTCGAAAGTTTTATGTGTATCATACATTAATATTTAACTGTGTTAACTGTGCGTTTTTTAAAGTGTGACGTCCCACTCACTGACGAACGATCAAAAAATAAACTGAAGTTATGGCGAGACAGAGCTTCCTTACCCAAACCATTCGTTCCGCCTGCTGAAGATCCCACCTGAACATGAGTTGCCTCGGGTAATCTGGAAGTCTTTAAAGAGACTCCTGACTCAGGTTGGCCGAAGCAAGGAAAATCTGTTCAGGTGGAGATTCATAGACGACTCTGCCTTTGAGTGTAAATGTGGTGCTGTGCCACAAACGATGGGACACTTAATGTCAAGTCCTGCGTGTCTTGTCAGCTGCACGTTACAAGAACTGATGGACGCTAGTGATGGCGCCAAATACGTAGCCGAATTTTGGGCCGAATCTATTTAGATTGCTATCGTCACGCTAATAAAGAAATCTTTTTTTTTTTGTCAAGTCGTAAGAACCGTGCAATGCAGGATAAGGTAGGGCCTAGTTACTAAATAAAAAAATGTTTACAATTTAAGTGCAGTTGTATCTGTCGTGGTCCGATCGTAGAAATGGCCATATCGTGATCTGCCCGGCCATTTTACGATACGCCGCCATTTCATGATTTGGCCGGTAATATCGCGATGCGCCTAATCGAAAGTCGACGGATCGAGGAAATAAACCTATTTATCGATATTCCCAGCAGACCACTGGGCATATCGCAAAGTAGTTCTCATTTCACGCCACTAGTGACACCCAACAAATGGGTTAGGCTAGATTACAACTGTAACCAACCGCGCGCGAGCCGACCGAACGGTGCCGCGGCAGCGACCGGCGAGCGCTACATCCAAGTTGGTCGCAATTACTTGACTATTCAGTATTTTTAGGAATTATTCGAGTAGGAATAGGTCGAATAGGAATTATTACCCGACTGCGCGGCAGCAAAGACAGGGTTATGTTTTCCGCGTTTCTAGGTGGATATGCCCAAGCATCGCCGGGCAAATAGTGGAACGCTAAGCGTTGAAAGATATTACATGGTAAAATTATGAAATAGCAGCGTATCGTGAAATGTCCAGGCAGAACACGATATGGCCATTTGTAAGATCGGACCACGACATATTGATTATAAACTTTTATTTATTGGTATCAAATTTTACTTCATCCTTTACATATGAATAGTAAATGGCAAGCCGATTAATCAGTATTTTAACGAGATATATTTTTGTAATCGAATCAGTTTTTCATTGAAACGTTCTGAACAACGTACCTATAGAGTAACTAGGTAGATATATCGATGAATCTGCATCTCACGTAAGTCAGGAAGGGCTTATGTAAATGCAGGCGCGTAGTGTTTATTGTACCGAGCAGAACGCTCTCGCAACCGCATATCAGGGGCGCTCTGTTGACTCTTATGATATCCAATATGGTGAATATGATCCGGGCTAGCTGTCCTTTGTTTATTTCGTAATAGTGATAGTTTATATGACACAGTATGCCAAAAGCTTTTGAGTTGTAGCAAAAACTATTTCAATTTTTCTAGTAGGTATTATACAGGGTGGCAGTGACATCGACGAAAACTGATACCATGGATTCAGTACCTACATGATTCTGAAACCCCCTTTTTTTTTTTGGGTGGGAAATTATCAAATAACTTCTCCCGCTCTGGGCGGAGCGGGAGGGTGTTTCAGACTTTTACTTACTAAAACCCACCCGTGCTCCTTCCGTTGCCTGTGTGCCAGTGCCGCGATATCCCTTTCGGACAAACTCGCAACCCTGGCAGGCATTGGCCCTTACGGACCTCGTCAGTTGGTGCTGACATCTCTTTGAGGCGCGCGTGGAACACAACGCGCCGTCGACCCGGGCCTGGTCCTTATCGGACGGCATGCTACCCATTACTCACCGTCCGCAAGCCCGCGCCTACGGTGGCCGGAAGTCGGCTCGCGACTCCCGACGCCCGGGGCGTCTCCTGCGGCGACTAGGGGCGCGAGGGCGCGCATGTTGCATCTCCCTCGCGCGCTCCGTGATATATCCTCCTTTGCGAGCATAACTGCTTCGCAGAAGGAGGTGACGGCCTTCCATGCACTCTCGCCCCGCACCATGGCCTGAATCAGGGCCGGACGCAAGAGATCGCCGCCGCCGATCGCCTCCGTGAGGCCACGGCGGTGCTCCGCCCGAGCCGGGCACACCTCCACCGTATGCTCCACCGTGTCCTCCGGGCGTTCCACATAGTGGTGACACCCGGGCGTTTCCTCCCGCCTTATGCGGAACAGGAACCTCCCGAAACAACCGGGTCTGGTGAGGACCTGCGTCAGGCGGAAGGTGAGGACGCCGTGGCGCCTCTCTAGCCACTCCTCAAAGAGGGGACTTATCGCCGCAATTGTGGCGTGCCCAGCGCTGGGTTGCGACAGTCGCACTCTCCATGCCGCCATGAGATCCCGCCGGAGCTCTGTCCGCTGTGCCGTTCTCGTGGCAGCGGAGTTACGCCCCGGCGTTTCGCCTCCTCACGCAACTCCCACATGTGCGCGATTCTGAAACCCCTGCGTTGAAATTTTTCGTTTGTTATTTTTAAAAATATCTGCTGTTTTATAGAAAAGTGCAATACCTACGCAGTAAAAATGTATGGAACAACAGATTTTTTTTTAAATAAACGGCAAAAAAAATCAACACAGGGGGGTTCAGAATCATGTGCTGAATCCATGGTATCATGTCCCTGCCACCCCGTATCTTATATCCAGAACATGATGAAAATGCAAATAATCATAAAATTAATAGAGTCCGTATAAGAACACGAAAGTTACTTGATTTTAATAATTAAGTAAAGTAATTTTCAGTCAGTAATTTGATTCACTTTTATTTGAATATAAATCAACTGTAGGAAATAATATTGTAGATATTAACATTGGACCGTGAGCAAAGACGCAACTTGCAAATTAAGACCAAGTTTTAATTGAGTTCAGTTTAACCATAGGCTACATTCAAAGTGAAGAAAAATAAAAAAAGTTAATTGTTTCACTGAGAAGTTATAAGTCGTTTAAGCACTAGCTGTAGTAGTTATGTACTTACTATTAGTAACGAACTTCCAAACTGAACATTGTATTGTTAAATAATGTCAATATGCACTTTGTTTTGCACCTAAGTAAGAAACATTCCACGAGTCTTTTAAAACAATATAGATATATTAACTTATATTCGGAACAAGGGTCAGCAAATACGTGAAACATTTACAAATATGGCTCCCACACGGGTTAAGTAAGTAATACATAGATGGGTATCTGTAAAGTTATCACGATATAGATTGTTTATCAGTTGGCATATTCTGTATACTTTTTTGTAATTCTAACACGTCGGGGGCACAGCGTGGTTCTGCTTTGTACAGCCCCTGTTATTTGAATATGTATGAGACGCGGTCGCGTAGTTCGTGCCACCCGCTTGTATGAAAATGTGATGTCCCGATAAATTGTCAAAAGGGTTGATCGGCAATGGAAAATGGCTGCCGAAAATATGTCCACAGAATAATATAAAATAGCTGCAGGCTACACTCTCTGCCATCAAAGATTGTTTATTTATAAGCTGTTGTCTAAACCGTGTGTTACAATACACGTTTTCAAAGCAGGTAGCTTTTACCTAAGCAAAATAAAGTTTTAGTACCGAGAATTTTAGTTTGCTAAAATAAAATTTTGTATAATAATTTTATTGAATTGGTTCTCCGGTCCGGTTATCCCAAGTTGGGTAGACAGAACGATCCTTTGTCTAGTATTAAAACCAGTATAATTATGTATAATATCCCAATTTAATTAAAATAATACAGGCCAGTATCTAAAAGTAACAGAAACCTGGAACAGATGAAGCTCTACAGGCGCTCAATCTTTTTCCCCCACTGAAGTAAAATAAAAATAATACTGCTTTAGCGGTGATGGTAGGCCCCCAGGCCCGTTCCAGGTTACATCAGTCATCCAACCTCCTTATCTCTACATCACGATGATCTCAAGCGTGATATTTCTATTTCAAAGTATATTTATTTTCTTGGCTTTTGAAGTAAACACTGTTTTGTTTTTTACTTTAAAATAATTCCTACAGATTTTTTTCCTTTGAAGCAAAGCAATTTTAAATAAACCTAAGTCTTCAAGGAACATAATTAAATGTTCGTTACCACAAACCTGTCAGTCCCTTATAAAAGCAACTCAGTGATTTTGATCCTTTATACTTGTCAATCTACGTATACAAAGGGAGCATTACTGTGATCTATGGTCTGGAACGCACTGATTTTCCGCTTAAATTACGCCTCGGAAGCTCCGTAATAAGCGCCCAGAATTGGATAAGTCTGAGCACGTTAAACCAAAGATGGGTCACAAAGTTAAAAGTCATGTTACTTAAAAGGGGTTTCTTGGGGTCGAAAAGCTCGGAGGAGGGTAAAAGAGGATTGCCTCCGCACACCTGTCGCCGCCGTGATATACCTCCTTGCAATATAATATATTATTCGGTGCCCGCGTCTCACGCGCTCATTCTGGCGTCACGGAAAATATTCGCCAATAAGAAGACGCAATACGAAACATACTGCATTCTCTTTACGCTCTCCACGCTGTGATTGTTATGGCAATCTGAAATATTTTTTAATATAAACGTTATTTTATACCGTATTTTTGTTTTCGGGCTTCGTTTGCATATTATGCTTAAAATAGCATAAATATGTCTTTTATTTTATATTTTTATTGCGATTTAAGAGCCTGCAAATCGTTTTCAAGTACCTCCACGTGTTTCCGCTTTGTGTGAGCCGGCTTTAAATATCCAAAAGTGTTGTTGATGTTTTCAGTGAAATTGAATCAAATGATTTTCCCGCTAACAACAGTGCGATTTGTATGTTTATTAGAACATATGCAACTAAAGCACAAATAACTGCTTACAAAAATATCACCTAAAAGCAACTAACTATCTAATAACTTATAACTAATTTATTAATAAAAATAACAAAATTATATACTAACTTAACTAAAACTATTCAAAAAGTAAAATATAGCATCGTAAAATTCATCCGCATCGCTGTCGACTGGTAATGTACCCATCAAGAGACTGGCCGCATTGCCACGTTGTATGGTAATGCTTAGCCTCTGCCCAAGTTAAAACCAGCCCTTAACTAGTTATAAGTTGTTATGGCCCACACCCACTTGTAAATATTACCCTTCAGTTAATAAACTCAAAATAATTGTGAAAAAAATAGTAAATATAATAAATTACTATCTAATACTTTTAGGTTCATACAATCAATTGTGTACTTAGGCTTATAATTTAGCAGAATTAAGAAATCCAAATTAGAACCCTATTTACGGAGATAAATTCTGAAAATGTAACGAATTTATTTGAAAGATTTATAATGAACAAGAATTTAGCAAAAAGAACAAACGGTAATTGGAAAAAGTGTATTTTCCCGAACATTACAAGCATCAAAACACCATACAATTTACGTCTAATGATGTAATTTAAGGGTCTTTTATTTTGTTTTCTCGGGATTTACGTTTGCATTGTTTTGGCCCAGAATAAAAACAATAGAATTCTTTGAATAAAACAATGAGTTGCGTATTTTATTTCTACTTCGGGTGGTATTTTCTCGGAATTGTAAATAATTTACATAAACCAAAAACAAAATTTAAAAACATTTTTAACAAGAGCACCTAATTAAAAAATAAACTCTGCTCTTAAAACAACACGAGAAAGTGTCCATTGTGCATACGTCGGTCGGACATTATAACCTGGAATTCAACAATGAATAGTTCTTCATTTCCGGACGAGTGGGGCCGCTCGCTGCACTGAATTCAAACAATGTTCGATTGCTCTGTTACTTAATGGCCGCCTGTGACGACTGATTTATTGATTGACCTGTCTGCTCCAATGAATGCCTCTACCTTATTTCTCGTGGAAAGTTAATGAAACGGCTGCATGCAGATTCGGAAATCCTTTTTTGTTTAATTATTTTTTATTAAAAATATTTCTTACGTTTTAAAAATATTGTTTACTGAGTAGCAAATTAAAGAACAGGCATTTTAATTGTACGTTTTAAAAAAAATGTGCACGAAAATTTACGGCTCATTTTTAATTTATTATTTTCAAGTGCTAATTTTCTTTCACTGGAAATTCAACTGAGAAAGGAAATCTTTTAGCACAGTTTTACACCTAAGCTCGCTGCACCTTTGGCAAATTTCAAGTATACTTGCATTCAGAATAATATGACACACGCCACCGTGAACAACATTGTGGCCAATCGACGAGCATCATCGATACAAGGAGTGTTTTCTCTTGACTTGCAAAAGAAGCACGCTTATTTATTCACACTTGACCTCTGTGAGAGCAACGAATAAGTATTTAAGTGCGAAAACGGAAAGATAAAACCGAATCAATATGCAATAATCGATATTACTGCGAGTGCGTCCGCACGTTAACTCGATCTATCAATCACCATCTTGGAAAGCCTCCTGTGAGGGTTCGGCAGAAAACTTCAGTCATTACTTCAAGCCATTGTGGTTGTTAATTCACGTTAAATTGTGGATGCTTCTCCCCGGTCAATCGTTGTCCCTTTTTCTCGTTAATAAGAGACAATCCAGAATCTCAGATAATAAGATTTTCGCGGTGAATTGGACGGTATTTGTAAAGTATTTCACGTTAATGAGATTGTAAAGAACAAAAGAGAGCCGGAGTGGCGGAAATTTAATTCAGCCCCGCGTCCACTCTCATTAGACATTGGGGGAGAATCAATCATTATTTTATTTAAAGTGAATTATTATGCACGTGATGTTTCTTAAAGATTTTTATTTGGACTCGTATACTTTGAAAGTAGATTTTTTTTGCCAGGAATACTTAAATCGATCTAAATTATTTGAAATCCCAAGTTAGCTGATAGTATAAACCCTTCTGTTACCTTACTTTCTAAGCACCGCCGAAGTTTTAGTTGCAAATACTTTCATTTATCTCAAAGGCAATAATTCTACTTTTTAGATAAAGTGCTATCTATTGATTTAGTGCCTATACTCAGTAATTTTTCGACCGTAATAAGTCTTTTAGGAATCTTCTTTTCGCGTTTATCTTACTATCGCGACATGGCTAAAACTTCTTCGTACAATTTTTCACAATTCCACCTTGTCCAATGTCCCGGGATGGTTTCTCGCATCGGTCTTTACGACCCCTAATATTGTTGGGCCGACCGATGGGACCCACTATTGGGACATACGAGTCGACGCGTCGTTTTCTCAATAACCCTACGGCTTTCAAGGAATATGGTCGTTACCTCAGCCGTCTATCTTATTGTCTGCTTCATTACGTACATTTGCCGAAATAGCCACAGTCGTCTCATTACTTATCTGTTCTAAATGTAACCTAAATGTTACGGCTATAATAAAGTTTTATCTAGCAATGGAGATAAATTCGGACGTTATTCAGCTCATATGAGAGGAGCTTTAATAAGACGTATTTCTAGCAACAATGGCTATTGGAGGCGTGAAATATAAGTATTAAAAGACAAGAGGGTAAGTCCAACAAAGCCTTACGGCTAGGGCCCCGCTAAGCCTCCGGTCGCCGCTCACGCATCCACCCGCATTACTTCTAATTGTGATTTAATGGCCCTCCGCGGCGGATCTGCTTGACCTTAAAAATAAAATACATCGCACATTTTCTCTTGAAACTAGTATTTTTCTCTGAATTCTGTGACGACGACGAATGTAGACGATATTATAAGAATGCTCCCCGCTGAAATATTTCTTAACGCCATACCTATCACAACTTAGTTTTTATTTTGGACCAGGAATTATTTAGTGATAAAAATAGATAAGTTTCCCAGGTAAGGTATGTTTCCCAGAAAACACTTTGAAAAATTCGCTACGTATTTAATTTTATTCTTTTCGTTAAGATGAGATTTTTTGTTCTTCAGAACATATGAAACCATAGTAGATTCCCAAGAAAATGATATTATTTTTCCAAGATATGGAAGTAGGATATAAAAATCTTATTAACAAACACAATAATACGTTGATTACAAAAGTCTGGGCATAAAAGTGAAATATTTAGCAAGAGAGACAAAAATGTTTATGACGATTTCGCCGGAATAATTTGCAAGGAAAATTAGAAAATTGCCGTCGCACGATCCGACCGTGCTAATTATGATTTAATGGCAGCCTGCTGGCTGATGAGTATTTTTTACAATTTGCTAGGGTCAGTACAAAACACAGCCGAACATAATTTTAATTTGATTAAATATAGATAGGTATGCACACCATTTCTTTCCCTCTTTGACCTGACGATTTACATTCATAAAGATGTATTGAATTTGTTTGACAACATTGTATATGACATGATGTTCTTTTTATCAAGTCATGAACTTTTTTTTTTTTTGTGTGAAATTATCAAATAACTTCTCCCGCTCTGGCCGGAGCGGCAGGGCTTGTCAGACTTTTACTGACTAAAACCCACCCGTGTTCCTTCCATTGCCTGTGTGCCGGGGCCACGATATCCCTTTCGGACAAACTCGCAACCCTGGCAGGCATTGGCCCTAACGGACCCCGTCAGTTGGTGCTGACATCTCTTTGAGGCGCGCGTGGAACACAACGCGCCGTCGACCCGGGCCTGTCGGTCGATTATTAAGTTTCACGGTGATATTTTTACAGAATCGAATGGCTCGTCCTTATCGGACGGCGAGCTACCCATCGCTCATGAGTCTCATGTTTAAAATATAGATGTTTATAATAAAGCAATAAATCGATAAAGGCCAACAGATGTTCTAGAAAATATTTGATTTACCTTTGTTATCGCAGGTCTGTACTGGCTGTATAACCGATATAAAAGTATTCTTCTCTGTTTTTTCTACGGGTATTCTTCATCGGACAAAGGGCTTATTCAAGGTATGTTCAATCGATTTCCTTAGACAAAGAGGCTATTTTATAAAACGGTCCATTACAGGAATCTTCCAATTTGCTGAAATGAAGACGTAGGTAAGGCTTATCGTTCGGGACAACCCCGATTCAGAGAAGACAGAGTTATGCTCTTTTCCAGTGTTATCTCCTATATCCCGAATATCAGCATATCTATACACATAAGAAACACAAAGGAATTTCTGCTTGCATCTTTGCGGAATATCTCGACAGACGAAAATTCGATTTGGGCGCAGGGTAAAAAGACTCTCTGCGTTTTCGTATTTGAATGGATGAGCAAACCATTACTGTATTAAAAAGTATTGCGAACGCAACATTATTGGCGGCGAGTGTACGAGTGCGACAAGACGTCCGTAAGTGTACCTTCACATGCGAATAGAAATTCACTGAACTTTTGTACGACAAGGCGCGTGTACTTTTTATAGCCATGTGTCTTGCATTATTTATCGTCTCGTGACTTTGGGTTCTAAGTTTAATAGCGGACCTGTGTCTCTACAATTTGGGCGCGTCAATTTCTCATGAGGATGTGGCCTAGAATAAAAGATTGAGGTAAAAAAGTGCGTGAAATAGGAAAACTAGCGCAAGAAGTAGGAAATCATCATCATCATCAACATGGGCCTCCCCCAAGCCCTGCCACTTCGACCGGTTCTGTGTTTCCCGCGCAGACGTAGCGTTGGAAGGCCTCCCACAAGGCGAACCGATGCCTTCAGCTGAACGTCTATTAATACCTGGTCTATATTTGAAGTTCAAAGTTGAGCTTACAATCCTTCGATAACTTTTTAATACCTAACCGAGAGAAGTATATTAATACTGGAAAGCTACCTTTCTAATATTGTTATTCTATATTCGCTACGCTATAGTGTTTAAATACTTTCTGCCTACGCATAAGTTACCAGGTCCAATACAATAAATAACTCATATCTCGCATATAATTACTTAAACTGGTAGTTTTCACATGATATGTGGACGTTTATCGTTTTGAAGGAAGAATCCAATTACGATAACGTTATGTTCCGCATGAAAGTGTCGCATTTATGGTAAAATATTAATGTATTTCAATTTGGGAAGGCTGCTACAGACCTCCATAAATATCTGGCGCGTTGGGACCTAGCGGGGACGCGTAAATACTTCGACTAAAATTGAATGTTATTATCCGTGAACTAGCGCCCGCCAGTAAAAGTGGGACGTTTTTGATGTCAGATAAAACTCACCACGACGTATTGGATCGTACGACTGTATTGATATATTGACTGGAATTGCGGTAGACGCATGTAGGTTACAGAGTAAACAATTTTTGTAAATATAAAGAACTGGGTGTGCCCCGCGGTTTCACTCGCATAAGTATATAAAAAGTATCCACAGTGTTAACCCAGGTCATTGTCTACCCTTGTGCCAAATTTCATCCAAATCGGTTCAGCCGTTTTAACGTGAAAGAGTAACAAACAAACGAACAAACTTACTTTCGCATTTATAATATTAGTTAGGATAGCAGTTATAGCCTAGTGGTGCGACCGTCAGACTGCCAATTCATAGATCTCGAGTTCAAACCCAAGGCACGCACCTCTAACTTTTCGGACTCATGTGCGTATTGTATAATTATCAATTTCTTCAAAAACTGTGAAGGAAAACATCGTGAGGAAACCGGCATACCTGAAAGATATTTCTCGTCGGCATGTGAAGCCAAGTCAGAGGCCCATGGGCAGCTTTAAAATTCTGTCAGCAGGTTAGTCACTATCCACAAGAAAGAAAGAAGAGTGAAGATATTCAAATGTAATGCAAATATATTGAAAAATAAATAGGTACATACGTACCAACTAACTTTTGTTATCGTTTTGACATTTAAGTTAAGGAATGCCTAAATAAAAGCGCGCTGTTGGATTTTAAATTTCCTGTGCTGAGCCGAGCGTTGAAAATCCACAGCGCACTTTTATTTAAGCATTCGTTACCTAAATGTCGCCTAGTATTCGAAAAAACGGGCAATGAACTTGTGAATCCATTGCGATAAAAAAAGAAGTACTTATATTGCGTTAAAAAACCTTCCGTTTAAATATATTTCCTACCTCCATGTTTATTCCGGGAAATCAAACGCAAAATTTTCCATTACCGTTTGGTTCTAATACGAGTATACAGCGGTAGGTAAGTGAATTCCAATTTGTATGAGTTGGACTTTAATGCGTATTCATGTGGTACGAAACGGGGCCGGAGTGAGAAAACGAGAAAATCAACACACAAACTGCATTTGGCAACAACTTTTAATGCAATATACTAAAATTGGTTTTCCAGCGTCTGTGAAACGAGACGCCAACGCCGAAACACTAGATACGCGTTAAGAAGAAGTTAGAGACAGATTTATAGGTCCAAACGGTTCCAAACAAACGCAATACGACCCGATGCCATCCTATCAACCAAACAACTTGTTTGTAGGAGCCGACTTTGGTCATTTAAATGTTGGATTTGATAAACTGCAAGCCGAAATTGCTTTGGGGCGCGTTAGAATAGAGTGGACCTTGCATTGTGGGCTTAAGGAAATGCAAATTCCTATATACGTAGTTTAGACTCACTATTCTTGTACTAGAAACTATTTTAGGTCTGTATGCATTATGCAGGTAGGTCCACAATAAATGATGAGTATAACTATTTAAATTCTAATAATAGTTTCGCTAGTACATATATATTTGAATCATTCAGTATTTTATTTTATTTCGATACTGTAAAGCTAAAACCAATTAATTAACTGCCTTTATTAAATGTTAAAGTGAACTAATAAACATTGTGGTGAACACAAATAAATAGAAATATTTTATTTTAGTTTGAATTTAAACCAACGACTTGTGTAAATACAAACAAAGTATCGAACAACGATTAAATCAGTTTTGTTTTGATGCGGTTAGAGTAAAAATACCCGACTGCATACATTGTTTTAAAAGGTTTATAAAAATTCCTATTTTCTTTCTTTCTTTGAAAATAAATATGAAAGAAAAATCGTGGTATATCCACTGGCAGTCACGAACGCCTTGCGAGTTGCCCCGTATCGGCAACAACAACACTGTGTCGTTTAAATTGAATTGAAAAATGATTTATGCCAACAATCTCTGGCGAGACTCCTTTCTTTACACACTTGATCGCTTTAAACGAAAATAATAAACAAAATTCTGTTTCATAAAAGTGATCGCAGTTTTATTCTATTTATGAGCGGTTGAAAAGCGGAAGTTCTGATTTTTTTTTCGGATTCCTCTTTCTTGTTCATTGACGTAAAATTAATCGAATTTGGAAAGTGGAATTGTTTGTTTCCTTGTCTTGTTATTGTGCTAAATGCAATACCTAGGTACTCAAATAGGTCTAATATTCAGTTAGTGGCGTCCATCGACTAACCAATGAAACTGAACGCGATCAGCACTTCTAAACCTAGTTCAAGAGCTGTCAGTGGCAATATTCCAAAGAAAATAATGACACTGACAGCTCTTAAACGAGGTTTATGTGCTGATCGCGTTCAGTTTTATTGGTGAAATTCTCTGTTAAATAGTTTAAGTTTATATAAAGTAACATTCATAAGTTTTATATTAGTTTACTAGTGTATACATATTTAATATAAGTAGGTAGGTACATTGGTCTTTCATAAACCTGGATCAATACATAATAATTATTGCTGGCCGTAAAACCCGTAACACAAATTATGTACATAGTACTAAATTATTACAGTAAAGCTGCGCGGATTGTTAAACACAATGTTCTAATTAATTATGTGGCATTTCAGAAACCACGAACTTATTGACTGTAAACCAAATTAATATGGGAAAAACGCCATCTGCACACGACTGCAGGTTACTTATGAAAGAGCAAAAAAAACTGTTTAAAAAATAATAAATACTTCTAAGCTAATACATTATCTAAAATGATTACTTATCACGAAAAAATAACTAAAACGTCTGTCGGGAAATACTTACTACCTCGGAAAACCGAAATAAAAACACTTTTTACAAAAAAAAAAATAACCGACTTCGAAAAAAAAACACTACAAAGTGAAAAATAACTTTAATTTCGGAAGTCGGTGGCAAAAAACAAAAAATTCAAAACCAAAGACACTGACTTCCGAAATTAAAATTATTTTTCTCTTTTTAGTTGTGGTACCTACCCCACACAAATTCGAAAACCTACTATCTGCTATGTAAATAACAGTGACAGGAAGTTATCATCACATCACCGACATATACTAAGTGGGAAAAATACGTATTGTTGAAGCTTACTCTAAAACTATCCAAGCAAAGTTAATAAAATTTGTATGGGACCAATTTGGGAGCATACCCTTTCATACGAAAAAATAATTTTCAAAATCGGTCCACAATTGACGGAGAAATCGGCGGAAACACATTTAAAAAAATTAAAAAAATTGCCTGTAACGTTCCCACTACTGGGACACAGGCCTCCTGTTTCTGAGACCGAGTGGGCTATAATCCACCACGTGGCCCCAGTGTGGTTGATGGATGTCACATATTTTGGAATTTTTGGTTCTAGGACATGCCGGTTTCCTTACGATGTTTTCCTTCACTATTTTGAGAGCAACACCATTGTGTTGAAATAATGTACACAAAGTAAAGTGCCTGCTTCAGTTCGAACCCATGACCTACAAACTCGTAAGTCACGGCCGGTACACTTTATACTGCTCACTGGCAAACCACATAACTGCTACAAATTGAGTAAACCAATTGCTTGTTCAGTATCTCAGAAAACATACTCCTATCAGCATTCCATATTAGATACTGCACTATATTATGAAGTATTTGCATAAGTGAAGACATGCCAATACACTAGCTGCACGTGTAGTAGAACTGTTCTAGGTACTAAGTGGCACTTAACTCAATGTATGCACGTGCCGTGTGTCCCATACTCAAAGTGATATATCGTTCTCACAGCATTACACACGTTACCATTTTTATGAACACGTGTTCCTGTACGGTGCTTTATTAACTATGATTTAAATATAATTTAGTGCGCATGTCGTGCTTTTAATAGATCGTAGCTTGAGAACAAGTTTAGAATTTTACAAGAAATGCACTCTTTATAAGCATTCTTTATATTATAAATGCGAAAGTAACTTTGTCTGTCTCTCTTTTGCTTTTTACGCCAAAATCGCTCAGCTGATCATTATGAAATTTGACAGATAGGTAGCTTGGAAGTCGGAGGAGGTCATAAGCAACTTTTTATTCTGAATCTCAGACAAAGTTGTGGTCAACAGCTAGTGTTGTTATTGTATCAATTAATTTTCGTAATTAATCAAGTGCAAGCTCAATGTTCCGAGCTTGTGACAAACAAAAGCTTTAGCGGTACTAAAACTTTATTTCGGTCACAATCCACGCTATGTTGAATATGATAATATTCGACTAATTATTCATAAAATCTTAGTAGCCCCCTTACCACAAAGAAAATCGGTATGAAACAACAAAGCATTCATAAAAAGACCATACAAACGCGGACGTAAATGGTCAACCATATAAACATTTGACCACATTACAGCAGAAAATAAGAATACAACCCACAAGATTAATAACAGCAATGAATTAGTCACCGGAAATTGCAGTTTCTTGTTTAGTAAATTCCTCAAGAAGGGTGGGCTAGGCCGGGACGTAATAAAAATTGCGTAATATGTACGTGGCCGACTTATGAAGACGAAGTGAGCGTATTACGTATGTAGATATTAATATTGCCTGCCTCCGTCTCCCCAGTGGGGGGCATTTAGTCATAAGTCGGCGATGCTTTGCATCACCTAACTTTTTTGTCACGTATGTAATATACAGTCAAAATGAGAATTTAAGATTGAAATTGTAACCAAGGGAAATAAACGAAGACAAATGTACGGGAAGGATTTATACGTATCTTCTGATGACGATTTTTAGTAAATGAAAAACAAACTACTGATAAGTAACTCAGTGATTGTTGAACTTATAGACAAAGTACTTGGGAGACCGAGCTCTGCTCTGGCGAAAATAGAGAATGCTCATTTAATAGTTTGTGAAAGTTCATACTAATTCCATGTATAGCAAATACTATTAGTAGCATAACATAATGTTTGAATACTATCGTGAATTCATGCATGCCTAGTATTTTTTGTTAGGTTACTGCTCAGAAATTGTGCACAACGTCTAATGATTGAAATACTATCTTAAATTCATGCAAGCCTGGTACTTTTAGTGCGAAGTTTCAAGTTTATTAACTCGAAGAATAAGATTTATTTATTATACAAACAAAATCCCCCCCTTTTCGCCCCCTTAAAGGTGGAATTTTCAAAAACCCCTTATTAGTGCACATTATAAAAGGAAGCTTTGTGCAAAAATTTTCACGTTCCTCGTCCCAGTTGTTTCGGCTCTGCGTTGATATGTCAGTCAGTTAGTCAGTCAGTTTCTCCTTTTATATATATATAGATTTGACGACACGGTTGGCGCAGTGGCTGAGCGATCGACTGTTGCGCAACGTGTCGCGGGTTCGATCCCCGCACGGAACAAATATTTGTATGATCTGCAAGTAGTTGTTCCGGGTCTGGGTGTTAGTGGATGTGAGTTTCTATGTTTGTAAAACGCACCCACGATACAAGAAGAAGAAATTCTTAGTGTGGGGCAACGTTTTAAAAAAAAAAAAAAAAAAAAAAGATTATACAAATATTGCTCATTAAATAGTATAGGATAAGTATGCTTTTTGATTTCCTGCCAGTAATTTCCCAAGCACCCATACATTTTCAAACCAGACACGGCTTTGCTGTTAGAGGAGAATATATGTCTATTCCGTATGAATTTTATTGACCTATCCATTCCTTTGCAATCACAGATTTGTTGGCTTACTGTGAGCAAATTCGTCCTTTAGAGTTCTTAGTAATTGAATTTCTCCAGAAAGTTATGAAGTAACCCTGCATCAAAAGATGAAGTTCAAAATGGTATCGTGATCCAAAAGTTTATGTAATGAATTTACAAGTACAGAGTCGCCCATTGATGCGATTGAAAGGGCGACCCATAAATGACTTTGTTATCAAAGTTGATAACTGACCCGTCTTATGTATCTAAAGTTTCTGTATATAATGTAGAGGTTTTTGTTCCCCAGGGGAGATAAATACAGAGACGGCCAGAAAACCGACCATGCTATTATTTTATTATTTATTATTAAAACAAGGTTTTTTTTATACTTAACAGGAGGAGCTCGTTGCTAGGTAATAACAGCCGCACGGGTCGATCCATCAGGTTAAGCTATGCTTCCCGGGGTTGTTCCGTGGATGGGTGACCATCTTTATATACCGAGACTCCTCCGTGCCTCGGAAAGCACGTTAAGCCGTTGGTCCCGGCTGTCATTCCTTTGACAGTCGTTACGGGTCGTCAGAAGCCCGATAGTCTTACAACCAGTCTTACCAAGGGGTATCGTATTACCCATTTACTGAGTTGTGGAGGTCAGGTAGGCGGTCGCTCTATGTAAAATACTGGTTTTCAGCTGCATCCGGTTAGACTGGAAGCCGACCCTACATTGTTGGGAAAAGGCTAGGCACATTTTGACAAATAAATTATTTATTTGTATAGATCAGTACTTACAATAACAAATGCGAGGGTGCTAGGTTTCGACGACACAATAACTCTTTAGCTTGATAAAGAAACGGTACCATAGACCATAAATGGAACAGGATGACAAACAAGGCCATAAGACCAGCGACACAATATTCTATTTAATCTAGGAAAATGAACTATGATCCATGCATGAGCGGGTTATATCTGTACCCGTTAGATAGCAGCTGAAACTTTTGTTTTTACAGCATGTTTACACCGTACCCCTCCTGCCTCCCTCCCCTACCTATTCATAACAGAGTTTATGACATCTTGCTTTTACGAAAGTGCACCGAATTTTATTTTTTACGCTGTTACAAATACTGTAAGCCGGATTTATTACACGAAAAAAGTTGTGTAACAATTTCAATTTCGAGACCATAAACGTGGATTTAATGTGGTACTTTTTTGTTTATGTAATGGTACAAAAAAGTTATTTAATAAGCTGATCTGAGTAACCGTATTAATTTTATAACTAGGTCAGGTTTTAAAGTTGACCGAAATTCTTACTAAATAAGAGTTGGACCGAATCTGTGCGAAACTCCTAGATTGCCAATTTCATCATCAGCCTATATTCACTGCTGGACATAGGCCTCTCCAATTGCACCCCATTCAGCTTGATTCTCGGCAACTCTCATCCAGCAGCTACCTGCCACCCTACGAAGATCGTCGCTCCACCTAGCCTGAGGGCGTCCTACCTTACGTTTGCCGATTCGCGGTCTCCACTCAAGAATACGTCTACCCCAATGGTCATCGGTTCTACGGGTAATATGGCCGGCCCACTGCCACTTCAGCTTGCTAATTCTGTGAGCTATGTCGACAACTTTGGTTCTCTGCCGGATCACCTCGTTCCGTATTCGATCGCTCAGAGAAACTGCAAGCATAGCCAATTTCTATCACCTGTTAAAGTCTGTAATGAAATCTTTATTCGCCTAAAGTCATCATCATTCATCCGAAAGACGTCCACTGCTGGACATAGGTCTCCCCCAAGCACCGCCACTTCGACTGGTTCTGTGCTTCCCGCATTCAGCGGATTCCTGCGGCCTTCACAAGGTCATCGGTTCACCTTGTGGAAGACCTTCCACTCCAGAACCTTTCGGCCCTATCAGCCATCTTTTCTGCGAGCAATATTCCCTGCAATCAAATAATAATATATTTATACCGATGAGATATCGGTTAGTTAAATGCAGAAATAATAGTTGCAAGTATGGCTTGCCATTCTCCATTGCTTCTCTCGTAACTTTTCCAATATCGAAGCGTAATGTTCAATACTTGTGTCCTATAAAAGCATCTAGGCTCACAGCACATGGCATTTTTTTGTGGTGATATAGTCGCAAAAAGGGTATGTATACTCGCGCACTTTATTTTCCAGCTGGCCTCATGCCTATAGTTAAAATTACTTAGAGTAACTTACCTACAGAATCCGGGCTGTGAAGTTATCAGAACGAGAAATTAGTCCTGTAATGTCGTTATTAATTCGCACGGAGGCTCTAACCCAGCACAATGTGGACAAGGCCTTTGTCCGATCATGGCTCGCAATAGGTTTGAACAGAGCGCATCAATGATAATCATGATTCCATATTAAAACGATCCGAGACAAAGGACAATTAACCAGAGGATACAATAGGGTTGTTAATTAAGGCATGTTCACATGAGCGTCTTTAATGCAATCAAATTGGCAGTGAACAATCGGCCTAATCTTTCGCCTGACTGGTGTCTTAATCTGAATCAATGACCACATAACCGCACCCTGGCTAGTTACGAGCGAATTATGAGCGTACTTACGTCGGTCGTACGCAAACAACGCCGTATGTGTGTATTGGTTACTAGAGATAGGCCGAGTACAAGTTTTACCGAGTAACCGAGTACCTAGTATTGCTCGGTATTATGTTTACCGAACCGAGTGTTCTGCCGAGTTACTTGGTCTAGTTGACGCAGGTATTGGGCACGAAAACAGGTTTAAACTTGTTCGGGAGGTGCGGCCGGCGAGCGAGTGGTACCCCCTCGCACGCATACCGCCGTCCACCGTGAGCATCAGACACTTGGTTCCTTTACATACCACACGCACGGAGTGAGTTACTTTGTTACAAAATTAACAATTATTATTAATTTTGTAACAATGTTATTAATACACATTTTGTTTTAAGGTAAAATTAAAAGTACTTACTGTCTATTGTGCCGCAAAAGATCATTGATTTGGAGATTTTATGACGAAATAGACGGCGACATATCTGAAAAGGTCAGGTTATAAGTTTATGAGTTCTTTTCTCCTCGGCAGTCTAACCGTGTTATTCGGCCGATAACGAGTACCAATAAAATGGCTGAGTACCGAGTAATAAACGAGTACTCGGTGCATCTCTAGTTACTAGTATTTATGCAAGCGAGGTAGGTGCAGTTAATGCCTTATAAGAATCGCTTCGTTAATGTACATCTGCGATCAATTCTACGTAGGGGAAAAAGGTAATATATAAATATTTAAGTAACAAATAGCTCAACGGTTAGGGGAGGTTGCGAGTTTGATCCCCACTCGTTACTTTTGAAAAGTCTAAGGTTTTTTTTTCTTTTGGCAGTGATAGAATGAGTTTTTAAATACGTTAAGTGTTGTGTTGTGTAAGTGGGTCCTAATATACAAACCACGTTTATGGTAATCTTTAAAATTAATAATTAATAGTAACAAGCTCTTGCCACTGCAGGATTAATACCAAGACCAACATTTCTGGTTCCCAACGAACAACATAGTATTTCTTCTTTGAAGTTCCTAGAATAACGCTGCAAAACTGCAAGGTAGCGTAACGCGAAAAATATTACACTACAAGTGATCGAGGTCAAATAAAATTATCAAGGAACAAACTTTTCGGTGGAGGCCTAGCATATAGTGAATTGTTTTTCAAACTTGAACCGTAATAAAAGAAATAAGAATAGTTCAATACGTTCCGGGAGGCGTAGGGAGACAATTCTTTTTAAATATCTATGATATCTGCATTTCTAAAGTTTCTCGCTTCCTTCCTCCGTTGTTTGTTGTTATTGACTTTGCAAGGTGTGTATGAAATAAAAATGAACAGCGTTTCTATTTTATATGAGAAAGTTTTTTAAGAAACAATTTGTTCAATTGTTCAATTAATAGTAACTTTAATTTTTATTTGGACTGCAACAGAACAATAAATATTGTTCCATTTGTGAGTATTAGTGCATGTGCATGTGAAAAATGTTTTGGGCATACCTACATACAAAAATTTAAACACTCCAACATACACCGCTACGAAGTTTTTCATGAAAAGAATAAACATCAAAAAGCTCTCCAAAGCTGCACTTTCCATAGCGCAGGTAAGAGCGGTCAAAACCTACAGTATTTTTCTCAGTAACGTTTTAAGTATGGACTTATCGTCGTTACGACTATAAAAAAATAAATAAATGGGTAGGTACTACATAAAATTCAACGTACGTTTATCTGACTGTAGTGAAGTGCCTGCAATATGGAATATGTTTTTTAAAGTACCTTTTTATAGCTTGTTCAAATTATTTTATACAACCGGGTAAACAAACACGTTTCAAATTATGCGTCCGCAAAATTATCCTTTTGTTACACGATTAATAACTCAGAAGTTTAATTTAGCAAAATATTGCGAAACAATAAACATATTTCTATGAAACTGCATCATAAATTGCCATCATAACAGCTCAAATATTCGTATGCGAACACAATAGAATAAATGAGCCACCTAATATTCACGTACCCATTACGCTCGATAGACAGATTGGCCGCATTATCCTACACACACTGCACAAGCATACAGTTTGTTATTCTTTTCCGAGAACCACTCGTATTATACTCATCTCTTTTATCTATTGTTCGCTATATAACTTTTATCCAGACTATTATTATTCTTCCAGCGAACACCGAAAGGGTCTACAAAATCTCGGCCACTAACGACCAAAAGTTGAACTACTGTTTGAAGTCGGCATTCGTCGAAGGGAGCCAAAGCTGTTAAACGCCAACCCTCACGTACATAAAGAAGATTTGTGCTGTTATATCTACGTTGTTGGTGTGATGCCTCATTTTCAGGATTAATCTTCATAATTACGGCAATTCCCTGTAATGAGAGTCACACGCGTCCTGCTAATCTGGCTCCTTACCTTCATACGTGAGTGACTATGTTCATAATATTTTCTCTAATATCTTAGAAGTTGAGATAAGTTTAGTTACAGCGAACTGTGTATCTTTGTTTATGCGGGCGACTTGAGCGAAACTTATATTATCTTAGTACCTTGCCGTAACTTTTGACGTATCTACTGAAGTGGTAAAAAAGTCGTATCCGCTATAATCTATAGTCAGCGTTATGAGTGTAATATTTGTTTATCTAACATAGACACAACTCGTATTAAATGTAGTGCATCGTCCTTAATTCTGACAAAGTTCCACGTGAGTAACAAGCTTGTTTATGATTCACGGTTGTAAAGGCATCGCTTGCAGTTAATGGAGTAGTGAATAAGTGGAACGTTGAAGTGCAGGTCGTGCCAAACGGACTAATAGTTGCACTAACCGGAATAGTAATACGTATAGTAAATAACATAGTTCAGGGAATTATTAACGTATTAGATTTGAAGAGCGGTGTGTTTGTTGTTCTATGCGAGTATCGTGGTAAGGTTTTGCTGTCCGTCAGCTGTTGCAACTAGTAGCAGCTGTTTTGAAATCTATACCGAATAGGAAATCCCTGAAACTATTGGAAAATATTTTCAGTGTAAAGCTCCCGGATTAAGTTTTTGGAGAGAATATTTGAGTATTACTATGCATTTATTGTAAACTAGCTTCTGCCCGCGACTTCTTACGAATAAAAGTCGTAAGACACCACATTAAACTAAGCCATATTTTTTATAAAACTTGACCAAAAATATGAATCCCAAAGTATATCAATAGTTGAGAATCGAATGCGCAACCACAGGTTTGCAAAGCTGTCGCCGAACCGCTAAGCTATTTGCTTTGTTCATAGTTGACTAAAATAGCCGTTCTTACATATGTTATGATTAACTGCTTAGTTCCTTGTAGGGATAGCGTGATGATAATCATTAAAAACCGGCCAAGTGCGTGTCGGACCACGCACAATGAAGGGTTCCGTAGTTGGGATGAATTTATCCCAAGAACAAACTTAACATTGTAGTTGAAAAAGAAATTCTCCAATACGGAATGTTATGGGACATCATGTTTTTCAGACCGCAAATTTAAGTTGGTTAATTATTACTCATTAACCTGTACAGCCTACTTAGCTCTGATAGTTTTCCTTTTAATTTCGTTATATATACTACTGCTGTGAATTTTTTCACAAATCGAAGTACAACCATTTAGCTGGCATGGGGGGGGGCACTTAATTCTAACAAAAAAAATCAGTTAAAAGCTTAATATTTCGCAAACGGATCCCTGAATCCAAAAATGGTTTTGACAAACTCACAATATTTTTGAACGACCTTCCTAATCATATCCCATAACATGGGGTAGAAGAGAAAAAAAAAACATCCCCACTTTACGTATAGGGGAGGTACCCTAAAAAAAAATATTTTTCTTGATTTTATTTTACCACTTTATCGGCATGATTAATATGTATACATATGCCAAATTACAGCTTTCTAGTACTAACCGTCTCTGAGGTAAGCCACGGACAGACAGACGGACAGACAGACAGACAGACAGACGGACATGGCGAAACTATAAGGGTTCCTTGTTTACTACGGAACCCTAAAAATGTTAAGTCTGTAACTATCTGTAATATTATTAAAAAATCTGGTCCAAATAAATAGCGGTAATCCGTTGAGGAAAACGGATATTATGCAATATTGCTAATCCCCCATAGCAAATAGCGTGATAAATTAATATAAACTATTTGATTGTGGCGGCATCTATATCGCCACATGCGAACTACGCATCAAAAACCTGACGTCACACAAAATTCTGACGTCACACAAATCCTGCCGCGCGAACGACATATATAAGACTATCCGATATCAATCGTTCGGCAGTTGCCCGCCAGACACGACACCCGTCTGGTCGGAGGATCCTCCCTTTTCTATAGAGGATGAGTGAACTTTACACCCTGTTCCTCATACCTCTGAACGATGACCAGAGCTTTAAGGAATGTTTGGGTAAAATTTGAACAGAATCTATTAAGTATTTTTTGCACCAATCCGGAACATACATCCAGACAAACGGACAAAAATTCTTAACACTATATTTTCTACATCAAATCAAATCAAATCAAATCAAATCAAATCAAATCTTTATTTGTGAACATAAGTACAAAAAGATGTTATTTATACATTTTAGCTGATCTGTATGTTCGGCCAATAATCGGCATACAAATATAATATTAGTAAGCAGGTTATTTTTACTATCATAATGAATAAATTCTAGGATAAAAGAAATGAAGCAATTGAAAAATGTCATGAGCCGCATAAAATAAAGTAATTGAATTATATTATTAATTATTAAGAATGTCAAAGAAAATTAAATTTAGTCATAATTTGTCATTTAAATAGTCTTCAATCGAGTAATACCACCAATCCACATCCACCAATTACTTTTTTCAAAAAATATACAATGTACAGTTTTGACATCGTTACTATTTTATTTATTATACGAGTATGAATAGATTGCCGCTGTGTAATCAATATTCGCGATATTGATTGTGAAACAAAAAAAAACATTCCTACACTTTTTTACAGCAAGAAATTACAATTAATTCTGAAGCAGTACTAAACCGCAAAACAGAAAATTACCCCCAGTAACTATCCTCATATACATTTTAACGAGTTTAAGTCCGTTCTCCATGTATAAAATTAACTAGACGTGTTTGCTATGAAAATGTCATAGCAATCTTTTTATAGTTACGTAGAACGTCGTATCTGGCGCCGACAGGAGTGTCGTACCCTCATACATAATTAATACAAGCCGGTCAAAATAAGCAATTTGGACACAGTTGCACTGGTTTGTGGCAAACTTTGCTTTAATGCAGCACATTATACGTACTTACTAGTGTACTAGGATAAGCTTTTCTGTTTATATGTGATTTAAATGATCTTAGACCACTTTTAGTTTTAATGAGGAGTTTATCAACACAATTTAAAATCATTATTTTGAGGTACTGTTAGGTTTCAATTTATTAATACATAATTGTTGGATATTGTACTGGCAACACCGAAAAATTCGATATATCAGAATGGCGCAAGAACGGCCTTCTAGTTGGGGCGTTCATGGCGATACGAGGTTTCTTGTGGCTGTGTCGGTTAAAAGATAGATTGGCATGGATTTGTTGGGAATCTACTGTATATTATGGTAACCTATTAGTTTTATTGTAAATATTCGAATATTAAATAAATTGTGATATTATGTGGGGAAATAGGAGATGTGATGGTATGCTGTAGAATATTGAATTTGATGTTGGCAAAGAAATATAAATGAATGGCAAAATATCTTGGTGTTTCATATGACTTTCCTTATCCCTAAAATATTTTAAATATGTAGTTTTATTAGACAGTTTTAGATTATGATATTTGGGTAACGACTTTAAGATGCATTTGGGGATTAGTATCTATTTTGAGGTTTAATAACAATATAATCGGTAGTATTAAATTAGTTATTTTAGAGTAAGGATAGGTTTTATTATTGTATAGTAGAAGAGGTCCTTTATCGACCAAAGAAACGAAACTGCACATCTTTCTTTTCCACTGATTAAAAACTTGAAAGTTTTTTATTCGCCAAGATTTGCCGTTTGACGTTTCTCATCGCAAACGAAGCGAATTCGAGTTCAAGATAATTAACACCTGTAAGTCTCGACGAAAAGATGAGAACGAAGCAAAAATAAAATGGTCCATAGGGACGGGAGACGTCCTGAGACGTAAACCTGAAAAAAAAATCGATTCACTCGTCGACGAAGGCTTTGTATTAACTGAAACCAGGCCCTTGCCTTTTTTTGAGTGTAAACAAAGTACTAGTCACGGAAAAGATAGAGTTGTTTGTAATCAGGTGATCTGTAATCTTTGTGAAAGTTTTTTACCCAAAATACTTGTAAAATAACATTTTTTCTTCAACGATGAGTAGGTATATCCTATCCAAAGGCTACTGTTTGGGCAATATACATACAGATATAGACAATACTGAACGTGTAATATTATGGCACCATTTTGCACCCTTCAGTAAGCCTGGAGAGGATACTGAGGAAGGTATACCTGTCTGCGATACCGTAACGTGCTCGCCCAACTCTATGTAAACAGATAATTAAAGGTGTGTACCTACTAGGAATAATAAACCGTAAGTAAAAAGAAAAAATATTAATAGTGAATCCCGTCTGGAACTGAATTTCGATGTCCTATGAGCCTACACATTGTCCTCTCAGGTTTTTACTAAGCCACATTTTTATAAAACTTATAAAAGAAATAGTTAATTGACTCAGGCGTGACTTTGCGGAAATCCATTATAAAATACAATAGACGACGTATATTTAGTAACCTAATCCACTTAACTGTTCTTAAAGAGTCATAAAGAACCCTGTCAGTTGCTACGTCATACCGGCTCGGCGCTTGACGTGGCAACACGCCATGTCCGGGTTCGCAACAAGTCAATCGTCATCCTGAGGATGCCTCGTTTAGAGGCGAAACACGTGTCGATTTCATACAGGGTTCTTTATGACTCTGTAAGAACAGTTAAGCGGATTAGGTTACTAAATATACGTCGTCTATTGTATTTTTTTAAGAATGCCAAAGTATATCAATAGTTGAGAATCGAATCTAAGTACATACTTAGATTCAATTCTCAACTATTGATATACTTTTTTTAGAATCGAATCTAAGTATGTTATAAAATATATATTTCCAAAAAACCCAGTAATGATGTAGTAAACATCCACTGTATTCGGACATGTTTAACCTCATTCATAAAACGCTTAATCGTGACGACAACTAATATTATTTGGAACTTAATGTAGATTATTAACTAAATGAAATCCGTTCAGTAATAAACTAAAGTAGCCTCCGCACGTGTTGAGTGTAAGCAAACACCGTTGACCTTCGTTTTATTCCATTAGGTACAATACATCGTACACCCCTATTTATGTACTCTAGTCTCGTGACAGTCGAGTCGCGATAATTATTCAATAAAAGGCATCATTTGTCAGGGCTGTCCAAACGTCACCAAGTCGGCATTGTGATGACTAATGCGACAATGTTCCAACCATTTGCGTCGAATCTCTTATTGCCTACTTTTTACCTGGTGTCGTCAAACCATTATTCACTCTATTGTATGACTCTAGCGTTGTCTGTTCTACTAAAATTGGTTATTAGTCTGATTTGTTTGGCTATCGTTCGTTTATTCAATGTCTATTATGGTTTTTGATCGAGTTGATTATGTTCGTGCGATGATGAGTCTAGTGGTTTAGTGGTTAATAATAGTTATGAATCTGAATTTTCGAATCGGGTCGGGTAAATATGCGCACTCTCTTCAATGTGTTCTCATTCATATTAGAAATCCAATTATCGGTATTTGAGATGGATTTATGCGGTCAGCCCTGTATTTATAGCTGTAAAACCGACACGGCTACACGCAAATGAGCTTTGTGATTGATATCTCAATCAGTAAACCACAAAACTTAAAATATATGTCATTTCATACATGTCTGTAAAATAAGCAGCGGTGGTCTAGTGGTAAAGACTCCGATTTTGGAGTGTCAAGTCGTGGGTTAAGACACAGGCAAGCGATTTACTTTGTGTAAATCATTTCATCACCAGTGCACTCAAAACGGTGAAGAAAAACATCGTGAGGAAACCGGCATGTCCTACAACCAAAATATTCGAAGATATGTGACATCTACCAACCCACTGGGCCTGCGTGGTGGATTACGGCCCACTTTCTCTCACCGAGAGGAGGCCTGTGCCCCAGCAGTGGGAACCTTATCGCCTGATTATACTGTAAATTAACTTCTAAATAACTTAACAAGTTTGTAAGTGAAACTAAACCTGACGACCAAACTTACATAATCTGGACAAGGCTTAAGTCTAACAAACTTAAATTTTAACGTACTGAGTCCTAGATGAAATAATCCCACTATGTAAGAGGTATATGTAGAACTTGTTGGTACTGTTAGTTAAGTTTGAGTATTTACAATACACTGACTTGTGAGTTTCTCAATCTATGGGACAATGTAGTAATCTTTTCGTCCAGACAGACGAACATACCTAAACCAAAGTTAAGCTATGTGGAAATCCTTTCTAATTTTCGAAACTATACCAAAATGTTTGTGTTTGCATGACTGTGCCTTTGACAATGACTCTCAATCACAAACTAGTTTTAAGAAAGCTGACCAATTTATTTTAAAAAAAACTCAACAATATCAGTAAGAAAATCTAGAATTAATTCTCCAATCCAAGATCCTCAAATATGTAAGAACAGTTTTTGGAAATTCGAAACACAAAATGAAACCATAAAACAGAGGACAATTACATAAAAAACGAAAGCCACCCTATTTCATTATTTGGCATCTGTCGGCAGATTTTCGGTGAATATTCCGCAGACAATAAAATTTTGATCAAAGAGTAAAAGAAACCTGTAACACGGACTGCGACAGAGGAATTACAAATTCATTAAAAAAGTTTCAGCGGATTTGGTCAGAACCCTTTTCCACGGTGTACAATAGAGGCAATTGGAGTAGAATGTTTATACCTTTGCAGTAACTGTTTGTACATTTATAAAGGTTGTCGCGGGCGATTACAACCTCCAGCGTGTGTGGAATTGTGGGGTACACGTGTGTAATTACGTTGCTTTCAGTGATAAGATAAATAAACAATGCAATCATTAAGAAAAATTAAAAGTTATATTCAATTTTGAAAACTTCACAATTTTGAAAGCTTCAGGTAATGAAAAACTCAAGCGGCGCAAGTATCCTTACTTTATTTGAGTTATACCTACATATGTTCGATCTGTTTGAGGTTTGAACACTAGGTCGGAGAGCCATGGAGTCCACCTAGTTTTTTGGGACGTCACCAAGTAGTTGATCCACTCTGCACGTGACCAGAAAGCTGAGCAATTTTTTGACCAAAGAATTTGCATTGTCATTCAACGTGGCAATGCTGACAGCCTTTTCGGCACTGTTCGCGTTGACAGCGATGCGGATGGCTTATCTGCAGTCACGATAAATGTTTAGTGTGGTTTCTAAATGCCGAATTGGTCGCAGTAACTAAGCTAGGGCATCCTGACCTATTGATTTAAGTTAGGTTAGAACTGTGACCAACCACGCGCGAGCACAGTGAGCAAAGTGAGCGGTGCCACGGAAGCAGCTGGCGAGCGCTACTTCTAAGTTGGTCGCAGTTACTCAGCTATTTATTATTTTAAGAAGTTTCATAAAACTCTGATAACTTTTTATTAAAATTGTCTTTAAAATCACTGTTTTCAATTCAGTGACGATAATTTTTACTCATATAAAACAATAAAAATCTTTTATTTTTGACTCATAAATAGGTATAGGTAGTCCATTTGGTTAGTGCACACGACTTAAAAACTAGTTTTAGGACTTACATCTACCAGAAACATAACACAAACTATTCATTAGGTACTACGCCACAGTGTCACGAGCGACAAGACTTTGAACTAAAAACTACAATCGAACGCTTTCACGCTGTTTTACAAAACCTCTTATTGATTCACCGCTGCATTGATTAATGCAAAACGTTTATGGAATTCTGCGTGTTAAAGTTCAGTAAATATGATGAAACGTCGTTCAGCTGTTTTACATAACGGAGCTGTTTTGTAAAACAGCTAGCGGTTATGTAAAACAGCTAAAGTCCAAACCAAACAACTAATCTAATCCAACTGCGACATTTATATTTAGAAAACCCAGTAACACTGCCTGTCCTGGGAATCGACCACTAGACCAACGAGACGGTAATAAATACATTTATTAAAATAATGCTCACACAACAGTAACAAGAAACTCAGCAGTTTATCACGAACTAAATTATTTGCGCATGATTTAGTACTACACGTAATACACATTAAAATGGACGCGTGTTTACTAGTCTGGATAATTAATTACATTAAACAGGTTTTAGTTCATACTTAATTAATTCATATTGATTTTGTTCACAGGAAACGAAATGAGTAATGATTTCCTAAAATTGGTTGCATCTATATAAACTTAGAGGGCATTAATATTTAACATTCTGTCATTTGTATGGGTTTCGGAGATTATTCTGGATTTATAAATGATGAAAAACTATATAAAGAGATGCTACGATCTATCAACTTCAATATTACATAGTTTAAAAATGAAAAAGGGGAACTTACGTATTATCAAAATAAGAACAAAAGTAACTAACAGGATTCAAAACATCTATAGTTTCTTTCTTTTGTCACTTTAAGGAATTTTTACATATTTTTTTACTTTCATCTATTTGAAAGGCATGTTAGCATTTTTTTTTCTGTGTTCTGAACTCAATCGCAATATTGAGTGCCTGACTAGCATCTCACTTTTTAAATAAATAAGGGCAGCCTTACTCGTTTACAAAGCGAGATACTACTTTGGCAGGATTCATCAGGACATTGTATCAGACGGCGCAGCAAGTGGCGCCGTCTAGTTTTACAACGAAGTTACTAGGAACCACCGAAGCGATCGGATAAGGGTGACATTGGCTGATTACTTTCACTCTAGCAAAGCCGCGAATCAATGGTTGCGTGGCGGCTGTCTCCTGATGACAGACGTCATGATGTCAGGGGAGCCGCTGTCATACCACGTCATTGAGGTTCATGAATGTACACGTCCACGACGAACAGAAGGCCAATTCTCGTTCTTAAAAAACGTTCACATTCAAGTCGCAAACTTGTCAAAAATTTTGGAAAATAGATTGTATTTTGGACAGATTGCGAATGAGATGCAAATGCAAACGTTTTCAAAAATTACGGGAATTGTCCCTCTGATTGCATATTCCGGCACAATCCTGATGATATTGAAACTGCTGAACCACTAATACGATGACCACTTCTGGTAAAGGCTATCCTGCGCCATTATACATATCTTTAACATTCATACTTTTAATTTAATGAAAAACAAACAATTATAACATAAAATCACAAAACTCTTAAAAGTGAAAATTGCTAGAACGTTTATTTTACTTACATATTAAACCTGCCCACTACGGAAGATTCGTGTAAGGGTAAAATGGAGTGAAATGTTTATTTGAAAGAACCGCTTCGGGCAGTTCGGTTCTACGAATGTATTTGAAAGATAAAGAACTCTTTTGCAAAATTTTATTCTCTATTCCTCTTTTGAATCGTAGAAAAGATATATTTTTGAAAGCTATTCAAAAGTAATTTTCAATAGCTTGAAACCTGAAGCAGTTTGTCTCTTTCTTAGGTACGTTTTATATAAGTTCCAGTTTAACTAAAATGTCACTGAATATTAGTACTTGCAGAAGAATGACTAAAACATCTGGTCATAATAACTTTGGGTACCTACCCATATTCCAAGTTTGAATCAGTAATCAACCTTTAAGCTTCTGACTACCTTACTCGTAATACGAGTAGTACCCAAATGTATGACGAATGGGACGAGATTTTGAATTCAAAAACACTCTGACCCACATATAACTGCTTCTCCATTGAAACAGAGCTTAGGAAACGTTAACCATAAGAATATGTTTTGGTTAACGTTTACCAAGTTCTACTTTTCCGCTTCAATTGATTGTAAAGTGCAGGCTAATGTACAGACAAATTCGCGCCCTCGCACCCCTAGTCGTCGCAGGAAACGCCCCGGGCGTCGGGAGTCGCAAGCCGACTTCCGGCCACCGTAGGTGCGGGCTTGCAGACGGTGAGCGATAGGTAGCTCGCTGTCCGATAAGGACCAGGCCTGGATCGACGGCGCGTTGTGTTACACGCGCGCCTCAAAGAGATGTCAGCACCAACTGACGGGGTCCGTTAGTGCCAATACCTGCCAGAGTTGCGAGTTTGTCCGAAAGGGATATCGTGGCCCCGGCACATAGGCAATGGAAGGAACACGGGTGGGTTTTAATCAGTAAAAGTCTGACACGCCCTCCCGCTCCGACCAGAAGGGAGAAGTTATTTGATAATTTCCCACCCAAAAAAAAAAGGCTAATGTACATACAGAACAGAATATCTAAGAAAATGGCGTAATGGTATTATTATCCCGGGTAGCAGTGATAGCCTAGTGGTGTGACCGTCGGACTGCCAATTCATAGGTATCGAGTTCAAACCTCTGACTTTTCGGATTCATGTGCGTATTTTATAGTTATAATTGTATTGTTATTATTTGTGCGTGTGCTTAAAAAACTGTGAAGGAAAACATCGTGAGGAAACCGGCACGCCTGAGCGATATTTCTCGACGGCATGTGAAGCCAAGTCAGAGACACATAGGCGGCTTTAAAACTCTGACATCAGGTTAGTCACTAACCACACGAAAAGAAGAAGAGCTCGGGTTTACACTAAGGTATAAAACGTGTATTCTACATGTTGCGTCTACTGTTTTCGGTTATCGTTACACCTTAAACATGATGTAAACTAGTTGTGTACAACGTTTGTAGAAAATGTCAAAATACATTTCTGAAGCAACGTCAATACATTTAATACATGTTTTATACGCGACATGTGTAGGCTCACAAAATCTTTAAATAATAATCCACGATTGTCTCACTCAAATAAGGCAGTGATTTTTTCACGCGTCACGGCTTGAATTGGGAAATTCAATGTCGAAGTTTATTTTGAACTTTCTTCTCTTAAGAGACGGTGGAATGCCAATGCTCTGACTGGCTTGTGTTTACCTCTAACAACTTTGTTCTAATAAATATTGTTACGATCTACTGGAACAAGGACAAGGCTTAATAGAATCACTTATTTTGTATGTTTCTTAATGTTAGTGAGTGGCAAGCATGCAGGCTTACACACTTAATGGTTAGTGACACCGCTGCCTTTGGCCATTTGCGACACTACAAGCATCGCTGATCCGTTGCCACCTCAGTCAAACATTTGTAAGCTGGAATATGAATAAACCCGAAGTGATTGTCATCAGCGAATTATATGAATTCGTTTCGGAAAGTTTTTCTTCTCTATGGTCTATACAACGTGTTCTTTTTGAGGTCCCGTAGTAAGTAAAAATAATATAATAGTAAGTAAAAATAAAATTAAAAATCCTAAAACCAGTGTTTCAAAAATACATAGTTTCGAAGATAATATAACACTAGACTATCGATGTACGTATCTAAGTTTCATTGATAAGAACGACTAAATAATTTTCATTATCATTCATATTTAAAGCTGCGACGTTGTCATATTTTTTTTTTATGGACAAAAAAAAGTACGAATTAAATGTTTAAAAAAATAAAAATATTGTTCACGAAAGGATGTTTTACTTTGTCTAATTATTTTATATGAAAAATAAAAACGAAAAGAAATAAATAAATGAAAAACATGCCAATTGATTCTTTGACATGGTCTCATTAATACCCTAGAGTTGTGGGTTATCAAAAGAAACACGTTGTATAATTCTGTGATCCTTTTGTGTCTTGGAGAGCCGCCTATTCCGGGTGACATAAAGCCTGACAGTCTGACAACAGCTGGTCTGACCTTAGAAAACCGATAACCTAGCAATTCAGCTGTAAAGGTCAAACAACTGTCACTCCACACATAACATTAATATTCAGTCGCATCTGGTTAGACTGGAAGCTGACCCCAACAATTAGGAAAAGGCTAGGCAGATGACAACTTAGATTGTTTGATTATCCAATTTCCAAATTCATGCTCGTTTTAGCCTGTCAATTCTAATAAATTGACGGCTATCATTTTGCTATACCAACAAGGATCCTAGTATTAATATCAGTACTAAACTTCTCCAATCGGTGTTTGACTAGTGAAATCTAGAGCTGTTATAATAATTAGTCGATATTGAGCGCATCTCGAAACACCCGGCTTATTCGCTATTGAGGAAGGTAATTCCGGGATCGATCTCCTTTACATGCAGTGCTATCATTTGATTTAACGACCAAGAAATATAGATGAACATAATACCTATGAACTATAATATACTGATATTCAGCTACATCCAGTTAAACTGGAAGCCGACTCCAACATGGTTGAAAAGGGCTTTAGCCGACTTTTTTACGCAAAAAGTGAGTGAGCATCTTAAGGCGAATTATAAACATGTGATACGTTTACGTTTGATAACATTATTACCATAATTCGACAAAGTTAATTATCAAAATCATGCATAATTATTATTTCAAATAGCGTAGCTTCCATAGTTGCTACGGCGTAGCAGCTTGCTGATGTCACGGCTACGAAAGCGTAGCACAAATAATTGAACCAACGCGAATAATTTTATGTCTTGAAAGAGTGATTATAATTAGCTAGCTAACTCATTTTCTTGAACTTAAATATGAATAACGGCCGTCGTAAATCCAGACGTTTTAAACAAAGACGTCTCGTGTATTGTCAGCCTCCCAGTTTCCACACGTTCATATTGTTCACAAACTAACATAGTGAGAATAATTCAGTAAATTTTAACTCTCAGTAATGAAATAGTTAAGCAACCACAATTCTCTGGTGGCCACTGGAGACAAGAGCAAGTTCTTAACAAAGTTGTAATCTTACGCACAATTTGAAACTTAATAATGATACAATTAAAGATAAAGACGACGTAACATTAATTAGCTAACTAGGGCCTATCTATTAAAGTTAATGAGGGTAGTTTAGGCAGAGGGAATTATGCAGTGTCAGCAGCAAAGAATGGAAGCTTTAATGTTAATGTTCAAACTGATTAAGATTTGGCTAATTTTTGAACTGGATTAAGAGTAATTTGCAAGTCTGCATTAAGAGGAATTAAAGCAAGTTCTAGTTTATCGTACAACCTGTATTTGAATTAGCAATTGGCACCTGAAGTATTTTAGCCAAGTGTAAAAATCTCAGGGCCAGATTCTGCATGCAGTTGGCATCAAACCTATATTAAACGTTCTAAATAATGTCATAAAAGAGGGTCTGAATCTGAAAACGCGTTTGTTATAATAATTTAGCTTCATGTTCGTTCCATTGTTTACCGACGCGATCATTTCATCATTACATATTATGAGACGAGAAAAAAGGCAGTTTCTTTCATCCGCAGTAAAGACTCCTTAACGAAAACGCGCACACCTTTTTGCTATTCTCTTTTTACACGGAACTAGCGTGAGCTTTTTTGTCTCTTTTTAATTTCCTTTATGAGCTCACAATTGCCTTCATAATGGTATCGTACCTTTCATTAAGACTCATTTGAGCCCCTGAATGGTGGTCTCGCCTCATAATGGGTGGAAACGTTAGATGTTGTAAGCCTTTGTGTACACATTATAGCGTTCACTAGCTCTTTTCATGGGTCATTCGTGTTTGCGCGCTGCCTGCTTTCTATGGGGTTTTATTAATAAGCGCCCTATGCAGGGTAATAAACATTATGTGGTGTAACCCGCTGCTCCCATTCAATTTTCGGAGCCTTTTATATATACTTACTTATTAAAACTGATATTTTAACACATTATTTACGTGCTTCAGCCATTTTATACGCATCCTCGTTAAAAAAGTTCGTTTGGAAAATATTCGTACAGTTATTACATGATGTTTTCATAATTCTGCCATTTAAGTTTACTTGGTAAAATGAGGTTTACACTGTTTCCCAGATATAAAGCATTCGTTAATTTTATTAAAATCTGACGCAACATGATGAAAAATATTTTTACTTCAGTTTGAATAACGAAATCTAGACTTATAATAGGTGTTCAAGAAATTAGTTATGAGGAATAATTCAAATACTTTGTCATAATTTAAAAAAAAACTTTTTTTTGCCCAATAAGATCTAACTGATAGTATAGGCAACTAAAATTGACTTTATCTAAAATCCGAGTCAGTCAGTAAGTAAATACCTATGCATACCTTTTCATGCATAAATACTTTGTACATACATGCATTCAATAAAAGTGAACTTCGAGTAACAGGTAGATAAAGCGCTGAATGGACCCCGGACCATTAACTAACGGTGCATGTAGTACCATACCATTAACTTAGCTACGAGCAAGCAACTGTTTATGCACTGTAAAGATCCTAAGCCAAACAGGTACGTACTGGGTATGTGCCGAGCAATATTAACAGTTCCGGAGCAACATCAAGTATCTATAAAGTTCTGTTTACTGCAAACAAAACTTTGATCACCGTTTGATCATCGTCCACCAAATATGTGGTTGTAATGTGTAAGTTATGAATACAATCAATGCTTTCCACAGCACGTCCAACGTGGAACCGTGACTTAGTTAATGTTAATTAAATTACTCGGTAGTGTAACAGGAGGCTTGAAGGCCTTACGTTGAACTAAACAGCGTAATTAAATAAATGCTCGAGATTACCCTAAAAACTTGTATAACTCAAAACAGCAGAATAACTTACCCAAAAATAAATCATAATTATGTTCTACATGCATAGTGCTTTTCACATTTGAATTATATTAAAATAAAACCCCCGTCACAAACATTTTCTCATTTCTCTTTCCTACTCCGCTACCAGACCCTGTTCATCTATCTATAACCTATTCATGGAAACCATTTCTGTAAGTTGGTAAGAGAGTTGGGTATCCTGCAAATTCTAGGTGATGCTGCAGCATCACCAAGATTACTATATTCTTCTAATCTCATTGAAGTAACAGAAAACCAAATTTCAAGTCGATCATACCTATGGAAGACACTGACATCTATTAATCAACTAGAAAAGAGCTTATAATCTTCAAACGACTGAACCGATTTTGATAAAACATGTTTAAGAACCATCGCAAGAAAACCGGCTTTAAAATAAATCACTGTATTCAAATCGGTTCAACCGTTTAAGAGGTGCCACAGACAGGCACACAGACAGACACACACATAGCGGTCAAACTTATAACACCCCTCTTTTTGCGTCGAGAGTTAATAAATCATAATTATGTCCATGTTCATTCATGTTCATTCTTTCATGCATAGTGTTTTTCACGTTAGGAAAATACTTTTCTATATTTCGCACAACATGCAGACAACACAAAAATCTGTCTGTTATTACAGCTCTGGCTTTACGCCTCATGTTCTCCATGGTCCATAGTCTAATGAATACCCTGAGCTGAAAGTTTTTCCTCTCTCGCAAAAGTAAGGTAATTATTTCGCCAAGGTAACTCGCATTTCATGGCAGCACATTAGTGCTAATGTTAGTAAGTTTGTTACGCGAAAAATAACAACTGATAGGTACCTACGTAATAACAGCTATAAAGGAGGGCGCTATAAAGCCACAAATGACTTCGAATTATCAAAGTTACTTTTCATATTTCGTAATAATGATTGTGGGGCTGAAAGGTTTTTTATTACTTTTAAATGTAAAAGTCACCTTTGTGTTATTAATTTTGCGCATGTTAAGCTGGCTGTGTGTGAAATATTTCTCCTCGATTTCTATTTTCACCAGCTTGATGGCTGTCGGTTATTGTTTTACTTTCAGCTCAAGTTTCCATTTAAGCGTTTCAATTTAGACATGTAAAATATAGGGTCTCATTAATTAATTCAATCATCCGATACGCTACCCTTTTTCCGTCCTTGTTGTGTTCAGTTTCTTGTTACGCCAGATGTGTTGGTTACACGGCCACATCTGGTTAATCTAATGCTTATCCTTATTCATCCTTTAATTTACTGTAACTAAAACTATTTATTTGATTTCGATACCTACAGCTCTTTTAGAAAAATATAGCAACGATACTTTTCCACAAATCACTATGCTATACCTGGTTACTCAATACAATTCAGAAAAAGGCGAACTTTTAAGGGATAAAGCAGAGTGGCAAAGTCGAGATGTAACGCTTTCAGACGGTCTCGAAGAAGCGGCAAAGATGAATGGCTTTCAATATGAAATTGAATTCCGCGGTTCATTGCTTTTCAATTTGTTCGAGGGAACGTTCGCCAGCGTTTACCCCCGATACTCCACAAGGTGCCGGTGTATTACACAATAGGTGCCATGACTTACTTGCGAACATGAGAATAAAATATAAAAACGATTAGCGATATATTCTGGTCGCGTACCAAGTGTCTGCCTACTCGATGACCCGAAATTGAGGCGAGATATCGTCACTAACAGCTCTGGCTCGTTTTGTTCAACATCTTCGTGTACCTAATAGATATTTTATTAGAAACGACGGCAGTTTTAAACTGAAAGCTATAGAAATGGTTTCGAGTTGTAAAGAAACAAGATCGCTTTGTTGAGCCCCATATAGAAGTTCAGTCTGTATTCCTTTTGATAATGTTTTTATATTTTTAGACGAAGCGACTTTCAAAGAATCTTATACTCTAATATTAGTCTTGCCGCAGGAAAGACTTTGTGAGCTCTTTAAGAAAAAACTAGTTTATTTTTTTTATCATAATAATTTTCTGTTAATAGAATAGCATCATTGACATATTTTTTTTTACCTAATGAATCAAATAGAAGCGTTTATATATCCAATTTCCAAGATATTTGCTTTGGTCACGCGATTTTGTACAATACAGTGTTGCTCTATATTTTTGAATAACCCTATTCAAGGCTTAGCTGGCGACAATAATTAAAGGCATTGAAAATTAATCATCTTTTGTGTAGCTAAGTAAACGTGAAGACTATTAAAATATTTCATTTCTAAAGGACAAAGTTATTTAAATGTAACTAAAGTTTATATATCTAGACATTTAATATTAATGGGATATTTCTCTTATAGTCAGGTATCAGGGAAGATTCAAAGTTTAATATAAGGCGAGGTCAAAAAAAATCCTCTCAAACGGAAAAGTTCGCCTGCTTTTCCATAACCATTACCCTTACTTCTTACCTTCTTCCATCTGTAAGGTGTAATATACAGAACTAATTTGGGGCTCAAACCGTTAAGATTTTCATTATTCCAAACATCCACGGAGGGAACATTGGGTACCGCTATAATAGTTGAATCGTATTACCATTACAACTGTCCACGAGACGCCAGATGCTTCAAACAACTTTATTTCATTATTCGGGCCCTTTCTGTGCGCGTGTGTTTTACTAAAGCTTCGGAAACGGTTTTAAACTATCCGCAATTGTTTGTACTTGTAGCTTTATAGTTCTATCTTTAGTGCTACAACTTATTAAATTTGGTATTAATATTTAGATGCTATAAAAAGTCTACGTGCTTCAATTGGTTTTATATAACGCCAATTCAATTTTTTCAGTAACTAAGCCCTAATGTTTAAGTTCAATAAACACCTCAAAAGCTAAACGTGTTATTTATGGCACGTTGAACAGCATTCTACCTTTTCGTACGTATGAAAACACAAAATTATAAAACTCAAATAAATTACAGCACGGATCTTTGTAAAACATTTCGTCTTACTTGAGGTACTTCGCAGTCCGACTTTACTTGTACGTTTTGAGACTAACTTGGAAGCTGTATCTCTTCCCAACTCCTTAACTTTACCAGACCTAAGCTTTATTGCAGTTGCTATGCACAGGCTTACAAAAGTCGTTGCGACGAAGCCGCTGTAAATGGAAAAAACTTAGAAACGTAATTAACGCTCGAAATTTCTTCTCAAATTACTAGCAGCAAACAGAATTTAAATTACAGGCATATACTTAAAAATTGTTAACTTTATTAAACGCGAATATAATCTATTTGAAGTAGAAAGTACACGTCATATGGCGGTTGAGTTCGTTAAAAGATGTCAATGTCACCGAGAGGTCAGACGAACCATTGTGCTAATAACTAAAATGTTCAAATAAATCCCTTTTTTATGAGTGGATTTTCAACAAACATTTGCGGTTGAATATTTTTTGCGATATTATACAAAAGAAGAACGTAATAAATGTTAAACCTAGTCGTCCTTCTAAACCTACGTGAGCAAAAGCGGACAAAAATAAAATAAGGACACAAAATCCGGAATACGTACACAGATTATTGTGTTTCATCTCAACTTTAACTCAATGTTGTTGTAACGTTTTGAATTGAAACAGGAATTCGCGTGTACTGGGACAGTCTGATATTCCCGGCAGTGGAGTTATGCACATGGTTAGTCTACCTAGCGTGTACTTTATCAAAGCCGTTTTGACTCGGATTTCCTGGAACACACCATTATTACGAAAAAACAATGCAGTTTGAATAAAATATGTTTTACGTTATTTTTTACTATTCATATAAATAACTAGTAATAATAAAATAAAGAAAAGTAAAACCTAATTTTTCACCACTGATGGCAACGTTCACATGCCGTCTATCAGTGCGATATTTAAATGTAAAAATTTGGGGTTACATGGCCATTTCACTCGGTAGTACCTGGTCGACCGAGCTCTGCTCGGGTGAAAATAGGGAATGCCCATTTAATAGTATAGGAAAGTTCATACTAATTCCATGTATAGTACATACTAATTTTATGCTGCCATGGTAATAGGTACTTACTAATACCATGCTGCCATGATAGTAGGTACTTACTAATTCCATGCTGCCATGTCATTATTCTAAGGTAGTCATCTTGTTCTAATCTTTGGGCGACCGAGCTCTGCTCGGGTGAAAATACGTAGAAAACGAATTTTCCCAGTTATGAGACCTAGTTAGATAGATTTTCGCCCCCTTAAACGTCAATATTGCAACTTTCATCGAAATCGTTAGAGCCGTTTTCGAGAACGTGATTACAAATATATATATATAAATATTGCTCATTTAATAATATAGGATTTTACCGTAAAATATCGTTCAGGACAGCGCCGTGAGAACGGCCGCTTAAGTCACTCACATGAACTAGAGTATTAATTTACCTTTAGGCGCTTTTAAAAATAGAAATACGCTGTAAAACGAATTCCTTTTAAATACCGTATTTTGACATTCATTCTCTGTACTTGTCCATTTCGTACTATTGCTCTAATGACCCAGGCATAACCGTTACTTTCAAAACCCGATAAATGTTTATGCCCGTTATTGTGTCAGAATTGTCGGTTACCGAGTATACCACGGTAAGTGCTTTTTCGTTCAAAGTGGTTTTCATCAGCGTGCATGGAGAAGCTATAATTTCATTCTTCAATAGTAATAGTATTCGATGGCAGTATAAGTACCGAAGCGGCCTTTCCAAAAAGTACTACAGTTTGCTTATGACCACGAACATAAATGAAAATAGTAGGCGTATAGTACCTACCCGTTATTGTGATGCTATCGACAAATATTGTATGTTGTTCTTTATTCTATCTATTTTACTCTTATATGGAACTAAACAAGCATTTTAACAAATGACCAACCTTACGAGAAACTATAATTTCGGATTTACTAACACTGTTTTTTTTTAGGATGGGGAATTATAAAATAACTTCTCCGAGGGCGTGTCAGACTCTTACTGACTAAAACCCACCCGTGTTCCTTCAGTTGCCTGTACATTGCCAGAGGCCACGGTATGCCTTTCGGACTTTCCCGCGACCCCGGCAGGCATTGGTCGTAGCAGACTCCTTCTATTGTGCTGAGATCTCTTCGAGGCGCGCGTGAAACACAAAGCGCCGTCGACCTGGGCCTGGTCCTTATCGGACGGTGAGCTACCCATTGCTCACCGTCCGCAAGCCCGCAATTCTGGCGTGCCCAGCACTGGGTTGCACACTGTCATTTTGTAATTTTTTGTCAGCATCCTACATATTGATAACGGACAGGTACTAACTGTCCGTTTTTCGCATGACATGCGTTTATGTATTTTAAACTTACATATTTAGTTAGTTAGTTTCGAAGGAGTCTGGATTCGTGCCCGTTTGATAGCAATAAGCCCGCCCCCATTATATGCTACTTAAGGCGACGATAACCGACTTTTAATGATTTTCTACTGAAGATCACGTCTAAACAAGTAGTGTTAATGATTTGGAAAAAAGATATGTTAAATTAAAGCATTTTCCTCATAACTTAATGTATGAATATTTTAGACTAAGTTTATAATACATAGTGAAATTAATTTGTAAAGTTATGTCTAACGCGGATAAATAAACAGAATCACGCAAAATCTGTGAAGCGTATTTTTTCTGAAAACTTCACCATATTAAAGATAATTAACTTATTTTGTTTTACGTATAATTAATTAATAATGCATCTAACTTAGGACAGCGCTCCTTGATGGGCGAGTCCTATTACTGGCTGGACGTACGACGCGTTGCGTGAACTCAGTACAGAACATGCAAGCTAACCACTCAAGGTCACTGGCATATATCTGCGTCTTAAACATAACTGGTGAAATGTGGAGTACTATAAGTGCACCTCTGCCCAACCCGTCGGGGAAACACGGTGTTATATTATGTTATAGTTTTAAACACTACTTACTAACATATATGGACATAATGTTATGTATTTTAATTAGTAATACATAAAAATTACTCGTGGAGGAGCTCGTGGCTAAGTAATAACTGCCGCACGAGTCGATCCATCAGGTTAAGCTACGCTTGTCGGGGTTGGCCTGTGGATGAGTGACCATCTTTACATACCGAGACTCCTTCGTCCCTCGGAAAGCACGTTAAGCCGTTGGTCCCGGTTGTCATTCGTGGATCTTTGTTAGTCGTTACGGGTCGTCACAAGCCCGAAAGTCTGACAACCAGTCTTACCAAGAGGTATCGTATTATCCAGTTACTAGGTTGTGGAGGTCAGATAGGCAGTCGCACCATGTAAAATACTGGTATTCAGCTGCATCCGGTTAGACTGGAAGCTGACCCCAGTATAGTTGGGAAAAGACTAGGCAGTAGTATACATAAAAATTACTTTTTAAATATGTGATTAAAAAAAAACAATATAAAAACTAGTATTTTATTCTTATTTGACCAGTAAAGGTACCATTACAGCACACCACATCCCAAAGGGACACGTGTCGCGACGCCACGTCGCCGCGTCGCCTGCTGCTGCCGCCTGCGGTTGGCTACAGAATGCTACCTAACGGTGTTGTCTGCTTGATGTCGATACAAAAGCGATTATGAAATGTTGTTGTTTTCCATTGTCGTGGCACTGTTACAATGTTCGTCAATAGATCGAAGTTAGTTAAGATGTAGTTAGGGCACATTACAAGCTTGTTGCATTCAGACGTTGAATACAATGTCATTTAATATTATAATCGGCGTCGCGTTTGTCAGTAGGTATTATAAATGTTCATAGACTTCGTTTTGCGTGTGTAACTGAAACCAATAATATTATCCGTTTCAGACCAATTGATTGAAACTTTATGCGTTATTAAATAATATGTAATTATTTAATAATGCATAAAGTTTTTGATTGATTTAATCAAATTGTTTCCGTATGTGGAAGGAATATACTGGAAAAAAAATCTGAGAAGAAAAACGTGACCGAATTTCGCGTGCCTTTTCTGCTGATCGTGTGTGGATTTTTTGGCCAGTTTTTTCCTTAACCTAACTTAGGTACATTTATAAGCCACTCCCACCCTTATAATATCCTTAAGAAGTACCTAAATACATGAAAAACGAAACAAAGTTAGCTAATCTACTTGAATAAAATTTACTAAATTCACTTTTCTCCGCCTAAAATGTCAACAGTAGCTATGGTAAACAAATTTCACTAAGATTTAATACGCCTTGTCGTGAGAAACGGCAACTTATTTTCTTACCCTGATTTAAATTCAGAGCCTTACAAACGTATTAAAAATATTACACCCTTTTTTGGTCGTTCATTTTTTTCAGTAGAATACTTACTCGCGCTTTCTAAAAGAGAGTTCTCTATTTTTACAACGCTGTTTAATATGTAAAGTGTTTTTTTATGGTACCTAGATTAAAATTTGGATGAGGTTTTTGGGTTCAAACAGTTCAAATGTTTCAAACAACAAAATTAAAAGGAATTTCGTTTTACCCTTATTACCGTGGTTATCATATGTAAGTACTTAAATAGTAGTCCTTGACCCAAACAACCTTTATCTTGTATTATTATCACGTCCATCAAAACATTTTCAATTTCATATCTTACTGTCCAGAATCACATAAACAACTAACACAGTGCACGTTCGCTTGTTTTATTAACGCCCTGTATTTCTATTCTCAAAGGGCTTTACAGCGTAGATTATGATACAGAATGAGTAAAGTTTCCATTGTTAAGCATGGTCATAAACTAACACAAAACAATTGTGAGTTGCCCCAGTGTGTGCACCGTCGCTCGAGCTATAACAAATCGCTTTTATACTGCACTGCTTGTTAAAGTAAAACGTAATTAACATTACCTAATATTAATCTGGTATACGAAACCGTTCACACGATCGAGAATTTAGAGACTTGTATTCGTTATAAATTGCGACCTGTCTATTTATTTGAGGAGCTGTAATAAATTAGTCAGGAATAACAAGGACTTATCTTTATTAAGCGTTCGCACATGGCACATAATATTTCCGCCCTCGGGTTTGATTTTGCTTGTGTATGAACAAGCATTTACTTTGACGAAGCAATGAAATATAAAGTACCTACTTTTCTTTCAACGTATTTTTTTTTATTACAAAAAATAAAATAACGCCTTTTAGTTTGCAAAATAATTGTTTCCTTTTTAAGTGGACGAAGCCAAAGATAAACATGGTTGTTTTATAATGAAGCCATTCTGAGACAATTCCTCTTCTAATTGACATTGAGAAGCACTCGAGTTTAATTTTTAAGATATCTTGAAACGTTGTAGGTAATGGACGTCAAAAATGTTACTTTCTTTTTAGCAAGAAATTTTCCGCTCGCTAGAATTTAATTAAGATCGTAGCTATGCCAAATCACGCGTTATTGTAAGCTTTTCCTGGCCTTATTATTATTTATGAGCCTTAAAACGTTTTTAGCACTAGTTGTAACCGTTAACATTCCGGGCTTCGGTTGTTTCGGAACATAGATCCGGTTTTAAGGAGCAACCTTATTTATTTTAAGAACCAGTAAGCCAATAAAATGTTATTACCTTGCGAAGGGTCGAATTACAATATTATAAATGTATACGGCATACATATTTAGCGGGCAGGTGTGTGCCAATCTAGTAAGCAAGACACACGAAAGGAAACATTATTAGGTCGTTATCTGAAAATCTGTAGTGTGAAATTACACGGGATAAAATGTGCTAAGCAAGAGGCCGCTCCGTGGTGCGACTTGGTGTCTGAAACTTTAATGTAACGCCTCGGCTGAGCTGTTTCCTAGAAAATCCCCACCCTAGCCTTGATTTCGGTTTTATGCGGCTCTAAAGTTGTTTGCCATTTACTTGAATTAGTAAATATGTAAGTACAAATTGAGGATTTAATGTTTATCGATCGTCGAACGCAGTTAAGCTGGCTTAATTCGTTTTCGATTTAAGGTGTGAGCCGCGTGTTTTAATCTTTTCTAAGAAGCTGATTTGTGAAGACTTAAATTACTTTAAGTATGCAAGACTTATCTCCAAGTTTGCCTATTTAAGATGTTAATAAATAAAAAAGGTTTTTTTTTCGTCTGTACATATTATAAACTAAAAAGTCGAAAAATCGCTTTTCGTGTCTGTCTATGTGATCGCAGTTTTCTTATAAACTGCGCAACGGAATTCGATGCTGTTGCATAATGTTGAGAATTTGTTCCGGAAGATTTTTGATTAAACTAATATTATAACGAGATCATTTTTTTATTTTTTTGTTTGTATATTTGTTTGTAACGCTTTCACGCTAAAACGGCTAAACGGATTTGGATGAAATTTGGCACGTAGGTAGACCATGACTTGGGTTAGGCCTTAAGATAGTTTTTATCCCGATATTCTCACAGGAGCGAGACTTACTAGGGTGAAACCGTGGGGCGTAGCTAATGCTATACATTAATATTACACTTTCTTTAAAATAAGACATTTCGATGATTTGTCAAGTCGTAAAAACCATGCGAAACAGGGGCGGGTCGCTAGTCCTGACTATCCTACTAATATTATAAATGTGAAAGTTTGTATGTTTGGAAGTTTGTAACTCAATCACGCAAAAACGGCTGAACGGATTTAAGTGAAATTTGGCACACAGATAGTTTATAACCTGGATTAACATATAAGATATTTTATCCCGGTAGTAGGTTCCCGTGGGATGATAAATTTCCGACCTCCACGCGGGCAAAGCCGCAAGCGAAAGCTAGTAAAAATATTATAAATGCAAAAGTGAGTTTGTTTGTTACGCTTTCACGCTAAAATGGCTGAACAGATTTGGATGAAATTTGGCACATAGCTAGACCATGACCTAGATAAAGACATAGAATACTTTTTATGCCGATATTCCCACGGGATCGAGACTTACGTGGGTGAAACCGTGGGGCACAACTAGATAAATAAATATTAGACTTACTTGAAAATAAGAAATTTCGATGTTTTGTCAAGGCGCAAACACCGTGTGAAACAGTGGCGGGTCGCTAGTATCATTATTAAGTTTTAAGTAAACACGCCTGAAATTTAATCTTTTCAATCAATATTAAGGTATTCTGAGCAACACTGAACGAGCAATCCTTAAAGCCGTGTTAAACATAACATGAATGCATTACCTGTCGAAAACCCAATAACCACTGGCCTTTAGTTAACTTTGGAAACTCGTACGTACCGATAGGCGGCTAATTCACTTTGTTTTTCTTTTGATCCCTTGCCGATCGTATATCATGCCGCATTTTGTACTGAAATGATGTTATTATGTCTAAACTTTGTAAGTCTTTTCTAATTGAGTTTCTGAGATGTTAATTGAAAGTAACCTATGAAAAGTGTCAAATAGTTAATGATATGAAAGTATTGCCAGTTTAACTGTCTTACATATATACAGGGAGACATCGCCGCGAAAACTGTTATCATATTATATTATTATTATTATTATTTGTTGTTATATTATTCTGTACATGATTCTGAATCCCACTGCGTTAAAACTTTTCGTCGGTTAATAAAAAAAATACTGCTGTTCCATACATTTTGACCGGGTATATATACAGTATTGCACTCTTCTATGAAACAGCAGATTTTTTTAAAATAACTAATTAAAAATTTCAACGCTGGTGTGTACAGAATCATGTACTGAATCCATGGTAACATTTTTCGCGTCGATATCCCTGACACCCTGTATGTTTCTACTTTAGACATAGTAATGTTCAACAAATTTATATACAAGGAAGTAGTGAAATTACAAGATAGTGTGTTGTTGTATGTTCGATGTTTATTAACACAATTAGCCTGCAGAATTTTGAACGAATCTATCTTAATGTTCTTAATTCCAGCTCCAATGTTACTTCATCGCGCGAACCTATGACGTCATTTAATACTGGCTGCATTCATACGACTTGTCGTTCATAACGATCACTTATCTGATTGCGCGTTTGTCTCATGTAGTTGGATTGCACCTATTTTGCATCAAAGCCGTCATCAGCTTAGAATTTCCCGAGTATATTGCGATTCACTTCAGTCTTCCCAGATTGGGCTGGCAATATCAGGTTTAAAGGCTGGGGCTGTGTGTAAATTTCGCACCTAGTCGCCGTAGGAGACGCCCTGGCCGTCCTGAATCACAGGCCGATTTCCGGCCACCGTAGGCGCGGGCTTGCGGACGGTGAACAATGGGTAGCTCGCCGTCCGATAAGGACCAAGCTCGGGTCGACGGCGCGATGTGTTCCACGCGCGCCTCAAAGAGATGTCAGCACAACTGACGGGGTCCGTTAGGGCCGATACCTGCCAGGGTCGCGGGAAAGTCCAAAAGGGTTACCGTGGCCCCTAGCAACATACAGGCAACTGATGGAACCCGGGTGGGTTTTAGTCAGTAAGAGTCTGACAAGCCCTCCCTCTCCGCCTAGACCGGGAGAAGTTATTTGATACTTTCCCAACCAAAAAAAAAGCTGGGCATGAGTAATTGAAAGGTATCAATTTTCGTGTTTCTTATAGAATGCATCCTCTAAGTTACGGTTACGGTTGGATCATCGCTCGTTTGTAAAATCGACTTCAAAAAAGGAGAAGGTTATGCAAAATCAAAAGTCATTTATTCAAGCTAGGCTAACAATCAGCACTTTTCGAACGTCAAAATTACATAAGACAGTCCCCCAAAACGCCCACCCTTCACCACTTCCTAGAGCTTTAGCTGGGAAGAAGAAGTGGCGCAACAAACATTCTTTAAAAACCAGTAACAAAACTGGGACAGTTTTCATTTTACATATAATTTATGTGTAAAACTAAACCAGCCTAACCAAGGTATATCGTGTTACATAGGCAGTCGCTCCATGTAAAATACTGGTATTCAGCAGCATCTGGTTAGACTGAAAGCTGACACCAACATAGTTTGTAAAAGACGAGGCATATTATTTCTGCGTAAAGCAAAGTTAATTTACTTTGAACTCTCAAAATAAAGCGTGTCTATTTTTCGTTTTTAGGGAAAAAAGCAATTTTTCAGACTACGCAATTTCATACAACGCTATGGCATACATGTTGAATTGGTCCTTAGGTCCTTTTTCAAACTTTTTTTTTGACCTTTGCCATTCCAATGTTCACCATAGGGTTTAGCCACACAATTTTTGTACTTAGGCCCTAACACCTTTTGGTCATTACTTAAAATACACCTAAAATATAATGTACCCGTTTCACGTCTAAAATGTTTAGGTAAGTAATTGTTTAAGTGCAGCTGTTCGACGCTACGTAGCACGTACGACGAAACGTAACTCAGTAAACTCTTCACGACTTAACTTTGGTGGGCATTCATCTAAAACTTCGGCAGGCACCTGAACGTCGCGTGACTTGACGCAAGCTATGGAGTTAGGACCAAACTGTTGGTAAGGCTGTCTTTCCACCATATGCGAGGTAGCTACGCGGTGCAGCTAAGCTATAAAACTACTTACGGGCTATTTCAACCAGAGCTAATGGTGTAGCGGAGCGGGTAAATGGAGGTGCCCTATGTTCCATGTTCTATGTTATAGGGTTTGGTTTCCGCACTTAGTCCGTCAGGTAGACCATTGTGCGTGGGCCATAGCGGCCGTTTGGTGGTTATTCCAACCAGCCCACCTCCCTCCCAAGATAATTAAATCTCCTGATCTGTTCTGAATATCTGTGTAGGATCTGGTTGACCCAAGGGTTTCTGTTCTATTCTGGGTGATGACCGTGCATTCAAAGAGCCCATGCACAACGGTTTCCTCAGCCTCCATGCACGCCCTGCACAGAGGATATGTGGAAGTGTTTGTTTAGCGAGCAGTGTCCGATGATGGTCCTCGTCACCAGGCGCAGGCCGTTCTAGTCCAGGCGATGAAGGTGCCCTTTGCCCACATTAAAAAACTAAGCATTTTCAATCCTTTTCTACTAGAGCCAATCCAAGCTACGCTATGAAAATCAAACGATCCTAATAGTTGATGTGTATGAACACATCTATCGCTACGGAGCTTAGCACATAATTATGTAGCAGAGATATCTCTCTTGGAAGGACAGCCTAAAGCCCACGCGTTGTTGCCGTTGTTGCACGTTATGTTATCTCTTGTGTTACTGTTATGTTACTGCTCTTGTGCTAAAGCAGTACCAAGTCTTGATGGTAATCTAGAAAGACGTCAGAACAAAAGTACTTTAGAAATGTCAGCTTGTACGTAATGGTACGCTCAATTTAAATAATTGCTGTGACAGCTACAGCTATTGGACAAGCGAAATGGGAACAGTAAAATAGTCTTTTCTTATTTTCAAATGTCTAATGAAACTCAGACATAATAAGATTAAAGTATACTTTAGTAGTTAGAGTTATGAAGCGATAGCGATCGTGCACTTCATTTAATATGCAGTAGCGTATGAATTCACGATCAAATATTCATTGTGCGTGAATTTTGATTAATCATATCCGATATTGATTAAATCCTACATTTATAATACCTCGGTATTGATGGATTTCACAGAATCATTAGATACGACATCGCATTGTTCGCACAATCGCTTGGTAATTACGATGAAGTGCGAACATCAGACGTTACTCACAATGTTTTGATTCAGAAGTCCCATTTATTTAGCTCCTCGGTAAATTTGGTTTGGGAATTCGGTGAAGTTTCAGCATCAATGAAGATTATGAGTTTGTATGGTTTTTTGACAACTGTTTTATTTTAAACCTGAAAAGACCAAAGACTTAGGTAGGCTTTGCATCTAGCTTTGGTTGACGACACGCATATGTGCGCTAGCGTCGCGCATATGTGATTCTATCGAAATCCTGTCACGACGCGGCCGCGGCGACGCCGGTTTACCGACACGTCTGCGCAGCGTTTTCGTTCGCATACGAATGACAAACGCATTCACATAATGCAAAAATACTCGATCTATTTTTTTAATATCTCGTGTTGATTATTTAGTGTGCATTACAGGATAATGTATATCAAACAATTGTAATGTATCTCGTTAAATTTTATTCAGATTTCAGTGACGCCTTTATCCATAAAAAAAATAACCTACATAATAGTACATTATGATACGAGTGTGCTGTATTGGTCATTACCCAAAAGGCGGCGCGCGAGCCATAGGTGAGCGCGATAATTTAGCCGAGTGGGTAATGATTAACGTACACGCGTTTCATACGACGTATTTCAACAAACTTGCGAGGAAAAAAACAGACTTGTTGTAAGAACTTATGCTGGAATAATGTAACTATAGAGAAGATAATTTAGATATATCGTTCAACTGACCTTTGTTGCCAGGTACTGTCAATCGGAGCTTCTTTTAAAAACTGTTGTACGTCGGTTGGTGACAATACTTTAGATTATCGTATTTTATATAACAACAAAACAAAAACGATAACAAATATTTACGGAAAATGGCGCGCTGGTTTTCTTTTTTTTTCTGCTAGCGATGCGCGCGCAGTTGTAAATAAAGGCACAGGCAAAACCGCTGAACAGCCTATATAAAAATATAATAAACACAAAATAATAATTTGAATACGCAAATAAAGATTAATATGTAGTGAAAAATATATAATTTGATGAAATATTATGTTAATGTATCACATTTTATTTATTTACACAGTAGGCATAAAAAAAGCAAGAAGTACCCGCGCAATGATCCACCTGAAGGAAACCATACCCCATAACATAGAACATAGAAGGCAAGAAGTCTCTTTGATGAGATTAAAAAAAGCACAAATCTCTGCTCGAGTTAAAATAGAGAATGCTCATTTAATAGTATATGATAGTTCATAATAGTTCCATGTATTCAAAGTCAATTTCTTTATACAAATTCCATGCTGCAATGATAGTACTTACTAATTCCATACTGCCATGTCGCGTTTCAAAATTTGTCAAACAACAATGGCCGCTAGAAATTGTCTATGGTTTTAGTGATGTGGTAGTGTGATCTTTTCGTTTTGGTACTTTCGATGTTACGATTGTTTTTGTAGGTAGTGTGTCATCTGTATTTTTTATATTGAGTAACTTTCACATAAAAAACAAATCCATTGAAATATGTTCGAAGTTAAAACCGTGAAAACGAACAAGATAGCACGGGTACTTACGTACGATTGGCAAAGATAAAAAAAATTTACTTATGCTAACCAAATACCTACCTGACAAATAATACGAGACGAGCTTACAGATGGTGTAGCTCACAGACTACTTAGAGATATGGTGTTGACCATGAGTCACCAAATGGTGGACCGCGGTCCGGATGCGGACCGCCGACCTATTTTGTACGGACTTTCAGTAAACAGTTAACAAAAACCTAATCATTTTTTTTTTTGAGTAATTGAATTAAGCCCACACTTTATATTTTGTGCCGTCGACACAACAACGGACGACGCTGACGCAAGCCGCATGAAGCTGCAAATATTTTCGGGAGTAATAGAGCTAGCTGGGTGAGGTACTATACAAAATGAAATGATCGATTTCCAAAAAACACAAAAATACGCAAGGTCGCGAACATCTTTTAATCTTGGTTAGCAACCAAGATTAAAAGTAGGTAACTTCTTCCAAATGAACCGCGAGTCGTATTAATTTTTTATATAGACCCTAAATAAAACCAATTGGTGATCCCTGGGGTAGCTCATATTCTCTGCTCGTACTTCCGTCGGACATGTCGAATGTCAAAGACAAAAATATTTTATAATATTTCTAACAGTAACGATATATTGTATTCGTCTAGTTAGCTCGGAAGATTTAAGATCACTTGAAGGGGATATGATTGGAGTTTCATTTTCCAGAAACAGTCTTCCTTTTGACATTCGGTATTTAAGGGCGGGCAACCCGTGCTTTTTTTGAAGGTATTCGTTATGATTCGTAACAAATTCAGTGTTAAACCAGTATAATATTCTAAAACTTGAGGTTTCCCCATAATACATAATAGACCTACGACTTTATTTAATAAGGAAATAGGACCGCATCTTTAAACGCGGGCTAGCTCCATTAGCATCTTGAAAATCCTAGCCGAAAAACACAATTGTTGTCAGTATAATAATTATAAATACATTAAAATAGTTTTTTTTGCAATAAAGGATTAATAAAATACTCCTTGAACAAATAGTCGATATTTATTATGTCCATCACTCAATCTGCCTCTGTCTCTGTCTGTCTCTTTGTCATTCAATGACAAGATAAATTTAGACCAGTTAAAAAGGATGTCGGTTGTCTATGGACGGTTATTTGAGTTTTGTAAAAATTTAAAATTAATTCCAGTTTTCGTTTTATTGTTAATTAAAAGTTATGAAACACGCATAGGATGTTAAAGTGGGTGTGATAATACGTGTATCCTAATTAGTGCGTATTTAATCAGTGACACGTAGATATCGCGTTCAATTCCCAGGCAAGTCCAATGTTATTGTTTTTAGTGAGTCGCAAAAGATAAAAAATCCTGATTAGTTATCTGTGACATTACAGCACTAGTCCGATAATATAAAATATAAAGCACGCGTTTTTAATACACTGAATTATGACCCTAAAAACGGTTCAATAAGAGCTACTTTACGAGCAAGTGTTTTGAAAAATATTGTCTGGCATTTGACCCAATTCTTAGTACCTAGATTGCAAAAAGTGCGCTCATAATACAACAGTTCGCATTGAACTGCTATTGTTCTGCTACAGCCTCTAAACCATATGAAAGGTCATAACTGAGTACGCATAAAAATTGTTTGTTAAAACTGAAATTATAATAATCTCGAGATAATAGAAAATTGTATTACCATTCAGAAATATTAAGAAGAATTGAAAATGAAATATACCTACTAGATCAGCCTAAATATTCATGCACTAGGTACTGCAAACAACAACCTCATCAAACGGCCACATCATCACGAAGAGAATGGAAAGCTGTTTAATGTCGATAACAGAGATGTTCTCAACAAGATACTACTATTGCTTGTATTAATTGTTAACCGATAATATTATACTCTATTTAGTATTGTTCTGCCGACATATCTACTAACGCAATCCTTACGTATTACACAACTTAATGTCTAAACTGAATCAGTTATTAAAAGATCAAATGTGGTACACGATTTCCAGTTAATTGCGCCACTTGGGCACTACGTATAATAATAGTATCTGCTTTCAAGCTAGAACATACCCGCATAATTTCATGAGTACCCGCCCATCTTAATACCCCAGCGATAATTGCATGAAAGTCGTTTCCAGATATCCAATTATTTCGTTTACCATATTCTGAATTCTTAACACGCCCAAATGAAATGGGAAAGTACATTTTTTAACAAAGAAAAATTTAAACGGTACTTCAAATAAAAAATATCCCGCCAACCATTATATTCGGCTGACATAACAGTGTCCCGTGTGACATAAATATTGCCGTGAGCATTATATTGAACAAGTTAATTTACTACGCTGTAGATATTGAATTTATTACTGTGACAGAGGCCCGAAAGTTCGGGTTTGTGATAAAAGTGCGCGCGCAATCATCCAGCGCACAATTAGCGTCACAATCAAGATTGCTTACGATAATCCCGCGGTGCGGGGCGCCTTGTCAAAATCAACGCGTTCAGTACTATTTCTCCCTTTCAGTATTTTAACCTTTAGACGATACAATTTTCTTACTCAGAGTTGCTTTAAAGCGAGGGTTAAAACAATTTGGTCGTTTGAGCTGTATACTTACTAAAGAAAAGTGAGCTACATTTGTGGAGCTTAGTCCGTGAAATTGTTAGTACTTGGTGGTGTTCGGTGCCATTGTGCCTCTGAAAAATGCATAGGTAATTTCACTAGCACTGCACACTGCAGAAGTATATCCAGTATTTAGAATGCATACATGGCCTCATCCAATGGCGGTAGACAGAAACTACAGAATGCTACCTGCTATGATCCTTAGCCCGTTTTCACATTTTGCGCTACAGTCGCGCGACAGACGCGCGACCGTCGCCCAGTTAGAACTTCATATTATAAACAGGAGTGCGGCAGTCGCCGCGTTTGCTCAGTCGGCGATGAGCCAGTGTTGCAAGTTTCGGAATACAACGTCAATTTTATTTGATTTGATTGCCTATGCGACTATTTTCTATTGTCGATGTTCCTTTTATTAATACTTGTTAATTGAAGATTTTTTTTAATGAATGTTGAAATATAAATAAAGCTATACAAGTTAACCAAGTTATTATTATTACCTGCCCCAACAGCAAGCGCTCGTGATTAGGTTTAGACTGCACAATAACCGAGTTTGACACAACGATTTAATATTGAAATTGAAACCCCGTCGGAGTCCATTTTTTAAATGAAGTGCGCCACACTGATCTAAACTGCGCGCCGCGGTGCGGCCGCCGCGCTGCTGTCGCGCGGCTGTTCTTATAATGTGAAGGCATCTGTTTCTGCCACGCTACTATCGCGCTGCTAACGTCCTAATATGGAAGCGGCCTTCCATACTCCATTTACCTCGTTTGCGTTCATACATCTGGTCATACACGCACGCCGGTTGCGAGTACTTAGAATGCATAATTTATATATTTTCGGTTATTATATAGTAGTTCAAATCATAGAATTATGATACACAGATAGAATCGCACTGCTGAATTTGTAAAGTGCATGAAAAATATTAAGTCTCATCAGACGATCTCCTAACAAGATGAGTCATTGAGTTTATAGGAACTCTATTGATTTACGTTGATTCTAGATCGTTCTACTTCTATCTTCAATTCTGCTTCTTCTTTGGCAACCTTTGCTCGTCCAATTCTGAGTTAAAGGCAGAAAAACAGGTTTTGAATACTCCGAAACCGATGAAGTTTCGGAGTATTCGAAACCTGCTTTTCTTCATAGTCAACACACCATGGGAAGCCATTCTCATTTTTATCACATTTTCAATTGGATGATTACTATCAGATACCAATATATTTTCTAGGAAATAAATACATAACATATAAATGTTATTGGAGTTTTTTTCGTGTCTAGAAGCTTAATCATGTCATTTCCATGGAAATAAGTAGACCTTTCAGCCATAGAAACGACAAAATATCGAATAGAAATATCCTCGAACAGGTAGGTTTGTTGTTGAACTAAGTAGATTGATATGGAATATTTGTAACAAGTTTTTTTTTCTCGTTATCTTTATATTCATAAAAAAATTATCTATTCAGAACCACAGACATATATCTGTTTGGTTTAAATAATTATTGAGATAAATCTAAGTATTTAAAAAGGGCATGTATTTAATGCGGCAACTAAGTAAAATGAATATAGGTTTAAAAAAAAATAGAGTGGGTACCATATATAATGGGTTGGCAGCTAATAAGGAGTATCGTAATAAGTAATAGGTAGCATATTAATATATCAGTAATAAGCTCCGTTTTAATTTAAACTAGCATCAAGTTTTTTCTTTTGGGAACAGAATTAATATCTAAGCGGAAACTTAATGGCGAAAACAAAATAGAAAATGGGCATTCATAAATAATATAAATCAGATTCTATTTAAAATTGTTTGTATGAAGAATAAATATAAACTAGCTTATATTATACATATATTGTGTGACTCTCACCTAACCTAATCCAAATGATTCACCCACAATAGAGGGTATCTGGCGCTCGGCGGCCGCTGCCGCGGCACGCTCGCTCCGCTCGCTCGCCTTCACGCGTTAATGGTCACTGTTCTAACCTAACCTAACCCAAAAGCCACCCTACTAACATTATTAGTCGCCAAGTCATTATTTATAGCTCCTCGCCTAATATTTTATTTGACTGGTATAGTTTATTTGCTACCTAAACGCAGCTGCTAGTTTTTAGTTTTTATAACACCTTTAATTTTGAACCTTACATAATATAATAGTCGCGAAAATATTTAATCGCCGGCAAGTTATTTTATTTGTTGCAAACATTTAGTCGACTTTTAAGTTATTAGTCACTCGGAAAATAATAAGCTTTTAAAAAGTTCTTCTTGTTTTCTAGGAAAACTGAATCTTGGAACCATTAAACAAATATACCAAAAAAAAAACAATGTTTTTGAGAATATTCGAATTTATATTCTACAATAAAAGAACACCGCAGGTACAGTGAAGTACAGAAGTGCGAACGAAGTCATTTCTGTACCTAATAATTTTCCCGGAGGTAATGAAACTCCACCGGAATTTTTATTGACGGTATCTTGTTATTTTTTTAAGAATTTTTACCTTGAATTTCTTAAAAAGGTACCTGCGCTATTTCTCCTTGCAATTCTGACTTCCTTGGAACTAAAGAATGCGGCCAAAATTTTAATTGAGAGTATGTCGAAAGTTTAAGTTTGGACAGCCCTAATTTGAATTTGATACGCCACGGCTATGTCTAAGGAAATTCCGTACGTGTCCATAAGTAGGTGGTTAGTTTTTGAGTTAATATAGTTGCAACGTAAAATCAAAAATTTTCTACTAGAGAAAGCTCAGTAGCATATTTATTATGCCTTAATTTTACTGGCAAACAGCAACCACGAAAGTATAAATAAATTTTGTAACATCAGAAACCCATTACTCAATAAATTTTATAAAGCACCTTTATATCTAGGTAGCAAATACGAAATAACTCACTCAAATAAATAAAATCGCTTTCTCACATTTCCCCAAATAATTCAAATGTACAGCCATATCACACGAGTATTTTTCGAAGAAAACTAGACGGCTCCCAGTCAAATTATCTCGGCTCTTTAATATTTAAGTACACTTGGTGTTAGGCTAATCTATTGCCTAACAGTTTAACCATGCATTAGAGGGTTATTCAGGCAAGTGGGGGAGGGGGGGATTCCCGTCATTCCGCTGAGGGATTAGGATGCATTTCAGCGATTAATTATACTAATGTTTTGCTCTATTTCGGCATTATGGCCTAGAACTAATTGCTGTATACAAATACACACAGTACAAACTGTTTTTTTAAGTCCAGGACCCGACCTTTAAATGATAAATGTTGTTTATTCAGTAAATTGGCTTAAACAAACACTTTTACGTGTTTCCTATCTGATTACTCTGAGAAGAAGCACCGAAACAAACTCAGAGGTCACAGACTCTCAGATCCAGATATTATCTTGGTCAGATTATGAAAGGACCATTGCAGAATACTGTGTCGAGGGTTAGAGAAAACCTGTAACACTACAAAGTTGAACTATTCCTCTCAAAACGCAGTGTGCATATTATAAATAGCGTAGTTTATATACTTATAATAATACAGTTTACCTGGGGATTTGAGCGGTAGGAAAAACATTAATTTCAATCTCATTTAAAATTAGCAAGCAAGTTCTTTTGTTCCGAGGGGTCATTATTTCTTTGATGTAAATAAAATATTTATGAATCGTGTGAACCACAACAAAGAAAGATGGAAATGTCACCGCCAGAAATAATTCTGGCGCTGTGTATTCCAAGAAACCGTGGGTTCTGTGTTAAACCGGGACATAAAAAAATTAAGACTTTATATTCTCTTACGTATTTGGCCTTAAAAACACTTTATTTTATTTAGCACATTTCGAGGAAATTAACAGTTATTTATGTACCTACTGACTATCTAAAAACATCTTGAAAATACGCTGTAAATAAATTATATAGGCAGAAAACAGTCGTGACTAAATGTACAACCATACTGACTTACCGTTCTGCACTGTCCAAGCTAGGCAGTCCTCCAACGTTAACGTACAGCGCCACTTCCGTAATCTCCGCAAAAATGATATCCGGACAGCTCCCGGCCTATACGACATACTTACCTCCTTCTCGAAACAGCTATAACATATTGCCTTCTCGATAGTTAATTATAAATCAATATCACCGCGCGTGGAATTTCAATTAATTAAATCCATAATGAAATAGGGTTAATTTATAATTGATGTACGACACAATCTATGTATATATAACTAACTAATAAATCGTAACTAATAGATCAGGGTGTTGATTTTATTAACAGTTCCTGGTTTAGGGGAAACTTCTCTTGAATGAGTTACCAAGTGTGACTGAAGAGTTTCCCTTGGAAATTATATTTAGAGGTAGATATAAACAATATCTTGGATTAATTTGCATAACATCTTGGGGTACATGCCGTCAAGTTCACACTCCTCATAGATAACAGAGAACGCACCTGCACAGAAATGTTTTTGTTCCATTTAACCCTTACTTCGCCGCGTTCATCTTAATTCTGGCAACGTTCGAGCTTATTAGGAGCAGACTGATAATGCGATGAATAATTTACGGAAACATTATTTTATATTAACTTCTTAATTTGTTAAAGCTTTTCGTTTATGAGGGGGGTGGTGGAAGTTTACATTTAATTTCTCAGTGAAATCTTTGTATTAATGTAATTGCAAGGGGAAGTTCACAGTTTTTATGTGTCCTTGTGATAGTCGCTTCTTTGATTGATCAAAACAACCAAAAGAAAAGTTGCCAAAATAGTTAACTCAATGCAAAAGGCGTGAGATGTGTAGGTACAAATACTGTGCATGTAATGGCGCAACACTGTAGACTAGCCTCCACCTGTTCCAGGTTCAGCTATGTAAGATCCAATCTCTGATTTCTCTGAACAGATTTGTGTACCTACATAATTGCAGCTCTCACAGAGGAACCTGGAGTTTTTAGTTGGAGTGAATAGTCTATTTACTGTTTGTTATTGACTGCTTGGATATCCCATTACTATTTGTCGATACTGTAAGGTAGTATAACGTCGCATACTGTTTTGCAACGTTACCAAACACGTTTGAATTCCTGGAATTCCTAGAATATCAGATATGGGTGTGAATATATCGTTAATACTGGCTGTTAAAGACAATATATCTTTGTTTGTCTCCTGAATTTTGAACATTAATAAAACAAGTAGGTACTTTTGTTGCTTACCCATTTTAATACCACAAGTACCTAACTGACATGAGGTCTAAAATGGGTCTGAAAACACAGACAAATTTATTTCATGCAATAAATTAGGGCTTGTTTAAACTTTGCGCCTAAAATGGCTAAAAATAACTGTGTTCTGGTCGTACCTAAGGACTGATACTCTAGTCCACGTTATCTCATAAAACTCACAATGTTAGAAAGATTTCTTAGCCTCACCGTATCTAGAAAAATATTGGATTAGTTTTCTCGTTATAAAATTTTATAAAGCAATAAAACTCGTTGGGATCAGATAAAAGGATAGTTATTACTTTTGATTTATTGCCCTGAATTCCTGTGCTTATGTATCTGAAGGTATATCATTTTCAGGGTGTTAAACACGCAAAATATTTATAAGATGGGGATCAATTTACCGTGTATTTTGGGGGTTAGTAAGTTTCAGGAATGAGTTTATTCGTTATTACTTAATACTTTTTATTCTTTTATAGACAATTTTTTTGAATGAAAATTAGGCAGTTTTCTACAGAAACTGGAAAATCTGATCGATAATTTGGTAAACACGTACCTCTAGATGAATCGTAAACCAATAAAAGGATCGCAGAACTCGGTCAGTTAATATACTATAAGATATAAAAATCAAAGAGCGCTACAGTCTAATTGAAAACCCCTTTTCTTTTTATGGTGTTCGTAGTTTATAGGCACTTAAAGCGATACTTTCGTGAATGTTGCGTCTGTAATAAGAGTTATATAACGACCCAATGTTATTCGTTCCCTCCGAGATTATTGGCGGAGCGTTAGGTTGTGTGGCAACTTGTTTATTTTCTTTCTAAGTGTGTATAGAAAGGCTTCAGCTTATCGCCAGCGGGCAGCCGGCTTCATATGAGCCGGCCACCTCACGCCCCCATTCGGCATATAAATCATGGGAAACACACATTTCCTTTCCACAAAATGCTTAGGGCAAAATCTACTTTCTTTGCAATGTTATTGATAAATAAAAGCCGATTGTGTAAACCTGTAAAGCTAATGATTTTTTGTCATTAACGGACATGGCTTTTTGGCTCGGCTCCACCCTTCCGAATGGTGGACTGACATAAGACATTTGCGGAGGTTAATGTTTGAACAAATATAGAGACAGTTCGCTCCTTTCTTTGTTTTGTAACTATTTGTTTTGTTGCTACGATTAAGATATATGTATAGGACACTTTCTGTACCTTGCTTGAATGACTGTACCTTGGACACGTTGGTACATTGTACATATATCTGTACACATCAGTATCTATACGAAATTAATTTCTACATACCTTTTTGTTTTTAATTGTTTAAATTAAAATGTACCCAGCAGTTAATATTATAATACGTATATAATAGAATACGAAACATTAAATAAATAATTTTGCGAAATTGAATAAATGGGAACGTCTCCTGACGCACAGTCGCAGTTGAAGTTTAACGAGTTTAAGGATTTTAACTAAATCACAACTGAAACTTTGCTGTAAGTACTTTCAGCAGTTGCACATTCCACAACTGAGTAAATATGGATTATATTATCATTATGCACACAGTATTTCATATACTATATGATTAGTGCACAACTTCTCAACCTTTTGTGTTCTCAACAAAGTTACTTAAAAGACTAAAGCGCAAGAGTAAAAGGTTTTCCTCTTTCGAGCTAATCCCATATTTTAAATCGGATGTTAGTTTATTTTACATTCCACTTAGCTTTTAAGAAAGATAAACAGCCAGCTGAATGAGGTTACTTGCCTTTTTAACATGAACTCTTAACTGATTAAATTGAAATATATCTTGAAAGGGGAAATGGAGAGTTTATCACTCTCCTAAATTCCTGCATTCAAGAAAAGTTATGGACGACTGTTCGTCGTGAAAATTTTCGGAAGATTTACAATAGTCGGATCTCCAGTGTGTCGATGGTAAACGATGAGAGTACTCCCTAACAAATTGAAAATCAATGAACCGCGGAATTCAATTTGATATTGAAAGCCATCTCTCACGTAGCCGGGCGCGGGGGCGGCGCGGGCGGCGTCACAGAGCACTTCTCGATATCTCTCTCTTTGACTCCGTTTCACACATAAAGCCATACATTCAAAAGACATTCAATTTCACAATTTGGAGGTATTCAGCACGAGGAGGAAGTAAATATTGAACAAAAGATGATCGAATTACATTATTAGCTTTACGTGAACAAGTAGCGTTACGTGAGAGTATTGACATTCCGATCTATTTTGGGTTAGGTAAAGGAATATTATGCGAGTACATAATTCGCCTTTTGAACATGAGGCGTAATCGAAAAAGGCGAGTTTAATAGGAGAGATAAAAAAATATGTGATTCCTTTTGTAAAGCTATCGTTTACAGAAAGACGAGATACAATTTTATTACTCGATCATCAGTACCTGCCTTAAATACAATTAGCAAAATAACCCCTCGTTCATCTGCGTGTGCTCTTCAATTTAAAGCAGTGAAAATACATGCCCTCTCACTATAACTCAGGAACTACACATATAAAAATAAAAAAACTTGATTCAAACATCATGCAAGCGCACTTCCACGTATAAAACCGCCTTGTATACAATTAAAAAAACGGTAGTTAATATCAAATTGCACAAAACACGTTTCTATCGAGACCATATCCATTAAAGTGTGGAGCGATATAATTTGTACACAGAAGGCACTGGGGTTCATAGCTGTTAAGTTGGAGTGGTTACTGATAAGCGGCATAAGTCTTTGTTCCTGTATAATTAAACGTAATACTTCGTCTGTTTCTTGTGTTTACAGTGACTTATCACGCAACGGATTGAAAGACTTTGTGTAGTTAATAGGTAGCCAGTTGTAAAGTTGTCTGCACGTTAATTAGAGTTCACAAGTGAAGTAAAATAAAAGCGAAATGGAGCAGACGTTTGCTCGCTGACAATAAATTAATATTGTTTGAGTGTTAGCGTCATAACTTGAAGCGATCTTGTAAGCTCTACTTTTCTGATAAACTTCTTGACATTTTAAATATAACAGTTCTGAGTAAAATCTTCATTTATATATCTTTATTACCTGGGTGGCCGAGCTCTGCTCTGGTGAAAATAGAAATTGCTCATTTAATAGTACAGGATAGTTCATACTAATTCCATGCTGCCATGATAGTGATATTTTCCCAGATATGAGACCTAGCTAGATCGAGTTTTCGCCCCCGTAAACCCCTATATTGCAACTTTCATGGAAATCGTTAGAGCCGATTTCGAGAGAGTGTTTACAAATATATATAGGTACAAATATTGCTCGTTTAATAGTACAGGATAAATAGTAAGATTCTCAGTAGGTATGCTTTATAAAATATTATTTGAAATCATGTTTCGAGAAATAATAGTCATTTTTAATAAACATCCATTTTATAAAGAACGGTACTTAACGTTGCCGCTGGCAAATCACCTAAATAAATGAATATAATTTGTTAAATGTTGGTTACGACTTTCATTTCGGAGTAGTAATGACAGCTTGGAGCTCTTTCACTCAAGGTAATGCTTTGCGCTAAGTGATTTATGTACCATTATTGATAATGGACAGGCAATGCGAAAAATGTCCAAAACAACTGGGAAAAATGATAAAGACTGTTAACATTATTACGCCACATTACTCCCTACTGAGCTGGAGGGGAAAACATAGTGCATTAGCTGGTTGTCATCCCGTGAAAGGGTTAAGTGGGGGGGAAATGGTTAGGGTGATATCAGTATAGGAAGTATGTTAGGGTGTTAGCAGTTGGAAGTATTTTATTTATAGTCAGATTTGTGTTTTGTTAAAAACACACTAATGATTTTGCTTTTATGTACCAATATTATCTATACAATAAAGATAAGAACTACTTAAAGTCGCTCTAAAATTAGATTGATAAATACACTACCGATAATATTTCAAAGGAGGATTTATATCAGTCTTATACACATACTGGCGGCAATATAAAAATGAGAAAGTATAACGTTTTATCTAATGCTAATGACAAATTTAACACTTAGATAGAAAGTTAATTTTCCAGTGACAAAGGTTAAAAGAAAAGTCATAAAACAAAAATTACTTGATCTTGATGCTCTTTTCTAGGTCAAGCTTAATAAACCAATTTACTCAACTTTAGTGATAGTCGTAGGTGACATAGTTCAGTGACTCAACGTCGATGTCTGCCCAATACCGAAACTATTAATTAATTAACTGAAGTGACGTCTACCTCATATAAAAAATATACCATGTCCTAACCACTACCCGGATATTATATACATTACCCTAATTAATACGGAGCCCATATAATATAGGCTGTAATGCTTATTACCTTTCCCTTCAAGTGAGTGACGCCGAGATGATCAAGTGGGTCACATATCTTGGCGACGTTGCCGTTATTGCATCTACTCCGAGAGATGATGGCAGGAGGTGTCGACTCAACCTATTCAGAATGAATTCGCTGCCTAGATATATCTGTTGCCATTCTTTAAAGAGGTTTCATGTCTGCCTGACTTACGTCTGAATTGCTTATTGCTATCAAACAGATAATTTATTATGAGAGGTAGAATATGGTTTATTGTACACCAAATGATGTCTTATTCAAAATGTTTGCTACATATTCATCCATTATTTTCGTCTTTTATTTAATTGGACTTTTGCAGGTCAAAGATGAAATTGATGGATAAGTACAAAATCAGTTAAATGGCATCTTACAATTTCCATAATTTTCTTCAGGGTACCCAGTTCAGAAAATGGGCATCCCTATTATTTCCCAATGATCGGATTTCTATGCTATAACCCTCTTTTCTATGTCAGATATCGCTGCTATCATGTTTTCTCTTTTCCCTATGGTTTGCTTGATATTTCAAATATTTGTCTAGGATTGTGTAACCGTTCACAAAGCAGTCTTTCCGCGCTCAGCCCCTTATCGAATGATCTCGCGTTTGGGAACCCCCTGGGCATTTCACGGGTTATTATCTTTTTATTTTGAATATTCTATACTAATATTGATATTCAAAACTCCACGTGAGTGTTCTATAATCGTATGATTCGATTATTTTCCTACTCGTACGGCTATTAATCTTCGAATAGGTTTAGTACCGAAGTCGCCGACAACACAACAGGCCAGCACTAACTCAGTTTGACCGCTGTCTTTGGCGAATCTGTAAATTGCTCAAATGCTCCGCTGGATGCACGTAAACTCACTTCGATACCATAAAGTTTTGCAACACAATTTAGGTTAGTTAGGTAACAGAGGAGAAGGTATTAATTTCGTTCAATGGCAATTGATTTCCGAAGAAATGATGGCGCCATCTAAAATTATTAACTTAGTTATCGACGAAAATACACAGCCATTTTCCCGGCAAGGGATAAAGTAAATTGAATTATGTGATCGGGATTGATCCGTATTATGGGAAATCCGGATATCCGAATTGAATATTTCAGGTTACATAGTTAATCCCCGCTATTAAGATATAGTTGATAGAAATTGTTCTTAATTCCTAATTACTTCAAGATACCTACGGCGGCACGAGTTTACACTACAATATACATTAATTGTTCACCCGAGATACCTATTTTTTTTATTAAACGTTCGTTGGCTGAGAATCATTCGCAACATTCGTTCTGATACTACTAAGGACTTGACTATGAAGCAAAAACTAGTATATTTAGCACAAAATCTAAACAGGTTCTCTTCTATACATATTATAAATTAAAGTCGCTTTTCGTGTTAGTCTGTATGTGTGCGTTGTTCTTCTAAACCACGCAACAGAATTTGATAAGGTTTTCACCATCGTTTAGAGAATTTATTCCGGAAGGTTTATGTGTGTAATACGTTATTATTAAAATTACATATAACTAAGAAATGTCGATGTTTTGTCAGGTCGTAAAAACCGTGCGAACCAGGAGCTCGTTGCTAGTAGTAAATATAAGAAGCATTTCGCGCTTCCTAATACCCATTTCCGTATCTAAAGCCAGGATTACGATACTTCTCAAGATAAACAAAGATACAATTAGTACACAAAGTGCTAATTGAAACCACGTTTGGCTCTGAATGCTACAAAGTTGATACAATCTCTGTGATGCAATGACAGATTGCATACCACCCATTGCCTAATGCACTATCCCTTTGACTTCTGCTACTGATTTAAGATTAAATGATGAATGGGGTAGGTATAGGGGGTAGACTAGCTCTTGCGATACATCACTGTTAACACAGTGTCCTCCGATCCTGCCCTGTTTGCCCCCAAAAATGCAAACATAGCGACCTCTGCACTGTCACCGTCGTCGATACGGAGGAAGTAGCGCAGTTTTGGGCCAACTCAAACTCAAACTCAAACTGACACACTCAGACACTTTTGAATTGTCAAGGAGTCGGACATGAAGAAGAATAAGAAAACAGTGAATTTTTTGTTCTGTAATTCACTTCTTAAGACAAAGGTGGACGTTATGAAAAGGTACAATTTTTATTTGTTTTCTCAGTTACTTACAAATTTACGAACAGCATGTTATAATATTAATAAAATTAAAATAATAAAAGAAAACAGGTTGTCATCTCTTTCAGTCACAATTAATAACAACAAGTTCATTCTTTGACTTAATTTTAAAATAGAAGTACATTTCTGTTCATGTCGGAGCTCTCGTAGCTGTAACTCGTAGCAACTCGTAGCAGCTCGTAGCTGTTCGTAGCACAAAGGCCTGTTGCTACATTGTTTTTTTATTTATTTATGGACACTTTTCTCCGGTCACATTAAGAGACCCGACTTGACCCGAGGACTATAATACGATTCGCTTTTCTTGGAAAATAGTTACCATTAAAAATTCATAGTGACCTTTTAGTGGCCTGAACAAAACTACAATGTTCCCAGTGACTTGCTTTGGTCCCCCAAGTGTACATAGCTAGGATTGGATGTAGATTAGACTTCGTGAGTTTGTAAGAAGTACGTACACAAAGGTACAAAACTTTCTGGTTTTAATCAAACTTCTCGAAGTTTTATTCGGTTGGAAAAGAGAAATTCTAGGTTTTTTAAATAACAAAAGTTACCGAAGATGTTATTGATGACGTTAATACGGATGAGTAGGTCATGAGCAGATATTTATCGTAAATTCGGTTTTTAAAATCTAGTAGTTAGAAATTAGCAAATCATTATTTTTAAGTTTAGAAGGTAATGTCGACATAACAACAGTAACTAGATATATGTAACTTGATATATTTTGTTTATATATGTCGACATATATAAGTATATCGACATACATATATATATACTATATATGTCGACATGGTGCCGTGATGGCCCAGTGGTTAAGGACTCGCCTCTCATGCATGAGGTTGTGGTTTCAAATCCGGGCAAGTACCAATGTGACTTATTCAATTCATATGTACTTTCTGAGTTTGTCTTGGACATTACTGATATCAGTGAAGGAAAACATCGTGAGGAAACCTGGACTTATAGTTAATATAAGTCTGAAATCGCCAACCCGTCTTGAGCAAGCGTGGTGATCAATGCTCATGCCTTCTCTGTATGAGAAGAGGCCTTTACCCTGCAGTGGGACGATAACAGGCTGATATTATTATATTATTATGTCGACATAGCGTGAAAGAGATTTCTGCGTAATAGCTATTAAATAATAACGATTACGTTAAAATCTCACAGTTAAAACATTATTAACCACTGTTAAAAGTTTCGACCGTTCAAAAGTCTTCCAAGTTTGAGAATCAATTTATAAAATGCTAAATTAACATTTTATAAATTTAATATAATTCAGGTTGCAGACGTATTAAAAAGGCCTTCAATGTTTACCATTTATCTAATTTTACTTAATATATTAAAGTAATCGCTTACAATATAAGTATTACCTGCGACGATACCCTAACGATTATTTTTAATTTCCCTCGGGAACGTTTCTTCCGCTTAAACGAGGAATCGATTTCAATCTCAGTTAGCAGTTTTTCTATTTCAATCTCAGTTAGCAGTTTTTCTAAAGTAACAACAAAATTCCGTTAAAGAGTTTTCTACCAACACAATAGGTATAAGCTTAAATAGATATCTGTACTTGTGTAGATACCGATATTAAGTGTGACCACGACACTAAGGCACAAAAAAAAGTGTAGATGAGTATAATTTATATACTATTACTACCTGACCCGGCGAACTTTGTTTCGCAATCAATCAAATATAAACCCTATAAACCCTACCTACCCTACCTACCCGTCCAACCCTACCTACCCTACCTACCCTACCTACCCTACCTACCCTACCTACCCTACCTACCCTACCTACCCTACCTACCCTACCTACCCTACCTACCCTACCTACCCTACCTACCCTACCTACCCTACCTACCCTACCTACCCTACCTACCCTACCTACCCTACCTACCCTACCTACCCTACCTACCCTACCTACCCTACCTACCCTACCTACCCTACCTACCCTACCTACCCTACCTACCCTACCTACCCTACCTACCCTACCTACCCTACCTACCCTACCTACCCTACCTACCCTACCTACCCTACCTACCCTACCTACCCTACCTACCCTACCTACCCTACCTACCCTACCTACCCTACCTACCCTACCTACCCTACCTACCCTACCTACCCTACCTACCCTACCTACCCTACCTACCCTACCTACCCTACCTACCCTACCTACCCTACCTACCCTACCTACCCTACCTACCCTACCTACCCTACCTACCCTACCTACCCTACCTACCCTACCTACCCTACCTACCCTACCTACCCTACCTACCCTACCTACAAAATTAAATTTTATTTTTTTTATTTTTTTTATTTTTTTAAATTAAATACAAATTTTCTTATGTTTTTTACAATTTGCAACTCAGTGTCAGGTTGTATCTTGATCAAATTATGATTTGCGACTATAACAGATATTTACAGAACTAAAATCATTAATGCATCTGCATGTTCTAAATCTATTTTAGAAGGAAATTTTAAATTCTCAGGCTACCATTGATCCGCCTTAAGTAAATAGGCAAATAAATCCGAGGTAACCTTGGGATTCGATGCTAAATTAGGCGAATTCACTTTGTTATAAAAGTGAGGACTAAGTTTTATAAATGCAGGATTTGTAGTTTAATTTAGCCAGTAACGGTTGGTAAAATACACGAACCGGACTTCAGTCTTATTGTCACACCAACACCACAGGATGAAACCCTTCGCCTCGAGATAAAAAACCGTGCCGTTCATGGCTCATAAAACATTGTTTTTGTTGACAATGGTTTGTTTTCTTTACCCGTAATGAGTGAATTAAGAAGGGCTATCTAATGGCATTGTAGTGGGTTATTTAATTAGAAGGCAGAACAAAGAGAGGGACTATTTTGTTTTCTTGTTTAGAAAAGTCCTATCTACACAATAATACCTACTAATAGATAGGTATTTTTAAGTGATGTGACTAGTATTGAACTAATTAATTATTATAAAAGAGAACGTCCCTGCAAGAATATAATGTTGTATACTGCGTTCGCGATTAAGTTTCCAAACATGTAAACAAAAAAATGTTTTTGGACAAACAACTTTAATACCCACTCATAAAGTTAAGTTTGCTCTAAAACTTCAAAAATTTTATGAATTTTTCGATATTATTAGTCATTCTAAAATCAGCTTTGCATAAAATCATAATCAGCCTATAATTTTCCCACTGCTGGGACACAAGCGTCGTCTCAGTAAGAGGGAATGTGTTGTAATCCACTACTACACTGTGCGGGTTGGTCAAATCGGCTTAATTTACACGAACATAAAAGTTGATATTCGATTAAGTGGAAATAAAATCAATTAGAAGCAAGGATTTGAATAGACTGTTTAAATTTGCACACACAATTTCTGTCGCCAAAAAACCCCACCAATACAATAATCTCTCTACCTTATATTTAATTATATTTATCGATTAATTCCTCCTCTGCTCCTCGCCTTCATCTTCCTCCGTCTCTGTATGTACCCTTGTGTGTGGCCTTTGTCCTGCAGTGGGACAGTTACAGGCTGGTAATATGATTTATTAAGACAAAGATATATGCCAGTGACCTTGAGCTTTCGTGCTCTGTACTGAGTTCACGCAACGCGTCGTACGTCCAGCCATACTAAAAGATCAATAATTAAATTATCTTTAAAATGGTGAAGGTTTCAGAAAAATACGCATAATAGATTTTACGTGATTCTCAGTTTTTTATCCGCATCAGACATCATAACATTAGAAATCAATTTAACTATGTAATATAAACATAATCTAAAATATTATTATATTTAGTTATTAAGAAAATGCTCTTATTCAACATATTTTTTTACCAAATCATTAACATTACTCGTTTAAACGTGATCGTCTGTATAAAATCATTAAAAGTCGGTTATCGTCGCTTTAATCGTCATTGCAATGGCAGTTCGTTGTCAAGTTTCCTTTCATTCATAATGTTTGTCTGCGGAGTAGTAGTAAGAGTTACCTATGTTGTTAAAGAACATAATTAAAATAGCTAACTAATTTTAAGTTTAACGCATTAATTAAAACTTGTCAGAGTGAATACGATTACAAATTATGATATGAAAAGTTTGAGCAATTTAGTTTATGAATTATTTATTTTTCAGTACATACTTACTCAAACACTTTTAACTGTAATATTATCCAATTTATTAGAAATATAAAGCTGGAAACTAAATGGGTTAGCATCATAGAGTTCTCCACAATAAATGAACATTGACATACATATTATCTTAATGTATATAAATGTATTTTCATTCATTATAAATACAGTTAGCTGCCTAAAGTTCTAATGAGATTAAACTGAATAATTCATCAAAAATGTCATCAGCAATGAACACTTTAATATTGTAGGTTACACAAGTTGCATTAACAAAACATCCTTAATTACAATTTATCCTGTCGTGAAATTGTAACCGTTACAACATGGTTAATAAACAAGAAACCAACGAACGAATTAGTAGATATGTAAGTTGACAAAGGTACAAACGGCCAACAACGTAACTAAATTAAAGTTACCTCTGCAGAAGGTCGGTTAATCTCCCAAATCCCTACGTGATTCGGAGAGGCTTTTACCGTCTCGTCTTACGGAAGAATATTAACTCTTAAACGCTTACACGGCCCACATTGAACCAACTTCATGAATATTTTAACATGTAGAATTCGAAAAAAATGAATACCTGTTTATTTTTATACAGAAAACTCGAAATAACAAGTAATAAATTGCCGCTCGTCTAGACATTTATACTTAGTTTAAATTTTCATGATTTGAACTTCATTTATAAATCATTAAAGTTTATCGAAATAGGTTGAATAGACCATTTATGGCAACAGTTATTTTATAGGTTTTGGCAGTTCGCTTGATATCAGACGTGTTGAGAAAATGACTACCGAGTTTCTGGGAGAACCTCGTCGCCGGAAGCAATATTTTGAAAGCAAACTTGATCATTACATACCTATTTATGAGAAAGAATATGTTAATATTCTTTAGATGAAAATAGTTTTTGTTTCTATCGGGTAGGGAAAACTTTGTGAGAAGTTAGGCGTCGCTGAATATAGGTGGGTCTTCCCTAATGTATTCGGACGTTTTATTCTTTCGGAAATTATAATAATAATTATATTAATACGTGAAGCAAAATCTTTATACCCCTTTTTACGAAAATTACGCGTACGGAGGAGTACGGAATTTGGCACAGTTAAAGTTTATATGGAGAAGGAGTACAGAAAGCTAATACTTTTATATAATATACATTAGAAATCAATATTAAATTAATTAAAAAAACATTACACACACTACTATGCGTTTGACACAAGATGGCTACCTTAGAATGATGACATTTAAATGAATTATGGTCGGATTTCGACCTCTGGGCGACCACTGGTAATAATTATTATGCGTGGGGTTGGGTGAAAATTCAGAACAATTGTGTAGGCCACGCATTGTTTGCATACCTTGTAACTAATTGAATTAGTGTCACGGTTCTGTGCAAATTACTCGGCTAGTTTAAATTAACTTGTTCCGGGCAGGGGCGACTTTGGCCCTAAACTTCCCTAATTTTGTGAGCGCAACATCAAACTGTGCTTCGCCCATATTACCCTGTTTGGTCCCACGTGAATTTTCTACACTAATTAGTTTCCACCATGTTTATTTTACTCAAGTTTGCGCACTACAATGATTTATGACAGCGACGAGTGCTGTTACGCGGTGTTTTTACCCCTTGTGAAACTCGAACAGCGAGTATCGTTTTAATTCGTGTAAAAGATAACTATGTATAGGAGCTCGTGGCTAAGTAATAACAGCCGCATGGGTCAATCCGTCAGGTTAAGCTACGCTTGCCGGAGTTGGTCCGTGGATCGGTGTCCATCTTTACATACCGAGACTCCTCTGTGCCTCGGAACGCCCGTTAAGCCGTTGGTCCCGGCTGTCATTCGTGGATCTTTGACAGTCGTTAAGAGTCGTCAGAAGGCCGAAAGTCTGACACTATTTTTACCAAGGGGTATCGTATTACCCAGTTACTGGGTTGTGGAGGTCAGATAGGCAGTCGCTCCATGTAAAATACTGGTATTGAGCTGCATCCGGTTAGACTGGAAGTCGACCCTAACATAGTTGGGAAAAGGCTAGGCAGATTGATTGATAAGATAACTATCACGTTATTTATTCTGTTAAGTAAGGCTGTCTGTAGGCACATATTTCAACAATGTGTCGTAAAATTTAGAACTAAAGACGATTGATCATCCACCTTATCAAACACTAGCTTCTGCCCGCGACTTTGTTCGCATGGAAGTCGTAAGATACACAATATACTAAAATAAAAGCCACATTTTTATAAAGCTCCCTCAGCCCCCGTCCCACCGCGTTGCATCGCCCGCCCGCGCTGACTTTTTGTCTATTTGCTCGACTCCCAAGGGTCGTAGCGTGATATTAAATAGCCTATGGACCTTCTTCATGAATCACTCCGTCCATTGCTGAACACCGTATGAAAATCTGTTCAGTAGTTTAGGCAGCGCATGCAAATAATTCTGTTTCAAGACGTACTTTTTTCCGACTTAGTAGACAAAAATGGTGATAACTCGGCTAATATGTAAGATGTTAATATAATTAACAGTCTATATAAATAGCCAGGCCACTCAGGATTAATGTAGCTTTCTGCAAGTGATTTTTTTTTTAATTTGGTCCGTTTTTGCGGAGATTACCCCCTACAAACATACAAACAAATTTTACCTCTTTATAATATTAGTAGGTATAGTTATAGATAATGTCGTACTCTTTTTTTTTTTTTTGAGTATGGTAAATCATCAAATGACTTCTCCCGCTCTGGGCAGAGCGAGAGGGTGTGTCAGACTTTTACTGACTAAAATCCACCCGTGTTCCTTCCGTTGCCTGTGTGCCGGGGCCGCGATATCCCTTTCGGACAAACCCGCAACCCCAGCAGGCATTGGTCTTTCGACCCCGTCGGTTGGTGCTGACATCTCTTTGAGGCGCGCGTGGAACACAACGCGCCGTCGACACGGGCCTGGTCCGTCCGCAAGCCCGCGCCTACGGTGGCCGGAAGACGGCTCTCGACTCCCGACGCCCGGCGCGTCTCCTGCGGCGACTAGAGCCGCGAGGGCGTGCAGCTTGCATCTCCCTCGCGCGCTCCGCCTCCTCCTTCGCGAACATAACTGCTTCGCAGAAGAAGGTGACGGCCTCCCATGCACTCTCACTCCGAACCATGGCCTGAACCAGGGCCGGACGCGAGAGATCGCCGCCGCCGATCGCCTCCGTGAGGACACGGCGGTTCTCCGCCCAAGCCGGGCAGACCTCCACCGTATGCTCCACCGTGTCCTCCGGGCGATCCACACAGTGGTGACACCCGGGCGTTTCCTCCTGCCTTACGCGGAACAGGAACCTCCCGAAACAACGTGTCCGGTGAGGACCTGAGTCAAGTGGAAGGTGAGGACGCCATGGCGCCTCTCAAGCCACTGCTCAAAGAGGGGACTTATCGCCGCAATTGTGGCGTGCCCAGCGCTGGGTTGCGACAGTCGCACACTCCATGCCGCCATGAGATCCCGCCGGAGATCTGTCCGCTGTGCCGTGATTTCTCGCGGCAGCGGCGTTACACCCCGGCGATTCGCCTCCTCGCGCAACTCCCACATGAGCGAGGACTTTCGCCTCCAGATCCCATGGTGGTAGTCCGGCAAGGAGGCTCGCCGCCTCACGGGACCACTGCGGTATCCCCGGACCAGCGTGATGGCCATGACCCTTTGGGACGCGTTCAACCGCCGGGCCGGTCGCAGCCTCAATGAACGCGCCCACACCGGTGCCCCGTAAAGGGCCATGGACCGCATGACCCCCGCGTAAAGCCTCTGGCAGGAGGTGTTTGGACCCCCCAGGTTGGGCAGAAGCCTTCAAAGCAGCCCCAGCCCTATCCAGTTTGGGAGCCAAACGTCGGAAGTGCTCCACGAAGTTCCACCGGCTGTCGAGGACGAGTCCCAGGTACTCATCGTCGACTCGACACCGATTTGTACCCCTCCCGCCGTTATCTGGGAACCCGACCGTGGCGCGTTCCGAGGACCATAGAAACACATGGCCTCGGACTTGTGCAAGGCCACCTCGAGTCCCAGTTGCCGGATCCTTTCGACGATTGTCGCAACCCAACGTGTCGCTAGTTCGGCCGCCGCCTCATGCGACCTCCCCTGCACCAGGACCAGCGTGTCGTCAGCGTAGCAAACCACGCTGACGCCGCTAGGGAGGTCGGCGCGCAGCACCCAGTCGTAGCCGATGTCCCACAGATGCGGCCCCAGGACCGATCCCTGTGGGACACCGCACGACATCTCACGCCGGTTCCACTCTCCGTGGTGACCGGGGTAGATCACGGCCCTGTCCGTCAAATACGCCTCGACCACTCGACAGGGGTAGGTCGGCATCCGATTGGCGATGTCAAGAGACACCGCCAAGACTACCCCACCCCGGGCAACAGCATACCCCGTCGTGAGGGCTCGAACGCGCATCATGGCATCCACCGTAGAGCGCCCCTTGCGGAAACCATACTGGCTCTCCGCCAAATCCGGCCCCACTCGCACCAGCTGCCCGACAAGGCGGTCTACAATTACTCTTTCAAAGAGATTGCCCACCTCATCGAGCAGCACGATGGGCCGGCAAGCGGAGCGGAAGTGGGCGCCCCGGCTTCTTGATGAGGACCAGTTTCCCCGTCTTCAAACGAAGTGGGAACTGGCCCCTCTCCAAGCATGCGCTTAGGAGCCCCTAAGGCCAGAACCCAGGCTTTTCCAGGTAAGCCGTCGGGTCCTGGGGCGGTATTTTTGGCACTCAGCCTACGTACCGCCACTCTCAGATCTACCTCGGTCACCTCCGGAGTATCGTCGTCGTCGTCCCATAATGTCGTACCCTGCTGCGACACTTATCGACAGTAATTATCATACGACATTTCAATACTGAGTTTGGGGCATCCCTAGTGATACAATTACGTTCTTGACTCATGCGAGTGTGTGTCAATGAATGCCGTCAAGTGCAACGTTCGCGTCAGACTCGGCAGGGTTAGCACTTCGTAGTTAGCCGTGTAAAATCAATTACGCGGTATGGTTGCGTCGCTGTACCGTCGTGAGCTGGCTAACCGCTGGATTAACGGCTTAGCTACGGAACCCAAGCCTTTTACAAAACATATACCGGACACTAACCTGCTTTTTAGTATAAATCTGTTTTAATTGTGAGCAAATGGTACAATTATCTGTGCTAAGGGTTATAATTTTGTTCAGATGTTACTTTTATACGCTTTTTTACGACAAGCATTTAGGTACTTATCGAATTATATGATCTTATTTTATTTTATTTTAAACCTTTCATTACAATTGAATAAAAAACAATTCAGCATTAATCATGGTTCAACATAATTTCAAGAACGCAATATAATTACGCAATGTTTTTCATTTCAATATTAATTCTACGAATTTAAAATATTATTATTTCAAAAGAGAACAATGCTGTCAAATAGTGTGACGTTGGTAACAAGCGAGTTTAATTTAAACGTATACATTTTTTTAATTAAAACAATTACTTAATCGCATTGAGTTTTTAATTTAAACTTTTTCACATCACTGTGCGGTTCTATATACTGCTGTAAATAATTCTCTTAAAATTTAGAGGTATGAGGAACAAGGTCTAAAGTCCACTTATCCTCTATAGAAACGGGAGGATCCTCCGACCAGACGGGTGTCGTGTTTGGTGGACAACTGCCGAACTATTGAAGTCGCGGAAGTTATTTGTTTGCGCGATGCAGGATTTTGTGTGACGGCAGGTTTTTGATGAGTAGTTCACTTGTGCCGATCGAGATGTCGCCACAAAATGAATACTCAGACAAGATAATGAACGTCCTTTGTGGATCAGTGGTTAAAGATTTCAGACTGTTTACAAACTCCAAATTTTCTGAATACGTTTTCCTGCACCGTAACTGTCCAAGATTAATTTAGAATGTACAAACCTACTCCGCATTTGGAAAAAGCCACATTGATAATTTTTAAGTTCAAATCTGTAACCTCACGCTAAAACTAGATCGCTTCACTTCCGGGTCATCACGAGGTATCATTTTTTGGTTAAATATTGTAATGTGTAAGTTTAATATTAAAGTATGGCCGCCATTACACTTGTTAGTTGCTTCCGTAAAATTTATGAAAGTAAATTAAGACTGCGTAAGATGTATGAATAAATTACGATAAGCTACGTACAAGAGAGTTCACATTTGCAAATTGTTGTATTAGCGAACGAGAAACGTAACCGAAGTAAACGCATTTAAGAAATAAGATTTTTTTTAATGTGTTATTACCAGTGATCGGAGTAGGTAGATTGAACTGGGGTCATTGATCCGAAACGTATATATTACTATGGACATTCCTCCGGAATTGGTGGATTATTAAAAAAAAACCGGAACTTATGTAGGAATTGTATTCTGCCAGAGTGGAAGGAGTCATTTGATGATTTGCCATCCTCAAAAAAAAGGTAGGAATTGTAATAAAATCAGCAATTTTATTCTTTATTATTCTTCCTATTTTTTTTTTTGTCACGATTTGACAAAACCCAACGACCAATCAGAACAAAGGATCATGGGTGGTACAGTAGTAATAATATCACTACCAACATTAACAATATTTAATTGAATCCGGAAATACCGGAATTACTTTCCGGAAAAATGGCTTATCCATGTTATTCTTTCTGTGTGCATTTATGATACAAGTACTAAAAATCAATCTACCTACTCCGATCACTGGTTATTACTGTTATTTACAGTCCTCGCTACCACTCAAGCCACCACCCGATAGACACGGCACTAGTTTCTATGTAATCGCATCAAATTGCATTTTAAAAATGCAGTTCCGTAATTTTCCACCGGACTTCAGTGGTGGCGCGGACTCTAGTCTCTGTTCTAAAGCTAAAGACAAACTGATCCTACGTACGCAACGTATGCAACGCATTACGATATCCGGACTCTTGATTTTATAGGAATAACTATGCAATAGAAACACACTTATTGTATGCAACGCAGTCACACGCCCCACACGCAACGTCGACCTGTGATGTCCAGATCGGCATGGGAGGATGGAGGATTGTTCGTGCACCATTCCCACGCGTGTGACCAGTGTGTTTCTAGAACTTATGCATGTCATAAAACAAATAAACCTTTGGTGGACGCGTTTTGTTGAAGAGAATAAATAATAAATAAAGAATCGTTCTCCAAACGATTCCCGTTTCTGTATTAATGTATGGTATTCTCCAACTTTTTCTCTTTGTTTATTTATCTCATGGACCAAATATCTTCCCTTCTTAACTTTTCTTTTTGTTTTCGTAGCGCGGTAATATTTATTAAAAAAAGGAAAGTCAATAAATCATCCTCAAACTTGCTATCAGAATTGAAAACATGACTTACAGACGCACTAGTGCACCTTCTGAGAAATTACAACAGCGTCTGATGCCAATTTGCGTTGCATACACGGGACAAGTGTGCTAAAACCTTCTGAGTTATTTTATTGGATTAACTAACTTTTTTTTGTCGACTATGAAAAAAAAAACTGAGGTGAAAACATTAAAAAAAAAACAATTTTTATTTATAAAACACAAGTGTAAATCTATAAAATTGTAGGAGGATATTGAAAAAAAATAAAAATAATAAACATAGACCCCTCTTTTAAAGTTTTCAATAATTTTTCATAAATATTCAGAAAAATACGGTCGGTCACATGCCCATTGTATGCATTGGCGGCATTGTATTTATGTAATTTAGTTTATGGTTACAGCTTGCTTTATCTAGGCTATTATGCACATAAACTTTTCGCAACAAATTTGCTTAATGATGGTGAAAACTGCAACAAAATCCGCTGTATAGTTTAGAAGAACAACGCGATCACGCAGAACGACTGAAAAGCAACTTTAATTTATAATATTTAAGGTAAGATATAGATTAATTAATCAATTTATGGTGATAGGCCTGTGCCTACCCCTGCCAGCTACGTCAAAGTCAAATCATTTATTTCCAATAGGCCCTTGTAAGGCACTTTTGAACGCCAAAATTACAAATAAAAAAGAATTCATTCCAGTCTCCCCTTCCAAAAGGTACGTATAGTTTCCGTATGGAGAAGAATGGGCAAGAAACGCCCAAAAAATGTTTTTTAAATAAACAAAATGTAAATGTTTTAGAATATTTTGTATATACATTAGGTATATATTTATATATGAAGACGATGCACCTAGAATAAAATTACTATACCACAATAGGTTAAAAGAATTTAAAATGAAGCAACGACAGATAAATTAATTATGTGATAGATACATGGTCCTCACATATTTACAAACATTGTAAACGTAGACAATTTTTTTAAGATTTTACAAATAAGTCAGTGTGTGAAGAACTAATCACAGAACGTAAAATCAATATCATACAATAAAAAATCTAAAATAATTTCTACTATTCAATTAGCAACCAGTTTGATTTTGTCTAGATTCTAGATTATCCTATGGAGCAGGACCAGCATGTTTCCAAGCATTCTTATCATGGATATAATCCTCTAATTTATAATATGCTTGTTTACAAAGTGTACTTTTAATATGAGTTTTAAATTTTCTTTCATTTAATTGCACACAAGGTATTTTGTTGGAACTTTAAAAACAGTACCCCATAAAAGATGTATGTACTTTAGATAATCTGAAAAATGGTTGATCTATTACACTACGCGGCCGTGACCTGTAACCAATCTTAGTAAGGTACGCAGTAATGGAGTTAAAAATCAGTCAAGTGTGCACTGGCAGTGCCTACAAAATGGATGACTCGTGTTTTGGACCTATCCAACAATTTTGCACTTGATTGAGTGCGTGGAATTTTTCAACTTCCCTTTTTTCACGAAGCGTTATTACAAAACTTTCGTGCACGGGGGAAACTATATTATACATAGTAGTAGGACTTTATACATAAGGGCTTGTGGCTAAGTAATTACAGCCGCACGGGTCGATCAATCAGGTTAAGCTACGCTTGCCGCGGTCGGTCCGTGGATGGGTGACCATCTTTACATACCAAAACCCCTCCGTGCCTCGGAAAGTATGTTAAGCCGTTGGTCTCGGCTGCCATTTGTAGATCTTTGACAGTTGTTACGGGTCACCAAAAGCCCGAAAGTCTGAAAACCAGTCTTGCCAAGGGGTATCGTGTTACCCAGTAACTGGGTTGTGGAGGTCAGATAGGCAGTCGCTCCATGTAAAATACTGATATTCAGCTGCATCCGCTTAGGCTGGAAGCAAAGGATGAGTAGGAGTTTATACATAACTCTGTTTTTATGTATTTATACGGGGTGTCTGGGACATCAACGCGAAGCCGGTTACCATGGATTCAGTACATGATTCTGAACCCCCCTGCGTTGAAATTGTTCGTCGGTTATTTAAAAAAAACAGCTGTTCCATACATTTTGACCGCGTAGGTATTGCACTTTTCAAAAACTTTGTTTTTAATTTTTTAATTTACCCCCGAAAATTGACCCCCATTATCAAAATTCATTTATTTTCTTTACACGTCCGTGATTGGGTCACAGAAATTGATATATGTACCAAATTTCAACTTAATCGGTATTAGATTCGGAGCAAATTGGCTGTGACAGACGGACAGACAGACATACGAGTGATCCTATAATTCCGTTTCTTTCTTTTGATATACGGAACCCTAAAATGGAATAAATAGATATGTCATAATCCAACTCCGATCTCCTTCCTTAATGACAAGTTACAGAAATTTATAATTAATATGGTACATCACAATTAATACGGTACATCACAATTAATACGGTACATCACAGTTAATTGGGACCCAAATTAACACAACGTCGCAGTGGTAAATTTATTTATATCTCATGTTCAGCATGATCGCAGCATTGATTTCAGCGGCGTGCTCTACCTACTTATTATGGAAACTGCAGCATTTTGTAACAAACTTTAATTAATCGATAGTAAATTGAAACTAGGCCTTGGGTTCGCACACCACAAGGCTATCACTGCTCTGACTTTTCATGTGCGGATTGTATAATTATAACTTGCTTCAAAACGGTGAAGCAAAACATCGTGAGGAAACGAGCATGCCTAAGAGATATTTGTCGACGGCACGTGAAGCCAAGTCAGAGGCCCAAGGGTGGCTTTAAAACTCTGACACCAGATTAAACACGATTACACGAAAAGAAGAATAATTGAAACTAGGGAATTATTTGTTCATCCTAAGTAAGTAAGTAAGTCGTTTATTTTGCAAATATGGGTACAGTACATGGTGATAAGTTGTTAACAGATAGGTTCAGCCATATTTTACCAATATTCATGCAAAAGTTATAGTTTGACGGTAAAACAATAAAGGCAATTATAAGATACATGGAAGAGTTTTTAAATCACAACTTATATAGATCACTCCTACACAATTTACGTATACAAAATTATCTAATGATTATTGGAATCAATCACTACGCAATTGTGGTTAGGTAAAACAAAGCCAGTTGTTTCGTTTCAGTGAGTCTGATGCTTAAAATAGTGTTTTGGAATGGATGTTGGGTGACCATTCTGCTATTAGTTTATCGTCAGACGAATCAATAGAAAAATAAAAAATACACCGCCCGTATATAGATTAATGTGTGGGTTATCCGCCTTGTGTACGCTCTGTCCTACAAAACTACAAATACAATCTAGACAAACAATCTAAACAAGGCAAGTAAAAGAAGCATCCCAGTACAAAGTTACGTTGGATTTCGAGTTTCTGTGAAAATAAGCCAACAGAGAGATTCCCCCTATGATGGATTATTTCAAACATTTTATATTCATGTCCACGTTGAATCAGTATTGTTGTTCATTTTCATTCAGGGCGGCTCCCGAAGGACCCAGGCATGACGTGATTCATTTCCAGACTGCATTATAAATTTGTATTCCATTGTTTCTTTTTCAACAGCCAACTGGTTCAGTTACCTATTGTTAAAGCTAACAAAAGGATTGAGATATGCGATTTTTAAGTGCAGCCGGCGGAATTTTCAACTATTTTAGTGAATGTGGGTTAGATTTTTGTGGGACTGTTTGGTTTACCGGTAAATAAAGTTCGTTTACAATTGAGGTGACCCGTTTGATGAGAATCTTCTTCGTTTGTTGCCGTTTTGATTGCTCCATTAAGTACTTAACAAAATGTGATAAAACGTGGAGAATTCTTTTATTAATAATTTTGTACTCAAATATTATAATTATCCGATATTAAAACCACCGTTTCACATAATATTCCATTACCATAAATAAACGTCTGATGCTGTGCCAGAAATAATAAAATTATTAATAAATACCGTACTTTACGAGGCATTTTCGTTAGCTTTAGGACTCATAAAGGAATTTAATCTTAAAACGTGTTTATTGCATAGTTAGTCATAAATAATTATTAAAACCCAACTCCGCGTTATGCTCTTTATTAGTAGTTCAAGCAAATAAAGGAATTGGCGCGAAACTCGAGGTTCTGAATTTGACTCGAACAAAAAATATGGCCGGGATTTCTTTTACGAAAATATATTTTCATAACTTGCTAGTCCTCCGAATAGCCAGTTATAGGACGATGTTACTTTTTTTTCAAACTAGATAAAGGATGCATGACAAACATTTAAACCTACAAAAATATGTTGTAGTTTAAAAACCGTATCACTAAACAATGTACCTGTACAATTGACCATTTCATGAAATGGCCAGCTAACATTGGCCATATCATTTAAACGTCAACGTTTAATGATATATCAGTCGACGTTCGGCCATATCATTAATGTAGGGTATCCATGGTGTAGGGTGTAGTGAAAATAGCCAAGTAACTGCGACCAACTTGGAAGTAGCGCACGCACCGATCGTTACGCTCGTTCGGCTAGCGCGCGGTTGGTGACAGTTCTAGCCTAACCTAACCCATTTGGTCGGGTTGCCACATAAGCGGCGAAAATTTAATTTTTTTAAACTATTTTTAAGTACTATGTTGCATTTCACGCCGCGGCAGCGGCCGGCGAGTGCTACTTCCAAGTTGATTACTGTCCATAATATCATATTTGGTAAAAGTCCATCAACTTTTTTGCGTGGTCATCCTACTTTGTTTGATTGGTTGTATGCCGCTGCCATGATGCACAACAAAAACAAAGCGACATCAACGCCTCTACCGGTGGATAGTCTAACTATTTTACAATATGATCACTAATGTTTGGCCACATCATGAAGTAGTCGTGCGTTTAACTGTTCATATCGTTAAACTTTGGGTATTCAATGATCTGGCCAGGCCACATCATGATGCGACCAGTGGTCGATGTTCATCTCATGAAATGATAAATTATAAGATCTGGCCACGACATACCTACCTAATGCTCGAAATACTCAGTCATGTTTGCAGTAGGAAATGTAGCAAACTTCGTTGAACAAATAATAAAATCAAAGCATATAATAAAACCATTTTAATACCTAAGTTTTTATTCAATTATAAATGGTACAGTTTCAATCAAAGTGACATTAGGACTAGAGCCAGGATGAACCCTTTAAATCCTCTTCTTGAGCACAAAAAAATACACACAACTGAGACCATACAAAAACTATTTATCAATGACTAGCTGCGCCCCGCGGTTTCACCCGCATAAGTCTCGATCCCGTGGGAAAATCCACTGCAGACCCACCGTACCCCTGGCCGTACCTCTGGTGGTACGGTGGGTATTTTAAAGTTAAACGATACCACCAGGTAATAGTGTTGTATCACTAGTTAAAACCACTTCTGACAACAACAATTTAGTCATATATTAATTTAGTAATAAATTGGTAATTAGTTAAGTCATTATGTGCGAAATTTTTCTAATCCGTGACCAATTGAATTGTTTAAATATAATTTTTATTGTACGTCAGTAATGAAGTCATCATTGATGATTTGATCTTTTCTTCTTTTTTTTTGAATCATCTCCAATGTATGAATATGCTCCAATACTTTGAGTAATTGCATCAATGTCACAGTATTCTTGTTGACACGTTTATTAATTTTGGAGTGAAACGCCTCTAAAATTTTGGTCGTCCTATGGCGTTCACCAAATACACTTATTACAGTAGATGAATGCGTCTTAAACCAATTTGTTTCTAAGTATTTTATAAATTTTTCCATTTGTGCTATACCATCAGATTCAGATTTCACATACTCAAAACCATGTTGAATCTCGCAGTCAGGAAGAAGTGGCAAGGCACTCGCCAGGAAAACTATACTTCGCCCTGGTTTATTTTTCGTACATCTAAAAGACTTCCCTTTCTTCCAAATGTTGCGAGTCCAATGGTAATAGCACCCTTGGAGTGCAATATTTGGAAATACTTTCAATATGGCGTTCATCGCTGCTCTTTCGTAGTCTGCGTGAACTTTGCGTGGGTTCCGCTCGGGAATTTGAGACTATCATGTTAAACAAAATAATGTAATTTTTTTCTTTTCGGTCCGACATAACTGCGAATATTAATGTCTTCGCTTTAGTAGTTTCCACATGTAAGGGCATGTAAGGGCCGAGTCACACCGGACTGGCAGTGGCCGCTGCCAGTCGACCTCCAGATCCCACGCACCTAGTCTCTTCTTGACTAGTTTAGTTTCTACATTACATACGCGCGGCCGCGTGCGGCCTAGTGTCGCCGCTGGCAGCCGCGGCCGCGGTCAGAACCACCGACAAGATGCGCGTGGCGCGCGGCTCGCTCGCTTCACCGCGGGCGGCCTCGCGACCTTTTCAATACGCGATACTGATCTTTTAAGTATGTAGATAAAGTTTAAAATTATTTCACACTGAAAGTGGTTGCTGTTTCGCTGCCGGCCGCTGCCATTCCAGTGTGCACAGGTGTGACCCGACGCTAATTGTCAACTGCACAGAACAGATGGAAGAGGTCAACTGTCTCAAACGCTTGTATGTATTATGTACTGTTTAACTAAAGAGTTCGAATTGCGCAGTACTTATTATGCAATATTTGGAATTATGCATTTCCCAAGTACCTAATTAATGAATGCGAGATACTTAACTCTTTATAATTTCCTGTCCGCCTAGTATCACCACAGCACTACACTCACTACATACAGTGGTATCGTTTAAAGGCTTGTGCAGACCAGCGCGATTTGTCGCGCGACACCGGTTATTGTTATACTGTGAAGTTTTCTTAGAAATTGTATTGTTCGTGTTGTTTGTTTGTTCGTCGCGTCGGCGTCGCGCGACAATTCGCGCTGGTCTGGACAAGCCTTAACTTTAAAATAACCACCGTACCACCAGAGGTACGGCCATGGGTACGGTGGGTCTGCAGTGGGAAAATCGGGATAAAAGTTATCCTATGTCTTTTTCCAGGTCATGGTCTATCCATGTGCCAAATTTCATCCAAATCTGTTTTTACCATGAAAGCGTAACAAACAAACAAACTTATTTTTGCATTTATAATATCAGTTAGGATGTTGGAAAATATGCCATCTGATAACTATTTACTAGGTTTAGAGATCTATTCACGGACTATTCTGGGTTATATATTTTAAGCGACAAAGGTATGTCGCTTAAAATATATGTCCTAAGTCTATTGAATTTCTTCATATGTAGGTACCTAACGAATAGTGACGCAAAAGCAGCTTTCTTTATTGTTTTATCGGCAGGTGAAAGAAGTCGATATTTTCAGTAAGTTCATATTTTTGTCGGTAAACCACAGACAGTCGGCGCCATTGTCATGACCAGTCCAGTATTTATATACCGCCTAAATATTTCCAGTTCGATGTTAGACAACCAATTCTAGATCGAGTTCGTGACAGTATTTTTTTGGGACATGACTATTTTCAACAACGAATTGCGATTTGCTGTCTGCTGATAAAATGCTTGACTATCCACTTGGACTGGCCTAATCGAAGTTTTAGCCTTATGACTTTTCCTTCAGAGTTTTTTTTATAACTGCCGCGTTGGTCTAGCGGTTGCAAGCGCTACTGCTGAGCATGAGGTCCTGGCTTCGATTCCCGAGTCGGGCAAAGTGTTATTGGGTTTGTCTATCTGGAATTTCTCAGTAGCAGCCCGGAATCTGTATTTGTGCCCGGTTGATGGCAATAGGCTCGCCCCCTATTTCATAAGACCTAAACATAACTGGCGAAATGTGGGTGTACCTGCTACGGGTACACCTCTGCCTTACCCTTCAGGGAAACGGCGTGATGTTGTGTTTTTTTTAATATGTTTATTTAAAAACCTCTGAAGTCTTTTTTAATCTCTAATATCTTCTACCAAGTTAACAACTTACTAAATTAATAGGTACGTAATTTCATTAAATTAAAAGAATGAGGAAAATACTTACACATAATGACTCGAAGCGATATCTAGGTACCTAAGTATCTACCGATATCCTTACAGTGTGATTGGTACTTACAACTAAAAGCCTGTAGAGACACTCCTGAACAATAAGTATTACAAAGGTACTTCACCGAAATCAAATCAGATTATACTTTCGCAACTAACCAATGACCTTCCCATATCGTCAGATTGGCCTTATTTCTGGGATAATTGCGTTTTATGAAGCAATTCGCCCAAGCAATGTCATAAAAATGTTTATTTTATAACGCCTATTCTATTTTAGTGTAATACCTGCGAAAATTCGCGAACGTGAAAAGTGTGAATATTGAAAACCAATGCGGATTTTAACGCTAGTCAACGAGAGTTTTTTTTAGATAATATACTGCCCGCCTCAGCTTCGCACGGGTAGCACTATGTACTTATCTACGGCGCACCTACCTACCTACCTACCTACCTACCCTACAAACCTACCCTACCTACCTACCCTACCTACCTACCCTACCTACTTACCCTACCTACCCTACTACCCACTTACCTACCTACCCTACCTACCTACCTACCTACCCTACCTACCTACCTACATACCTACCTACATACCTACCTACATACCCTACCTACACCTACCTACCTACCTACCTTAGGTGTATGAAAAATAGATAGTAGCCGATTCTCAACCCTACTGAATATGCATATAAAATTTCAAACAAATCGGTCAAGCCGCTTTGGAGGAGTATGGTAACTAACATTGTGACACGAGAATTTTATATATAATATTTTCTTTATTTACACTTCAAAGTCCCGTAGCATTAATAATTCATGTTATTTTATTTAAGTTATTATAAGTAATTTAAGTAACTATAATTCATTACTCTGGAAAAAGTCTAATAAGACTCTTATTCTCAAAGGAATTATTACGATATTGTAAGCTACAATCACATTGTAGTTTCGTCTAGTTGTCGCAAACGCTACTGCTGAGCATGAGGTCCTGGGTTCGATTCCCGGGTCGGACAAATTGTTATTATGTTTTTCCATCTGGAATTTCTCAGGTGCCCGGTTGATGGCAATAGGCTCGCCCCCTATTACACGGGACTTAAACATAACTGGCGAAATGTGGGTGTACTATAGGTACACCTCTGCCTAACCCTTCGGGAAACCAGGCGTGATGTTATATAATCACATAAAAAATTAAAGCAAACAAGATCAAGATCAAAGTTATCATGAAGATCTTTTTTCCATCAGATAAAGAAAACGAAATATCCGATAACAACGTATTACCAATAAATAACTGATTAATTATTATATGACTATCTGTAGACGACAAGAAACAATTAGTAGAGAGTGATGCGTGAGAGATTAACAATACGAGCGATGAATTATTCGTACGTGTGGTGGGAGCCATGTTTGATCGTAGAAATACAGGCCATATTGCGCCGCTGTGCCGCTGTGCCAGCCAGCCCTACACGGCACTGACATTAATATATTTTATTGCGTTAGGTAAATGTTATTAACTTTCATATATCTATGTTTATGGGTGGGCAGGCAAACCGCTCCTACACAATACGAAACTGACAGCCAACTGTGTTACGCCTGATGTTTAGGATATTGTTTTGGGTAAGCTATGTGGCTAATAACCCCCAACGTTACTACGTCTTTCCTGTATAACTTCTCGAATAGTTTCGTGAAACTTGGAATAGTTGGACGGTACAACTAGAAGGGATTCTGTTACCTAAGGCTACTTAACGTCTTGATGCGTGACTCGCCCTTTTTTTTTTTGGGTGAGAAATTATCAGATAACTTCTCCCGCTCTGGGCGGAGTGGGAGGGCGTGTTAGACTCTTACTGACTAAAACCCATCCGTGTTCCTTCAGTTGCCTGTACGTTGCCAGGGGCCACTGTATCCCTTTCGGACTTTCCCGCGACCTCGGCAGGCATCGGTCCTAGCGGACCCCGTCAGTTGTGCTGACATCTCTTTGAGGCTCGGGCACTTTCCTTCTTTCGGTACCTATTGGTCATTAAACTACAATAAAATTAATGTTATTCTCGTTTCCTTCGCATGTAGTATAAAGCAGTGTCCGACTGCATCATTAATTTATGCTCTACATGATACGTGCGAGCGTACAATCGTCCACAACAGTAGTTACCTGAAAATGTATTAAAACGTTAGTGCCACCATTTTTCCTTCATCGTCTCGTTGTAAATTCACATTAGTATAACTATGAGGTATTTTATTTGCATGTATGTACCACATGAATCACTCTTAACTCCGACTTTAGCCACTATGTTACATTTTACCGTCGATATACTGCGAGGGGCGAGAGCGGTTGAAACTTCGTTACGTCACCACACTACATCGCAGTAACGTAGTCGCAGATTTAATAGCAGTTTGAACAATTCACGCGTGGCCGTTTGACCATAAAGTTTGAATGTCCGGAATACTGGAGCTACATTATAGAATACTATTGAGTCACCCCTCAACTTTAGAAACTATGCTTAGTCGTGTGTGTAGATGGACATTTATCTGGTGGATAAGTTTATGATTAATGCGTTTGCCTTTCTATGATATTTTTCGTCTAACGATCACGATTGTATGTTTATTCAACTACTTACTTCTATTCATCGTGAAGCAATAATCCCACCTCATTAAAGTCCTCTACCCCTCAATCGCGTTTTATACCTATCAGAAAAATACTAGTGACACACATATTTTTATTAGATGGTATAACCAATGTCGGCGAGTGCACATGTACAGTGTACACGTACATAAACTGGTATATAGCAGGGCGAGGGCCGGCCGTGCAATCGTCCTGTTTATTGCCTTTTCCCTCCATATAATACAAAACTAGTATGACATACACAATCCGCTATTGTCCCCGCGATACATGCCAGAAATATATCATTTTACCACTTTACCGTCGCCTTTGAATTCCCGTATTGCCTTATTTCGGAGCCGATTCTTTGGCAGAGCTGCATCTTGTTAAGAATATTGCTTGGCTCAGCTCCTATGAGCCAGTGATGTGACTCTAGTTAGCTATCTTTATGACATTCGTTTTTCCCTCGGACGATATCAGCCATGGAGCCGTTTATTATGTTATTGTGATGTATGTTGACTTGAAAGAGCATGGCAGTTGAGAGTATGTCATGCTTACTTAAATGTCTCGCTGATGGTGGCGAGTGTGTTGGATCATTCGGTTCCCTACAAAATGGTTGAGCTGGATGGTGCTGATCCACGCGTCATGTTCTTGAACGGGCGCCGTCAGTTGTGACTGGTCATGTCTTATCTGCCAGGGTTTATTTTTAATTTTATATTTTGAATAGTTTTGATCATTTTTTGTACATTGTTCGCACACATAGAAGCAACCAGAATAATGTACCCAGGATTTTGTAATTTTCTATATTTAAAAGAGTGTCCTTGGAGTTTCTTGCCCGTAGTTCTCCATAAAGATCTACGTTTTGGAATGGGTAACTAGCTTCAACTTTCTGACTAACTGACCGACTATTTGACAATTCAAAAGAGCCTGCAAATCGTTTAATTGAAATAAACGTTTTGAGTTTGAGTTTGATATATTCGACTGCACTGAAATACAAATTGTATCACTTTATTCGTGAAATATGTACGAGAAACTGAAATTGACAAAGTTATTTCAAAATACTGTTTAGGAATCAAGCTTATTTAACAAACAAGTGAGAACGACTAGATAGTAAAAAGATTGATACAAAAACGTAAATGAAAATTCCTAAGGAATTCATTTTACATTAGTTTGGACTACATTAGCCTTATCCCAGTCTTTCTTTAAGTAAACAGCGCCTGAAAATAATAACGTCTGTGGGAGCGGTAACGATGAAAGCAATACCACTATAATTCTGTCGCCAAATCGAGCTCACCACAATTCGCAGAAATTCCGCACAATCTCGAAATAAATGCGATTAGCAATCCACTTACTATAATTAAGGCCACAATCCCGAGTTGAACGCCGACAAACCTAACTGATCAAGACGAGAAATCCAAAACAATTTCATTCGAGTTCTTCAATTTTATTTAATCCCAGGAAAGTCGCCGCGACCTGCGGGGCTCAAGTAATTTCCTAAAGGGGGTGAGGGGCCGGGGCCCAGCGACGGGCCCCAGCGACGGGAGACGCTTGAAAAACGAGAATTACACCATTCGCTAATTGCAGCAATCAGTTTAATGTAGTCGACGAGACCGAACTGAATGGGATCCGGCCAATGGCCCCCCTATAAACAACTGAGTCTCTTAAAAAAAAAAGTAAATACATTTTTTGTGCTAGTCGTCCCAAATATGAGTCTGCTTCAACATCTTATTTTCAATTTTAAGAATCCGCGATTCGCTTCCACTCCTCTTTTTAGCATAGTAATTATAAAGACTCCTGATTTGAGAGCTGTACAATTCTGTAGGAGTGTTTTTAAACGACAATTGTTATTGAAAGTAGGTACTAAAAGCCGGCGATATTGTTAGATATTTTCGTTAACCAATTATTTCTAATTGATAATCGATAACACAGTTTGCCTGAGAAAATGGGGGAGGAAGATTGGGTAGATGGCGAAACGATAACCGACCTTTAAGTAAATAATGAGTGGTATCTTTTGGTTGATAATATAGCCGTTAGGAAGAGCCGTTTGGTATCGTTTCCGTGGCGCCATTAGTGAGGTGTGCACACTTTGTGCAGCGTGTGTGTGCCGCCCCTAATTTCCGCAGTCGCCTTTGTTAGGCAGTTCGCAGGAAGTAAATAACTGCTCCAACCTGGAGCCGTTAGCTCTGATTAGGAACTGTAGCCTTCTGAAGGTGGCGTTTGTTTGTTCCATCTAACAGCATTTGTTTGTTTCGAAGGTAGGCAAGTTCTCCTACTAGCGGTAGAATTATGACATCAAACGTTTGTTCATTATAATCTATACTCGTACATATAAAATGCTTTGTCCTGAATGACTGACGGATCAACACACAGCCTAAACCGCTGATCGCAGAGACCTGAAACTTGGAGGATGCATTTTTTGTATGACGTAGGCATCCGATAAGAAAGGATTTTCCGAAATTCTACTCCTAAAGGGGTGAAAAGGGGGGGCAACGTTTGAATGGAAAAACGTGATTCCTTGGTCCAATCTACTTAAAATTTTGCATAAACATTCTTTAACAGAATTGATGAAGACGTGATTCGTATTTTATTGAATTTCATCCCCTAACGGGGTTAAATAGGGGTAGAAAGTAATTTTGGGAGTGATTTGCTTCGAAGTTGATATCAATACTCCTTAGTACTTTTGATTTAAATTACATTTTATTTTGACACATGTTTGAAAACTCAATCTGATTTTATTCAAAAAAGGTTGGTGCAATGCAAATACTCATTAAAATTGGAATGTCGTTATTATAGTTTTCTTTATGTTTTAATATAGATATTTAAGTAGGTAGTAGTTTGTCTTAGAAGTTTAATAATATTGTTTTTTTTGGTATTTAAAATTTTCTTATTTATAAATATGTCTGTGTCTATTTTTTTAAATGGGAGCAGAGTTGGTTAACATCAATGGGAAATTAATAAACCTTACTATTGTACCAATAGTGGGGGATGGCGTTTGCCTTTTCCGTACGTTTTCTTATTTTTTGTACGGCAAGCAAGAACGCTCAATGGATCTTCGTAAAGAAATTGTGCATCATGTGACTAACAATTGGGATGAATTTGCTGTTATGTCTCAGGACCGCCATAGCAACACTCATGGGACAAAAGAAGAGTATACATACATTAGATATGTTACAACACTGGCGCTTGGTATGGCGGTTTCTGCGAGTTAGTTGCAGCCGGTCAAATATAGCCATTTGTATTTGAAGTGTATCGAAATGGCAACCTGTATGCCAAATGTGGCACAGAAGAGCAACCTATCAAAATATTACGTTTTTCCCGAGATCTTTCTAATAGTCACTTTGATGTCTTATCAATTAAAAATCCTATTAGAACCAGTTTCGACATCTACGCGGACGAAGTCGCGGGCAAAAGCTAGTTACTTATAAAAGTTATTCAAAACTTGCTACTTCAATATCAATCTGCCTAGCCTTTCCCAACTATGTTGGGGTCGGCTTCCAGTATAACCGGATGCAACTGAATACCAGTATTTTACATGGAGCGACTGCCTATCTGACCTCCACAACCCAGTAACTGGGTAATACGATACCTCTTGGTAAGACTGGTTGTCAGACTTTCGGGCTTCTGACGACTGTCAAAGATCCACGAATGACTGCCAAGATCAATGAATAAAACTTGTTACTTCAAAATGCGATTATATAAACTTTTAGCTATTAATGTCTTCATCCACGCCAGCCTGTACAAATCCACAGCTAAACGTAGCTCTTATCATAATCTGCTACAAGAAGCGATTAAGATAGCAATGACATATCAGTCTGCTAAGTATGGTCATTAGAGGGCCGGGCCTATGGTTGGTAAAAGAAAATAAAGAGAAAAGTTTCTCATATTAAATGAAAAGGAAAATTTGTAGTTTACGTACCCGACAAAAATGGACTCTCTTAAATACTTTTTATCGTTTCTATTCCATTTTAGGTACCTACGTTCAGCACGACTAGTTCTAAACAAAGCGGCTCTTCTCTACGTTTAGTTGAATCCAGTTCTTACGTAGATTGGAACAAAAACGACCACTTAAAGGCAAAGAAAACTACAATGGTGTACACTTTCTTCCTTCTTTGCTGCCTGACAGTAATTAGGTGTTGTAACACAATATTGTAGAGGACTTTTATATTGTGTACAGCTGAGGTTCGTTTTGTAGTCCTGCAGGTTCATTCAAAATGGCCGCGCTCTCTAATTTTGTTGATGATAATAAGATGTCATACTTAGTAGAACAGTTGAGGAGCTTGTGGTTAAATAATAACAGCCGCACGGGTCGATCCATCAGGTTAAGCTACGCTTGCCGGGGTTGGTCCGTAGATGGGTGACCATCTTTACATACCGAGACTCCTCCGTGCCTCGGAAAGCACGTTAAGCCATTGGTCCCGGCTGTCATTTGTGGATTTTTGACAGTCGTTACGGGTCGTCAGAAGCCCGAAAGTCTGACAACCAGTCTTGCCAAGGGGTATTGTATTACCCAGTTACTGGGTTGTGGAGGTCAGATAGGCAGTCGCTCCGTGTAAAATACTGGTATTCAGCTGCATCCTGTTATACTGGAAGCCGACCCCAACATAGTTGGGAAAAGGCTAGGCAGATTGATTTTGACTTAGTAGAACAGTTGAAGCAAAGGAAAGTGTAAAAGTAGTTTAACAGAGTGTATTATCTGTGGTCAAAAGACACAAAATGAGGAGGCAAGGTAATAATTAGATAGATTTATTTTTATACAGGTAGGTACACTCATCAATATATTACTATGGACAGCTCGGCAATAATATCTGATTTCATGATTCATCCATTAATATATGTCGTCAAGATGACGGCATTTGTGGTACGCATATACAAGTGGCAGAAAACATAATGATCGAAGGAACACCAAAGCTGTATAACGAGACCAACGAAGAAAAAATGTTGGATGCTGCTTCAGCTTCAAAAAGATGTGTCCCTCTTAGAATGCAAATACTCAATTTATTTCAGAAGAATGTGATACCTCCTTGTGATCAAAAATATCTGACATCACATTGGCGGCATGCTGTACTAAACTAATTCACTTCTCAGCCTATTTTTTTTCTTACTGAACAATAACCACCAAGTAAGCAACTTTTTAGGTTACCGGTCTACTCACATTCCCTATTCCTATTTTCCTCCTAAAATAAAACTAGTCGTAAAGCATCCATGATAACATAATATACCAAATTATTCAATATCCATCAATTAATTTCAAACGCGAAAGCAATACGAACGTGTGATACACCTGGTTTTACTATCTCATCAGCATGACAAGCTATAGATCAGCAAACAATTTAACATGTAAATTCGCAACGGATGCATAAAATCTCACTTAATCCATTTGTATTAATGCGAGTCCATTAAAGTACGATGAAGCCAATTACATTTATGGCGAGTTCGCATTGCCAATAAGTAATTACATCTGTCACAGCTGGCAACACTTCTGGCCAGTTAAAAATTACGCTGATGATTTGGGGTAATTAATTTTCATGATGGCAACACTATCTAACGAAGCGTGGCGGGGGAACTTTTATTAATGGTGTCTTTTTCTTTTTCGAGGTCTACTGCCGGATTTTAATTTGGTTAAGGGGCCTGTTCGTGACTGTACCTCGAGCTGATATAGCGCTGATGTAATAAAATAATACTTATAACTTTTTCGGAAGGAATAGAGCCGTGACTCGTGAGGTTTCGAAATTGGAATGATAAAGAAGCCAATTTCACTCGCTCACATTTTACGTGATAGGTAATTCTGCAAAAATGTGGTTCCATTGAATCATAGGATCAGGGAAAGCGTTTAAAGAAAATTCGAACTTGATCGTATTCTCTTTGGAAGTACTACAGACCGAGTTTTAATAAAATTTTCATCGTACCCCGCGTATTTTCGATTCTAAAAGATTAGGATATCTAAAATTCTATTTTAGGCAGTATAGTATAGTTAGTACAGTGGTAGTAGTGGCATTTGGATTTTTTTGACAGTATCGGCATTTTTATGTACTAACGCCCTGATAATTATTATTGACTACATCGTGTTCATTGGTACCGTACCTATTATGTTAACAACAACTATTGATAGATGCAATGCCCAGTTTTGAAACCGCGTAAATTATCAGCTTAATAGTTTTGTAAGTTAATCTACCAAATATCAAACGTGTCCAAAAACACTAATATCTCCAGTTCAGTCTCTACTGGGTTTGGAACTGTGAATAACCCCGATAAACATCAACCACAAAAATAAATATTTTTTTGCAATTATACGAAAAATCCGCAGGTATATTAAGCTCAGGCAATTTATGTAGAGGTACTTGAAGAACGCTGTGATAGGCCTGTTTTATCCGCTCCATTTTGCACGGCCCCACTGACGTTGTTTGTTCCGAGCGCGATCCGAATCTCGGCGGGAAACTTCCGCGTAATACGGCCTCTTTTCACAATTTTAATATTTTATTTCTCTCGGTGACGTCATTTGTATGCATTCCTTTTTTAACAAAGTTTTTATCTGAATAGGGCTTTGATAGGATGATAGACGCATGACCAGCAGAAACAATCAGACAAGGCTTGGGAATTGGTTACTGTTTGTCGAAATTCGTGCCGAAATAAAACAAGGTGACGATAACCGACTTTTAATGATTTTATACCAAAGATCACGTCTAAACGAGTAGTGGTAATGATTTGGAAAAAATATGTGTTAAATTAAAGCTTTTCTTAATAACTTAATTTTAAGGTTATGTTTATGTTACATAGTGAAATTAATTTGTACAGTTATATCCAACGCGGAAAAAAAACTGAGAATCACGCAAAATTTATCGAGTGTATTTTTCTGAAACCGTCACTATTTTAAAGATAATTTAATTATTGATCTTTTAGTATACGTGTTGTAATACTTGTTTTATATATAATAAATTAATAATGCGTCTAATTAGGGACAGCGCTCCTTGAAGGGCGAGTCCTATTACTTACTGGCTGGACGTACGACGCGTTGCGTCAGCTCAGTACAGAACACGCAAGCTAAGGTCACTGGCCGTGCGTTGTCATTATTTAAAAAAACAATTGTAATTTATTGAGAAAATCAAAGATTGAAGAATCAATGATAAATGAATACTTAGCTACAATAAATTCAACACATTAAAAACAGCTTTATCCAAACACCATCACTCTTAATAATCTTTAACAGATAAACCAGCTGAATCAACCGAATAGATCATGATTGATTTGTTACCAAGTTCAAATTCGCCATTCTTAGCTACGTAGAAAAAAAAACGATTCCAAATGCCAGCTGAATAGAATCAAGAAAAATAAATGTTGGGAAAGGAATTGACAGGTGCACGTTCGGCCTGGCCAGAGCGTGGGCGACGCTGCGATCGCACGCAACTACCAACTCATACAATTTATTTCACTTTGTGTGTCAGCCAGACTCGACCGTGCAACTTATTCGTGTGTTTATCATATCGAGCCTGGAATAAAAGGTTGATTGTGGAATAGGCTTGTCATTCTGTTCTATAGAAGGAAAGTTTAACGATGTTAATGTACGTATAGGTAAGTTAGGGGCCGACTTATAGGCTCCTTCTGAAAAAGAAACTGAGCTTTTGGGGTCCTAAATAATATTTGGCGGAAGCGCAGCTTCGTTATGAACATTGAACATGTTAAGCAGACCTGAATAGCTTTCAGCAGACTTCTGACATATTGGCCAGAAAACCTAGCACTCTTCTTGTATTGACATTACTTTATACATCGTTCTCTTTAACGTGCTTCTTTGTTAATCCAACTCTTTTTGTAATATGCCTGAAAATTTGCATTATGTTAGGTCATACCTACGACAGATGTATGTAAACATTGAAATTCTGTCCAATTTTTTATTTATTATTACGAAAAGTATTTAATTAAACTAAACCATCTGCCCCCGGTGTCCAAATAATATGCTTGAAAACATCGCAAAGATTTGCTAAGATTAAAATAGTAACAGCTGCTTCACAAAAATAATAAGTTAGTAAAATAATAACAGAGACAGCGCACAAAACTGTAGCTATACGTATAATTTATGTTCCATTTGGAGGCCCGAAATTGTGTAGTATTCATATGTAAATAGTTAGCATCCTTTAATTATTCCCCTAACGTTGCAAATGCATATCCTGTGTATGACGTCATAATGCGTCAGAGTATATTATGCAAATGTCAGTTGTAGTAATGAGCAGCGAAACTATTTTCGGATTGATGACTTCTCAGTTTGCACTGCGTTCGAACGTAATGTGCCACGGTATGTACCTACCTAGGATCTAGATAATAATGCATGTATCGTAGGATCATTTGATCATTCGAATTTTCGCGAAAACCCTATGGATTTTGCGAAAACACGGATAATTAGAAAATGGTGGAAAACTTTTCTGCGAGCAACTTGGAAGTAGCGATCGCCGGCCGCCGCCGCGGCACCGCTCGCTACGCTCGCTCGGCTCGCGCACAGTTCGTCACAGTTCTTTCCTAACCTATTTTAATTTGAAAAACCCTATTTCACCCCCCTGCTCGCAGAAATGTTTTCACCATTTTGTAATTATCCGTGTTTTCACAAAGTCCCTAGGGTTTTCGAAAAACTCGAATTATCAAATCATCCTACGACACATACATTATAGACTCGACCAGTTGAATATCCATTTATTATTACAGGCATGCATGGAATTCATGGAAGCAATGCAGGCATGCATGGAGATCCACCGATGGTCACCCAGATCTTTTGCAGATGTTCTGAACAGACCAGGAGACGTAATCTGCTTCTGGAGGGAGGTAGGCTGGTTGGAATGGCCAACGACTGTGACCGCCATAGCCACTTGAAAGACTAAGTGCGGAAACCAATCCGAATAACATAGAACATACAGGATATTAATTTCTCTTATATTATTATTAACCCTTTTATTAATGCATTTCATGCTCCACGTAATGTAATTAATCAATTGAATTATTCTGAAGAAAATTATATTTCATAACGTTTCCGATGTACGTCAGTTATCGAGTAACCTCAGTCGAGATGTTAAAATAATCTGTTTGTGAATTAAAAAATATTTATGAAAAATATAAACTCGTTGAAAATTATACATTGAAAATGAATCATGTGAAATCAAGAATCGGATATTTTATCGGATTAATTTCGGTAATGAGTATCCTTTTGACCTGCAGTATTCTGCAGTATAACTTTATGCTGAAAATATTCTCGTTGGATCGTTGATCATCAAACCATCTGACGTATCCAGTTTTATGTCACCTGTAGGTACATAAATAATTATGCTAGATGCTTGGTAAGAAGCTCAAGAAAACTAAGTATTTACAAGTAAACATAGACGTGAGAATTTATTAGAAATACTAACTATATTATAATAATAATAATATTTTTTTTTATGATTTTTATAAAAATATTTTTATAAAAACGTATTCAATAAGTATAAAGACGAATAAACAAAAATAATAATAATAATATTTTTTTTTATGATTTTTATAAAAATATTTAAAAACGTATTCAATAAGTATAAAGACGAATAAACAAAAAAGTAATAATAATAGCTAATAACTATAATAATAATTTATATAATTTAATCATTAATAATAAGTTTGTTTGTTTGTAAGTACCAAATAAATCATTTAGATCTTTTTTAAATTTGTTTTTGTTTAAGTTTGTATGTAGAGGGTAATCTCCGGAACTATCAGTCGGATTTGAAAAAATCTTTTTGCATTGGATAGCCCAATTCTTGAGAAAGGTTATAGACTATGTAATATCACGCTACGACCCTTAGGAACCGAACAAAAAGAAGAAAAGTCGGAAAGCACGCTAAGCGAAAACGAAGTAATAGCGCGGGCGGCCGATGCAATGCGACGCGGGCCGAATTTTCATGCGGACGAAGTTGCGGGCAGAAGCTTATTCTTTGATAAATTATTTAACAAGACTTATTGCTTTATTGTGAAATTCTTTTGGTTTATCATACTTAGTCTCTCTGTCTTATTGCCTTGTCTTTGGTCTGTATTTTTATCTCCCAATTTAGCAAGTTTTTTGTTAAAATATTCTTTATTAAAATCAAAATTTACTTTGATGCTAGGTGGCTCACAAATGGTTTAATTAACTTCTATCTCCAAAATTCTTTGACCTCAATAGACGAGTAATTAAAGTTTGGTTTGTGAACCGTTCAAATTCTAATTGAGTTGCGTGTAGACTCGGTATCACCCATGGGTGTCATTTGTTGAATATCAACATAAATAAATTCATCTATGTGATATTAATTATTCATTGACATTTGCAGCCTCAGCAGAGGGATATTGACTGGGAAAAAAAGTTTATGATTTATGATGTCAGTCAGATAATAAAAAAATATTTGACATGTATTTTTTCCTATAACATAATAATAATAAAATATTTAGATAAAACGCAAAGTTGGGGAGTAGGGACTCGCAACGTCACAAGTCAGTATAAAATGTACCGGAAAGTGACGTCATGCCACATTTTAACTCAATGTATTGCCGTAATCTTTTATTTACGTACAAAAAGAAAATGACCAATATTTTTTAATAATAAATCTGACGGCCAAAAAATAATTTTTGTCAACATCTCTATGGAATAGAATATTATTTATTGTTGCTACAGGTGGTGAACAAACAAAGATGGTCAAAATAAAAAATAAAATCTTTTTAAGCATAATAAATAAAAAGTGTACCATACGATTTGAGTTATAAAAACGAAAACTTAATCAAAAAAAAAAGTATAACATAACTATTTGAGTTATAAAAACACAAAAGTTTTCAATGGGTGAGCTCATTGAGACCCTAGCGAGCACAGTTCAAGTAGAAATGAGAGGCGGAACAATAAAATGAGGATTTTTAAGGCTGTACGGGAACAAATTGCGACTCCGAACGTTCGCAGGCAACCAGGACGCGAGCTTGAGCCCATACCACGAAACACAAACTGTTTTATACATGTCGTCAAAATTAACACTTAGCGATACACGACGAAATATTTGGGAAGTTTTAGTACTATCATGTCTATAGGCGTTCCTTTTCCTGGAAGGTGTTAAAAAAGTTATTTGATCTAGCAGCAGATAGCTTTTCTGGTACAGAAGACGAGAAAAAGAAAAAAAATACTCTATATGTCTTTCTATAGTTCTTTGTGCTGATCTTTAAAGAAAAACCATCGTAGGTTACTTTAACTTTAACTCGTTAAGACTCAAAATGAACCTCAAACTATTTGTATTAAACAACAAACTTCAAAAAGAAAGTTTAAGGAAATTCGAGGCAAATATAAAAGGTCGATGGTAGAGGTCGCCGCGGTTCATCCCCCCACGAAGATTTGTTGGTGAGATTTAATTTGAGATACGGTCGCGACCACACGCCGCCGTCGCCAAGTTTTTACGTAACTATACACAGAATTAGCTGCCATTGTATTACTTTAATACTGCTCTCGGCACATTTTAGCAGCCAACAGTTTAATGATATACTTTTTGAGTAGCTAGCTACATTCTCGCGTAGCTAATAATAAGTCACTTAAAATGAATTTGCTTGCATTTCGAATGTGAAGGATCATTAGATATGTCATTAATATGATAATTTGTGTGCAGAGCAAATCATCAGCGAATCATGTTAAATTTCAAAAATAATAAAAGATATAAAAAGACATCATTAATTTTATCATTAATAGCCACTCAGCAGTATGTACAATATAAATATGTTATAGATCTGTTTAGTAATTTGAGTCGTAAGGTTAACGATAGCGAGATAATTTCCAATTAGACGCGAGTCATGTTCGCGGGTCAAGAATAATATTTTATATCGATGAGCAAACAGTTACCTAATCGATATAATGATAAGTTATGAGATTTATCGCAAACTATGTTTCCGACAAAGCGATACGATGCCCTGCGGATAACAACGAGAGGTGACAAATAACTTGGCGAGCTTTATACAAAGTTATTAAGTTATATTGAACACTTGAGTCAGATTTCACAGCGGAGTTAGAAATTATGCACTGACTGCCAGATCCAAGTGGTTCGATAACGTTTGCAGCTAGAGAACGGCGACCGGTGTGGCGGTGTGGCATGTATCATTCATAAGGAAATGCGGCGTCTGGCGTACACCGCGAATATTTCACAGTCGGTTTATCGAAAGAGCAGAGGCGTGTTTAAAGCCTCATAGAGTACGGGCACAGGTGGCTCGAATATCCTCACCAATAGTATTGAGACGTGATCGGAAAACCAAATTGCAATTGGCAACTCGCGACTTCCTCTTCAAATAATGAAATTTGAAATTTATTGTACCGATCGAACTCTTCCTTGTTCCACTGTTCCAATAAATTAGGACGTAGGTAAGTGTGCACGCGAAGAGAATTAAGGCGAAGATGCCGTGAATCTGTTTTAGTACTTGTGTTAAGGGTGGAATTTTAATTTCTGGTGGTGCCGTGTATAAACTTGATCGTTGATTTAAATCGTGATAACGGCGCCTCGTATATTTTTACAGCCTCCTGCGTGATTTTCATTACCATCGTCGTAGAAAAGATAGCAAAAATTATGATTATGAGATGTTATAAAAATGATAATAAAAAAAATACTTCAATCCCCATTTTTATCCGTAACACCTTTAGGTTTATAACTAGCACCTACTAAATATTTATTGAGCACAGAATTGTTCAAAAAGGAGAATTTAAACTTTATTTAAATAATAGTTTTCCTACCTTGTTATAATAAATAAAATTCTTCACAATTAAGTCTAACACTTATTATAAGTTTTAATGATCAAAACTTTTTAACAAAGTTGGAACCTGATATATTTCTAACATCATTTTTATCTAACCTACTTTCCAGGAATTCTTACCACCACCGTGGGTAACTATGTTGGACTAGAATTGTGACTGCAGCGTCTGGCAGTGATTTTTCTTTACAAGAATCTCTCCGACAATCAACGTTGGTACGCTTTGAATGAGACAGCAATATTTTTTTCTATTTTTTGTCGAGAATCCAGTACTTACCAACGAAGCTGTGCTCAGTACTTGGTGCCCAGTCAGGCGGCATAATAACGAAGTACCTATCGATAATATAGTGGGTACAACTACTACATTTTCAATCTACAACCGATACAATTTCTTTCAGTCAAAGCTATTATTTACTGTGGTACATTTCCGTCGTGTTTTATTTACTGTTGCAATATTAATCTGACTTGTTAGACGAAATTGTTTCTTATGAGCAAGAAAAGTGTAGTACCTAAAAGAAAACACACTAAAAGTTTCCTCGGGCTGTAACAGGGAACATACTTTAAAATTATAGCATTCCCGATACACCATCCCGTGTTAAAAGCTTTCGAAGCTATAAAAGTTTTCGTCCCTCGTTTTTCCGAAATTATGGCATCTAAATCTAACGAAGTTATATTACTTGAATAGACACTGAAAATCGCGCGTGGATATAACGGAGGTATATGTGTAAGTGTGTGTGTGTGTGCTTTTATTATCTTTGAAGACGTGCAGTTGCAATACTGGCTCTAAGAAAAATAACCAAAAGTGTGTTTTGTTTTTTTATGGTAATCGTTTTGATATTTTTTTACGTTATTTTTAACTTTTTAACTAGATAGTAGTTATACAATGTCGCCCATGGGCTCGTGTGCCCGCCCGTATTTTTCTGAATATTCATCACAAATTATCGAAAATTAACTTTAAAAGGGGGGTCCATCTTAATTTTTTTTTTCATTTTTTCTTTTCAATATCCCCCTATGATTATTTGGACTTACGTTTGTGTTTTTTAAATAAATACTGATATTTTTATAAAAAAATATCTTCACCTCCATTTTGTTTTCATAGTCGACAAATTTTATTAAAAAATATTAAATAATTCATAAGCTTTTAGGAATAATAAACAGAACTCAAATCGAGCCAATAACATAGGAGATTTATATACGATATTATAGTATATATTATAGTTTATGGCAAACGCTACTAAAAAAAATAAAAAATTGAATAACATGAAAAATATTAACGATAGACCCCCTTTTTTCTTGAATATTCAGAAACATAAGGGCGGGCACATGCCCATGGGGGGGGCATTGTATATATAATACGCAACAGAAATAAAACATTATGAATGAACAAAGTACTACGCATTTCCTTAGGTAAGTACCGATATAAATTGTGTGGTGTGATAAGTTTTAGTTCTGCTTGCTCCTGGGGAAGACCGGTCTTCTTGCATGTCCAACTATAACGGAATAAAATACTTCACGTATCTCAAGAAAGTTCTTGTGTTTCTGTGACAACTTTACTGTAATTTTCAAAGTTAAAGTCAAAGTCAAAGCATTTATTTCAAATAGGCACATAAGAGGCACTTTTGAACGTCAAAATTTCATTTTTCTAAACAATTTTCTGCCTCTATATTTCCTAGAATTTTCTTGGTCTATTGATTCATAGTTGTCATATATTATGGTCGCAGTCTAGACTTCTTCCATGATTTGTGAGGAGTGTTGGATTGTAACAGAAAAAAAGTTGTGAGCAGTGATAGCCTATACGTAGTGGTATGACCATCGGACTACCAAGTCATAGGTCTCGAGTTCGAACCCAAGGCCTCTGATTTTTCGAATTCATGTGCGTTTTATATAATTACCACTTGCTTGGAAAACGGTGAAGGAATACATCGTGGGGAAACCAGGACCCCTAAGAGATATATCTCGACGGTATGTGAAGCAAAGTCAGAGGTCCATGGGCGGCTTTAAAACTCTGACACCAGGTTAGTCACCAACCATATGAAAAGAAGAAGAACTGAAAAAATAACTGGATTTATAAGGAAAGAAGTTTTCAATTCGACGCCTGGCGTTCAATTTAATTTGATTTCAATTCGTTACAGTTTGGCACCGACCCCAGAAACTGTTAGTTGATTTATTTTTCGAGAATATTTTCTTTTACAATCCTTATGGAAAACTGAAAGGTATTTATCAGAAATATTCTTCCTTACCTACATCCTTGGGCTTTGTAACCCTTTCATAAACAAGCTCCACAATAACCTACTAACAAAACATTTACGATAAGCCGATTTACGTTTCCCTCGCAACGAAAACCAGGTAAAAACACACCCTGCATTAATACAACCCGAAGGTTACATAGACTAGTTATAATAACTCAACTGAATAACTATATCCCGGCTCCAGTTCGCACCGCAACTCTCGGGCTAGCAATAAACGCCTCGAGAAATATTTTCACATCGTTCTGGAAGTTAAAATGAAAGTAACTACACCCTGTAGAGCAATAGCAGCCCCTACACCGCGGCGACGGATAATGCTGAATATTTCGACGAGTTACATAATTTTATTCATGAGCCGACTCCGATTGCGTATCAAACCTTTCGTAATAGTTTGTATACAATACGTTGATCACAACTGTCTCTATTGTTCTGTCGCAGTTGATAATCTGGTTACTGTTCTTGCTTATTTAGGTACCTACATGATGATTGTGTAGTGTTTTGTTTTAAATTATAGCGTTCTATTACTAAATTTAGTTTGTTTAAAAAAAAATCAGCTTCAATGTCCAAAGGCAGTTGTAAATTTAGCAATATCATAAACTACGCCAATATTTAAGCCGATCGTCCACTGTCAGCTAAACTAAGTTGGTTTGCATAGTTGAGCCAGTTTTTCATACATGTGCGTCCACCGCAAAATATGCCCATATTTTGCGGGGGACGCACATGTATGAAAAACTGGCTCAACTATGCAAACTAAGTTTAGCTGGCGGTGGACAATTGGCTTTATTGTCACCAAATAGTGAAATGAGCAGTTTTGGCGAGGTTCTATCAACTTACGGGTTATTTTGCACTAAAAGCAAGAAAATTTCCGTTACATAATGTATGAAAAACCAAACTGTATTGACGTTTCCTTGGAAAACATGGAACACCACTTCGCAACCAAAATTAGTGGTGTGAAGTAATTCAATGCTATTTTCATTTAGAGGCTTCGCACGAGGGCACACCGCACACCGCTGCGTACGCAGAAATAATAAAAGTAACACACAGATGAATCTTACATTCGATTTGTAAGTAACGTCACCGACATTGAAGAGAAGAATAATAAATTTTGATTACTTTCTCACGTCCGCAATCGTGATTCGATTTCACAATTTTTCACCACTCCCCCTTAAGAAAATCATGATTAAAATGGAAAACGTTATTACTTTCAATCATGTATTTTTTCTTCTGCCGCGATTTTCAATGGCGATTAGAGGCTATTTACAGTCTATCGAAGAGGCTTTTTACTCATTGAATAGATGATGCCTATATTTTTCATCGCGTAATAAATAAAAAAGATTGGTGGAAAAGTGTTCTTTAAGATTGAGTGTAGGAGAAAAACTTTTCGCGTTGAGTTATTAAGTGCTATTAAAAACTAATTTTATTTAAGTAAGCATCCTTATTATTTTTTTCGTGTTATACTTACCTACCTACATTCAACTCATGTTACGGAAAACAAACGCGCCTGCAGCGTTGTTTACTAGTTACTAAGTAATAAAAAAGTTAGTTTGATAGCAGATTAGAAAGTTCGCGAAAGAAGCGAGTCCGGACTAGGGGTTACGTGACTAAATAAATCTGACTCTCGACGTCGACCCGCCGCCCTAAGAACAGAAGAAACTTATAGAACTACGTATCGACAGCCCTGTCTCGAACATTCTAACTGTTAACACACGAGATGCTTATCTAGAATTAAAGGTTAAAACAGATTAACTTGGTAAAACACAAAGAGAAGCTTCGTTTAACTTTCACAACTTTCGAGAAACTATTAAATTGCTTAACGCCTTACTTAAGTTATTGTGATTGTGTTCGCCCTTTCATGTGAGTATAAACAGAACATGGAGTACATGTTACTCAGCGTTGTACCTATAATAAGCTTTCGCCCCGGGCGTCACTCACATAGAATTCGTAAAACAAAAAAGTTATTTTTCTCCCCAAGGGTTCTACTTTCAACCAAAATGGATGTGACAAATAGACACATTGTTATGTACGTATATTTGTTGTATGATTTCTTGCCGATTTGGGAAGGACAGGTAAACAAAGTCACTTGTGTTGGTACTTGTGCTGTTTGACGGCTCAAGTGAGATCGATTATGTAGGTTAGCTAGTCTTTTGAATAACTTAGAAACATTTTGTCACTTCACCGTGCTTACACGTATATTATAATATTATATATTACAAGTATTAATGAATGGGAACTGCTTGAATGCTCAAGCAGTTCCCATTCATTAAAGTTTGATCTAAAATTTGGTAGCATTTAACTTTCTCGAGCTAATAAATCTCAAAAAAGTGTATAGCAACAAAAGTCTTAAATATAATATTGTGATTATATGTTTGTTTGTTTAATAATGAAAAGGTGAGAATCAATAAAGTTTAATTCGTAGTAACATCATTTTGGGAAGAATATTCTATCCAAGATCTAGCACACAAAGCGAAATTTGGAAAATCTCAAATTGGAAAGTTTTCAGGCATGGTCCAGCGCGCGGCAATATGCACCCACCGTGCACCATTTATTTTATTCAAAAAGCTTTATAGCTCCTTCAAAAGAGACTTTTCTCATCGGCCATTACAAAATTTATAAGAACACGAAACATTTACAAGCCGCATGATTTATGGTTTATACGGAATTCAAGATGCTTGAATAAATTGCCGCTCATCAATTTTAATTCAGTATCAACCGAAGGCATTGGTTCGAAAGATAAGAGTACATAGATGGATCATTGAGTGTTTTGACTCCGAATCCAATGTTTATGAATGATTTATTGTTTTTTTTATGACTCCGATTTCCATGACACTCAAAGGCCCGCTTGCACCTGGCCTAAAAGTCAACCCCTTTGATTTTACTTAAATATTAATATTTTAAAAGAGGGTGCTTTTGCGAATACTTTAGTAGGTTCCTAGGGTGAATTAACACTGCCTAATACAATCCTCTGCTGGATATAGGTACTAGATACGTAGAGTTTTTGAAATAGGGCGCTGCAATAAAGTGCATTATTTCTAACGATGTAATGTCCAGCAATAGAATATAGCTTTGTATCTTCTATGTCTATTTAACACTTTCCAGGACACTGAACGAGACACAATTGAAGTTTTTTTGTTATGACGTCATGGGCGTTTAGTATCCCGGAAAATCTATACATATATATTACAAATTGATGTCGCATTTCATTCGTTCTGTGTCACATTGTTTTTCTAAACCTCGCAACGGATTTTGAGAATTTATTCCGGAAGGTTTGTGTATATTACATTAATATCAATAATTTGTCAAGTCATAGAAACCTTGGGATACAGGGGCGATTAGCTAGTTAGAATATAACCATAATACACAAATACATCACTTCATAAAATTTTCGCATACCCACGACTTGGAGTCCTTTAATGTCTCCAGTTAGACGATGTCAGATACTTTTTGCATTTCCAGGAAAGGAAGGAAGCTTTACTCTTCTTTCGTTTGCATTGCGTATAAAACTGCAAGTTATTTCTTAGTAAATCGCACAGCATAATATATGTAGGAACAGCTTTATGCAGAAATACGAAACCTAATTATCAAGATGAAACTCATACTGGGAAAATATTGCCCTTTCAGATGTAAAAGATAAGTTTACTTTGAAAAGCATCCTATGTAAATATTTATGAAGGAAGAGGTCCCCTATTCGACAATTTTTTTTTTTTCGATTTTTTCGTCTATTGTGGAGCGATTTTGAAAATGATTGGTAAAGGAAGCGATAGTCCCATATAGATTTTAACTAACAACTTTTTTTTTTGTTTTTTTTCTAACTTGTTTTTATTTTTTTTATTTATATTTAAATTTGGTTATCTTTGCTTAGGTAGTTTTTGAGTTAGCTTCAATAATACGTATTTTTTCCACTTAATCTATGTTGATGATGTTATAATAACTTCTTGTTACTGATATAAACATTGCAAGTAGTGGTATAGGAATTTGTGTGGGGTAAGTACCACAACTAAAAAGTGAAAAGTGATTTCGGTCCGACCAAATTCGGTGTATTTTTTTTTGGAAAAATTAGTATTTTATGTATTTTTTATGCGTTTTTTTTTGTGCAGAATTAACAATTTTTCTTTCTTTTTTTTTGTACGGGATCCTACGCTTAAATAAATTAAATGCTCAACTTTTCAAGTTTCAATTTATAAAGGAGTCTGACACATAGTCGTGTCAGTTGTCAAGAGTGTCTGGAGCACTCTCTTGTTTTTTATCATCTATCAAGTGTGCTAACATTCATATTAAATAAATTAGTTCTATTATAATATTGCCCTTGTTATCATTTCATCAGGTTATGGGCCGTCCCGTACCTGCCGTATAGTATTATCTTTGCAATCTGAACAGTATTTAAAAGTGAAAAAGTCAAAGTAAAAAGTGCGTATATATCGTCACTTTTTTACCGGCTCCGTTTCAGTTTTTTTTTCAGATTTTCAGATAAATCCTATTGGAAATATGGCTAATAATTCATTAATATCAATTGAAAAACTCACTGGCAGAGACAATTGGGCAAGTTGGAGTTTTGCAGTTAAAGCTTACTTACAACATGAAGATTTATATGACTGCATTTTAAAGGAACCAGTATCAACTGAACCCAACTCGATGAAGAAAGACATCAAAGCCAAATCGAAGTTAATATTATTAATTAACCCGATATTATATGTACATATCCAAGAGGCAGTAAATGCTAAACAGGTTTGGGAAAGTTTAGCAAGGGCATTTGAAGATAGTGGACTATGTCGAAAAGTCGGATTATTAAAAGAACTAATAAACACTAATTTGGATAACAGTGTTTCAGTGGAAGATTATGTAAATAAAATAATGTCAGCGGCACACAAATTAAGAAACATAAAATTCAATGTAGATGATGAGTGGTTAGGTACTCTGATGCTGGCAGGCTTGCCAGATATGTATAAGCCAATGATTATGGGGTTAGAAAGTTCAGGTATAAAGATTAGTGCTGATTTAGTAAAGAATAAACTGTTACAAGAGGTTAAAATATCAGACACTACCGCACTTTATACGAACATAAAAAAAGGTCCGTCTAAAACCGATCAGCAAAAACCTAAAAAAGGTCCAAGGTGCTTTAATTGTAACAAGTATGGGCATCTCGGTAAAAAATGTTGGTTCAAGAAGAACACTCCTAAAACTGATAACAACACAGGATTTGTAGCAGCGTTTTCTGCATCCACAATAAATGATTCTGTGAACTGGTATGTTGACTCTGGCGCCTCCATGCACATGACCATGCACCGGGATTGGCTCAGCGATGTCACGGCTCCACCTGTACAGAATATAAGAATTGCCGATAATAAGGTATTGAAAGTTGAATGCTGTGGTAATGTATCTTTAAAAGTGAATACAAGTGTTGACAGCACCGAGACAATACAGGTGAGAAAAGTTTTATATGTTCCAGAATTAAAAACAAATCTGCTATCAGTAAGCAAAATAATTGCTAATGGATGCAAAATCCAGTATAATGAGGTTGGTTGTAAAATTTACAATCAAAATAATAAATTAGTTGCAAAAGCAAATCTCATTAATGATACTTATCAGTTAAAATCTACTAAAGATGAAGAAATGCAAGCAATTTCAGCAAAGACTGATTATGATACTTACATGTGGCACCAAAGGATGGGTCACTTAAATTTCTCAGACATTTGTAAAATGCCTAAATGTACAGAGGGGGTAAAGCTGTCACCGCAAAAGGAAGATAGTATTTGTATAACTTGTCTCGAGGGCAAGCACACCAGGCAACCATTTCCCAGCGAAGGCTCGCGTGCAACGGAGCTGCTAGGGCTCATTCACAGTGACGTATGTGGGCCGATGAAACATGTTTCTATTGGAGGTGCCAGATATTTCGTAACTTTTATTGATGACTTTTCCCGTCGTGTACATGTATATTTTATTAAAAGTAAAGGCGAAGTATTTGACAAATTTGTGGAATTTAAGAATAGAGTAGAAAATGAAACAAACAAAAAAATTAAAATTCTAAGAAGCGACAATGGTACCGAATACAAAAATAATAAGTTTGAAGACTATCTTAAGAACTATGGAATATGGCACCAGACATCTAATCCTTACACTCCCGAGCAAAACGGTCTCAGCGAAAGAATGAATAGGACATTAATAGAGCGTGCTAAATGCATGATTTTTAATGCTGAATTACAGGACATATTCTGGGCTGAAGCAGTAGCCACAGCCGCCTATATTGTTAATCGCTCGCCAACTCGTGCTTTATCTGATGTGACCCCACATGAAGTATGGACTGGAGAAAAGCCTAATTTGAGTCATATGAGGATTTTCGGGTGTCACGTGATGGTACATATCCCTAAAGAAAACAGGACAAAGCTTGATGTGAAGTCACGTAAGTTGATATTTGTAGGGTACAGTGATTCCACTAAGGGCTACCGATTCATAGACCCTGAAACAAAAAAAGGAATTATAAGTAGAGATGTTGTATTCTTAGAAGCTACAGTAAAGAGAAACATAGTTGTTAACATACAAGGAAAGGAAGAAAATATTAAAGAGAAGAAAAGTTGTCCAGACAAAAAGGAGAATAAACTGAAGAATAATATTGTAATAAAAGAAAATGAAACAGTAAATTTACCTTTATTTGAAGATCACGATGAATCTGGAACAGAAAACATAGATGAAAGAAATGAAACACTATCTACTTCTCAAATTCTTGAAATTTCTTCTGATGACTCCGCTTTATTTGAAGATGTTCATGATGAAACATACTTACCTGATGAATCACTGGAATCTCCGCCACAACTCAACATGACTCTGAGACCACGCCCACATCGTATAGAAAGACTTCAGAATGATGATGCCACATCATTTATGTGTATGAATGGTGAGTCAACTATGAGTTTATTAAATAAAGATCCACAGAACCTTGAAGAAGCTCTCAACAGTGACAAGGCTGATGAATGGAAAAGAGCAATGAAGGAAGAACATCAATCATTAATAGGTAACAACACTTGGACACCAGTAAACTTACCAGAAGGAAAAGTAGCAATTCCCTGTAAATGGGTTTTTAAAACAAAAATTGACGAAAACGGGTCCATATCACGTTACAAAGCTAGACTTGTAATTAAAGGATATAAACAAGTAAAGGGTATTGATTACCAAGAAAAATATGCTCCGGTAGTCCGATATTGTTCAATAAGATACTTAATTGGCATGGCTGCAAAATATGATCTCAAAATTCACCAAATGGACGCAGTTACTGCTTTTTGCAGGGAGATATCGATAAAGAAATTTATATGATTCCACCACCCGGCTATGAAGAACAAAATAAAGTATGTCGATTGAACAAGTCTATATACGGCCTGAAACAAGCAAGCAGCTGTGAAACGGGTTTTGAGGTACCTTAAAGGTACAATTAATATGAAACTTACTTTCAAGAAAAATATGAATGAAAATATTTATGGCTATTGTGATGCAGACTGGGCAAATGATGTAGAAGACCGAAGGTCTTGCACAGGCTATATATTTTTATTTCAGGGAGCAGCCATAAGCTGGAATTCAAAAAAACAGCAAACTATAGCATTATCCAGCACAGAGGCTGAATATATGTCAATGGCTTCTGCAATACAAGAAGCACTTTATTTAAAACAGCTGGAAGAAGAGTTTGCACCTAAAATGAAAGGTACGCCAATCACACTTTTCTGTGATAATCAAAGTGCAATTAGTCTTTCAGGTAACGCCATGTACCAACCACGCAGCAAACATATTGATGTTCGTTATCACTTCGTTCGAGAGAAGATTGCTGCTAATCAAGTTGCTGTTCGATATCGATCAACTAAAGACATGATCGCCGATGTTTTAACAAAAGGGCTCCATCGTCCGAAGCATGTAGGGTTCACCACATCGATGGGCTTGACTTTGAAGAGTTTGGGTCCAGGAGAGGATGTTGAAAGTATGGACCCTGTATCAATTTATAAAGGAGTCTGACACATAGTCGTGTCAGTTGTCAAGAGTGTCTGGAGCACTCTCTTGTTTTTTATCATCTATCAAGTGTGCTAACATTCATATTAAATAAATTAGTTCTATTATAATATTGCCCTTGTTATCATTTCATCATTTCATTATGAAAAACTGTAGCTATATTTGTATCCGAAATTTTCGTAGCTGAGTAAACGAAAAACACTCCAACCTCAAACACAACCAAAATTTATTAACAGCAATAACCAAGCAGGTCAAATAAGTAACTTTTAAATTAAATATTTCCGTTAAAATGTTAAACTAATCCAGAGTTCAGACCATCCATACAAAATTAGTGTTGGAGTGGGTACCGTGGGTTGGTCCACTTAATCACAAAGTTGGTTCACCTCGGGCGAGTTAACTCACTGCTCACCTTTATTTCCTTTTAATCTTAAATTAACTCGGAACAATTCAGTTGGAGTACGTTCGTCGAACAGTAACCGTACATTCGACAACAAAAGTAACGTAACTAATGTTAAATGTTAATGTGTGTAAAACATTCAAGATCTTGTTGTTTTGCTCATTTAAAGCTCGGTAACACGCAACCAAAGCAATATTTGTCGTCCTATTACAACTGATATTTTCAATTTATCTGTAACTTTTGTTTTTGATTGTACCTTAGCTACGTACCAAAAATAAAATAAAATTGATATCGTGCCTTATTAGAGTATTTTGTTGGTAAAGGTAAATTGGAAATCAGATTTTCGATACACTTAAAAACTTCCTTCATTAACTAGAGAATTGAACGTAAATCCCTTTCAATGGACGTTTATACAGGTGGGTTCGGGGATCATTAATTTATTGAAAATATGAAAATTGGATCTTTTTCATGACTTTAATGTCAATTAAAATTAAGCTTCTTCGTTTAATTTTAAATTGCTGCTCTGAATACATACTGAACTTCAAAGATGTTCAAATATAAAGGAGGAGTTTAGGAATAGTGAGATAAATATGTATAAAAAATCAATCTAATCTAATTTAATGTAATCTAATTTAGTTTAATCTATATAATTTATTTTTATCAATTTAGCTTTTAATAATATATTTTTTACTTTTATCTAAACTATGTATTACTTGTTCTAATTAATGAATTGTGTTATTATCTGCGCATACCTAATGTAGTGCATGCTGTGCTTTTCTTTAAGTAACGAGGCGCTTAGACTTAAGTTTGCAACGTACAAATTGTAAAGTAAGAGTGTACTCATTGTTGAAGAGGCTAATAATAAATAAATGTTAAACGAGTATTCCGCGCAATTTTGTTATCTTACCTTTGGTGCGCCTGTGTATGCTACCAACAAATAAGTTCTACGTTTGTACGACTTTTTAAAGAGCGCTCAGATGGCATCACCGCCAGGACGCCAGATGAGTTGAGCGCAGACGACGGGAATTGTCTCAATACAGTCGCGAGACGGGTCGAGACGCGACAACTCACACATTTTTTTTGTAGAAACTGCTCTTTTCGCCATCCGCAAGATTAGATTCAAGAGGATAAATCTCTCCTTCCCCCCACTTGTGTCGCCCGTTTTGTGTGAAGGCTTTTATTCAGGATTATTTATACAGAACATTTCGCTTGCCGACTTGACATACTGAATAACGCCAACCTTTAATCTCCGTACGTTAGAATAGTCGGCAGCCACCTAACTAGAATCCCTGCTGCCATTCGGCTTCAGAAATAAACTGAAAAAACATGCTAAAAGCTCCCTTTTAAGAGGTTCCTAAAAGACTATGTTAAAAGCCCGCTCACACAGTATTCATTACCGAAATTATTTGCCGGTGCGATGCAAGAACGCCTCGCCGATGGCTGAACTGTGGATATAAACACAAAATTACATTGAGACCGGCACGTAAGAAGCGAGCAATTCCTGATGTACCATGAAGTTAGATTGGAAAACTTATCATGCTGCAACGTGCTATTGCTCTGTGCCTGTTCTACTGCGACTCTCATATTACCGTAACTAGTAAGCAATACCTATTTATTCAAGTTTACAATAAACATGTAGAAACAGGTAAAGTATGAATCCTGACTATTCAATTAATCCTTGTAATTTTATAAATGTGGAAGTTTGTATGTTTGGATGTGTTTCTTACTCAAAAACGCAAAAACGGCTGAAGGGATTTGAATTAAATTTGGTATACAGATAGTGTATAACCTGGATTAACATATAGGATAGTTTTTATCCCGAATAGTACGTTCCCGCGGGATAATTTTCGACCTACGCGAGGGCGCAGCCGCGGGCGAAAGCTAGTAATATTATAAATGCAAAAGTGAGTTTCTTTGTGTGTGTTGTTACGCTTTTATGCTAAAACGGCTGAACGGATCTGGATGACATTTGATAGGTAGCCTTTTTTTTTGTGGGTGGGAAATTATCAAATAACTTCTCCCGCCCAGAGCGGGAGGGCGTGTCAGACTCTTACTGACTAAAACCCACCCGTGTTCCTTTAGTTGCCTGTACGTTGCCAGGGGCCACGGTATCCCTTTCGGACTTTCCCGCGACCCCGGCACAGATAGGTAGCCTGGGACCTGGAGAAGGACATAGGCTTTTCATCCTGGATCTCAGACGAAGTCGCGGCCAACAGCTTGTTAATTTAATTTTAGCTTTTAATTTTAGAAATATCGAAACGGAACAGTTTTATTAGAATTCTTCTCTTATATTTTATATCTTATACTATTAAAGGAGCAATATTTGTATATAGTCCAGGGCCAAATAATTTGAAAGAAAAAAAATTCTTAACAGTATGTGGTTGGTCGGAAAATTTAGTATAAATTATAACTAAATGAAAAAAAATTGAGAGAACTCGGCGAAAGTTCCGGAAGAGGGGTAGGGGGTAGAGAAATTGTCGTTTTGGGGGGTGAATAATAATTTCCAGAACTTTCACCGAGTTCTCTTAATTTTTTTTCATTTACTTATAATTTATGGTAAATTTTCCGCCCACATACTGCAAAAAATTTTTCTTCAATTCGGATTTTCAAAATCGATTTGACCCTAGACTAATATATATATGTACATATAATATATATATATATATATATATATATATATATATATATATGTGTGTATAATTGTATAGAGGCCTAGCTTTTGTTTACCCTAAACCTCTTAAGGGGTCATTGTACTCATCATTAGGAACAACTTTCACTATGGGACCAACGCTGAAATCGCGAAAAAATATTCAGCTGTTCCCTACATTTCGACGAGATATGCGAACATAAATGTAGGGAACAGCTTATTTTTTTTTGGGATCTCAGCGTTGGTCCCATAGTGAAAGTTGTTCATAATGATGAGTATAATGACCCCTTAAGAGGTTTAGGGTAAACAAAAACTAAGGTTGTATATGTACCTAATCATATTCTCGAAAACGGCTCTAACGATTTCGATGAAAGTTGCAATATAAGGCTTCAAGGGGCGAAAAATCGATCTAGCTTGGTCTCATATCTGTGAAAATTTGTTTTATTTTTACCTGAGCAGAACTTGGTCACCCCAAGTTTCCTCATGGCAGCATGGAATGAGTAAGTACCTACTATTATGACAGCATGGAATTAGTAAGTACCTACTTTTATGCCAGCATGGGATAAGTAAGTACCTACTATCATGGCAGCATGGAATTAGTAAGTACCTACTATCATGGCAGCATGTAATTACAAAGTACCTTCTATCATGGCAGCGTAGAATTAGTAAGTACCTACTATTATGACAGCATGGAATGAATAAGTACCTATTATCATGGCAGCATGGAATGAATAAGTGCCTATTATCATGGCAGCATGGAATTAGTAAGTACCTACTATTATGGCAGCATGGAATTAGTAAGTACCTACTACCATGGCAGCATGGAATTAGTATGAACTTTCCAATACTATTAAATGAGCATTCTCTATTTTCACCGGAGCAGAGCTCTGCTCCGGTGAAAATACTTAATAATCTTAACAACCTTACTAGGTTGTTAAAACATATAAATCAATCTCTTTAAATAAAATCCTTATTCCACCGCATAAGAATAAAACTTGCAAACAATATTATTTACAAAAGAAATCAATGTACAAACTCTACTAGAATTACCGGAGAACAGAAGCCGGAGCAACGGTCGAACCATCGAAACGAATCAGGTTACCGCCTTACCAACGGAACTTTAAGATTTTCATTTAAAACTCATGTAGAAAATATTATAATCCAGCTGTTCAGAATTTTTCCCCTAGGTAATATTGCTTCTAGACGTTTGTCGTAAACAGAGGCTTTGTTGCAGCAATTTCCACGATACCACATTTCTGCGAGATTAAATTCGTAATACGGCTTCCGTTTGGCTCAGTTCCGTATTCAGTGCGCCTACTACAGGAATTTGCGTAAACGTTATCAGATATCGAGTTCTCTCCACGAATCGCATGCAACTCGATATTACCACCGGGTGACTACCGGCTGCATTAGTTCCGCGCCTTTGATATCGCCGGAGCTTTAACGTTTCCACAAACTCGTCACATGATGCACGTTATGGGAAATAGATTGTATTCGAATGCCGCCCGCCTATCGCAATTCAAAAACGGTCTGTTGACCAGCTGAACGGATTTAGATCTAGACTTTATTACTGTGGAGCTTCATTCGAAATAGCATTTTAATGCATCCCGACTACCTGAACGTACCTATCGTTAACTTTAGATCTATAGAAGATTAAACACATTAGCTGCCACAAAATCTTTATTGCTAAGCCATTTTAACGAACATTCATTCCTTGAATGCCGTTTTCATAGCCTCACGTTCACTCCATAAAAATATAAACTTCACACATTGTATCAATATGAGCGAAATTACATTTCAACACGTTCAGATAATACATTTTAAAACTGCTAGTATTGTACGGGAAGCCGTTTGGCCCGATTTCATGAAACCAGAAACCAACGATATTATTTTAAGAAAGGGTAATGAATATGGTAACAAGACTGAATAATACGAACAAGATGGTCCTTGTTGACGTTCTAGTACCTACCCAGTAATAGAAATTCAAATTCAGTAAATTTAAATCTTGAACGATCGGAAAAATTACTGGTCGTTTCTTTGCGCAAATATAAATTGGTGAAAAGACCTGCCGCATACTGAAGCCGACGCGACGACAAGTTTAATAAAGACACAAATTTAATAACTAGTAATTCTTGAAATATTCCTATAATTAATTTGCATTTCAATGCTATTTTCGTTTCTTTAATTGTTATTAATAGTCGTACGTAGTAGGGGTCTTGGGGAAAATGGGATCTTTTTCAGAATGGCTTATTTGTCAATGTCAGAGCGGCAGTGACGCTTGCGTCTGTTTCTGATAGCCTCGTTGTTTCGTTTTATTGGTTAGGCACGTTTTCTTTGTGACTGACTTATGTACGAGTATGTAGGACATAATTATTTATGGAATCAGAGGTCGAATGAACAGCGATTGAACTCGGCTATATTAATTGCTACTCTAGTCTGAATAATTCGATTGTTTCGCAGAATTATTTATTTATAGAGTTTAGACAGGGTTCAGATACGAATGTTCTGTACCATAGTACACCTATTATGTGTCGGACGTACTTAACTCTTTACCAAGTGTAAACTTTGAATAGCTTGAAGTATCTGGGTGACCGAGCTGTACTCTGGTGAAAATAGTGAATGCTGATTAAATTGTATAGGATAGTTCGTACTAATCCCATGCTGTCGTGATAGTAGAACTTACTAATTCCATGCTGCCATAATAGTAGGTACTTACTTATTCCATGCTGCCATGTCTGTCAATTATTATCAATTGTCAAATGTCAATTATTCTAAGGTAGCCATCTCCTTCTAAACTTTGGGCGACCGAGTTCTGCTCGGGTAAAAATACGGACAAATCAAATATTCCCAGATATGAGACCTAGCTAGATCGATTTTTCGCCCCCATAAACCCCTATATTGCAACTTTCATCGAAAACGTTAAAGGCGTTTTCGAGAACGTGATTACAAATATATATACTATATATACAAATATTGCTCATTTAATAGTATAGGATACAAGTCTTATTTAGATCCATAATACACTGTAAAGTTATAGTTTGCCAAATGGTGCCTATATACAAGGTACTATGTACGTTATCGTGCATACAGACATGGACAAATTGGATTAGGTTTCCTCAGGTAGAACGTATCGACGTCCTCAGCCAAGGTGAAATTGAGACGTTTGGGAGAGGCCGGCCGATATTGTGGATAAGAGCACTTCTGCTCAAGATATTGAGCATAGCGAGCCCGCCTTCCAAGGCATCGGTTACACTGAACACACTACCATTATGTTCACCCAAGCGGAACTAGGAGCGAACACATCAATATTGCCTACATCGAATGATCGCAATATATTTCAATATCGATAGTAAAACCGCATTATATGGAAATTATTGGCAAATACATTTGGAAAGTATGTCGTCGCATGCATCTTGCTTCATGTCAGCTCTCTAGTGCACAAACACCAGCCATTTGTCATTTTATTAGTCTCGCCCCGCAATATTCTGCGAAATAACTCTGTAGTCGGGGCGAGATTGCTTCCCAGTTTACTGCCCAGACTTGAGACAGGGAAGTAAGAAAAACTTGTAAATTTGCCGCCGAATTGGACGTTTATACAACTCGACTGACCTCAAACGCCTTAACCGCTTTCGTTAGGGACCTGGCAAAAATTTAACTCCTTGGTTCTACCGATAGTTTTAATAACGTCTCGTAGTTACGGGAGCCATGAAACTGTATGTAAGTAGGTACTCTACTTAACTTTATTTTTGTGGTCAGGGAATTTCTCGCTGGCTTGGTTGGCTCTATACCGAGGTGCCAGGTTCGAATTTGGCTCGGAGCAAATATTTGTGTTTGAGTTTGGGTATTATGTGTATGGAAAATTAAGGACCCTACAAAGTTTTAGAGGTATGAGGAACAAGGTGTAAAATTCACTCATCGTCTATAGAAAAGGGAGGATCTTCCGACCAGATGGGTGTCGTGTCTGGCGGGCAATTGCCCAACGATTGAGGTCGGTCTTATACATGTCTTTCGCGCGGTAAACTCTAATTTCGTGATGCAGGATTTGTGTGACGTCAGGATTTTGTGTGACGTCAGGTCTTTGATGCGTAGTTCCCATGTGACAATGTAGATCCCGCCACAAAGAGAAGAAATTTTTGGAGAAAAGGATTTTTTTTATAAATTCACGAACGGTCCACGTAAATTGCTACACATGATAATTTAGGTACAAACAACAAGTCCTAGCCCGTCATCAAATGTTTCCACGAGGCATCGCCCTCAAGTTCACAGGTTTAGAAAAGGCAACAGTGGCCGGACTTCCAAAGAGTATGTTGTATTACGTCCAGTTTAATTACATTGCATTTTTACCAAAGTTCCCTCTGTTTGCAGCGGACATTGTTGACGGTGGCACAATTCCCGCGGAGTTTACCTAGTTTTTATTTTAACCTACATTGAATGGCAAAGTTTTTGGTGCAACTCTGTTAGTGTCGATGGAGGCTCCGTTTCTTGGTGCTAGGTCTTTTACCACAGTTACTAAACTACTTAACCGAAACTTTTTCATTTATAATGGAATAGCTTTGTAAATTTCCTTTATTATTAAAAGTTTGTTTTTAAAGACATCGAAAGAGCACTATTGTATAGTCTTCCAGACCGTATTTCGGCCATGGCGGCCAATCTCAACGGAGACCAGGCTTCGGCGCAGGAGATATTATAATGCACAAGTGTGTGCGCAGACACAGGTGCACTCTCTCTTCCCTCACTCTCATAGTCCGATGGGACGGTAATCTGACACGACCGGAGAGAGATCAGGCGCAGGACCAACGGCTTAACGTGCTTTCCGAAGTACGGGGGTATCACACCGCCAACTTCCAAACTCCGGGCTGTTAATAAGAAATTCCTAACACACACACTGTTATTATTGGAGCACTATTAGATCAGTTAGAATATAAATATATATTTCCTCGTAAATTTTAAAAAAGAAACGCACAGGAACAGTGAGAAGCTATGGGGGTGACCTTTGCCCAGCAGTGGACACGTGGAATAAATAAAATAAAAATATATTGTGCTTCCCGCAATAAAGGTAGCTAGTTGCTTAAAGACACCATGCTGGGGAACATCTTATTCTGCGTTATATTTCCATTTCACTTACGCCAAGACATTTTAACTCACAACGACTGTATTTTCATTCTTGATCGACGAACATAAAAAAGAGACGATACATTTTCCGTTCACCGCCCCGTAACTCAATCATAAGTCATAAAATATAAATTTCAATTCACATTAATATCTTTCCTAGTAATAAAAACCGCGCAACAAATTATTATCCGTGCCGTGGCCATTAGCAAATTGTGTAATTTTCCTTTTTCAACTTCTGTTGGCCCGGGCAAAATTACTTCGACCCCGCAACCCGCCATTTAAACCAAGAAATGATGAAAATTGACTGTAATAATTACTTGAATCAAATTATTCCCCAGCTCGGTACTGGTACATGGGTTCTAAAGAAATTATGTAAATTTTTTGAAACTGTGTGAATTAATTGTCTCATTAAAAAGTATAAAAATGTTTTTTAATTGTAATTATCGCTGTTGTTTGCGCGTCTGCGAAAGGTTCTATCATTTTGCTTTATTGTCTTTTATAACTTAGTATTTTTGTTTTCCTTTTCCGGGCCAAGAATTGTTGAGTCCGTTCATTTTTTGCCGTCATATGTCAGAACACTTATCTAAATACACGTTAACATTAACGGCTGACACATAAACACCGAGTTTTCGCGTAATGGAATGAAAAACGGTGAAGTGCCTAATGTCGAATTGATAATATCCCGTATTGCACGCTATTCCTCAAGTATGATGGGGGAGAGTTTCCAAAAAGAGGCCCATAACTTGTTGCAACGCCTGTAAAACGTGATGAAAAGCGACGGATCTGGACCCGAGCCAGTGCGCAGCGGTCATTCCTTTTTCTTTGCCAGCCATCGAAACTTTGCAAAGCTTCGATTACTACTGCGCTAAACATATATCATTGTGTTAAAAATATGTTAACATTTCAGGTTTTAATTGAGGTTTTCGGCCTCTTAATGATAAATGTTCCTTTACAAGCGTCTACCTGTTGTGCAATTTCGGAATTTTAATTAGTACAACATTTTGAATTATTCACGACTACATGCAAGTAAGGCAGGGAAAAGGAGTCGGCCGTCAACAACAGCAGTTTAGCACACTTCCCCTTGCCTTCAAGTTTAAACTTTATTTTACACAAACACGCTAATTTCATATTGTTACATCACATTCTGTTTCTTTGTTAACTTAAAAAGATTCAAATAGAGTTGTGTTCATACATGTATATAAAACACAATGTGGCTTTCAAAAGCATTATACCAAAGCGAGCAAAAGCAGTTTGACAATAGGAGCAAAGGAATTCATATTTGCTACTGTTCCCTCTCACGGGCACGGAATTTAAATGAACTTTGGCCAACAACAATGACACTAGAGACTTTTGTTCCATGAACAATACATTTTACCGGTAGAATTAAAAACTGCGGACAAAAGAGTACAAATTCATAATGCAGCCGCAGCCGGGCGGCGATTACGTGCAGCGTTCACTCATTCTGTGCTTACAGGAATGTACCTCGGACAATTTGAATGTAATCTTGATAACTAAGCCAATACACACAGTCTTCCGGACTTCTATGGCTTTCTTTCATGCTTTATATCCGACCTAGCCTGTCCCCCTGCTAGTCTTACTCAATCTTTTTACCAAGTGAGCTATTCCCCATTTATTTCACTAAGGTAGAAGAAGAAACACCTACATCCTTTCATATTATAAAACAAAGTCTCCCGCCGCGTCTGTCTGTCTGTTCGCGATAAACTAAAAACTACCGAACGGATTTTCAAACGGTTTTCATCAATGGACGGAGTGATTCATGCGGAAGGTTTAAAAGTATAATGAATTAAGGTTTTGTGTACATTTTCTGAAATATGACGTTTATTGTTGAAGATGTCGGAACAAATCATGCCGACTGGGAGCTATACTGGCGTTCGACGCGTTATTTGTAAGAGATACATAAAATTTATGTTCTACAGGATTGTACATCTTAAGAACTTCAACAAAAAACTCTGCAATAGTATATGTCTATCTTCTAAGGATGACCCACAATAACTACTTTTATCTTTCAGAATTTGATAAGAAACGAATTGTTATTTCTGAAGCTATTTTAACCGGTATTATATTAATCCTAAAATAAAATAGATAAATATAGATATACATATCACAGATTCAAAATTACGCGTAACAAAATAATTATGGTTGATGGCGGCGGGCGCAGCGCTAGGATTCAATAACCTTTTCCTCGACTATTAGATATGTAATCCTGGTAGTAAGTTTCCGTGGGATATTTTCCGATGTCCACGCAAGTGAAGCCGTGGACAAAAGCTAATTCTCTATATAATAAAATAGTAACGAAATCAAAACTGTTCATAGAATATTTTTGGAAAAAAAGTAATTACTACTCGGTCCGAGTGCGCGTCTCCTCTTTAAGGAAATTTCTCGGCGACTGGTCGACACTTCACGCGACCAGAGGGCTGGTTCGTTCTTTGGCCAAAGAATTAGTGTTGCCATTCAACGTGGCAATGCTGCCAGTCTTCTGGGCACTTTTCCGGATGACAGCGATGCGGACGAATACTTCGACGCCTAAGTGTCCTTTTGTTTTTTGTATCTATTTGTATAGTTAGTCATTATCATTATCCTGAAGGCTGTGGCGGCAGACACTTACTCCGCCATGATAAGACAATTTGTGCGAAGACTGATACCATAGTTAGACCACTACCATTTCTCGTTGTGTCTAGATATTGGGTGGTCTTCCCACAATTTCGTCTTGAGTTTAAGTTAGGTACTAACAATAGTGATTTAAGTGCAAACATGTTACTAACAATATATGGACCTTTTTGTGTTATCCGAAATAAAATGATTTATTATTATTTCCTTTATTTAACTTTTTAACATTTATAAAATACATTTTTAAATATTTCTTAAAAACTATATAAAAAAACATTTTAAAATAGTGTCCCGCCGGTGTCGGGAGCAGGGTCCAAGCTACCAGTGGTTAGGGCTGCAGAGACAGGAACCTCCTCACAATGCGAGCCGTATCGAGGAGTACTGCTTTCTGAATCATGCCCGTGATTCAACCGCCTAACGACAGCCTCGAGAGATGTTGGTCGAGGCTTTCGGCCATCAGGCCATTGGCCGTTACGACAATCGGTATAATGATAGCCGAGCTCACATTCCACATGTCAACAACCTCGTGTGCTAACTCGAGATATTTTATTTGTTTCTCTTTCTCAGCTTTCACGAGGTTCTCGTAACATCGACTATCATTGCGCGGCGCGCTGATCGATCTATCACCACTATATCAGGCTTATTGGCAACAATAGTCCTGTCAGTAATTATAGATCAATCCCAGTACAACGTGACATGGTCATTTTCGAGAACTGGGTCGGGCACATACTTATAATACGGTACCTCAGAGTCAACAAGTTTATATTTCAAAGCAAGTTGCTGTTATTATTATTATTATTATATTTAGTACCTAGTGTAAATAGTTATTAATATGATTTAATATAATTTGTATAAAGTCCTGTATAAATAAAAATAAACCCTGAAAAAAAAACTAAATTACTACGAGGTGGACGATGCATGTTTCGGATTGGCGCAAAAACGGCGCAACTGATTTGGATGAAATTTCGCACACAGATAGTTTATAACCTAGATTAACTCATAGGGACATTCCCGTGGGATATTTTCCGACATCCACACGGACGAAGACGCGGTCAAAAGCTAGTGGTTAATAAAACCTTGGCCTAATGACTTCAATCTTTCAAACGTAAAAAAAGAGATAAACCTAAGTATTTCTTCACATAAATTCACGAATTATTTAGGAATCCTTTCTTATTACAAAAGGAGAGACGTTAATAGGCTTTCAAAAAACAAACGCTCAAGCTTGCGCTATAAAAACAAGATGGAATAACAAGGAACGTCCACAGAGCGATTGGTTCCGTAGACAGACGAGCCGACGACAGCCCCTTATCAGATGAAACATGTTATTTGTCTTGAGGAAAATACAAAAGTCAGCCAAATGCCTTCGTCCGGACAGGCCAAAGCTGGCGAACTGTTTAGGAATACAAAATGTCTCTGATCCAATAAAAATGCACGCTATACGCTACTTAAGGCAAACACTGTCCGAAATATAGAGCTGCGATAAAATATATTATACAAGAGTAATTTTAGAAGGCAGCCGTAAAAATGAAGGTTTAATTTAACAAAAAAAATATTTTCGGTTTTTGCTCGAAAACACAATTGTGGCTTCTTTTTCCATCTTGTTTAACGGGCCACCTGATATGCTCAGGTACCCAAGTTTATATTTTTCGTACATATTTGGAGCGTCCACCACCCACCCACCTGAATCTAAACCTAACGTAGGTAAATGTCCTGAAAATAATACCATAATGAGCTCACTTGAACGAGTGATGTTGTCAAGGTGAATCCGGTATCTGTCCACCCAATATAGACCGTACTACCTGAATGTCACCTGCGGGTCAGACGTTACTGACAGCCGACCTATTTCTAAACCTCACGACAATCGCATGTTTAAACTTATATATTTTTTAAACAGTTCAACGTAAAACGTCAGTATTCCTTTACATTTCTTCACTAGAATTATGTTTTGTTATTTTCACGAAGGAAATGCGAGCTCCTTTGAAATTCAACTCTTGACATCTTTGGATCCGTGTTCACTTGAAACTTGTACTATTCGTGTCCAGAGTCCAGATGTTGGGGTTATTTCTACACAATAGTTACTTTAGTTAGACTGTCAACAATGTAAAATTGATTGTTTGTAGACTGTAGATTATCATGCGTGTGTGTTTGTGTCTGTGTGAATCCCACAGTTTTATTCGGCTCAGGGTGAGTAGAAACCCATGTCTTACTGAACCGCTTGAGGCTATAAACAACATTCGTTCAACTCACAGGTTACTCGTCCATCTTCTCGTTATACTGGAACCCATTCCCATGTTACATTTCCTATTTATGGAAAGTAATATCATCTCGGTCTTCGTTTACAATAAAACATGTTTAACGCTAAAATATTCGCTAAAGAACAGCCACAATGCTCAGTTGTATAAACACCGGCATAATAAAATCAACTGGAGATCAAATAAGAAGCTAATCTAAGTAATTTATGACGTCATGTATCGAACGTTCAGAGGACCCTCGGCACTCGTATGCTTTTCGTATGTAAAGCAGGTAGTATAGTTATTATCCGAGTTTTCGCCGTCACATTACGTCGCAGAGAGAACAGGCTCTTATCTCAGAGGCTATGGCTTGTTTATCGTCCGACTGCCATTTATGAGTTCGTTATTTCCCTATTCTTACGACATAAAAATGTCGTCCAAGAGAATAACTTGGAGCTTTTATCTGCGTACGTACATTGATAAGGGAAAATAATGAGAAGACTTATACGGATCGATTCCGATTAACTTGTTGTTGTGGTCGACTTAATAAAGTCTGATGTGATTATTCGTGGTGAGATTGTAATCAGAAAAGTATTTTTTCGGAATTGTAATACCTACTTGGCTTAGCTTGTGCCATATCATAAACTCTGTCTTCTCTGTTTCCAATCTTTCCATTTACATATTTGGGAAAGTTTCACGGTCGACTTCATAGTCGACAGATGAATCCTTGGATAATTTTCGCATGAAATGGATTTCTGGCATATCCATTCTCGTACACACGTAACCAGCCGTCGTCGTCATAAAATTATATTAGGTAGGTATCAAGGAGATTTTGCTGTTCATAAAGTTCTTGTGTCATTACATTATTAACATATAAACCATTTTTGTGAATGCTGAAAATTGCGAAGAAAGCCTACAGATGTACGTAACATACATAGTAAATCTAATTTATTTGCGGTCACAAATAAAAACATACCTTGTAGGAATGGGTGTTTCAGCCTATTTCGTATCGTTGAGGCGGCTGACCTGTTTCCAGCGGGGGCTCGCGTGGTCTTATTATATTTTATGAAGCTCCCTTGCATGCCTGAGGGGATTTGTAATGTTCGCCACTCGACGTCATTGTCGCTGGATCTTATTAGCACCTTTCTACATTACCTTCTGCTGTTAGTATTTATGTTCATATGTGCCGTGATTTGTAACTACGTATTGAGGAAAAGTGTTTATTTTCTGTACGTGCCAAGATGCTGTTATTTTTGCACATTTGCGGCTACGAGTTATTTGGTAACAATAGTATTAATAATTTCACATTAGAAACTTGCGTGCAGGGGTAGGCATTTCTGTGATAAAACGAGCGTGAGAACATATTTTTACCCGACTGCCCCAGAAGAAGAGTAATGTTTTTCGATAGTATGTATGTATGTACACATATAAATCTATGTATGTATGTCTATTTCTTTGGCACGCTCTGTAGCCTAAACGGCTTGATAGAATTTAACATAAGGGGTGTCGTAAGATTCGCTTAATTGTTGGAGTTACATAGACTATATAATATTTATATATTGCATCCTCGCATTTTTTTTAAACCTTCCCCTCCCTATTTGTATTTGCAAATACAAATAGGGAGGGGAAGGTTTAAAAAAAAAAAATTAATACATTGGTATCAAATAAAAGCCAGTAATGAGTAATTTCAAAATATATACAAATATAGTAATAAAACTAAAAAGCTTGAAATAAAGATTTTTTTTATTTTTATAAAAAAAAACCCGCCTGCAAAAACACGTAAATGAAAAGAGAAAAGCTAGCATTATAATCTATAGAATTTTAGTATGGACAAACAAAAGTTACACCATATTTCCGATTATTAGTTTATTAGTTCTAATGTCTTAGTTCTGTCGTTTCGTAGCAGTCTACGAGCAGTACTGCTACGAAACTACGAGGCTACGAAGAAACTGTCTTGCTAATAGCCTTTACAAGCAAGAGATGGATACATTATATATTCAACTAATCTGATTAGATCGGATTTAAGAAGATACTTACTTTCTTCTTCTGCTGTTTACCCATTTATTTGTGTGAAATTATCAAATAACTTCTCCCACTCTGGGCGGAGCGGGAGGGCGTGTCAGACTCTTACTGACAAAAACCCACCCGTGTTCTTTCAGTTGCCTGTACATTACCAGGGGCCACGGTATCCCTTTCGGACTTTCCCGCGATCTGTTGTTTACCCTTAGCTGCATCTTTATACTTTTTTGAAGCGAAATATCTAGGTAGTGTTCTTTTAAAATAGATCATACAGGAGAAATAAAACAATGTCTTTGGTACTGACTCTTTTCATACAATGTCGGTTCCCTTGTTGTACCCTTGGTTGTCATCCTCTCGAAATTCCATACATGTGCCCACTGCCTAATAAAATAACCTAAAACGATGCAGAACTTCAACATTTACTGCCGACTAAATCCCAAAACACGTCTTCAAATTACGTGTGAATGACATGAGATACGTCTATATCTCAACTTTACAAATTACATTTTACAACCTCGGTTGACAAAGTTGCGCCGCCCGTATCTTAAACAGTAACTAAGAATATTGATTCTGAGAGGAAGACATCGAAGATGGGGTGGGACCTATTTATAATATGTATAACAAAAACTCGCTGTAATAGGAGCTAATGCATGTGAATATGGAGAAAGTTTCCGAGCAGCCATTCGCAGCGCAATCTCAAATTAAATCTGCCGGCGGGTCGGAGACGCGAAATGCCAGCCGTCGTTATAAAATATGTATACAATAGTCTTTTTTCGGGACTTTTATTAGGTAATGTATAGACCACGAAGCTGTTTATAAGGCTAAACATGAATTGTTTTTTAAGCTCCCGCGTGTTTGTTGGCAGGTGAAATTCTAAATACTAAAAAGTTTGCGTACTGTTACAATTTTTGGCAATTCTTTCCGGGTTTTTTTTTTGGGTTTTAGTTGGGTTTGGAATGTTTGTGTTTCATTGAGTGTATTAACACAAGTATTCTTATAACTTACACGGGCTGCCTCAATTTTGTGCTGTTGAACAAATGTATGTATATATATATTTTTTTTATATTTGATTTGTTTCTATAATATATAACTGGTCATTCAAACTATCTCATAAGCACTTTTTGTTTTTTTTTTGAGGTTGGAAAATTATCAAATAACTTCTCCCGCTCTAGGTGGAGCGGGAGGGCGTTTCAGACTCTTACTGAGTAAAATCCACCCGTGTTCCTTCAGTTGCCTGTACGTTGCCAGGGGCCACGGTATCCCTTTCGGACTTTTCCTTGACATCTCATAAGCACTGAAGGCACAACTGTAAGGACATCGTAAGCATGAAAGCGTCTAATGAATAGAGGAATTAAATAAGATTACTTACTGTGTCTACATACTTAACTAAATCCTAAACACGGTCTACAAAGGCATCGGTAGTGAATAAAGTGTGGTTACACTCACCTTGTGGTCTTGTTTAAAGGTTGGTTCCACTAAATGCAACACGTTTGCACGCGCTGCAGCAACGCTCTACGTATAAATACAGCGCAAGATTGCGTTGACGTCCGGTACCTGCTACTGACGTGCAAACGCACTGAATTAGTTGTGGCATCTTGCATATTATTTCATATTTGCACGCAACTTATGTCGCATCGCACACGTACGTTTTGTGAAAGAAGCTCTAGTTCACCGTAGCATGCGTGCCTTGAGAGTATGGCGGTGGGTAGTAGTTACTTCGGGTTATTTCCGTTTAGACAGATTTTCATTTCGGCAGATTTTTGTTTCGACAGTACATCACATTGTTTTCTTAAACGTACAGGCTACGTATAAAATAAAGACATAGGTATATTATTAAAGTATATTGATGGTATGACGATAGTGAAAACTAAAACGTCATGCAAACCCAATGGCGATCTACCGACGAAAAACACTATCTAGCATTTATAAGCATTTTATTGTAGTAATTAAATTTTCGAAGTCATAGATTATGCGTTTAATCTTCATGTCCTTTGCACTAACAGATTTATTTATATTTTCGGTCAAATTGTGATATTTAGCATTTCTTAGTTTTTTTGCTTGAAAAAAGGCTTCCATTTTTAATAATAATAATAAAAATTTGCAGACCTAATTTCAGCCATGGCAGCCAATCTCAGCGGTATCTATCCATCTACACGGGAGATATTATAGTGCACAAGTGTGTGCGCAGACACAGGTGAACTCCCTCTTCCCTCACTCTCATAGTCCGATGGGACGGCAATCCGACACGACCGAAGAGGACCAGGCGCAGAACCAACGGCTTTTCGTGCTTTCCGAGGCATTATCACACCGCCAACTTCGAAACTTCGGGCTGTTAGTGAGAAATTTCTTATGGAAAACCCCAATAACACTTTGCCCATCAGGGAATCGAACCCAGGACACTACGCTCAGCAGTTGCGCTTGCGACCACGACACCAACGGGGCAGTTGGTAATAATATCCATTGTAACCATCAAGCTCCTTTCCTTAGGCCATTCTCATTATACTCGTATAGTTATATAATGAGCTAGCAGTAGCCGTGACAATCCACGAGTTGCATTTACTTGTGATGTTTCATTTGAACTAAATATAGATAGGTATTTTTAAGGGGATTGTGGCTAAGTAATAACAGCCTCACGGGTCGATCGATCAGGGTAAGCTACGCTTGCCACGGTTGGTCCGTGGATGTATGACCATGTTTACATACCAAGTAAAGACGTACCTTCGTGCCTCGGAAAGCACGTTAAGCCGTTGGTCCCGGCTGTCATTTGTAGATCTTTGACAGTTGTTATGAGTCGTCAGAAGCCCAAAAGTCTGACAACCAGTCTTGCCAAGGGAGGGGGCGGATATTACCTAGTAACTATGTTGCGGAGGTCAGATAGGCAGTCGCTCCATGTAAAATACTGGTATTCACAGCACATCACTGCTACATCCGGATAGACTGGAAGCCGATCCCAACATAGTTGGCAAAACGCTAGGTAGATGATGATAGGTATTTTAGTGTTGTTGAAATATTTTTAATTGGACTCCCATAAATACCACGTTGAACAAAAACCGGTGACCTACGTTGGCGTTAATAAATTAAAACGCGTTTGTAAAATTTTTTATTTTTATTTGTTAACAATGAAAACAGTTATTCCACTTATTATTGAATACAAAGCACCAAAGTTTTTCAGAGATATATATTTTATTATGTATTACCAAGCTAGGATGTCGAGGTATTTGTTTAACAAAATCGAGAACTAAAATTCCAGACTGAATTTGATCATTTTGTTGATATAAAAACTCACGTTTCTAATTTAATTTAATCTTCAAAATAACATCTTCTGAATTTATTCCTTACAGCATTTCTTTAACAGTCTATATACCAGTATACTCTCGATATTGTCATTGTTAAAAGGAGTATTTTGGTTCAAACATGGCAACTGTTCAACAATAATTACACAAAATTTTATATCTTATAAATCATTAAATAAATTGTTCGATTTGTCGCGTCAAAGTACTAGAAAGTCTCAAGTTATAATTATTCAAAATAATAAATTGCGACGACTAGTCACTATGTCTTAATTACTTACAAAACGAAATATATACAAAATGCTTGAATATAATCTATTCAGGACAGGATCCGGAACTGTTTTTGGATTTGTAAATCCACATTGAAGCTACTTCTTGTTGATGGGTAATAAACAAAGACTACTTCGTACCTCATTGCATTGCTGAAGATTTTGCTCTGACTCAGGTACTACAAGTTATTTCAAATACTAATTATATTAATCTAACGAGCACTGCCTTCAAGTCCACTTAGATCTTACAGAAACTATACGTATGCTTTGTTTCGTAGTTTCTAGTAAATTATCTCTCACCGACTTTCAAGTTTTCTATTATAGTTCAGAAAGCGGGATAGATTATAAGACGTTTCTAGGAAACGTAGAAATGCGGTACTCTATGCTAACGATATACTGGGGATTTCTACCAAAAACTATAGCTCCTTAATATCCTACATTATTATTATACTGTTAGTAGCCGTATTATAAATGTCAAACTGTCTGATTTGGTCTGAGTGGCTTCAGGCAAAATGTTAGCTATCATGATGAAAATCGACTGAACTGAATAGATCATATACAGTGGTAATAGAGGACTACTCGCATACACACTACCTCCTTCTGAGATTGTCGGGTATATAGTTGTCTTTGCCGGGAATGCCTGTCCCGCCGGAGTCGCCTAGCCATGGGTACCTGAAAATAATAATCGTATTACAAAACTGGCTTGTAAGTCTAAAATAACCGACTTTTTAGAGTGTTTGGTTATAATTTTCTCACTGCTTGATTCATCTGTGGCAGTGATAGCCTAGTGGTGTGACTCAGACTGCCAAGTCATAGGTTTCGAGTTCGAACCCAAGGCATGCACCTCTGACTTTTCGGTTTCATCACTTGCTTAAAAACGGTGAAGGAAAACATCGTGAGGAAACCGGCATGCCTGAGAGATATTTCTCGATGGCATGTGGAGCCAAGTCAGAGGTCCATGGGTGGCTTTAAAAACTCTGACACCAGGCTAGTCACTAACCACACGAAAAGAAGATCTGTAAAACATTTAAAATGATGTAGGTTTTTTTTAAATGTCGCATTTGCGGTTACTAGATTCACCAATGAATGGCCAAATATTACCAAATCTGGGATGCCACATTTTCCTTTCGCAATATCACAAAATAATAACGCAGCGCTATAATTTTTGCGGTAAATGAAGTTTTGCCAACCACATTTTTCTTGATGGTTGGTGCATACTAACCAGCTCATGTGAACCTACCAAAATTATTCAACACAACGATGTTACAAAATCACATTGTCCCCTTTGCTCGTGAAAGCTGAGTCAACCCGCGATAGAACCCTGACACCGTGTTAAAAAACTTTTAAAATTTAAAACTCCCGTAACAAAATACCTAACCAAGATTATCTTTGCGTGGTGCGCCATAAAATGAACGAATAAAAACATAAAGCGTCGTGCAGATTGGCGCGACACGACACGTGACGCGACTCCTGTAATTGTTCTACCGTGAAGTTTTCTCAGAAATTGTATTGTTAGAGTCGCGTCGCACTGGTCTGCACGAGGCTTAACTTGAGTATTATAGCTGTCACTGAAAATGCGTCTAAGAATTTCGGGCTAAGATATACTACTTCTGCAGCTGTTTTTTGGATAGAATTAAAAACTGATGGAGGAGCAGAAAACAACAAATTTAGCTGACCCTAATTGACTTGGGACCATGGCAGAAGATTGATGGAAAAAACTACATTTAAATTCCACCAGAATTTTTTCCATTACTATTGATGACACTCTGCTTCACTTTATGAGCTACGAATAAGTTCCTCCGTGGAGGACCATTACAACAGAATATTCAATGCGCATGCATTTTCTACTTGGTCTTTCACCAGCTTCATATCAGCCGAAAGATGACTATTAATCAGTTTTCACTCTTATGCTCTTAGTAATAAGGTTGAAAACTGGTCCACTGCCAGTGTCCAAGATGGTACCTACTACTGGAAATAGGCATTGTCCTAACTAATATTATAAATGCGAAAGTGAGTTTTTTGTTTGTTACGCTCTCAGGCTAAAACGGCTGACCGGATTTGAATCGAATGGCACATGGGTAGACCATGACTTGGGTTGGGATATAGGATACTTTTTATTCCGATATTCCCACGGGATCGAGACTTATGCAGGGGAACCCGCGGGACGCATCTAGTAAAACATAATGTTTAAGTGGAAAAAAGAACTTACTGTTTAGGGCAGTCAGTGCAGGTCTCCATATATCTCGTATCAGTGAAGTTCATGTCAGCAGGCTTGAAGGACAGTGCACACTTGTTGGACAGATTGCACGGAGCTGGCGGGAAGTCCTTGCGGTCACACTTCCATGCTTCGTAGTTGTTCAGAGATTTGGCTGACTTCGGGTCCGTTATCCACGACAGACCTTGGGTTACTGTCACGAACCATACGTCGTCCCTTTGGTTGAGAAAAGATGTTGGTTTAATAAATTAGTCTTAAATAGATGATTATGATTCTGTAGACTGCGCATGGGCACATGGGGTTTCTCCTCACGAGTTTTTGTTGATTTGGACAACAATGCATATATCACCAATCTGATGATGTGTATGTTTGCGTTATTAAGTTTTTTTTTGTTAGTGCATGAAAGTGTGAAAGAGTATGACGAAAGCACCCCCACGCCCGCTTTTCCTGGGCACGACACAGTTGCGGCGATAAGTCCCCTCTTTAAGTCGTCCTCACCTCCCGCCTAACGCAGGTCCTCACCGGACACGGTTTTTTCGGGAGGTTCCTATTCCGGATAAGGCTGGAGGAAACGCCCGGGTGTCACCACTGTGTTGATCGCCCGGAGGACACGGTGGAGCATACGGTGGAGGCCTGCACGGCTTGGGCGGGGCACCGCCGTGTCCTTGTGGAGCCGATCGGCGGCAGTGATTTCTCGCGTCCGGCCCTGGTCCAGGCCATGGTACGGAGCGAGAGGGCGTGGGAAGCCGTCACCTCCTTCTACGAAGCAGTAATGCTCGCGAAGGAAGAAGAGACGGAGCGCGTGAGGGAGAGGCAAATGTCGCGCCATCTTGCCCCTAGCCGCCGCAGGAGACGCCCTGGGCGTTGGGAATCGCAGGCCGATTCCCGGCCACCGTAGGCCGCGAGCTTGCGGACGGTGAGCAATGAGTAGCTCGCCGTCCGATAAGGACCAGGCCCGGGTCGACGGTGCGTTGTGTTCCACGCGCGCTTCAAAGAGATGCCAGCACAACTGATGGAGTCCGCTAGGACCGATGCCTGCGGGTTGTGGGAAAATTCGAAAGGGATACCGTGCCTCCTGGCAACGTACAGGCAACTGACGAAACACGGATGGGTTTTGGTCAGTAAGAGTCTGACACGCCCTCCGCTCCGTGCAGAGTGGGAGAAGTGATTTGATAATTTCCCACAAAAAAAAAGGGCCGCTTTTCCAAACTTGCTGCATGGTTTACTTTATATCAAAGCCAATACAAAAGGTTTAATCAAAACTTAACGAAGGCACTTTTAATTGAATACTTAACCTACGTTACATGGCGAGATGAGGAATCGAAGAACATAATAAGCTTGTTTCAGAGGTGGATGTTGCTGCTTTAAAAATTATATTTAATTACGAGAGCAAACTCCTGTAGGTTAATTATATTTTTAATTAAAGGCATCCGTAATATAATATTACTAGTTTCTGCCCGCAACTTTGTCTGCGTGGTATTCAGAGAGAAATTATAAATGCAGGTAGACATATAGGTAGTGTTGCTACAGTTTAATAGATCTTTTTAAAATACATTGAGATATTGTTTTCATACGTCGGCATGATTTTTTCGAACATCTTCAACAATCATCGTCATATTTCAGCCAATTTATACAAAACCCTAATGAATTAAGAAAAACACTTGAACCTTCCTCATTAATCACTACGTCCATTGGTGAAAACGGTATGCAAATCCGTTTGGTAGTTTTTGAGTTTATCGCGTTCAGACAGACAGACAGACGCGGCGGGGGGTGTTTTATAATACGAGGGTTATTCAATAAATAGTGAGAATGCGATACATTCTCCTTGGAAAGAAAAAAAATAAATACTGGCAGGCATAGCCCAGACATTAGTTAAGATGATAATAAAAAAAGCAATTAATTCTCTTTTGTTTTTTAAAAGTAGAAGTCTATTGTTTGCGTCGTTTCGGAACGTGTTCTTAAAAATGGATAAAATTGAAGTTCGCGCGGTAATAAAATATCTCTGCTTGAAAAATTTTACTACGGAGCAGGTAAATCAAGACTTGAGCAACATTAGGGGTTCATGCTCCTCCATATTCTACGGTTGCGCGTTGGTGTGCTGAGTTCAAGCGAGGAAGAACTTCCACTAACGACGACCCACGAACGGGAAGCCCCATATCGGCAGTGACTGAACAAATGATTAAAAAAGTTGAAAATATTGTCTTGGCGGATCGTCGTGTTACTTTTCGTTTTATAGCTGAAGTAAAGATTTCGGTAGGAAGTGTCCATAATATTATAAACGACCATTTGGGTATGAAAAAAGTGTCAGCGCGCTGGGTGCCCAGAATGCTTTCTGACGTGCAGAAACAAACTCGACTGAGAATTTCACAAAGCTGTTTGGATTTGTTACAACAAGATCCTGACCGATTTTTGGCTCGATTCATAACTATGGACGAAACATGGCTTCCCCATTATGACCCGGAAACGAAACAACAGTCCATGACTTGGAAGCGACCGTCATCTCCAACTCCAAAGAAATTTAAGGCGATTCGATCCGCCGGAAAGATCATGGGATCTCTTTTCTGGGACAGCCAAGGGGTGGTAATGATCGAATATCTTAATCATGGAGCCACTATTACGGGGACTATGTACGCAGGACAAGTAACAAAGTTACGTGAGGAAATACGCAAGAAATGGCGTGGCAAACTCGCTAGTTGTTTTGTTTCACCAAGATGACGCCCCTGCGCACAAGTCCAGAGTTGCGATGGCTGCCTTTCAAGAAGCTGGCTTCGAATTGATGGAACATCCTCCATATTCACCGGACCTTGTTCCTAGTGATTTCTACCTATTTCCGCGCTTAAAGGAACATCTCAGGGGCCAGAAATTCGAAGATGATGACGGAGTAGTCGCCGCCGTAAATGATTTTTTAAGGGATCAGGAAGAAGATTTTTTTAGAAAGGGAATTTTAGGATTAGAGAAAAGATATACAAAGTGTATAAACCTGAAAGCTGACTACGTCGAAAAATAAAATAACATATAATAAAAGATAATTGCGTCTTACTCATTCTCACTATTTATTGAACACCCCTCGTATGTAGTAATTACCTACTCGTTTGTTAGGATAAATAAATGTAAACAGCCTGTATAAATCGTGGAACTATGTTTAAATTTTTTGTTTTTGTATTTATTTTGTTCAATATTTGTTGTTTTCATTATTTGTTTGTGTTCTTTAAATAAATAGTTGGGATTCAAATGTGAATTTGAAATAATTAATAAATAATATTTTTGTGTTAATATTATTAGATGCATTCCTATACTTTTTAAAGTGAGTGTTTTAGTATGAAAAAAATGAAAAATGGTTTATTATTTTTACAAGTAAATACCTTAACAGCTAGTGATTGGAGTCTCCTTTTAAGCAAATAAGCCTGTGTTAGGAGAATCCGCTCTTCCAATACCATAAATACGTACAATTTACTTGTTTTATTTTTGAATCTATACAAGTTACGATGCTAAGTGAAATAACATTATAAAGAAAAGAGAATTAAAACTAAAAATTAAAGACGCAGCCCGTATGCAGGCATGCAAGTGTGTGAGTGACAGTGAGCGTGCGTGAATGTGAGTGTGAAGGTGTGTGAATGTGAAGGTGTGTGAATGTGAATGCATTAGTATGTATGCGTGAGGTTCAAAGGGGTGCGGGCATTAGGTGTGGGGTTACTTTTTATTCCAGCAGCGCCTCCGTGTCATCATAGGTCAGCGGTTTTATCCAAGTAGTTTTTTTTTTTTAAATTCATTTGTGTTCTTATTATATACATAAATCTCTTTGTTTAGTCTATTATACAGCTGAGCTGAGCGTCTGTTGTATTGTATCCGGGCGAACTTGGTTTTAGTTTTAGGAACTTCCGCTATTATGTATTTTCTTCTTTTCAAGGTTATGCTTGGGTCAAAAGGAAGAGATTTGTGTTTCTTCAGCACAGTTTTAACTATATATAGTTTTCGCACCGAGAGTAAATCGCTAATATGGTAAAGACTCTGTGTGGGATATCTAAGATTTTTGAAGTACATTAGTTTTATTAGAGCCCGTTGTCCTCGCTCAAGGTCTATAAATTTAGTCTTAGCCGCACCCCCCCAAATGGGGATGCAATACACTAAGACAGACTGTACTAACGCTATATATATTTCATTGAGAAGGTTTTTGGGGGTATTTTTATTGGTTGGTACTTTTTTTGGTACGATATACCTCAGTGTCTTGAATATCCAGCTCAGTTTTCTGATTCTGCTAGTGACCTGTTCAAGATGAGGGTACCAGGATAGTCTTTGATCAACAATAACACCAAGATACTTCGTTTGTGATACTTTGACTAGTATTGGACATTGACAGTTATTTGCATCATCACACGTATGTACCTTTATGTTAAAATCTGTATTTGGTTGTGTTCTGTGTGATATACTAAAACATATGTAATTAGTTTTGGCTGTGTTAAGTGTGAGCAGGTTATTTTTAAGCCATTCAGCTATTTGTGTCATACCAGCTTCAGCACTTCTGGCAACATCGTGCCAGGAATTCCCAGAAAAGACTACAGCAGTGTCGTCGGCATAAGAAAACACTCTAGCATTTTTTATTTTAAGGTTGCAGAGGTCGTTGATGTAAAGCAGGAACAACGTAGGCCCTAGCACACTTCCCTGAGGGACTCCAAATGTGACATTTGCATCGTAACTAATGTGAGTTCCCACCCTAACCCTCTGTCTCCTGTTTGAGAGGTAATCCATAAACAGTTTGAGCGGAATTCCTCTAACACCTGTCGCTTCTAATTTGTTAATGAGGATGGGAACAGAAACGGTGTCAAACGCGTTTTTTAAGTCCAGAAAGACGGTCAAACATTTGCTACCCCTATCCAGATTATCAGCCACTAGAGAGCTGAGTGCAGTAACTGCATCCTCGGTTGATACTCCCCGCCTGAATCCAAATTGCGAGCCACTTAAAGTTTTATATTTGTGTAGGAATTTCAAAAGCCTGTTGTTTATTACAGTAGTATGATGATCGATAATTGTTTGTAGTGTAACTACGAAGTAAATATCCAAAGAAAAGCGTTATAACTGTAATAATTATTTAAGTATACGCTTATTGTCCTCAATATTTTAATATTTTTTATTTTTTTCCAATATTTTGTTTAACAGGTTATTTTTAATAGAGTAAGAAATTAAACAGTTCATACATTGTACGTTGTTATTGTTCCGGGAAACAAATAAAACGACTTTTTTACATGCTCTCTGTAAAATTTATAAAAATCCACGTTTGACGCCACGTTCAACTACCAAAATAAAAACCGACATTTGATATATTTTTATTTTGTAAAACCGGTACGATAGGCACATAAAACATTGCTTTGAACATTTTCAAATTTACATTTCAATTATCACTTTGAAGGTAAAAAAGAAAGAGTTTACAAGAAATGCATGAATCGGAAAGTTGTGGTCATATTTAAGGGTGTGGTAGTGTAGAGGTGGGCAAAGTGTATCATTTTTGCGATTGGAACATTCAAATTCCAATTCAAAAGTCATTTATTCAAACTAGGCTGAGAATCAGCACTTTTCGAACGTCAAAATTACATCAGACAGTCCTCCAAAACGCCCACCCATCACCACTTCCTAGTGCATTAGCTGGGAAGAAGAAGTGGCGCAACAAACTCCCCAGCAGCACAGCTGTCTGTTCAGTTAGAAGATCAAAATATTATTTGCATCGGGATCACTGAAATGATCCGAATCATTGCATATCATTCATTTGGATCATTTGAATCATCGACTCAAAGGATATAATAAAACCGGCCACGTGCGTGTTGGACCACGCACAATGAAGGGTTCCGTAGTTGGGATGAGTTTATCCCAAGAACAAACTTAACATTGTAGTTGAAAAACATGTTCTCCCATACGGAATGTATGGGAGATCATGTTTTTCAAACCGCAAATTTAAGTTGGTTGATAATTACTCGTTAACCTGTACAGCCTACTTAGCTTTGATAGTTTTCCTTTTAATTTCGTTATATATACTACTGCTGTGAATTTTTTCACAAGTCCGAGTACAACCATTCAGGTAGAAGAGGGGGCGGACACTTGACTCTAAGAAAAAAATTCAGTGAAAAGCTTAATATTTCGCAAACGGATCCCTGAATCCAAAAATGGTTTTCACAAAGTCACAATAATTTTGAACGACCTTTCTAACGATACTCCACAACATGGGGTAGACGAGGAAAAAAACCTCCCCACTTTACGTGTAGGGGAGATTCCCCTAAAAAAAAATATTTTTCTTGATTTTATTTTACCACTTTGTCGGCATGATTAATATGTATACATATGCCAAATTACAGCTTTCTAGTACTAACCGTCTCTGAGCTAAGCCGCGGACAGACAGACGGACAGACAGATAGACAGACAGACAAACGGACGTGGCGAAACTATAAGGGTTCCTTGTTTACTACGGAACCCTAAAAATGAATAACGACAACGAAAAACTGTGAGAGTATGAGTGAAACACATCTCTTTTGGTATCTCTTTCTGACTTAAATAGAGTATAATGTGTCACCCGCTCACTCGCGACTCGCGAGTCAGTTCAGTAGTACTGACTAAAGTAAAGTAACTCAGCATCTCAGTCTTTCTCTCTCGCTCACTGCTGCTCAGTGGCCTCTCAAGCGACGGCGGCGCGGAAAGAGCACAGAGGCAAAGTAATGACTCAGATTCAAATGATGCGTTTGAAACGTTATTACTGAACCAATCTTTTGGAACACTTCAATGATCCGGATCAGTAAGTCGGTTCCGTAAAGAGTTACACACACCTATGTGGTACAGACCATCATACTGAACAACTTTTTTCCTGGGACCAACATCGTAATCACGAACAGATTATCAACTGTCCCATACAAAACTTCAATAAGTACCTCATTCTGCCTAGCGTTTCCCTAACTATGTTGGGGCCGGCTTCCAGTCTAACCAGATGCAGCTGAATACCAGTATATTACATGGAGCGAGTGCCTATCTGACCTCCAAAACTCAGTAACTGGATAATACGACACCCCTTGGTAAGACTGATTGTCAGACTTTCGGGCTTCTGACTACCCGTTACGACTGTCAAAGATCCACGAAAAAACAGCCGGAGCCAACGGCTTAATGTAGTTTCCTAGGCACGTAGGAGTCTCGGTCACCAAAGATGATCACGGATCAACCCCGGCAAGCGTAGCTTAACTTGATGGATCGACCCGTGCGGCTGTTATTACTTAGCCACGAGCTCCTCCATTTGTACTTCTAAATATGTGGGATGGCTGTAATTTTTTTTGCGATCACGATGTTGGTACCGTGGACAAAATTTTTCAGTTTGAGACTCTGTAACACCCTTCAATATGACGAAATTTTCTGATTTATGATGTATATTTGCTAAACGTACGTATACCTACAATCGTTAGTATCATTAGCTATACATAAGCGACGTGAAGGCACGAAACTTAGCTGCTTATCCCAATTTAAAAATGTGAACGAGTGTTCCATACACACTTAAAATTCCATCACATATTTCTTGCCAGCAACTCGCTCCATCTTAGTTTCGTTTCAAGCCAATTATTCAAGTGTAAAGCAATTCGAAATATTACACGTCTGCCTTGGCTTCGAATACTCAATCATGAATGTTAAGTTAATACGTAAGCAGAATAAATACATCTTTTAAAATAATTATGATTTTATTGTGTTATGTAAACCGACCTTTCAAGAGACTGCTGTTTCCGGTTGGATAAAAGTCAAAGTGGATTGTTTTAGTTATAAATTTATTGACAGTATTTACTGACTCAAGTATTTCAAGAAGCAAGATCTTTATTAAGTATATATAATAAAGAGTTAAAAAAAAAAGTAGGACTCCTAAGGTACAGCCAGGGAAATTAATAGTTTATCAAATTTACATATTACGTCAAATTACCATTTTATAAAGAAAGACGATTATAGTTTGAATATAGCTACGGGCAATTTAAGTTGGTAGCCATTTTGATTAACAATGAATTTCCCTGATTTACTTAACAAGCGTAGCCTTTCATTTGAATTATATCAGAAGTATTACGAATCATCTCTTCGTCATACCAACTCTCACAAAGGCATTGAACCGTCAAATCAAATCAAATCAAATCAAATCAAATCATTTATTTGCAATGAATGTAGGTTACATTTAAATACAGGTGGAATAGGAAGGAGTGAGCCATGTACATTCTGCCTGGAAATAGGCACGCAAAAATTATAAAAATTGTTACAAATTAAGATGTCACAGTTAATTATTGCAATTATACATATACATTAAATAATATTGAAAAATGTCAAATTAAAATGTTACTTTAGAATAAAATTAAAAATTAATGTATTAATGTTCAAGATAATAATAATTATATTTATTTTACACGATGCTGATTAAAAAGTTTTGTCCATTAAAAAATCATTTATCGAATAATAACATTTTGCTGTTAAGAAGGCTGCTAATTTCTTTTTAAAAATTTTAATTGTATCGTTTTTCATTACATCTGGCAATTTATTGTATATTGTAGGCCCCATACAAATAACACTTTTCTTCATTAAAGCTGTGTTACAGGACTCGATTTGTAATAAATTTTTGTATTGATTTCTGACAGGTCGTCAAAGGACTAATCACCCACTGATTACTAAATTGATTGTTTTAAAAGGTCTAGTAACATCATTGTTGTAACTTTATTCTTGTTCTTACTGTATGACTGTACTAAAGGCCGAATAAATTAACAATAAACATAACGTTCTAGTACTTACAGGTCGGATGCCCATTGCAGGAATTTGTGGAGTCCTCGCTCGAGCTCCTTGATCTGGAACCAGTTCGTGTGGAAGGGCATCATGTATGGCGCGCGGTTCTGTTCGTAGTACCGATTAAAGTCTTCCTGCAGCCATTCTAGCACCTGAAATGCGGGATTTTATTAATGACAATGTAAGATTAGACAATTGGTCCACAAATTCAAGGTCGCTCAGCGCGTTAAGGAGCGGGCTATGCTCGGAGTTTCTTTGAAAGATAAAATCAGAAATTAAAGTATCCGGAAAAGAACCGGAGTTACCGACATAGCTTGAAGAGTAAGCAAACTGTAGTGGCAGTGGGCTGGCCATGTTTATCGAAAGATTGATGGCCGGTGGAGCAGACGAGTCCTAGAGCTACGCTACGCTTGCCGATACGTGGTCTTCACTCTAGCCAGCCACTTTCTTAAGGTCATCGGTCCATCTAGCTGGGGGGCGCCCCAGCTAGATAAATAATAATAATAATAAAATTTATTTGTACACTTGGAAAACATACATAAGTACACAGGATTAAAAATATATTGTACAATAGGGTCACATTAAAGGGCGAACTGATGCCTCCTAAACTAGGCCAAAGCCTGTGTGAGTGTATGATATACAACTGGAATTAAGTGTCGTGCAACTACTTATAGTAACACAACATAAATTAAACAAACAATGCCTTAATTTAAATACAGTATTAGTTCATTTAAGAGACTATTGTAATAAGATTCTCGGTTTCGTCATACGGATGGACCGATGACCTTAAGAAAGTGACTGTGACAGAATGGATGTGGTAGGTGGAGAACAGGGTGTTATGACGCAGCCTGGGAGAGGCCTATGTCCAGCAGTGGACTGCGATAGGCTGACTTGATTGAAAACAAGACAATGTTACGATCTTGATAGAGAAATGGAAAATCCGTAGCTCTTAAACATCAAACTGCTAGGCAAAGGTGTGAAGCTACCAATCATAGATTAAGCCAATGAAGTTTCATAATATTTTATCAAAGCATCAAAATTGTATATCGATGTAACTATTATTGGGAAAGACAAAGTGCAACCAATACCTAATTGCAATTCAAAACTCAAACGCTCTATGAAATTAACACTGGCACGAAAATTGGTACGCGAAAAAGCAAGTACTTAAAATAACACCACACTTTTACAAACGAAGCTATAACCATTTTGAATGCACAAAACGAAACCGACCATCCCTGCTTAATCAACAAGTTGCTGTGGTTCAATACCAATATTCATTTACATATTTCATGCTCAAAACTGTTGACTCCGTGTCTCTAAAACTACGCGCAAAAAAAGTGTTTTAATCAAAGAAAATCGCATTAAAACGAGACCCTCGTTGATGAGTTACGAAACTAAAACAACACGATATAATAAATTATGTATGTGTGCGACCATCATACATAATAAACTCCCAACGCGTTTCCTTTAATCTAGAGAGTTAAAAAATATATCACAACAGTAATACGGTCATCTACATAAAAAAAGAATTGGCCGCCCGGTCGAGTGGTCCCACAGTCACGAACAGGGTAACTAGATAATAACTAACTGATACAAACACTGGTGTACAAATAGTGTATTATGAACTTTTTTATGCTTGTTTAGCCAGGCTTTGGTTATAAAATTAAAGCGAGAGATAAAATAGCAGGCCACCGGATCGCGTACGTGCGTATATGAAATTATTCTCGCCCACCTTCCGCTCTACTTCTCGATTCAACTATCCGCAACTACAATCATTCGCTTACCTATATTAACTGTACCTACTAACATTATATAAACGGCGATTTTCTACCACAAATTGGAAAAGTTATTTTTATAAAATACTAGCTGCCCACCCCGGCTTCGCACGGGTAGCACTAAGTACTTATCTACGGCTACCTACCCTACTTACATACCTTTCTACCTACACCTACCTACTTACCCACCGTACCTACCTACCTACCCTACCTACATACCTACCTGCCTTACCAAAACCTAGCTATAACCTTGTCCTGCGAATAACGAAGACAACAAAAAATAATTATCCAATTTGGTGCAGCCGTTCGCATGTTATGGCGTGACCAAGAGAAATAGGGATTATTTTTTATATATGTATATACTAGTTATTTTCATATTCATACAGAACTATGGTTTCAACTTCACTATTTCGGAAATAATCTGAATTTTCATATTGTACAAAATATGAATACGATTCAGAGCACGAGAGCACAACATATTTTATGTAATTTTAGTTCACAATTTAGAATATCAAAGCTCCAACTCTGTAGGTACATTTCAAAGAGCATATTTAATGCGGTTTAAAAGCAAACAGCAGTCTGTTTTAGATCTGTTTAAAAGGATATCGGAATGCCCGAGGACAGACCAACTAATCTGCCTATAAAGTACAAACGAATTCATTCTGCTTAGCTTCTTATACTGACTATACTACATCTGACTGCATTATCTTGTTGAATGATTTTGTGGTATAACAAAAATACGATCTGAGAAAGGAAAGGCCTTAATTCAGCTCGAAGTGAAACTCAGATGTGCACCCGCAACATGGTGGAGCATACGGTAGAGGTCTGCCCAGCCTGGGCGGAGCACCACCGTGTCCCCACGGAGGCAATTGGTGACGGCGATCTCTCGCATCCGGCCCTGGTTCAGGCCATGGTTCGGAGCGAGAGTGCATGGGAGGCCGTCACTTCCTTCTGCGAAGCAGTAATGCTCGCGAAGGAGGAGGCGGAACGCGTGAGAGAGAGGCAAGATTCGCGCCCTCGCGCCCCTAGTCGCCGCAGGAGACACCCCGGGCGTCGGGAGTCGCCGCAGGAGACACCCCGGACGTCGGGAGTCGCAAGCCGACTTCCGGCCACAGTAGGCGCGGGCTTGTGGACGGTGAGCGATGGGTAGCTCGAAGTCCAATAAGGACCAGGCCCGGGTCGACGGCGCGTTGTGTTCCACGCGCGCCTCAAAGAGATGTCAGCACCTGACGGGGTCCGTTAGGGCCAATGCCTGCCAGGGTTGCGAGTTTGTCCGAAAGATATCGCGGCCCCGGCACATAGGCAACAGCTTAGTTGGAACACAATCGCCACTGCATGCGGTCTCGGGGAAATATTGCAACGTGAGCCTTTCACCCTTATTAATCCTTGGGAGCTTCAGGAATTAGAGACGACAGTGTATCTTAGCAAGCAAAATAGACTGCTTTAACTCCTGACTATTACGGAGTAATTTCCATCCTATTTCATATCGAAACTACGATTTGAGCCAAATAATTGTAACTGCATGCCTCGTTGGTGCAGTGGTCGCAAGCGGTTCTGTGTTAAAATTTCCAGGTCGGGCAATGTGTTATTGGGGTTTTGTTTTAGGAATTTCTCAGCCTAGAGTCTGGATTTTCCCGGATTATTGTGCCCGGTTGATGGCAATAGGCTCGCTCCCTATTACATGGGACTTAAACATAACTGGCGTAATGTGGGTGTACTATAGGTGCACCTCTGCCTTACCCTTCGAGGAATACAAGCGTAATGTTATTGTTGATTGTCACCGTTCTATTAAAAACGTATTCAGCCATTTCATTTTGTCAATTAGGTTTCGACCAATATTACTACGTGGATCAAACATGCGTGCATATAAAATGCAAATTAAATAGCTATAAAAATGGAAATGCATGCAAACGTCAACTAATGATTGTGTAATCGAAAAGTTTAACATAATTATGCAAATTTTTATAGGACTTATATCATCGTATTTGCCATAAAAAGTTACTATTATATAATATGAATCGAATGCCGCTGTTACGTAAATAAACAAATAAACTGTTAAAATTAAGTTAAACATAATTATTTTCAAAGCTGTGAATTGTTTTATCGAAAGGTTAGTTTATAAGCCATGAAAAACTGTTTGATATAAACTTTACCGAAATGGTCCGTTTGGAAATGACGAGACACAAAACAACGTAATCGATCCATGAATTAATAGGGATGTTGACAAACAAAATTTTTTCGCCCGTCAGGTAGAATATAAAAAAATAATGGACATGTATATTTTCTTTTTTTACGTAATCAAAAGATTACGGCAACACATTGAGTAGGCAATGCGTTAAAATGGGGCATGACGTCACTTGCCGGTAGATTTTATACTGACTTGTCGTAGCGAGGCCCCACTCCAACTTTAATACGTTTTATCTAAACCAATTTTTTATTAATATGATAATGCAAAAAATACGTGTGTAATATATTTTTATTATCTGACTGACGGACTAAGTAGTTATTTTTTTCCCTGTCAACAGATTCTTGAATCAATCGTTTCGAACTTAAACAAACATCCTAGCATGGACGATAAATGTCCGCAAACGGTAGACCTATTTTCACCAAAACCAAAACAAAACATTGTGTACTCACTTCATCGGAATCGTGATTATGCAGCACACACTGATCGAGATAGGGGCAGTGTCCGCCCTCATACGTTTCAACGTAGTGAGCATTGAACGGCACCTCCCACAGACCTGCAAACAAACAACCTCTTTATTTATAAAAATGCTTTTAAATCAAATATGGGTATGTTGAGTATACTCGGAGGAATCATTAAACAACAGCGCAGTTCAAAAAATGTTGACAGAGGCACGTGCAAATAGAGTCTGTGTAATTTATTCTCATGTATATAGTACCCATATGAGACAGCTTTTTGGATAAAATTACATAAGTTTTATTATCCCCTGAAATTGTTTTTCACCAAAAAATACCTGCTACGGATGCCATAGTTTCTGTTAGTTCTAATTAAACTCCGTGAGTGCATTGTTCCGACCGCGTGAAGCTAGCAACTTGGCGTTTGTATAGGAAATGTGTGAGCTCCTCATTCTATCTAACGCCACACCGCACGCGATACGAAAACTTGGGAACGCGGTGATCACTATTGGTTTTCACGCAAAAACCTATGTGGGAAGCGTTGCACAGAATGTAAAGTTTTACACACTTGAAATTCAAGCGAAAACTGTCAGCTGCAAACTAGTTCCTGTACTAAAATTAAAAATAGCTGTGATTTCTCGTACTGCTATAGTTCAGTTGTAAGCTACCTAGTGACAAAGAATGGCTCAGAATCTAGTTCAACCTTTTACACAAAGGGCATCATTTGTCTATAATTTCCGCTCCCGCTGTGCTTCCTAACAAATCTTTTCTACTTCTTAGCTAGTTTATCGAGTAGCTAAGTTACGGCCACCCACCTGGGAATGACTTGGTGGGACAAGTGCCTGACTTGCACTCGTGCGCGATCTTGTAGTCGAGCGTGTAGGGCCACACGGGGATCGGCAGCGGGGGCACGCCCACCGAACTGTCGTAGATGTAGCCGAAGTCCTCTAACACCTGTGGACAAAGAGGTTGTGTTAGAGTGGATTGAGCTTTTATATTAGTTGAGCTTTTCGTTCGTGGTTCGGGCAGGAATCTATAAGGGACTGATAAAACGCGTTTTTCGCTTGTGTTCTTGTCTAATTAGTTTGTTACAATCAGTAGCTGGTCATCTTCAGAGTGCGCCCAACGGTACACTAGCGCCATTCCTTAAAAAAAAAATATCTCGTAACTGAGAAGGAATTATGAATTACGGCTAGTAAGGACTCTCGGCAAGTGTGTTCAGAATTTTCTAATACCTATTATAACGTTTCATTTTGAGATACGAAACAAAAGCGGCCGCATTCCTCTAGATCGTATTTTGTGGCTTCGTGCCTCAATATGAAACTTTATAAAAGGTATTAGAAAATTCTAGACACACTCCTACTAGCCGTTATGCATAAGTCCTTCTAAGGCACAAGATAATACTTTTTTTAAAGAGTGACGCTAGTGGAACTTTGGGCGCTTTCTTAAATACAATATCAGCGGCGTAGCGTTGGTGTCGGTCGCCCGGGGCGGAAGACAATTTTGCCACCCTACTATACATTACATACATGAATTCTAGAGAACTTTTCGGCAAGAACAGTCATCATTGTTTTGTATTATACAGGTTAGATTTTAAATAAAAAACGTTTATCTAAGGTTTACAATCACGTTTATTAATACAATTTTTTTTTTTACTTCCACCAGTATAGACGGTGTTGCCAGCTGCCGCCCCCACTACGCTACGCCACTGTCCAATATACAAGCTAACAAATTCAAATACACGTTTGTTTTATTTCTACTGTAAAGTGAATGCATGTGTAAAGTATTTTAGGAACTACGTTGCCTATTGTGTTTTTTTCTCATTGAAACAACATGTTCGTTATTGAAAACAGAAGTGTGTATGAACCAAAGCAGTTTTTTTTTGTAAAAAAACATTTAAATTTCAGCAATTTTTATCAGCACGTCTATGTACAATGACCGACCATGTTTACATTCGTTCAAAATATTTATTTTCCTCTACGTGTAATTTAATCGTACGCTCCAAACCGTCATCTCTCACATCAAATCCCATACAAAGTGTACTTCAATCAGTTTTATTTAGATACGTTCGTCGATCGGTGCCTATCAAAATGTCGATACTGGAGCGTGCCGGCTTGTTTGACATCTGACGGAATTCCCTGATGACGAGGTACTGCAAAAAAATTCTCTACGTATTTCACTTTGTATTGCGAACGTGACGGCCGTAATTGTCAGGTAACGAATAGACGCAGCGCTGAAATATTGACACTTGACGTACTTGGAGCGTACGTAGTATATCGAATGACTGTCAAAATATTACCCTAATAAGCTGCCTGATATTCGATCTGGGCCAATTTGGAGACAAAAGAACTTTCGAGAAATTCGTCAGAAATAAGATGGCAGAATAATATGGCATTTGAAATACACGATCACAAATAATTTCGTTATGTAGGTACATATCAACGTCAATTTAATGTAATAGGGATTGTAGTGACTTATTATTTATTATTCGGAGAAAAATATCAATATTATTTACCATACATTCTTTCGACACAGACCCCTTTATTTATAAAGGTTAAAGTTAAGAAACGTTTAAAGGCTCCAGACAGGCACGACGCGACTCTAATAGAACAATTTCTATGAAAACTTAATAGAAATTGATTTACCGCAATTGCGTCGCGTCTGTCTGCAGGAGCCTTTTAAACGTCAAAAATGTATGGTTAAACAATAGCTTAACATTACGTAACTTTAAGGTATTTAAGCAACGTTTATAAATAAACCCTATACAGGGTGTGAGGGACATCGACTTGAAAACTGATACCATGGATTCGGTACATGATTCTGAACCTCCCTGCGTTGAAATATTTCGATGGTTATTTTTTTTTAAATCTGCTGTTCCACACATTTTGACCGCGTAAGTATTGCACTTTTCTAAAGAACAGCAGATTTTTTTTTTAAATAACCGACGAAAAATTTCGACCCTTGGGGGTTCAGAAGCATGTGCAGAATCCATGGTATCAGATTTCGCGTCGATGTCCCAGCCACCCTGTATATAGTTGCAGTATACGTAAGCACTTAAAATGGTTTTTTTATTCTTCAGCTTGGTAATATCACTTATTGATGTTTGTGACTCACTTCACAAAGAGAATTTATTGAGTCTCATATTTTATTCTGTACCCAAAGGACCTGCCTACATAGCCGAGATAAAAACCATCCCACATTTTTTCTGTTTGTTAAACTTCCTTGGCAAAAAGTTTGATTGTCAACTAAAGTCGCCTTGAGATGGGATTGACTAACTAACGTGAGATACCCGCATAATAGCGTAGAATTTGCAGCAATTAATGTGACGGAATATTTCAAAATTACGGAAGGAAGAATGTTTGTAAATATCTTTAGTCTAAACATGTCGTATCCTTGGTTAGAAGACAAAAGCTAGTCTGGCAGACAATCGCAAATTCTATTCTCTAAGTATGCAGTCTTAGGAAGTTCGCGCAAATAATTTTGGGTACAAAAGGTCAAGATATCCTTGCTTGCATTTGTGAGCGAGAGATTTAGAAAGATAAGAAGAAAGAAAGAAAATACGGTTATTTGCGGTAAACATAACGCAAGGAAAGAACAAAACACGAAAGTAACAATTTGGGGGAAAATATGCGTCACATCCACGCAAAACGGCCATCGCCTCGCATAATGCTACGACCCTATGCGAGACAGAGCCCCAGCGCTGCTTTTCAGCGACAGCCGGCGTTGACGTTATGACGTGTGTTACGCTAGGATAGGAAGTAACTGTTATTCATACTAATATTATAAATACGAAAGTAACTCTGTCCGTCTGTATGTTACCTTTTCACGCCTAAACGACTTCTTCTTCTTCTTTTCGTGTGGTTAGTGACTAACCTGGTGTCAGAGTTTTAGTGGTCCTCTGATTTGGCTTCACATGCCGTTGAGAAATATCTCTTAGGCATGCCGTTTTCCTTCATCGTTTTTGAAGCAAGTGATAATAATACAATACGCAGATAAATCCAAAAAAATAGAGGTGCCTTGGGTTCGAACTCGAGATCTATGACTTAGCAGTCCGATTACCACACCACTAGGCTATCACTGCCTGCCTAAACTACTGAATCAATTGTTATGTTTGACAGATAAGTAGCCTGGAATATTTTTACAAAAAAAAATATACAAAACAAAATACACGTTAGCTACTAATTCAATAAAATACTTGTAAATACCTTAAACTGCGTATTCCTCCCAGGTTTCAAGAAAGGTGCTCTTGCGCCGACGATCTCTGAGCGCGACACGTTCGCGAACTTGCCGAGAATCTCGCGCATGCCGATCATCTCACCGGCCCATTCTTCATAGCCTTTGTCTTGCAGGCCTTGCTGCTGCGACACTGTGCCTGTCGCTATCTGTAAACACAAGCATTGTTTTTAGATCGTCTTTAAAGATAGTGGAGAGAATGGAAAGATCTGTCGAATACAGTGGCGTAGTGGCAGAGATTGGCGTTGTATGGCCTAAGATAATTTTCCGAGTCTGCGTAGCTCTTTTGAACATGAATCTCCAAACTCTTGTAAATACAGACGTTCAAAAGTGCCTTTAAGAGCGTTTATTCTGGAGGTGGGAAACGTCGCAAATAGATGTCAAATATTTCACTGTTTTGATTAATTTGGCAATATTACTGTGTGGAAATAAAAATGTGACTAACTAGCGAACTAGAATATTGATTATAAAATGCAAAAATTAATTTCGTAACACCGAATGTTTAGTTTTAGATGTAAAAAAACTATTTGGAAACTTTCCAAATGCGTTTTTTACACCTAAAATGAGTACAACATCAAATTCATGTTGTTAAATTGCAATTCATTATTAATATTCTAGTTCGCTAGTTAGCCACATTTCTTATTTCTATTCAGTAATATTGCTATAAGAATCAAAACAGGTATATATTTGACAGTTATTTGCGACGTTCCCTACTTTTAGCATAAACCCTCTTCTTAATGTGCCTATTTGAAATAAATGATTTGTTTTTGACTATGGCACGCACCAACGAAACAGGATAAGAGAAGAAAAATAGGATTGATACTGATGATGAAGATTTTAAATTATACGTCTCAATTTATAATGACGAAGATCCACATCTCATGGCAGCTCAACCCGATCTTTGAACCCCGATATGATCGATATTTCCACCCAGTATCATATTATCATCAATAATTAAACAGAGGGTGCTGTTCTACCCTTATATTGGCAGATTAATTAAACCGTAAAACATGAGTATTCATGAATAAAAAGCTCACCTCATGACCGTCGTGTGCAAGATGTTGTACTTGCACGTAATTACTGCAAATAACAGAGAAAATATTCAAATTAAACTATCACAATTATATCTTCTTTCGACTTAAAGAACCTTTCACATAAGTAGAGCGAGGGCTAGATGAATATCTTTGAAATAAACAGCATCATAAAACATCTGCAGTGGTTTGTTTGCCCCAGATCTATCTTAATAAAAACAAATTAATTTAGCATTGTAAACGTTAATTAATAAAAAAATAAAAAAAACACACGTTATATACTGGTATTCAGCTGCATCCGGTTAGACTGGAAGCCGACCCCAACATAATTGAGAAAAGGCTAGGCAGATTGATTGAAACGTTAATTAATGTCCGTTCGAGCTGAACATTTACTGGGATTCAATTAATTTTTATTCATGTTTACCGGTAAATAACTGCGGTAAGACGTAATAAACGGTACCTAATGTAGCTTTTGACTATGTACTATCGAAGATATATATAATGTAGTAATTAACACGAAACTTGTATAAGTAATTACCAAACTATCGTCCAAATTAATCACAGGAACCTGGCAAATTGTTTGTCACTAATTTATTGAAATAAAGATACCTAGATATTAATTTCGGACACAGCTTTCATGAGAAAATCTGTGGCGGAAAATTTTATTAACTAATGCTCTCTTATTTTTTATATTTATTTTTATATGGTAGGTAAAAGAATTACTGTTCTTCAAATAAAATTATTTTCACGACACAAACAGAGCTGGACGTCACGATGAGTAGATATAAGTAGTCAATACAGATACCAATTTCCATACAGTCTCGTTACGGTCTGACATTGATAAGCCCCCACAATCGTAGAACTAGCCGCCTACTGCAAGCGGAGTGCACCTATTGGCTACAGTATATTGCAATTACGTCAACTGCACAAAATCTTATTTGCAGCTAGATTGCAGTCCAGTAAGGATCATGCCTGCGTAAAAAAATTAAATTCTAATTAGAGCGTCAGCCAGATAATAAAAACATATTAGACACGAATTTTTTGCGTTATCATATTAATAAAAAAATACTTGGATAAAACGCATTTTAAGTTGGGGAATGGGGGTCGCTACGTCACAATAAAATCTACATACTCGTGACGTCATGGCACATTTTAACTCAATGTATCGTCGTAGTCTTTAGATTACGTAAAACAAGAAAAAAAACGTGTCCAATATTTTTTTATAATCTCCATGACGGACTAAAAAAAAAGTTCATCATCCCTATTTCAGACCGTATAAATGGACCCTAAGCGGAAGCAACGCGATTGTTTGAACCTCGGTCTCTGAGAAATATATACTCTTGGTCTCGACCCTGAATGGAAGTAATGACACATTTTATAATTACCTGTACTCGTGTGACAGGAAGAAAGTGCCTCTAATGGGGCAACCATTAGGGTTCTTGATTTTCCCATTGAACACTTTCTTGTACAAGTCGAAGTTGTTCAAGTTAACAGCACCGTCGAATGTCAGCATTATCATTTGGGGCGTCTGCGAATATAAAAATGAGAACGTAATTCTTTACGACTACTTTTTGCACGTAAAATTCGTAGAATTGTTGACAGAATAGAGGTCAGTTTTTACACTATTACACTACATATAAAGAGATCTATATAATAATAGAAGAATTACAGTATTTTGACATGAAACAAATTACTATTTTATAAAAAATGCTTTCAACAAAAATACATTTATTTATTTAGTTTTACCTCTTAACTCAACTGTTCTTAGACCAGCAAATTCTAACATCAGCAAATTAAATCATTACAAAATTTCCCATAAACTTAATAGGCATTTACCTAAACCGCCATTTTTTATTTATTGTATTACCTAATATTATGAGAACAGAATATTATGAAACATCTCTGACACACAAAGATCAAGCCAAACGAATTTTTTGTATAATTTATTTTCGTCTTTACACACCGTTAGATGGGCTAAATAATCGAGTAAGGGAGACTATTTATTAAATGTGGCCAAGCTACATTGAGTTTCCGCAGGTAGGGTGGATAGACGGGACATTTTACCCGACTGCACTGGGTTATGTTTTTTTCATTCATAACCCGTGTTATTTTTTAAGAACATAAAACTTTTTCTTTAACCTTACGGTTTTTACGAAACGTTAAGCTCTTAAAGTATTGGCCGTGAACAAAACAACATAATATCCGATGCACATGATACACTTTTTTACCTATTTAACATGCACGACATAACTTTTTATACATTGTTATGCAATGGAGGATTTGTATAAATACGGTAAATTGTAGGTCATAGACGAGAAGCAATACTTCTGTGGATATGGATGTCTATGTTATTTTATGAGAAATTTGCAACGATTATCATAATTAATGAGAAACCATCAAGACTGACATTGCGGTTTAGAGCTACATTGCACCGATACCTACTAGCCTAAATTGCCTCTCGAAATTAATATTTAATTATGTATGTTAACAGTATTGAATATTTTCAAGGCTGATTTTGTGAATGGCATATTAATTCTAAATAAATAACGACTGTCGACTCTAACTTGATTCCAGTTTTACCTGTTACATTAAATAATTATAATCAATTTTCGTTTATTTATTTTTTTCGTAAACAAAGCTTTAAATCAGTAAATAACCCGATAATCGTTCACATTAGATAGGTGTCACTGACAAATCCTATATTTATACTATTAAATGAGCAATATTTGTATATATTTGTATATATATATATATATATTTGTAATCACGTTCTCGAAAACGACTCTAACGATTTTGATGATAGTTGCATTTTAGAGGTTTTTCGCACCCGTAAGGTGCGAAAAATCGATCTAGATAGGTCTCATATCTGGGAAAATTAGTTTTCCCTATTTTCACAGCCTCGGGAATGTGATACAACATTGGTATCCCTGGACGATATGTTTATCTATTTTCACCCATGCAGAGCTCGGTCGACCAGGAACTATTTATGTAATCCAAACAAATAAATTCGAGTGTCTGTGTGTTTGTATGTTTGTTGCTCTATTGTGGGGGCATCTACATCGCCAAGACCTGACGTCACACAGCATTCTGATGTCACACAAATCCTGAATCGCGCAATAAGAGTTTACCGCGCGACGGACATATATACAAGCTCCCGACTTCAACCTCTGGGCAGTTGCCCGCCAGACACGACACCCGTCTGGTTGGAGGATCCTCCAACCAGACGGGTAATGGCTAAATGGATAAAATTGTGCACACATATAGGAAATGTCCTATATTACAACATAGATTGATTACTTACGTCTTCTGGGTCGAGACCTCCAGGGATGCGGGTGCCATCTTTGGAGCAGAAGCAATAAGGCAACTGGCACTCGCCAGTGTCGCACTTTGTTGCCAAATCCAGGGGTGTCTCTGTGATCGGCGCAGGCGCTTAACAAATATAAAACATTTTTTTTAATAGGGCCTAAGTTTCTCGCAAAAATAACAAATGACGGAAAAACATAATTAAATTAAAGGTGATTTTTAATTAATGTACCTAAAGGAAAAATATCGAACAAAAAGGGATTTCTGTCAGATATAGACTCAGAATGTTTCATAAAAAGTAATATAAATTTAATTTATGAGTTAGATACAATCACGAGCGCTAATATGTATCCACTTAGTAAAATTCAAAACCGATTTTCTCATGGAATAACGACTACAGCTTTGAGATAAGACCTATTTCATATTAGTCTAGTTCCAAAATCGTAACAACAAAAAATTACAATCAACACAGTAGGGGAAAATCACTTTTAAAAGTGGGTATGTGTATACATATGTGACTGACTGTACCATTAAAATAACGTTTACATGACATCAGCGTAGCAAGAAGATAAATGTTACAAGGCAAAGCTTTAATTCAAGGTATTTGCTTGCAGATGTGCAATTTCACACCTAATCAGCGAACCGATTAATTGATGTACGTGTATCAGAATTCTCTACCTTCCTACAATCAATGTTTTTGTTTGGTTTTGGCCTTACGACCTCTTGTTTTTTTTTTTTTGTTGTCAGTGTAATCAAAAGTAATGTAATTCTAGCGAAATTGTTTTCTATTCTAGGTTAAAAACATAAACTTATATTCCACAATTTTACTAGCAGCTCTACAGCTGTGTTGTGCTGTGTGTGAGCTGATTTTACAAGATGCGTTTAGATACATCTTACAATTACTGTATTTGTAAGATTTATTTTTTTTGGCTTGGAAATTATCACCTGGCTAACTAAAACCCACCCGTGTTCCTTCAGTTGCCTGTACGTTGCCAGGGGCCACGGTATCCCTTTCGGACTTTCCCGCGACTCTATTTGTAAGCCTTCATCAGCTATCCTACTGCTGGATAAAAGACCCCTCTCATGACTTCCAGATAGAACTAATGTACGCTATTGCAAATTACTAGCTTCTGCCCGCGACTTCGTCCGCATGTTTCGATCCCCGACCCAGCGCGTGCGTCGAATCCCATCGCACGCCCGCGCTATTACTTCGTTTTTGTTAGCGTTGTTTTTTTCTTTTTGCTCGGCTCCTAAGTATCGTAGCGTGATGTTATATAGCCTATAATCTTCCTCAAGAATTGGACTATACCAAGCAATAATAATTTTTCAAATCCGACTTATAGTTCCGGAGATTAACCCTACATACGAACTTACAAACAAATTTTACCTCAATATAATATTATTATATTAGTATTAGTATAGATTGCGAAGAGCAGCTATGAAACTTTATCGCAACTAACATCTAAGTTCTGTAATTTATATAGAAATGTCAAAATAATTAGAAAGTATTACAAAAGTATATAATAGGTACCTACTTGTGGCGATGGGGCCGCATCTAGCTTCAACTTTGAAGGTACAGAACTTGCTGATATCGTCGAAGTACAAACCGGAGGGGCATCTGTTCAGGTAGGGATAGCCATCGACGCACTGAAACAAAACGAAAGTAATCATCAAATCAATCAATCTTGGAAGTACCAACAGCATTCTAAGGTAAGTACCAGCATTGCTAAATTCTACTCGATGAAGAATGCTGTGTTAGTTCGAACTTATAAGTACCAACTGATAAAATAAAAATAAAAACATGAGTTGTTTCTTTAATACTAAGACTCCAAGGTTGGCAATTTCCTTGACGTTACAGTAGGTATCCACTTTTCATTAGTTCAGCCTTTTTTCTATGCGTCCTCACAAAAAAACTTAATCCTTCTTATTGCAGGCAGTTAAAAAAGCTCCACAACCCGCTATCCAAGTTAGACCAAAACACAATCCAAAGTTGGCTTCACAGCTTGAATTCACCCACAGTTGGGTCAACAGCCAACCAACTGGTTCTCGCCAGCGTTTTTAGATGTCAGACCATTGTTTGTATGTCTTGTAAGACTATTACGTACGTATTATTAAAGAAGGTGCTTATAAACTCATAATATAGCTCAATGTAATAGGTAAGTACAATCAAGAAATAAATATATTAAGCTCCTTAAGGTCGATTTTAGTTGCACCTTATTATTTTTCCGACGTCATTGCTATCATTTTGAATGTAAAGGACGGTTACAAAAGGGGAAAGGAATTTGTTCTATCGCTACTTGATCATATAGATGTACATATTTATAGTACGTAGTCATATGTTTAGAGCATCATTCCTGTAGCTGGGCATATCTTTGTGACAGCCTCTTTATAAAACATCCGGGTACGTACAATAAAGCCTTTTGTACACGGCTCGGTTTATTTTTTAAACCGCATCGTAGTAAAAATGTAACTGACAACAAGATTCCATAGTGATCCATACGACACTGACGACTGTGCCTACACACGGCATATAAAGCGCGCCGTATAAAAAACGTATCTGTCAATAAGCTTCCATAGTGATCCATACAACACTGACGACTGTGCCTACACACGGCATATAAAGCGCGCCGTATAAAAAACGTGTCTGTCAACAAGCTTCCATAGTGATCCATACAACACTGACGACTGTGCCTACACATGGCATATAAAGCGCGCCGTATAAAAAACGTGTCTGTCAACAAGCTTCCATAGTGATCCATACAACACTGACGACTGTGCCTACAAACGGCATATAAAGCGCGCCGTATAAAAAACGTGTCTGTCAATAAGCTTCCATAGTGATCCATACAACACTGATGACCGTGCCTACACACGGCATATAAAGCGCGCCGTATAAAAAACGTGTCTGTCAACAAGCTTCCCTAGTGATCCATACAACACTGACAACCGCATCGTAGTAAAAATGTAACTTACAACAAGATTCCATAGTGATCCATACAACACTGACGACTGTGCCTACACACGGCATATAAAGCGCGCCGTATAAAAAACGTGTCTGTCAACAAGCTTCCATAGTGATCCATACAACACTGATGACCGTGCCTAGACACGGTGAATAAACCGTAGTTTTTCACGGCAAGCAAAACTTTTGTACGAAGGGCCCACGGTAGGTACATAGACTGCCAGCTCAAGCAAGCCATAACCAAGCTAAGCACTAAGCAGGGTAATTATGGTAGGACCCTAGTGCCGTAGGGGAAAGCGGGCTAATGTCATGAGTGTAAATAAGTATTAGCCGCTAAACTTAATTACTTCGGTTTACGCGGTTATGGGGCTTTAGCACCTTAACTTAAAGAACTCAGTTACTCGCGTCCTTTAAGTTAATTGCAATCCCCTACAGTCTGCAGACACCTGTCACATCATTATGTATGTATTATATTGCCGGCAAAGCATGTAATTTAGGCATTGTATAGAATAGTGATTCTATGTATACAGAGCGTCAGGGACATCGTCGCGAAGCCGATGATTCCCCCTGCGTTCAAACAGCTGTTTTTTTTTCGTAAAAAATAATCTGCTGTTTGATCTCTGCTGACACCCTGTATATAAATGCCGAGCACGTCTAGGCATTGTATAGAATATTTTATGTATCGGTTATGATTATATACCCTGCCTAGTTAATGTACTCATGGCATTCTATACATTCCTCGGTATTGTATAGAATGCCATGAGAAGATTAGGTAAAGTATAAAATAAATTAGAACATCTTTTGTTAACTCCAAATCAACTTTACTAAAAAGAACAGTATTTAACTAAACATTGTATTTGAAATCAATATGAGTTATCTCTGAACACCTTAGTATTAATTAGGTAATTATGACTTTACGGAAATCCATTTTAAAATACAATAGACGACGTATATTTAGTAACCTAATCCGCTTAACTGTTCTTAAAGAGTCATAAAGAACCCTGTAAGAAATCGACACGTGTTTCACCTCTCAACGAGGCGTCCTCAGGATGACGATTGACTCGCGCTTCGTCATGCGCCGAAACGTCGTGTCCGGGTTCGCAACAAGTCAATCGTCATCCTGTGGATGCCTCTGTGATAGGTGAAACATGCGTCGATTTCTTACAGGGTTCTATATGACTCTTTAAGAACAGCTCAGGTCACCACGTTGCTAGATCGCAATGGGTTGGTAAGCATATCGTGTTTAGGAGCATTACATATATTACCTACAGGATGTCTGGGACATGGACGCGAAGCCTATTACCATGGATTCAATATATGAGTCTGAACCCCCTTGCAGTGAAACATTTCGTCGGTTATTAAAAAAAAACAGCTGTTCCATACATTTTGAACGCGTAGGTATTGCACTTTTCTATGAAACAGCAGATTTTTTTTAAATAACCCATGAAAAATTTCAACGCAGGCGGGCTTCAGAATCACGTACTGATTCCATGGTATCCGTTTTCGCGTTGATGTCCCTGCCACCCTGTATGTCATATCAGTCGGCCATAACCACTTTCAAGGCACCAACTACGACAAAACAAAAGAGGCACTACAATAACTATAACAAACAACTAGATATTACCTAGCCACAGTTATGGGCAGCCATTTATATTTTTGAATCCGTCCAATTTCGTAGACGTAGCATAAACTCAAGAGTAATCCTAGAGGGGTTAGTCACGCAGGGTTACGTTATTACATACAACGGCATACGAAAAAAGGAATCTACCGTTTTATGCGAAAAATGTTCGGTGTTTATCCATAAAAATTTGAATGAAGCGGTAGTGCCTGCCCCTTACGTCTATGTATTTATTCCTCGCATGATATGGGAATCGTAATAACCGCTTGCGGAATCTGCGGAATTCTACCTGCTTCTGTAATTACGCCATACGAAAGGTACATGTTGATGATCTTCTACATTTAATTTTGCGTATCTTTTTCCTTGAGTTTGAGATTGGTTTCCAGTCTAACCAGAATGCTGCTCTAAATATAAGTTTTCCACCGAATGACTGCCTTATACCCTTCTCAAACTAAGCAAATCACTATATATACTTACCTAAAGATTAAGGTACACAGGGTTAGACTAAAGATATCGTCGCAGATTGTATGATTCGTCATTTTACAAACGGCACCGTCCGTTTACAAACGCTGGCGGTTTTGCAAAATGTCTATGAAATGCAAATGCATAATCAAACTGCCTGCGACATATAATATAAAAGGAGAAACTGACTGACATAACAACGCAGAGCCTAAACTAACGAGAAATTTTGCACAGAGTCTTCTTTTATAATGTAGGAGAGCACTAAGAAGGGGTTTTTGAATATTCCACCTTTAAGGGGGCGAAAACGGGGGATTTCGTTTGTATGAAAAATCTTATTCCTTGAGTTCGTGGCACGAAAAGTACTAGGCTTGCATGAATTCAAGGTAGTATTTCAATCATGAGACGCTGTGCACAATTTCTAAGCAGTAACCTAACAAAAAGTACTAGGCTTGCATGAATTCACGATAGTATTCAATAATTATGTTATGCTACTAATAGGATTTGGATGAGGTAGACAGATAGTTTGTAACCCTTTTTTTTTTTTTTTTTTTTTTTTTTTTTGGATGGGAAATCATCAAATGACTTCTCCCGCTCTGGGCAGAGCGAGAGGGTGTGTCAGACTTTTACTGACTAAAACCCACCCGTGTTCCTTCCGTTGCCTGTGTGCCGGGGCCGCGTTATCCCTTTCGGACAAACCCGCAACCCCAGCAGGCATTGGTCTTTCGACCCCGTCGGTTGGTGCTGACATCTCTTTGAGGCGCGCGTGGAACACAACGCGCCGTCGACACGGGCCTGGTCCTTATCGGACGGCGAGCTGCCCATTGCTCACCGTCCGCAAGCCCGCGCCTACGGTGGCCGGAAGTCGGCTCTGGACTCCCGACGCCCGGGGCGTCTCCTGCGGCGACTAGGGCCGCGAGGGCGTGCAGCTTGCATCTCCCTCGCGCGCTCCGCCTCCTCCTTCGCGAGCATAACTGCTTCGCAGAAGGAGGTGACGGCCTCCCATGCACTCTCGCTCCGAACCATGGCCTGAACCAGGGCCGGACGCGAGAGATCGTCGCCGCCGATCGCCTCCGTGAGGACACGGCGGTGCTCCGCCCAAGCCGGGCAGACCTCCACCGTATGCTCCACCGTGTCCTCCGGGCGATCCACACAGTGGTGACACCCGGGCGTTTCCTCCCGCCTTACGCGGAACAGGAACCTCCCGAAACAACCGTGTCCGGTGAGGACCTGCGTCAGGCGGAAGGTGAGGACGCCATGGCGCCTCTCAAGCCACTCCTCAAAGAGGGGACTTATCGCCGCAATTGTGGCGTGCCCAGCGCTGGGTTGCGACAATCGTACTCTCCATGCCGCCATGAGATCCCGCCGGAGCTCTGTCCGCTGTGCCGTGATTTCTCGCGGCAGCGGAGTTACACCCCGGCGTTTCGCCTCCTCGCGCAACTCCCACATGTGCGCGAGGACTTTCGCCTCCAGATCCCATGGCGGTAGTCCGGCAAGGAGGCTCGCCGCCTCACGGGAGACCGTGCGGTATCCCCGGACCAGCCTGATGGCCATGACCCTTTGGGACGCGTTCAACCGCCGGGCCGGTCGCAGCCTCAATGAACGCGCCCACACCGGTGCCCCGTAAAGGGCCATGGACCGCACGACCCCCGCGTAAAGCCTCCGGCAGGAGGCGTTTGGACCCCCCAGGTTGGGCAGGAGCCGCTTCAAAGCAGCCCCAGCCCTATCCAGTTTGGGAGCCAAACGTTGGAAGTGCTCCACGAAGTTCCACCGGCTGTCGAGGACGAGTCCCAGGTACTTCATCGTCGACTCGACACCGATGTGAACCCCTCCCGCCGTAATGTGGGAACCCGACAGTGGCGCGTTCCGAGGACCATAGAAACACATGGCCTCGGACTTGTGCAAGGCCACCTCGAGTCCCAGTTGCCGGATCCTTTCGACGATTGTCGCAACCCAACGTGTCGCTAGTTCGGCCGCCGCCTCATGCGACCTCCCTTGCACCAGGACCAGCGTGTCGTCAGCGTAGCAAACCACGCTGACGCCGCTAGGGAGGTCGGCGCGCAGCACCCAGTCGTAGCCGATGTCCCACAGATGCGGCCCCAGGACCGATCCCTGTGGGACACCGCACGACATCTCTCGCCGGTTCCACTCTCCGTGGTGACCGGGGTAGATGACGGCCCTGTCCGTCAAATAGGCCTCGACCACTCGACAGAGGTAGGTCGGCATCCGGTGATACCGGAGTGCCTCCCTAATGCAACTCCAGGGCAGGGTATTGAAGGCATTGGCGATGTCAAGAGACACCGCCAAGACTACCCCACCCCGGGCAACAGCATCCCCCGTCGTGAGGGCTCGAACGCGCATGATGGCATCCACCGTAGAGCGCCCCTTGCGGAAACCATACTGGCTCTCCGCCAAATCCGGCCCCACTCGCACCAGCTGCCCGACAAGGCGGTCTGCAATTACTCTTTCAAAGAGCTTGCCCACCTCATCGAGCAGCACGATGGGCCGGTAAGCGGACGGAGAGTCCGCCGGGCGCCCCGGCTTCTTGATGAGGACCAGTTTCCCCGTCTTCCAACGAAGTGGGAACTGGCCCCTCTCCAAGCATGCGCTTAGGAGCCCCCGAAGTCGAGGCCCGAGAGCCTCTAAGGCCAGAACCCAGGCTTTTCCAGGTAAGCCGTCGGGTCCTGGGGCGGTATTTTTGGCACTCAGCCTACGTACCGCCACTCTCAGATCTACCTCGGTCACCTCCGGAGTATCGTCGTCGTCGTCCCTGGTGTGGTCCGCATCGGGCACCGCAGGAGGCGGAGCCATGGGCGGGGGAGTATGTTCCCCTCGCGAGGGGAACAGAGCGCTCACCACGTCCTCCACGAGCTGGGGCCGGAGACTCTGCGTCAGCGGGGGAGCCCATGGGCGGAGTTTATCTCTCACCCATTTGTATGGGCGTCCCCACGGATCTCTGTTCAGAGTCTCCAGCGACTCCTCGCGGGCCAGTCCTCTGGCCCGCTCGATCCCCGCTTGGAGGGCGGTCTTCGCCGCTCTGTATCCTGCGTACAGCTCCGCCTCAATGGCTTCCGTATCCGGCGGGCGGATACGGAGCCTGCGGTGCCTGGCGTACAGGTGACGCGCAGCAACGCACGCCGCGCGTAAAGCGGTCAGCTCACGCGACCACCAGTACACCTGGCGCTGAGCACGTCCGGGCTGGACCCGGGGCATTGCCACGTCACAAATTTCGGACATGGCCTCCCGGAACCACTCCGCCTCGTCGTTTATGTCGGCAGGCCTGTCCGGTGATGACACCCAGGCCTGCACGATCGAGGCTTCCAGGAGGAGCTCCCGGTCCAGCTGCTTCAGCGCCCACCGCGGACCACTCGGGGTCTGTCTGACCGGCGTGCCCGAGGTCTGGGCGGAGACGTCAAACCGGATGTACCGGTGATCGGAATAGGTCTCCACCCCCTCCATGACGCGCCAGTCAATGACACGCGGCGACAGAGCGGGGCTGGCGAACGAAATGTCCACCACTGACTCGCCCCGCATCCGCACGCACGTGGGGACAGAACCCCGGTTTAGGACGACCAGGCCCGACTCCAGAGCCCAGTCCTCCACCATCCTGCCCCGTGTGTCCGTTAACCGGGAACCCCAAGCCACGTTCTTGGCATTGAAGTCCCCGAGGACGATCACGGGGAGGGGATGGTACCCGACGACGACGACTCTCAACTCCCCAAGGGAGTTGTGGAACTCGGCGAGAGTTCGGTTCGGGGAGAAGTACGCTCCTACCACGACAATCTCCCCGAACCGTGCTGCCACGCAACCCGGTCCCCTCTTGACGGCCTCGAGGGACGGGGTACCGGCGGCGGCCGACGAAATTATGGTCACTGAGCCGCTCAGGTCCTCCACCCAGTCATCCCTGGGCGGGACAAAGTACGGCTCAGCGACCACGGCGATGTTAATCGACCACTGCGCCATGCTCTGGAGCAACAGATCCTGAGCTGCGGCGCAGTGGTTGATGTTCGCCTGGAGGAGGCGTAATGGACCTATTAGCAGTCCATTTTAGCCCCCCCCCGAGCCCCGCGTGAGGGCCCTGCCACGGCGTCAACGGCGGTGGCGGCGACGACGGTGGAAGCGGCAGCGGCGGTGGCAGTAGTAGCGGTAGCGGCGGCCGTGGCGGTGACAGCGGTGGCAGAGGGCTTGCCCTTGGCTTTGCCTTTGGCGGGTTGGACGCAGGCCTTGCTCCCAATCCGGTGCTCGGCCGGCTTGCCAGCCGCCGCACATACGGCGCAGTGCGGCGTGGCTTCGCAAGAGCCGGCCTTGTGACCGGGCTGACCACAGCGATAGCAGTGATCGCTGCGGTCCACCTCCGAGGTGCATTTAGCTCCCACGTGGTTGCCCACATGGCAGCGGAAGCACCTCAGAGGTTTGGGTTCGAGCAGTTTGACCTGCGCGGATACCCAGCCCACCAATAACCTTTGGCCCTCCCCGGCGATTTTCCTGGCCGCCGACACGGGGCAGCTCACCGTTACGGCTCGCATCCCCGTGAAGCCAGGACGGATGGTGCCTGCCCTAACCTGCTCGGCAGAGCACCCCCCAGTCCTGACGACAGCGGCCACCACCTGTTCCTCCGCCACTGAGTCGTCCAGGCCCGAGATGCGCATTTCTACGCACTTCGTGGGCCTGGACACTCGGGCCTCGTCCGCATTTAAGGACGCCCTAAGCTTTTCAGCTAGGGCGTCAGCGGCCGGGCCACTGGCCGCTCCGGGGAGCTCCAGCATCCGGGCCCCGGTCGCGGTGACCCTTACCCGGATGCCCTGAGCGGCACCTATCTCGTTAAGGTCCACCGCCGCCCCAATCTTGGAGAGCACGTCGCGGTAGGACACGCCCTTCTTCTCCGCTTCCGGCTGTAGTGTTATCACTACAGCTGCGGACTTCGGGGCGCGGAGCCTAGCCGCGACGCTTTGCTCCTTGCGCCGCCGCCGCCTCGCCTTCTTTTTGGCCGCCCTTTTGGCCTTGCCCGCCTTCTTCTTCTCCCCGGCTATTTGCCACTCGGCGTCAGCCTGGGGAGATTTAGGAGGCAGAGGCGGCCGTTTCGCCACCTGGGGTGGAGCTCCCGCTGCCAGGGCCGAGGCCGGGGCCCCCACCGCCTTGGCCGGGGCCCTCGCTGCCTGTGTAGCAGCCCCACCCCTGGTCTGCCCTGACGGACCTGGTTTGGCCACGGCAGCTGCGGTGGTGGCATAAGATGCCACCTTCCGCTGGCCCGAGGCCGGCTGGCTCGCCGCTAATGGAGGGCGCAGGACCACGGCCTCCAGTACGGAGAACCGGCTGTTGAAAGCAGCCAGCTCCTTCCGCACCAGGGCCAAAACCCGGTCCTCCGCCGGCAAGGGCGGGCCCTGCCCTTGCACCGCTCCGCGCTGCAGAACAACGCGGGGGCCGGCTCCACGGAGCCCGGCCAGGTTTGCTCGGAGCTCCTCATTCTCCTTTTGGAGAAGCTCCGTGGCGGCTGTCAAGCGGGCGACCTCCGCCCGCATTTCCGACATACCGTCTAACGGAGGCCCAAGATGGAGAAAGGCCTCCGCTGCCGCCATAATGGAGGCCGTGGCCGCAGGTATGGCCTTCTCTTTCGAGGACTGCAGCTTTTTTAAGGCCACAGTCCTGATCGCGGCCGCTACGACCTCCGCAAACCTGGCCGCTCGCTCCGAATTGGAGCCCCCAGCGGCGACTTTGGCGGCCTCGTCGGACACCACTCCTCCCTTGGCACGGTTCGCAGCAGCGCCAGCCCGTGCCGTCGTGACCTTATTCGGGACGGTGACCCCTACCGACTCCTCGGTTGAGGCCCCGGACGAGACCTCGGGGTCGCTATCCCCGCCGATTCCTGGGGGGGTATCGGGCCGCTTGATGCGACCCCGATTGCCACGCCCTAGTTTCGAGGTCACCGCGCTGCCTCGGCCTCTCCTAACCGTAGGCGTTTTAGCGACCGGCAGGCTTTCCTCGCTTGAGGATTGTCCCGCCGATCCTGCGCGGTCCATCTTCTCGTCACGCGAGCGTTTCCCCCAGAAACGCCCGCGTCCAGTGTCCCGATCGGACCTAGCTTGGTCCCCGGAGGGACAGGAGTCTCCTCGACTCTTGTTGCCGTCGCCGGCAAGCGGGTCCTCCGCCAATAAAATTGGCACGACTTCGATGTTTGGGTTTTGTTTAAAGAATTTTTCCATTTTATATCCCACGAGTAAAAAAATATATCCAACCAACCAACCAAAAAAATAGTGGTTCGCACTAGTGACTAATTAAGCTACCCATTAGTCAAGCTATCAACCTCCCTCACGGTGCGCCGCCGCTTGGAGGTTTGGGGTGATTTTTTATAGAGGTTTTCTACCTCGCGGCCCGGGCGGTTAAGCCAAGACCCTCGACCCCCGTCAAATGCCAGAGACATGACCTTGACACTCTTCGGGGCTACGAGACCAACGGTGGCAAGAGAAAAGACTTCCTCCTGCCTGCCCGACGGCAGGATTAGTGCACGCCGAGCCCGCTCCCACCAGAACGCTGCTCAACGTGTGCTCTTAACGAGCACACGTTAGAGCGTTCACTCCTCCGACAGGATATTGGCATACGGGCAACGAGACCCCTTAGGCACGCAGTACCTAATGGGGAGACATTGCCCGCACCCCAGGGTGCACCGTCCCGGAGGCTGGCCTTCCCCCCGGACGCATCCGTAAGGGAACTCCAGCCCCCAGGCACACGGGGAGGTTTCCTGTCCTAGCACCCCTAGTTTGTAACCCTGAATTAACACATTGGATACTTTTTATCCAGGTAATTCGTTTGACTTCCTCGCGAAGATATATATATATACGTCTGTATATATATATACTGACGTTTATATACCGATATCCTAAGTATTAAACCAGTTTCTCAACACATAAAAAAAGACTGTCGTTTTTTAATAACTTGTTGACCCATACAGCCTCAAACTCACTGAACTTAACACGACCAAGATCAAGGCCATAGTTTTTACCGAATGTATACCCGCGTTTTATTGAAATTATTTCAGGTTTTTTGCAGCTTTTTAACGTAATTTTCATAAAAATGTATTCGATTACGGAATCGTGTTCATTCAATAAAAACTTACGTACAATGACTTCGTGAGCCATCTTTGTGCTTGTACATGCAAGTACTTACATTGCTCTTCGTGTTATGCATATTATGAGCGTTTATTCTGAAAGTAGGCAACGTCGCAAATAGCTGTCAAAATTTACCTGTTTTAATTAATTTCGCACTATTACTGTATGGAAATAAGAAATGTGGCTAACTAGCGGACTAGAATATTAATAATGAATTGCAATTATAACATTAAGTTGGATGTTGTACCCATTTTAGGTGTAAAAAAGGCATTTGGAAAGATTCCAAACACTTTTTTACATCTAAAACTAAAATATTCGGTGTTAAGATATTAATTATTGCATTTCATAATCAATTTTCTAGTTCGATAGCTAGCCACATTTCTTATTTCCATGCAGTAATATTGCCAAATTTTAACTTAACTTTTTATCGACGTGGGATGAATGCAGTGTTATAAATAGACGCACTGATCTCTAATTGCAAGTTCTATGTAGGTATGTTGCAATACTTGTTTAAGAACTGATGTGTCACAGCCCACAGCGGGCCATCACACCTCCGTCGACTTAACATTCAACGGCCATAGGTAATAAAGACGCGTGAATAACAAAAACCCCGCCGAGGTCCGGCCACCAATACAAAAATACCTCAAATACCGATATTTCTCGATAAATACTTACAGCGCATACGGAAAACTGGGGCCCAATCATTTTTACGTTCCAATTTCGAAACTTTACCATTGTTTGAATTAAACCAGTCTTGTTTCGCTGGTTATTTCAAAACCGGTCGTTCGAGATTCAAAATTGTCAATAAGTGCCAAAATAAATACTACTTATTTCCTTAATAAAACACCCAACTAACTTATTCATGAGTTATAAAAACGTAATATTTTTATCGTCCATCTGTATAATAAAATATTATTATGATGATTACGTCTAATCATAACGGAATGATATTATATTACTAATAAATAAATAATTCTGTTGATTGATAGCATTCATGTATGAATTATCTTTAAGTTGATTAACCAATTTAGTGCCATATTTATGTCTAGACATATGCATAAAAGATTGATTTATTTTCATACAATGACTCATTATGGTAAATGTATGTGGGAAAGTGAAGTTATATATTATGTCGCAGATGGATTGTAGAATCCGCTGTTTTACAAAACCGCTAGTTGTTTTACATAACAGCTCCGTTATGTTAAACAGGTGAACAACGTTTAGCGGTTTTACATAATTACTGAACTTTAACACGCAGGATTGTTTAAACGTTTTGCATTTATCAATGCAGCGGGTCAACAATTAGACATTATGTAAAACAGCGTGTAATAAAACGTCAGATTATAGATTTTAGTTCTAAATTTTGTCGCTCGTAGCTCTGTGCGTCATAACAACAATAATGGCGTCCAAAACAGAAAGCCGTTCGTGAAAATTAATAAATAAAAGTAGTAATATGAGTGAAAATTACCCTAACTTATGTGTATATTTGTAAGTCAATAGCTAAAAATGTGCATACATTAATTTTCATTGTAATGTTGTAACGATGATTTACAAAGGTAAACCTTTATTAATAGTTCAATATATTTGTTTGTAACAGTAGTTATTTACTCATTTTTTATTTCCGCATGGTCGCCCTACACCAAACGCTGAGTGTTACTGCAGATAAGCCATTCTGCATTACAGCGAAACGTAGGGGGCAGCAATTTTGAATAACGTAGCAATATGAAAATCCAACTGAACGTCGTTCAGCCGTTTTGTAAAACAACTAGCGGTTTTGTAAAACGACTAGCGGTTTTGTAAAACAGCGGATCCTACCATCCATCTGCGACATATACATTGCTGAAGAATTCTTTTAAAGATATTGTAAGAATTTAATAGACTACGTGTTTTCCTTGAATACACCAACTCAGAAAACACGTTCACATGAATAATTATTAAACTGTTACGAAAATATATTCGATCAATTTTTTATTTAAAAATTAAAAAAATTAATTTTATATAATCATTCAGAATCCTTGAATCCTACGTTGCTCTTTTATAAAGCAGTTTTTTGTTTCATACATGATGTTCACGGATATTCAAAGTGAATCTACTGTAGAAACCAGTGCACAAACTAAAATAAACAGTTCGACTCTTCAAATGTAGACACAATTTGCACCATTTAATATTACTGTATAAGGTAAATCTCTAAATTAGCTTTCCCAATGAAATTGCTATCGCATTCTCGCTTTCGAAGCTAAATCGGTGAGGTTTGGTAATCAAAAGTAAACAGTTGAATCTTCATTACATAACATGTATATAGAAAGCAGTTATATAGTAGAAATATATGAAGGGTATATTTAAACATTACCAGGGTACGCGGAAGTTCTGCAAAGCCAACTAAGTATAAATAATTTTTTACTTTTTACTTATATAAATAACATCGCGCGAGTACAGTCGACGATAGCGACTGTTAAATAATTATCACACCACTTATGAAAGGGTTTTTGTTTTCCTGTGAGTTACGCAAAAAGGTTTTTAATACATACAAAAAAGGCATCGCCATTAGACGGCTCATAGTTTCAAAGTGGTGTAATGGATACATTAAGCCTAGGGTCACATAAGCTGCCTTTGAAAAAACATACATGAAAACTAAGTCCTATATTAAACGAGCAATATATATATATATATACTCGTATATATTTGTAATCATGTTCTCGAAAAATTGATCTAGCTAGGTCTCATCTCTGGAAAAATCGTTTTCCTCGTATTTTCACCCGAGCAAAGCTCGCTCGTGCAGTTTAGTACCTTAGAATAATGACATAGCAGCATGGATTTAGTAAGTACCTACTATCATGGCAGCATGGAATTAGTATGTACTATACATGGAATTAGTATGAACTATCCTATACTATCAAATGAGCATTCTCTATTTTCACCCGAGCAGAGCTCTGTCGACCAGGTAATTCATGTTAAGTTAGTCACCAACCGTCTTATTCATAAACGCTACTTAAAGTTAAAGACGTTTAACGTCAAAAATGTATGGTTCAACAGGCGCTAAATATTACTTAACTTTAAGTAGCGTTTATGAATATGGGGGTAAATTCTTACTTGATAAAACCGCCTGCACGTGGCTGGGTCAGCGAAATTTCCATTGCCCGTGGTGCCTTCAGGACAAATAAAGTCCTCAGGCTTATCTTTCTGCTGGTAGCTTCCTGAAAATCAATAAAGCAGTTTATAGTTCCGAAACAAGGTAGGTACTTAGACAACTCGATGAGCATTTTGTCACCTTGTTCTAGGACTCTTTATTTAAAAACTCTGTCCTGAACAGATAGCGATTTTCAAGATTTAACACAAACAGGAGACTATCAAGTCTTTACTTTACGAGTATTAAGGGAAAATCTGAGAACGGTTTCTATTTGATTTTCGCAGTGGTATTTTCTCTTATATACGAGTACATAAAGACGCATTCCTGAACAGTCGGATAGACATAATGTCGCATCTGGTGTTATTATACTCTAAAATTTGTAGTACCTATATTTCTTTTGCCTCTGTTTAAAGAGATCGTGACTAATTAAACCGTCGTGACCAATAAATTACCTCAACTTTTATTTATTATTTTCGAACTTTTAATAGGTGCCAGTGCCAAAAAAAGTACTTTCGAGTTCAATTAATATTAGTGTTATTACGTATATATTCAAAAGAGAAAGTTTGTTACGCAAAACATTTCATAGTCCCGAATCGATTGAACACTATCGAATAGGGAAGTCACGTCTTAGATTTTATTTAGTTAATCGATCTTCCTTATTAGAGCGATTATCGCATTCCTTGACCAAATTATCAAGATGCCTGTTTAACATGCGAGACAGTATTATATTATTTAATTATGTGATCATGTATGATAATATAAATTTATAATTATTACATAATTTTATTTAAAATAATTCAAGGATTTATCAAAAACGTATTGGTAGCGTGAGCGAATCACGGACATTCTTGAATTCTATTTTTAACTTTGTATGTGACAAAATGTATTGGTAAAGTGCCCAGTAGATTGATGAAAGATTAAGCCGTAATATAAAAAAGTAACCAGAAGCAGTAAAATGGTGCAGTGAAAAAAAAACGAAATTCTACTTCAAATAAAGCCTTTCATGAGCTTCAACCTCCAATACAGCTAAGTAAAAGCACCTTCGTAAAACTTTTAAGAAAATATTTTTTTTTAAATTTTAGCAAAATACAAATGTAATGCCGCTGTTAGACATTTGTAGAATATAAAAGCTATTATAAAAGACTGACGCTAAGCTGTCTAGACATCTTGCCAAATTACGGCCAGTTAGAATGACGTCTTGTAACGGCTGAGGTCTTGGTACCTCACATTTCACTTTAAAATAACATAGTGACTCGAAAATACAAAAATATAATGTTACATTTCTTTTTTTCTCATTCATCATCCACTTTAGCATAATAACAAGATATTTTCTTCTAATAAAGACGTTAACAAGTTCTTTACATTTCAGTTTTTCTGCCAACAAAATTTTCGTAGCTCTTCATCTCTTGTTGTCTTACGTTGAGATTTTTTTCTACCCTAAGGTAATTTGAAAATAATTAAATTTTTAAATTAAAAAAAACATCTACTACAAACATCAAAAACCAAAAAAAATTAGACACCGGCCCTCAATTTATTCATACAGAATTTTTCTAACAAAACAATCACCCGTAGGCACAATAGGTCTGAGAGTTTTTGGTAGCTCAATGTTTCATGCTCATTCAATTGAAGATTAATCTTTGAGTGCTTATCTCACAATTTGTAAGCAGACAGACAAACCACATCGCATACCTCATTCATTATTTATAAGCTAACTGATTACAAAATCTAGTGGGCCTTCAGAAGCTTGTGAATTGATTGTAGTATACGTCTGTGTAACGTGCCAATACATTGTTTAATTCTGAAATTACGCATTATTCGTTTTGAAATGTACATTACTAACAGCTACAGAGGTTTCTTCATGTTCGGTACATGTGTGTTTCACGCTTCGAAGTTACTTAAAGGCATGAATTCGAAGAAATATTTCCACTAGACACATTCATGGTCGAACTACACTTCGGTTTAGGTTTGTTCTTTTGGTTTGTTTGACAGTTGTTAATTACTTTTGTTGTAGACTGTACAGGTTTCTGTCCCGGAGAGTTAGCCGCGCTTAGCTCCTGAGAGCTTTGAATTTACGAAATTCGTTTTGGTAAACCCAAACACTCAGGAGTCTTCTAAATTACGGGTGCAGACGTTTGGGCGTAGACTTTATTAGATCTGAAGTTAATTTAAAGTCCTGTAATTTTATTAGCCTTATTTGTTGAGATTAAATTGCCTCAAGTTTTTCTAACTACCTTCATTTACTTTTCTGACAATCTCACCTCTATCACGTAAATATCAAGCAAATTAGAATCGACCGCCGCCGACCGCTAAAAGACTTCAACGACAAAAAAGTCTGCGAAGCTGTCGGCTATGAATTTCCGTACTGGAGCCTTGTAAGATAAGTAGACGTAAAATCAGGTACCTAACTACATTAAGTACCGACGTAAGTGTCAATATCCTCGATAGCAACCGGTCACAGGCCTCAATGTCAAGTGAAAGATAGGTTGTGCCAGACGAATACAATTAAGTCCATTATACGGCCACATCTGACACTTTCTAAATATAACATATTATTCGTAATTCACTAAGTAATGAGGAACGCCTTTAACAGAGATTTTTCTCGCACGCTTTCACATTCAACGTTATTTTATGAAATAGTAAAAATTCTAGCTAAACACGATGCATAGCTTTCACTAAGTATCATTTCGCTGTAGCAGTTACGTTAACGACTAACAAATTGATCGCTGGACCGCTTGCATAAGATTACGAATTACGCATTGGTTGATTTTTAATTCCTTATATGTAGAAACCATTCTAAAGTGGTGATATATCACTGAATTAGATGGCCACAATTAAAAAAATACCGTAAGTATAATAATTGGAACTAACCATTGATTAATATAGCACAAATGAGTAATATTCGCATATATGGTAGCCCGGCCATGGCGTTCGCGGTCCGCGCACTGTTCACTGCGTGTAGTATCGACATGGTGCCTTTCACCGACGCGCGCACACTGCGCCGGCGCCGCGCCGCGCGCTGCCATCACCAGCCGACCTCCGCGTGCGGCTTTCTCCTCAAACCCCCTGACATTCGTCAAATAAAGGTAGGTGCTGCTTACGTGCCGCATTGGTGTCAGATTAGGTTCCGTGTGCAGCCAATGATATTGACAATATATTGCTTTTAAATGGAAAGGCACTGATGCAATAGGTAAAGAAGACCCTTACATAAAAACATGCAACTTCGCTTCGCTACTCGTTGTTGGGCTCATAGCACCGGTATGCTTGGTTCTAGGAAATCTTAACAAGCCTGTATTCTAGTAGATACCTACTTAGGTACCTAATTTTATTACCTTATTAGTATTTTCTCACATATAGAAGCAACAAGAATAATGTACTAACTGTAACTAGCTTCAACTTTCTGACTAACTGACCGACTATTTTACAATTCAAAAGTGCCAGTAAATGGTTTAATTGAAATAAATGCTTTCAGTTTGAGTATGAGTTATTATTATTTTTGAAACTCGATTTTAGTCTCGATTTCTGTTATCTACTCCCACGAAAACAAAGAAAAGTATCAACCAGTGGGCCTTACAAGCTAGCTCGAATACCTCTAATGCATATAGTAAGTCACTATACCGGTGGAGGTAGGTAATTAACCAAATACCTAGATGACTCGCCTTTCCCCCTGGCCAAAATTGACTGAAGGGAAAAACACAGGATTTGAAGCCAAACCAAGAATAAACAGCAAGATCAACCAATCAATCTGCCTAGCATTTTCCCAACTATATTGTAGTCGGCTTCCAGTCTAACCGGATGCAGCTGAATACCAGTATTTTACATGGAGCGACTGCCTATCTGACATCCACAACCCATTAACTGGGTAATACGATACCCCTTGGTAAGACTGGTTGTCAGACTTACGGGTTTCTGACGACCCGTAACGACTGTCCAAGATCCACGAATGACAGCCGGGACAAACGGCTTAACGTGCTTTACAAGGCACAGAGGAGTCTCGGTATGTAAAGATGGTCACCCATCCACAGACCAACCGGCAGTTATTACCTAGCCACGAGCTCCTCAAACTGAAAGATCAACCAGAAGCTGTTTAGTGCATTTCATGAAGCGAATGCCATGATGGATGTGCCTGGAGTCTGTGGTCAGAACCACAGACTCCAGGCACATCCCAATTACTTGGGCCATTCCAATGTCCTGTGGTTGTATGTGTGGCTCCGCACCGATCGTAAAATTTTAACGGTAGACGGGTTTCAGACTACACTGTAATTAGTTATCTTATTCATACCTATGTTCCTATTTCTGCCTGGATCCAACGATTTAACATTCTCTCAAGAGACAGGTCAACACGCTTAGCATTACCAGAATAGAAACGGGTTTTGTCGACGGAGGAATAGACAAAATTACAGATAACAATCACAATCTGTTATTTTTTTTATTTTTCCGTCGACAAAACCCGTAGAGAACCCATTTCTATGGTTGTGATGCTACGCGTACCTACTGTGTGAGCAAAGTTACCATTAGTTATATTATACCAGAAGAGCTCCTGGCTAAGTAATAAAAGCCGCACGGGTCGATCCATCAGGTTAAGAAACGCTTGCCGGAGTTGGTCCGTGGATGGGTGCTCATCTTTACATACCAAGACTCCGAAATGCACGTTAAGCCGTTGGTCCCGGCTGTCCTTCGTGGATCTTTGACAGTTGTCAAAAGCCCGAAAGTTTAGCAACCAGTCTTACCAAGGGGTATCGTATTACCCAGTTACTGGGTTGTGGAGGTCAGATAGGCAGTCGCTTCATGTAAAATACTGGTATTCAGCTGCATCCGGTTAGACTGGAAGCCAACCCCAACATGTTGGGAAAAGGCTAGGCCAGTTAGTATACCATCGACACGCATGATACATCTGTGTTTATTACTTTTAGTAAAAAAATATAAAAATAAATAGGTCACTTAGCCTAGTTTAACACGCGCAGTGCCAGGAGCCCTCCTGGAGGGTTCACCTAGTCACATATGGGATGACGGGACCCCCGCGGAGGGCTCATTTTAAATGTAGGTTTTTCTTAGCGAATACAGCATTATAAACTGAAAAATAAAAAGTAATTTATATTTTAACAAGATTTATTAGTAAGTTTATGCGTTGGTTTTAAACTCCAAACATAAAAAATTATAAAAAATTGTTCACGTTTACAAATATATAAATTTATAAGGTTGGAAACTAATTATAGCTACAAGACCCCTGAAAACACTATTTTACTTCGTTTTACAGTGTTTTGCCGTTGACCGTCCGCGATGGTCAACTTTAGCGCAAACGTAATACCAGGAACCCCACCGGAGGGTTCACTTCCAATATGTATGGCGGCATGGCGTATGAGTTCTATGCAAAATGGGTGGAGTCGAAAATATTAAAGATGCATTTGAATAAGTAATCAGTTAGCCACACAAAATGCCTTAATAATAACTATCAACCAATGTGGTGATCAATGCTCATTCATGCCTTCTCTGACTGCGAAGAGGGACAGTGAGACAATAATAGGTAGGATACCAGCCTATTATCGGAGGACTCAGGAGGCTAAAGCCCCTACCAGCCCCTGGTACACACGGCTACACATCAAGCTATAAATTTCCACTGTAAGCTGGCCTCGCATTGTACGGAAATCCTATACAATGCGAGATCAGCATAAACTATTATTAATACTATTATTATTATTTTAAATGTCTTTGACATATCTCGGGACCCTAGGGTCCCGGACCTTTGGAAGACGTACGAGGGGCCGAAGCCAACTCGCAGAGGCCCCTTAGACATTTTTATGTATTGAGGCACCAACCGACGATTATCCCTGTGTGCACTACGCAAGTGCACCCAAGGACCCCAGGTTAGTGCAGGACTATTGCAGAACATGGAAACAAAATAAATTGGGCTATCTATGGGTTTGGTGGCTAAAGTTTACTGGTGACCTGGAACTATGGAAGGACTATGGCCCCTGCCCGATCAATGTTTTTTATGTACACGGAAAAATGGCAGGGGGTGTCTTGCACACTGAATAATGGGCCCCCGAAAACTGTCGCTAGCACATAGTGACGTAGCAACAAGGGAGCAACATGTCGTGAGGTGGTTGAGGAGTGGAGAGGTATTCCACGGCTTTCAGAACAATCCCAGAGCCCGGAAGATGGTCAAGATCCCTACGAGCACTTACTGGAATACTTCCTTCCTCCGAGCACGTTTGCTCTTGCGAATCTCCACTCAAGCCGGCCAATTAAGGCAAGAATGAGGTGGGAGCTCTGTTCCTCGTCAGTGTTCACTCCAGCCGGCCAATAAAGGCAAGCCAGAGATGAGGATCAAGATTTCTCCCGGGAGATAGGGTCCGTGGGCGACCCCACAGACCCTATCTCCCGGGAGAAATCTACTGCCCAACAACTCGCCACATGCTGCCCTGCGGGTTTCTGTATCTCTCTTGGTCTCGCTCCTCATCCTAGACCTGTTCCGGCAAAGTAAACTATCCCGGTACAGACCCAGAGTTTGGAGCGCGCAAGCCCCACCACGACGTCAACGTAGAGATACGGTGGTGGGGCTATTATTATTATTATTAATAATACCTATTAAAACCAGAACCACAATAATACTTATTAGAGATTATTGAGTGGGTCTCAAGTCAAATCTGTTCCAATTTTTTTTACTGTGAGCCAATTGCAGAAACGAACTTTAACTTTTAAAGCTATACGTTAAATTATAATCTTTCATTAACTTGTTTTAATTTGTTGCAGAAAGCATGATTAAAATTGATTTTGATGCGTTTATTCTGAAAGTGTGCGACGTCGCAAATATATGTCAAATATTTCGCTATGTTGATATTTTGGCAATATTGGAAATATCAAATGTGGCTAACTAGCAAACTAGAATATTAATAATGAATTGCAATTATAACACTGAATTTGATGTCGTAACCGTTTTAGGTATAAAAAGCCATTTGGAAAGATTTCAAATACTTTTTTTACATCTAAAACTAAATATTCGGTGTAACGATATTAATTATTGCATTTCATAATCATTGTTTTAGTTTTTGGTCAAAGACCTGACGTCACACAAATCCTGCATCGAGCAATTAGAGGTTACCGCGCGATCGACATTATATAAGACTATCCGACATCAATCGTTGGGCAGTTGCCCGCCAGAGACAACACCCGTCTGGTCGGAACTTTACACCCTGTTCCTCATACCTCTAAAAGTTCACCAGTTAGCCACACGTCATATTTCCATACAGTAATAATCCTAAATTAATCGAAACAAGTAAATATTTGACAGCTATTTACGACGCTCAATGGCATCGCATAATGGTTCTTTGATTAAATTAATGAAATCATTAGCGTTAATGATTCATTACGTAATGAGGCATTCTTTTTTGCCTTTGTGCAACTTGATGTGTGAGTGTAACGTCTACCGCTGACACAGCGACAGTGAGTGTAAACCATGTGTGGACAAATCACTTTAACGATGCCCTTGCAGTCACCATTCGTTCGTATGTACAGTGAATACATTTTCTTTTGTTCTTACTGTCGAAATGCTCGTAAATACATATTTTGTGGATTGGTAATTCCCATGACCTTTAGGACATGGCATTGAGCTCTTCAAGGTCTGTACCTAATAATAAGGACCTACATCTCTGATATCAGGTATTATGACCTGTCTCTACGACCTTAAACCTACCTGCATACATTTGTGGTCTACTATCTTTATGTAATGTTAACTTCCCAATGAGAAGACTGAATATTCCCATTTTTGCACGGACGTAAAAATATCGGGGCGGGATTTTATCGCGCACTGGATTTTCAACTGTCGGCGCTAACCAGAGCGTTGAAAATCCAGTGCAAGAAAATAAATCGCCGCGGGAAAAAATCGCCCGTGGGAACCTGGACTTAGACAGAGGTGTACCTCTCCGGATACTGCGGGAGGAAACGCCGGGGTGTCACCACTGTGTGGATCGCCCGGAGTAGGTACACGGTGGAGCATGCGGTGGAGGTCTGCCCGGCTTGGGCGGGTTCCCCGTATCCTTGTGGAGGCGATCGGCGGCAGTTATCTCTCGCGTGCGGCCCTGGTCCATGACATGGTACCCGGTAATCATGGTAACCGGACACAAATCCAAATTCTGGGCTGCTACTGAGAAATTCCAGATGAAAAAAAACCCAATACCTAATACTTTGCTCGACCCAAGAATTGAAGACAGCTATCTAAATATGCAACACATTTTCGTAAACGATTACGACAAATTTGTTTCATTTTGACAGTTCTACAACATTCATTGCGTTATTTATGTTGTTGAGCAGAGTTATTTTTCGATCTTAAGAAGCAATGGATTAGCAATCTGTTTCGAAACGATTCAGATTCTGATTGATCGTGTATTACGCAATTAGGATACTGGACCTTATGCTCAGCACTAGCACTAATTGTAATTAGGTACTAATTTAAATTCAATTAATTTATCCGTTTATTCTATACTAACTGCGCCTCGCGGTTTCATCCGCATAAGTTTCGATCCCGTGAGAATATCGGGAGAAATATCCTATGTCCTAACCTAGGTCATGGTCAACCCATGTGATAAATTTCATCCAAATCCGTTCAGCCGTTTTAGCGTGAAAGCGTAACAAACAAACTCACTTTTGCATTTATAATATTAGTTAGGATTCCGCGCTTATACTAGAACAGAATTTCTGTTAAAAAGTTTTAATGACCTACATGTTTTAATCCAAATCCATCATGTAAGTAAATCCTGTACGGACGCCATAATTGGACATTGTTGCACGCGTAGATTCTTGCAGTAGTTTAATTAAGTTACGCATATTATATGTATAGAAGGTATTAAAGCTGCCTACACCTAACCACAGTTTAATAAAGTAAGGAGTATTCGTCGTTTCGGCCGTTTTGTATGAAGACGTAATACTGTCTTCATACAAAACGGCCGAAACGACGCGCTGCGTAATCTCGGTCTACATCAGTACTCCTACTCAACCAGTCTCGAGTGCGCCGCAGTTACGTACGGACGCGGACGGTGCGACACGCTCGGTCCGCACATTAATTATTTACGTGAAATAAGGCACGATCTAATCTACTGTAGGATATTTGAATTCATCAATATCAAAACCAGAAATTATATTCTTAAATTACCAATTCAACAGGCAAAGTATAACAATTCCATTATTTTTAATTTTGATATATTTTTGTATTATATAAACAGGTATTATTTGTATTATTATTGAAGAGTAGCCAGCATAATTTCCTTGACAGGTACTTAGTAGGTGAGTATCTCTATTTTTCCGTGCGATCAATGCCCAAGTCACAGTACAGAAACTACGTAGTAATCGTTCGAAAGGGCACACTCACACAGACGCGACCCCAAGCGATTGCCGCGGTGCTGTCAGCTGCGGGTGACATGCCGAGATGATTGGACGCCGTGATCTTTTTAAAAATAGAATTTAGGTAATTATTTCAACATATAGGCCTAGTTTCCATACTGTCCATATTTATATTGGGGCCAAGTGAAGGAACAAAAGTTATCAAGCTTCCGGATTTGTGAAAAACATTTTAATGCACAGCACATAAATTATGTACTATCTACAGCAAATATCAAGGTTTTAAAAAAGGATAGGTACTCTCCCATTATTAAATTTGCCGGACTTACAAAGTAGGTACAGTTAAAACTCAAGCAAGAAACACAGTCAGTGGGCATCCGTAGTGCGTGTTTATCTACTGACTACTGAGCGGCCGTAGGTAAATATGATCATAATCCTAATCATAATCATTTATTTGTCATAATATTGTACATTATATGGTCTTAAGATTAGTCAATAGTATCATCACATTCTGCCAAGTGTGGCGTGCAAATATTAGGTACATACATCTATTACAGGCTATAGATTATTAGTTTAGTAATAACATTTCCTGGTTAGTATTACGAATATATATACGAATTAAAATTACAATTTTATGTAAAGGACACTACTGAGAAGTAATACTGCTTACTATACGTATATTATAACGTGACATATCTTATGTGATCGAAAAAAAATCTAATATTTTACCGATATTGACAGAATAGTTAATTTACTTATCTTAACATGACGTTACGTTTTATTAACAGGACCGAAAACCATTACAGTGATAAGTACTTCTCCATTGTTCATCAAAATCAGTAAAATCTCATAAAACCGTAAACAAGTTAGAAAAGAAACATTATTTTATTCTTATAATTATTAATATTATACAGTATTTACGATATTTTTTCTGCACAAAGTGCCATTCATATTTCAGTTGTAATATACAAAGATTTACTTTGGAAGTGTAACCGAATTATTTTTGAACGAACTCTTCGCGGCCGACGTGTCGCTGTTTCCAACGTCAAATTTGACATTTGGGAGAAATACAACTCCCCGAAGAAAATAGGCTTAAATGAAAATATTAAACGTTTAAAAGTTGTGAAATTAGACAGATATTGCCATTGAATGAAAGGTTTATTTATTTAGCAGAACAAAATGAGTACTTTACGTGAACGACAGCTCAGTGCGTATAGTGATTTGATGTTATTTTACGATTACACGTAGTGCACATTATGGATTATTTATTTGTGTTATAATATTACAGATGCTTTGAAGCAAATGCTGAATTTGAATCAGCCCTTAACCAAGAGCGTGGCATCCGAACCTACGTGGAAAGTGTTGATCTACGACAGAGTGGGTCAAGATGTTATATCTCCATTGATATCTGTCAAGGAGCTTCGAGAGCTCGGCGTGACTCTGCATGTGTGAGTAATCATTACATTATTTATCTTGGAACCCTAATTACTAGGTCTTATGTTAACCCAGTCCCTGATTATCCAATTGGTCAGTCTGACACATTCCAGTTGGAGTTGTAAATTAATAAAACCTCTTGAATTAACTGAACTGGTATGGTCTGTTAATTCCAGTAAAATATTATGAAGTATAATTTCAGGTTTGAGGATAATGATTGTACAAAATAATCAATTCATTGTATAATTATTCAACCTCTTGGCACCATAATGTGGTCACTGTACTCAATTTAATTATTTACTTTAATTGGATTTCAAAATAGTCAAAAGTATAAGTATTGAGTTATTAAAAATTATCTTGATTTTAATTTAATATCTCTTCAACACAAATTGAGCATAATTATTTGAAAGTTCTGAAAAAAACTGGCTGGAGCTAAATATCAGCTGTTTTAATTGTTTTCTAATGCATAATTTTGCTAATAACAATAGTAATTACTTGACTCCTATGAAAAAGTCACCATTTATAAATAAATGTTTGTATAAACTATAAGAAATGCTAGAAAACCTTATATTTATTATGAAAATATATGTTAAAATGAAGATATATATTAAATTTTTCAATAAAACATTTGTGTAAACTCAACTTTAAGTACCTAAGTTTACGTACCTTTAACTACCAACTACTTATTATTGAATAACTACTTCAAGTAGACGTAGCAGTAGTTGTTCTATATGAATTAATAACTTTTAACGATTTTTGGTCTATACCGGGCTTATTATTAAGTTATTCTGTATGGTTGTCTCATATTCATGAATAAAGAAAGAAAGATTATGTTGTGATCAAAAGTACAGTACTTATAGAGCAAGATCCAAGGGCCCCCAGAATTTTTTTTTTTTTTTGAGTAAGAAAATGTGCGGCAGAGAGTAGTGTTACTATCTACTTTGAATGGACGCATATCTGCTAGCGTGTGCCGATGGCCGTTTTACAGCTATCAGGTACTAAAGATACGTAAAAACATTACTATCTTTTTTTAAAAGTCTTGAGTGTTAATTTTTATGTATGCTTAACAGAATATCTTGGACCTTTGACCATTATAAAATTATTAACATTATAATGGAAAACTACATTCTGACAAGTAAAAAAACTCTGATGCAGAGCTTTTAGAGCGGCATAGTTTTTAATAAAAAAAATTCAAAGGCCCAGTATCCCAGTATCTTTAACCCAAATTCCTATTTCAGCCAACTGCATTCCGACCGGGACCCAATACCAGAAGTGCCCGCCGTATACTTCTGTGCACCAACTGAAGAAAATCTTGGCCGAATCTGCCAAGACCTGGACAATGGCATATATGACCAGTACCACTTGAACTTTATTTCACCAATCACTAGGCAAAAACTTGAAGACCTGGCAGCATCAGCCATCCAGTCAAATTCAGCGGTGAACATCCATAAAGTGTTTGACCAGTATTTGAACTTTATTTGTCTGGAAGATGACCTGTTTATTATGAAACATCAGCAGTCTGATGCATTATCTTACTATGGTAAGTATAGTATATATTGCTCAATATAATAATAAATTTTCCTGAAGTTTTTACTTTAACTACTTATAACTTTCTGGGACCTTCTGATTTCAAATTTATCACAGAGCCGGCCCTAGCCCCTGATCAGGGGAGAGTGAGGTTGTCTTTCGGCGCCCTTCGATCGCCGCCTTGACTTCATGTAAATTCTACTTCGGTTATTTTCAAAAATCTACTTTTATTGCAAATATCAACAGTTATTGAAATTAAATGAAGTAGCTCTAAGTAGTATATTCCTGCTTCTTTAACATTAACAAAACTTTAACTGCTATATAATATTATATTATATTATAAAATGAAAAGGTGCCATCAAAATTTTATTTTGCACTGGAAATTATTTTTCGCATTTGGCTTTTTGGCGCCCCTTGCCATCTGGTACCTAGAGCGACCGCTCCTCTCACTCCTCAGGGCCGGCGCTGCTCTTCTTGTTCCTGAGGTATAAAAGTTGACTAAATAATTTTGTTATGAGTACAACATACATCTTGTGTGCTTCTATCTGTATTACTATTATGTCCACCAGTTTGCCAATAGGTGTTCGAGTAAACCAGTTGTTGCTTGGACCTATGCCAGCAGTAAAGAAAATTAATTTGGGGGCCGCTTTTCGGTTTACAAATGTGCGTAAAACAATAAAATGAATGCACCCCCTCATGATATTTCATGATTTTATCCGACCTTTCGAGCTTCACGTGATTTATGGACGACCCCTAAGCATTAGTTACTAGTGTTACTTACTACTTACCTACCATCATGGTCAATTTACAATTGAGAGTTTTACAGTGAATGCTTGTTTCCAGTAGTTATTACAGATAACATATTAACCTATTTTTATAATTCCTGATTTTCTTTCCAGCCATCAACAGAGGTGACACAAAGGACACTGAAATGGAAGCCATCATGGACAATATAGTTGAAAGTTTATTCTCAGTATTTGTGACATTAGGTAAGTCAAAGACTATCAGTTGACTCATGAAACGAATGTAATTAGTAGCGTATTAAAATTACTCTAATGCTCATTAAAACTACATAATACATGTCATACTAGAGGAGCTCGTGGCTAAGTAATAACAGCCGCACAGTTCGATCCATCAAGTTAAGCTACGCTTGCCGGGGTTGGTCTGTGGATGGGTGATCATCTTAACATACCCGAGACGCCTCCGTGCCTCGGAAAGCACATTAAGCCGTTGGTCCCGGCTGTCATTCATGGATCTTTGACAGTCGTTACGGGTAGTCAGAAACCCGAAAGTCTAACCAAGGGGTAGTACGATAGTATTACCCAGTTACTGGGTAGTGGAGGTCAGTTAGGCAGTCGCTCCATGTAAAATACGGTAGTCAGCTGCATCCGGTTAGACTAGTAGCCGACCCCAACATAGTTGGGAAAAGGCTAGGCAGATTGATTGAATACATGTCATACTCCCAACAAGAACTGTTTCATAATATTATGATGATGACTTTTTCTAGGCATAAAAATATGAATTGACAAATAAGTAAGGTAGGCACACATAGTTTTATCTGTATTCATACTTTGTCTAATTTTAGGTAATGTTCCTATAATAAGAAGTAGCAAAGGCAACGCCGCGGAAATGGTGGCGAAAAAGCTCGATAAAAAACTACGAGAAAACCTGTGGGATGCTAGAAATAATTTATTCCATGGCAACACCGGTCAAGCGGGGTCATTTAGTTTCACTCGGCCTATGTTAATATTGTTGGACAGGAACATCGATATGGCAACACCTTTACATCACACATGGACCTACCAGGCCTTGGCACACGATGTCTTGGATTTATCATTGAATAGGTATGTTTTTCGATAATATCAACTGATAATTTACTTTAAGATTGCAGATAATATCTACTGCTTTCTATTTTTGCTTATTGTATTAAAATATGTCAATATTTTTTCCTCAGAGCAGTGGTACCTGAAAATCAAACTCCTACAGTACAGGAGCAGAAATCAAAGACACGACTTTGTGACTTGGACTCCAAAGATCCTTTGTGGACGGAGCACAAGGGCAGCCCGTTCCCCACCGTTGCTGAAGCTATACAAGAAGATCTCGATAAATATAGGTATGACCCAAAACTCAAAAAACTTGGGGGTATCGCAGTGCACTGTTGGAAATAGTCATGGCGTCTCTTAAGTTGCGCCACGTCGTTTGGTCTGTCTTAGGCACATTTTTCATGTCGTCGATCCATCTATACAGCATTACCCATAGAAATCCGCATTACTTTGTGAGTTAATGCGGTAATGTTGTACGTCGTTTCAGAGTGGACAAGCTATACCTGGGAGGCGTCCTACGCGAAGTTTGCCGATTCGAGGTCTCCATTCAAGAACTCGTCTAATTCATCTTGCTGAAATTCATATGATAAAAAGATACCTACTTTTATAGTGTAAATTTGAAGGCGTATTTTGAAATATGCAAAGTCTTTCGAGAAGTTTTTCTTTATGCAACAATCTGGAACGTTAAAGCAGAAAGCTCCTTTACTCCAAAAACACAGTTTCAATAAATACTTAAATACTTTGTACCTATAGGAGTTCAGAGGCCGAAGTGAAGAAGTTAAAAACCTCCATGGGGCTTGATGGCGAAAGTGATCTAGCTCTAAGCATGGTCAGCGACAACACCCAGCGACTGACGAGCGCTGTCAACTCCTTGCCACAACTCATGGAGAAGAAACGGCTTATTGATATGCATACCACTATTGCTACAGGTAAGTCAAAAAGGAATCTTGATCCAGACAAAACACCAAAAAAATACTTGGTCTTAAACCAAAGCCGACGATGTAATCTGTAACATTGTGTTGGATCTTCTCTGGATAAGTTAAAAATGGAGTGCTCACTATTGCGAGTATGCTTATTATTTTCATCTTTTACGAAATATATGATATAATTTTGAGGTATGAGGAACAGGGTGTAAAGTTCACTCATCCTCTTAGAAAAGGGAGGATCCTACGACCAGACGGGTGTCGTGTCTGGCGGGCAACTACCGTGCAATGGTTGAAGTCGGGAGCTTGTATATATGTCGATCGCGCGGTAAACTCTAATTGCGCGATGCAAGATTTGTGTGAAGTCAGGTGTTTGATGCGTAGTTCACATGTGGCGATGTAGATGCCGCCACAACCTTTTCACTTTTAGGGAACCAGTGTGGTTTTTATAACAACTCAAATCCTCTTTTATTTTTCCAGCTATCCTAAACTCAATCAAATCCAGGCGATTAGATTCATTTTTCGAATTGGAAGAAAAAATTATGAGCAAAAGCAGCGGTATTGAATACAAGGCTGTAATGGACCTTTTATCGGACCCTAGCGCTGGGACCCCTGAAGACAAGATGAGGCTCTTTATCATTTATTATCTGTGCACGACACAAATACCTGAAGACGAGTACAAGAGGTTCGAAGCTGCACTAGTAAACGCCAACTGTGACATCAAACCTATGGCTTACATGCGGCGGTGGAAGTGAGTAGAATTTATAAACTAAAATGACTCGTTTTTATAGGCAACTAACTGCGCCTCACTGTTTCACCCGCATAAGTCTCGATTCCGTGCGAATATCGGGATAAAAAGTATCCTATGTCCTAACCCAGGTCATGGAGTACCCATGTGCTAAATTTCATCCAAATGTGTTCAGCCGTTTTAGCGTGAAAGCGTAACAAAAAACCAACTCACTTTCGCATTTATAATATTAGTTAGGACTAGCGACACGCCCCTGCTACGCACTGTTTTTACGACTTGACTAAATATTGAGATCTCTTTATATTAAGTTCATAATAATATGTAAGTTTAGTATTAATTTCTAAATATTATAAAACAAAGTCGCTTTTCACGTTTATCTTTAAGTCGGCGTTGTTCTTCTAAAATATGCAACGGATTTTAATGAGGTTTTCAACATCATTTCGAGAATGTATTCCGGAAGGTTTCTTTGTATAATACATTAACATTTAACTTAGATATAGCACAGAAATATCGATGTTTTGACATGTCGCCACATCAGTACACTGCACCCGTCCAAAGCAGGAGCGAGTCGCTAGTATATCATATTTACATAATTATAAACCTTCGTGAATAAATTCTCTAAACGATGGTGAAAACCGCATCAAAATCCAGTTCAGAAGAATAACGCGTTCACACGGACAGACACGAAAAGCGAATTTAATTTACAATATGTATAGATTAGAGTTGACATCGTAACCCCCATTATGTGTTCCTGTACTCAAATATAATACTATTACATAGTATCAAAAGTATTCATGAAAATGTTTCTATCCTTTGCAGAGGCTTCACGAAAATGTCAAGCCAGTATGAAGGCGGTGGCACAAAAACTGTTTCCATGTTCTCCAAATTGGTGTCCCAGGGATCCTCGTTCGTGATGGAGGGAGTTAAGAACTTAGTCGTGAAGAAACACGTGAGTATAATGGCGATAAGATTATCATTTAGGTTGTTTCTTGGTTAACAATTGTTTCTCAATCATAAAGTGTGTGTGTCGAATTTGTTTTAGCGATAGCAAAATCAACTCAACGTACAAATCGGGATTTTTCTTCCTAACTACTATAGTTTTAATAGTTCATTATCTATAAATATAAAAATGAATCCCTATTTCCCTTGGTAACGCCATAACTTGCGAACGGCTGCACCAAATTGGATAATATTTTTTTTGTTGTTTTCGTTATTCTCAGGACAGGGTTATAGGTAGTAAAAAAAAAAAAAAAAAAAAAAAAAAAAAAAAAAAAAAAAAAAAGGGTTATAGGTAGATAGATGTAGGTAGGGTAGGTATGTAAGTAGGTAGATAGGTAGGGTAGGTAGGTAGGTATGTAGATAGGGTAGGTGGGTAGGGTAGGTAGCCGTAGATAAGTACTTAGTGCTACCCATGCGAAACCGGGGCGGGCAGCTAGTTCTTTAAAATAATGATTTCATGTGCTCTGTCGACAAAAGATAAATAAAGGTTAGGTACGTCTTCTCTCAAATTGGTATGTAATTCTACTTTGAGCACTGCATTTGATCAGCCGGTGGAACTTCGTGGAGCACTTCCGACGTTTAGCTCCCAAACTGGAGAGGGCTGGGGCTGCTCTGAAGCGGCTTCTGCCCAATCTGGGGGGTCCAAACGCCTCCTGCCGGAGTCTCTACGCGGGGATCGTGCGGTCCATGGCCCTTTACGGGGCACCGGTGTGGGCGCGTTCATTGAGGCTGCGACCGGCCTAGCGATTGAACACGTCCCAAAGGGTCATGGCCATTAGGCTGGTCCGAGGATACCGCACGGTCTCCCGTGAGGCGGCGAGCCTTCTTGCCGGATTACCGCCATGGGATCTGGAGGCAAAAGCCCTCGCGCACATCTGCGAGTGTCGCGAGGAGGCGAAACGGGCGTGACTCCGCTGCCGCGAGAAATCACAGCACAGCGGACAGAGCTCCGGCGGGATCTCATGGCGGCATGGAGAGTGCGATTGTCGTAACCCAGCGCTAGGCACGCCACAATTGTGGCGATAAGTCCCCTCTTTGAGGAGTGGCTAGAGAGGCGCCACGGCGTCCTCACCTTCCGCCTGACGCAGGTCCTCACCGGACACGGCTGTTTCGGGAGGTTCCTGTTCCGTACAAGGCGGGAGGAAACGCCCGGGTGTCACCACTGTGTGGATCGCCCGGAGGACACGGTGGAGCATACGGTGGAGGTCTGCCCTGCTTGGGCAGAGCACCGCCGTGTCCTCGCGGAGGCGATCGGCGGCGGCGATCTCTCGCGTCCAGCCCTGGTTCAGGCCATGGTCCGGAGCGAGAGTGCATGGGAGGCCTTCACTTCCTTCTGCGAAGCAGTAATGCTCGCGAAGGAGAAGGCGGAGCGCGCGAGGGAGAGGCAAGATACGCGCCCTCGCGCCCGTAGTCACCGCAGGAGACGCCCCTAGTCACCGCAGGAGACGCCCCGGGCGTCCGGAGTCGCGAGCCGACTTCCGGCCACCGTAGGCGCGGGCTTGCGGTCGATGAGCAATGGGTAGCTCGCCGTCCGATTAGGACCAGGCCCGGGTCGAAGGCGCGTTGTGTTCCACGCGCGCCTTAAACAGATGTCAGCACCAACTGACGGGGTCCGTAAGGGCCAATGCCTGCTAGGGTTGCGAGTTTGTCCGAAAGGGATATCGCGGCGCCGGCACACGGGCAACGGAAGGAACACGGGTGGGTTTTAGTGAGTAAAAGTCTGACACACCCTCCAGCTCCGCCCAGAGCGGGAGAAGTTATTTGATCATTTCCAAACGTCAAAAAATAATAAAACAATCCATTTGATACTAACTTAGTGGCAGTTGTCTGGACAATTATTTTAGTCTGTTCAAAAAGGAAAAATCTATACTTAATCTAAAACAAAGTCCCTTTTCGTGTATGTCGGTGTGACAGCTTAAATCTTCTAAAGTACACAATGGATTTTGATGCAGTTATCATCATCATTTAGTTACACTTTAATCTGGAAGGTTTATAATTATGATGTAGAAAACATTAATAGTTTACTTCGATTTATGATAGAAATCTCGATGTTTTAACATGTTACCGCGAAGTACGAGCGGATCGCAAGTATAAACATGGAAAGCCTTACCATCAGCGCAATTGATAATGCCTAGTATGAGAAGCCAAATTCGAGTAAAAATCATATTTTGACGCTGCATCAGCTCCTGAACTCAAATCCGTTTATGAACTCCACAGAAGCTGCCAGTGAGTCGCGCCGTAGAGGCGGCCCTGAACGGCGCGGAGGCGGGCGGCGAGCTGCTGTGGCTGGACCCGCGCGCCGCGCGCACCGACGCCGCCGCGCGCGCGCGCGCCGCCAAGCACTCGCCGCCCACCGACGCCGTGGTGTTCGTGGTGGGGGGAGGCAACTACATCGAGTATCACAATCTTATTGATTTCGCTAAGGTAATTTTTTTTTTTATTCGTTAGTTTCACCTTTGGAACTCGTGGATGGAGATCCATTACATACCGAGACCCCTCCGTGCCTCGGAAAGCACGACTTATGCTAATCCGTGCAGGGCGCGAGCCGAGCCATATACGAGGCTCGGATCCAAAACTTCATGAACATTTTATATGAAGCAGTTCATGCTACACCGTACAGCATCCATTTCCCGTTCGAATCTTGGTCCCTACAAATTAAGCAGACACGGACGCGGCAAGCGCATGTGACGTTCTAGCATAAATCATCCCTAAGATTAGTCCCGGCTGTCTTTTGTTGACCTTTGACAGTCGTTACGGGTCGTCAGAAGACCGACAGTCTGACAACCAGTCTTACCAAGGGGTATCATGTTACCTAATAACTGGTTTGTTGAGGCCGGATAGGCAGTCGCTCCATTTAAAATACTGATAGTAAGCTGTGCATCCGGTTAGACTGTAAGCCAACCCCAACATAGTTGCAAAAGGCTAGGCAGATGATAAGGTTCACCCTTGACCTTTATCGCACCGGTTGGTTGGTTGGCGATATTGCACGCTTGCCTCTGGCAATTCGTAACTCCACGTAGTAACCATGTTACTTTCAAGTTCCTTTGAAGAAAATTGAATCATTTTAGAGTTGCGTTCTTAAATAGCGTGTTGCGGATAGAATTTTCTAATATCATTAAATAAACCACTATTATAATTGGCGTAAAGTGCAAAATTGTACAAACAGCGACGCAGACTATAAACGGCTATGTGTATCTCCAATTGCGCACTTGCGCGGACTCATTGTCATTTTGTGACCCTGAATATATAGTTTATCATTCTATGCCATCAGAATATCTTCAGTTCTGCGCTACCTTCAGTCTTCGCACTTTTGTTTACCAGTCCAATCCAATAGTTCTCGTCAAGTTCACATCTATGCAAAATCAAGGCAAAGCGGTTTTAAACTATTTTAGGTTTCTCAAACTGCCTTTTCTACTAATAATAATATCTTACAGCAACAAGCGACGAGCGGCACTTCAAGGAAGATCATCTACGGCGCGACCACGCTCCCCAACGCGTCGCAGTTCCTCAAACAACTGTCCCTTCTCGGCGAGGAGATACAGTAGACATTCCTGATACAACATCTGATATTATATCCAATTATGTATATTGTAATATAAAGTTAACCTTATAAATAATTTAAATTATAATAAAGATCGGTGGTTTGTTGTATAGGCAATGAAACAAATGTCTCAACAAGTTGGCATTTTATTTACAATGACATTGAAAATATAGCTAACATCTAAGAATCTACTAATAAAATTTGATTGTTTTAAACAAGAAGTATAAAATCTAAATCACAAGATTTTTTTTCAACATTTATCAGATCTTAGTTACAAGTTATTACAACTTTCCCGATGGAATATCCGTCATGCAAAGACTTGAAAGAAAAATAATGTCACAACCCAAACAATAGATAGAACAAAAACACATTGCAGATACCGAATAAACAAACTTGTTGAATTTCATCCCAGCCCTTAGACTATTGTGCTTAATTAGATAAATATAGAAACTAAAACATGCATGTTTGTTTAAAACATATACATAGTTAATAACCTTCGAAAAATAGTAAATATGTTATAGATTACTCTTACACTAAACATACATTAATGAATAAAGAAAATAATAATTAGTATTCAAATGACAAGGAACTTGAATATCTCGCATAGCACTGCGGTCTGCTATCTATTGCGATAAAAATCGTTTTAAAGTGTCTAACGAACAAGAAATCTTATAGTATGTTACAAGTATAATATTTATCACTGATCATGATATGGTTTTGGCACAGTGAAAACTCAACTAATAACAAAATGGAAAATACCTAGAGAGCGAACTTGAAGTCGTGTATACTGCTAGAAGTGTGTAACAATGGCAAGATCACATTAGCGTATCTACTATTATTCGGTTATACATGAACTATAGCGGTTTAGTCGATTTAAGTGTTTGTGCAGAAAAAGGAACAGAATCATTGACACCTTACAAAGCAAATAAGCTGCTCAAACACCAGGTTTTGGTACATATTACATAAATCATAGTTAGCTTTAAAATTAAGACTTATTTAAAACATTGTGCGCAGTTAAAAAAGATCATGGAAATTGAAATATAAAATCGATCACATAATTAATAAATAAGTAGTAAAACACACATTGGTAGACACATGGCACTTTGTATAGTTCGCCATTGACACAAAATGGGTAGAATTAAAACGAAGATTACTATAATATTAAGAGATTATAATGGGATCTGTGCCCGTATGTCAATTCATAAAATACATGACTATAAAAATCCTCCTAAAGATCAATCACTTTTACATAGTATACCAGCATTTGATAAAACATACACAAAGGAGTTACATAAAGTAGATATTGACGTAAGAATAATAATTCCGTCGACAATTAAATGAAATTCTATCTGCTTCTAAAAGTATGACGAAACCTATTAGTACTCTTAATATTTTAACTATAGTAAATACAAGGAGCACTGACAGAACTACTAAAATTACACAGATATTAAGGCGCATTTAGACAATTATTTATTGAACGTTACTACACTTAATTTATAAAAAACTTTAAAGCAGTGCATGCTTAACAATCAAGCGAATGATTTATTATGACAATAATTCGAAAACATTAACGAATAACACACGTCGATTGGCTCTTGCCTAACTCAGAGGCGCGTCATTTAATTACCAACAAGTCAGATCGTCAACAAGTATTTGGGTCAAGATAATTATGAATTGTTTAAGTATCAAAATAAAACCGGGAAAAAGACGATCAAAATACCTTCCTGTCCTGGTTGTTACTGAGATAGTTATTGAATACTTTCGTACCGCATATAAGATCGCCGCGCCACGGCGTTGATTGGCCTTTGTTCAAGTTACAGAAGCAGAACTCAATAAAGTGTTATGGAACGGAAGCTTGATTTTAGACACCACGCATATTATGAAATCAGACTTATACGATTCATTAGGCCAATTTTCATAAACATGAAATGGAAAATTGGTAACCAATATATTATGTAATTATTAAATGCTATAAAATCATTAGCAACACCATGGCACGGATTTGCAGACTAATTCAATAAGCTGTGTTACAAAAGAAAATCCCAGTGTAAGTTATGGACGGAAGATACATAAACAGCTATTACAAAAGTAAAATCGGACTTTTCCAAAAAGCACTCGCATTGCCACCTTTCCCCATATAAATAGACATAAAAACGATCACATGAACACAAGCAACTTCGTATTTAAACAGTAACTAAATAAAATCCTAATTGGAATGTTTATTAATTTTGTGTATAAGCTTTGCAAATACATAATATGCCTATTATCATAATGATAATCAACTAAGTACTTACCATTGATGTATAAAATAGATAAGTACATCAATGCTAATAAATGAAAATAATATAAAACAAATGCTCTTCCCTCCCTGCTTGTTCAAATACAATCGTGATAAACAAGTATAATATTCCTGTATAAAAATATACCGAAGAAATGGAATGTAATAAGTTTTAAATAGAATTCATTTCAAATATGCCAAATTATCATTCTCGGCGGAATGTTAACATTTTAGACTTCACCATTTGGCAAGGAAAGTTCAATAAACAAATGGTTTTTTTTTTGCAAAACTGGTTTCAACATTGATTTCAAACAGCACATGCTGTGCTTTGATACTGATAAGTTTTTGTTTTATACATAAGCATTTAAAAAGGAAAAAATAAATGAGATTCATCGAATCTGTACATGATACACTCTTATATAATAAATTGGGCTGTCCACAATGTAGCAGGAAGTTAGACACAATAAAAAAGTTATGTGCATATTCAAACATAACTAATCTGCATTTCAAGATTTATTATGCATTACATAAATCCCGTGTAGCGGCACTGCGATAACTCCTTTTACATCGTTTATACCTAATAAACATTTTCGCTATTCTACTGCTACGGAGAAACAACATATTTTATCAAATGCATAAATCGTCGTTAACATTTACCTTACATTTTACTCAAAACAATGGAATATTGAAAATGCGGCGGAAATTACCTACATCAGGGTTTTACTGAAAAAAACTAGTTATCACTTTACAATTTCAGTCTTGCGTACAGATCTTTCACTCTTACCGTTAAAACAATAAGTTGAGTTGCGCAAAATATTGTTGGATTAAATCATGTAGCTAGGAAATGTTATGAGATGATATTTGCGAAAACAGCGCTATTTTACAATTGTTTTAAATGCGGAATATTATATAACAACATTGAATTCAACAGTGCATATAGGTAAGATATCGTAAATCACTACTTAACAGGTATTTGAATATGACAGTGGATATATAGGACTTAGCTTTAGAATCACAAAACTTACGCTAGGCATAGCATAGGTGATCATTTAACAAACTTTAAAACAACTACTTTGAAGGGTCAATTAGAATAATCACAATACATGTCGTCACTACAGCAATTTCTTTAACCAGTACCTAATTAGATACTCCAAATGGATATGGGATGTAAGAAGCGGTTCAACATTCTCTTTGCCTAATATACTTTATCATACCCAACCATTATCATTTAAGTGTAAATATTCGTCACTTTATTAACTTGTAATTCTAATGAATTTCGCAACAGACCTTATTTTTATGTGATTTGTCAGTATCACCATACCTAAGTAATAACTATTTAGTCAGTATCTTTTAAAGAGAACATTTTATTATCCTACCTAATTAGTTTGATTCACTTCGAAATGCATTCAAAAAATAAATGTGAAAATTCGTAAAAAGATTCATGGTCAAGAGTTAATAATATAATAGATATGATATACATACATGTCGCTGTTAAAGTGTAATTTGACATCAAATGATAAGTTTATCATATAGGAGATACATTAGTTATGAAATGTAGAATAGGAATATCAATGATGATTTGAAGAGGTAAGCATAGTGTAACTCCATAATATTTTGTTACCTTTGACTACAGTTATCATATTATTCATAATTAATAATCCAATTAAAATGGTACATACTTTTATGCAAGCAGAAATGATAAATGACTAGACATAATGTCTTATAAACAGTTCGTTGATTTTTAATCATTATGTAACTTGCCTACAATATAGTTTTATAAGCACTGCCATAGATTTTGAGAAGCGCTGATTTAAAGGAAAATATGACATAAAGGCATCACAATAATTATAGCGATGACACGAATCTCAGACGCGTCTCTTTGCAACTGTTTTGACAATGAATTCCAATTAATTGTGATATCTACCAATTTAACAAGCATTACACCGAATGGTGCTGCAATAACAGGATCGCGTCGAACTTAGTCATTTCGAGACCATTTTAAATCTACTTTATAAGGTACCTTTCTAGGCAGGTGTAACAATGGCAATCGGAAGGTGGGCAGACAAACAATTTAGCTATTGTTTGCCTGAGGCGTTAGCAGTGCGACTTGAGCTGCTGCTGCTGTTAAGCGCCATTTTCTTCATTTGTCTGATGACCGTAGTCGCATGGTATGCCTGTTTCCAGCGCGACTTGGCGAAGTTCTTCTTGAGTTGCTCAGAAACAGTACCATGGATGTTCTTGTTGCTGGCAGCGTTTCCTGAAATCCATGGGTGATCCAAAGCTTGTCTGGAACAAAATATATTTTTTTGAGCAAAGGGGATCAATTCCCAACATACATATCATAACTAAATAGATTTTCATAGTTCATGGTCAGGTTCAATTCTGGATTTAAACGGTCTCTCTAAATAGATTGGTGCCTGTATGTTCTTCTGATAAAAGAATGACTAACAATAACCCAACACATTGTATAAGGAATGCTAAACTTCTTCATTATAACATGTCATGTTTACAATTTCTTTTAACAATGTTTAGTGTTTTTAGTAATGCTTTATCAATGTTCTAGCTCAACTGCATAAATCGTACAGTAGGACATTGTAGGAATTGTTTTATTTTTTCAAGGATGTATAACTGAACTGAACACCCGTTAGACGACTTAGCAGCAATATGTCTAAACTTCACGGCCACAGACCCAAAAGGCACAAAAAGGTATTAGTTGCAAATACAAACAATTTATAAAATGTTAACTTTGTTAGTATAGTTAAATAATAATAACTTTGACATGTTAAACTAAATCCTATAACAGCCAGAAATGCTCCTTGCATTTGTTGCATTTCTGACCATTGTAGGACTTAATTTAATATTAAGAGATATAAGAACATGCATGTATGATCAGCAGTTACCCTCTTGTAACCCATCCTAATTCTCCTCTTAACTTAATGGATCCTATCTCTTTGGGCTGTTGTAACATTTAAACTCGGAAACAGTTGAATGGTTTTATATTGGCAAATGTCAGTGTATTGATAGCCAGGTAAGTAGAATTTAGTTGGTTTTGATATTCTGGAGTATGAACAAGTTCTGCTACCGACGACGCCGCGAAAGTTGCGAAGTTTTCGGCCAACAAAATTTGAAATATTCTTGTGCCAGCAACATAAAGAAGAAAGGGTGCTAAATAGGTACCTATTTTGATAACAAGTCAGCAAGACCAAAAACAAGGGAGAGTTATTCAGAAAACAATAAGATGCAGTCTCTCATTGTGAGGTAAGTCGCCGAAAACCAAACAAATTATTTTTTTCAACATGACAAAATAATTATGCCCAATTCATTAATAAAATATTACTCAGATGTAAATTATTGCAACAAAATAATGAAGACTCAATATTTTCTATATATAGCTACCACTAATACAGGGTGGTTTTTTCAGATGGGGCAGTAAGGGCAGCTACCATAATCGTTGTTTCTACAAAAAAACGGTCTTAGGAGACTGTCCTCAACTGTTTGTCACATTTTTATCTGCATTCTAGTACTCAAACCTCAATTGGTCTAATATAATTTTTTGTTCCTTATAAGAAACAGGATCCATTGGCATCAATTTTTTTTTTTGTGATAACTGACCATTTTCTCGCCGACTAGTTTTTTTTTTCAAAATCTGTTCATGTACATCAAAATGTCTCAAAAAGTTAAGGACAATCTCCTAAGACCGTTTTCCTGTAGCTACAATGATTCAGGTAGCTGCCCTTACTGCCCGATCTCAAAAATCCATCCTATAAGCTAAACCAGTGTTACTTAAAGTGTGCTCCGCGGAGCCCTTGGGCTCTGCAAAGCCTCTGTTAGCTCCGCGACAATACTGGTTCATTGTGACCAGTACTTTAGCGGAGCCCCACAGGAACTTTGCGGAGCCCAGCTTCCTCGTGAACTAATTTTAGATTTGGCGGAATTAACTTAATCACGTTTCTATGCAGGATACAATGGAACTACAACTAGGCGCTTTACTTTTTATTCGTGATACTGCTCCCACGACTAAAATCGAACCCAGTGGAACAAGTTTTGCAACATATGCAAAAACAGCGATTAAGCAAATACCGCCAAATCTAAAATTTGTTCTTGACGGAGAGGTAAAAATAAATAATTTCGTCAAAACTTGTCCACTTCAATTCTGATTATTATAAATATTGTGTGAAGATTATAGTAGCAAATATAAAATACTACTGCTCCAAACAGAAGTGTGATGGTTATCACGGCGTAAATCTTTCACAAGGCTATTTGATTATAGATCAAAAGTTACAAACTGTGCGAAACAGGATTCTCAACTGAACCTATGCTATGCAGCTATAAAAACAAAATACCGCAATAGAGTGGATGCCTAACCTCACATGCGACTTCAACTCTCTTCAATCAAGCAATTGAAGAATATTAAAAATCTATTTCATACCCCACATATTAATGTCAAATATTATGATTATGAAGAATACAGATAAAACCAGATTTTTACTATTTTAAGGCTCCGTTAAAAATTTCGTTTTCCAGAAGGGTTCCGTCGCCAAAATAGTTTGAGGACCACTGTTCTAAACTTAGTCTCAGTAAATAGAATGAGACATGTAATATTGTTAGGTATTATGTAGGCCCTTTCCATTTATTTATCAAATATCAACATAAAACAACATGTCCTGAAATTAACGCACACCACCACACACCCCAATTAGAATATTATGTTATAATCATAATACATACAATGAATTTTTACTATTATGTATAATATATTGTTTATTTATTAAATAAGTTATTGATTTTGGAGAATATTGTGGTCACATTACAAACCTACGCATGCATACAGTCGCACACGTTTTAAGGGTCAAACGTAGTAGGTATTTCGGCCATTTTGGTTTGTTTTGACTTTACAGCGGAAGTGTCACTGTAATTTACGCAGTTTTAATTAATTATTGGGAAAAAAAATTTACCTATATGTATAAAAAATTACAGAAATCGATTCAGTAAACGATTCTTAACAAACTACTTTCATAGTGTTTCATAATGATAAAATGAGGCAAGTTATTATTTATTAATGACTTTTATAGCATAATAATAAAGAAAAATGTCCTACTGGGGAAAAAAATAACTATAAAGTAGGTACACACGGCTACACATCAAGCTACACGTTTCCAGTATAAGCTGACCTCGCATTGTACGGAAATCCTATACAATGCAAGACCAGCCGAAACTGGAAATGTATAGCTTGATGTGTAGCCGTGTGTACCTAATGTTGACCGAATGTTTTGACGTTATCATTTAGGTATTGAAAATATTGTTATTATTTTAAAACACCAAGAATTTTTAAACCGCTCCTGTGGTCTAGTGGTTACACCACCAGTCTCAGACCCAGAGGTCCCGGGTTCGATTCCATGTGGCGCCAAAATTCGGTTAGTTTTCGGATATCTTCAACAATCATCATCATATTTCAACCAATTTGTAACACAAAACCTTAATAATTATACACCTTAACTTTCCTTATGAATCACTCCATCCATTAGTGAAAACCGTATGAAGGTTCTTTAAGTTTATCACGTTCAGACAGACATACGCAGCAGGGGAATTTGTTTTATATGTTGTGATAAGATGGAGAAACCACAATAGTTTCAGTTAAATTATCTACAAACCTAAGAAGATACATAATAATTTTACACATTGTGTGACAATGCCCCTAGAACCTCAATGAATATTTTATTTTATATTAATATGTGCATGAATTAACATATTTTAAACAACAATTTAAAAAGAAAAATTTTGATGATTACATTCTGTGGGAATTTGTATAGATGGTGCCATCCACAAATACACACCCCCCTCCGCTAATAAATGATGGCATCTAGCAAAACTTCAAATTATTATCTAAAAATCTCTGTATTATGCATACATTTTAAGTAAATAATATCCAAAATTATAGTCATTTATTTGTATTAGTTATTTAGGCACACACGCAAGAGGCAATAATTTTTCAATTATGATATGAAATTTGAGTATGACTGTTGTATGAGCTGTTATGAAATATGTTTGAAGAATACTTCAAGACTTACTTGCAAGTGTATCTCTTGTCCACATCAACACACATTAGATGCCGAATAAAATCTTTTGCAGAGTCACTAATATCATCCCAGTATGGTGAGTCAAATTCAAAGTCTCCCTTCAAGATCTGAGCGAACAAGTTGGCATCATTCTCATCATAAAATGGAGGATATCCACACAGTAGAATGTATGATATTACTCCTATGCTCCACACATCCACAGCCTTCCCATAAGGTTTCTGGGCCAACACCTCAGGAGCAACATATCCAGGCGTGCCACACGCTGTGGCCATAATACCAGAGTCTTCTATCTTAGACAATCCAAAATCACTGATCATGATCTTACTATCCTCATCAGCACTGTAATACAGCAGATTCTCTGGTTTCAGATCTCTATGGACTACTCCTTGGGTGTGCATGTAATCTACTGCTTCCAACACTTGCCTAATTAGATTGGACGCATCTTTTTCAGTGTAAGAGCCTTTCTCAACGATTCTATCGAACAATTCGCCACCTGTGACAAGTTCCATCACAAGGTACACTTTATTTTTGTCTTCGTATGTCTCGAGCAGCTGGACGATATTCGGATGGGAAAAAATTTTCTTCTCGGCAGGCTCGCCTCCTTTGGCTTGCTCGCTAAATCTTTTCAAGACACGAATTTCATTTTCTAATGAATCTTCCTTGCCTTTGAGAGCCTTCTTGTCGATAATTTTACAAGCGAACATCTGCCCGTTTTCTTTGCTCTCTATCAAACGTACCTCGGAAAATGCTCCTGTGCCCAGTAGATCTTTGACGGCGTACTTGTCTTCGATTGACGGCTGCTTCTCAGAATCTCTTCCATCTTTTTTGGACTTCCTCCCGAAATCTTTTTTGCCAAAAAGAGGCATCTTCGCGCCCCACACTCGCAGATTTTGAACTACACTACTGCTTAATAAATATCTACATACACACTGTAGAATGTAGATAGGTATGTCGAGACTAGCTCGACAGAACAATAATCTTGCTCGGTTGGATTCACGAATGTTGCGCAGGGCGCCCAAGGTCAGACGATTTGTCAAAAATCCGTTATGCGTTTTATTCCACGTTATCTTCATTATAAGAAATAGATTGTGTTAAAACAGTGGCATTTTCACGTACTTAGTTACGAATTTTTCGTCATATCCGTAATTATATAATTATTTAGTGAAGAAAAAACATGAATCTTAATATAAAATGCAATATGAAAACTTGTGATAACAAATGCTATTAGGTAAAATAAAACGTAAACTTATCACCAATATGTCACACTCGCGAGTTCGCGACACACATTACCCCACTCAAAATCAAGTTTGCACTACAAGCATTGATCAAAATGAATTTGTTCATGTAGATATTATTGGTATCCAATATTCTGCGTCTCTTTTCTATAATGAAACAAAGACGAGTTACGTAATTACATAAATAAATGATTTCAAAACGTAACTGACGACAGCGGGACATGAACTTTTATTAGACTTGATTTCTATAAGCAAAACACAATTAACAAGATAATTATTAAAGAAAAAAAGGTAAGACTTACCTATCTCATTAAATAATAATTAATAATTTGGTGGTTAATTCATTGTATAAATAATCACGTTCTTCCCCTCAGACAAACAATCGTTAAGAAATCAAATTAAGAACTTTTATAATTTAAAATATTAATTTAATGTGACTAATAACGACGTAAGAATAATTTTATCGAGTTTTAAAATAATACATAATAATAATGTAATTAAATTTTCAATGGGTCTCTCAACTCATAGCAAGAAATCACCTAGGTACAGTAGGTACCTACTGTTCCTAGGCTACCTACGTCCTCGTCCTTCTATCAAAATGATGAATTTCTTGAATTGATTATTTACGGTGATTTTTGATTGAACTGAGTGCTAAGTTTGGTAAAACTTACCTACCATGAAATTTCAACACTGCTGAGTTAGTATCAATATGTAGATCAGTCGAGTGCTCAAAAAAACCGGCCAAGTGCAAGTCGGGCTCGCACACGAGATTCTGTACCACCGTACAATATTTAGCAAAAAACGCCGAAAAAAACACGTTTCTTGTATGGGGAAATTAAGGGGATCTTTAATTTTGTTTATTTTTCTATTTTCTTATATCAGGGGCAATATAAATTATGTATTTCTATCTGCGTAAATGTCAACTGTCTGCCTATTACGATTCATCAGATACAGCCCGCTGACAGACGGTCGGACAGTGGAGGCTTGGCTAATAATAAATGGCGCCCTAAAAAAAACTAAATAGAACTTATTTGAGGTAGGTATTGGACGCTGAATAGGTATTACTATAAAATAAAATAAACCTATCTAAACTCTTCCTAAACTCATGTGTTTTGTCGATGATTTCTACAACTAGTGGATATAGCGTTCTATCTGGCATCCCCAATTTACTTTTTCCCAACCCCTGTCTACGTTTTTCATTGTCTATGCTTCCACCCCCTGACGTCACTGAGAAAATCGACCAATCCCATCGGGCGCAGTATTCGATGGCCCTTATAGGCGGCATCACTACCGCGTTTCGCTTCGTATCATATCTTCTAAATGTTTTCGTTGTGCGACAATATGAGCCGTTCCAAAATCATCCTAGCTGTGATTAAAATTGTTTAACATGATCAGTGTCATCATTTTGCCACTGTGAAAAATCATTTCCATTTTATTTTGTCTCAAGTGTATTAGTTTTCTAAAATATCGTGAGGGGGTGGTGCCGTGATGCCAGTTCGTAAGCAAGGTGAATTTCGATATTCAGATATCGACGTTTGTGGTCTATAGTGATCGTGTTTAGTTCGTGCTGTCATTGACTTATTATTGAATTTGCACAAGGGGTTGGCAGCGCTCGCCGCAGCACCCTTTTGTTGATCCGTATCGATAATATGAGGGTTGTAAAGCACCCGCTTCTGCGTTCCATACCGAGTACGCTATAATACCTCATATTTTACCTTCCTGTATTAAAACTATAAATCCATTATTATTTCGTTTTACTGCTACCACACAGAAAACATGCCCTTCGTTTCAATAAAATGTAGGTCGAGCATAATATAGCCTACTCACTCCACTACTCGCATCCACCTCATACGCTTTAACTTTGCTGTTGTAAATACATTTTATGCGACTTTATTCTTAGTAGAATACCTCAATTATGTACCCTCAAAATTTATTTTCTTCGTAACCTTGCCTGGTATCTAATAGCTGTCTAATAGATTTTGAAAACAAGAAGTAAACATGACCCAGTTCCAATGTGCCTATTTTTACCGAAGACGAATCAATGTGCCCTTTGTTGATGTATTGCTGTTGGTGTCACAGAGGCCCACCGAGCATTAGAACTGCTGGAAGACTACCACAGCAAACTGGTGAAGCCGCAGGACCGACAACTTCGCCTTGCCATCGAGAGAGTCATTAGGATTTTTAAATCACGTCTTTTTCAAGCTCTACTTGGTGAGTCATTAGAATTAATATACTGCTTTCTTGTAACCTATACGTACTGTACATTATTTCACACAGGGTAAGGAACTCTAAATTGTTCTAACAAGAGCTGCGTTGAGGTCGCTTTAGATTACGTCACTTAACCCTAGTAAGCACGAATAGTACGACACCATACCGACTCTCAAGTGTATAATGTAGGTATACGTACCGGTTTTAATAACTCGAGTGACCTACATTATTACGTTAGGTATTATATCTACCTGTCTCAACTACTGATACGTTTTCTGAGGTGAATCGAACAGGAAGTTACGACACAGGTCGGTAGGTTATCCCTTGTTTTGTCGTTATTTATGTTATGAGCCAGTCCAAAGCCAGTTTATGTTACTTACCGTTGATACTCGGGCCTTTCATAGTGACTGGACTAGTATGTATGCAAGGTTTTTATGCAGGTATGTATACTACTTCACCCAGACAAGTTAATGAAAGGCCAACGTCAAAAAAAATCGCTAACAAACTGTTAAACATGTAAATGACGTGATTTGGTGACTGAAACAACAACAGTCAATGAAATCACTTGACATGAGTTTAATTTTGACACGTTGTTGATTAGCCTTTCGAAAAACGGGTGCATGTTTCATTCATTTCTATTGGAGTCAAGGGCACACGTTTCAGCATATACGCGTGTTTATCATACGTGTTCCAGCCCTCAAGTTCAGAATATACGTAGGTACCTGGGTAATAATTCTTTGAGGTACCTGCAGTGCTAGGTTGACATCTTCATTCTGTCCAGCCAGAAGTCCTAGTAAGGATATTGCCATACGGTTGCACAGGCCTTCAGAATCAATTGTGTCATGTTGACGTGGCTTGAATAAGATCACTACCAACTGTGACGCCGGCAGTTGCAGACTTTCCTAGTTTTGTAATAAAGGAGTCCCTAATTTTATTAAAATCGTTCTAATTAAAACATTTGAATGCGTAAGTAACCCTTCTCATCATTCATCCTGAGTGGTGACAAAAATGTGACGTCACATACATGGGTATACCTACCTACAGCAGCCTCTCCTGTGAAGGGGTCACAGGAGTAGCGGTTACAGGTGAGGTAGTACTCGACCCACGTTGACTGTCGCGCGGTGTATCGCTGGGAACAATCTCGGGTCCCGTAATGAAATTAATCATATGAGAAAATTTTAAGACTGATGATTCAGTCTTAAAATTGTCTCATATTTATGACGATTTTGCCATTACTATAAAAAAAAAATAGGTACTTTCCGATAACCCACGCTTGGCACCAGCGCTAACCCCCCTTGAATAATGGATTTTCCAAAAATAAACAACAATAAAGAAGCAAACACCCCTTTTGAATTAGCCGTTAGCTTTGAACTTCAGTTCGACTTTGAAGTTCAGTGGTCGAAGGGACCGATTCAGCTCGCTATGCTATAAATATACGGAACAGGCGCGCGACCGCAGATCGCGTCACTGGCGCTCTTGAATCTTCCTCGACCACGACACTGCTATTGTGATACGATATATTTAGCCGGTTGTAATGAACAGTACACTAGTCTAGTATATCTGATAACAACAACACGAAGGTCTCTACCCGCGGAACGCTGTTGCATAAATTATTTGTAAGCAGTACTTCTGTGTGTATTCTACCAAGGGCAAATCGTTCCATGAAAGAGTAAAATAATTAATCAATTTGAGACAATCTTTGGTGTCAGTCTGATTCTTTTGGGCTAGAAACTGTGCATTTAGGACGAAAACTTTATCCAGTCTCAATAACATAGCTAGACAATCTAACAGAGAGATGTCTTGATGAAGTTCTATGTATCGTAAATACTCTAAGTCCACTTTCCACTTTCTTCAGTCATCGTGGTGTAAAAAAAAAGTATGGACACTACTACGGCAAGTTTAAAAAAAAATTGGCGCAGCTAATCAAGATTCCAAAATGGTATAATACTCAAGGCAAAATAACTACAAAAAAAAATGCGTACTATTAATAAACAAGATTCCCTGCCTTGCCTGTAGATTTTTGTGTAAAAACTACAGGCATTCTGAGATTTTTAAGGGTTGTGGTGGATAGTAGTGCTACTTTGGTTGCCGATATTAAAAAAAAAAGAAATATTAGAAAAATTGTAGTCATGGTAGTTAAAAATTTCTTAAGGGTTGTCAATTTGTGAAGGATTTCAATGTATTTTTTGTAACTTCCAAAAAAAAAAGTGTTTTTTTCCATAATTTTTTCTCGGGTAGTGATGAGCAGATCCACCGTCTGGTACCCGCTTATCGTTGAATTTTGGGGCAAGTTGTATATTATGTACAAGAATGTAAAGAAAAAAAATTGAAAATGTAATAAAGGGCTGTCAGCGGGAAAAGTGCCCAAAAGGCTAGCAGCCTTGCCACGTTGGGTGGCAATACTAATTATTTGGCCTACCTGTGCATTTGCACTGGCAAAACATTCACAACAAAACATGTTAAAATCTCTAAATGTTCTATCAATTTTCCATACAATGTTTGACAGGAACTAGAGATTTCAACATGTTTTGTTGTGAATGTTTCGCCAATGCAAACGCACAGTAAGAATTGGCCAGCCCTTTGGTCACGTGAAAAGTCTAGGTAGGTATTTATTATGTAAATTATACCTACCTAATAAGGTGCTGACTGATATGGTCAGGCTTAATTACTTTAATTTTTAATAAAAAAGGTTCTTGTGCTTAAAACTAACTGATATTATAGTAATAAGACCCTATAAAATCTAAGCACCTATAAAGACTTAAGAGGTGTGAATAGATGACCTACTTCTCAGAACGTAGGTATAATGCAGTGCCTTCAGACGATCTAATTCAACACACAACCCCTAAGGCTTATTTTAGTAGTCCACATACTGGTCTGAACGTGGGTAGTTTACTGGTAACTTGTTCTTTAATGTTATGTGCAAGACCCCAACACTAATACTCCAGTACGCGTAGGATGACAACTATAGAAACGGGTTTTATCTACGTAAGAATAGACAAAATGACAGATTGTGATTGTTTATCTGCCATTTTTTCTATTCTTCCGTCGACAAAACCCGTTTCTACTGTGGTCATGCTAACCGTGCAGAAGTGAAGAAGTCTGAAGCCGATTTTTTCTGTTTTGCATTTTGGCCAGTAATCCTGTAGGCATTTAAATTAGGCCAGAGAAATCCTGAACAAATTTTACGCTCTACATAAATAAGAAGTCAGTGTAATCAAGTTTAGTTAGAAATTAAACAAAACTACAACGTGTATACTATCTACATTGGATTAACCTTGCCCCATAGTGGATGCGTACTTGATTGCAGCTGACTACATATGCGTCATGTGTAATGAACACACATGGGCTTCACTGCAACAGTCACATGCATGGTTATTCAACTTGTGCATAAATAACCCTTCTGTTTTCCATTGATGGAAGATAAAAAATATAATTGTATATTCGAACAAAACTAGTCGTACCTACGCTACGTAATAGGCGTCAAATGAAGAAACTCGTCAATTTAAACTTCTCCCCTTTTTTTATATTTGAATAAATAATAAAATATTATAGAGGTAAAATTTCTTTGTTTGTTAGCTTGTTTGTAAGTTTGTATGTCGGGGGTAATCTCCGGAACTACCAGTCGGATTTGAAAACTTCGTTTTGCATTGTATAGCCAAATTCATGAGGAAGGTTTAGGCTATTAACAAACAAAAAAGTCAGAAAGAGTACCTAAATAAATTCATAACAAAGTAATTGCGCTGGCGGGCGATGGGATGCGACGCGGTGGGTCGAAAATCCACGCAGCCCGGACGAAGCCGTATGCAGAAGCTAGTCTAGTCATTAAGAGCGTTTATCCTAAAAGTTGGCAATGTCGCAAATAGCTGTGAAAAATTTACTTGTCTTGATTAATTTGGCAATATTACTATAGGGAAATGGAAATGATGTTGTACCCGTTTAAGGTGTAAAAAAGGCATTTGGAAAGTTTCCAAATACTTTTTTTACATCTAAAACTAAATATTCAGTGTTACGATATTAATTACTTATATATAAATCATAATCAATATTCTACTTCGCTAGTTAGCAACATTTATTATTTCCAGACAGTAATATTACCAAATTAATCAAAACAGCGAAATATTTGACATCTATTTCCGACGTTGCCCACTATCATAGGTTACCAGTCGGTTATTTGGTAATCACCTAACGAGTTTCACCAAAATATTTACGCCCCTAGTGCTGATAGTTATGTATTACGGATAGATATTTATAAATGTCCGGATAATGTAGTTTTACAGTTGACACAAATTTCTAAACACAAACTAATTAAACTCGATCAGCGTGATTGAGTAGGTACGCACACGCACGCAGTTTAAAGTTCTGTTATTTATCAAATGTGTCGCTTACGCACGCAATGCATTTATCAGTTGAAAATAATATGAATAATCTCGTCTCAATCCTCTTGTTTATTAGTTGGACGTGATAACTGAGTAGTCCAGCCTCTGTTGACGAGTTGTAGATATGTACCAAAGATACTGAATGACCTTAAGATAAGGTTATTATGAATATATACTTACTTGGGGTACTTATCTATGTACATGTCCTATATATATAATTTTATAGGGACTCATTATGATCATCTGAAAATAAAAATATTGAATGGAAATCTTCTTCTTTTCGTGTGGTTAGTGACTAACCTGGTTTCAGAGTTTTAAAGCCGCCTACGGGCCTCTGACTTGGTTTCACATGCCGTCGAGAAATATTTCTCAAGCATGCCGGTTTCCTCACGATGTTTTTGAAATAATGCCTACAAGAACAAGGTGCTGTATGCACCAAAAGTTCCACTTGGCTCTATGTGGCACAGTTGCGCGTTGTTATGTTCTTATCGTCCATTGTGTTTGAACGTAGTAGCCATGTATCTAGTAACGTAATTTGCGTGACTACAAACGTAAGACCTACCTGTTCCTACTACAACAATATTAGCATAACATAAGTAATTACTTAACATCTTATTTGAAAAGCATAATAGGTAGGTAAACTGAATAAATTGAGTACAAATACAAGTCACCAATGCCTTTTTTTTTTTTGAGGGTAGGTTATCATCTAATGACTTCTCCCGCTCTGGGCAGAGCTTTTACTGACTAAAACCCACCCATGTTCCTTCCGTTGCCTGTGTGCCGGGGCCGCGATATCCCTTTCGGACAAACCCGCAACCCCAGCAGGCATTGGTCCTCGCGCGCTCCGCCTCCTCCTTCGCGAGCATAACTGCTTCGCAGAAGGAGGTGACGGCCTCCCATGCACTCTCGCTCCGAACCATGGCCTGAACCAGGGCCGGACGCGAGAGATCGCCGCCGCCGATCGCCTCCGTGAGGACACGGCGGTGCTCCGCCCAAGCCGGGCAGACCTCCACCGTATGCTCCACAGTGTCCTCCGGGCGATCCACACAGTGGTGACACCCGGACGTTTCCTCCCGCCTTATGCGGAACAGGAACCTCCCGAAACAACTGTGTCCGGTGAGGACCTGCGCCAGGCGGAAGGTGAAGACGCCATGGCGCCTCTCATGCCACTCCTCAAAGAGGCTTATCGCAGCAATTGTGGCGTGCCCAGCGCTGGGTTGCGACAATCGCACACTCCATGCCGCCATGAGATCCCGCCGGAGCTCTGTCCGCTGTGCCGTGATTTCTCGCGGCAGCGGAGTTACACCCCGGCGTTTCGCCTCCTCGCGCAACTCCCATATGTGCGCGAGGACTTTCGCCTCCAGATCCCATGGCGGTAGTTTGGCAAGGAGGCTCGCCGCCTCACGGGAGACCGTGTGGTATTCCCGGACCAGCCTGATGGCCATGACCCTTTGGGACGCGTTCAACCGTTGGGTCGGTCGCAGCCTCAATGAACGCGCCCGCACCGGTGCCCCGTAAAGGGCCATGGATCGCACGACCGCCGCGTAAAGCCTCCGGCAGGAGGCGTTTGGACCCCCTAGATTGGGCAGAAGCCGCTTCAAAGCAGCCCCAACCCTATCCAGTTTGGGAGCCAAACGTCGGAAGTGCTCCACGAAGTTCCACCGCCTGTCGAGGACGAGTCCCAGGTACTTCATCGTCGACTCGACACCGATGTGAACCCCTCCCGCCGTTATCTGGGAACCCGACAGTGGCGCGTTCCGAGGACCATAGAAACACATGGCCTCGGACTTGTGCAAGGCCACCTCGAGTCCCAGTTGCCGGATCCTATCGACGATTGTCGCAACCCAACGTGTCGCTAGTTCGGCCGCCGCCTCATGCGACCTCCCTTGCACCAGGACCAGCGTATCGTCAGCGTAGCAGACCACGCTGACGCCGCTAGGGACGCCACGCTGTCGGCGCGCAGCACCCAGTCGTAGCCGATGTCCCACAGATGCGGCCCCAGGCCCGATCCCTGCGGGACACCGCACGACATCTCTCGCCGGTTCCACTCTCCGTGGTGACCGGGGTAGATGACGGCCCTGTCCGTCAAATAGGCCTCGACCACTCGACAGAGGTAGGTCGGCATCCGGTGATACCGGAGTGCCTCCCTAATGCAACTCCAGGGCAGGGTATTGAAGGCATTGGCGATGTCAAGAGACACCGCCAAGACGACCCCACCCCGGGCAACAGCATCCCCCGTCGTGAGGGCTCGAACGCGCATGATGGCATCCAACCTAGAGCGCCCCTTGCGGAAACCAAACTGGCTGTCCGCCAAATCCGGCCCCACTCGCACCAGCCGCCCGACAAGGCGGTCTGCAATTACTCTTTCAAAGAGCTTGCCCACCTCGTCGAGCAGCACGATGGGCCGGTAAGCGGACGGAGTCCGCCGGGCGCCCCGGCTTCTAAGTCACCAATGCCTTAAACCGGCAGTTAGTAAATGAATGATTAGGCAGAGCATGCACTTTGAGCTTATTGTGATCATAACCAATATCGCATTAGTAGGTACCTAAACTTTTCCTTGTTTTCCTTGCAAACGGTTTGTTATCCATGCAAAACATTCTGAACAACCGCGCCGCGCCGCTTGGGTGAGTCACCAGACTCTCTACACATACCTACCCCATAAATGAAACTTTGATTGACAATACTTACACAAAATCCATCAGCCATATCGTAGTGTGGCAGACGGATGCGTTCGTATGTTCATACCTAAACTCGACAACATGTGCGGTGGTCTGTTTGACCTACATCTCCTATACACGGGTCACCGGCTTTAACTGAGCCTTCGCCAACACAAATCGCTCTTCGACATGTTTTAATTGAAATTTTAAACTATGTGAGCTGAACTGTTCCAACAATTCTTTATTGAATATGCAAGTATTACAGGACTAGACAAACACTACGCTTGATCGCTTGCGCCCGCCGTACGTATACGGGGTGGAAGTTTGTTTTTTTAGCTACTTTTTTGTGGATGAGTCTTTTTATTTCACGAAGCAATATTCAGATACTGCTGAAATTATGATGTAGGTAGTTTGACATATAAATCTCGGTGTTTGCGTCACCAAAATGTAGGTAGTGCGCGTAATAACCGTAGAGATATGGCTTATCTCTACATATTATAGTTATTTCTTTGAGGTTTAACGTGTATAACCATAATAATGTTAATAGCCAAGTAGCCAACCTAGTTTCATAAGGGTGACAAAATGTTCTATGATTTACTTATTAAATTGGTCTAAGTTCAAGTAGGTATAAAACAAGAGTTTGACGGTAATTGATGCGTATACTTATGTTTACATCTGAGTTTCGTACTAAGACAGAGCGCTGCGATCAATACTGTGAAGCATCCCAAAACTACACCTCTGCTCTGTGCATACACGCTCACACACACACATTTACAACCATTTACAATGACACTACAATCAAACTACGCCACATAAAGTGCAAACATGATTACGATACCTGCCTCACATCACTGTTGACAGCGCTGTCTTGGATACCTACCATGATCTAATTAAAAACGATTCAAAAGCAAGGCATTTCAGTTTATGTTCTTAAACTGCATCGCTTCAAAGTCGTACCATGACGTCCAATACGCTCAGCGGCATTTGGATCGTTAAAAGTGAATGAAAGATCGCAATCTGTGGCTGAACCGCGCGGCCGCGTTTGGAACGTTTTTGGTGAAAACGAGACAACGCTATTATAGTCAAATAAGTTTGTTTCGCGCATATTATTTAGTGTCAGACACGTTCAGAAGCAAGTAACATTTTATTTGTTCTTAACTCAGTATCATTACTTTAAAGTAAAACAGACACACAACAGTTTTTTTTAAGATTGCACGTTAATACGGTAACTATTATTAAAATAATTCTTATTCAAAGTAGATATTTATTTACTTTTTGCTATTTATTAAGTATACGAAAAAAATATTTTTATTTCGACGTAATAAAACAAATTATGTTTCTGTTTCGAACGTACCAGAGTAAACAAAGTTGTGTGAGTTGAGTTGGGGCATAGTGGGCATAGTGTGAGGCAGAATCTTCCTCAAAAAACTCAAATAAAAGTAGTTCATCAGAAAAGGCATATAAAATAGGTATTTTAGACTTTAAAAGAAAGATTAAAGCTCACTTACATTGGTTTTGGTAAAATTCCACTAAAACAGCACTAAAAAACTTTATTTTCTTCAATAATTCACCAAACGTTTCAGTTTATGTTAGAGAAATAGTAACTTTTATTGAATCGCTTATTTTGACAGTTGAGCGTTTCAGTTGAGCTGCTATATGGACGTCATGGTACCAAACAAGAACGAATGAAACCAAAACTTGCGACTCAGTTTGGGACAATCGCTGTCACATGGCATGGCCTAAATTGAATCGTTAAACTAACGTCATGGTACGAATTAGAGGAACAGTTCAGTTTAGGTCCTAAAATGGATCGCGCTAAGAGCTCGTGGTAGGCATCTTGGTTTTTTATTTGGTCTGAGGTACCTACCTACGAAAGATTACCTTTTCATGATCTCAAGGCACATCCCCAATTAAGCCTCGTGCAGACTGGCGCGACGCAACTCGAATAAAACAATATATATGAAAACTTCATGGTAGAACAATTACCGGTATCGCGTCGCGCGACAAGTCGCGCTAGTCAGCATGAGCCTTAAAGGTCTCTATAATAGTCACTGAGAAGGCTTGTCAGTAAAAATGACTACTTACCATTTTCTCAGGATCCGACACGTGACAGTTTTGTTAAGATACGGGGGCTGTTCTCATAGAACACCTACGTTTAAAAATATTTATAAGTTAAGACACTTGAAAAGTTAATAATTCTGTGAAAATATGAAGCAATACAATACTCGTTGTACCCATTGTCATGATGTCTGACACACCACTGCCACTGACAAAGATGAACCTTCATCGGAGTTGTGGTGAGAATTTTTTACCCAATCAAAGTTTCTGTGTTGCATAATAGGTACTTACCTACCGAAACTCACGATTACTTACGAGTAATTCATGTAGGTACCTAAGCTACTGGTATCTCCCACAGTTTCACGAGCTGCGCTATGATCAACAGACGCTGTGAAGCAGACTGTAAAATCCGGCCAAAGCTGCCTTGGATACCCTCGTATCCTACCTATACTTAGTTAATTTTCATAATACAGTATGCACTAAGTTCATCCACTCGAACATGGAACACCACCGTGGGGTCGCCGCACTCACCGCCCGCACACTCGATATCGATCTCAACACGACACGACTCACGCGATAGTTTCTCGTACCTACCTACCCACCAACCATTGAACGGAATTGTTCCAGATTAGCTCTTTCAGATAAGCCTTTATGGGCTGCATATTTAACTAATCAATCCATAGCTTCCTTCTTTCAATATTATGAACTTTATGCGATTTCTTTATTTAATCAGCAAATCAGTATTTGTAATGAGTAACAGCAACGTAAACAAACTAATGTCCTTTGCATAAGTTATGATGACAATTCAAGGCTCTAAGAAAATCGATTAATTGATGGCATTCTATCCAATTTTCTGCTGTGTCGTCACAGATATTCAAGAGTTCTACGAGCTCACACTTCTCGATGACACCAAGTCGGTTCAACAAAAGACTGCGGAGACGATACGCATCGCGAACAAATGGGAAGCTGACAACGTGCGACGCGAAGTAAGTGACTTTTAAAGTAATTTATAATTAGTCATTAATAAAATAACTTTTTTTTTTTTTGATTGTGGGAAATTATCAAATAACTTCTCCCGCTCTGGGCGGAGCGGGAGGGTGTGTCAGACTTTTACTGACTAAAACCCACCCATGTTCCTTCCGTTGCCTATGTGCCGGGGCCGCGATACCCCTTTCGGACAAACCCGCAACCCCAGCAGGCATTGGTCCTTACGGACCCCGTCTGTTGGTGCTGACATCTCTTTGAGGCGCGCATGGAACATAACACGCCGTAGACGTGGGCCTGGTCCTTATCGGACGGCGAGCTACCCATTGCTCACCGTCCGTCCGCAAGCCCGCGCCTACGGTGGCCGGAAGTCGACTCGCGACTCCCGACGCCCGGGGCGTCTCCTGCGGCGACTAGGGACGCGAGGGCGCGCATCTTGCATCTGCCTCGCGCGCTCCGCCTCCTCCTTCGCGAGCATAACCGCTTCGCAGAAGGAGGGTCATTAACGTACCTACTTCAGATTTTATTTAAATTAACTAGAGCAGACAGTTGGCAAAATTGATTTTATATGGAAGCAACGCGCAAAGGTGTGCTAACAGTTTACAAATGAATGATTTGATTGTTGGATTTTTATGCAAGCTTTGCGCCACGATTCTGCAGTTTTAACTGGGTTATTTACAGTTTCATTGTAAACTTCCCGATGTCTGTTATTTTTTATTGACTTTATTTCATACCGGCTTGCCGCACCGGCCTGGTTTTTTACGAGGGTTTATTCTGAAAGTGGGCAACGTCGCAAATAGCTGTCATTATTTACCTGTTTTGATTAATTCGGCAATATTATTCTATGGAAATATGAAATATATAAAATATTGATTATGAAATGCAATAATTAATAACGTACTTAACACAGAATATTTAGTTTTAAACGTAAAAAAAGTAAGTATTGGAAACTTTCCAAATGCCTTTTTTACACCTAACACAGTTACAACATCTAATTCAGTGTTATTTGCAAGTTCGCTAGTTAACCACATTTCATATTTCCATGCAGTAATATTGCCAAATTAATCAAAACAGCGAAATATTTGACATCTATTTGCGACGTTGCCCACATAAAGAATAAACGGTAATTTACAGCAGACCTAACTAACTATAGGTCATGGCTGTTTTTGTCATGTCACAAATGTTACGTTCTGAACTGTTATGTAATTCTATATTTTGGTTTAAGTACTATTTAGGTATAGGTACTCATACGGGGTCTTTGCCCTTTGAACTTTGTTATGACCCAAAGCAACCGAACGAGACAATAGTTTATCTGATGGGACCCAGTACCCTAATTGCGTAATACCTACACGATCTAACAGAATCTGAATCGTTTTGAAACAGATTGCTAATACACTAGGTACAACATAAGTTCGAAAAAAAAATCTGCTCAACAACGTAAATAACGTAATGAATGTTGTTGAACTGTCAAAATGAAACAGATTAGTCGTAATCGTTACGTAATTAGATAGCAGATTTATTTTCATGTCCATGTAGGGTTTATCCTAAAAGTTGGCAACATCGCAAATAACTGTCAAATATTTACCTGTTTTGATTCATAAAGCAATATTACTGAATAGAAATAGGAAATGTGGCTAACTAGAGAACTAGAATATTAATAATGAATTGCAATTATAACATTGAATTTGATGTTGTACCCATTTTAGATGTAAAAAACGCATTTGGTAAGTTTCCAAATAGTTTTTTTACATCTAAAACTAAACATTCGGTGTTATGAAATTAATTATTGCATTTCATAATCAATATTCTAGTTCGCTAGTTAGCCACATTTTTTATTTCCACACAGTACCTAATAGGTATTGCTAAATTAATCAAAACAGTGAAATATTTGATCTATTTGCGACGTTACCCACCTTCAGAATAAACGCTTTAATGTCTTGGCTGTCGCAACCCCTGCCTCCTAATTGCGTAACACACTTTCCATCACAATCTGAATTATTTTGAAGGGTATGCTAATCCATTGCTTCATATGTTCGAAAAATTTGTGTGCTGAAAATGAAAGCCATTGCTACTGTAGTGTGTTACGTAATTACAGGGCTGGTTAGCGTTAAAAAAAAAATGTTGCTCATTAAATATTGTATGTAGGTACAGTACAGCTCGAATCAAACTTAATGACGGCTCGGAACATGAGGCAAGTCGCTGCGCAGTGACGAATTCATGTGTCAGCGGGGGTGAGGGGTGCGGTACTGCGCAGCGAGTGGCTAACTTGTGAGCCGGCATTAAGTTTGAATCGAACTGTACCAGCCAACGAATAACAATTTACGTGAACTTAAATGATTGGAATTTTAACAAGTAATGCCCTTTACAGATACCACACACAGAAGACAGTGACTATCGAAGCGTATCCAATGCATTCCTTCAAGAGAATCACAGAAAATCTGAAACACGAAATGCCACGCCAGATTCGACGAAGGTTCGTAATGTTCGTATTATGTTATTTTAAAAAAAAACATAACCCTCCTTCTAGTCGAAATAGATACGCTTATCAAAATACATTGTTTAGAATGACACTAAAAAGAATGGAATGCAGAGAGAATGTCATTCGCACTATCGGTATCACATGGGTTCAATTCCTAGGCCGGGAGGTGTTTTCTCAAAAATACATGGAAATTTGAACATTATTTTGACAACCTTCTTCGAAATAAATGGAAAATACTGTACTGGTGAGCTGGTCAAATACATGCGAGCAGTGGCCGGCAATGTGGGCCGTGTAATAAAAAAATCGAACGAACTTTTTCTTCGGAACATGGCAACTAAGGAGGTAACTCCAATATGTTATTTATAATGCTGAAATGTGTTAGGAATGAATAAAAGTGTAGGGTAAGCCTTTGAAGGCCTCGGAAACCTAGTAGTAACGATCCTCTTTGAAAAACCACTTTACGATTATATCACACTCTTCACCTTACTATCTAAAAATGTCCTGAAGTATGTGCGTGACGGTTTTCCGATTAGGCTATCAGACAAGTAAATCGGCAATTCGAGCCGGCATTATGCCACATTACTTAATCATGATAACATATTAACCCGTAGCCGTAACATATTCTGCCGGTCTGCACACAGCCTCCTAACAGATTAATGCAATGCCCGGTGGCGTCCAATAGATGTCGCTAATATCGAAGAAGATATTGCAGGAGAGTCAGGCAGAACTCAGGACACCTAGGAAGTTTGGGTGTTCATGTTCATGAACAACATAGATCATAGCTTAGATGGTTATCGAATCCTGTAGATACCACTTACCCACAATGACCAGAGAAACGCCAGATTTGGTCCAAAATAAATCTGGCTGTTCCAGGAATTAGCCCTTCAAACAGAAAAAATCATTCATAATACCTTTTTCTTTGTTTTTAGGCGTATTCTGTCGTTCTACCGATTGGAGAAATCGAGGAAAAAAAGGTAAGTGATATTCCACCCTTTTAGTAAATCTACAAAATGAAATTGACTCAAGTGGGTATTTTTGATGAAGAAGATGAATAAAGAAGAAAATACTATTCAGTTAACAATACTTTTTGTATGTAAATAGGTAATATCATGAAAACAATGGTGAAAATTCCTTGCTAATGGATATTCTTATTTCTTGAATATTGCCGGGGTTATTCATAGAATATTTTTATAATGATTGTTGCCTTAGTCACAACCTTTATTACGCACAGCGCCATCTTTCGTAAATAGTCTACAATCCAAAGAGTTTTAGTTGCGGATCAGGCGGAGGATCGATGCGATGATTCCATTTTTTTTTATTTTGATGACGTGACGTTTACGAAAGTGGCTGAACGGAGCGCTAGGTACAACAAGTGGACGGTAATGGCGGATGGTTGGTGTTTCGCGTCTCGTAGTACTATTTATAACCTAAAATATAGTACAAGTTTTGGGCGATATGTGCGCTAACGTTTCTTCGTTGTGTGGATCGGTGCCGTTAAATTTCACAATTGTGCCAATGACGTACGAACGCTTCATCGACTGAAAGTATACTGCTCTAAATGATAATCAGTGAAATGATATTGCACACAAAATTTTGACATTCACACTGCCGAGATTTCGTATTCGTTGCAAGTAAGGCCATTTAATAAACACTAATCTATTTTTAAACGTTTAGTAATTTCTTTACTCTGGGAACGTTTTCAATTCTTGGTGAGACTAATGCGACTTCGGAGTTAGTTTTGCTTGTAACAATTCGCTGTTACTTGCCCATGGTTGATAGGTACAATATAAGTACTATGATACTATCAAGTGTCCATAAATTGCACACTAATAATGTAACACGGACATTCTAATTAAGGTTCATCGCTTTGACATTCATACCATCCTATCATCGAACACAAGTTAGTAACACGCCTAATAATTACCCAGCCATACATACATTTATCTACTAAAATCGCTATCAATAAAGGGCTCGGCTAAGTTTCGTCCATTCATTAGATAAGGACTGCTGCAATTTAAACCAATCTAACATGATAAAGAGCTTTCAGTGTAATGGGATTACCAGCAACACGAAAAGAGGTCGCATACCTTATAAAAGGTCACATATTTTTGATATGTTTTGGTGCAAGTTAGTTGTGGGTTCTAGGTAGAGAATGGTGCATGCTGAACATCGTCAAGTAAGCTGAAAGTGGACACAAGTGTGTAACTAACAATGCATGCAGTGTACATAGTGTAGTACGGACAACAAAATAAATTCCCTGAGGGCTATGCACACTTGGTCTTGAAAATGACAGAAAGACGGAAGAAAAAATCTCATAATGGATTCCTTCGGAAAGTCTCCTCCTTGTTTAATCTTGATACGGTGAGTAGGTGACATGACTTCAATTTGGTTCAGTACCAGGCAATAAAAACATTAATGAATTTTCACCATTGTCTCACGACAATACTGTATCTTATTCTTCTAGAGTACTAATAATGTGCAGATTATATTCTTAAAAGTATTTATAAAAGAAAAGTTTATAGTTTTTACTAATATTATGTAATTTGATTTCTGAGTATAGTAATATCTTGATATTTCCTAATCCCTTTATAGAGATATAACACACTGTTTACCTACTAACAATTTAATGACTGTTATTTATTTAGTCGTGCCTCTGTACATACAACCTGTATATTATGTGTGATAATAATGTTTACCAGTTTGGATTGATCCTCCCTTTTCTATCATTAATATTCATTATAACTCATCACATAATGTCAATGAGTAGGTACTTCATAATATATTTTTAGAATGTTACAATCTGTTGTTGTCTAAACTTTTCTAAAGAATATTCCTGTTTCAAAACAATATGTGCCCAACATGTTGACCTTTTATTATAATTTGAATAAAACTTTATTATTAAAAATATATTTTAATTGATGCATAAGTCTGTTTCTATGTATTTGTTGTGTATCAAAATGTTACTCTATTTTTGCCACAGAAGGTAAATCAACCAACTAATTTCAAATTGAAAATTCCAATACTAGTATTATTATGTTTGTCCTTGGGTCTTATAAAACTTTTCATAATTAGTAAACAAACCTGTGTATTTAAATATTACCACAGATGTTTTTATGATCAAGAGTTCTAGCTCTTCTTAATTCCTCTTTAATTAGCTAGAGAATTTTACTTATAAATTTATTTGATATTTTTAGGTAGGTACAAACATGCTATAACTCAAATAGCCATTTTTTACATGGAAAGACATTACCTCTCATTGAACTATTAAAGTAGTTATTAAAAGTACTCATTGTAATCTGTCACTATTATGATAAAGTTAATTTAACTATTATTTTCAGGCTCACGTCACATCGCCAGAAATGAAGCAGGTAATTATTTAATTTAATAGTATAATAATTAATTAAATTCCAAAGTTTGAATGAATTGATGATTGATTATTGCATTCAGAATTATTATTGTACAAATGGTTTTCTAACTTTCTTATTTTGCTACAAGTCACCAGATTTCCATCTACCACAGAAGAGTAAGCAAATGAAGTGTTAAAAACACATTTCCGAAGAATGGTGGTTTAGTTATGTCATAAACTCATAACTGACCTTATTCGTCGCATATCGTTCGTTTTATCGCAGACAGCAGTCTATTTCGCTCTGTATACATACCCATATAATTATCACTCCTTGTTGTCTCTCATGATCTTACGACTCGAATCCTGGCCACCTTAACAATTAGAATCAATTCTATGTTCTTGTAAATGTTGGCTTTCAAAACCGCTTTTTAATGGCTAACTTGAAATAAATGATTTGACTTTGAATTACTATAATCAGTATACTAAACAAAACTTGCAGCCTTTGCAGGTAAATGGCATAGAAGGTGGTGGCACGGAGCGTACACAAGGTGAGGATGGGTACATCTACATGACGGTGGTGTTGTCGCGCGCGGGCGGCGCCGGGCTCGGTTTCAGCATCGCCGGTGGCTCCGACAACCCTCACGTGGCGGAAGACCCACACATCTATGTCACTAAACTCATTCCCGGAGGAGCGGCGGCTGCCAGCCAGCTGCAAATCAATGATGCGATATTGCAGGTAAGGTTTTAATCCAGTTATTACAATTATCTACGACGAAAATAACTCTGTTATGTCTTGTAAATGACGTTATCTGTAAATTACACATAGTTTATGCGATTGGTAGAACTTATTATCGCTTCCTACAAATTCAGCGCGGAGGGCAAAATCCATCCGCCGTTGACCCTAGGATCGTATCTTATGACAGAATTCTGAATTTTCCGATCTGCGGCATTGAGCAAATATCACGTCCAAATTAGCAATCCAGTTGCTCACTACTCCGCGTAAACGCCAGTTGATTACGTTTAGCAGTAGAGGTTACTAATACTTTGTACACTATTTTGTTTACTTTTTAAGTTGTTTTATTTGTCCCTCAGGTGAATGATACGAATGTTGACAGTGTTACGCACGCTGACGCAGTTGATGCATTAAAAAAAGCTGGCAATACTGTGAGACTGGTGAGTTTGTTTATTTACTTTATTACATGTCAAACAACAGCTGTTACGAGATTAAGCAAATATGTGACTCAAGCTGTATGCTTAATGGCTCATTCACGTCATTTGATAATACGGTCGACAGCATTCAAGGAGTTTCCACATTCGGGTACTATACTTAAAAAAAAAACGTACTGTATTGCCAAGAGGCTTGACTACTTGAATTTCTGACTAGGTGTGGTGTGTAATTTCAAGTAAATTTTGCTCGCAAAATAGTAATTATTTCGAATTTAGTGACAAGTTCCGTTTATGCGATACAAGAATAAACAGTGCCGCGTGTATTATTGCGCGGTGTTACAGCAAGTTAGTGAACGCATTCCGAAGTCAGTTCGTATCGAACAATTAAACGAGCCATGAAGGAGTTACTATTAAATGCAATCAGAAGAATCAATGTATGTGTAGGTAAAATACAAGTGATGACATTATTTCATGGACAGAATCATTTTGTCATTGTGTTAGGAGAATTGATTGCCAACCAAGTTCTTGTCAACATTGATTCATAATCGAACTATTGAGGGCACACTATTATACGAAACTCCAGCGGTTGACCTTCGTACAAGGACTCTTTCACAATAAACATTGTCCCGCGAAAGACATGACTCACTGCCGTTAAACGCGCCCGTCTAAGCTTCTATAAAATTTTATTTATACTCTTTACAGAAAATACGACGTCGCGCGACAGAGGATACATCAAACTCTTTACAAGTAACAAAGCCAGAGGAATCCGTAGAGATCGAGCTGGTGAAAGGTGGCTCAGGTCTCGGGTTCAGTATAGCGGGGGGTCTCGGTAATCAACATATCCCGGGCGATAATGGTATTTATGTGACCAAGATAATGGCTGGTGGTGCTGCTCATAGAGACAGCCGTCTGAGGGTCGGTGATAAACTGCTAATGGTCAAGAATACTTCGGTAAGTTTGGTGTTTAACACTACATTTACGAAGGGCGTTATGCATGAGGTTTCATCTTTACGTCATTATAGTACAGGATAGGCCTCAGTGTGTAACGCCCTTAGCAAACCTGGAACTGCTTTGCATAATTTTTATGATGTTGTTTTGTTTCCAGCACGGCGATGTGAACCTAGACAATGTGACACATGAGGATGCTGTGGCCGCGCTGAAGGCGACGGGCGAGCGAGTGTTACTCGTGCTCGTGCCGGGCCCGCGCCACGGACAACCCTCCCCTCGCACATCTCGCGCCAACACACGTGAGTTACGTCACTACTGACCTTAATAGCCTGGCCCTAAACTGAGGGCCTCCCACCAATGCCATACTTGATTACCAGTTCAAACAGACTGATGTAATGTGTACTTAACTATTATTTACTTATTTACCACGTTAAATATTCACACAGCCACGAGAATGACGATTGAGAATACTGAGACAGCGTCAAGCACAGCAAATTCGCTGCGTCGTGAGGATGTTACGGATAACAATGAGGAGTCCCGGGTCGTTGACCTCGAGAAGGGTCAGCAAGGGCTTGGGTTCAACATTGTGGGGGGCGAAGATGGCCACGGCATTTACGTATCGTTCCTGTTGGCCGGCGGGCCCGCCGAGCGCTCGGGCCAGCTGCGGCGCGGCGACCGGCTCCTCGCCGTCAATGACGTAGACATTACTCACGCCACGCACGAACAAGCCGCTAAAGCTTTGAAGGTAATTTATATTATCATGATTCTATTTACTAAAGTATCAATATACCAGTAGCATTGAGTAGGAGCCAATAAATTGTTGTAGTGTCATTTGAAAACTACTGGATGCATTGTATGACATTGTTAGTGTTGATATGTTTAAGGAAGTTAATCGTTAATAATTGAAAGTTAAATGTTATGATTTTATTTAGCCTTGTAGGTTATTTATTGTGCTTTAGAGCTTTTCTCTATAAAACGAGACTTTGATAAATTAATGTGGATATCATAACATAAAAATAGTCTTATGGTCAATATTATGTGGATTGACGATTAACTAACTGGTTACTGTCAATCTGTACCATAATTGCGTAATAAACAATCAATCAGTATCGTTTTGAGACAGATTGCTAATCTATTGCTTCATAAGTTCGAAAAAAAAATCTGCTCAACAACGTAAATAACGCAATGTTGTTGAACTGTCAAAATGAAACAGATTAGTCGTAATCGTTTACAAAATTTTATTGCGTAATTAGACAGCTGCATAACCCCACTGGTGGGCAAAGGCCTTCCCCATAACTTCAAGCTAAAGCAACCCACTTGACTGACTGGCAGTATCTCTGCTTACCATAAAACATAATATGTTTTTAATCATAATTGTATATTATAAAATTTCAGAGCACGGGACAGAATGTGAAATTGACAGTGGTGTACAGACCTCAAGAGTACAACAAGTTTGAAGCGCGTATCAACGAACTGAAGCAGCATCATACACTTCTGAGAACATCCCAAAAACGATCCCTTTATGTTAGGTGAGATCATGGCTATTTATTTACTTACATGAATAATTTAGGGATTTTTCCTTCCTCGTGATTATTCATAGTAAACCTGCGATTAATAATATAAACATATCCTTGTTAAATAGATTAAATCTACCTATTTTTCCTGGGTAAAATGTTGTGCTAAATTATGATAAATTCTACCTCCAATCAAAATTTCTTCTAAATTCATTCAGTTATAACTTTTTTTAATTAACTCTACGACCAGAAATCAAATCATTCGGATTTTACAGCATTAATTAATAGTTGTTTGAAGGAAAAATGTACATATTTCCTCTTAGCGTAACATCTATGTTCATGATGGTAATAAAGTGTAATAATATCGTTTTTCAGAGCATTGTTCGACTACGATCCTATCAGGGACGACGGCCTGCCTTCAAGAGGTTTACCATTCAGATACGGCGACATTCTGCACGTTACCAACGCTTCTGACGACGAGTGGTGGCAAGCTAGGTAAAGTAGCATATTCTTATCATTTATTTTACGAATACGGACATATTTGAAATAAAAACTAGTCAAAGTTACGACTTATGCCATCTCAAAGTATACCTGCAGTAAATCTGATTAGATACTCAGTATGTTATCGTATATATTACCATGTGTCTATGTTGCTATGTTAATTTGGTGGTATTGTGATGTAATCCAACTACTATTGCTGTTCTAATATTCTATTGCAGACGACTGGACAAATCAGACTCTGACGCAATCGGCATTATCCCGTCAAAGCGGCGTTGGGAGCGTAAGCAGAGAGCTCGCGACCGACAAGTCAAGTTCCAGGGACAAGGCACGCCTGTTAGCACTGTGAGTTCTTCAATAAATTTTTTTACACATAATTTTTTACTAATCTTAATTTACGGTATTTTTATGTCACGAAGCGACGCGCGCTTTTCTTGTGGTAATCAAGTGTACAAACACGCTGTGAATGTGTGCGTGAACATGAGTAGCGTCAGCACATAATACACACACACTTCCGACTTCGCCATTGTCTCGGACAGTACCGAGACCTCCTGCGCTTAGACCCACAGTCACAGCATGTTTGTACGCTTGGTAAACACAAGTAAAGAGCGCGTCGCTTCGTGAAATAAAAAAATATACTATAACAGAGAATAGGCCAAACTTACAAAAAATCGTTTTCACAAATTACAATGCCGGATAGACTAATAGGCACTAATAGCAACTGCGACAGACTGGTCGGGGAAGGCGGAGAACCCGGTGTTCTGAGAGATGCTTATGTCCAACAGTAGACAGCTGTAGGATAATATAATGACATTCGCATATTGATCAGCTCTGAAGAAAGTTAAACGGATGAAATCGTCCAACATAAACCCGTGCACAGCAACTTTATTTATTTTTATTTATTGAGCAAGGCACACCAACAACATATTTACAAGAATAGGTAATCACAAGTCTTCAGTACTGTGTAAATACATCACTTATAGGCAAGCACAACATTCTTATTAAAGGATGAACAACTATTAAATTAGAAATTATTTTTTTTAATCATTCATCATCTGACGTAACCTTCCAACTATTTTGGGGTCAGCTTCTAATCTAACCGGATGCAGCTGAATACCAGTATTTTACATGGAGCGACTTCCTATCTGACCTCCACAACCTAGTTACTAGGTAACACGATACCCTTTGGCAAGACTGGTTGTTACACTTTTGGGCTTCTAACTAACCGTAACTACTGTCAAAGATCTAATATATAAAAAGACAGCCGGGACCAACGCCCTAACGTGCTTCCCGAGGCACGGAGGGGTCTTGGTATGTAAAATTGGTCACCCATCTGATCAATCGACCTGTGCGGCTGTTATTACAAGCCCTCAAATTTTTTAATCATTACAATATTTATAAAATTAAATACATAATAAAATTACAAAATAGATTTGATTATTAAATAAAATATTAATCATAACTTTGATCAATACGTATGAGATACGACCATTAGCTTTCCATTTCTTTCCTACTCTGTGTTTTTGCTTATATAAAATACTCTGGTTGTTGTGAAAACGAGACCAATCGAGTTAAGGTTGCTTTCAAATTATAAATCAGTTACATAAATAAGTCCATAATACAGTGTAGTGTAGATAAACTAACATTTTAGTAATATTTACTTTTATTGTTTGACCATGCTAATGTTGTCGTGACTGGTTAAAGACTTTACTTTAAATTAATGTTTACTCGATTTTTTATATCCTCTAATGGAAATGTTATTTGTTAGCTAGAATATAATTCTAGAATTTAAAGTTATAAATACTGCTATATTTTTTTCACAACAAGTTAAAGTTCCCCAGGTCGGGTTACGGTGGAGTTTCTTGCCCATTCTTCTCCATACGAAAACTACCTTTTGGAAGGGGCGACTAGAATCAAGTCATTTTTTTTGTAAATTTTGATGTTCTAAAGTGCCTTTTATGTGCCTAATTGAAATACATTATTTAACTTTGATGTTGGGCGACGTGTTATTCTATCGTTTTCCAACAGGAATTTCTTTGTATCAGCCCAGTGTCTGGATTCGTGCCCTGTTGATGTCAATAGTCTCGCCCCCTATTACATGGGACTTAAACATAACTGGCGAAATGTGGGTGTACTGTAGGTACACCTCTGCTTAACTCTTCGGCTTTTACAGGCGTCATATTATTTTATGATTAAAGATTCAACTAAGGCTGCCTTCCGAATTAGGCTGTAATCGATTTCAGCGTGCTAACACCTGTACCGAATTAGCGTGAGCGCGAAAACGATGTCCCGTGAATCGTCATAGATGACGTCATGACATGCACCATCTTACGATAACGCCGACTATGCCTTTTATTAATATCACCGTGACCGCTGTCTAAAATGACAGCTGTGCTGTTTTCTTTTGAGTCGCATCATATTTTTAAACTAACGTGGCATTTTCAAAATTGTGCTTCTGGCTACCGTAGCCACCTAACCAAAGAAGAAGAACAAAATTTGTGGTTTATACCCAAAGAAATATGATATGCAAGTTTTGAGGTTGAGCGAGCACTGAGAGCGCGTTCACGAGCGTTCCGAATTGTTAACAGTCCTCAGCTGTCATAATCGTGATATCTAAATCAGTGCGCAAATGATTGATGTCAGCGCTGTAAGCGATTATGTTCTAATTCGGAAAGCGGCGTAAATGTATTTCAAAGTTGAAGTAATGATAACTATAATTTATGCCATTTCAGAGCCAATCAACACTCGAAAGAAAAAAGAAAACATTGTCGTTCAGCAGAAAGTTTCCATTTATGAAGAGTCGAGAGGACGGCAAATCTGAAGACGGTTCAGACCAAGAACGTAAGTTCTAACAATGTCTTAACTCCCTCGCACTACTGTTCACACATTCACAGCACGTGAATCACTCCTCATACATTTAAATATCATTAATTGTTCACAAACATTATAAATAATGTATTATATGGTGCAGTGGTACATGCAATATGATAATGATTCTATTTCAAGAGTTCGACGAATTAATCAGTATGTTTTGTGCAAAAGCGACGAAGTAATTGGTAATTCACCCTCGCATTCTGCGTCACAAGGGTTTGGTATGTCTAAGTACAGGCTTTGCTGCACCAACAAACTAATAAAACAATTTTGTTACAGCTTTCATGCTTTGTTACACACAGGAGGACGCTAACGCGGACGGTAAGTGCACATTCCCTTGTCCTCTCATATTTATTACTTTCGCTACTGTGCTGTTAATCGTATGTAGGTCATTACGCAGTTTTTTTTTCATGCGGCTGCTAATAACCACTATTTAAAGTTAGGTCGTTTTACATTGGAGCTATTAGCTTAGTCTAACCACAGAACCAATTCACGTTCGATGTTAAACAAGTGAATAAAGCTGCCTTCGTGAACGGTTTCAAAAGTTACGACGAAATAAGAGTACACTGGTGATTACTGAGGGCAATCTGATACTTACTGTGGAAATAATGAAAATAAAGTTTTGAATAACACGGGTCAAGCCATCAGCCATTATTATGTTCAGCTTGATTGCCCTGAGTACATTGATTTTCCAGTATATATTATTATATACCCTAATTTTTTTGTCCAAGTCGTAATTTTCACTTTTGGAAACAATATTTATATCATAAATCTTTATTTTTCTATTGTACTTTATGTATTTTATCCTTATAATATTTTGATTGATCATCATAATGTGAAATTGAACATCTTATTGGAAACACACTCAAAATTAATCTTCAAGGAACACAGACCATTATTGTGTGAACGTCTAAACACCACAGCGTAGTGATTTTTACTATTATCTATTTTTAAACAAAATGTACCGGATCTATGTGAGTAAATTATCGCTTGTAGTGTGTTTGGAGACGCATGGCGATGCCTATAATATTAAAATATAGGTCTAGCAATATTGCCAGTAATCGGCATATCATTGTCGCTTGTCGAATAATACGATGTCGTGGGCGACCGGCGAGCCGGTGACAAGCTATGTACTTATTACCTCTGTGTGTTAGATAGTTTTTTTTTTTTTATATATGCAGCTCTTATCGCACTACTGTGTTTGTTAACATTTCAATTATGAGGTGTTTATGCAACCGTAAAATATTAGCTGTGACCATTTTTTTTCAATACAATAAGGATGATGACTAAAATGTTTTTTTGTCCGTCTTTGAGATTATAAAATAATATTGGACACGTATTTTTTCTTTTTTTACGTAATTTAAAGATTACGGCGATACATTGAGGTAAAACGTGCCATGACGTCACGAGTATGTACATTTTATACATACTAGTGACGTGTCGACCCCCACTCCCCAACTTAAAATGCGTTTTATCTAGGTATTTTTTTTATAAATATGATAAAGCAAAAAATACGTGTCTAATATTTTTTTATTATCTGACTGACGGACTAATTAGTTTTTTTTTTTTTTTATCCAGGCATCATCCCTATTTTAAGCAAGCTGTGTTGCTTAGCATATATGATATTTAGCAGACGTTACTACAAGAATATCAATGCAGATATTACCTACAGATTGTTTTAGTAAATCATGAAACATGGGTGTGCGATGAGAGCTTAGAAATTACGATTTGGTGTTCCACTAGTAGTTAATGTTGATTATGAAAAGTGGTCGCAGCGAGCACACGGGTTGGTTTGAGACACGTCGGCCGCGACTCCCGTGCTTCTAGTTGCCTAACAGAAGCCAACAATACATTTTACTATCATCTTGTCTAAGAGACGTATTTTTATTAATTGCTATTTATTTTCCCAACCGCTATTCACGAACTTGTAGAGTTCTGCTATACAACCATGCTAGGGAGTGATGTCGAACATACTTGTCGATCATTCTGCCCGAATGGAGGTTCCCCATCCCTGGTCCCGTACCACTGTACGGACGCATATTGCTGCGTTTATTATAAAAATATGTAACGTGAATTTTTCTACGTGTAGGGGAAATCTTGTACCGAGTGGAACTTCCCATGATGGAGGAGATAACGCTCATTTATCTCGAGGACGAGAGTAAGTTTTGGGAGTGAGGCGTAGCTTGCGAGTGCCGTAGCCGATACCTTACCTCCCGCATTCTGGTTATGATCATCAATTAGAAATGTAGTTTTCATTTCAATAACACTCCAGTTTTTTTATTATTTGTCATACTTTCTTTATGTTCAGTTGTTTTCAATTCATTCAACGCGATTACTCTAATAGCCTCTCCGCACTCGAAAATATTATACCATCGAGCTCACGAAAGTGTTTGGATCATTGTTTCTAAATTGTTGAATCACGCCGGGCTCACTAGTTGGCGGCTGTGGGCGAAGCTCCGCCGTCACCCACTGGTTCACTCGTACTGAGCGTACGAACTGCTGTTCCGAGCCTCGATTGATTAGCTAGTTGGTTGTGGAGGGAGTGTGGGGCCACTGGAAGCACACGAGGACACAAGAGCCGCCTCTGTCACACTAGCTGATGCTTCAGGCGCCACGCATGTTCGCACAGATAAACGCGCTTTGCCTTTAGTTTACACGAAACACTACGTCACTGGCATGCTTCAGATGTACTCTCGATCTCACGACATTCTCATAAGAGCTTGTTTTCGTTTTCAAAATTACGCTGTGCTGGTTTCTTTTAGAGTTAGTTTTTATCGCTTCAGATGTGTAGGGATGCTGTAATTATTTTATTAGCCTAGCTGTCGTTGATATACATATAATTGTTGTATTGAAATGTGTACATTTGCTTATTTATTGTACTTGTTGAAGATGATATTGATGGGCATAATTATTGGGCCAGAATTAAATAAATCATACCTTGAAACATGTTGTCAAGACAAGAAGGGTTTTATTTAATCTTGGCTAGTAGTAAACAGATTCATGTTGTTTAGAGTAATTTAGAAGAAAGCATAATACAATTCGATACCCAAGAAATATTTCAATATAATTCTCATAATATTTCATACTTTTCTTTTTCGAAGTCGGCAAATTAATGTATAAACGCCATGATGAATGATTATTTCTTGTGTCGAACTGTACTTTTATTACAGAATTATATTTTGCGTAGCAGGCAGGTGTTTTAATGCATACCTTCTCGCTAAGTAAGTCGCAACAATACCGACAACTTTTATAGTTTTTATTATAAATTATACACTTTACTAATTTTATTTGCTTCTCAGAAATAAAATTAATTAGGATTAGGTAGAAACTTGATAATAGTCTCATAATGTAGAATGTTATGTTCTATCTGAAAAAGACTATTGAACTTGTGTGTCAATAAGATGAAATTTTCTATAGATTTTGTTACATAAACGTGTTCAGTGTGTTTTGATAAGAAAATAGGTTGATTTTGCAGCACAAGTTTTGCACGTTATACGTTACTTTGATATCAGCACAAATCGCACGAAAGATGTTGTGTACACATTTAATTGGTTATGGTTACACGAATCTAAGCGACTTAACTAATGAACTGGATTTAAGGTTGTAGAATAATGAAGAGACATGTCCTGTAATTTAACAAAGTTTGGTCATTTAAACGCACATAGATGGGCACTTTGACTGTCTTCTCCGAGGAGGTAGAAAATTATACGAAATATGTTTGATTTGTATACTAAAATGTTATGTTTTACAGGTCAAGATGAAACGGTGCTATCGTATGAGACCGTACAACAGTTGACCATAACTTACACGCGACCCGTCATAATCCTGGGCCCTCTCAAGGACAGAATAAACGACGATCTAATATCTGAGTTCCCTGAGAAATTCGGCAGCTGCGTGCCTCGTGAGTATCTTTCTTCATTATACTACTAATATATCTGGATCTAACATAGTAACTTCCGAATCTTGTCTTGGCTACTGCAGACAGCTGATTGTATATCCAACTAACCTGTTTACTTGGATTAGACTTGCCTCAGATGAAAAAAGATGGGTTACTCCGTATTTTAGGTACGAAGCTACAAGTAGGTACGCGGCGGGCTTGACTTGTCGAATTCAGTGAGCGTAACGTAGTCAGAAGATATAAGTGTTACGCGATAGAAAGAGACCACTTCTCGGTGAATATAACTGGGTAATTAGCGCTGCGCGACCTGAATTGCACTTTATTGTGTCGTGGCAAGAGTCGCTTTTTATTTAAATGATTTTGAGAAGTAACCCATCTGTCGGCCAACTATTCGTTAGGCCAATTGTTTGGCGGCGAAACACGCGTACGAGCGATTTGAAATACGATAACCACCCGGTCTTTTGTACACGGCACGGTTTCTTTACGTTACGGGGTGTATAAACGGCGTAGAAAAATCATGTCTGTCAACAAGCTTCCATAGCTTCCATAATCCATACAATTGACGACGCCTACACAGCGAATAAACCGTAGTTTTTCACACCAAGAAACTTGTGTGCACAAAGTACCTGACACTTCCGAAATAAAGCCGCTGTTGAATGAATGAATGAACCGACCCCATCCTGAGTTAAGCAAAGACTCGATAAATCGAATGAACCCCAAGATTTGCACTAGACTCTGGAGCCTCATGTTTCATGGGGCTACAGAGGCCAGTGCATATCAAGGAGTAAACCGGGGGCGCAGTAATGGTAGGGAAGACGAGCCCTCAGGATATGGAAGGATTTGCGAGCCGTATCGGATATGCATCGTTAGAAATAAAGACGCTGTTGATAACAAATTCTTACTTTGACTTGAGTATTTTAGTCATTTGCGTTCCAGGAAAAATTAAGACGAGCTTGACCGAATTATTTGTAAGCGTCGGCCGCCATCCTTGTAGAATAACAGAACGTGCAAGTTGGTTGCAGCAGACGACAATAGGGATAATGCCTGGGTAAAAAAAAAAAAACACTAATTAGTCCGTCAGTCAGATAATAAAAAAATATTAGACACGCCCAGTGGTAGCGGCCCCGATGTACGTGTCGAAGGACGTGAGCTCGAACCCAGACAGGCACTTTACTTTGTGTACCTAATTTATTTCATCACCACTGCTCTCAAAATGCACTGGGCCCCTGTGGTGAATTATGGCCCACTCTCTCACAGAGAGGAGGTTCTACGTCTCAAAAATAGGAACGTTAGAGGCTGATTATGCTAAACCTGTCCTGACCTGTCTTTTAACTCCGTTACAATGTCCTAATAAACTTACTTAACATTCCAGACACGACTCGCCCGCGGCGCGACTACGAGGTGGACGGGCGCGACTACCACTTCGTAGCCAGTCGCGAGCAGATGGAGCGCGACATACAGAACCACCTGTTCATCGAGGCGGGACAGTACAACGACAACTTGTACGGTACCTCCGTCGCCTCAGTTAGGGAAGTCGCTGAGAAGGTACGTAACTCATCAACATCATCTGTCTAGCCTTTTTCGGTGTTGTGGTTGGCTTCCAGTCTAACCGGATGTATCTGAATACCAGTATTTTACATTGAGTAGTGGAGTAGGATTGTGGAGGTAATAGACTGTCTATTACCTCCACAACCCAGTTACTGGACGATACCCCAGTGAGTGATGGCAATTCATTGATTTTTATTGTTCACAGGGCAAACATTGCATTTTGGATGTGAGCGGCAATGCAATCAAGAGATTACAAGTGGCGCAACTTTACCCTGTTGCCATATTTATAAAACCAAAGAGCATAGAGTCTATAATGTAAGTACACAACGAGTATTTATTTCGTTACAAGTACTGTTTTCTGGCATTTTTTCATTATTAATGTTTAAATTATTTTAACAGGGAAATGAATAAGCGAATGACTGAAGAACAAGCGAAGAAAACTTACGAACGTGCGCTAAAAATGGAGCAGGAATTCGCCGAATACTTCACCGGTTAGTATACTTTAGTTAATTAAAATCACAGATATTCAACCACAGTTACTATAGTGATAACATTTAGGATAGACCTGCAAAAAAATTGTGGAAGCTTGTAAATGGCAACTGCAAGCGCGAATTGTACACTCCTTACCTTTATAGATTTTAGACTATAGGCTTTCTAAACAATCTATACAATACACTCATTCTACATATTATAAATAGAAGTCGCTTTTCGTTTTTATCTATGTGACCTCGTTGTTCTTCTAAACTAAGCAACGGATTTTGATGCGGTTTTTACCATCAAGGTTTATAATACGTTAATATCAAATTTCCATATAATAAATAAATGCGTTGTGTGTGTCCAGCGGTGGTGACGGGCGACACGCCGGAGGAGATCTACGCGAAGGTGAAGGCGGTGATCACGACGGAGAGCGGGCCCAGCGTGTGGGTGCCGCGCCGCGAGCCGCTGTAACGTGCGCGAGCGTGCCGTACTACCTAGTTAGTACCTATCATAGTGCCTCGAGTCCACTCGCCATCATTACGTACGAAGGTGCGGCTCCGATATTTTTTACCAAGTCTCGCGACTGCGCGACTCCTCCCGACAGCAATAAACAGTAGAGCGTCCCGCGTCGCCGCCATGTTATACGCGCGCTAAGCGTGCGATTTTCGCGTCTTTTTAGGATTACGATCAGACTTTCTTCAATCACCGCTTCATAGATAGACCATATCGGAGTTAATTTAGCGTTAAAGAGATTATTTCTAAAATTAATGTAAATTGTCACATGTGGATAAAATTGTTGACCAAGAACTCGCTATTAATAGCATTCACTGTTGTTCACTGTACTTACGCTTATGTTAATCGTGCAAATCTATTAACAAGGACGTGTCGTCGAATGCAAGTTTTATATCGAATTATTATTTTAATTATTTGACAAAACCCACTAATTGTGCTTCAATTAACTGTAAATTTATTGTATATTTAATAACCTTTTAAAATGGTATTATACATGTTAATTTACTCAGGTTGCTAGATACATTTTGAATTTTCGTCAGTGTTAAGAGTTTACTATAATTACATTATTCAGATAGTGATATATGAGACGAATCACATGCACAGGTGATGATGCCCCGCTATATAAAATGTATACCTACTAGTTATGATAGTTACGCTGTGTAGTTGGACCCACCTCCCTCACGCATGGCTAGTGTAAGACGTTCATAATCAGGATTATTTGCTCAAGCGGCAATCTACATCGTATCGTAACCATTGAATCTCATGACTTTCTGCACACCGTTGTCCTCCTTGACACTTTAGGCGAGGTGCAAAGTTGTTTGTTGATAATTTTTATAGTAAGCAATTGTGTTATATGGTGTGAAATGTCTCACCGATTTAAATAGTGTTTGACATTTATTTATTGAGAATTTTATTTTCTTACGGAATAATTGATGCTCATCTGCAAATATGGCACTAGAAGCGAGCATGTAAAACTTAGGTTGCAATATACTTGTTGTTACGTCATGGCGTATGTATTTCTAATTATTATGTCCCCACTAACAAAGTAATGATTACCCCTGAGTATTATGTATTACCTTAGTATAAACAATATGATGCATATACTTTTAAATATTAAAAACATGGTACTTAAATATTTTATTAATATGTTTCAAATATAATGCGAATATATTAATTAACTCATACATGACATGCTAATGACGATTATTACAGAATATTTTAAACTTCTACACAAGAAAGGCATTACGACAAACATAATTGGTGTATTAGTACTGATAAATTGTTAAATCCACCAAAGAGGTTTGACACTGTTTATATTAGCAATATTGGCCGAGCACTATTTTACACAAAGTTGTATTCACTGCCGTTTGTCGTGATTCCTTTTTATGATTTTGTTGTGTATTGTAAATAATAATAATAATAGATATTTTAATTTATTTTTAAGATTCTATATCAATGTATTAACACCATAGTCACGAAAATGGTTTATTTTTAAAACTATTTATTTTGTCATTTATAAGTAGGTATTTTATTTAATAATAAATTGAGTTTGTGCAAATTAAATGTATAATGTCTTTTTAACGTGTAGTTTAAAATTTTAATCCACATCCATATTTGCAGATGTACAATGTTTATGAGTTAGTGATGTTCAATAGAATAGTTTGAATAAAATTATTTACGTTGAAAATCGATTATTGTTTTTATTGTAGTAGACTGAACCTTTCCATGGAGCAAAGAATTAAAAACAAAAAAAAAACAAAATTCCAAAAAAATACTACAATGTGAAAAATAAGTCTGGCAGAAAACGAAAATACAAAACCAAAGACAAGACGACTCGGACACCTAAGTTTTTATTTTTCGCTATTCAGTTGTGGTACCTACCCTACACAAATTCGTTTACCACTACTTGTGACTACTTGCTATGTAAATAACAGTGACAGGAAGATTATAACGTCATCAACATACATAATGAGGAAAAAAATACGTAAGTATTATTGAAGCTAACACATAATCTACCCAATCAAAGTTAATAAAATTTATGGGCCCACCGCGCAAGTTTTCTCTACTTATAGTTAGGTATAGCCTTGGTTATCAATGAAAACAGTATATTCATATAAATAGGTACTTTATGTTTGAAGAACTTTGAACAGTAAACATTCGTTTAGAGTGAAAAACAGTATATTACTTACTGTTATTAACAGTATGGTTGGCAACCCTAACCTTGGAAGAGTCAAGTCTATCAAGTGATAGTAGTCCGACAGTCGTAGACGCAATATTTGGATAAGTAGTGAATTTGTTTGTATTGCTTGTGCACATACTTCGAATCAAATGAGTCTTGCGCCTTATGGCTACGTTCATATGGTGTTGATCAGTACGCGATTTTTTTGTACCTAACGTCACTCTTGTAATCCCCGAAAGGTTAGGCAGAAGCAATGGCGGACTGAGGGGGACGGCACTGTGCGGTCCGTGGACCCCCGGTCCTGGTGGGCCCTCAAAACTTGAGAAATACTTTTTAATCAAATTCCAAACATGACCAAAATAATAAAAAACTAAAAACTGTCTTTTACTTACATGCACATGTTGTGCATGTAAGTAAAAGGCAGTTTCAACCAGGGCCCCCTACGCATGTTAAATACAAACATAGGTTGCTAAAGTTCAAGTTGCTTTGATCGCTCTTGCAACCTACATTCTCTTTTTTCTCTGATTTCTCTGCGAAAGTCGACTAAGTAACTCCTATTTATGTATGAATAGTCTATAGAGGTATGGGGAACAGGGTGTAAAGTTCACTCATGCTCTATAGAAAATGCATAATAGTAATCATGTTACCCTAAAAAAGGGAGAAATCCGTAAAAGTGGAAAAAGTGGAACTGACTGTATCTGCTGTACCTACGGTAAGCATATACACGATCCAGCACGCACGATACACGACGCTAGCGGCGCAGGATTTCCTGGATGCAAAATCGTGCAAATCCAACAAGCAATTAAAAATAATAGTACGTCGAGACTATTCACTATCGTTTTTCGTGCATCGTGCATGGCTTTGGTGGGACGTACCGCAAGATGGATGGTGAATAGGGCCTTAGTCCGCACATGGGTGTATCCACGTTGGGGCACCTGCCCCACCCTGAACCCTGACTCGAAGCTAAAAATTAAGGTTTATTTAGTACTAGCTGTTACTCGCGACTTCGTACGCGTGGCATATATATATACATCAACTTTATTTATTTGTATAGCTTCCAGTGGAAGTCCCGTCAAATCGGTCCAGCCGTTTCGGAGATTAGCCGGAAAAAACAGATAGACAAAAAAAAATTGTGCTGGGACACATAGTAGAAGTGAAACTTCAACGGACAAGTGGAAAAACGAATCGCAAACGGACAAGTGGAAAAACGAATGGCAACGGACAAGTGGCAAAACGAATCGCAACAAAAATTTTACTTGAAGTTCTACGGGCAGATTGTAAAATGTACTTATTCAACTTATTTTCGTTTTTTTTCGTCATCAATCTTCATTCGGCTCATCTGCGTTATAATCAACTAGTGGCCCGCCCCGGCTTCGCACGGGTAGCAGTAAGTACTTATCGACAGCGCACCTACCTACCTATCTACGTATCCTACCCTACCTACCTATCTACGTATCCTACCCTACCTACCCTACCTACACTACCTACGGCACTTCATTTCTTGACATTGAGTCCCATCCTGTACGGCCCGTACCCCAGTAACGCCTACATTGCATAAGGTGCTCCCTAGCTAGCCGAGCAGGGTGAGCGGCTACCACGCAACTTTTTTTCTAATACTTACATTTTTGAACTCGTGATATCTTTCGAATGGAAAGTCCGAATTGAATAATTCAAAGGTATTGAAGCAGTCTTAAATATGTAGTAATTTATTTTAATAAGGATTAATACCAAGATACAAATAAAGAGCTTTTTGTAGCGGCGGCATTTCATTTTTTTTTTTTTAAATAAAAGAACACTTATTGTGGCATAACTATAATAGTTAGACATATGCTGTCGCGACACTTTTTATAAATAATGATGTGTTCTGCAAAGTCGTAGTACATTATTATTCTATCATCAATAGTTTTCGCAGCGCACGCGATGTAAAGAATAGGTATTTTAGCTAATTTTTTTACACCTTGGGTTACATTATTGGAGTTTTAGTAAGGATCCCTAATTTTTTTGAAAATATAATATAACCTATTTCACCCGGGGATAATGTAGCTTCCCAACAGTGAAAGAATTTTTCAAATCGGTTCAATATAAAAACTTGAGATTCCAATCTATTCTCTCCTTCCGCCGCTGCTCTCACGCGATATATCGTCTACCCCCTCCACGCGGCCGTAACGCTTTTTCGTGAAAGAAAAAATCCTAATACCCCCCCGTGTATAAAGAAGTTTCACTTCAAAAATGTTTTTGTTGTGTGTATAGTATATACTTTCATATGCATTTAGTAACAAGCTGTTATTTTGACATTACAAACAGACACTTCCGTAGTAAACAAGGAACCCTTATAGTTTCGCCATGTCCGTCGGTTTTTCTGTCCGCGGCTTAACTCAGATACGGTTAGTACTAGAAACCTGTAATTTGGCATATGTATACATATTAATCATGCCAAAAAATTGGTAAAAATTTAATTATAATATATTATAATTCAATAAGCCTGAGTCGGCAATGTTACTACTGCGCAATAGAGAAAAAATACCGGATAACATTAAAATCTTCTCTGACCAAACACCAGCCCAGCAAAAGTATTTTCAAGCCGTAAAAAATGAACTGACACAACGAACAAACAAAGGAGAAAGTGATTTAACTATAAAATACATAAATGGAATACCGACTATTGTACAACTACCCTCAAAAAACTACAACGAACAATAATAAACGATACCTTACCTAATACTACAACTTACCAAATAATGGACGATTATCGACACTTAAATACAAATAAATCACGTCTCTCATTTCTCTACTTGAATGCACGAAGTATACGAAAAAAAGGAAAGCTAGACGAACTCAAATGTATTTTAAAATCAATACCCACAACTGTGCACATAATTTTGCTAACAGAAACCTGGATACAGAATGAAAATCAAACCTTACAGCTACAGATAGCTAACTATACACACTACTATAATTACAGAACGGACAGTAGAGGAGGAGGAGTATCAGCATACATACACAACGACCTAAAACATAACCTAATCGAATCAACGTATCAAGATGGACATAATTACCTTTGGGTACGAATTGAGAAATTTGCTCTGGATGTGGGCGTGGTCTACAACCCTGGTAATACGAACTTTGAAAGATTTTTAGATTTGTACGATACACAGCTACAGCAACGAAGGAGAGCAATTGTATTTGGAGATTTTAAAATAGACCATTTGACAAAAAAATAAATTTAAAAAAATACAAACAAAGAATTAATGAAAACGGATATAAAATACTCAATAAAATCAATAAAACCTACCGTACAAGAGACTCACAAACAAAGCAGTCAATTCTGGATCACGTCTCCACAAATTTAAAAGGAGAACATTATAAAATCGCTATTATCAATTCATCTTTGTCGGATCACAAGCAAATTTACTTACAATTAAACAAATGGAAACCTCCTTCAAAAATGCGCTTGAATTATGAAACAATAAATTACGAGAAGCTCTCTACGACGATAGAATCACAAGGACTTGAAGACGTGACAAGCAATCATATACAACTAGAATCAAGAATAAAACAGTATGTAGAAGACAGCAAACTGATGAGAACAAAATTTTTGAACCCACCCCAAGAAGATTGGATTAATAATGAGATAATTACTGGAATTAGCCAAAGAAACCACCTATGGATACAACACAAGAATAATGAAGAAAATAAGAAATAAGATGATAACTATAAAGAAATGAGGGATAAAACTGCAAGATTAATCCAAGCTACAAAGAATTCTTACTACTACAAAATATTTACAAATTGTATAAATAATCCTAAAAAAATGTGGTCGCTCATAAATAACTTAGCTAACAACAAAATCATACAGAGTAGTGCTCCTTCAAAACTCCTAGTTGATGGTACATGTATCTCTAATATAAATGAAATTTGTGATGTCTTTAATAATTACTTCTCAACAATAGGATCAATACTTGCAGATAAAATACCTACCATAACAGCTCAAATCACCCTATTTTTAAGTCAAAGAAAAAATACAATCATGAACTTACGACATTAGATCCATGTAATTCAAATGAAATCATCAAAATTATTAAAGATCTTGACTCGAATACAAGTAGTGGTATAGACAAAATTAGCACAAAAGTCATAAAAAGTTTACAAAATTTAATTTCTGACAGTTTAGCTAAATGTTTTAATAAATTAATGATCGATGGTGAGTTTCCTAACACTCTGAAAGTCGCAAAGGTAACACCGATCTACAAATCGGGACCAAAAACCGATCCAGGGAACTATCGTCCGATTTCTGTGTTACCAATTTTGTCAAAATTTTAGAGAAAATACTGCACAGTCGTCTTCTTAAATATCTTGACTCTTTTAATCTAATATCTGATCGTCAGTATGGATTTAGAGCTAAAAACAACACAACTGCAGCTACTATTGATTTAACAACAAAAATAAAAGAAAACATCGATAAGAAACACTATGTGCTGGGTGTCTTCATTGATTTGAAAAAAGCCTTTGATACGGTAAGTCACAAACTACTATTAGAAAAACTAGAAAACATAGGTATCAAGGGCAATGTACTTAAAATGCTAAAATCTTATCTAATCAATAGATTTCAGATAGTTAAAATAGATAGTTTTGAGAGTAGTGCATTGCCGATCACATACGGCGTCCCGCAAGGGTCTATACTGGGGCCGCTATTGTTCTTGACTTACATAAATAGCATCACAGAACTAAATCTACATGGTCACATAACTTTATACGCAGATGATACGTGCCTATTTTATTTCGGACCTAACATGCATGACATTATTTCAAAAGCCCAAGAAGATCTTATCGTCCTATTCGAATGGTTCAAATATAATTTATTACCCATAAATATTTCAAAAACCTGCTACGTTGTCTTTAAAGCTAAGAATAAAAAAATACCGCAGCACGACACACTAGCTATTGATAATATCCCACTAGATAAAAAAACCTGTGAAAAGTATCTTGGCTTGAGAATAGATCATTACTTAACATGGCATAATCAAATAGACCATATTAAAAATAAATTATCAGCACTTACAGGCTCACTTTATAGTATAAACCAGTGCATACCTAGAAAAATACGTTATACAATTTATAATTCTCTTATTAAGTCGCATCTCATATATCTCATAGAAATTTGGGGAAGTGCCGGAAAAGCGAAGTTGCAAGAATTACAAAGAGTACAAAATAAGGTCATAAAGATATTGTTTCGCTATCCATACCTAACACCAACTTGTAAATTTTTTAAAGAAACGAAACTAATGAATATCAAGCAACTCTACACATATATATAATACTCGTGTTCTGATTAGAAAAACTATAGACAAAACCATCCACACTGACATATCATTTACAAAAAAAACTCAAATTACTAAACACAGTCTTCGTCGACCAAGTCTACTTGTTTTGCCAAGAATGCGCACTAATTACGCTAGAAAGAGTATTACATATGAAGGAGCAAAACTGTTTAATAATCTACCCACATATATAAAAAGCGTTAGCTCTCTCAGCAGTTTTAAGTCTCGGTTATCCAAACACATCATTGAAAACTGCCTTGACTAGCGTCCTCCAATGTACTTTAATGGTTGAGAATTGAACTGTTGAATGAGTATAGAATAATTTTATATAATACTATAAGTATATATACTTGGTGGCGGTTACCTAAAATAAGTTTACTTAATGTTTCTTGTCTGTTCTCATGTAAGTGGCTTTTTTTGTCTTTTATGAGAATAAATGATTTAAACCTAAAATCAAATCAAGAAAAAAATTTTTTTTGACATTACAAACAGACACTTCCAATTTTATTTATGTGTGGTATGTAATTTGATAAATTTCAAAATACCGCCTTAAATAATGCAGTATCGATACTGCACGTTTAAGAGTTTAATCGAGAGAATTTCCTACTACTTATCGAGTTTATTTACTTCTGCCCCATATAAAAAAAAAAATCTCTCAAAATCAAGAGTGCAATACATTGCTCTCTCATTTTGGCAGTTATGTTTAAATCCCATATAATAGGGGGCGAGCCTGTTGCTGTCAACTGGGCACGTATATATGAGAAATTAACCACTGCCCGACCTGGGAATCGAACCCACGACCTCATGCTCGGCACTAGCGCTTGCGACCACTGGCAGTGTCTTGACGTGCGATCTGAACTTTTACCGTAATATATCGTACAGCATAGAGCCGTGTGGACAGTCGCTTACAAGACGCCTGAGTAATCATGCACTTTTGATCTGGTAACGATCATCTCTGATGATTTGGCATCAGCTGAAAAGAATCAAATGTATGGTATTTTGTAACAATCCAGCCAGATTGATTATCTAAGGTCTAAATTGCATGTTAACTGTCTTTTACTGGGATCACTATAAGGTTTGAAAATAATACAAATAGAGTCAAATTAAAATTATTTTATGTCCTTATATCTCATCCAGTACAACAGTGGTCTTCTCAGACACGTAAAGACCGTCTAAGAACTTTCTGATGTCCTTGTTTTTAACTGTGGTTGATTGTTGGATCAGGGCAGCTGAGCTGGACACATCCTCCAAGGAGTTTCCTTCGATGATGAGTTCATCCTTCTGCTTGGGCGAGTTGACGACGGTCACACCAGGTGCCATCTTTACCCTCCTGATGTATTTCTCGCCAAGGAAATTACGGATTTCAATGACGCTGTTGCCCTCAGTGGTGACACAGTTGATGGGGAAATGGGCGTATACGGAGCGCATTTTGTATTGGAATCCCTTGGTCACACCTGAAACGTGAATAATTCAATAGGTTAATATAACTGGCACAGTCATTATATGCAAAAATGTTTGGTGTCAATCTTTGTTGCTTATTGAAATATTTCAAAGCTGGTGAGGCCTATGACACAAATCATAACTGAGCCACCAAAAGTTATTTGTTCACCAATGCTTTGGTCTACTTATTTTCACAAAACATATGCATGGGTTAATCTGGCACTAATAAGCACATGTTTCGTAAATAAAAAAGGTTGAAGACTTGGCAAATAGGTAATCGTAACCACACAAAGCATTCACCAACTTGGTAAAGAATGTTTTGTGAGGTGGAATCCATTGGATGACTAGGAGGAGGAACATCAAAAACCACTGTACTTTAATTATGCCATGGTCATAAACTTTTACAAACAGTCTATTGCAGTTTCTATAAGTTCTCTCTCAAGCTGAAAAACAACTCATGTGTTCCTAGTAATTGGACTTCATTGGCACCCTAGCAAAAGCTTTAATTATCTTGACTAACAATATTCATGAAATTGATCTAGTTTATAGGATGCGTTTTTAAGAGATTTTATACTGAGTAACAGTGTTAGTCTGGCAAAATGAGAGAAAATTGTAAAGCACAAAGTACATAACTGAGTAACTTAATCAAGAAGTTGCTCATGATATTAACAGACTCAAATTCAAATCATTTATTCAATTAACAGGCACCATTTACAGGCACTTTTGAATTGTCAAAGAGTTGGTCAGTTAGTTACGAAAGTTGAAGCTAGTTGCCCATTCCAAAGCGTAAATCTGTATAGAAAAGAATGGACAAGAAACTACAAGGATACTCTTTCCAATCAAGATATTACAAAAACCTGGAAGGTAAAGATGACCCACTGACCAATCCTGCGTACATTATTATTGTTGCTTCTGTATGGGAAAACAATGTAAAAAAAAAACAATATAAGATTACAGATAAACCCTAGCTATTAAGAGATGACTAGTCTCAACTGGCAGGGTCCGTTCACCAAAATAATGAATGGACCTTACCATTTTAATGGGAACTTACATGCCAACATCAGCAAGACATTTGAGTGAGCATGACATACTCTCAACTGCCAAGCTTTTCCAAGTCAAACACACATCATAATAACATAACTAACAGCTCCATGGTACACACATTTACAAAATAATCAGAAAGACTAAACAGCATGTGTTGAAACCTAAATAAGTTCTGGTTTTCATATTATCTGGTAGATAGTGCTTACACAGACACTATTTAACAAGCCCTTACTTTCTAACAGTTTAACTGATGGACACAATAAATATAAGGCACAGTCTAAACCCATGCTTACCAAAAGTAATTAAGATTTTGGAAGAGTAACTCATTCACAAGTACATACAGTAAGTTCAGTTGCAGTAGTCTATCAATATGTGGGTTCTATGTTAGAATTCTACTGAAACAGGTCATAGCTGTACTACATCCAAAGGTATATTGACAAAATAAAGCTAACCCCTAGCTTGGTGAACCTTAAGTATGCAACTTCTGGAAACACTGTTACCGTTACCTCTCGAAATCTGGGTTTCTGACTTTGTAAACATATCCTCAGGGAGTCCTAAACTAACCTCCAATATATTTTCAGGTTATAACACAAGTTAGGAGAATAACAACACAAGTAAACAATTACCTTTGATCATGTTCTCAACGTGCGAGCAGACTGTCCTGACAGCGGCGAGCTCCTTCTTGGAGCCGAACCATTTCTCTACCTTCAGGACTCGAGCGTTCACCATGCGAATATCAACAGCCAAGTGCTTGAAGTTCCTCTTCAACACTCCGCGCGGTCCTTTCACTGTCACCAACCGCGATTTCACGTGTACAGTGAGCCCCTCAGGGATCTTCACTTTTTGATTCGCAACTATTTGCTTCATGGTCAAGCCTAAAACGATAATAAATTTAGTTACAGAACTTAACCTGTTTGTTGTAACACTTGTCAACTCGGGAGGCTATGTTTTACGTTTGGTAAATGAAATATAGTTTAGAACTGGTGCTATAAGATATTCCTCATTTATATTAATCACTATCACATCGATAAATATTATATTTTAGGAGATTTTCATGGATTTTTGCAATTACAAACATATTCACCTACTTTCTTTGACACAAGAGCCGGAAAAGGCAGAATCGGCAAAAAGGTGTTGCTACTATACAAAATTATAAAACGTCAGATGACTTTTATTCTCGATAAGTTTGGAATTATTACTAATCGATTACACTATATGTATTGATATTATACTATTCGTACAGCAAGGCAAACTAGAGTTTGGAAAAAATGAGGGCGGCACTATCAAATTTTGGTCACTTCAAATCCTAACTACTATCCTAACACAGAAATATTTCCAAATTAATCAAAACAGTGAAATATTTGACATCTATCTGCGACGTTGCCCATTTTCCGAATAAATGCTTTTAACCGGTGGGCGACAACTAAACATTCGGTGTTACGATAATTATTGCATTTCATAATCAATATTCTAGTTCGCTAGTTAGCCACATTTCTAATAAATAAACCGAATAAACGCTCTTATGTAAAATATTTAGTTCCAAATGTCACCACGTCAGACTCTTATATGTCCAACCCACAGAGCACGGAATTGCCGTGCTGGCAGCGTCTAGAGAGAAATGGTAGTATCACAGACTGGCAGTATTAATAAAATTCGTGGCTCCAAATCAGTTCACAACTTTGGCCTCGGAACGCTTTCAAAACAAACATTTGGTTGTCATTTGTATGAAAAGTGTTGACAATATCGCATCACCGGACGCCGATGCGTCTCCGTGCTCTGTGGGTACAATCAAGGATAATGTTCAGTTTTCCAAACTCCTACGTAAGCTTTTTAAAATTTGAATAGTTGAATAACAATTTATTACAAATTCACATCTAGAATACCAGCAATTATTTGACATTGACATCACAGCTGATTGTCACTGCTGTGAGCATCTGTCAGGTACGGGAAAATAAAAATAACATTGGACTTGGATATAAAAAAAAAGAACGATAAATGAAACGAAGTGTTAATCACCAATTTAAGATTTAATTACGTTTTCTTTTGGTGACAATGTTGTTCAAAACATTTATTCAGGCAGAAGTGAACTTCTGCCGCCGGATTTTTGTAAGAGGTAAATAACTTTTAGGTTATTTTGTAAATTAATACATTTTTAGTTGATTTACTACTAAACTAATATTGTTAACAGGTCTGAGCACCAGATCATCATGGGATATTGTAACAGGAGTTTGCGTAGAAAGACTGCCAGTGGTCCCACCACCCTTGAATGAGATGTATAAGAAATACTTGAATTTACAGTACACCCTAGAAATTGAAAAGAGTATGAAGTCTGACCATGAAATTAGGCATGAAAATGATAAGTAAGTTACTAAGTATGTCATTCACATTTCCCGATCTATGATTTGGATACCCTGAAGCTAGAGTGTATATAGATATAATTGCCTTCTTTTTAGCTGTATATTCTTTTAAGCTTAGTAGGCAATTTTTCCAATACTTAAGGTTAAGTAGTGTAAAGAGCCCTTTTGGCTCATAAAGTAATAAAATACCTCTTTTATATTATATTTAAAGGGTCCAAGCTGAGCTTCTCAAAAATGAATCAGCTGATGTGGACATTGATGCAGTGAGCAAAATCACAGCCCAGGACTTTGAGGATGCTGCCAATGAAGAGCTGGTTCAGTTTAAATTTGCCAGTATAGAGACTGGTAATATATCTACATCTTCATTAAAAAATATATAAAAATATTGCTAATGTATTCGCGATGAAAAACATCTGTTGAGAAATGAGAAGAAAACATGTAAAATAATATCATAATATTTTCCTATGCTCATGCAATTTTCCTATAATTACCCATTTCTCAATCTAATATTTGTATACATAGAAATATCAATTAATTTTATTCAGATGCTGACAAAAAAGGCGACAAAACATCTACAGAAAGGTGTCTCCAAAGACATTTGGTTCTAGTGACACCAGTAAAGCTGGGTACAGATGTGAAGACATTGCTGCCTCAAGGCTCATGGAAGGAAGGAGAAACTTTAAGACAGGTACAGGACAGACTACATTCAAAGTTCAATTTATACAAAGTCAGTCTCCATAGGTAGTATCTACCAGACCAGTAAAAAAAAGAAGAATTTATGTGTCATTATCTGCCAGATAAGTTATCCGAAAATTAGCCAGAAGAGGGGGAATAGGCCATAAGATAAAGTATTAATTTTATAGCTTTCATAATGAAAGACAATATTTTGATGGGAGGTTCGAGTGAAAATGTGAAACTAAAAAAACGTTGTCTGACTTGACTTAAAAACTTCTTGTAAACTTTTTTACGTTTCAGACGGCAGAAAGAATAGTAAAAGAGCAATGTGGACCAGAACTAAAAGTACAATTTCTATCAAATGCACCATGCGGATTTTACAAGTACAAATATCCCTCAGAAATCAATGGAAAGATAGGTGCTAAAGTAAGCATAGAATAGAATCTAGATGGCTGGAAAAACAATCTGTAGACAACAACTCTAGTTTATATCCCACCTGACTCGAAACTTATACCTAAGTATTCAGATATTTTGATGGTGCTGTATAAGGCAAAGTGCATGCCGAAAAATATTTAAATGAATACTTAAAAACATTAGCTCATTTTCAGGTATTCTTCTATTACGCTAATTACAAAAGTGGAAAACCCTGCAAGACTATAGGCGACTGGTTAACTCGAAATGAACTGCAGCAGATATTACCACAGAAATACAACAAATCTGTGAAAGAGTTTCTTATAGAAGAATCACATTGATAGTTTATATGTAATGTAGTAATTGTAGTAATAAATGTATGGTATAATTTAAAGTTTGTGTATTTGCGATTGTCCAATTTCCTCCTTATTCAGGGCCAGACCTACCATTTGACAAACGGCGCGGTTACTCCAGGTAGCGGACATAGGGGGCGCTGATATACGCCGAAATAGAATTAAATCTAGAGCTAGTAGGTACTTGTTTCATTATGGAGGCTCTTTTTATTAGCCTATTTTGGGTGCCACTGCTGGGCGTCTACTTTTTCCTTCCAAAACTCTTTGTTTTGTGCGATTTCAGGCCATGTTGGCCCCGCAAACATTATAAGATCGTCACACCACCTTCGCCGCGGTCTAACTCGACGGCGATGTCGTCCTTCAGGCGTTCAGTGAGTGACGATTTTTGTCCATTTCTTTCGGTGCATTCGTGCGACGTAGCCGGCCCACTCCCACTTCAGCCTAGCTCTTAATTTGAATAAATCCGTGAAATCGTGCTGAAATCGAAAAAACAAAAATTCAGCGATGGAATTAACAAGCAAATTGGTTGCTTAATTCAGATTCCAGTCTCCTTCACGATCCGGTTAACGGGACGGGACGAGTAAATTTTCAGCAGAGCTCATAATCAAATTCAGATTCTGTATCGAAAATGTTACCTTAAACGGGGTAAGGTTGCTCAAGTCGCAGAGTTGCTAAAGAAAAAAATATGTTTTTCTTCCACTCTAGTGGTCATAAAATCTTTCCATGGAGTAAACAGAACTGCGGAACACCATCCGCTACACCATACCTACTTACATAGGTAGGTAGGCATGTCCTCGAAATCTTTTCAGGTCAAATGACTCGAAAATGCTTGACATTTGCATAGGCCAAATGGGGAATAGGTTTTGTGTCAAAAGGGGTCATTTAGTTGCAAATGACCTCTGCTACATCCCCCTAATGGATTGCCGGTGTATAACCAATAATCCCGTGTATTAGAAGCACGAACAGCGGTACTCGAAAATCCACGCGCAAAGTGAACGCATTCCATACTGAAATGGTATAAAGTTCTTCTTAAATCTTGCTTCTTTGTAAACTACTTCTGTTCCAGCATCACAGTGAACTCGAGAGTTCACTCTGAATATAGGCCACTCATAGGCGTCAATATATTTTGTTCCACCCTGGTCATGTAAAATTTATGTATGTAAATGTGGCCTAAAAATAGGTGGATGGTACCTAGGTAAGTTAGCAGTAATTTACCTAGGTACCATCCACCTATTTTTACTCGGTATTTTTACTTGATACTCTCCTACATGTAGTTTTCGACGAGACTTACTTCTCTCCATTATCTATTAACATAATCAAGATTTCCACTTTATAGTAATTTCTATTGGTAATTGCCTCAGAGTAATAAATTACTCTGAGATCTACTTAGTCACTGTGTTAGACTTATCAATGTCACTGAACCTGTATTTCCAAAACTGTAAACATAAATATTGTTATGAATGGAATTAACGTGAAATGTAATATTGTTATGAACCATTTAACTTCAAAACACATGAGTCATAAAACAAAAGAGTTCGTAGTACAATATTGTAGGTATATTTTGAGAATTTTCCAGACTTTCATGTTTTACACTCGACATTTTGTTTACATTCTTGGAAATTATGAAATCTAGCGCCGGATCTTTTATAACTAGATTGATGCTACCTTCGTTTGGCATAAACCAAGACTAGGAAACCGGTCAGCAGGTAGACCTCATAGGTGGTACCTACCGAATAACTATAATTGCAGGGCGAAAGCCTCTTGTCGTATGCAGTGGCGGATTTGCAGTCTTGGCCGCCCTAGGCCCTAAGCCATGGCCGCCCCTTTCTCAGCACCCATCATATAGACTACATAATGAATTTACTTTATTGCCAACTTATATCGAAATCGGTTCAGAAAAGTTAACTATGAGTCGGGTTGGCGCCGCGAAATTCTTTGACGCGTTTCAATTAGTTATTTGGACATATTTTTAAATGTTTTTAAGTCATTATTGTTATAAGATGCGGTGCAGTGCGACCCGCCATAATGTACGCGAACGTTTAGAATATATAGGTACTTTGAGTTATTTCTTGTTATCATCTGTGAATTTTTTGTCAAGATTGGCCGCCCCTAATATCTGGCCGCCCTAGGCCCGGGCCTACTGGGCTTTAGGGCAAATCCGCCACTGGTCGTATGGACAATTTAAGGCAGGAGCAATGTACGACCACACAAGTACGAATACATATTTAACGCATGGGAGAACTCGCAAAATGCTATTGGAGTTTTCTGTGATCTCCCCAAAGCCTTTGATTGCGTGTACTATGACACGCTTTTGTGTAAACTACGTCATTACGGTGTCTAAAACGAAGCTCTCAAAGTAATAAATTTTTATTTACATTATATGTTCCAATGTGTAGATGTTAATGGCGTGAAATCTTCGGGCTACCAGTTCAGTTAGGTGTACCTCAAAGCTCAATATTGGGTCCATTCTTATTCTTAGTATATATTAATGACTTACCATTTTATTTAAAGGATATCTGTGACGTTGTACTGTTTGCTGATGATACTTCTGACGCTAACGCTGACGACGTAAACAGTGCACTCTCAATGGTTAAGGATTGGTTTACAACAAATAACTTAGTTCTCAATTCCGAGAAAACGAAATGTATAAAATTCGCCTTAACGAATGTTAGAAATCTAGGACCCAACATCTTCCTAGATAAACAGGTGCTTGAAACTGTAGAGTCGGCAGTTTTTTTGGGTATAACAGTAGATGCCAAACTTCATTGGGGCCCACATATATCAAGCCTAACCGCCTACGCTGTCAAAAAAGTAAGACTATGCACTGACGTTGATACAGCTCGGTTAGTCTCTTTTAGTTATTTCCATAGCGTTATGTCCTATGGTATTCAGCTGTGGGGCAAAGCCGCTGACTTTCATGATATATTTGTTCTTCGCAAACGAGCTGTTCGAACAATTTACCAGCTAGGTACCAGACTTTCTCTAAGAGATTTTTTAAAAGATATTGGTATTCTCACGGTGGCATCACAATTCGTCTTCGCCAACATCTTATATGTTAGGTAAAATATACACTTATACACTAAAAACAGTGATATTCACAATATTAACACTAGAAATAAGGACAAATTAGGAGCTCCATTTCACCGGCTTCATAAGGTTCATAACTTATTTATTGGGCTTGGTATAACCTTTTATAACAAGCGACCCTCTTCTTTTCTAGATTTGCCTTACGAGTATAATGCGTTTAAAGCTAAAGTAAAATCCAACCTTTGGTCAAAGGCATACTGTTCTATCAACGACTACTTAAACGATAAGAATAGTTGGTCGCTGTGATAAACACAAGACAATGTTTATGTTCTTTCTCTAGAATTAGATTCCCTACTGACAGGTTATATAACTGACAGGTCGTCTTGCTGACCATGGTTTTGTTATTGTTATTAGTACTTTATTTTACTTCGATGGTCCTAGTTTATCATGTGATTTCGAGTTACAGCTTTATTAGCCATATGTAAGCGGGCACGCCCTTTATGCCTCGAGGCATTTTATTCGGGTAAAGTTCTGTTGACGTATTTCATTTTCGCTTGAGTGTAGATGTCGATGTTTTCGTTGGTATATTGGCGTGTACTAGCTGAGATTATGGCAAATAATTTAATTTAATTTTTTGCGTTGAGTAATGTAATTTATCTTGCATACTATTGTATTGAATAAAGTTTTTTTTTCTAACACATCGTTTGGTGTGCCACTTCTTCTTCCCAGCTAAAGCACTAGGAAGTGGTGAAGGGTGGGCGTTTCTGGGGGACTGTCTTATGTAATTTTGACGTTCAAAAAGTGCTGATTCTCAGCCTAGTTTGAATAAATGACTTTTGAATTTTGTTTTTTTTTGTAATTTTATAACGAGGGACAAAAAGCAAGGCTCGGACATTGGATTGTCTCAGTACTATCAGTGTGAGGTAGTTTCTGTGAGTCTGATTCTGGATCAGCCAGGTCAGGGCGCTGTCGTCCTCGCATCACATTTGTACAGTGAAATCCGCTACCCGTGGTATTCGCGGAAGGCAGGGCGTGGTGTCGTCGGGTGTTTGTCCATTAGCAGGCTTTCTAAGTCCATCTTAATGCATTCGGATGGATTTGGTGGGCAAGGTGAGCTAACAGCGCAGTAGGTCGGTATATAGGTGTAGGCTACGGTAACCAAAACAATGCTTTTACTGACAATGTTCATTTCGTTTTAAAAGCTTGGCATTGCTATTACAGTGCAATAAGTTCAGCGATGTAAACAATGAAAAATATGACACTAAAATAAATTAAATAGGTAATGTTTTTCTTTGCCCATATTAAAGTGCGCAGTTAGCTTTCGTTTCATATAGGGTACTGAGAAATAATGGTTAGCGCGAATCTGAGGCGGCGAGTGCTTCACAGTAAAGCATCGAAATAGAAGTTTACTTAAACAATGAGCGTGGTTTACGAGTAAACACTTTTTGGTGCCCGATTCCCGAAGATTCCAGGAGTTCGCATTGCCAAATTGAATCTTATGAGCTGCATATTAGATTTGTTTTTCAGTACAATTTATGAACAAATTAAGAGAATATTGGGATCATATTGTTTCTGGATTTCATTCCTTACGGCCTGTGTCGAGGGTTGGATTTATTTTGCTGCGCGTGAGTTTGCTCGCTAAAGATGGAACATGTTAGCTGCACTTCCCAAGGCTCCCGTCTTTTCGTTTACAAACAACGGTGTGCTGTTTTTCGTTTGTGCCGTGCGAGATTAAATAATTTTCTATGAAAAGTATGTAAACACAGTTTTGTTGTTTTCCTTCCGTTGAACTGGCTACTCAAGCCGTTACAGTCAATTGTTTGTTTTGCAATTTTCAACTGCTTCAGATTGTTTAGGAATTATTTATGTCACAACCTTTTGACTGATTACTACTCTTACGACTATTACTACTACCTACCTACTTAATTTATCAATTCCCAACAACTTGGATTCTTAGAACTTAAGTCCATAAATCTTTGTAGGTATAATTTTCCGGTTGTTCAAGTCGAGTCAATGCACCGAAAACATCATGGCGTCAAAAAAAAAAGGAATTCGGAAAAAAGGAAAACATGAAGAACTCTATGTGAAGAACTTAAGAGCTTTCAACAATTTTATTTACCTTTGGGAGTTTGTTCAAGTCTAGTCTCTATTAAAACTCTTGCCTTCTTATTACGAGTATTAACAAGTGCGTGTCGGACCACGCACAATGAAGGATTCCGTAGTTGTGATGAATTTATCCCAAGAATAAACTTAACATTGCAGTTTTAAAACGTTTTCATGTTTTTCAAACTGCAAATTTAAGTTGGTCAATTGTTACTCGATAACCTGTAAAGCCGCCTACTTAGCTGTGAGTTAGCTGTGTGTTTTCCTTTTAACTTCGTTATATATGTATACTACTGCTGTGAATTTTTTCACAAATCTAAGTAAAACCATTTAGCTGGCAGGGGGGGACACACCCTTGACTAACAAAAATTTGCATTTTAAAGGTTTAATATTTCGCAAACGGATCCCTGAATTGAAAAATGATTTCCATCCACCCGCAATATTTTTGAACGACCTTTAAAATGACACCCCACACAACGGGATATATGAGAAAAAACCCATTTTTTTTTTTATCAATTTGTAGGCGTGGTTACCCATACCAAATTACAGCTTTCTAGTACTAACCGTCACTGTGCTAAGCCGCGGACAGACAGACAGACAGACGGACATGGCGAAACTACAAGGTGGGCCAAAAGAAGTCATCCGATGTTGTTTAGCTCTCTTTTTTTTTCTTAATGAAAAACTTCGATTCTGTTTTTTGATCATGTTTATCTTTACCTTTAGAATTTTATTGGTCAAGTTGAGAAGATTATATCGGCTAAATGAGCGCCGTCACAATTGATTGCCATAAGGGCTCGTTTTATGGCATTTTTCATCACTTCCGCGAGAACTTCGGGCGACAGATTCTCGCACTCGTGTCGAATGTTGTCCTTGAGGGCTTCCAGAGTCTCGGGCTTGTTCACGTAAACACAAGACTTCCAGAAACCCCACAAAAAAAAGTCTGGAACGCTTAAATCGGGCGATCTTGCGGGCCAGTGCAAATCACCAAAACGAGAGATGAGGCGACCCGGGAACGCTGCCTTCAGAATATCGGTTGTGGCTCGCGCAGTGTGTGCCGTTGCTCCGTCCTCTTGGAACCACATGTCCCTCAGTCCTAATTCGTCCAATTGCGGCAGAAAAAACTTGGTCAACATGGCCCTATAGCGCTCACCGTCCACTGTTGTCGTTTGGCCAGCGGCATTCTCGAAAAAAAAATGGCCCGTTGACTCCTCCAGCGTGAACAGCGCACCATGCAGTCATTTTGAGCGGGTGTAATGGCTCCTCGTGCATCAGTCGAGGATTTTCAGTGTCCCAGAAGTGATAGTTTTGCTTGTTCACGTACCCGCTGAGGTGGAAAATGAGCCTCATCGCTCATTATGATTTTGGTCGAAAAATCGACCACTTCTTCCTCGAGATTGAGGATGGCTTGGGCGTAGGTTACGCGCGTTTGGCGATCGGCAGGCAGCAGCTGATGCACGGACTGGACTTTGTACGGGAACATGCGCAGGTCTTTGACCAAAATTCGCCTTAGGGACGTCCGGCTGATGGCTAATTGCGTGGCACGGCGTCTGGTCGATGTTTCCGGCGACAGCTCCACATCCTCAGCAACAGCGGCAATATTCTCGGCAGAACGGGCGTTCCGGGGCCGGCCACTCTTGGCAACGTCTCGTGTGGTCCCATACTCTTCAAGGTTGGTGGCCAAACGGCGCAGTGTTTGCGCAGTCGGTGTCAGACGGCCGGGGAATCGGCGACGGAATTCGCGCTGCGCCAACACCACAGACGAATTGTTACGCAAAAAAATAGACACGATTATTCCGCGTTCTTGGGGAGTGTATCGCTCCATGGCTTGTTCGTCATCGTTCACTTGTATTCTGCATCTGTCTAGTCCACAAATGTCAAAACAGATTTGACATTGGCGGCCATTTGCAAAAATGAGAGCATCTTCCAATAGGGTGATTTCTTTTAGCCCACCTTGTATAAGGGTTCCTTGTTTACTACGGAACCCTAAAAACGCGGAATAAAGTTATGCCAAACTTAAACACCGAAAAATTTATTGTAAATCTGAAGTTTATACTGGTTGTATAAACTTCTACTCCGCGTTCATTCATATGGAAGTTGATGCTCGCGGCGTGTAACTATAAATGTACGTAACAATTGGGAAAAGTCTTCAAAAATAATCCGTTACATCAAATCAAATAAGAGTCTTGCAGATTCTCGCCCGGTCGTTACAGTCCTGATACAATCGTAGTCTGATAAAAATAGAATTACCAACTCCTATTGATTGTACGGTCGAACGATGGATAATTCGCATGGATAACATGTAATTATGAGGAGGAAGCTCTGATAGGATCCTGAGCCTTAGAGCATTGCCCTTTGATGAGTTATAAAATCAAGGTTTCTCCTTACCTGTCAGCATATCCACGAAGTCGGTAATTTTAAACTATTTAATTGATAAACGATATTTACTCGTATTTCTGTAAATTGAATTTAATAAAAAAACACTTTTACACGTTAAAATTATGTCACTGCAAAAATATCGATTCGGTGTTTCGTATCTGACTATTCTGAGAAGAAAGACTGAATCAAACTCAGAGGTCGCAGTCTGTTTTAAACTCTAGACATAATCTTGGTCAGGCCATATGAGATCCAGGCAGATGAATGTCTGAAATGGTATTTTGAGGAAAGGACCACACAGGTAATTAATAAGGATAATTAAATATTCTGTCGGTACGTGGAAAACAATATGGAAAAACAAATATAGGTTTTCATCTATTTTTCACCTGTACCTTCCTAATGCTATTACGGACAGCTTTTTCATTTTCAATAATTCGAAATGAGACTATCAAACTTTATAGTTTTGGAGAGGACTAAAGTTTGATGGCTGGGAACGGTGGAAAGTGACATTTCTTACACTCAAGTCAAACATACTACCTTCTACTAGAAACTGTACAACTGTAAATTTCTGCAGGTGGAGATTTATAGACGATTTCACCTTGGAGTGTAAATGTGGTGCTGTTCCACAACGATAGGACTCTTACAATGTCGTGTCCTGCGAGACCTGAGGGCTTAAAACGGCCGATTTGGCAGTATGATAATATTATGAATCATATTTAAAAAGTGACAAACTGACAATTCATAATATTATCTGCGATCAATTCTTATTACGCAATTCATCTGTTTGACAGTTTTGTATTATAATTAAACTGTAGAATTATTAAATAAAAATAGAATTTGATTAATAAAAACTGTATAGAAAAATTAACCGGTAAAATTACGGTATACATATAATCATATTGGGTGCAATATTTACACCCAATATGATTCTGATATGAATTGAACTGAATTATGATTCGGTTAATATTTGTCACAATAGAGGAATTGCTAATGATCTGTTGGGAATTCAGAAAATGAATTGATAATAGAGAAATTGCTTAATGTGGCCGTTTTAAAGCTTGTGCAGACCAGCGCGACTGCGACGCGACGCCGGTTATTGTTATACCGTATAGTTTTCTTAGAAATGACATTGTTTGAGACGCGTCGCGCCGCCGCATCGCGCTGGTCTGCTCAAGCCTTTAGGCCCCCAGTCAGCAGCAACTTACAGGAATTGATGGACGCTATTGATGGCGCCAAACACGTAGCCGAATTCTGGGCCGAGTCTATTTAGATTGCCATCGACACGCTAAAAAGAAGACTGCAAACTGTAGGTAAGTATAATAATGAAAAGCAGTTGTTAGCAGTGGCGGATCTAGGATTGTCGTTTGGTAGGGGCTTGACCCCGCTGAGGGTAGGTTTTAATGAATGAATGATGGATGAATAATGTATTTATTTGCAAGAATATAGGTAGCTAACATAAGTTCTTAAGATCTATGGGTTTCACTCCATTCGGCATTACAGCCGTGCAAATATTCAGATTTTACATCTTGGTTATACATAGAGCATGCAGTACACATTTAGTAATTAGCAATAACATAAAAATACTAATAATCATTTTAAATTTAGATTACAATTCAATTAATAAAATTAAATACATACAATATTCATTTAAAATAATCAATAGAAAATAGCAAGAATAATGACAATGTTTCAATATTATTTAAGTAATGTCAATAGGAATAAGTTTTACCTATTACTTTTTTTTGCAAAGTTAACACAAAAAAGCACTAAAATCAACACTTCCAACTGGGATTACGACGACGCGGGGGCAGTAGGCTGAAAGTGGAGCCAGCGTGAGTGGAAGGATGAGTGGGGCGCGGATTCAAAATTCGTCATGTAAACAAAAATCATTTTTAGAAAAAAATTGAAAACATGTACTTATTAAGTTATGGATAAGTAATAAAAATTGTACCATATGTAGAGTAATGCTTGCTAAAAACTTTAATTAGAATAATATCAAGTTCACTTTAAGATTTGTCACGGAAGAACTCAGATGCCTTGGGGGGCTTAAGCCCCTCATCCCCCACCCTGGATCTGCTACTGCTTGTTAGGGTTCCGTTCTCGAGGGGTGCCAAACGGAAACCTATTACTAAGCCTCCGCTGTCAGTCTGTCCGTACGTGCAGTTGAAATTATACCAGATTATGTATTTGTATTGCCGCTATAACTACAAATAATAGACATAGAATAAAGTGGAAAATTAAGGGGGATCCCCTTTAATTTCCCCATACAAGAAACCTATTTTTTTCGGCGTTTTTTTGCTAAATATTGTACGGTCGTACGGAACCCTTCATGTGTGAGTCCGACTCCCACTTAGCTGGTTTTTAGGGTTCCGTAGTAAACAAGGAAGCCTTATATTTTCTGCATGTCCGTCGGTCTGTCTGTCTGTCCGCGGCTTGGTTCTGAGACTGTCGGTACTAGAAAGCTGTAATTTGGCATGGGTATTAATCATGCCGACAAAAAAGTAAATTAACATAATAAAAATAAAAAAAATTAGGGTACCTCCCCTACACGTAACGTGGGGCGGTTTTTTTCTCTCGTCTGTTCCATAGTGTGGGGTATCGTTGGAAAGGTCATTCAAAAATATTGTGGGTGTGTGATAATCATTGTTCAATTAAGGAATCCGTTTGCGAAATATTAAGCTTTAAAGTGCAAATTTTTGCTAGAGTCAAGTGTCCCCCCCTCTGCTAGCTAAATTGTTGTACTTGGATTGGTAAAAAAATCACAGCAGTAGTATAATTATATAAGAAGTTAAAAGCAAAACTATCACAGCTAAGTAGGCTTTACAGGTTAACGAGTAATAATCGACCAACTTAAATTTGCAGTTTGAAAAACGTGTTCTCCCATACATTCCGTATCGGAGAACATGTTTTTCAACTACAATGTTAAGTTTGTTCTTCGGATAAATTTATACCAACTACGGAACCCTTCATTGTGCCTGGTCCGCCACGCACTTGGCCGGTTTTCTTTTATTATTGTACGGTCGTACGGAACCCTTCATGTGTGAGTCCGACTCCCACTTGGCTGGTTTTTTATACGTAACGGCTTGTGCTTAGACCTCCATCGCTGTAATAATACGTAGATAATCCCAATGTATTTGTTCCGTGCCTACTGTTGGAGATGAGATAGATCACTGTGCCTAACTTAACATGTAAAATATTAGGTCCTTACATATCATCAAAAAGATCTCGATTTAGACTGAACTCTAATTAATGACTTGATTAAAGTTCTAAATGGTCTTCAAATAAGTACAGTGTGACACAACTTAGATGTAGCATCGGTAAAATTCGTAAAACCGATCACCATCCGAACTGAGTGCGCCTTCAAAATCACCAATATTTATTACTGCTTTAATTTAAAATGATCTTTACACAAACGCAATATCTTGTAAAGTCATCTAACCAAATACATTCGTAAAATTGAAATGAATGAAAGCAAATTTTCAAAATGCTACATCTAAGCTGTGTCATATCCGCCGTATATCCAATGTACGCCGGATGGTATTCCGGCGTACATTTTTAGGGATTGCCGTGCGGTGTTGGTTGACCCGTTGCTACACTTGTTCAACGTCTGTATCACGACCGCAACTTTTCCTGAGCGCTGGAAACTTGGGTTGTAAACTTAGGTTGTACCCGTGCCCAAAGGTATTAGAGGTTCAGCACCCTGCGATGATAGACCTATAGCGGTATTATGCACTCCAGCTAAAGTGTTTGAGTCGACCGTTCACGGTAGCCTGTATCCACAGATTAGCGCTCTGTTGTCCGACGCGCAGCATGGTTTCCGTCCTGAGCGGGGGACAACGGGGAACTTACTGGATCTTATGACACAAATAGTACCGACGGTGGATGGGGGCAACAGGTAGATGTTGTCTACTTCGATTTCAGGAAGGCTTTTGACACAGTAGATAACGACTTCCTTCTGGCTAAATTGGCTGGTGTAGGCTGTACACCTCACACTTTGTCGTTTTTCGCCTGCTATTTACGAGACCGTTGTCAGTACGTCGACTGTAGTGGGCAGTTCTCTGAGCCCTATTTTACGAGATCAGGAGTCAGTCAGGGCAGTAATTTAGGGCCTTTACTCTTCATTTTAACAGTTAATGACTTGCCGAGAGTAGTCAATAAATCCATACCATTGTTATTCGCTGACGACTTGAAATTAGTTCTTCAAATAAAACAGGAAACTGATCATGACATACTGCAGCAGGATATTAATGGGGTAGTAGAGTGGAGTCGTCGCAATATGATGTATTTTAATGTGGCCAAATGTTCGGTGTTATCATTTACCCGTGCGCGCGACGCAATTCATTATCAATATTGCATGGATGGAATCCGACTGCAACGTGTCTCAGAGGTTAAAGACTTAGGCGTGCGCTTTACAACTGATTTAAATTTCCGTAAGCATACCACCGATGTTTGTAAAAAAGCATACCGCAATTTAGGGTTGGTCTTACGACTAGGAAATCAGTTCACGAACATAAGTGCTCTGAGATCATTGTACGAAGCGCTTGTAAAAAGTAATTTGGAATGCAATGCTGTCGTCTGGTCGCCACATGAGGCCAAATACAAACTGATGCTAGAACGGATCCAGAATAAATTTGTGAGATTCCTGTACCTAAAGCAGTATGGTGTGTATCCAGGGTATTCACTGTTGTATCCTACTCTATTTGTGCTGGGCATGGTAGGCTATAGTAAACTGGAAGTAGGAAGGGAAGTAGCTCTCGCCAATTAGTTATTTAAGATTATTCGTGGTAAAATTCACAACCCAGGCGTTCTACGCACGGTTGGATTGTGTTACTATGGGTGCCGCCTGCTCGCACCAACCTGCTGCAGCACGCGCCGCTGACGCGTGCCCTGCATACACTCAATATGGTGTCACAACAGATTGACTGCTTCAATTGTACTTTGAGTGAATTCACACGGCCCAGATTTTGCTTTTCTGAAAGCTAGTAATAACATAATTTTTAAGTCTAATCTCTGTAATCTGTTATAACTATAACTACACTATTGTATTAGGTAACCCTGTGATGATAGTTGTATGTGTTTTTAAATAAATAAAAATATTGTAGGAGACTTTTACTGGCTAAAACCCACTCGTGTTCCTTCCGTTGCCCGTGTGCCGGGGCCGCGATATCCCTTTCGGACAAACCCGCGACCCCAGCAGGCATTGGTCCTTACGGACCCGTCCAGTTGGTGTTGACATCTCTTTGAGGCGCGTGTGGAACGCAACGCGCCGTCGCAGGTCCTTTTCGGACGGCGAGCTACCCATTGCTCACCGTTCGCAAGCCCGCGCCTACGGTGGCCGGAAGTCAGCATACAATATAAATAAACCTAAGTCATTATAGCCGTTGTGACTGTTGTCGTCTCTAACAAATATAGAACCATAAAATTACGTTGTGTTATTTATTTACGTTGTGTTATTGTAGTAGTAACCCATTTCCTCAAACCAAATAAACGTGTTTTTCTTTCATGTTTGCGATGTACTGTTTAATGAGTTATCATTAGCCTTTATTGACAAGTATCAACGCCAGTTGTTTGGTTTGGCTTTCAGTGTAAGTAATTAAACATTCAATGTTCTCTCACATTCTAGAAGATAGAGTAAAATCAGGAACCAGAGCGCCATTGAAAGTGGCCCGAGAAATAAAGATTTACCGAAAATAAAATGATATCATCATTTCAATCATTTCATCATCATCGTTTCGGGCGGCAAGTGTGTACTACTTCCTAATGCGAACAAGCGGCCAGCATAATAGACTTCTTTATTATACGGGGAATCTGCCGACATTATTGTCACGCTGAGTCCAGTGTAGATGGAGTTTCTAACCACACGCCGATAGTTCTGATCGTCATCGTCAGCACCACCGCGATCTACCTCGATAAACCAACCTCCCTCTACAACAACAAAACCGACTGGAATGACTTCAGACTACTACGGTCTAGAAAATAATATAAAATTAAATATAAGGCTCAAAATCGAAAATGACAATATCTACTGAATATTTCCCAAAATTACTCCAAGAAGCTTGTTAGAAATGTACACCCGAAATTGACAAAAAATAAAAAAATAAAATTGCCTAAGGAATTATAAACTATGGTTCTGGAAAAAAGGAGACTTCGCATGGTAGGCACATAAGCAAACGCCCCGAAGACAAGAAAAAGTACAATAAAATAACAAAATTGCTTAAATCGGCATTCAAAGAAGCAGAGGACCTTACCCTTTTTAAATCATCAAATGACTTCTCCCGCTCTGGGCAGAGCGAGAGGGTGTGTCAGACTTTTACTGACTAAAACCCACCCGTGTTCCTTCCGTTGCCTGTGTGCCGGGGCCGCGATATCCCTTTCGGACAAACCCGCAACCCCTGCAGGCATTGGTCTTTCGACCCCGTCGGTTGGTGCTGACATCTCATAGAGGCGCGCGTGGAACACAACGCGCCGTCGACACGGGCCTGGTCCTTATCGGACGGCGAGCTGCCCATTGCTCACCGTCCGCAAGCCCGCGCCTACGGTGGCCGGAAGTCGGCTCTTGACTCCCAACGCCCGGGGCGTCTCCTGCGGCGACTTGGGCCGCGAGGGCGTGCAGCTTGCATCTCCCTCGCGCGCTCCGCCTCCTCCTTCGCGAACATAACTGCTTCGCAGAAGGAGGTGACGGCCTCCCATGCACTCTCGCTCCGGACCATGGCCTGAACCAGGGCCGGACGCGAGAGATCGCCGCCGCCGATCGCCTCCGTGAGGACACGGCGGTGCTCCGCCCAAACCGGGCAGACCTCCACCGTATGCTCCACCGTGTCCTCCGAGCGATCCACACAGTGGTGACACCCGGGCGTTTCCTCCCGCTTTACGCGGAACAGGAACCTCCCGAAACAACCGTGTCTGGTGAGGACCGGCGTCAGGCGAAAGGTGAGGACGCCATGCCGCCTCTCAAGCCACTCCTCAAAGAGGGGACTTATCGCCGCAATTGTGGCGTGCCCAGCGCTGGGTTGCGACAATCGCACTCTCCATGCCGCCATGAGATCCCGCCGGAGCTCTGTCCGCTGTGCCGTGATTTCTCGCGTCAGGTTGGGCAGAAGCCTCTTCAAAGCAGCCCCAGCCCTGTCCAGTTTGGGAGCCAAACGTCGGAAGTGCTCCGCGAAGTTCCACCGGCTGTCGAGGACGAGTCGCAGGTACTTCATCGTCGAATCGACACCGATGTGAATAGAGGACCTTACCCTGGAAGCACAATTAGAAGACCTAACTGTCACGTGTGCGAGGAATTATTACTTATGGCAAAATATGACCAACTCCAAGAAATGAAATCTCCACTAAAATTGAACAACAATCAATGGGCGAGAACGAGTGAGCAAAAGGGAAACGCTTTCGCTAAACATCTGGCTGCTATATTTGTCCCAAATGAACCGAGGAACCAGACTAGACGAAACACACTCACGACTCACATATAGATGAAACACTGAAATCAGACTTCCAAATGGAGCTGCCACCCAAACCAGTAACACGTCAGGAAGTAATAACGCAGATAAAAAGACTCAAGGACAAGAAAGCACCCGGGTATGATCTTATTACAAAGGAAGTACTAATTGAGTTGCCATGGAGAGCTATTGTTTTTCTAACAGTGCTTTTTAATGCAATCCTTAGAGTGGGCTATTTCTCTTCGCAGTGGAAATTATCACAAATTATACAAGCAAGCATGGAAAACCAGAGAATGAGATCACTTCGTACAGACCGATGAGCCTGTTGCCAATCAACTCAAAATTGTTGGAAAAGCTAATCCTACACCGGTTTAAACCACTACTAGCACAGAAAAACGTTATACCTGATCATCAATTTGGGTTCCGTGAGACGTATTCCACAACAAAGAAGGTCCATCGAGTGTGCAACAAAATACGACTCTGCCATTATAACCAGCAACAAAGATCCAAAAGAAGATTCGAGAAAGCTGCAAAAGGCACTAGACTTGATAGATGGCTGGCTTGAGAAGTGGAGAATTACAGCAAGCGTATCAAACTCCACGCAAGTGACATTTACAATCAACAAATGTGACTGCCCTGCGGTTAAGCTGGGAAGCAATGACTTGCCACAAAAAGACTTTGTGAAGTACCTGGGTATGCACATATCACTTTTAGGAATTTGTACTGGTTACTGGGAAGAAAGTCTAAACTCTCACCTGAGAACAAGTTACTGGTTTGCAAAGCCGTGATAAAGCCAACATGGAGCTACGGGATACAGCTATGAGGTAGTGCCTTGGATTCAAACATCAACACAGTGCAATGTAACCATGTTCTGCATCTTATGTTACTACCGAATCGTTTTTAAAACAACAAGACCGGAAGTCGAACCCAACATAGCTGCGAAAAGGCTAGGCAGATGATGAAATGTTCAAAGGTATATCTTCATTAATATAAAAATTACTTAAAAAGATCCTAATGAAAACAATAAAATAGAATTTAACAACTTAGTAATATTCTATTTCATTGTTTTCATTAGATAAGTTTGTACATTTGGAACTTTTTCAACACTATTTCTGTCTTCATTATGGGTGCGATCTAAAGAACTAAACGCTTATAGTATACGTTCATAATTTGCATGAATATCTTTATATGAATCTAGTAATTGAGTCATTAAATGATTTTTTGACAATTTAAATCAATACCTATTTTACTAAAGCACAACGTAAAATGTTTTATTAGTTTCTACTGATTTTGATGAAATAAATTATAATAAAAAAAAACATGTCTGCAATTCACATGTGGTAGAAGTGAAGCCTTCAAAAATTTCACCACGGTTGTGATGCCTTTTCTCAAGCTTTGTACTACGCATGCATATTTCTACAAGCACGTATTAACAAACGTACAACGCTGAGGCCCAAGCAAACTCCCACTATGCCTTGGTAAACACGAGTGGAGGGGGTACGAAGCAGAGCATAAAGAGAACCACGAATATAAGAAACACTGTATAATGCTTCCTATCTCATTTTCTCCCTCGTTAAATATTATGAATTTATGTGTCTGTCTCTCTTTACTGTCGCTTTTTCGTTTCATCGACTTTCAAATCACAACGATGCTAAAGAAGTTTTCACTTAAAAAAGAACAAAAAGAACTATCCCTATTATTCGTTTTAACCGGATAATAAAATAATGATAACCGGATATAATATATTCGACGGATATACGGATAATTTGGATATCCGGATAGTATGCCCTACCCACAATATATGAGTACAGTTACTACATACAGGCCGCCCTGCTCTGTGGAATGTAGAAGAAATCGTAAAAATCCCGAACACACGCGAAGCATTTGATTTTGAATAGTTCGTAGATGACATAATAAGGCGAACGCTTTCGTTTTGAATGGATTTCACGCGATTCATTTAAGACCAAATCTGAAAAAAAAAAAAAAAAAACAGGTGTAGGGATTTAGTCGGAAAATGTAATGTTATGAAATTATTTATTAAATTGTTGTAAGCGTTATTAAATTATTGTAAAATGATATCTTATGACATCACTGGATATGTAGACTAAGAGATAGGCGACGAAATAGCATTCCTTTTATGACAGTGGATGGTAATTATGGCTGAGATCTCAGACCTGAAACTGCAATAGGTAAGTGCAAGTCTGCCCGACGCGCGATGCGCGACGATGACAGATAAAGCGTTTTAATAGGAAAATTTTATCCACATGACATTAAAATGTATACTCTAAGAATACATTTTAACATTAACTCTTTTACTGTAAGTTTTGCTTTTAACGTAAGAGTAAGTAGGTACTATCGAAGAAGTTCATATCTAACCACCGTAAGGACTATTCTCGCTTGCAGCGCTTGGCGGCTGTAGAACCGGGCCGGTAACAGATGTGGTCATCGTGTTCACGGGATTTTGTTTAGAAACTGGTTAGATATGAACTTCTTTGATGGTACGTACTCCATGCTATAATAATTTAGGAACAGGTCTCCTCAACCCGCTACAGAGCAAGAAATTCAGAATAGCCTGTTTAAATAAATGAAATGTCAAGAAAGGTTGTGATGGCCTGATTTATACAGTATGTTAATTAACGAAAGGCGTTCCCGTTAACCTGCAATAGTATAGCGTCCATACAAATTTTTTTTTAAATTGTTTTCTTTTTTTATTTTATAAAATATTTCACAATAAATATTAAAATGATAGTTAAGAAACACACAGTACATGCGCACTTGTCGCACTTGTCTTTCCACATTGAAAGACAAGTGCGCGTGTACAGTGTTGTCATAGTCATTTATTCATAAACAAGTAACTTGTATCTGAATTTACACACAAAATTACACAATTACAGTAGATACACACTAAAATAAATTACATTTGAAATCAACTATATAAAAAAAAAATACATTTCTTCAATAGTATTTCGACATGTTAATTTAACAATTTATCAAACCTTAAAATTTAAAATAATAACAACAAAATAATTAATTAAAGACAGATTAGCATAGATCATTTCTTTTTTTTATGGTAATATTTTTTTTGCATATAAATTATGGACGCTAAACTATTGCAGGTTAACGGGGAATGCCTTTCGTTAATAAACATACTCTATAGAGTTCATTAATGACCATGTTGTGTTCACCAATGATTATTATTATTATTTCGTTTATTAAACTTTTTAACATATTAAATACATTTTTAAATATTTCTTAAAAAACTATATAAAGTCATTAAAAAAATTGTGTTCCGCCGGTGTCGGGAGCAGGGAACCACCGGTAGCTTGGAAGCTACCGGTGGTTAGGGCTGCAGAGACAGCAGCCTCCTCACAATGCGACCCGTATCGAGGAGTACTGCCTTCTGGATCAGGCCCTTGATCCAACCGCCCGACGAGAGCCTCGAGAGATGTTGGTCGAGGCTTTCGGCCATCAGGCCATTGGCCGTTACGACAATCAGCACAATGATAGCTGAGCTGACATTCCACATTATTATTATTATTTAGTAAAAGTTGAGCAATTAGATCGTTTTTCAGTTACAAATAGCTCGTTAAAATATGATTACCAGAGTACTAAGTACCTTAGTACTATGTAAAGGAAATTGATAACCAATATTCTAGTACCTACATGTATTAAAGCATAAGCAATTATTTACTAATTTATAATGAAAAATTAGTCGTAATAGTCAGCTCCGTCCACCATTCTGCAGGTGTAAGGAGTATTAATGTCACCGCAAAATAATTTTATGATTCAATAAATTACCGTAGTTGAACACCTGAGCTGAACGATCTATGGATATTGCTAACAGTTTGACTTTACAACAATATCACATTACATGCCGACACCTCAACATTATAAAATTAATTTAAATTAATTACATATAATAAATAAAGAAGCCGTTTCCATGTTAACGTTTTAAAGGCTAACATTGAAAACTGCGGGGGGTGCAGCCCGGGGCTTCGGAGCATCTATAATTGATAAAATTCTCAACACACCACTCAATTTCTTCTCGACATTTTACTATTTCAAGAAGTGACTCATTTTTTCTATATATTTTTTAAAATATTATTTATTTCATTGATGAAACCGTATATTTACACTTGTTTATGTTACCTACTTATGATACGCTTATAAATAGACAAGTGATTTATCTAAATTAATGTACCTACCTGTTATTTTATAGCTTGGAGACCTACCTTAATTTTTTTAAATATTTAAGTATCAATTTATTTGGTATTACAATGAATGCCAAATAAATTGATATTTATATTCATTCAGTTTTTATGTGTCATTCAATTATGACACATAAAACATAATCTATTGAAATATCATTTCTAATTATAATCAATTGAGCAGTTTGACGGTGTAATTATTTTCTGTTAACATCAAAGCCTGTTTTAACTCTACGTTAAAAAAAACATTTTCACTGTTGAAGTCGATGTGAGTACAAAACATAAATGGCTACAAGTGAATAACTAAGTGTTGACAATTACCCAAAAATGAGAGCGTGTACTAATTAGTCATCAACCAGCGAACGTCATTGAGTGAACAAAAAACCTTCTGACAAAATTCACATAATGTGCGTCAAAGTTAGATAAAACGGCAAATAGAACCTGAGTGGTCCATTGTTCACGTTTAATGGACCACCGACCGATACGCGGCGGCATCCACGCAAAAACCGCTCTGAAATATCGGCATCGGAAAAAGTAAACGAAAAACAACGTATTTCGCCATTGAGGTAGGCAGCTGAGGAATTCGTCAAAGTATTTTATCTCGAGCTTTCACAGTTCGATGGCGGCCAGTGTTAAATTATTGCCGAGACAAAGTTATCGACGTAATGTGAGACCCTTTAGACATACCTATTCGTCGACTTATTTTCTTTGGATGTCGTCATAACTTCTGCCTTTCAGAGAATCTTTTTCTCCTAAGCTCTATTATTTTAAGAGTTCTTTATTTAGTAGCAATTTTCTGATTTAATTGTTTAGAGAAAGTACCGTAATCATCCTTCTCAATACTAAGATACAAATGTCGGTTCCAAATTTTACACAAAGATAAAAACATCGCAAAAATGTTAACATTGAGTGTTAGCAGGTGACTCCTAGGAAATGTATGAAAGTGCACCTACTGTAGATAATAGAATGTGGAGAACTGTTATCAGTAAACCGTTTCAGAAGTTAGGTAACTGTAAATATGAACAATATCGGCGCCAAAGTAAACAAAGGCTAGGGACACATTAGCTGCTTTGTGCTTCTGTTACCTAGTAGCGCTAACTACAAAGGAATTATCTTTTTGAATAGGTAAAACAATACACAAAGTAGTGGTGCCGCAAATATTCTGATTTAAAAGAGTGTCCGTGGAGTTTCTTGCCCGTTCTTCTCCATAGGAACCTACTACGCGTTGGAATGGGCAACTAGCTTCATATTTCTGACTGACCGACCCCTTGACAATTCAAAAGTACCTGTAATTGGTTTATTCGAAATAAATGCTTTGAGTTTGAGTTTGAAACCTGCAACCTTCTACCGCGTAATTACATGTTCTTGGAAAAAAAATAGTTTTAAGCAAATACGATTTTCATGAAATTAAGAGTAGGGAAAACTTTGAAGTCAGTTTGATATGGCTTTGTGTAATTATTAAATAGACAGTGACGAGAGCCAATAAGCGTAGCTGTGATGACTTAGGGTTAAACAATTATAGAGTAGTTTTCATAGCTAATGGAAAATCAATAATATGGATTGATTACAGACAGAATTGTGGATTCTTAGGTAATAGGTATATGTCGGTATGTACACACGGCTACACATCAAGCTATACATTTCCAGTATAAGCTGATCTCGCATTGTATAGGTTTTCCGTACAATGCGAGGTCAGCGTAAACTGGAATTGTATAGCTTGATGTGTAGCCGTGTGAACCCTGATAAGAGAAATAAAATAAACAGTATAACTTAACTAATATTAAAAATGCAAAATTGAGTTTGTTTGTTTGTTACAGTTTCATGCTAAAACGGCTGAACGGATTTGGATGAAATTTGGCACATGGGTAGACCATAACCTGTGCTAGGACATAGGGTATATTTTATTCCGATATTACTATGGGATCGAGACTAATGCGGCTGAAACCGCGGGGTGCAAGTAGTTATATAATAATTACATTTATATCTAATAATAATCGTCCGTAAACTCTACGAGATTCTTACTACGTCGTAACGTATCGGAAAATAAATTTCTACGTGGTTTAGTTAAGAGACTCATAATTTGATATAACATGACATAAGCGCTAAAAATACCGTAGTTTAGCTGTTGATTAAAATTGAAAGTTTCCGCATCGAACTTTCTCTACAGTAAACAGTAATAAGTGTTAAGATTACGTAGGCACGTGTATTGAGGTTTTAATGGCTTCAAGTTCGAAACGCTGGTATGAACGCGTTAGGTATTCCTAAATTACCAGATATGAGCAAGCGCAATCAAAAACCAATCATGTGCTTATTAGTTAGACGGGAACATGACTGCGCTGGTCTGTCGGTAGGAATGTGTGGGCCGGTGGGCCATGGGCCTGTAGGTAGGTGCGCACACACGCGAGGGAGGGAGCCAGGCTGCCAGGTGGGCCCCCATTAGCAGCGGCGAGCCTCGAGCGGCCGCTCTTCATCTTTATGATAATTATTTTCTGTTTGTTTTCGTCGAAGAATAAGCCCGCCTCGCCGGCGAACGCTTCTCAGAACCAACTTCCATTGTGGTAAATTAAAGCCGCCCGGACCCCTGCCACGACGAGAGATAATTCGACAGGATGCCGCATATTATTAATTGCACTATGACTTGTGGAAATGGAGCTTTGAGTTTAGTGAGTCATTCATTCCGGTGGATCCGACGTTACCCTCTCGCGTGGGAACGGATCACGTTAGAGAGTTACACCCGCGTTAACGATCGCCTTAACTTCACTTGAAAACTGTCCATTTAAATTTTCTTACGTTTTTTTTTGTTTAATCGAATTCTGTTACTGAATTGGTGCACAGCCCCGTTTACAGTCGCGAACAACGCGAATCAATTAAGCTCTGTTGGGGTTAAGCGATAAATTTCCAATTAAGAGCATCGCAAGCACCGAACTGGTACTGAGCGATCAGTTCGTTAACTAGAGTTTAACAAGGTAATAAATAGAGGGTTCGAGGCAGACACCGGTCACCTATAAAAAGAGAACCGTAAATAAGCCGAATGCCAGCAATAAAAAAAGTAACCTCGTAATGTTTACAATCTTGTGGCTTTATTCACTTTGTGTTCCAATTTCATGCTAAATCGAGCGGATAAAATCCTCCTTTATCAGGCAGACTCACCGTCTCGACGGAGTCCGCGCCTCCTCTCCTCTCTCCCCTCCCACTACCCGCGGGTCGCGGCGGTCCGTCTGCGCACGAGCAGCCGCCCCGCGCCCTGAGCCGCCATTAAATATGAATCTAACATCAGCCCTGCTGAATGAAGCCTAATACGTTGAAAGGATCAATTTATTATAATTCAATTTGTGAGAGAACGAATGAAATATTTTATGTGTACTATAAATTGTATAAACCTTTTAACGCTCCATGGATAGTAAGCTTTTACGACTTTATTTCATTCTGTACAGATAAAAATATGCTCATATTTAGAAGGAGTAGTTTTACATGAAAGTAATCTTGTGTATTTTTTAGACAACATAAAAATAAAATTAAACCTTTAGTTACATCTTTCAGATGGAAAACTTTATACAATTCAGAGCTTTTACCATTTTTTTCATGGTGCTACAATACATGAAAAGAAAACTTCAAAAAGTTCTTGAAAATAAAATGAAAATGGAAAATCTGGACACAATTAATTTTATTTCAAAATGTTGAAAAGCCATTTGTATATTTAGGCCCATTTGCATTAAAAATCACGAAATGGGTTTAGCGCTAATCGTATTTAAAATATCGTTCTGTCCTTAAGATGTCAGAGACAGAATGACATTCTAAATATGTTTCGGAATAAACGCATTTCGTGATTTGTGTTACAAATGGGCCCTATAGTACTGCTTTTTTGTATTATCAATGACATTACGTATTATTACGTAAGTACATAGATATGTATTTTTTTTCACGTTTTCTCGTTATGCGTTGGTGCTTTTACATCAGCATACCCCTAAATGTTGCAGATGGTAATCATTTACGATCAAGAGAGCCTTCAGTTAGAATTGCTAACTTAGGTACATTCAAGGGATATCGCGGCCCCGGCACGCAGGCAACGGAAGGAACACGGGTGGGTTTTAGTCAGTAAAAGTCTGACACACCCTCTCGCTCTGCCCAGAGTGGGAGAAGTCATTTGATGATTTCCCATCCTGAAAAAAAAAAAAGGTACATTCAATGTTAAAAAAACGTAACCATCGATTGCTTTTTATAAAGTACAATTAAATAAAACGTTTATCGATATCTGCAATTGCCATTGGAAAACACCAAGGTTTATTTTCATAATACTTTAATAAGTAAAAAGTATCAGAAGAACAATATCAGTAGCAATTGGAATCAGACAGCTCTGAGAACCCCCCATTAGTGCTACGCGATGGGGGCTAAGAGAACATTCTTAAAGAGAAAATTATTTTCTTGGTATTTTTATCTCAGCCATGATATATCGTATAAATAAAATACAAACCGTGAAAGATTAATTAAACTTAATGTAAATTTAATAAAGAAAGAAAAGTGTCTTTGACGTTGACAAAACTCCTTCATATTGTAAAAATGCAAAGTTAGAAACTTAGTGAGCCAACACAGTTAGTTAATACAGTTTAAAGTATTGTCATTTTTTCATTGCGAGTCCCATACTCGCGTGAAGTGCGCATGATTCTCAAGAGTGCATTGGTTAGGAGGCTCGACGGGTTATTAATTTTATGGTGTCGATGGCCGCACGCACCTGGCTGCAGCGGTCACTGCCGCTGCGCCAGCGCATTCCCCACTCCCCCCACGCCGGGATCAATCACGTAAGTACCTGTACACATGGGTACTTGCTATCATATACATACATATCCAGCAATTATATCAATTAAATAGAACCATTAAACGATACGTACACCCCACTCAAATCAATTAGGTATGATTTAACTGTTTTTCTTAATCACTCTAGTTTTACAATTCCTATCTAGGCACCTTCGTTGTAATTAAAACCCTACAAGTAGATACCCATTATTAAACTGTACGTATATAAGTATCTAAAAATAGTGAACAATAGCAGTTTATCTGTAAACCGAAGTATTAGATATGTGATGTGGACAGCATTCCCCTCCTAATCGAACTGGTTGGAAGCAGTGCGCGTGCATTACAATGTAAATGGCACATTCGTCTACAGGTGCCGTAGAGAACCTGAATTGTGTGCTGCACCACGCATACCATTTGAATAACACATTTCGAATGTCACATATCCATTGCCGTCTCGAAGTCGGCAGTGTAGCAGGGCGCCAGTGTTTCTCGGCGTTATGTAATTGCCATTCAAAACGTGTCGCGGCGTAGTGAGAGATTTTGACATGTTTTGGTGAAGGTCACAGGTGTAAGTAGTACGAGACACGCGGGCGACAGCGTTGCTCAGACGATGTGGAAATGCAACTGATACTATTAAGTATATATCGATACATGAGAATACATGCAGGAGATTTTTAACAGAACTGAGGTCTCACGGGTCTTTTGGTTTCATTTGAAATATGTTATGGTGGTTTATGCAGTCGTTTCGGGCCGACTAGCCCGAAGCGTAAGGTTCAGTTTAGTTCCGATTTATGATAATCAGCTAGCCATTACTCCCGACTTCGTTGAAGACACTAGAAATTTATTTGCCTCGAGAAGTTTTCCTGGCATCAATAAAATATCGTAGCCGACATAGTCGCGAGTTAAGATATTTTAATTGCTCCATTACTTTCCCACAATATTTTAAACAATGGAATTAGTCAGTAATCAAACTTCACGGTTTCTGCTAATGGGAAATTTTCTTTGTTAGAATGAAACATTAGAGTTTGCGAACTTTTATAATTTCCTTACTAATGGTTTCTAATAAAAAGGGAAAAACAAGTTGAAGAATACAAACATGTGGAATGTTTCGTGTGTGTTCTGTCACGACATAATTCATGAATCTATATCGTCTGCCTGAGCACAGACTCCCACAACATAAAACTCATAATAATGTTCAAAGATTACGAGTCGAGGCGCGGATGAAAAACAAAACAAATGTAATAATCATTTAGTGAAGGCACAAATTCCTACAGAATCACAACCCGCTGATAGGCTGCTGTGAAGTGTACTCTGAGTAACCGAGAGGCATTGGATACTCTTTATGGTATGGCTACCTGAGAAAATACTTCGTTTTGTAGCATTATACGTAATAACATTAGGACAAAATGAAAAAAAATAATATAATGAGAAAATATGACTTGAAGGCTGGGAAAACTAGTAAAGCATTTTCCTTTCGTAGCAGAAATTGGTGACGCATGGGAGTTATGTTCGCGTGTTCGGATTGCGACACTCCATGAAGACATTATTGTAAATACAAAAATGTTGTAGCATTCCTTTTTGTCTTACTTTTCTGAGGTCTACGAAGTTACAGTAATGTACTTTTGTTAAGTTGTTCGTGTTTGTTATTGGTGTGTTGTACGTCGATAAAAAAATAACATTTAGTAAATATTAGTTTGGTGTCAAATACAAAGATTGTAACGCGAGTGATCGCGTGTGTAAGCTCGATCCCAGCTGGAACCACGTTCTTACCCACGCTGCCCCTGCGCCGGCTACACCAAACTGTTTATAATCATTATGATGGCAAATAAATAGCTCACTAATTACTTTATTTGAAATTACCTCATGAAATTTAGTTGTGAGGAACTTAGCTTGTTGGAAGACAGGAAGGTTATATGTTCCATTTTAGTTGATAACCAGAAATAAGTTTGGAAATCTAGAGAGAAATCCCGTGATTGGCAAAACAAGCATATTAAAGCCTAGGAAAATGTATGATCGGTAAATACTTGGTTAAGTTTTTGAAACGAAGGCAATTCCAAATTTATCTAAAGTTTGAAACATAAATGCTCTCAAATTATTTAATTCCTAAGGATATAAGAAATATGAATGTAAAAGTTAAAAAGAGATACAAGATCTCTTCGAAGTTTCCCAAGATTAAGCAAAAAATATTACACATTATTTCATTGCCTATTTTTATAGCCGGCCACCAGGAATGTTTAAACATGTCTTTGCAGGTAAGTGCTTGTAAGTTGTAAGGACATATTTATGCATGAGTCCTTGCATAAGCTTAAAGTTATATTTAGTGTAGAAAGCGACGCGTCCAGGGGCGAGCCAAGTGGGCACACGTCCAGGATATTATGCGGCCGCCAAGCGAGCTTGTAACATGTCACAACATCGAACACTGACATACATAATCAAATAGTCACAATTTATTTTGTGTGAAGGTCTGCAGGCTCGTCACGCACGACTTGACAAGACATATGTCCCGGACTTTAGGCCATTGTTAGCTGAAAACTTTTCAAAAGTAGACTGGAAAAAATTCAAGAATTTTTTAGGCGATTGTACATGAACTCCTAAGCCTGCCCTACTTTTTTGAAAATTTGATTTCGAACTAGCGACCCGCCCTGCTTCGCACAGTTTTTACGACTAGACAAAATAAAGAAACTTCTTTATTATAAGTAAGTTTAATATAAATGCAATATACTTATAAACCTTACGTGGCTAAGTAATAGCAGCCGCATGGGTGGATCCTTCAGGTTAAGCCACGCTTGCCGGGGTTGGTCCGTGGATGGATGACCATCTTTACATACCGAGACTCCTCCGTTCCTCGGAAAGGACATTAAGCCGTTGGTCCCGGCTGTTATTCGTGGATCTTTGACAGTCTTTACGGGTCGTCAGAAGCCCGAAAGTCGGACAACCAGTCTTACCTAGGGGTATCGTATTACCCAATAACTGGGTAGTGGAGGTCAGATAGGCAGTCGTTCAATGTAAAATATTGGTATTCAGCTGCATCCGGTTAGACTGGACGCTGACCCCAACATAGTTGGGAAAAGACTAGATTGATACATAAAAACCTCACGGAATAAATTCTCTAAACTAAATGCTAGTGAAAATGGCATCTTGCGCAGGTTAGAAGAATAACCGACATCTAGACAGACACGAAAAGCGACTTTTTTATGTGTATATTTATATATGACGCTATGCAATCCACATAAAATTTCTTACCTAACATTATCCAATAGACAATAGTAACAAATTACATCATCTCATAAACAATAACGTAATAAAAAGTAATAATTGTCGTTGCACAAAAACCTCTACCTACATAAACAAAAGCGACCGAAGAACGTTTTAGCACCTCCATAAAAACTGAAGCGAAACTATGGTCAATAAATTAATAAGTCATCGTCAAATGCCTCCAATTACTGCACAATATAAAGCGGAGTCAAGCAGGTAAACAAAATAGAGCTGTTATAAATTTTACAAGAGCAGTCGAGTGGCCACACTGCCTCTCGACCGCATTATGCAGTTTTTTTCATGAACTTTTTGCTCGCTGGCATTCTCTTTGTGAGCTTACTTCCGTCGGTACAGTTTTTATGGTGGCGCTAAATTTTGGACACAAAAGATTTAATATAAGAGCCAAAATAGTGCGTAAGCGCCACCCCGCCTCACACTCTTATTTCTAAAATCAGCAGTCTTTGTAAATGCGTCACCTCATAGGTATGCCGTCAATATGGATTCTGTAAACGCAAATTTTAATCGATGTGCACACATGTTTTAGCGTGTTTAATTATTTTTAGATGGGTGTACTTAATAATTAGGTGTATTGTTTGCCGTGTAGTGTAAAGTTTAATCATCGGTCGACTTTGTTTACAGACAAATGTAGGTAAATAAAATTATGGGGAATAATTTCTCGGATGAAAATAAAGTTTGTGGTTTTACTTGGAATTTATTTTAATAGCGTCAGGTGTATATTAATTTGTCAATTTAGAGTTTTTCACGATGCAACACAAGTTTTCTTCACGATGCACACATGATGGAAATTTTCACGCAAACTATGATATCATCGTCAGAAAATTTTAACAGGACAAGTATCGAACAATGTGCTTCAATACAAAAGGGTACCGTACGCCGCATATTTCACAAAATGCGTGTTTGCGTTATCTTAAAACTTTGCGGGCCGGCTTTTGTGTGGCTGTTGACTTTCCCTTAGCGCCGCTGTCAATTTTTTCACAGCGGTGTAATGTCGTACTGTTTGTATTCATCTGAGCGTTAGATAATCGCCATTGTCCTGCAAGCGCCAGCGGCATCTCAGACAAGCTTCTGTACTTAGAACTATTTGCTTTTATCTTTAGTCAAGCCAATTGTTTAACTTGAACATTTAGGTCTAAAATAGTAGGATTAAATTAAGTACTTTATTGTGCGAGGTCGGTGTTACTGTCCTTTTATTTTGTACACAATTGATGTCCTCGTAACGTTATCTAGTTATCAGTAAAACGTTATGAAATAGCGGTTTACGTCGCGTGATTCATGCTTCCCGTTTGGTGAGTCAATGTTTTTTACGTTGTCCTATTCAAAAACGTTAATAACTCCTTTCAACAGCTTTTGTTTAACATAAAAGCAGTCGGTAATATTTACCTTTTCATTGAAAATTAGATGTAGTATTATTGGTTCTGTTAATTTGAAGAATTGCGAACAAGCATGAACCGGTAAATGTGTACTTGAACACATTTACCAGTTATTTAGACAATAGTTAATTAGCTACCATTCCTAATAGAATATTATTTTTAGTAGAATGAAATTTAATTCTTAATAATAGGCAATCCATAATTAGATAACAAAAAACACATAAAACATTATAATTCACAAGATGCAACCTGCAAAACTAAACTAAAAAATTCAAAATATTTCCGAGCGCGTTGAAATCTTTTCTATGTGAGTTTTTCTCTTCGCCGTTACAAGGCCATTTTCACAGGGAAAATGATGTGTCTACAGCATAAAACGTAGTACAATATAGTTATTCGTAATTATGTTCTTAAGGCTTCGATTCGATAGGTACTGCCGGTACCTACCAATTAGGCACCGTGCGCCGGATTGGCGGTCGTTAGTATGAAAGATGTTCGAAAGCGGATAATTTCTTTATCGTTGGCAGAGGGCGCGCGTGAGGTCCGAGCCTGCCTTTGGTTCATGCCGCCGAGTGTCCAACACCTACCCAAACTACCTAAGTGTTTTTCAATTAAGGGAAATAAAATTTATATACACACACATCTATAACACATATAAATGTTAGTGTGGGAAATAAAGTTTAATAAGAGAGCGTCAGGAAGTAATTGTTGAATTCCTTTTACGGAGAACTTTGGAAAGACGCTATGTATCAGCATTTATATCTCTTAATTGCGTTTGAAGTATCTATCTAATGAATTCCACTTACAATCGTTGAATTATGAGAACAATGAACTTAATACTTCTGTAAGAACCTAATCCGTTTAGCTTATGTTTTACATAAAGATACATACAATGATAAAAAGGATCCTAATCCTCGTAAAGTGTCCAGTCATCCTCTATACGTTCAGCACTGGTAGTATGAAAACAAGATTTTCAAAATCGTGAGTAAATATTTGCTCGCCTGACCATTCCATAAAGCAAACTGAGAGGAACAAAAAATACGTTAACAAGAAAGGTCCTGTGGGAGCGGCCGCGGGTGAGACAGAGATATGAAAATGCCGTATGAGGCACGAGGATGGAGGATGCCACGCCCACAACCACCCACGTAGTCGTAAACAGTCCAAATCCTTTGCACGCTTTCATGTATCCCAAATCGAAATCGCTCCGAGCATCGAACGTGAAGATAAAAGAATACACGCACCTCGCCCGTAGGCCGTAAGACATAAAGTTGTGTGAACCTACTAAATAAGTTATTCCGTGTTGTTGTCCTTTTGTGATCGAGATCATAATGATAAATAACCCAAAGGATAGGTCCAGTTGGGGAATAATAATTGATTTTGATGTCTTAAACATAAAATATTCTCGATTGTATGTTTTGAAATGTATTTTTATAAATGCTCCCTACTTTTATGTTTTGAACATTCCATGTCATGGAATAATGAATATGTTTTGACTTGAATATAAAGTATAAAGAATGTGATGTTTTTCTCTTTTATGGTTAACTTAATGGGGGATGTATTGGAAGAGGTTTGAAGCTAGGAATAAAATAAAAAGAGATAACGTTAACGTACAAGTGTTAACAAGTTGGCGGCTCAAAGAGCGCCGCTCTCCTCGTTGAGTCTAATAACTTGAGAGCTTATGTTGTTATCTAATTATTGCCATTACACATTCCTTCCCATGAGGAGCTTGTGACTAAGTGATAACAGCCGCACGAGTCGATCCATCAGGTAAAGCTATGCTTGCCGGGGTTGGTCCGTGGATGGGTGACCATCTGTACATACCGAGACTCCTCCGTGCCTCGAAAACCACGTTAAGCCGTTGGTCGGTGGTTGGTCAGAAGCCCGAATACGTCGTATTACCCAGTTACTGGGTTGTGGAGTTCAGATAGTTAGTCGGTCAATGTAAAGTACTGGTATTCAGCTGCCTCCGGCTAGACTGGAAGCCGACCCAGAGTTGGGAAAAGGCTAGACAGATTGATTGACACATTCCTTCCCATACCCTTAGCAGGCTTGACAAAAAGACGTGTAGCGGCATCTACATCGCTACATGCAAAACTACGCATCAAAGACCTGACGTCACACAAATCCTGCATCGCGCAATTAGAGTTTACCGTGCGATAAACATATATATAAGCTTCCCGACTTCAACCTCTGGGCAGTTGCCCGCCAGACATCACACCCGTCTGGTCGGAGGATCCTCCTTTTTCTATGGGGGATGAGTGAATTTTACACCCTGTTCCTCATACCCCTAAATTGGTGACCCCGAATATGAACGTCAACGCAGCCTTCGTGCAACTACTTCAGCGTGACGTCATCATCATCATCACTCCCGCAAGCTTTCGTGAGGCGAGTCACACAGCCAGTCAGCACCCACGGCTTCAACGGGTATCCTGACCACCAGCATGTAGCGAACGCGAATTCCTGGTCATCACGCTCAGCCACAACCCAGCGCTGTACCACATCCGACCCACTGGATCATAACGCAGCGCTACCCCGACTCACTGGGGAACCACCGCAGACAGTTCCGACTTACCGCGTACTATGCGGCACCCGGTTCCAACTCACTGGAACCACAGCTGGCACTGTGAAGCATCGCAAGATTCAAGACTCAGCCCACTATCGACCTCCGGTCTCCGGAGGGGAGTGATGTAGCGGCATCTACATCGCTACATGCAAAACTACGCATCAAAGACCTGACGTCACACAACATCCTGACGTCCCACAAGTCGCGCATCGCGCAATTAGAGTTTACCGCGCGATAAACATATATACAAGCTTCCCGACTTCAACCTCTGGGCAGTTGCCCGCCAGACATCACACCCGTCTGGTCGGAGGATCCTCCCTTTTCTATGGGGAATGAGTAAACTTTACACCCTGTTCCTCATACCCCTAAAGACGAAACAATATTATTGGTAGGTATGAATATTCAAATGACGATGTAATAAAAAACCAATATATGGTCTCTATATTATTCTACATGAATCGTAAAAGTTTCGCCAGTCATTAAATAAAGGTAAGATAATTTTTTCGTCTCCTAATATCATATGTTCGGGTCTAAAAAAAGACATTTGAAGCAGCATTTACGTCGTGGAAAAAAACGAGGGCCCAACTGCCTAAGTGAATCAATAAATCATGTAAAAAATCGCCGGTGGTTTTGTCTCACACAAAATGATTAGGCCAAAAACGTATCAAAGACATTCCAATCGAGATGGTGGCTTGTTCCAGGACCGTCACAGCCTATAATTTGTGCATCCACATCGACACGTAATTAGGGGGACGTGACGCACCATGTTGCGCATTCCCACATGGACAACCAAGGACATAACACGTTATTTCGACCCATTATTTTGACCACAAAGTGACTGTAGTCACACCGTGTCTACCTCGGAAACGTGACCATAAGCAATTAATAGACTTATCTCTCTCTCTCTTGGATAATAATTTTCTGAGGCCGTGGTCCATTTTTCACTAGGTACTGGTAAGTAGCAAGGCCTACACTAAACAATACACTACTAAATCAACGTAAACAAAATCATCATTGAACCCGATGACATTATAGACAATGGACATTCCAGAGCGAACAGCACATTAGGTATAATATGTCATTTATTCACTCAACGTTGATCCAACGTTGAAGCAATATTTCTGACAAACCTATAATAATAACAGTCCGATAAACTTTGTTTTAGTACCTTCTGCTTCATTTAGATTTTATCGAATCGAAATAAACATTTATAGAAACGCACAGGCACACACTTATTGGCACTTATGCATGTTTTTGTTACGCTACGGTGTAACAAGCGGAAACGTAGAAGAAAAACTAAGTAACCTGCCTTTCGCTATTTATTGTCTTAATAGTTGGTTTCCGTGTTTCACCATTTCTTATGATTTGCGGTTTATAATTTGGGCCTATCCGGTCTCAGCTGTGGCCTGAAAATTAATTGAGTTTCTTACTTTGTAACAGTCTCTACCGCGATGTTAACACAATGTTTACGAGAAACCTATCCTAATATTGAACTGTGAATAGTTGAATATTAAAAAACGTGTTTATCACATGTTTCGTTATTCTAAAATAACATTTTTATAACCGGCATTAGACACTACCTGTTGAACAAAATTACGAGAAAAACAACTTAAACAAGAGGCCGACGTTTCGTCTGCCTCGCGCGCTCAGAACAAATAAAATATAAAAAGGTGAGCGATGCATTAAGTGCATATAAACATGTTGCCTTAGTGTCAATATTTGCGGGCGCTTTCCCATGGGAACCGCGCCTGTCTGCGGCAGCGCTAAATCACTTTGGTTGTGACTGTACCACGCTGTTACTCTTCTTTTTTGCTATTGAAATGTCAATTTCCTACCTTACGTCCTGCGAGCCTAAAAACAATTAAGAAATGCGCCTTTTACTTTAATGCCGAGTGCTCTATTGTCTTTTTTATAGCCGAATGCAAATTTTCTGCGCACTCTTTATACTTAAGGATAATGTAGAAATGTTACGTGAAGTACCATATTAACATGCAGATAAAGTATTATCGGCATGTTAATTGAGTGGAAAAGTTAGTGGCATATAAATTATTCGGACTAAATGAAACCCATTAGCGCTATGGAAAATACGAGGAAAATCATGCATGCATTTGAGCAAATAACTAGTGAAAGCGAATTCCTATAACTGATGCAAGAACTAGGAAATTGGGGATGTTATAAATATCTTAGTTGGTCGATGCTGGTGCGATGATCACGAATATTTGTCGCATGATGTCAGGAGCCGGCACAGACCGAGATAAGGTAATTGTGAATGCGTGTAGCTGTCCCTGGGATATATTGCTGTGGGACGCCGCGTTTTGCCGCTAACAGTGCCACTACCTCCGTCCAACCCTTTCATTTTACGCTTGTTTTTACCCTAAATATGCGATCATTTAACATTCGACACCGTGAAAAGCAACATTTTCAACTAATTCCTGTTGTCCTATGTATGAATGCCATAAAAGGTCAACGACATAATTGAGGACGACAGTCGGAATGAATATAAAAAATTGAATATTTTAATAGCCGATTCTAATTAGTGGCTGTTACCGTTTTTTGGGTTCTGTGTTTGAAATGAAAAAACAAAGTCCTCATTTAAAGATTCGTCGTTTCTCGAAAAAACGTGACAATTGGAAACTTGATTCTACCTGTGGAGTTTAATTATTATTTGTTATATTAAAACGTGAAGCAAAAACTTTGTACCCCTTTTTAAGAAAATTACGCGGACGGAGGAGTATGAAATTTGGCACAGTTAAAGTTTATATGGAGAAGGAGTGTAGAAAGCTAATATGTTTATATAATATACATAAGAAATAAATTAAATTAATAAAAAAACATTACACACACTACCATGCGTTTGACACAAGATGGCTACCTTAGAATCATGACATGGCAGCATGGAATTAGTATGTACTATAAAACTTAAAATTAAAATGAATTATGGTCGAATTTCGACCTCTGGGCGACCTCTAGTAGTGATTAATATGCAACAATGTAAATCATTTCTCTCTTTTCTCCAACCTTTCCCTAGAAATAAAAATGATCAATTTTGATGCATGATATCGAACTACTCAACTAAAATATTTAAGTATAAGGTGCACTTGAAAGTAAACCGCCTGCCTATACAGTAACTTTTATTAACTAGTCCACAAAATTATTTTAGTGCGACAAAATTCCCTAACCCTTGGTATCAAAACTAATCATACTTGACCTGTTTTTATTTAGGCACTTAAAGTACATTCGACTTGATATTTCTAAGGAATGTAATTAATTAACCCAGCGCTATCGAATTGAGTCGGTAAGATTACAATCGGTTGGAATCAGTAAGAGAATGACAATAATCGGGGCATGTATCAAGTTGGGGAGTCGAGACATGTGTATGCGCGCGGTTGTGCTCGCAGGTACCTGTGATGGAATGCCAGATACGCTCCTATAATGATGTTAAAACAAACTGTTAGGTTGTCATTAACGCGACTCAGCGCCCAAATGGGGGAGGCCCATTATAAAAATTTGTCCCATCCGTTTCGGCCCAAATTTATGGTTATCGAGCTGCCCCGTTTTTCTTGGGCCATCGAAATTTTATTGCCTTAAGATTAGAGTGGGAACACTGATAACAATGTTTTAGGACGGGATTTGTGTCGTTTATGATGTCACCGATGAATGAGAGTAATCAAACGTCATTTCATTTCTATTGAACACGTATCATTTGGACCTTAGAGGCAGTTGTAGGGTTAATATTACGTCAGTTAGACATTCTTTAAATTAATTTTATGGCATTTTGAGATAAGCATCTGAAACGAAGGGTAACTTATCGGGGTCTAAGTGGAAATCTCACTTTATTATGGAATGTTTATAGTTCATTACGACTTAAGTACGAAGTTATGAAGGTTTATCTAACCTTTAGCACTCTAAGTCTTTTTAAGTAACTTAACATAGGCATAATCAAATAAACAGTAAACAATTTCACAACTCAGCGCTTTATGCCAAAAATGAGAACTGAACGGTTGCCCAATTAATAAGAAAGTGTCTAATAGTTATTGATATTCATTGATATTCTTTTAGAAGCGCGTATCACGTAACACGGTAGCTGCTGGCCTGCTCGTAATGTATTGTATTTTATGGTAGTGGCCTGCGGTATGCAAAACTTGCCTTCGATAATCTTACGTACGCCAATACAAAAATAACTTTACCGTTGATCAATCAAGTTTACAAGCCACTATAGCCGTTATTACGACCCCATAGGAGCATATAACGTTGTTATGGAACGTTCGAACTAATATCAGTATGTATTTATGTGGTAGAGCAGATACTGGTCTCCGTCGATGGGTCCACGTCAATAAGTTATTATTTCTGCAAATATTCCAGTGTCACATACAACCGTTTGGATTATGATTTTAAAACGACAACTACTTGAGGTTCGATTACAAAGTTGAGTCAACATTAATCAGAGTTAATATGGATTTAAGTTTTTCTTTAAAATATTGATGGAGGTATTTGGAATGTTGTCTTTGAACGTTCTAGAAGTGGTTCCTATGTGCATTGGAAATGAACATATATGAAGACTATTTAAAATTAATCTTAACAATGCATAATTTATTGGACCCACAACTCAACTACATCAATCTTGGCTAGAGTGGTGACTACTTTTGATTTTAGTCATCTGTACAAAGTTCAGTTACTGTATTAAATTATGCATGATGTGGTTTAACATAATATGCACATTTTATTCCTAGTTGCGACTACGAGTATTAAGATGAACTAAGTTATAATGATTTACAGGTCACGACGTAAAGTGCTTGTTCATTGTGATCGTGTAGATTCCTACATATTTAGGAAAATTTGTAAACGCCAAAGGAAAACTAAACAGAGAACGAAGTCAGAATGCTTCCTAGTTACATGAAACTCTTGTTGCAATCCGTGCACTTCAGTGCGATGATATAAATTGCGGTTTGTGGTCAATGGTTAAGAATAAAATTGAATAAATGTCTTTGGACATGTTAACAAGAATAGCATACCAGCCAATGGGTGGCAAAATCCATGTAACTATTCAGTGACAAATTGTACTTTAAATGTTTTGTTCTTCAGATAGAAAGAAAAATTACTTGACAGAGAAAATTTACAGAAAAGTAAGTGGGCGCACTGCCCATTTACTTTTCTGTAAATGTTCTCTGTGAATCTCTCTCAAGTGAATACTTATTTTTCTAGAGTTTTTGCTTTTTAATCTATGAATGAAGATATCGAATGGATATCTAGGACAAGACCGTTATGGATCCAACCGCTCCTCTGATCTAATGAGATATGGAGAAAGACATCTGCTAAAGACGTGATACAGGCATCTCACGCAAGGTGTAGCAGAGCACCAGGCAGTGGGAAAGTGTGGAGCGTCACCAAGCGCCGTTATCAAGCGGTCACTTTGATTGTCTCGTTGGACCCTGTTCCTCTGACAGCATGACGAATGGCCTGATGCAACCCATAGATAATAACAAAAACGCGTCCACTACTAACCCTGTCGGTGTCCCGTCAACGTCAAAAAACAAATAAGTCCTAATGATCGATCGTTAGACCTCTGTTTTGGGGCCTTTAAGACACGAGTTATCTCGAGTAAGCCGTAGCGGTGCGATCACCTACCTGTTAAAAGGTGGCTGAATTTGTCAGCCGATAGATTCCAACGAGGCTTACGTGTCAGCGAGTAAGGTAAGTTTTTCATGTAAGTTACCTTACCTGGCGCGTCGAGCAATCTTGTAAGGCGACTTTAACTTCTATTTAACTGAGGAAAAGTTACTAACATGCGCTACGAGATATAAACTTATTGAAGTGACAATCGTTGCTTTTTTAAAGTTATTAATTTGTTCACCTTTTCTTTTTGTAAAATACAATCTGTTTTACCCACATTTGATACGGTTTGTTATTGATATTGGCGTAAATTGCCGTTTCAACTGATCGATCATAATTTATTCATTTGTTTTGTTTTATATAAATTTACGTGAATTGACATGTTGATAATTAATGTTTAAAGGACAATGTGCAAACTAGACCTCACACAATACAAGAATATGATAAAGTTGAAGTGTCAACTTGAGCGTGCTAAATGTTTACGTGGAAGGAATTCACAATTAAATTTGTAACTATCCTACTATACCTACGTGGAATAAGTTAGAGCACGCTGCGGAGACATGCTATAATTACTTACGTACTTAGAACATTATAGTGCACTTGTCGTCGCGATCCAGCGCAGGGTTCATCTTACAATTTATCGGGAGTTGCTTCCAGTTAAGATACTATGTCAATGCAAAAAGCTCTATTTGCATTATTTATCGCCTGTGGTTACGAGCCTGACCAACAATCCGGACTAAAAATAGATGCAAATACTCAGAACTAAAGCACCACTTACATTTTACTTAACGGTCGGTATATTTTTAGTAAAAGCATACATATTTCAAAGGCTTATCATTTGCAATGGTAATTAGCTCTGTAGGTAAATGAGTACCTGTAATACACGTCGCCGAGAGAGGTTTATTTTCTCATAGTATTTGAATACTATATCGCAATCGCACTAAGTATTTCCTTATCCTTAACAATAATGATGTCACCAGTAGCGTTTAAATAACATTACCAGGTCGTTAACAATTCAGGCTCACGCGGCGAATTCTATTAGGATCTGCGCGGGCTGTAACCTGGCATATTAACCAGAGGTATAAGGCGTTCGTCTAATTATAGGTAGTTAAACAGTAATAGAATATTCAAAGTTCTCGCTCGGAGGCTTAGGTTTCAATTAGAGCAACGCGCGGTGTGGAGGGACGTGTAAACGCCGCCGTATATCATGCGAACCACGCTATTACATCCAGTGTCTGTGGTATTAATAGAAGTGGATACATAAATTTTAATAGTTGCATTTGTCAGATAGGGATTGGTGTCACGCGCACGTGTTTGCCGCAGTATCTCCGCAGGCCTACACCCTGCCTGCAGACGTGCGGCTCTTGCAATATATATGTATGATCATGTTTACTGTCAATATTTCCATTGCTTCCGTAGTTGATGATAAATAACGTAACGTCAGATCACGATTATCTTGCTTACAAGGCGGCTAGATCAAGACAAATACGCGTTCGCAGATAAAATACTTAATTATAGATTAAATTATCTAATTACGTCAAACGTTCCATATGTGTGAAATAGCGTCAATTGAACAAAGCGATTGTGCAGTAAGCTTATTACTGTTTCAAGCAATGTTTAAACTTCCACGTCTGAGGTAGGGGCCAAGAATATAAAGAGATCTAACTTAAGATTAGATGTCATTTTAATTTATTATTTAAATGTATGTACCTGCCTTCCTAAATGCCGAGAAAATACTTTGTGTATCTGCAAGTGTTAGTGTAATCGGGCCACAGCTTCTCATTCGCCATCTGCAAGAGACTCAGACTTTCCAAGAAAGTCGAGTAGGATCTCGTCGACTCTTCGGAGTGACACGAAATCAATTGATTCTCGTACAGTTACATTGGCTGCGTGTATGGCATCTGAGAAATGTCGTCGAGAGTATATCAAATGTTAGTCGAAGCTATCGGATGGAGGCATTCCGTCGCGGGATTGAACCGCACGCGCGGCGAGCGGCAGAAATGTGGGCGCAACCCGAGACGCCCGCGCCGCGCCGCCGCAAGGTCGGCTACTGCACTGCGCATGCGTGACCTAGCGCGACACTACCACGCCGCACCAAGCCGCACCACGTCGCGCTGCTAACACTGCAGCATCACTACTCAACCACTTTTTCCCGACGTGATGTCTTCTCCTTGAAGGGTCTGTGATATCACTAGAGTGTTCAGTACAAAACATGAAATTTGAATGAATTTTACAATAAAGCTACCAATCAACGCGTTTTGTGCCTCAAATAACATTTGTTTCACTTGGGCAAAATAAAATGCAATGTCACTAGGAAAAGGGCAAAAAGATAATTGATGATTGCTCGTAGCGTCACATTTGGCGTAGCGAAAAAATATGCACGTAGAAGTACTTTTAAAGGAGGATGTTCATTGTTTAATAGAATAAAAACGAAATAAAATTTTAACACACCACTCAAAGTTGTTCTCAACGGCCTACGATAAGCAGCACGGCTCTGACACTGCTACGGCACCGCTTCGACACTGCTACGCCACCGGTACGACAATGCTACGGCACTGCTACGGCATCGCTACGACATTGCTAAGCCACCGCTACGACATTAATACACAACTGCTACGCCACCGGTACGACATTACTACATACGCTACGCCTCGCCTATGACACGCTTACGACACGGCTAAGACAACGCTACGATGCTGCTACGACATTGCTACGTCACGCCTACGATCCGTCTACGAAACCGCTCGACGCTCCGTCCGACACGCCGGCGATGATTTTTAAGTCTTTAACTTACGTTAAATTTTAAGTTCACTTTATATAATAATTATAAGTGCAATATTGGTTATTATAAATATGGTGCTTTGCGTATGTAATGAAAGTTTTATTTATCTGGAGTATTGAAAGTCTATATATATATAAAAATGAATCCCTATTTCCCTTGGTCATGGCATCACGCGTGAACGGCTGGACCAATTTCGCTAATTCTTTTTTTGTTGTTGTAAGGAGAAGGTTCTTACGGAAAAAACAATTAAGAAAATTGCGCCGAAAATTTGAAAATTTAACGACTATTTTAACTTCGCGCGTTGGACAGCTAGCGCATTTGATGAATGTGAATTTAGGAGAGTAGGGTAGGTTGGTAGGGTAGGTTGGTAGGGTAGGTAGGTAGGGTAGGTAGGTAGGGTAGGTAGGTAGGGTAGGTAGGTAGGGTAGGTAGGTAGGGTAGGTAGGTAGGGTAGGTAGGTAGGGTAGGTAGGTAGGGTAGGTAGGTAGGGTAGGTAGGTAGGGTAGGTAGGTAGGGTAGGTAGGTAAGGTAGGTAGGTAGGGTAGGTAGGTAGGGTAGGTAGGTAGGGTAGGTAGGTAGGGTAGGTAGGTAGGGTAGGTAGGTAGGGTAGGTAGGTAGGGTAGGTAGGTAGGGTAGGTAGGTAGGGTAGGTAGGTAGGGTAGGTAGGTAGGGTAGGTAGGTAGGGTAGGTAGGTAGGGTAGGTAGGTAGTGTAGGTAGGTAGTGTAGGTAGGTAGGGTAGGTAGGGTAGGTAGGTAGGGTAGGTAGGTAGGTAGGGTAGGTAGGTAGGGTAGGTAGGTAGGGTAGGTAGGTAGTGTAGGTAGATAGGGTAGGTAGGTAGGGTAGGTAGGTAGTGTAGGTAGGTAGGGTAGGTAGGTAGGTAGAATAGGTAGGTAGGTAGAATAGCTAGGTAGGTAGCCGTAGATAAGTACAAGATAAAATAAGTGCTACCCGTGCGAAGCCGGAGCGGGCAGCTAGTTAAGTAAATATTGATTGCTTTTGATTCATAAAACCTGGTTTGAAACGTTCACAGAATTTGATTCAATCGACAGCGACGTGGTTTTTAACTTGACGCACGCAATTAAACCCTATTAATTATATCTTGAAATAGTAAAGGTAAACCTCAAAAGGAAAACTGATTACTTAGTCATTATAACAAGAAGAGAAAAGTTTTACTCGTCAATTATTGGGTTTACAGAGAGCTTTGTACAGTATATACATAAACTTGTTGGTGATTCGCGGTTGGTAGCATAAGTCGATGGAGAAGCCAAAATATTATGAAGGACAGAATGTAGTTGAAACGACTGGTGAAAAGACAGGCCCCAATTCTTTGGCCAGTATCATCTTTTCTATAATCTGTTTATCTTCTGATGAGAAAATGATTGTGACGATTCTGTGATTGATAAGTTAAGAAAAATAAATTTGGCCTGTCTAATTTAAACGATATTTAAATTTGACAGGCCAAATTTATTTTCTTATGATGATAGAAAACTATGGGCGAAAAATCAACTGAGAATGATGATAAAAATTATCTGAAATTCCTAATACTCGTTTATTGACGACTGGGACTGATTCCTTACTAGCTTTAAGTTAATACTATAGAGACCGAACGTAATTGAAGTTGTTCCGTTTGTGTAATCATAAACAAAATCACTTCAAAAGACGCAGTAGGCAACCAACGCATTAAGTTGTATAATCCAAAGTCCTCCTGTTAACCCTTCCGACACGCTAAGCCTGCTTTTAGTTACACGAGTGCTAAGTACCGAGATGTCTCGATGGCGCTCGACAGCGACACAATACTATAACTCAACGCTATTAGTAAATACAACATAAATCACCTAATGCATCATTTAATGGCTGTTATAGCTGAACGATTAACGGCCGTGCCTAATCTTCAATGCGTTAAGTACAAACACATAAATGTGTTGGTTTACCGCGCTCGTAAATACTTCTGATAATAAGGTGTGGTACCGCCGTGCGTATCCTAGCGTTGATTGTATTGCAAAATGGAAACGCACCGCGGACCGGCCACATTCGTACTTGGTATCTACCTCGTAATATTTCCTCCGGCTCGCTTATGCAAATGCAGCATATTGACAAACAATATACATGGAAATATATGAAGTGGACGCATAAAAGTGACAGGGCCTGGGTGCGTACCATCGGAGGCACGTAAGGGACTCCACACACAACACCGCACGTTTTATGAGCAGCGCTGCATCGGTTTATAAAGTTATTTATTGATATTAAAACAAGTGACGGTTACTCTATTTCTAGGCGAATGGCATGTAATTAAGTTGTTTGAATTAACGCTCGGTTTTACGACGCATCGAGTAAATACACCAGTTATTTTAATAAATCACATATTCATTAAGTTATGAATACAGTTACATGTAACTATAAATTGCTCTCAATTAATCACTGGTAAATATATTCTAAGGCTGAAATAGAGCCGACCGAGTGCGCTTTTACACCTGTTGCACACTATAGCGACTCAAGAATACATAGTTCGTATTAAAGGGGTTCATAATCCAATCGTTGTATATAAATGTATTCCTTCCAAGAGATTGGCTTTCTTGGAATGGGTTTAGGGTCGACACGCTACATTGACGTATGAGAGCAAACAATTATTCTCAGTGTTTGTTTATATAAAGCTTGCTTACATCTACATCACATTTAGCACGCGATTACATAAAATCGATGAAAACAACAATAAACGATTGAAATAAGGTTACTTAACTTTGTTTATGTGTAGCGAGCGAGTGAACAAAAACAATAAGTTTATCATAATCGGCGACAACACGACTGCCCCTCAGACATTGTGTCAGTCTGTTTATCGTGCGAGACCTTTGGCTTATTAGCGGGGCGCGGCACCTGCGAGCTACGATAATGGCACTCGTAATGTCCGAGATTTATGTCGGTGAATTAAAATGAAATGTCACTTAATTTAATCAACGCTCCCCGTGGCGCGGGCGCACATCTGCGCGGGCCACGGCGAAATAAACGCCGATGAATCACCTTGTTTTGCAGTACATTCTCGGAAACGATTAATAATTATAATAATTTATCTCGTCAATAAAACAATAATTAACAGTCAGTAGTCATACGAGCCGTCGTATAAATTTCCTAATGTGAAACCTCGTGTAACATGATACTGAGATCGAACAGGTTGCTGCTACACCTGGGCACCTGGCGAGGCTCACGTCAACTACGATAATAGACAAAACTTATATCATTTTAATAATTTTCCAGAAATATCGATTACTAATCTACTAATCTTTTTGGCTCGTTTTTAATAAAACAAAATGTTTTAACGATCTTCCAAACAATATCCAGTATTATCAATTCAACACAACGTAATCTATGTCTCTCGGTATATCTGTTTCTCAATATGTCCAGGTGAGCTATCTGGATTCAGGCACTTCATAAAAAACAGCCGCAGTCGATATGTTGTGTTCTCCAAATAAGGGCAGGTCGTTGCTCCGCCTTGTCTTCTTTGTTTAAAAAAATAAAACTCGTCTCATATATAAATGAACGTACGTGTATGGAAAATCAACCGAGAATTAAACATGTGTAAAATCCTTCGTTTTAATGAATGTCTAAAAAAAACGAAGATTCATTGTTGACAAATGTCTTTCATGCGCGTTGGATGCACTATTTTACATAACAGTTATTTTTTTCAGTAGTTTTGGTGTTAATACGAGACATTGCACCCAAAATATACCATTAAAGGTCTGTCAAAACGTAACCTATAACCTACAACGTTGCAACTGACAAAAATCAGGCGTCATCTCTATATTTATTGTCATTAACATGTTCAACATGGCCGATAGCGATCAAGTTGGCTACATAATTAAGAACGATTATGTCAGATTCGGGCAGAAAACTAGTTGGTTAATGCCATTGTGATATGAATATGGTTTTTATGTCGTACAAACATCAGGCGCTTCAGGTTACACGGTATCAAGTGTCGTGACAGCACGGGGTCGGCTGCCAGGTGCGCTGCTTGGGACATTAATCGTGCTACACCATCGTATAGATCACAATCAAAACCAGTTTTATTATTTTAAAGTTGTAAATGACGCAAGTGGTGGCGTTGCGGGCGCAGGTGGTGCGGTAACCCGAGCGCTACGGCCGCGCGCTGCATCCAGCAACACAGTTCAGCATTATGCAACTCATTAGGACCGTAACAAGATACCAACTTATCATTGCACTTTTTATTTTTGCGTAATGATTTCTTAATTATCCACTTGTAATTTAACGCAACTACATACCTTGACAACACCTGACTTGTTAATTAACTGAATGAGATGTTAAACTTGCACTTGTCACGCACCCGTTGTGTTGCTTTCTTTATAAGATACTTGCTGTTGCCCGCGCCTTCGTCTGCGATCCAGGATGAAAAGTAGCCTATGTTCTTCTCCAGGTCAAGGTGTACGTCTGTGACAAATTTCATCCAAGTCTGTTCAGTAGTTTTAACGTGACAAACAAACTCACTTTCTCGTTTATAAAATTAGTTGGGATATTGGATAGTAGGGTACAATATAGTGGAGCAGCGATAAGCACAAGGTTTCTCAGTTCAAAGTTGAGCGGTGGAGGCGGCCGTGTGTATGCGCGCGCGCGACACGGACAGGCGGCGCGGCGTCACCGCGCGGCGCCCTATCGTCTACCGACCGCCTATCATTATTCCCATCCAAACATTATTTACCACTCGACCTTTTTATCCTGAAGCCTTTTTTCAAAAACTGCACTCCCTCTTATCAGGTAGACATCGTGAGATATTAATATCTCGGGGCAGATATTTAGTGTTCATATTGAACCGATAAACGCTTTTAGTTTCGAGCTTTGAAAATAAATAATGGCAGTTTAGATAAGGTTTTACAAAAATATCCAAACGAAACATGGTAGACTTAAGCTCATCAGACATACGGGTTATAATTGCATAATAAAGCATTTTATGAAAAGCGTCTACGAAGGAATTTTCATTGACCGGAAAATCGTTTTATGTAATTACTGCCTGCGATATAAACTCCAGGTAGTACGTTGCGTTATTTAATTAATCCCCTCTGTATTTCCTTTCAGTCCGACACGTATCATCCGGACAAGAACTTAAATAAAATTAATATAATTCTCATACTTTTTCATACGTTACCGATACCCTTTTTTACTTCGCAAGGAACGCGGATGGGACTCGAAAGCAATATTTATTTATAAAGTAGGGTGCAGGTCGACTGCATCGGGATTCCATTTATACGTATCGTTGATGTTTTTCTGTTTCCAATAATCTCCAGCAACTGTGTGCGCAGGCGCATTGCGAAGCGCTCAGCATCGCAAGCGACTTTTATTACTTGTAGAACCTTCTTACTTATATTTAGGTGTATAAATATCAGCTTATGTTTTTCTTAGCAGATGTTCTTGTTCGTTTGAATAATGTAGAGTTCAATAACATGTATTTTCAGATGCGAAGTAATTTTGTGAAATAGAAATGCGTTGGTGTTAAGATTGCGGGAAAAAAGTTTTTTACCATTGCCACTCGAAAAAGGGCATTTTATTAATCGATAACAGTGAATAAAACTCTCTTTTACTCACTGAGTGAATAAAAACATTTTGGATTTGGAACAAGCACGAAATATTCGAATTATGTACAAAAAATTAATGAAACGTGCTGAAAGTACCAACGTACTGGCTGGCTAAATGGAACTATACAATTTACCAATATTTATTTTTTCGCAGTCAATGGTAAAAAGTAGAGTACACAACTTGTGAAAAAATAAAATCCCCTCGCTCCGCTCAGGATTCTAAACTAAAATCCCTCGCTACGCTCGGGATTCAACTCTAGAATCCTTCGCTGCTCTTGGGATCCAACTTAGTTCCTCGAATTAAATTCTCTTTTTTTCACTTGTTGTATAATCTACTATTTTTTTATTTATATTAGGCTATGTAGATTTATACCTGAAAAAAATCAATACCACATTCTAAAAGACAGACCGATATTTTTACGCTAAGCTAAACATACGTTCCCATATCATAAAACAGGAAAAAATAAACCCCACAATAATGACGGTAGGCGAAATAACTTTTAAATGGTTTTGTTTTCTGATCCTCCATTTAATTAATCCGTTCCGCTGCTAAATCATCTGTATAATAAAGTTCTCATGACGTAAGCTTCGGAACACGCGGCCAAAGGAAAGAATTAAATCGTTATTAATTAACTAAAACATCAGTGTAAGATTTCATCCTTTTTTCTACGATCTAAGCTTGTATTGAAACGAGAATCAATATTTTATCATTAATTTTCGAAATATGATATCAATAGATACGAACATTTATTTTATTATCGACATTTATAGGTATCTTGTTTATTAAAATAAGGATTAGATACGAGGCTATTATAGTTTAAGTGGTTTAAATGTATGAGCACACCTGGCGAACATTTCTAGGCACCTTGGTTACTTTAGCACGCCACGCCTTGAAGTGTAGACACTGTATTTTGTTTTGGAGGTAGCAAGTAACTTCTACCCCGAAAAGAACCACCTATATAATTGACACTGTCGTGAAAGGTGACATAAACATGAGGCTTAAAGCTTTGTAAATATCAGTAATCTCCTAAGCCTGCCCTAAGGTTTACATCAACATTACTACAACCGTTCGAAGCGATCTTAGAAGGCCTGTAGCAGTGGACGTTAACGGGCAGACATGTTGTCCCGGGGGTAACGTGAAGCGAGGCGATGTAGGTGAGGCGGTGAGGCAGTGAGGTGGTGAGGGTGAGTGCATGATCAAGTGTAGCGTATATAGCGTGCTGAGATATTCTGTGAAGAGATTCGCGGAAGCGGAGCGCGCGGCGACCGCCCGTCTGAGCGCGCAGCACCTGCCCGCGCCGCGAGCTATTTATAAACCAGACCGTACCTCCGACATAGAATAAGCCTTATTCGCATTCGACACGCCTCAACTTTAAACCTCCGTCATTCTGCCTACGACGCTCAGACCTCTAGTTGGACTGTTGGACTCGTACGATGCTCCTTTTATAGTGTTATCACTTATCACGGTGACTTTATTTTTTTGTAAGTTTTTATACTCGACACTCCTAGTAAAGGTGTGTTAACAACACTGTTTGTATTTGCATAATTCAACACTGTTTTAGGTAGGTTCTATTTAGCACTTCAGCTGGAAAAAAATTGTCAGCACGTGACATATTTCAGGCCTTAGATGATAAAGGTCTGGAAAAAGCTTTCAGCACATCTCGGCGGAATGTGTTTTCAGTTAATCTTTATGGCTAATTTAAATGTTTTGTTCACGAAGCTCTTTCATGGGTATCGATCGTCATGTGACGGAAACAATGAAGTGTCCCTTCTAGATCTTAGCTCGTAGCAGTGCGCTGTGCATTGCGATTTATCTACGACTCTATAGTACCCAACACATTATTCTAGTACACGATACTTAGTAGCTAGCTACACCCAATAATATATTGTTTACGTGCTTTTTGCGCAGCATCGGTGTTTATAATTTTCCGTAATGTCTTTATGTACCTGCATAACAAGAATAGTTACAATTGCCAGCGTAATAACAAACACACCTGGTAGGTGCGAGCTTTTCAACTCCGTTAGCGTGGAGTGTGCGAGGTGGTGAGGTGGCGAGGTGGCGAGGTGGTGAGGTGGCGAGGTAGCTAGCAGAAGTTGAATAAATATTATTTTTAATGATCAGTGCAGCCGGTGTTTGTGCACTATGTGTTCGACATGTTTACGTAACAGTGTTCAGATGTCGGCAGCCGCCGGCCGCGCTCTCGTCGTCGGTAAACACACCAAACGGTGTTCAGCACACGACACACACGACCCGATGTTTGCTCACCGACTAGTTCTTGTTCACCACTCTCCGTTCCAACACATTAGTCGCGCCCTAATATACTCGTACATATCTCGAGTTAAAAGATAAAATGTGATTGATTTTTTCGCTCGTCGATAAAATACGAACAGTTTTTTCAACCGTATTTCATTATTCGATGTCATCGTCCTCGGACCCGCCTATTCACCTTTATGCTATGCATACTTTAGCTTTGGATAAGGAAATATTTTAACTTATCAAGTTACTACAGTTTATCTCTACAGATCATAGCGCAACACATCTTACGTAGCAAAAGCAAAAGGGCCGTGTCCTTAGCGCAGAGGTCAAATATGCGAATGCATGCCAGTCGTAAAAACTCGGCAAGGTGAACTGAACTGTTAGACAAAGGCTCATCGCGCGCTGAACTAATTAGGCTGAACGTTGTGAGGAATGCCCCGCGGGCCACGCCGGTAATTGTAGAGCGCGCGCGCCGCTCCGCGCCCCCGGCTGCGCGGGCGCACACACCAGTACGAACGAAGCTTTTGCTACAAGATTTATTTACATCCGGATTCTATAACTAGAAACTAATGAGTTACTTATAATACGAAATATAAATAACTGCGTGTTATTGCATTCACACTAGAAAATTATAATTTCATGCTCAAATTCCACAACATCACATGCACATAACATTTTTGGGAGGTTTTTGATTTAATCAATGCAAATATAGCAGTAAAAGCGTCGTCAAACCAATTTATTGCTACTTTGATAACGGTAGTAGTGAAAAAAAATTGTTTTCGCGTTGGCGGCCTAACACACTGACAGAATGTCGGCCGCTGCGCAAGGTTATACCAATGTGTGATGGTTTTTAGGCTGAATACTATTGACCATGTGTTACATACTGTACATACGAACCTATATAATTTAGCTATAAAATATGATTTATCAATGCTGTTACACACGCCACGAAGTGACGACTAATGAACGATAGTGAAACAGATTTCATGAATGTATTTATGATAGGAATTTTTAACATCAATCACCAACGGTGTAATGTAAAATAGTACGTATAAAACCTTTTATAAATAAATAACGACACATGGTAACACAGTAAAGTGCAATAGACTGACGAAAAAATATAGAAAGGAATTTAACTAAGTAGGTAGGTAGTTTCGAATACGATAGCTGAAATTTGCAGGTCATTGAATAGATATTTTTATTAAAAGCATCCACCGTTCTATGCATTTACGTAGGTAGCAGTACAAAGTGTCATCTGGGTACTGAACGTCAGCTATCTGGACTTAATCCTTACTTACACTTAGTTTTTTTGATGGATTGATGTGGATAGGCTAAGCAATATGCTTTAATTAGTTACATAGTAGAGTGTCCCTCCATAGAACCGATGTTTGGCGATTTTGCCCTAAATTCTAACTTTAGACTCCTCTCAATATGATCACAACTTCAAGGCAAGACCCACGGAAGACCCTGATTTAATGGTGATTTAATGTCGAGCAGCCTTTGCGTAATTTTCCTTACATGTAATATATTTTATTTGTAAAATTGAAATAATTTATGATGGATTAGTTTAGCGTTAGTGCAACAGTTTTTGTGTGGATATTATTAACGTCGGAGCCGGAGCGGTCTCGTTCTGGGCGGCCTTCGCTCGACGGAGACAAGAGGCTTGCTGCCACTTTCACTCGACCACTGCCACGCGCATCCATAAACACCTTATTTTAAATGCATGGATGTGGCATTTTTGTCAAAAAAAAGTAGCCTAGAAAGTGTTTTTGTTCACAGCTTAATTAACATTGATCCAGCAAAAAAAGCTTGATAACTTTGTTTGTGTGAAGTAGGTATCTGTGAAAAGTTACGCCATAGCCATACTTACTTCAACACAGATGAGAGTAAAAAGAAACGGTACTTAACTTAAGTTAAAGAAATATCACCTTCATAAATTCGTAGCTCTACGATTTTGGAGGTTCATACTCTTGCCAGAAAAAATCTGACTTGAAAACAATACGTAAGTGCCAACAGAATTTGTTTTTCACTTGTGCCTACTCGCACCTGGCAACTTGTTTTGATAGTTTTTTCACTACACAGTTACACACACACATACGTAATAAATACTTCGTACATGCCTGAAGGTATGTTTTTAAATGTTGGTTATACAGAAGTTAGTTTCGCTTTGCTACGAATTTGTTACAGGTGCAGTTAATCTGTGGGTTTGTATCTCGAAGTTTTAAATGATTAATATTTTCACAGAATTTTAATTGTTGTTTGTTCCTTGTATCGATATGAACGGAAAATTAATTAAAAAATATCACTAAATAAGTCTTACGGAAAATTAATTAAAAAATATCACTAAATAAGTCTTACGGAAATTAATTTAAAAATATCACTAAATAAGACTTATTTAGTGATTTTTTTAAATTAATTTTCCGTTCATATTGTTACAAGGAATAAACAACAATTAAAATTCTGTGAAAATATTAATCATTCTGTAAAGAAAATTTAAGAAAATTCTTCAAAACTTTTCCAATTTTGAGTATGTTTTATATATGGATTCTAGGATCAAAAATCAGTATATGTATCATTGTTTGTAATGAGCAAAGCACATAGGTACACATAGATCGTGCGTGTGCGCATTTCGAAACCGGTGTTGCGCAATAAGGTCGGCGCCAAGGACGCGGGTTCGTTGCCAGAAATAAATTGCTGTTTATGTCTGTCTAGCGTACACTGCGAGCCGCGCACATTGCCCGCGCGCACTGCCCGCGAATCAAAACCCATACTGGGCAAATTGATTATTTTTTCATCCAAGCTCGAATGCTGTTATGCCTGTGCTTGACATATATTAAGCTTTTAGTGTTACAAGATTTTGTAGGCTCTTTGTAGCTGTACTGTCTTGTTAACTTACGATAAGAAATGCCCAGTTTTTCTGCCTTCTACTTTAGCTGGTAGAATAAATAAGCGTTTGCTTAATATTCAATCTATACCGTCCCAGTGCACTGCACGGTAATCATTAAGTGACAGTTACTTACATAAATAAGTTTGAACTACTAACGAGGCTAGACATGTCCTTTGTAGCTGTTGCTAACAAAGATATATGGTTTTCGCAGTTACTAGAAACTTAACATGATCCGTTAATAAGTCTGTAAGGCAGTGGACGTGTTAAGTTGTTACGAGCGAACAAAAGACCAGTAAGTAGGTAATAAGTATGATAAGGTGCTAATTTCTATTCAACATGTTGTGAACTAGAATTCTTCTGTTACGTTTATTTGCTGAGCGTCAATGTTTACACTTACGTGGGACAAACTTTCGTAATAAACGGTAGCATCTGGAAAACAAGATTAACGATTGTCATATATCAAAAATCATAAAAATATTGAACCGTTTTCGTGGTCCAACTTTCATGCTCGCCAGTTTCTCCCTGACTAGGAAAAGGCGGAAGAAAATAGTTCACAAATGAGGTTTACTTATTTAGGTTTACTCTCTGAGGCTATTCGTAGAGTTCAAACAACAGTTTTAAATTCTGTGCCAATTACATACAGGTATTATGAAAATGTTATAAGTGCGCATGACTTAATAAACCGTGGATTATAGCACTCGACACGTATTGTGTGCTATGTTGCATATGAGCAATTAAATTACCTACTCAAGGTAAGATTTTATATATAGTTTTTCCTAAAGAATTCCATAGGACTTTACCTACGAGCAATTAATACCAAATTAAAATACTTTAAACTGTATTGGGCACGTTGACGACTGTCTTGTATAGAATTTCATGTTACGTTGCATTTATAGTGGTGACAAAATACTCGTTTAGTGTTGTCGCGACGACTCGGAGAGATGCGCTGTAGCATGCATCGCAGCGGGGCCGGCTGCCCGGTTAAATATGTCATCACCGTTATACCGACACGTGAGAACTACACCACCAGTTGGATTACCATCCACGTTTATTAACTTTAATATTTTCGCTTCAAATGTAACTGTTCTCTAGAGCTGCACTCACACTCAACAATTATTACTTTTTGATCGTTTCAGGTTTCTAATCACGTAATTAAAGTTAGAACGATTGTTTGTAACAAATGTAAGTGTATTTATAAACGTTATTCCCCATGAAAGTGATTAATAGTGTTTACAATGTAAGCACCATTCCAGAAAAGCTCGCTACAGTGTTGTAACGGGATGATTAAACTGTACAACAGCGAACAAGCTAAGGGCGTTCATCAAAAGCTCAGCTCAGCGTGATAGCTGTTATGCCTGACTGACACGCTTTACAAACTGCACTTGACGATAAAGCCGAGTTTATACTGGCGGCTTGATTTAAATAACTTTGCATAGCAAGTTAATTCATAAGAAATTAAACCTTGTTCTCGCATTAGTGTTGCTCGGTTCGAGATCGGTGGTACGGCTGTGGTCCATGTGACGCTGCCCTTATGGTGAAAGTCGATTGTGATTGAGGTGCGTACGAGACAAACAAAACGCGAGGCGTACAAGTTCCGCGGCACGCGACTATATTATTTTTTACATCGACGAAATAATTATGTTCCTTTTTCAACCTTCAGCATCGGGGGGAAAGGTCGAAAGTGTGATGGACAGACAAATTGATGGTAGCGAGATGCGCTCCGATGCTCAAATTCGAAACGCAAACAAGTCACTGGTACGTGTTAAATATTTCACGCCTCACCGCGCGCTTCATTCTTTTTCATTTAAATGAACAAGAATTCTGAAAATTCGAAATGAACCAAAGAATGAAGACGGATTACACGCTGTTATAATTTGAACGTAACGCAAGTAGTTGATAGGGTTGCCACGTAAATGGACACTGTATGAAAATATGAAAAACAGTAAAATGTTTAAAATATTACAATCATGTCTTGCACAACAAATTCTGCGTAAAGTTAAATGAAAAGCTTTTGATTAAGATAAGCTAAACCGTCAAAAAGTGTATGAAGGTTGGTAATAAAAGCGTGCAATGTGATTGTTGGCGCGTGTGGCCAGATGGTATCCGTATTTTTAGTGTGCACTTGATAAGATAAGGTACCTGTGTACATGGCGGGGTGCGCGGGCGCATCCGCGGGCGTGCGGCGTGGTGCGCCTGCGCGAGACTCGCGGCCGCGGCACGGCCATCGACCGCACGCCTCCTCTAAAATATTCCAAGCATGCACAAATTAAACTGGTTTTTTCTTCATATTACTTTTGCATAAAAACATTGTAAACTAAACAATTTCGCGATACTGTGCAATATAGCACATCTGTTTGCTATTATGTTAAATGAGTTTGTAATATAGGTAGCTATCATCAATTTTGAGGCTATCTCTATCGATCACATGACCTCGCCATACTGTGAAAATGAAACACAACAAAGATTTTTTTTACAGCGATTAGATACTGTATATAATTAATTAATTAGATAGGTACTCAACTTCATTATTTCTGGAATACTGAAATATGGATAGAGAGAAAAATATTAGTATTTTTTCGGCATTATCTCCGTCGCATTAGGCTCTGAAATAATAGGCTAATAAATTCTGATACTTAAAATGATGTAAGTACCTACCATTAGTAGTCAAGGCACGCACCTCTGACTTTTCGGATTCATGTGCGTATTGTATAATTATCACTTGCTTCAAAAACGGTGAAGGAAAACATCGTGGGGAAACCGGCATGCCTGAGAGATATTTATCGACGATATGTGAAGCCAAGTCAGAGGCCCATGGGCGGCTTTAAAACTCTGACACCAGCCACACGAAAAGAAGAAGATAAGTACATAGTTACATATGTAAGTAAATCATTCTTGCAAATGGATGCAATGCAAATACCTTTTACACAAAAAAAATACTACGCAACGTTCAGTATTAAACTAACTCAAAATTACAGCAACTGTAGCCTATTTAAATTCTACTGTTTACAATAATTTTACTGAACAATAATAAAAGCTGACTGTCTATTATTTATCATTTCTTTATGTTTGTTGCTTTGGTAATTGTATTTATAAACATTATCATTAAAAAAAAAATACTCCTACAACGATATATAGGTAAGTAGATGTTTCAAACAAAAGCAATCACTTTCCACGTGAGGCCGAGTCGAAAGCTCGCTCCAATTCATTTGTAGCTTTTTGTCTCAAGGGAATGCAAGTCGTCAGACTTTAGTCTGGTCTGCAGGCCAGCAGCGCGGGGGGCCGCTCTTCGCCCTTTTGTTTTAATACCCGTGCAAGAATGCAAAACAATTATAATTCCCTCAGGGATAAGTCGTCGCGCTCCTTGGGAACCGAGCGTACGTAATCAACAAACGATTTTCGTATCTTATTCGCCTTGCGGTTTAAAAAAACTCTAATTGGATTAAGCCGGATCACCTCATGCATTATCTGGAGGCACTAGCACTGCCCTTCGCGGATTGGCCCCGGCTGCTGCTGATGAGCAGGGAGTGGCTCGATCTGAGAAGCCGAGGCGGGCGCACACAAGCACCGACGCTGACCAATCCATTTACGTTAATTACGCCGAGATGGGGATAAATCGGCGTCCAGCCGTCCACCGCCGAGTTACGAGCGAGCCGACTATAAAATAAATTATACCCACTTCGTTCGCCTCCACTCAGTTTTTTGTTGCCGTCCAAAGCGAACGAAAAAAAACAAAAGCAAAATCTCGAGAGGACGAAATACGAGGCAAAGACAAAGCTTGAATTTATCTACTGATAATATAGACGTAGGGCGGGTGGCGCGGCAGACGCAGAGTTGCCGGCCGGGTGGCCGGCCAAATTATACGGCGCGCATTCCTGCGTCCAGGCAAAAACATGATATATAGCCGCCTTGTGACGAAATATTTGAAATTCGGAGACCTGCCCGCCACACTCTAAGTGGAATCCACTTTAAATATTATCTCTGACATTCTTTTCAGACGACTTTATAAGCTTTTACATGATATTTTGAGAATGAATGTGAGGCATGAAGTTATATTGTTATGAAATTTACGACGGTATGCGTGCATATGCATAGTTGTTTATAGTTGGATCCGGTCTTAAATTGCAAGAGGATAGCATGAGAAAAGAAAGGCTCGAGCGCACGCGTCATGCTCCTAGCTAACCTTATACAATTCAACTAGATGAATTTCCTCGGAGGAATGCGGTCCCGTATGCATACGGCATACGGAGCGTCCGAGAATAAACTCTACACTCTTGGACAATTAAATTATTATGTATCCAGTGAATCAAGCTTCAAGACTTCGAGACATTTTGTTTATATGGTACGATTCACGTCTCTGTTACGAGATTTATATTTAGTTTTTAGCAACGAATTCACGAAGTGTACCTATAGTAGAATGCTTTGATAGTTTTTTTTCGTCATTATATTGCGAGGTGTGGTTTAAGCTTAATAGCAGCTCAATGGCGTCGAGTGCCCGCGTACTTCCGAGCGGAAGTCTAGCTGTAGATCATTATAAATGATCGATATGAATAATTAAGTTGTCATTGGTTGACGTATATGTTTCAATGTTTTTTTTTTATCATGTTGTTGTGTTTTTATACAACAGGCTTGTAAGTCGGTCAAATTGTTAGAGTGAGCGTGGTTGCTATGGAAGTAAAATACCTCTAAAGTCGATAATTTATGGTCAATGTGTAGAGTGTACCGATTTCATAAAAATTGTTGTAGAAATATTTGCTGCGGCCAGTAGGTGATCTCTACTGATCTTATCAGTTCTGGGTGATCCTTTCGTTGTTATAACCAGACAGTTTGGTATGTTCTCACCTTATCACTGTCTAGTTTAGTGTTAGACTTTTCCTGAAAAGATATTGTAAGTATCGCTTTATGTTTGCGGATTTTCTATATTTTCATAGTTTTTCTTCTTCCGCTTTGGCTGCATCACAGTCCCAAACGCAGCAGTGTGTATGAATCCTTGAAGCAGCTTTTATAACTAAGAATATTATTAATATTAGTTGGTTTTTCCTTCTATAACAAAATGTTCCAAGATAAATTGAATTTTCCTTAGTTACAAACAAGTTTTCTTCGAGTTTTCTTTAGACTTATTTATAAAAGAAATCATTTCCACTTGCAATTTAACATCCATTTAAACACCAAAGCGCTATCAGTATGTCTATTTTCAAGTTGTTGCTGATCTTTGAAAGTAAAGAATTTCCTGACTTGTTTAAAAAGAGGTAAAAGTTTCTTTTTCTTTTAACTAGGTACATACATTTATTATAAACTTTTGTAACACTATGCGGAAGAATTCATCTAAATAATGTTCGTCAAGTTTGTTACTGGTTTTCATTCATTCGTGAGAGACCTTGCAGCGAGGTTACTGTGACACACACCTCTAGACGATCCCAGTTTGCCACGTTCATCTAATAAGGCTTATTTTGACTGCGACTTGAACATGACCTCATATCCGGCGGCTGTAGGCATAACATGAGCCTAAATGTGAGAATTGGACCTGTAGCACATTTGGAACGTATTAAAGGTCATTTTAACTGTTTATTTGTACCAAGATCATTTGACATGGTTTCTCTAAGTTGTTAGCTAGGTTATGGTTAGAGATTCGTCATTGGTACGGGCTACAGCGTATGGAAGCCATACTTATATACCGAATGTTAAAAGGAGAGAGTGATACCTGACCTGCGCATCAAATTAGTGGTTATTCTGTGATTTTGTGTCTTCATTTAAATAATAAGAAACCATTTTAGTCAAGTGAAAATACTACTTAACTGAGAGACTTATACTAGAAGGCTGTAATTTGGCGTGGGTACACATTGCTCAATCACTATATTTTAATGCAAATATCTGGTAATTGCAAGCAAATACAATATTGATTACAAAAACCTATATATGATGACTATTAAGTTCTTAAAATAATTATACGTCTAAGTACGGTATGGCTACAAAATCATATCTACACAGATTTTTATTTACTGCACGTTAATTGGTATTTGATTGTAATTTTCACCATGGGTTACGTAATAATGAATAATAGACAGATACAATTTAAAATTACATCATTTATTACATCTGCAGTTTAATAAAATAATAATTACACGAATATATACACAAATAAGTATTTACAATGTTCGAGGCCATCACTATATGTACACTGGGTCCACGAGTTATCACTAGGTCCGCACTGGGCGTGGGGGGCGCCTTCGTCATCGGCAGCCGCAGCCCGTCACCATCATGTCCTGATAGTTTTTGAGCACCACATTATTTAGTTCGTCCATATATAACATGGAAATAGAGGACAGCTGCGTAGGTACACAGCACGCTTTCGGCACCGCGGCCGGGTTCACTGAGTTCACGAGAGTCTGCACAATCGCGTGGTTCGTGCCGTTGAGGTGGTCGGCCAGCGGGAACGGGCAGTCACCCTGACAGTAGTAGGCCTCGTAGCCGTGCGGCGCCACGATCCAGTCGCTCCAGCCAACCTCCGCAAAGTCCACGTACAGCGGGCGGCGCTGGCAGATCTCGCGCGCCTCCTTGCGGCGGTGGTGCGCGCGGTGGCCGCGCCGCTGCGTGGCGCGCTTGCTGCGCACCAGCCGCGTCTCGCCGCTCTCCCGGGCGGCGCGCGCTCTTGCATCCTCTGTATACAGCAACAGCAACGGTTGCCGCGTGCTCCACTCTTCGTCTTCCTCCGCGGCACTTCTCCGCACTCTCACATGAGATTGTTTAGCGTCTACATTTTGCTCACCCTCCTCTAACACACGCACTAATAGTCCATGATTATGTTTTGGCTCCGAAAGCCATCGGCGCGCTGCACCAAGCGCGTCTGCTGTGACAGCGCCTTTAGCGGCCCTCAGTGGCACTGAGTCAAGCAGCCGCAGGATGGGCGCCGTTTTGCCGCGGCGGCCCGGTCGCACTATGTCGTACAGGAGCAGCCGCTGGGCGCCCTCGACTCCATCGACCCGTTGAAACGTGATGTCGGCTCCCCGAGCAAGCTCGTCGCTGGGGATGCCGCTCAAGTTGAAGTAGAGACGAAATCGATGCTCGCCGGGAAACCGCAGATCGAGCTCGGTGGGAGTGTGGTGGTAAGAGCGCGCCGTGTTGGCGGCGGCAGCGGGGATGGCACCGTCGGCTTCGTATAGCAAGCGCATGGCGCGCGGCACGGGTGGAGGCGCGGCGCGGCGCGCGGGCCGGCGCGGCAGGCCCAGCAGCGCCAGCAGCTGGCGCTCGGCAGCACCGCGCGTACGCTCGTCCATTCCCGCGCACGCGCACAGCGCCACCAGCGCGCACACCACCGCGCATGCGCACGCCCCACGCATAATTCTCCTCGACCCACCTGCAAAGATACAAAAACAAACGTTATAATTGGTAATTAATTACTACACGTTTACTTATTAATACAAAATCGACAATAACAGCAAACATAAACTCTTTTGTTGTTCATGGAAATTACTGATGATATAAAAGAAGTTAATATTTTTACTAGTTCAACAGAACCTTAAAAAACTTCTAGATCGGAAGATAAGCAGGTATCATCAAACTAGTAGCTTTTCCGGCGGTAGAGCTTACGCTCGCTTATGTAGTCATGGCGCAGAGAGGTTTTATGAACTTTAATCATAATCAATAAACGACCTCACTAGCATCCGTTTCATCATAAAAGGTAATGTTATTGGCGGACAGACCTTGCGTTGTATAATATGTAGAGAACTAGAGTTTTTGAAGAATTAAGCCGAAGGAAGATTTGATCTCAGGGACCTACGGTCTATTGAGGTTTACAAATCGACACAACTTATCTAATTGAGTAAGAATTTCCAAAGAACTTACAACACTGATGCATTTTACTAGCAATTGGTTAGCCAACAAAGACCGACACTGTGTCCAACCGGCAGTCGTTTTATCTCTAGATGTATTTCTAATGAATGCACTAACATACATTGTTATATACTCATGCATATTTAATTCAATTGAGTAGTACATGTACCGGCCAACACGCACAAGTGGAAAAGCGAGTTTCGAACCTCTTGTCACATTTAAGTAAAACTGTACAAGCTTATGCTTACCTAGTACCAAGCATAAGAGGACACCATCAGTGTTCCAATATCTTCCGATTTTATTTTAAATGTATGAAAGATAGTTTTAAACAAACATTGGCTAGGTCATCATTATCTGTACACCGTATTTTAAGTTGAGGAAAACTGACAAATATTTTATGGTTAAGCAATTATTAATTATTGGGAAAGATCGAGTAAATATACGCCTGTGAGACGTGTCCATTAGGTGGACGTAACACAAACGCGCACGTTGCCGACCAGTGTTGAACGATGACTGATAGTGGTTGTCGATGATGAGTATTTTTATTTGAGATCTAGGACACGCCCCCCGGCGATGACGGTCCAACATCAAAGGTCAAATACCTCCCTTATCAACGAAGTATTTTCATCGTATTACTCTTCATACAAATTCGAAATTCGTGGTCAATGTATTGAGGGCTAAATGGCTTCCAATTAGGGATACCCTCCTTTTTTGTGCATAAGATTAATGGTTGTTTAACAATGCTTAATTATAACTTTTCCATCAATTTTTTTGGCAATCATGACACATTTTAAGGTTTTTTAAAGTTAATTTATCCTATTTTACATTTTGGCTTCAGATTTAAAGATATCTGACAAGGACAAACAGTCCTCCTACGCATTCTTCAAGAAAAGTATGAAAAAGATTTGCACAGAAAAACATATCAGCACCTCAATAAAACAATGTTCGCACTATAACGCCAAACCACAACACAGCTGTTTATAATCTTATCGTTTATTTGTTTACTCTTTTGGAATTTCCCCTGATTTGTGTACAATAATGTTTTCGTCCCAGTAATTTATACGCGAATATTCCCAACACTGACAGAAACCAGCGATTACTTCGGATGAAATGAGATATAACATGTTTTTGTATTTTCTTTCATTTGAAGCTTTTTCCTTATGTAAAGATTAAAAGAGAATTTATAAATCTAACCCAATTTTCTAAACGCAAATATGTCTTAATCCATATTAGTGGAATGCCATATCTCTAAGGCGTAGCAAGTGGTGGGGATTATCAAAATACAAGTAACCATGTGACGCGATACATTCAAATGTAGATGAGTTACAACCTCTGTGACAACAAAATATCAATGAAATTCTACTAATCAACTGGCATTTACTTTGTATGCTTGTAAAGCATAATACACTATCACACATAAACGTCGCTTGACGTAGCACAGGCAGAGAAAAACACAAAATGCGAGAATATGTCACTAAAAATGCATGTTTGACGTTACACACCATATTAAAATGAAGAGAAACGAAAATCACATGTGATGTTACACAAACAGCCAATATAAACATGGTTATATCGCTCAAGCACTTTCCAAAAGCGTTCAGTAAAAGACATCAACGGGATGCGTTTCATGTTGCTACGAATAACTGTACGCGCTGTTTAGTTTAGTACGACATTATTTAATCACATTTGTTTAGCTTTAACTAATCTTCTGACTCTATTTCTATTTATCAAACAACATAAATCAAGAATCTAACAATTGTCTTTAAGTAATATGGCAAATAAACAAACACACATTTTTCTGAAACAAGATAAACTTTTTGTGAAAGTATTCAAGATCAGGAAAATACTGGCTGATCTGGAAAAATATATTAACGTCACCGAATTTATATGTTTTTGTTATAATGTTTTGATCGTTCTAGCGCGGTCGACCGGATTGCGGCGTACGTATTTCGAAAATAATGCGGTCAAACCGGCCGCGGGCGCACGACCGCTCGCCTCTCTCACTCACCCGAAATTTTAACGCATCCAACGTCGACGGGTACGCAAAATCCGCGATATCCTCGAACAAACGCACAGTCAACGCTTGGGAAACAGATGAAGTAGCACTCGTTCACGACCGAACCGATGGCACATTACAGCGGAGTCTGGTAACATCACTGTGTCGGGCAGGCGCGCGGGAGTGGTCGCGCGCTCGTGCGTGCGGGACGGAGGTGAAGCGCATGGCGTGCTCGCGGCGCTGCGCTCGCGGCCCGAGTGAGCGCCGGGCGCGGCAGACGCGGCGGCGTCGTCCGGACCCGCGCCTGCGCCGGCGCGCACGGGCGTGCCCGCCCCGCCCCCCGACCCGCGCCCTCTCGCACCGCCCCGCCCCTCTCACAACATGCCTGCCACTCCGGGAACAACCCTCACCACACCACTATCTACCACCACCACCACCAATAACAACAACTGCTACCACCGCCACCTGATCAATCCATCCACTCGTTCAAAGCGACAGCGCCATTCGACTCGTCGAAAAATTCAAGTTTTTGTCTACACAATCTTTCAAGGTCCAAACCCTAACATTGTTCTCTTCCAATAATATCACTTCCAATAAGGGAGGCAATATTCGAATGGTCCAGTACTAGAAATAGAGTAGTCTCCGGAAATTGCGTCCATAACCCCTGCGCTTAGTTTATTTGCTACCCCATCCAGCTACTAATAAATAGTAACCGCAGAACCAAGACTTATCACACCGTGACACTATACTTTTTCAGCAGGTACAATATTTGAGCCAAAATACAATACGACGCATGAACCCGCCCAAGTGAGAGTGCTACGAAAAGGTTACGAACTAATAATCTATTTTTGTAATTTTGGGTCTACGGTGCTACGAGTGCTACGCCGAAATCGATTCGGGAGCGATTGTCAATTTGTCAAAAAATTTACTAGGATGATGTCAAAAAGTACATAATACCAAATAAAAAGGTTATTCTATTACTATGATATACAATATATATGATGTTAGTAAGTAGTAGTACTTAGTAACAAAAAAGGATCTACTGTTACTCCAAAAATCGCGTACGTACATGATACGGAATACGAAAGAAAGTCCAAAAATCCACAGTGACATGGCGGTACAACACCTTTGCTAACATTCCTTTTGAACTACTTTTGGAACTGTCAAATCAGTGCAACGTTTTAGACCCCAAACAAAAGCATTAGTCACTCACCAAACTCGGTTCCAGCGATAAGAAGTCACAACCGTGCTTATCATTTACGACGCGCTTCCTCTATTACTTTGACCGTTGTCTTTTTCACGTATTTCAGATAATGGGTGATGCGTAGATGTTTTTATACCTTTCTCTTATGCAGGACGCAGCTGCCACGAAAGTTATAACAATGAGATGTAGTTGAGTAAATATTGCGAAGAAAAACGCAAGCAGCGAGTCTTAGCGATGAGTGTATCGTGAACAATGATGAGCGAGTGTTTCAGGTGAGGATGTGCACGTGCCCTCACAGATGTACATCTCAACCATATTTTTATGAAACAGGTGTAACATTAACACTGTTATGTTTGATTTACGTTACGCAAGAGAGTGTGATAGGTCAAGTTTTTCTGGGCACATTTATTGCGTTTGTATATTATCTGAAATGGACAGTGCGATTCGTATCGCGGAGATGAGAAGTTGTGACATGATATACGATGTATTGAATTGAAATACAAATAACCATTACTCTAAAGCAATAATTCTATTTGTAATATTTATTTAATTATAGATGTGATGGCGCAGAAAGCGGACTTATTGCCATGAGGCATTTTCGTATCAGTAAATCTATAAGGTTTAAACCACATCAAACTATGATACGGCTTTAATATAATTGTATAAAGATGTCTAATAAATTATTTGGAGGCTAGTAATTTTTTTTCTATATTTGAAGAACATTCTTCATCATACTTTTGTTAGACATTCCGTGAGACATTTTTGTGGTCTCACTTTATTTGTTTAGCTACAAAAATCAAACACTGACGAATTACGAGCAGGTAACAGCTATAAAACGACTATTAGAACCGAATGTTAATTCACACTTCAATAAGTCAATTATTTAAACAGTGAAGATAAACAGAATATCAAACAAACTTCACGTTTAGTACCGTTACATTTATATGGTAGTCTTCCCGTCGCCCGCGCCTTCGCAAACTCGTAACATAATTCATGGTTCGTTTTAAAACATCGTAACCTGAATTAACTGCAATATTTTAAATAAATTCTTAGCGAAGGCTTAAAAAAATATCTCAAGAATATAAAGTTTTATCTCCGTTCCATTAAAACGCCCCACTAAATGATGCAGACAATCGAGCATTTTGCCGTGTGCATCTACGAGTATATCGAATGGAGAGTTAAAAATCGATACCGGACAACGCAGTTAATTAACGATAATAAACCTCAATTATTATTTAGTATGAGTGTTCATAAATACGATCTAACCGCAATAATTATTGTGAGCATGAAATTCGGCAACTTATTGAGTGCTACCGGGCACCGCGGCTACCGGAGTTGCGCCTGCGCCGTTACGCGCAAATAACTAATGTTCTGTCGGCTATGTGTTCTTTTTTTGGCGCGTGTCTCTTGGAGCCGTTATATGAGGTATTTTGACGGTAGCGAAAGTTAGAATCACTTTATACCAGTTTTTATTCGAAAGATATAGAATAATAATTGATATTAAATCCATCGCGGCGTATGCCGTTGGATTTGAAACATTGCCAACATTAGCTTTGCTTTAATAACTTTTTTCTTAAAACTGGTTCAGTATTCTTTGTTACCATAAAATTATAGAACATGATTTGTAGAGCTCGTATATTGAAGATTTGTCAACCTGTTTGAACTTTGAATTGATTGTATATGAATAAATAAGATGTAGAGTCAGAGGTCTTCTAAAAACTTGTCTACTGTTTCTTAATTCAAGAGTTCTCCATGGTAATCGACATTTATGTTTGTGTGGTGTCTGACTAAAGAAACACAACAAAACAGGTTTCCTATAAGCTTCCATCTAATGATCTAAAATTCATACACCTTCCAGATGTGAATTGCTTGAAAGGGTGCACAACGCGCACAACACGTGTTACAAGAATCTAATTCTAGTTTTCAAACTGCGTCTCCAGTACCTATAGATAGGAACTTGCCAAACATATAGTTAATATGATTATATTTTCTGATATAAATATTTTTTTCGCACACAATGTAATCCTCTCAAATTATATTAGGAAGTTTTATTCATTAACACCTATATCTAAAATAACAAAAGTAGAATGAACTACCACAAGTTAGGTTACTTTGTATCATTAAAAATGCAACCAATTACAATTTCTCCACTTTCTATATTTTTCACTATTATACTGATTGGTTTCAACTGAACTCATTTTAAGATGTTTTTAAATAAGAATAAATAAGTTTTTAAATGTGTGAATGAAATGGATTGACTTGATCGAAACCATGGAATTAGTATGTTCAATACCGAAACATATATCCCAACAAACTGCGATATATCTATAAAAACAAAAACAAAAATTGACAATTAAATTGTCAATACGATACTTATATCCAATGATGATTCTTTAGAGAAATTCAGAATTGTTGCTCTCGATTCTTTCAAACATAGCCACAACAAATGAGTCTTATATATGTCTACCTCACCGTTTGCTTACAAGAACTTATTACTCAAAATCATAAAACTAGTCTGAGCAAAGGCTAATTATCGTAAAACTATAAGCCCCAGAAAAATATACCATTAAAATCAGCTCCAAGAAATATTACAACACCGTTTGAAAACTACTGAACCGGTCAGGGAGGAACCGCATGGTTTCGCAAGTTCCACCAGCCTACACAACGCCTATTATTACTATTGATTACTATCAAAGTAAGTTTAAATCACGTTTTACGATAACGAAGTATGCCAGCGGTGTGAGTGTCGGAGCCACGCCGTCTGCCTCCCACGGACGTTGCGTCCTGCTGTTGACTCACCAATTCACGGCTTCATGCACGTAATTAGCCCATTAGCACGCACGCACCGCTCAAATGCTCAATTAGATCAACGACCGTCGGGAATAGCTGCAGATTACGTTCCTCCTTGTTTCAATGATACCCAGGATAAAATGTCCGTTATGCCGTACCGTAATTGGCCGTTCTCCTTTTGTCTAGCGTTGTTCAAGATTGGATTAAAACAAATTAACACTGACACGTCACTTTGGCTTTTGTATTTTGTGTATTTTTTCTTCTTCCTAAGGGTTATGAGTACTCTAATTGGTGTAAAACGTTTTTAACACGAACCGACTTAATGGAGTTAAAAGATAAGAAATGGTTTGTGGTACGTATTTTTCCCTCGCATATTCCAGATGGTACTTCGAATGAGAAAAATCTTTTACAATTCGTGAAAATAACACTTTAATCTACGCCAATCTTCGCCCACTCAACAAATACACTCACTGAATTATAATTCTAGCACACATAAACAATTTATGTTCAAATATTGGAACAGAATGATGTGTGAATCTGGTAAGTTGTCTAAACAACACTTACCTACGGATGGTGTATATTTTGCATAAGAGAGCATGATGCTCAAATAGTCCTGACAGCTTGAACGGAATGTACTTACCTACTGCTCTTTTCTAGTGCACTATTTGTAAAGTAAACTAAATCCCAAGGTATGGTAGGACCTGGGGATAGCACCTAAGTACACAATACTAAAGTACCTATATTACTTTAAACTTTCTTACATAATCTTGGATCATTGTTGCCGGAAATTTCGTGGAAAACCTATACCTACAGTTATGAACTGAATTCACCAACACACGCAGCATGCAGCTTGCGTGGTGATCAAATGCTAGTTCCTGCTTTGTTTCTGAATAGGCCTATATAATTATAGGGACATTTACAACCTAGTTTATTATTTGCCGGGAAACCGGAGATATCTCTAACTACCAAATTACCTACTCAATACTCAATACGTTTATTGCATTCCACAATGTGAATTTAGGTGGTAGGTACCGGTTAGTAAGTTCTAATAAGTATATCACGCGGACATGACAAAGGCTCTCATAAATTACTGTCCTAAGACCAATATTATGTAGGTACTTTATCGATATTTCTATTCTTAATATCGACTTACGCATACTTTACCGACATATTTCGATAAACCTATTTCAATTTACTAGAAATTGAAGTTAAACTGATCTCTAAAGCAAGAAACAAGTTTATGCAATCTCTTGGAGAAGTAATTCTAGTTTTATTAAATTCCAGTGCATATTTGCTGCTACATTGTAGCATGCAAAGTTTCGGGTTGCATTGGCAGAAGTGGATAAAACGCTGCACTGTCATATCATGTACAGGGTTAGTGAGAAAGATTGAAGGCCGCAAACGCAGAAATTGGCACGAGGCGTTCATACATAGCCTACGTCAGTGGTTCTCAAACTTTTTTGGCGACGGAACCCTTTTTGAAAACGAAATATTTGACGGAGCCCTAATAAAAAGTAAAGAGCCTAAGTGTAGTTCCATTGTATCCTGCATAGACAAACGATTAAGCAAATGCGACCAAATCTAAAATTAATTCTTGACGAAACGGTAAAAATAATGAATTTCGTCAAATCTTGTTCACTGCAATCCCTACTGTTTTCAATATTGTGTGAAGATTATGGCAGCAAACGTAAAATACTAATGCTTCATACAGAAGTGACATGGTTATCTACGGGTATAACTTCACCCAGGCTATTTAAACTTAGAACAGGAGTTACAAACTGTGCGAAACAGGATTCTCATATATCATCCTATGCAGCTATAAAAACAAAATACCGCAATAGACTGAATGCCGAACCGAACATTCAACTGTCTTCTATCAATTTATCTATTTACTTACACTATTGTATATTAGTAGTATTTATTTGACCAGTATTTTCGCGGAGCCCCCACAGAGGCTCCGCGGAGCACACTTTGAGTTTCGCTAGCCTACGTGATAATCGGTAACTTCTAACAATTTTAGATCAATCCTATTTCGAGAGCTTAAATTTGACTTACTGTAGTGTTTTCGATATAAAACCTTAGAAAAATACATCAATACGGGTTTTGATATACATAATTAGATATTTACGAAAATCATTTATATTGAATCATACTCATGGGTGAAAAATGTTCTGTTTTCCTTCCTAGGTACATTCTGCAATCTCTGCAGCATAACCCCTAATAGAGTATCAATGAAACGCTCGTTTAGTTAAATTCAGTCATTTACTAATCTGTAGAAAAATTATACAATGAAAAGACTTTTCGAGATGGCCACCAACCTCTTTTGACGATGAAAAAGAAACAATTGCCTCATGAGTTTTGCACGGAAATTGTTTCAAATATACCTGCAGTGGCTATCAAATCCTTCAAACGATTGTTATCAAGAGTGTTTATTATGAAAGTAGGCAAGGCGCAAATAGATGTCAAATATTTCGCTGTTTTGATCAATTAGGCAATATTACAGTATGAAACTATGGCATGTGGCTAATTAGCGAACTAGAATATTAATAATGAATTGCAATTATAACAATGAATTTGATGTTGTAACCGTTTAACGTTAAAAAAAGCTTTTGGAAAGTTTCCAAATACTTTTTTGCATCATGAACTAAATATTCGGTGTGACGATATTAATTATTGCATTTAAAATCAATATTTTAGTTCTATAGCTTTAGCTTTAGTTTTTACCACACACATTTCCATACAGTAAAACTGCCAAATTAATCAAAACCGGTAAATATTTGACAGCTTTTTGCGACGTTGCCAACTTTTAGGATAAGCGCGATTATTTAGTATTATAAAAATGATTAAAGCTATTAACAGTTCTCGTAAGGGCTGCTTAGTGCTACCAGTTACTTTGGCCCGAAAATAGTTTTTTGTTGAATCTGTTGTGAACCTTTTATGCCAATAGGAAAGATTTCTTTTGACGGTTAATATTTAAGTTCCCTAATGACTTTTCTTAATAAACCGTAATACTTTAATGGATTGTCCCTGAAAACACTACCAAAGCCTCAGACAATCTATTATAAATTAGTGGTTAATATATTATTAGCTATTAGCAGTTCTACAACATTGCCCCCACTGTGTGGCAAATAATAATGGATTCTAAATGAATCCATTACCGAGACATAAGCTTTAAAACGATTCGACTCACACCGGTAGCAAGTTTAGAAAAGCTAATTGATATGGACTCTTGTTTTTTCGACGGCGCCACAGAACGTAAACAAGTAAATTTATCTATTATTAATTCTGATCCACGGTAGGTAACTCATCAATGTCACGTGGTTATGAATAAATAATGAAATATTTGTTGAAATTTATAATTAGATAGAAGCATACTTGTTGGGGTTCAAAAAGAAGAGATAAAAAGAAAACAGTCATTATGATTTGCCAAACTCTTTAACGGGTTTCCCACGTCATGCTCCAGATATTACAAAATCAAATTCTCAGTCCCCTCTTTCCATTCAATTCGGAACATTTTACTTCTTTACCGAGATAATAGTTCCGTTTTCTCATAGTAAAGTTTAATGCGAAACTTCGTAGCGCTACGAGCCTACTCGTGCTTGACCGCATATATAGGTTTACGCCAAACTATATTTTATACTTATTCACGTGAGTTGATTTTTATAGAGTCCACATTTACATGAAAAATTACTAATCACTTTTATTTTAAATAAATAACCAGTTAACTAAAACTGATTTTATATTTACTTCACACGCACACACACGATTATAGGTAGGTAAGTAGGTATTATAATAAGGAGACGAAATTGATATGAGAGAAAAATGGAGATAATACCTGATTGTGACAATTATATTGCCTGCTAATATAATTTAAATAATGATAACATAGTAAACAGGATCCAAACATGAGGATAAAGTTTTAATAGTAGTTCTTTCAACAATAAAACGGGGAATACTCAGTTGTTAATAGCGTAAAGATTACCTTCTTGGCACTAGCCAATTACATCAATTAACATTTCTTAGAAACTGCCTGTGACATATTTAAAGCGATGACATAATATTGTAGATTAGAAGCTCGTCAAAGACTCTTGTTTAGAACATAATAAAGCCAAGTTTCCACAAAGAAAACGAGCCGAAATACATAATTTAGTATTTGAATACTAAGCCAATAAGCGCTAATCATGCAATATTTGCCTTCTATTGAAATGCGGGTATCTAATTAAGTATCAGGTGAAGTTTACTAAGAAGTCATTGTTTTTGATTATAAGTAATTTACAATACAATATCAAAGTTAAGAATTTCAGTTTGTATCTATATTAGCTGTTGATTGCAGTTTCAAATGGTATAGTAATTCTTTAACAGAGAATTTTACTTTTATTTTTAATATTGTAATAGGCTACATCAAAACTTTTTTTTTTTAAACCTATCATTGGAAAAACCTATGTCAAAATTATGAATAAGTGCACCGAAGTAGTAAAAACGCTACGGGCTCGTAAGATACTACTACTAGTGTGACATTAGACACGTGTGGTCGTAAGGTGCAGTATCTAAAGACTGCAACATTGTAGGGCTCGGTGCGGATAGTTCGTGACGTCTCTAGCACCATACAGTTGACCTCAGTTGACTCTCATAGTGTCCGCACGGCATAACATGACCCATAATACTATATCACGAGTCTGAGATCATAATTCCTCGAAGGAAATCACCGATCTCTCAATAATAACATTACAAACTTTTTCCTTTTAATCACTCACAACAAACGTGATAACTGATAAGATATCAAATATTATATACTACACAAAACGACAAAAAGGTATACTTCGTCTGAATGACAGGGGGACATCCATATTGTCAAGTGATAATGCGTCTAACCCACCTCAACCTTGAAGAACTCGTTATGCTAAAACATAATATCACGACCGAAAATAAAACTTAATCCATTCAAAGAGCAATATTGAGAAATTTGAAAATTAACCGCTAATGTCACACTAGATACGTCTTTTTGAAACAACAAGTCAGGTTGTGATCGAGCGTAGTAAAAATACAACCGCAAAACATGTTGAGGAAACCGAAATGTAAGTAATTATAACACGTAATATACGATACAATGTAAATATCGATTTATGAACTAGCTAACTAGATATTACAACTGTCTACACTCCCTACAAGAAAGCTCTACATTAGAAGTGGAACAGATTTAGCAATAACCGCCCAACAGCTCGTCGTCCGATAAGGACCAGGCCCGTGTCGACGGCGCGCGCGTCAAAGAGATGTCAGCACCAACCGACGGGGTCGAAAGACCAATGCCTGCCGGGGTTGCGGGTTTGTCCGAAAGGGATAACGCGGCCCCGGCACACAGGCAACGGAAGGAACACGGGTGGGTTCTAGTCAGTAAAAGTCTGACACACCCTCTCGTTCTGCCCAGAGCGGGAGAAGTCATTTGATGATTTCCCATCCTCAAAAAAAAAAAAAAAGGTATAAGCCCAAGGCACTATATACTACTATATTTCTAAGCTTACACATTATGCCAAATGGGCAACGTAAAACATTTTCTGCTCTTATTATACTCGTAATATGGTTTTAGACAAACGAGTTATATGGCCATAATCCAATAAAACAGTTGGATTTAAGGAGCTGCTTACAACTTACAGCGAATGACATAGTTTATGAAAGAATGAGGAAAACTCAAAATAAGTAGTAATATCGACTGGAAAATGCGTCTCAGTCAGCACTCCTACGTTTTCGCGAACCTGACAATATACATCGACGACTACTCGTACAGTCAACGAGGGAAACAAGTTATCGTGGTGGTCGTAGACGATGAGTTACAAACTACTGTTTATGCACACTTTGACATTTAGCTCTAGACCAAATGATATGCTAAGCTTTTCCTCAGTTGTAACGTTTTCCAAGCGAGTTCAGCTTAGATCATTAAAAAGATGATTTAATTTTCATCGTAGAAGAAAATATTAATGGTGAGTTCGGAAAATCGTGTGAGCCGAATATGTTGCTATATAACGTAGTATTAGCTTATTACTTATTGATTCTTAAGATCCTACCTCAACCACAAAAGAAGAGACCACTTAGGAATGCATTAAGGCGTGATTTAAATTGGTGTTACAGGTCAGGTCACTCCGTTAGCGAAAACGATCGTCAAGATAAGATCTATACATTGAATAACAAAGTGTTGTAACTCAATGTACTCTAATTCGTACGGTAATCTGTATCAACAATAGCAAGTACCAACGGTATCACATAATGACGAAAACATGTACCGTACGCCTGGACAGGTTGGTTCCGCACACGCGAGAGATCAGATAAAAAGATAAAGACGGAAGCTGATAAATGAAACGGTTAAACACAGAACTGCTCATGAACACCTCTAAAGTTAATTTAAATCTATAAGCGTCGTCTGTTAAATAAGGTAGTAAAACGTAGTGATCCATTAACTTTATGAAAATTACACAGATTTCTCTAAACTGATCGAAAGGATGTTAGAATTGCAATTTTCATGTTTACTCGCCAGCACTTGCTCTTGTTTTATAGTTACTTCTCTGTCACTTGTTGCTTTCTAATGATGTAAGGGGCAATCGAAATCGTAGCGTTCCGTCGGCCTTAATAGTTTTAATTGTGAAACCCAGCATGAGACTTTATCATTTATTTAAATTATGTGGTTGAATCGAACGGTGGCTTGAGTCTATAGGACCGGTTCGCGCACAAATGAGTATGGCACACACACACATACCTCGTTCGTTGTTGCTACACGGCTGAGATCCAAACCTCCTCAAAACCTGCGTGGATCTGTCTTGCTGAGACAAAGCTTGCGAAGGGCTTCTAACTACTTCACGTCAACTTGTTGACACGTTACACTCTACGAATATAATTGGTAGCGTTTGTTTATTTTGTTTTTGTGTTTGGATAGTTAACTGTGGATTTGGTTAGACGTACTGGTTAGTTTAACTGTTATTGAACAAGATATAAGCATGAGTAATAAACAAAAATATTCGCAACTTTTTGCATTGATATTTATTACGCTTAGTTTTATCCCTATCAGTTATTATTCCCAGTTAAAATGTAATCAATAATGTATCATATATCATAACAATTGCATACAACTTTGTATATGTATTCTATACATAGTGGTATAATTGTCTGCGTAAAAGAGGAGGCGTCAATGGAACCGCCGAAGCGTGGTCGTGAAGGCCTTCTGTCTCCACGGTCTGCTGCTCACCAATCCTACTCTGGCGTTTCGTTACTTACGATGACGTATTATGACCACATTTCACAGTTGAAACTAGTAAAGTATTACTTTACTTTAAAGAAATATTAAGACTTACAGTACGACACAACTTAGATGTAGTATAAATTTGAAATTTGCATTCATTCATTTTACGAATGTATTTGGATCATGAATGTACAAGTGGGTTTGCGTAAAGATAATTTTCACCTAAAGCAGTAATAAAGATTGGTGATTTTGAAGGCGCACTCAATAGGGATGTTGCCTGGGTAAAAAAAAAAAAATACTAATTAGTCCGTCAGTCAGATAATAAAAAAATATTAGACACGTATTTTTTGCTTGATCATATTAATAAAAAAATACTTAGATAAAACGCATTTTAAATCAAAAAAGAATCAAATCAAAACGTTTATTGCAAACCATAATGTACAAATACAGGTGGTAAATAAAAATATAATAGAAACAATTATGGACCCTGTCGGGCACAGCAATTTTTTTAAATAGGTAGAGAGAGGAAGAGCGCTTTATCAATTTTCCTAATTTTCCTTTTTTTAAGTTGGGGAGTGGAGGTCGACACGTCACTAGTACGTATAAAATCTACATACTCGTGACGTCATGGCACATTTTACCTCAATGTATCGCCTTAATCTTTCGATTACGTTAAAAAAGAAAAAATACGTGTCCAATATTTTTTTTAAACCTCAAAGAAGGACTAAAAAAAAATTTTTACTTATCATGCCTATTCGGATAGACATCGGTTTTACGAATTTTGCCGATGCTACATCTAAGTTGTGTTGTACTGTACTTATTCAATTTTCTTAAACTGAAATCGTACTTCAAAATACAAAAGATATTATTTACCAAATGAATTGGAAGAACACTCAACCAACCTCACTCAACATACAAACTTATATCAGCTACCTACATTATGTTTCGCAAATTCATGAAATGTTGGTATAATAAAATAATATTATTTCCTTAGCAACAACCAACAGTTCTTCATGACCACACATGGAGGTTATAATAATATATATACCCCTACCATTTCAGGAGTTCTTAGTTTCCTATAATTCTGTACCTACTTTTACATGTATAAATTACACGGTAAACAATTGTTGGGCTTATAAACTCAAAATCAACAGCCATAACGCCTGAGAAATTGTGTTAGGGAAATTCAATTTGACCCTTTCTTCCCTTGTTGAACCTTAAATGTTTAACTATAGTTTGTATAAAAAAATACTTATCTTAATATACAATGTCGCCCATGGGCATGTGCCCATATTTTTCTGAATATTCATGAAAAATTATCGAAAATTACCTTTAAAAGGAGGGTCTATCTTTAATATTTTTCGTTATTCAATTTTTAAATTTTGATTGGTAGCGTTTGCCATATCTCCTATGTTGTTGGCTCGATTTGGATTCTGTTTATTATTTCTTACTTTTTTTTTTTTTACTAATTTACTGCCTTTACTAATTTTTTTTTAGTACAAAAATGGAGGTGAAGACATTTTTTTCCAAAAAAAGCAGTATTTATTTTAAAAAACACAAGTGTAAGTCCATAAAATCATAGCGGAACATTGAAAAAAAAATAAGAAAAAAAATAAAAAATTAAGATACCCCCCCCCCCCCCTTTTAAGTTTATCTTCTTTACATAGTATAAAATAAAGTCGCTTCGCGCTGTCTGTCCCTATGTAAGCTTATATCTTTAAAACTACGCAACAGATTTTGATGCGGTTTTTAATAGATAGAGCGATTCAAGCGGAAGGTTTTTGTGTATTAAGGTTTTATGTAAATTGGCTGAAATATGACGATTATTGTCGAAGATGTCGGAAAAAAACCTGCCGATTGGAGCTTTACTGGCGTGCGCCGCGTAAGCCGTAAGAGATACATCAAATTTATGTTTTACAGAATTTATATCTTAAAAAGTTCAAAAATAAAGTCCGCGATAGCATATGTCTATCTTCTAAGGATGACCTACAGTAACCATTTTTATCTTTCAGAATTTGATAAAGATTTCATTGTTATTTTGACCGGTATTTGATTTATCCTTATCCAATAAAATATGTTATTTAAATTGGGCATTAAATTTAGATTAAAATATGCCTTGACATCATATCATTAAAATGAATACTTTAAAAGATATCACAGATTCAAAATTACGCGTGACAAAATAATTATGGTTGCCGACAACGCGGGCGCAGCGGTAGGAATCAACGACTTTTCCTTGGTTATTAGGTATGATCTAACTAATCCCGGTAGTACGTACCCGTGGGATATTTTCCGACATCCACGCGGGCGAAGCCGCGGGCAAAAGCTAGTTTTCGATAATTTTTCATGAATATTCAGAAAAATACGGGCGGGCACGCCCATGGGCGACATTGTATAATTTATTTTTATAATATACTTTTCTTAATACTAATAGTTTTCTTTTCATGGATATCTGAGATTTGCTATGTATAAGCAAACCAAGAAATTTTTATCTAGATCAGCTATTTATTGCCACGGTTTGACGGCCACGGCCAGGAGCTTTTTTTTTCTTTGGCAACAGAGCCAATGTCGACTATTCTGCCAGCGCGAGCGCCTTGACTACAGTTGTGCCAGGCCAGGACCAAGCGTTCCCTCGATGCAAAGAGCTCAACTGTCACGTAAACTCATTAAGTTCGTTAACAATTAAAATTCTATTGTGTCTCATTAGTGACAGTTGAAAGGACTGATCTAAGCCGAGCTACCAAAGCCTACCAACCTGCTGACAGGCTAATCTTTTACCGGGACACTATTTGGCCATGACCATAGTTACTTTTGAACGATCAAAATTTCCCGGAATGGTCGTGCCAACATGAGAGCAGAAGACTTTTCTAAGATAGGGTTAAAAATAGGGAGACAAGGAAAACCACAAAGGTGTCTTTACATGCACATGTGTATGAATGGAGGCAAAACTATTTAACATGTAGGTAGCTAAATATAAATTAATTGGTATATTTTTAAATTTGGACGTAAAAACTGGGACAAAAATTAAGAACAATACCTACCCTATAGTTTCACCTATTGAGTTTTAGATCATAGTACCTGGGCGACCGAGCTCTGCTCTGGTGAAAATAGAGAATGCTCATTTAATAGTACAGGACAGTTCATACTAATATCATGTTGCCATGATAGTAGGTACTTACTAATTCCATGCTGCCATGATAGTAGGTACTTACTAATTCCATTCTGCCATGTCATTATTCTAAGGTAGCCATCTTGTTCTAACCTTTGGGCGACCGAGCTCTGCTCGGGTGAAAATACGGAGAAAACGAATTTTCCCAGATATGAAACCTAGCTAGATCGATTTTTCGCCCCCGTAAACCCCTATATTGCAACTTTCATCAAAATCGTTAGAGCCGTTTTCGAAAACGTGATTACAAATATATATATTGACAAATATTGCTCGTTTAATACTAAAGGATATATATATACAGTCTTAGCTTTTCCTCACTATAACCTATTGAGACAACAAGTCTCAGCTGACTAACTAAAGCTACTGAAAGATGTATGTACGAGTATTAGAAGTTTATAGATTCATTAGTTGCGGATATTTTCATAACATTGGTGCGTCAGAATCACAAATGAGTTTTTATTAGAGGATAGAAGAATGCGTTATTGATATTAGCGATGGCAGATGTTACTCGCACTCTTGACATCTCTAATGCTTTGTCATCTGGAAATCTTCATGGATACCAACTGCCTGGGCAAAGCGGAAGGCTATCGATGAAGAGACTTTTAATAACTTTTGACAAAGTGAACGTCGTCATCAGATAAAGATCTCCATGGATATTAATCATCAATCTCATCGATCTCAATGCCTGGTGCTACGCCTTAGCATGCCCCAGGAGGAGATTTTCTCCATTAGCTTTGTGATGTACAACAGTACCTACATCAACAATGCGAGTTGTGTGAATCCCCATATCTACATTACCTACGATAATCCCTTATTAGATGGCAAAAAGGGATGTGCCATTGTGTCCATTTCACTCATATCATACCTACCTCCGTAGCTGTCATAAATGATTTTTCTACGACGTTATTAAAACAATTGGATAAATTAAATACGTGCATTTTTCCTGCCTAGGTATTTATAGATTTACGTACTACACGACCTAGGGTATTTTAAATACACAATCCTCTTTATGAGTCTTTGTTTATATTAACACCAATTGATTAAAAATATTTAAACGTGCGTGGTACCTACCAACGGGGTAATTGCGTAACACACTAACAGTAGCAATGGCTTTCATTTTGACAGTTCAACAGTTATTTACATTGTTGAGCAGACAAATTTTTCGAAAATATAAAGCAATGGATTAATTTGTGATTTATTCAATACGTTGCTGGTTCACCACAGGGCCATTTCTTTTGTAGGTACATTTTACAAAATTTGCGTACAAATTGTTTTAACTTTCTCCTTTCGATATTTGTGTAGTATTGGGTATTTACCAAGTGCAACTTAAAATATCATGACTTGGAAATTTAGTTCCCGTACTTATTATCATTTTTTAAATCTCCTTAAATTTTCTTAAAGATTATTCCAATGACTTCTGAAATTCTGAAATACATTTCAGTTCATCAGGAAAATGTTAAGCATCATTAATTCAATCATAAAGCTTATTGGTAATGAGGCCTATTAAGTATTTCTTGGAATGGATATAGTTTTCACGAAGAGGAGCGGCTCCATTAACTCGATTAGAGACCGCCAATAATTTGGTAATAGAAAACACATCTTTACTCTTCGAAGAACAAGCAATTCTTGTCCTTGGAATCATATCTGGACTCAGGAATCCTCATAACACTGAAGGGTTTATTTTAGCTAATTATACTTGTTTAGTACTTATGCCCAGTTTTAAGACCAAGACAAAATAAGCGATGGATGGACTTTCTGAAGGATGATATACAGGGCGGCAGGGACATCGACGCAAAAACTGTTACCATGGATTCAGTACATGATTTCGAAACCCCGGCGTCGAAATTTTTTGTCAGTTATTAAAAAAAATCTGCTGTTTCATAAAAAAGTGCATACCTACGCGGTCAAAATGAATGGTACAGCAGATTTTTTTTAAATAACCGACGAAAATTTTCAACACAGGAGGTTTAAAACAATATACTCAACCTCAGTTTTCGCGTCGATGTCAATGCCACCCTGTACCTATAGCTAAAAGGGATGACTACCGATATGTCGACTGATAGAGAAGTATGGAAGCAGAAGACATGCTGCGCCTGCTCCGACCCCATTTGCGTTGGGATAAGACCAGCAGAATGATAATGAAATGCCAAGTTTTGCAGCTTGAAGTGCAATTAAAATCCTGTGGTATTTGTCTGTAAATGCGTATTTATAAAGGTTAACCGCAATCGCTCGTTTTGGGCAGAAGACTAAATAAAATTAAGAGCAAGCCTCATTAATGTTGAAACGTGCAGCGTTAAGCTCAATGTTGTCGATAAACCAATGTATTGAAACATAACTTAGATAGGAATGTATATCTTTGAAATTTTGAATTACACGTGCGTTCACGTGGGTATCTATTTCTTTGTATTTTTTTACTATGTAGGCGCTACGCGGCGTCTACGAGGTATCTAGGAGGCTTCTCCAAGGTATCTGCGAAGCGTCTACGAGGTACCTTCGAGGCGTCTAAGAGGTATCTACGAGGATTCTACGAGATTTTTGCGAGGCTTCTACGATGTATATACGTGGCGTCTACGAGGTATCTACGAGGCTTCTACGAGATTTTTACGAGGCTGCATTTGTTGATATATACCAAATAGTCAGTGAATGTACTAATGTAGATTAAAGTAACATAGAAGTCCACAAAACATCAGAAGTTCTATTATTGTTTAAGTCACAAAAACAACTAGAATGTTACTTATTACGAGTACTAGGTACCTAAGCAAGGTTTGACTGAAACAATAAGATCTACACCTTGAACAGTTTCACTCAGAAATTCAGTCTTTCATACTCAAAGCTTTCCTCTTGACATTTTCCTCATTCCTCCGCATCACATGCCCATACCATAACAACCGATTTCCGCCCAACTTTTCAATCACCGGTGCTAGTCTCTTCATGGACAGTTGAAAATGTATCTAGTAGATTTAATGCCTGAATACCACTCCTATACGCACCCTGAACTTAGGTGGAGCAGTCCCTTCATGATTACTAGACTCTTACTAAAAAGAAGGACCAAAAAAGCCTTAAAGAGTTAAATGATAAATTATTATGTGCAATATATATTTAGAAACAGCTATGAGAACTGCGAATTCACCTCTGATGACTTCTACAACTTCTAAAAACCAGTTCATACCACATACATCCACATTATTTCACAGCTATCATGCACATGTCATGTGCAGCGGACATTCCAGTTCACGACACATCCAAAACTAGACGAGATAGAATAATTATCATATTGTGTGTTCTACAGGCATCTCATCGTACATATAGGACTGCCAATGCGTATGTCTGTATGTATCGAACGATACCTTTGTTCAATACACACAGACCACATATAATTTCATTAGGAAGTTCTGAACTAAGTTTAGGTGAACAATCCCAAGAATTCCGGTCAATCTAGTTACCATTGGTAGACCGTTTTTCAAATGGACATGCAAATGTATGTAGAGCATGTATTTATATCAACATTCCTCGTTTTCCTGTTATGCATTGAAATTGTGTTTCTATGAATTGTTATTTACATTTTGTTGTATCCTATAAACAAACCTCCCGTACTTCCTGTAGGTACGTGAAGGTACGTCATTCGAAGTGTCTCTGATTGCAGCTTTACCAAAAACGTCACCAGTTATATTGGCTGTTAGTGATTTAATTGGAACAAGGTAATAATTTACATACTCGTATCTAATAACTTATGTATTATCAATACGAATGGACATTGGATCTTCTCTTGAATTTGTTTGCGCACGTATACATTATTGCTACGTAATGTTTCTATAACGTGTTTAGTTGTGGTAGTAATTACCTATATTTCAATACGTTGAAGTGTTAAATCTATGTGTTCGTTTTGTTTTTGTTTGATGAATATGCAAGTTAATATCCAGTATAACTATCCATAGCACTGTAGAAGAAGCCGAATTAATCAGATCGCATTTACTTTATGTCAGTTATTTCTACTACAGGATACCATTAACTTGATTCAGTTACATCCAATGGATAAACTCACCTTTTCAGCGAGCAAATTGTACAGTCCAAAAACTTATTTACTTTGTGATCAGTAAACAATAAGCTTATCATTGAAAGTAAATAGTGTAAACAGTGTGTAATATGTAGGTGTTGACATACGTAGGTCATCGCACGTTGTGCAGCAGTTGAGCGCGCTGGGGCGGCGGCGGCGGCTCGCAGGCGCCGGCGGCTGCCAGGTCGCGGGGCTCACTACTCAGCCGAGAGGCGCGGGCGCAGATCGAAAGTTCGACGCGAGATCGAGCGCGCATATGTAAATATCGGCACATTTACAAGCGAAAGGGTTCACCAGAGCGGCGCACTAACGCAGCGTTGCGCGGGAACCAGTCCGGTGAGATTCCTACGGCGTCCGATAGAAAAATGTCGAATGAGCTTCGGGTCCATCACTCGATGCGGGTGTGTGGTACGGAACGCGGCCGCCACTCGACTGCCGCCCTCCTCTCACCGCCACTGCTGGTATATTTATCGCTTAATTATTGAACTCGTCTGTGTAACAATTATGAAGCAGCTCGGCGAGTGGCAGGCTGCGCGCTGGCGAGGGCGTACGGCGCTACCGCGTCTGCGCCGGCGCGTTGCGTCACAGCCGCGCAGCACCACCGCCGCACGCGCAGCCTTCAGATTTTATCTCAGCCAGCCGACAGCCAATCCGCTGCTCACCTGTTATAATCATTTTAAACATTAACCTCCAACTTACATCATTTAGCGATATCTTCCTGTCTTCTGTTTCCGTGGTATATCATCTTAATTACTGTATGTATGACTTCATTATGCATTACAATGCAAACAAACACGTAGAGTCAGCAACAAAATTCGATGAACACTTCAATATTTTATATCTTAATTGTTGAGGAAAATATTTAACTATAATCGAAACATAAGTAGGTAAAATAAAAAATAAAAAACTATGCTATTAGTGTTTATGAAAAGCTAAAAAGCAATTTGAACAGTGGTGGCCCAGTGGTAACAGCCCTGACTTACGAGTTGGTTCGAACCCAGGCAGGCGCTTTACTTTGTGTAAATAATTTCATCACCACTGCTCTCAAAACGGTGAACGAAAACATCGTGAGGAAACCGGCATGTCTTAGAACCAAAAATTCGAAGACATGTGACATTTACCAACCCGTACAGGGCCCGCGTGGTGGATTACGGCCCACTCACTGAGAGGAGGCATGTGTTCCAGTAGTGGGAACATTAGGCTGATTATGAAAAAGCAATTTATCGAATTGTTTTGTGACAATTTTGATGATGTATTTATTTACATTTCATTTACACTGTCATAGGTACCTATGACAGTGTAAATGGACTTTTGTTGCTGACCGTACCCCTACTACTTATAAGCACGTAGATATTTGCGTAAACTAAAATTACTTTTCAAGAGTAGTTAGGTACTGAAAACTTAGTGCAGGGGTGCTAATCATTAGGTAGGTAGGTACCTGCTCGAAACTCCTGAAGGTAGAAATAGAAGCTTACAAATTGATTGCATGATACAAACGATTGATTTAAGATCAATCGTTTGTATCGGAAGATAATTTATTTGCGGATTAACAAAGTGATTTTCTTGTTAAAACTTGATAACTTGATATGAGGTATATTTAATTAATTACTACTATACTAACAATACGTCCAGCCTGCTGACGGACTCCATCCAAACCTCTAAACAAATGAAACGACGGGCGGGCTACTCCATTAAATACTTATTAAATTAATCAACAACGTCGCGCTTAAGGTTGGTCTAAAACAAGTTTATACGCGAATCAGAGAAACAGGTAATTAATTTATTGAATAATTTAAAAAAAATACTTTACACGGCCACACCTGTCAATAAGCCGCAACCATACGACGCGACTGCTGCCGGAGCGTTAGGTCTTGGGTTCCATCCTGGGTGCCAGCTACGTGTTACCTATTTGGTTTTGTTCATTAGGAATTTCTTGGTAGTGTGGCTAGCCTAGGTGCATTACCAACTCCCACAACTAAGTAATCTGATGAGATTAGAAGTGGAAAAGTGATTGTCGGCTGACAGCCGTCAGTAGGTATCTACCTAGTGCACTAGATAGATAGCTACCAACAGCATCATCCATCGTAATCATGGCCATGGTCATGGTGGTTAACCGCATAAACGGTGAGAAACTGAAATAAGTTCTGCTCTACACTGAAAGCATAGAAACCAGCTCAGCTTCAAAAGATAATTAATTGAACGATGGTTTTTAAATTACCTACGTTATTAGATTCTGTAAACCCAAAATCAATATTTTTTTTACTTTATGTTATCATTTCATTGGGTAACTTTTTTTCGTTTTCGTAAGACTATCAAGAATATCATTCATTAAAAAGTCATCTGTCATGGCTGTCACTGTCAATGTCATAACAAAGTCCAATTTGAAATTTTTCAATTTCGTCAAGTTCAGGGACGTTTCCGAAAAAATGTAGAAGTTAACAAAGAGGGGGTTTTTTTCCGCATTATCCAATGCGCAAATTTCAAATAAAACAGATAAATGTGTTTCTGTAATAAGTAAATTCATTCAAAATGTACAGCAGAACGAAAATATGGTTAGTCGTGAGCTTACCTATAACTTCTACTGTATTCAAATTTATGTTTTTTACTAAACTATCAAAAGCACTCTAATTCCTATCGTTACTATGTGAGGTCATGAAATGTTACATTGTAGTTTATGAATAAATTTATTGTTACAGTAGTCGGTGTACCAGTGGTCTGGTATGCAGATTTTTAAGTTCTGCAGAAGTGTCTACTGCCTTGCGTCCCTTTTACTTCAGCGTTCATCCCGATCTGTTTGGAAAATATCCTATACAAAGAGTAAGTTAGCTAAATATTCAAGACATACATAGTGATAGTTTGGTACCTTGTTAGGTACAGTACATAGTGCTAATAAGGAGATACAATTAAGATGACAGATTACTTGTTAATTATTATATTGCATATTAGATGTTGTACAATATGAATCGATCAAGGAATGACAAGTTTGTTAGGAAAAAACTCCATAGCAACTGTATATTTCTAGTAAGGAGATTATGCTCTGTGATGTGCAACCTCCAACATATCCCCCCTCATCACTAGCATGATCGTTATATCAAACCAAGTGAGGATCTCAACCCATTAAGCCTTGGTCCAGATAAACTCTTAGTCAGCATATCTGCCTCCATGTGGGCACTTGGACGGTATTCTATTTGAACTTCTTTCAACTGTCGTATGAAATGCAGCTTCGTATCAATATGCTTTGTCTTAGAGCCAATCATAGGATTTTTCGTCAATTGTATGGCAGCCTGGTTATCATTATATATTTTGACGATAGGTTGCCTCCATGCTGATAAGTCGTTTATTAAACGTCTTAGGTGGATTGCTTCCTTAGCAGCTTCGGCCACACACGTGTACTCTGCTTCGGCCGTTGATAAGGCCACACTCTTTTGTTTTCTGCTTTCCCAGCTAACGGGAGCACCGGCGAGTTTAAAACAGTAGCCACTGTACGATCTCCGATCTATCGCGCAAGATGCAAAATCTGCATCAGCTTGACCATACAATTCCATTTTTGTTTTCTTGTAGCACGGGCCCATGCCTTTGGTCCCTTGTAAATAACGTAGTACACGCTTCGCGCTCTTAAAGTGTTCCTCTCCAAAACAACTGTTGAATTGTGACAAATAGCTCACACTGAACATTATATCAGGCCTGGTGGCCACGGCTAAATACATCAGTGTCCCAATCAATTGTTGGTATGGTAATTTTTCATCGCACTTTTCTTTTTTCTGTAATTTTAGATTAAGTTCCATTGGTGTAGTTGTTGGCTTGCAGTCTTCCATGTTAAATTTCTTCAACACTTTTTCAATGTATCGTTCTTGATATAATTTTATTTCGTTTCCTCCTTGCCTTTTAATCTGTATTCCTAGAAGTTGTTCAGGCTCTCCTAGATCCTTCATTTCGAATTTTTCATTTAACACCTTTTTTATTTCCTTTAATTTTGTGTCGCAGGAGTAAGCTATTAACAAATCATCTACGTATATTGCTATCATCATTTTTGTTCCCCCTTTCTCTAATATGTATACGCAAGGATCAGCTTCTGATGGGACGAAACCCATTTTTTCTAGCTCGCTACTCAGTTTTAGGTACCATTGTCGACCTGATTGCTTCAAGCCGTAGAGTGCTTTTTCAAGACGGCATACTTTTTCTCCTTTTATGTTTTTCAAGTCCTCTAACATTTTCTTAGCTTTATGGAACAGTGTTAAATCATTGTTACCACTTTCTTCCACCATTATTTCTGCCACATATTCTTCCAAGTAGTGTGGCATCTCCATTTCTATTTTCTTATCTAGCACGCCATTTAGGTAAGCTGTCGTGACATCCATTTGGTTAAGTTTCAATTCCTCTTCCACAGATATGGCGATGACGCTTCTGATTGAACTTAGCTTTGCAACGGGGGAGTATGTCTCATCATAGTCAACTCCAGGTCTTTGTCTAAATCCTCTTGCAACTAGTCTAGCTTTCTTTATCTGCATGTTTTTCGGACCTATTTTCTTTTTTAAGATCATTTTGAAATCTACAAGGTTCATTTCTTTCTCTTGTTTTACGATATGCCACGTACCGTTCTTTACGTGTGCTCTAATTTCTGCTTTTATGGCATCATGCCAGTACCTTTCATCTCCCTCTTCTTCTTCTTCTTCGCATAGATATATTTTATTAGCCATTTCCTCGTCATTTCTGCCTTCCATCTCATAATCCTTAGCCCATATTGGCAATTGTCTTTTTCTTTGAGATTGTCTTCTGTTACTGGCATCATAATGAACTGTTTCTCCTTCGGTTGTTTCATGTTCTTCATGATGTCCGATTACTGCTTCATCAATATTTTCATTAAATTCATCAAGTGCATCATTGAACGTGTCTCCGAAAACATCGTGTGGTGGAGAATCAAATTGTGTCAATGATGGGGTTTCATACTGCGTTGAAAAACTAGGTACTGCGTCGGGTTTTGGTGATTTATGTTTCATTTTTACATCGATTTTTATTTTCTCGATTGTTTCTTCTTCTTTTTGCCTTTTAGGTTTTATTGTCTCATCAGTATTTCTTTTATTAATATCTCTTATATTTTCCCTTGTTTCTTCAAAATTTGCAGAGGATTTTCCGTAAAACATGGTATTTACAAATTTTACGTCTCTGCTTATTATGAATTCTTTTGAATCAGGAACAAAGATTCTGTACCCTCTGGCACATTTTGCGTATCCAACAAATACGCCTTCGGTAGCTCGAGGAGCAAATTTCCATCCTCTTTTAGGTCCTTTCTTTAGGACAAACGCTCTCTGCCCGAATATATGTAGGTGTCTTGCAGATGGTTCACGACCAATCCATTTTTGAAAAGGCGTCTGTCCATTCAAGGCTTTAGTTGGGCATCTATTCGTTACATAGTTTGCTGTATGAATTGCATTTGCCCACAGCTCCTCTGGAACATTAGATTCAAGCATTAGGCATCTCGCTTTCTCGACTAATGTCCGATTTTTACGCTCTGCAAGTCAATTGCTTTGAGGTGTGTAGGGTGACGTTAATCTGCGTTGTATTCCATGTTGCACTAAATAATCATTAAAGTTTTTGTTTATGTACTCGGTACCATTGTCCGATTGTAGATATTTTATTTTATGCTTTAATGTATTTTCGGCCATGTTTTTGTATTCTGTGAATATCTGGAATACCTCGCTTTTATTTTTCATGAAATATACGCAGCAATATCTAGTGCAATCATCAATAAAAGTCACGAAGTATCTTGAACCAGCATGGGTTTCAATTTTCATAGGTCCACACACGTCGGTATGTATGATTTCCAGTGGCTCTCTTGTCTTTATACCGTCCGAGGTATTAAATGGTAAGCTCGTCATCTTTCCTTTCAGACATGTTTCACAGTCACCCAACTTTTCCTTTTCTTTTATTTCTAATCCTTTTATTAGACTTTTCTTGGATGCTGCTTTCAAGTCTGATTCATTTAAATGTCCGAGTTTCTTGTGCCACTTCATAATATTTGTATCTTCTTCTACCAAGTTGGCCTTTTCTACTTCGTCAAATCTCATGTAATACAAATCGTTCTCTCTATTTGCCTTGAGAACAATCTTTCCGCTGCTGTTTTTTATTAATGCCTGATCTTTCTGGAATACTACAATGTATCCATTATCAGTGATTTTTCCAACTGAAATCAAGTTCATGGACAATTCTGGTACATAAAGAGCATTATTTATATCGTAGTGTCCATCCTTTACTCTAACCGTGATTTTTCCTTTGCCCTTTACTTGAGTGACATACTGATCGGAAGCTAGTTTCAACGTTCCGGACTCATTGTCTAGTGTGTCAAATTTTTCCCCATCGCCGCACATGTGAGATGTACATCCGCTGTCGAGGCACCAAATATTTTTCTTTAAATGCTTCGTAGTCGTTAGGCAAATTGGATGCACACTAAAACTTCCGTGATTTGAATTATTTTCACTATATCCGGCTCGTGCTTGGCATTCAGAAGCCTTATGTCCCTTTCTTTTGCATTTGTTGCATCTGAACTTGAAATGTCCGCTGTTATTATTACTTCCTTGTCTTTTATTTTTGCTATACAAAGCTTCTTCCGTATTTTCTCTATTGTTGCTGTTCTTTCGGGCTTCATTTTCCTCAATAATCTTAATCTTTAAATTATCTAGACTTGGCAAACTATCTCTAGTTTCGATGGCAATTCTGAAATTTTCGAAACTTTGTGGCAGGCTGTACAGCATCATAATGCTTAATAGTTCTGGATGGATTTCCACACCCATATTTGCTAGTTTATCAACCACATCCATAAAATTGCTTAAGTGATCCTGCACATCGTCTTTTTCAGCCATTTTCTTCAGAACAAGCTGTTTAAGCAAGGTTGCTTTTCGTGCGGGTCCCGAACTTTGATGAATAGACTTTAGCTTGTCCCAAACCTCTTTGGATGTTTTACAGCCAGTTACCTGCTTGAGTTGAGGTGGAGACATCAATAGCATGATCTCAGCACGAGCCATCATGTCCCTTTTCTGGAACTTCTCTGCCTCTTCGGTAGTCGCGTTCACGGATAATTTCATGGCTCCGCTTGCGTATTCCCACAGCTCATTTTTTATTAGGATGGCCTCAGCCTGAACGCACCAAGTATCATAGTTGGTTTTACTAAGTGGTTCTATACGATACGATGACGACATCGTTCCTCGAACAAACCACAACCAAGCTCTGCTACCAATTGATAGTTTGGTACCTTGTTAGGTACAGTACATAGTGCTAATAAGGAGATACAATTAAGATGACAGATTACTTGTTAATTATTATATTGCATATTAGATGTTGTACAATATGAATCGATCAAGGAATGACAAGTTTGTTAGGAAAAAACTCCATAGCAACTGTATATTTCTAGTAAGGAGATTATGCTCTGTGATGTGCAACCTCCAACACATAGTTCCATGGCCAACTGAAACATTCAACCTATTGTTCTGTAACTAACTAACAGACAATCCCAGCCTATGTCACTGAGTATAGAAACATTTTGTCGATTTTTTGTTAAAAGCACAAAAAATAAATTTTCGAAGTTACATAAGGAAGACAAGAAAAAATACAGAATCTATAAGTTGAACAGAAATTAAATGAAATAAGCTTTTAAAATACTAAAACAAAAAATAAAATAAGCAAAAAGACCATTCATCCACGTGATTTATAACACTTACATTTCAGATTACTTATTAAAAATTATTTCAGAAAATCAATGAACATTCTCTGCAGCAGCTGAGTGCACTGATAGAAGCCCAACAGTCCAGCAGAAGAATGTCTGTTCCTACATTATCATTTTATGTGCGACAAAAGGATATGCCTGATGGTAATCTTTGATTTTACACTGATACTTATGTTACTTATTTCTTATATAGCCTGTGTTTTTTTTTTAAATGTACATGCATGTTCGTATAAAAAAAAGTATGTCCTTTCATTTCATTAAAAAAAAATCTGTGCAACATTTTGAAATTGTGTCAGTCCATTCTAATTTTGTGTTGTAGTTGTATTCTTAAATTAATAACTAAATTAAATCTTTCATATTTTCAGGTGAATTTAAGCTCATAAAGATTCAGTTAAACAGCAATAATGTGCGAGAGACGGTAATCAAAGTTCTAAATGCCTGTGCTATCTCTACCAAGTACATTGATAAGATACCTGACAGACAAAAAATATCTAACCCTAGGTAAGAATGATTTGCTTGTCCACAAAATTTAATCTTTTATCTAATCATGTATTTGTGAATCTGTAAACACTCACTAAAATTCTAAATCTGATTGACATCAAACAAGAAACTATGATAAGATATATTGATATAAAATTATAACTATCTATATCCAACAAAACATATATACAACATATTACACCTGCATTCTAATTAAAAAATCACTATAAATTCTGTACAATCAAACATACCAATAAATAAATAAAAAACCATAACATACAATACAAGAGGTTAAAACAAGTTTCAATTAATGACTGCACGTAAACAATATTAGTTGAGGAAGCAAAGCTGTTAAATAATTTACCTGAGGATTTATTGTGATAGTATAAAAATATTTAAACCAAAACTAAAGAAAACTGTTAGGTAAGCACTTTGTATCTCATTCAACTGTTATCTAAGTTCCTAGGAGAGATAAATTCTTTAAACCAGACCTTTATTTATTTTTTATTTATTTCTTTATTTCTATCAGATTTTGCTCCCCTGTACTACGTTTTTTGGCATCCATACTCTTTTTTTTTTACAGCAAAACAGGTTTCGGAAAAGGTGGAATATATGATTTTACATATGAAGAATATGAAAAAGAGTTTGACGTATCTGAAATGAAGAGGAGAGTGGTGGAGAGAAAGGCCTGTGCTAATATTGTGTAAGTTACATCTATTCTATACTCAAATACTTGTTTACTATGGGGCATATTACTATAGGGAAATTTCTGATTTGCCCAAATACCAAAAGCTGGGTATTCAGTGGGTACATGAAACCTCTTTATAGTTATGATTCTAATATTCTCCCTGGATTACACCAGCCTATCTCCTCAAGGGTTATGTGGTACTGTTATATGTTGACAGCAGTTAATAATAGTGTGTATAACTGCAAGAACTTGAGTTTCTTGCAGCAGTGGTGACCTAGACGTAACGACCCCGACTTACGAGTTGTAGTTCGAGCAGGCGCTTTATTTGTGTGATTTATGTCATCATCACTGCTCTTAAACCCAAAAATTTGAAGACATGTGACATCTAGCAACCCACACTGGACCCGTGTGGTGGTTTACATTATAGGTTGATTATGCTATAGACCAGGAAAATGCAAGAAAGTATTTTTTTTTTATATTCCAGGGAATGGGTATTTGCCAACAGCAGTGATGCAAAGAACAAATATGAGTCAGCATCTGCAATAAGGGACCAAGTGCACTCATTGATTGATCAGCTTTGCATAACTTATGGTATTAAACAAGTTGGTACACTACATTATAAACATTCAATAATCATACACATTCATTGGCGTTGCTTTGACATCAAAAGCCTGCTTTACAACATTTACCATATTGCGACAAACATAAAAGTCAGTAAAAGGCTTTTCTACCACCTCTTGATAAGTTCTGGTTAACTTTTCTGGGCGATAATTTCATGTAAACCTGTTCCAATTTTTGATATGTAACATCTTTCCTCTCGCTTTCCTTGTAATCTTTGGGAGCGATTTCGTGAAAAGGGACGGAAGTGTGTAACAGGAAGCCGGGAAAGCGCGCGCCATTTGATTTGACCAATGAGCGCGCGCGGTGCTTGAGTTGGCCGTCTGATGGTACAAACCCATTTTCTGAGAGGTTGGTACTGTCAGCCAAGATGTCAGCCAGATGTTACACATCAGATGCGACTACTGTATGTCTCGCTTCTTTTTTAAATCTATATTGTGCTTATCTGTACACTTGGCCATAATATTTTTTGTCAAACATTTTTTATTATTTTTATCTACACACAGCTTACCATAAACACAATTTATTTATCTGAAATGAGATTTAAATCTGCATGAGATGCATTCAAACATACCAATTAACTGATAAAACTATAATTACATGTATTTATTATGTGGCTATAGGTGAAATACGACAGCTGTTGGAATATGAGCCATATAAGAGGGGCCTTGCAGAGCTTAGCTGCGTTAGCTTCTCAGCACCCTAATGTTATGACTAATTTGGAAGGTTAGTATATTATCGCATAGTGAAAAACCAGCCAAGTGCGAGTCGGACTGGCACACGAAGGGTTGGATCCGTACCAACGTACAATATTTATCAAAAAACGCCGAAAAAACACATTCCTTGTATACCCCCTTTAATTTTTAACTTGATTTCATTTATATTATTTTATTGTTATAACGGCAATAGAAATACACAATCTGTGAAAATTTCAATCGTCTGCCTATTACGGTTCATTAGATATAGCCCGCTGACAGACTGACCGACGGAAGGACTGCGGAGGTTTAGTAATAGACAATAGGGTTCCGTTTCTCACCCTTCGGGTACGGAACCATAAAAATGAAATGATATTCGTTGGTAAGCGCATAACTTGAGAACGGCTAGACCGATTTGGCTATTTATTGTTTTAAAATGTTTGTAATAGCCCGAATCCGGTTCTTACGGAAATATTTTTTTTTAAAGTTACCGGGAAATATAGTGCATATAGGAATTTTGTATGAATTTTTGAAAGATCATTTTTTTTTTGGGCTAAATTGTGAAAGTGTGGCCCTACAGATTAGATCCCATAGTGAAAAATGAAGAGAAACACATTTCGGAATATACTCGTAGTTTTTTTTTTTGTTTGGCACTTGGCACACACCGGCACTTTCATATTTAGCCCAAAAATGTATGGACGGTGAATGATCTCCTTTTGACAGGACATCGCCTGTCGCTTAGCTAGTTATGCAATAAATAATTTATGTTATACGTATTTTTTTTTCCAACTTTCTTATTATTTTAAAGAAACAGCATCAAGAAACTCAGCCTATTACACTGGCTTCTCCTAATTTGCGACGTAAGATACAACACCCAGTTCTCCGCCTTCCGCGTCAAGACGATTCCATTATCTTTTTTGGGTCTTCGTTATATAACTGAGAGCCGTCACGCTACGTTTTCCGATTAGCTGTCTCCTCTCAAGGATTCGTCTGCTCCAACAGCCATCCATCCTAAAAAGTGAAATTCTTAAATTATACAATCATTATTCTATGATGTACGAGTATCTTGTGTTAGGGGGATATTACCCTATCATATCTATGATCATAGATCAATGAGTCATAGATATAATGAAGTTATAAAATAGAGACCCTATCATATATTATATCTAGAATCATATATATCGTATACCTATCTACGAAGCTCACAAATTACCCATAATAATGTCTATTTTACAATTTCATCATATCTATGATCATAGATTTGATAGTGTAATATCCCCGTTAGGTAGTGCTTATAAATCATAGTAATCATTTTTACTTTTTAACCATTTCAGGCAGAACCATAGCCTTGGGGCAGTTTACTGGGGTCAGCCTAGATGGCGACGTGTTCCTCAGTATCATGGACGTGCGAAATGAATGGATATCGGTGAGCATACTACATGGTTGAGCATCAACTTCATCATTTACCAATCAAATGTTAAAAGGTTCAGACAAGCTTCGAAAAGTAAAGTATTACAAGCTGTAGGCCTGTAACTGTAGAAAATATAACTAAGTATCGAGTAGCACTTTTGTTTGGATATATGCGACAAACACAATTAGCACAGATGTATACAAATGGTTCACTCCGCATTTTAGGTATGAAGCGACAAGTACCCGGCGGGCTCGTCTTGTCGGGCCAATTCAGTGAGCATAACGTAGTCAGAAGATATAAGAGTTACGCGGTAGAAAGAGAGACAACTTCTAGGTGAATATAACTGTAGGTAATTAGCACTGTGCGACCTGAATTTCACTTTATTGTGTCGTAGCAAGAGTCGCTTTTAATTTAAATGATTTTGAGGAGTGAACCATCTTTGCCATAGGTGTGAAAAAAAATCTCGAAAACTTACATCAATATTATGTGCGAAATGAGCATTACCAATTCAAAAACCGTTTGAATTTTTGTTACATTAACTGCGCGCGTTTGAGCTAGACACAGACTAATCTCGGAAAACTACTTGTCCATAACATTCATAGTACTGATTATCTTTTTTTGCAGCTCATAAAAAAAGTCAGCCGGGAGGATAGTGCCTTAGTAATGATACCAAATTATGAGAAAGCTTTATCCAGTATATTGAGAGATATACACATATGTCGTAGGTAAGACTTACGATTTCCTTATTTGTATAATTCTATGTGGTGTAATTTTGTGTGCCAATGTTAGGTACATACTGCAAAATTATGGAATGCCTTTCTAAAGGCATTTCAGGTTGTGCTTATTATGGGGGTATACAAGCATGTTCGCGCAAACCTATTTGTGTCAGTCAGTCGTGATATCGTCGTCTTAGAATGAAAACCTCTTATATGCGAAAAACTGGTGGGCCACTGGGAAGTTATATATATATGCTGATCGTGCGGTCACGATCGGTAAATCTGTTTACGCGATGCAGGATTTTGCGTGATGTCAGTATGGAGCGTAGGTCGCATGTGGCGACATAGATGCCGCCACTAAACTAGGGCGTGAGTTGCGAGGTTTTTTTCCAAAAATGTAATAAAATAAAAAGTCAAAGTTGCATTCCCGAGCTTTTCACTCTAAGGCGACGATATGGAGACTGACTTACACAAAGAGGTAACTAAAAATAAACTGACTCGTCGTCGCTCGTACGAGATTTATTTATTTTTGTATCGCAGCAGGGCACAGCTTCCTCCTACCTTTTTCCACCCTTTTCGATCTTGAGCCAAGTTAAAGGAAAGTTTTATTTTTCAGAAAATTCATGCCAAAAGTATCTGCACATCAGTACTGCAGTCATTTGAGACAGCTGATCACTTCCATAGGCGATTTCTATGGCAGTGGCAGTAAGTTCCCGTCAGGGGTGCCTGAATCTCTACAGAAATACGAAATAGTAATTGAACCGTAAGTATCTTTGTTGACATGCCTAATTCTGACATATCATTAGTCTGCGTAACACACAATCAATCACAATCTGAATCATTTTGAAGGACATCGCTAATCCATTGCTTTATTCATATGTTGGAAAAATGTGTCTGCTCAACAACGTAAATAACTTAATGAATGTTGTTGAACTGTCAAAATGAAACAGATTGTGATTGATCGTGTGTTACGCAATTCGGTATGTAAAGTAAAAAAGTTTTACGCTGATTCCAAAACCATTTCGAGCTTTTGGGTTTCTTAACCTTATTTTTCTATTTTTGGCGCTTAAAATTATAAGATGGAGTTATTTTAACATATACACATAAAACCACTTGACTTTCATTTGACCTCCAAATGGCGTCCGAAACACCGGAAGTTACTGACTACCCCATGATAAAAAAAATCGGATTATTCCAGTAATCCGCATTGACAATCCCCATGGGTTTAAAAATAAAATACAAACAACATATTATAAGTGTAGCCGCATCTACATCGCTGACTTGCCGGCGAAATCGAATAGTGATTCTTTGTTTGGATACTGCTGTGACTTTACTAACCGACAAATAAATACATTAAAATAGTGCAGTAAGAGAAAATGTACTGTAAAATAGTGTATAGCGTGTGTGGAGTAGGAGGATATTAAAATTGTGCTAAAGTGAGGTGTGTTCCTAATCTCAGGCGAGCCAAGGAACCCAAGATGATCTGGTGAGACCTTTCCATTATCCTTCAGGGCATTACTTCCCTCTGCAAAATCGTTATTTTATTTAATAAATTATGGGACAACATTTCTAGCGCGCATGTACAGTGGTGAAGTGTCTGGCGTTTGATGTCAAGCGCACATTCAACTATTTATTTCATTATTTTCTAAGCTAATTTTAGCTTTAGATTTAGCATAAAAGCTATCTTCTCATAAAACTTCTTATTTTGACCAGTGTTCTAACCTCTTGCATGCTGACGATTATAACATCAAGCTTAATCCCCATAAACTACCCTTAACTAATTGGCTATTAGCCATACAAAAAGTTCCTTCAACAAATATTACTTCTGACAGCCATTAATCAAGTTTTATTATACCCGTATGCGCGCAGGACTTCGGTCGGTGTAGTAAGTACCTACTTTGCGCAAGCTTTTTATGGGATTGCACATGAGTGGCCCACTCACAAAAAAACAAAAAAACTTGACCCGGAAATCTAAGTCTACATAACAAGATGCATGCAACAAGATGCTACAGAAAAACTAAGAAGCAATAATAAATCTCCGGACAACCCGCAGCCCTGTCAAAGTTATGTATCCCTCAAAACGAAACCCAGTCTATTACCCAAACAAAAGTTTTACAATGGTAATGGTAAGTTTTTACAAAAAGTTGATGACTGCCCGTTTTCGGGCTGACGTCCGACCACGTGTCTGTCCACCGAGACCTCGCTACCTATGTTTCAACGAACCGAGGTGACACCAGAATTCGTTAACACTTATAAATAACATTCATGAGTTTCTTCCTAACAGCTAGCTTTCTCAGGAACAAATAATAACAAAATACATAACCGCGCAGTTTAACGAGACGTTCTGGGGAGGAAAAGACATCATAATCGCTGCGTCCGAATTCTATCTCGTAAATATGCATGTGCAATAACGACAACATACTGGTTTATTGGTGGTGTGCGGGTTTTTTTTTTTTTAACAGGTTGCCATTGGATTTAAAAACTATAATTTACAAGAGCTCTTATAGATATAATATGATAGGTCGGAACTCTGAGCGTTCCTACTCGAGAAATGTCTGTATGCGATAGACGATGACTTAACCACGTTTAATATTCGTTAATGTGAGACTGGGTAATGTTGGTATTAGTGGCTTGTATGTAATGCAATTGAATTTTATGGAAAAAAAAAAAAAAAAAGTTTTCTATAATTTATTGTGTTGTGAATGTGTTAGTTTTATAGTTTTAATGATCGTGTTTTTATTTATTTATGATTTCAAACACAGCGTGAATTACTGCTGAATAAATTGAATTGAATTGAATATTCAGTTGCCGGCACTTCAGTACCCGGAAACATACATATATTATAATAGGATCAGCATTATGACAGCAAGGCCATGAGGGCCGATGAACAATACAAAAATAACCTGCAAAGCCTAACACAAGAATCAACAAACCAAACCAACCATCACAACATAACAAATACAACACAAGAGATGAGCGAGGGCAGACCACAAAACCCCGATTCCGGAACAGCCACCAATTAGCTAGCTCATTAATACCGTGTGAAAAATTAGAATCAACCTTACGTACACCGATATCAGGGGAAGTCGAGGACGACAAAGTATACACAATACTTAGAAACCCGCCTTCTTGATCAATTAAGTACACTTGCCCAGACCTGCGTATTGCAACTTGGAATGTCCGTGGGGCCTCGTAACTGGACAAAAAAGAAACAAAGCAGATGCGGACCTTTCAAATAGGGGAATTCACGTAGCCTGCCTACAAGAAACAGGGATGAACTTAGGAACGTAAAACTTCCACCCACTAAAAATGGTACCTATCTGGAACTGCAGATAAAGCTCACCGGGGATTTGCAATTTTAATCAGAAACGATGCGCAAATCGAAACAATAAACAGTAAGAAGGATACTGACGCGATGTCAATCACTAGTAAAGTTGATAGGGGAAGCGACAAATCTGCTCCTCTTTATATAATTAACTCTCACATCAACAGCTCGACCTCTAAAGCAACCCAGATCATTCACAGGTCTATTAAACTTGATTAGACAAAAACCAAGGAAATGTACTCTATTAATCCTAGGCGACTTTAACGCCTATATTGGTAGACAGGATACACTAAACTCTCAACGCAAAGGGCTGAGTCACCAAAATCTACATCATTAATATTCTAACTACTAAAATGTTAATGGTATGGCCAATAGGGAAAAACTTCAAATAGAAACAACAAAAAGGACATCATCATGCAGGATAACATAATCTACGGCCACGCAGAAATCCCAATTGGATTACATTATTACGCTACAGGCAACAGGAAAACTCCTTAGGTCCGGTAGGGTCCCTCCGACCATAAAATAATCTGGGGACAACTTCAAACAAGTCAAATTTTAAACAAAGTTGAAAGCACCAAACACGAGACACAAAAGAATCGGACAAGAATTGAGAAAAAGATTTCAACCACAAACAATGCTACCGATGCCGCTCTCAATAAAAATCCTCCAAAACAAAATACCAAGCATGCATAACAAAAAACTGGAAAACATAGCAATCAACTCAGCAGTGAAAAGCATCAACATATCATGGAGCACCATAACTGGAGTTTGAAAAGCGGCTGCCCAGGAACCTTAGTTTTATCAGCCGATTAAACCTAGGGATCATCGTATAGCTCTTGCCAACCTACAAAAGGCAAAATTCTTATAAAAAGAAAACCTGGTAACCCAAACTCGGGTAAAAGAATGTCAGGCAACACTTCAAAAGGTTAAGCTCCAAGCACTGCGATATATTTTAATACATCGAACCAAAAAACGTTAAACAACAGGATAATCAAGGTATGCATGAACGAACGAACACACAATAAATGGTGTGGACAGCAAAGTAGGTGCATCATCAAAGGAAAGGAAGTCAAACAAGGTTGCCCGTTATCCCCTCACCGTTTTACAGTGGTCATGGATAAGGTTCTTAGAACACTCGAGGAAGAAACCCATCTAATCAAACTAGACCAAGATCGTGAAATCTCACTCCCTCTGGTACTATCATTCGCGGATGACCTCATCTACATTAGTTGTTATCATTAGTTAGTAAACCCCTAATAGCTAGTGTCGGCCTCCAAATAAACGAAACAAAAATACTAATTAGAGACCCCATAACTACATGGAAAGCAACATACGTGTCAATGAATGAATTAAATCTACCTACAATCGTTGAAATTAAATACCTAGGCACATACATAACATCTACACTAAACAGGAGAAGCACAATAAGAAAACGATGCGAACAGGCCACTAGAAACACAAATCAAAATCATCATTACTACCATTCATAGAAAACTTAAAGAGGGACGGGCAAGCAGCCAGACTCATGTATAGAATAGTAATCGTACCTGTATGATATACGGTTTGAAAGTATCGACAATCACCAAAGCTAACAAACCAAGACGAGAAGATATGAGAAAGTTATCATGAGAGATTTGATTAACCACGCTAGGAATAAACCAAGCTAAGGAAATTACACGAAATTTTAGACGGAAAAAACAGTAACCAAACTCATTCAGAACCACAGGTGTGCTATCTCGCAGACGTTCACAGACGCGGCAAACCTCACCTGTTACATGCAGCAATACAGTACAAGCCCAAATTCAAGAAAGTAGGCCGATTGGATTACACATGGAACGACAATCTTAAACAGGACATGGCGCACTTCGATAATGAAATCAACTTTTGGATGGACACGGCTGAAGACCGATACAATATCAAGAAGACGGCCAGCGAGAGGTACTAGAAACCTGAAACGGACAGCGAGTCCTTTGATGAAGACACAGAAAACAGTAAAGTCTAAAACAGCACAGCAGGGAGATAGAAAAGAGCCTAGAAAGCAACGTAACTCCGCCAAAGGATTCACAGGCGAAGATCGACTAAGCCAACTGGCTGCGACGTCGTAAAAAGATGCCCATCCATAGATAATTAACACCCGTCTCTCCACTATTCCAATGCTTACTCTCGGATGCATATCCGGTATGGCTCTCAAATCCTTCCTTATCCTAAGGGCACGTCTTCCTTACCATTACCCGCGCCCCCCGGTCTACTCCTAGATATGCAATGGCCTTTGTAGTCCCATGAAACATGAGGCTTCATGGGCTAGTGCAAATCTTGGGGTTCATTCGATTTATCGAGTCTGGTTAAACCACGCTGGGATCGGTGCATTTCATTCATTCATTCATGTAGCCGCATCTACATCGCTACATGCGAACTACGCATCAAAGACCTGACGTCACACAACATCCTGACGTCACACAAGTCGCGCATCGCGCAATTAGAGTTTACCGCGCGATAAACATATATACAAGCTTCCCGACTTCCACCTCTGGGCAGTTGCCCGCCAGACACGACACCCGTCTGGTCGGAGGATCCTCCCTTTTCTATGGTGGATGAGTGAACTTTACACCCTTTTCCTCATACCCCTAAATAAGTATAAGAATCACGAAGTCTTTATTTCTTACGGAGGTAAAGACTCATTGATTATTTTTATAATCAAACAAATTAAAGTAATGGCTAAATTAATAGCATAATGCTGGGACTGTACCTGCGTAAGTGTAAAATATTTTTGTCATATCATATTACAGTCTAAACTTTACTACAAAATATCTTCCTCCTCTTCTTCCTCATTTCTTTCTTTCTTTCTTCTTCTTCTCTTATCTTTTGAATGGTTACTTTGTGAGTAATTATTTTAGAACGTTTGTTTAGTTGCGTCTTTACCTAATTAAAGTGGTGCCCCTTTTAATAAAAAAAATATCTCGTAAATAAGATGATAAGATGCTTATTATATCAAAATCTATTATATTCACTCAGTGAAACATCTAAATACCCTACGTATACGTTCGTTTTTTATTTATTAAGACACTCTTAATAGCTTTATGATAAAATAGTTTTCCGTAATGATGAAACATAGTGACGCATAATGCATATAAAGCAAAACTCTATTACGAATGTCTAAAAATATGTGTATCTCGATGCCTCAAAAAGTGGGAGAGATTTTATTAAACAAACAATCACGAGATATATTTTTTTTAGATAATTGCCCCGCTTGACCTACGTTTTAATTACGGCTTTGTTAGGAAAATAGGTTAAGAGTCCTTACGTAGGTTGCGGTAACATTCTGGGATTCGATTTCAATGGTAATTTTTTTATTTGAAAGGTAGTAACTTTAAGTTTGTCTCATAAAAATTTGGTGAATATCTGAGGAGGATCTTCCTGCGTGATGAGCAGGATAGCTCCTCCAAATGCAGTAAATTGCTCAGTTTTAGATTTCTACCACTAAAATCGCCCCTTTAACTACTAGGTAGGGATTGATGGAGCACCAGAGACCACCTTCTCATCACAAAACTAGAAAATTCTGAAAATAATGTTCTGAATTCTCTAAAACTTTTTACAATAAGATGGCTGGATGGATACTGTGCACCGCTATATCACGCTTTCGTTGTCGCTTGTCAAATGGTGACTGAGCTTTGTTAAGTGTAAAGTAGCTTCAAAAATAAAGTCACGTGTTTAACAAATAGTAGGTAGTTGGTTAGTTTATTTCTGTTTAATTATCGTCTTACCACCATATGCTTTTTAGTAAACTACAGCCGTAGTCGGGTTTATTTTAAGTTGGATGGGTATAGGATTTTAATCTGACGTCCCAAATATCCAATTTTAAATCATTTTAGTGGTATATTAATTGTTGCAAAAAATATTAATTTTTGTACGGACGATAAATACGTATTTAAATCTCAATTGAATATCTTCCTTAGTTTATTTCGTTTAAAGGCGAAAATCGAATCCGAAATTTTGACTTGGAATGACGGGGTAATGTGAAATTATAGAATTACGTCTATTTATTTATTTTTTTAGTCATCCGGTTACACTGGAAACCGACCCCAACATAATTGTAAAAGGCTAGGCAGCTTGTTTGATGAATACACCATAAACACAGAAATGTTTTGAAAAAAAAAAAAAAAATCACCAGTTCTCTTCCATTAGAAAGCAGTGAAAGCAATTAAATTTCTAAATTTCAAAGGTTCAAAATTTTAAAAATTTCAGCATACTAACCAGGCAAATTACTTTCAATTGAGTATCATCTTTATTTCTATTAAAATAAAGTCGTGCATGCATAGAACCTTTTGCGACCAATCCCGTCAATCGTCAAACCAAAGATAAGATATAGATATATAAGATAAAGATAATGGTGATTCACGATCACTGAATTTTTTGGTTGCATCACAAATTTCCATAAAGATAATAATATACAAGTAAAGTAAGTAAGTAAAAAGTATTTTCATGAAAAAAAAATAACAAACAAACCAAGCAAATTACTCTCAATATAATTGAATAACATCTTTATTGGTTTATCAAAAATATCGTAAATACCTAGAATATTTTGTGATTAATTTCGTCAAACCAAAGATAATAAAGACATTCGGATACGATCACAATTTTTTTTGGTTGCCGTAAAGAAAAATATTATAAAACACAGCCGTGGTAACAGTCTGTGTGGGGATTGCTATTTTGCTATTTTCAGTAACAGATAAGTTATATTGTTAGGAACGTTATTTTTGTTATTTTTAAATATCTGTTATTTATGTCTGTTACGATAAATATGCCTTCTCCCTACTGTCATGCTTGAAGTTTCTGACGTCAAGCAAAAAACGTCAAATTTAAGATTTTTATTATTTTGTTTTCGTGGCAAAGATCTTAAGCTATTCAGCCTTCGTTATGATATCAACATTAACAAAACTTTTAAAAAATATAAAAAAATAACTACAGCTTGGAATAACAAAATATTGAAATTGGTTGCTTAAAATAACTAAATCTATCAATTAAAAATATATAAAAAATACCTGAAAAAAACTTTACATACCGAATTAGGGTGTTCCATACATACTTGACGTTTTTGGCGCTCACCGTGGGCCAAATGATAAAAACTTTTACAGACTAGGGTTGTCAATACGAAATTCAATTCATTCAAAAACAAAATTGCGTTTTGCAAACAAACGATTAGAAGTTGGACATTCTCTAAAACCTTATGGCATGCCTTGTGCCATGATCTTCAGGTTTTAAAACGTGTTTGTTCCAATTTTACTGTTTTATTCATATTTCAGTGAGGCTGGTCCACTAATGGTATCGCCTACGGGTCAGTTCATTACCCCATCGTCTTGCCCAGCTGAGGAACTAATAGTCTTCATTGCCAAAAATTTGGATGAAGCAACCCTATTGATGACTGAATACAGCATGTAAGTTTTTAGCCTAGCTATGAGATAATTAGCTTTTCAATGTTTTTCTGGCTTTTGTTAGATTTGATTCTTTTATAATTTGTGAATGTGAGAATGTCGTAGGCCATAAGGATTGTAGATTTGTTGACCATTTTCTATTTCGTTAAGTTCCTGGTACTGGTTGACAGGCGTACACTGTCCTACCATACCTATCAACACTGTAATTTAAAAACTGGCCAAGTGCGTGTCGAACTAAATTCATCCCAAGAAAAAACTTAACATTGTAGTTGAAAAACATGTTCTCCCATACATTCCAACTGCAAATGTAAGTTTGTAGACACAATATTGAGAGATTTACCATGTCATTTTAAGACCATAGACTTCTTATAGGTTTTCCTGTAATCTAGGAGTAAAGAACGATTCTCTGTTTCTTTTACAAAATTTTAGGCTCAGTAGTTATATACGTATAAGTGGGACGGAATGGTCAATTTTCATCAATTTTCTTAAATATAACTAATAATTTTAAAATTATGAAAAAAAAAATCCTCGCAATAAGCCTTTCATTTGATATGTCACACGGTACAGTTTGCAAAACTTTTTTATAAAATTTTCTTATTTGCCCCCCAAAAGTGACCCCCCATATTCCAAATTCATTTATTTACTTTACACGTCCGTATTTGGGTCACATAAATACATATGTGTACAGTCAGCCTCAAATAGATGTATACACAGACAAGGAACCATTTTATCATAACATTGTATATTTGTATCCACCGTACAGGTACAAAACATAGTATACAATTTATTTTACCAAAACAATGTAACCATCTTGTCCCAAAACATCTATACATCCTATGGCCAAAACATGGTAATCTACATAAGTATCACAAATATGTATTCAGTAATCATTCAATTCAAAAGTTCAACCTCGACAGAGGAGGTATTAGAAATAAGTATTTAGTAGAAAATGTCAAGTCATAAAAATTTTGCATTTACTCTACCGCGTCAAACTGACATTTACACTGATATTATTATTGTCATGCGTTTTCATGACAATAATACATCACATCTTACGGTAGTCACTCACCGGGAGCATTTGCGTGTAATGTAACAGTTTAAATTCGAGGATTTCATCAGTGAATGCGTGCAGGTGAGCCTTACCGTGCGTAACTGTTACGAATTCATAACATTGCAGCAGTGAATGCGGAAAACCAAGCATTACAACTGAATCGATGTTACACGTACGAATACTCACAGTGAGCGGTTAAAAAAGCGAATGCTCCTTAGTCAGTGCGTCGAGCTGGCGCAGTAACGCAATGCTCAAAATCAAATCATGTAATTTATTACACGCGAATACCCGGTCAGTGACCAACTTAAAAAATCTTAGCAACATTCGTAAGTAACATTCGAGATTTACCTATTTGTATTTCAAATCAAAAACAAATGACACGTCAGTAACGTCATGCATGAAATGAAAAGGACGAAAATAAAATTCTTGTTCTTCTATAAAACGAAACTAAAGATGTGTCATTCGACATAAGTCGCATGACTTTCGTCTGTCTTGTTTACCTTGTTCTGGAACAGTACTTGCCCGTGGAACCCCCAAGGGGGACAAAGGGGTACCATGGGCAAATTACTTGGCCCGTAGTACCCCCCGCTAAACATTAAATACATAAAATGCAAATACAATCTCTTTGCTTAATGCATTAAGTGTCGTTAGACGTACGAGTATGTTAATGAAAAATAAATTTGTCACAACGAGAGATGTTGTTTCCTGATAAGAAATGGTGATTGCATCCAGTCCTTGCCCCTTAATATATGTTTATTTTGAATTTCAATCCAACATGGATAAAAACAAAAATGTGAATAGGAAAAGTACAGCAACAAAGGAAGGTATTGTAAACAAGGAAGTTATTGTTGAACATGCTTTGCAGAAATTTGCCAATATTTTATCTAATTATTATTAATATAACAATTCGCCATGTACTAATTTTGTTGTTTTTAAGACAAAAGATACTCGACTATAATTTCGAACTATAAATAAAGGCAACTTATAAGAGTAATAAAACCGTTTACTCAAAAACATTTTTTTATTCATGCATTCTATATTTCATTCTCGGAATTAATACAATAAATTAATACCAAACTCACTCTTACTTTTTGTAAATTCTTTTAGTGCCAACATTGTTTTTTTATTGAAAAATCTCATATGAAGTGGGAAAACAATTTATTTGTATTTCTTATTTGTCATACAAAAAAAAAAATTTATGGCAAATTGCAATGTTTGAGATGGGTACGGGCAATAAAAATATATTTCATAAGAAGATTGTTATTCAGGGGGTTCCACGGGCAAAAATATTTGCTCGTGATACCCCAAGGGGAACTAGACTGGGGCACCACGGGCAAGTACCGTTCTGGAACTATCACTGTGAACATTGTATTGGTCATAGGGGGTTTGGTAAAATAAATTGTCTACTATTTTTTGTACCTTTACGGTGGATACAATGTTGTGGAACAAAGGTTGTTGACAATAAAATGGTTTCTTATCCGTGCATATATCCTTAACGGTCCATTGGATTCGGACCAAATTGGCTGTGACAGACAGACAGCCAGACACACGAATGATCCTCTATGGGTTTCGTTTTTTCCATTTGGGGTACCGAACCCTAAAAACATTGTAAAAGTCAATTATTTCTAGAAGAGTAACCATAGTAGTTTCGTGCCGGCTGTCCTCCATAGGAAACCACCAACTAGAACCGTGCACCTAGCTTCTGTCGTTTCATATGTGTAGGTTTATGTAAAATAAAATATAACAACACAATTTACACACACATTTTTTTTTTTAAATAAATATGAAATAAATTGGTAATTTATTACAGAAACAAGCATGTGGAAAAAGCTCTGCACAAAGAAGTTGTGCAAAGGTTTGGGCTTCTGGAACTTCAAAAGGATGACAGCATCACACCTGCATACATGATCTCTTGCTGTCAAAGATTGCTTACGCGTACGGACCAACTAAATGCGGTAAATATTGTTTTTATTACGTTTTATTGGGGCAAAATTACCATATGGCTGGGATAGGGGAGGTTTTATTATGTAAGTAACAAAACTAATTTACATCTATTACACTCAACGGAATGTGCGGTTGAAAACTAGCGTCAGACACTAGCCTGGCATTTTGCTGAACTGGGATTACTTGGCGCAGAATGAGGTTTTTTCTTGGCGCCATAGAGTGCCGTTAGCATTGCACTGTCATTGTCACTGAGTGACTGTCACTTGTTATTTTGTTTGATTGTTGAGGTTAGTTCGCTGTAAAACACCATATTACCAAAACATTACATTCTCTTGTGCCTAAACGGACACTGACGTTGTGTGGTCACAGTTCTAACCTAACCTAACCGACCTTTCAGCCATTTTGATTTGCTAAACCGAGGGGTTATGGCTACACTTAAGTTAAGCCGGCTATAGATGAAAGAAATTAACATTAGCCTCTCCTCAAAAACAAACTCTTTTTTTATATAATTTATCAAAAACAAATACGATCAATCAATACAAAGAGCAGCGAACTAATCTCAACAATCAAACAAAATAACAAGTGACCGTGACTAAGCAATGCTTACGGCACTTTAGCCGGTCCGAGGCAGCACCACTAAAGTGCCGTAAGTAGCGGCACTTTATCCGACAGGGATAAAGTGCCGCTTACGGTACTCTATACACTTCCTTTTTTCTTTTGTAGTGTCATTTGTTTGTACTTATGTGTGGCAAATAAACATACTTTTTTTTTTTTTCCATGAATTTTCATAACGGTTAAACATAACGCAGCAAAGTCGGTGAATCTTGTACGACTCAAAAGTTTTAGTAAACTCGAGTAATTTAAGTTGGCGTGACTGTGGGCATCCTGGCACAGGTCTTCCCTATACAGGGTGGCAGGGACATCGACGGGAAAACTGTTACCATAGATTCAATACACGATTCTGAACCTCCATGCGCTAAAAATGTTCGCCGGATAAAAAAAAAAGTTGCACACGTTTGTAGTTGTCATCACGCTAACTACTACCTACTCATTTTGCTTTGCTTCAGCCTACCCCTATGGGAAGGTTAGTTTATGTATGTAAGACATCTGCATCACGTAGCGTTTTATAGGCTTGCATCGTTGACGACGCAAGTCTTCTGGCACCCACTGCGTGATGATCCTCAGCCATCTGTCCTGACCAGGGTTTGAAATACCGGTGTTTTTGGGAACCGGTACCATTTACCTTGGTGTGATACCGGTACCAGAGTAGTACATGTACGATGGGTACGGTTACCAGGTGGAGTACCTGTACTATTGGTATTTCTAATCAATATCGGTACCAAACAAATATTTCCGTAAGTTAGAGTGAGAAAACAGATATATTAAGTAAAAAGGATAGGCATTCGAAAACTAACTTCAAGGTACAAATACGAGATTTGTGGTACGCGGCGGGTACCTGAATTTGGTACCGGTACTGAAATGGCAAGAACCGCTTAGTACCGGTACAGAGCCTGTAGTTTTGGTACCGGTTCCAAGCCTTGTCCTGACGCATCCTTTTTTTTTCGTGTGTTTGGGAATTATCAAATGATAATTTCCCAAACAAAAAAAAAAACGGTGGGAAGGTGTGTTCTCTTACTGACTAAAACCCACCCGTGCTCCTTCAGTTGCCTGTGCGCTGCCAGGGGCTACGGTATCCCTTTCGGACTTTCCCGCGACCCCGGCAGGCATCAATCTTGGCGGGCCCCGTCAATTGTGCTGACATCTCTTTCGAGGCGCGCGTAGAACACAACACACCGTGGACCCGGGCCTGGTCCTTTTCGGACGGCGAGCTACCCATTGCTCACCGTCCGCAAGCCCGCGCCTTCGGTGACCGGGAATCCGCTTGGGATTCCTGACGCCCAGGGCGTATCCTGCGGCGTTTAGGAGCGTGAGGGCGCGAAGTTTGCCTCTCCCTCACGCGCTCCGCCTCCTCCTTCGCAAGCATTACTGCTTCGCAGATGGAGGTGACGGCTTCCCATGCCCTCTCGCTCCGTACCAGGGCCTGGACCAGGGTCGGACGCCGCCGATCGCCTCCACGAGGACACGGCGGTGCTCCTGCCAAGCCGCCACCATGTCCATCATGTCCTCCGGGCGATCCACACATTGGTGACACCCGGGCGCCTTAACTGGAACAGGAACCTCCCGAAGCAACCGTGACCGGTGAGGACCTGCGTCGGTGAGGACGCCGTGGCGCCTCTCTAGCCGCTCAAAGAGGGGACTTATCGCCGCAATTGTGGCGTGCCCATCCCGACGCATCCTAAAAGTTACTTAATTATTTTATTTTTTTTGCTTGTTTCAGAGACTTCATGGAACAGTCCTCTACATAACCCATTACTACTCCGTTTTATCAGAAGGGATATTATGCATACCTTGGAATTTTCAATCATGATCATGAGTTAGGACTCTAGGATTTTTTTAATACTTAGGTCAGGAATCACCAAATGGCAGACCGGGGCCCGGTTCCGTACCGCTGGCGCCGACCTATTACATGCGTACCATTTTTTTATTTTATTTATTACATCAAACATTTTATTTTTATAATACTACTTTATACAATATTATAATAGTAGCAAAATTATATGCTAACTTAACTAAAACTATTTACAAACTAAAATATAGCATCGAAAAATTCATCCGCATTGCTGTCGACTGGTAGTGTACCCAAGAGACTGGCCGCATTGCCACGTTGTATGGCAATGCTTAGCCTCTGCCCAAGTTAAAACCAGCCCTTGGGTCACGGGAAGTGTCAAATAGCCGTTTGGAGATTTCTTTAAAGAGGCCGTGAGCACTCGGACCCCACGGCCCGAGTTTCAACCCCAAACGGCTCGAAAATATAATTACCAACGAGGTTATTATACTTACGCCGCTTGAGGTTTGCGTACCTTAAGTAAATAGTAAAATTATAAGTAACTAAACTTTAACCTAAAAAAAATGTTTTAGCTTGCACCAACTTTACTCTAGACAGTTCAAAGTAAAAAATTACACTTTTACATTAATATGAATTACTTAGTTATTTTTGTTCATAAACAAATATTCCGGTTTATTCTTATTTAGGGTTCCGTAGTAAACAAGGAACCCTTATAACTATAAGGGTTCCTTATAGTTATAAGGGCCATGTGCGTCTGTCTGTCTGTCTGTCCGCGGCTTAGCTCACGCAAGCGACGGTTAGTACTAGAAAGCTGTAATTTGGCATATATTAATCATGTCGACAAAGTGGTAAAATAAAATCAAGAAAAAAGTTTTTTTTAGGGTACCTCCCCTACACGTAAACTCTACCCCATTCGTTGTGGGGTCTTTCAAAAATATTGTGAGTTTGTCACAACCATTTTTGGATTCAGGGATCCGTTTGCGAAATATTATGTTTTTAACTGTTTTTTTTTTGTTAGAGTCAAGTGTCCCCCCCACTTCTAGCTAAATGGTTGTACTTGGACTTGTGAAAAAAATCACAGCAGTAGTATATATAATGAAATTAAAAGGAAAACTATGAGAGCTAAGTAGGCTGTACAGGTTAACTGAAATAATCAACCAACTTAAATTTGTAGTTTGAAAAACATGGTCTCCCATACATTCCGTATGGGAGAACACGTTTTTCAATTACAATGTTAAGTTTGTTCTTGGGGTAAATTCATCCCAACTACGGAACCCTTCATTGTGCGTGGTCCGACACGCACTTGGCCGGTTTTTATTTTTTTATTCTTGTTTATTAGTAGGTAATCGTCAAACGGACCGCGACAGACCCTATTATTAAAAAAAACGGACCAAAAAAAAAAAATTTTGTGATCCCTGCCTTAGATAATGTAAATAATAAATCAACTATGTAGATAATATTTAGATCAATCAATTTATTTTTAAATTTTATTTTAGAAAACATACTAGGATCTTATATTGTTCGAATTTAGTTGAATGTATACATTATATGAAAATAATGTTGATAAATATATTTTTATACACGCTAACAAGTTTTTTTTTTTTTGGCAAAAATATGTACAAACATCGTGAATACGAATAACATTAAAATTATTTACAGTGCATGAATTAAAAATGTGATGTTCAATAGTATAGTGCATAGTGTAACTACAATAGAATTAATAAATTACATACTACATTGCTAGATCTATAAACAACATGATGTATTTCATGAAAAAATATATGAAGATAGAATTGATAGCAGCAAATAAAATGAAGTACAAGTATCAGTGTTTTTTATTTTGTTGTACTATGATGAGTTTGTTCTTCTCCTTCGTAACCTTAGCCACAGGCAGATTTGTGGCTGGCATGAGCTGTCGCAGGTTTTGACTAGGTATTACAGGTGGCTGAAAACATAAATAAATTATATTATTAAAATGTCACAAGACTATAAAGTTGATATCCGTTAAAATTTGCAGCCACCTGTATCACATAATACAGGTTGATTGCAATTTTTTCCGAAATATTGTACAAAGGGCTTGAAGACCCTATTACCGGAGGATACCGCGCGAGCTGCTTCATACGATCCACCAATCTCATGGCATCGTCTGACGTCTCTGAATCGGTCGTCATGCCCAGAGACAACGCCCTCTCCGCATTGCCTCCATCCAGACATCTATGGAATGATTGGAAGTGTCTGAAACATCATAATTACATACGTTATTCACTTATACATATTATCTAGGGAAAGCCATCTTGAGTCGAGATTGGCAACTGGAGATCTCGTGTTCGAGATTTCGCCTAGATTTTGAAATAATAGTTTTTTTTTATCAAATAGATTTGAAGGGCGTCGCCTAAACGCTCAAATCTTTTATTTCAAAAAGGCACATAAAAGGTACTTTTGAACGTGCTAACTCTCGAAATCTAACAAAACGAGATTTTCTTCCTGCGAGATTGAATCTCGATAAAATACTAGATTGCATTCCTTAATAGTAACTATTTATAATATGTAGGTATATGCATAAATAATCATCAAGCTTCAAGCTTCTATGGGGTATGAGAAGTCTGACGTCGCCACTACTATTTATAACTCTGAGAAGTACGAGCACAGAACACTATTACTCCAAGCGGAGTAAGAGGCCCCTCTGCCTTACCTGGAATGAGCATGTGGTCTAAGACGCTGTGCGTGTCTCCAAGCAGCCGCTGCCCGGGCGCGCCACACTGTCGCCTCCTCGCTGGCTGACGCCACGCCAGCCTCGAGAGCTGCGCACGCGCCGCGTAAATCCACCACCTTGCGAAACATGGCTAGGAAGTTTAGTTTCAGCTACAGTTTCAAAAATTGTATGACATTTTCGATACCAATAGTCGTTCTGAAATCAACTTAATTTAAATTACTGTAAAGTTAATATTTAAAGTTGATATTTCGTCAATTCGAAACAAGAATTTGATTTCTTAACGATAATACATTTTAATTTATTGTTGTGTGCCAAATGTCCATGAAAATGCAAGCTTAATACGGAAAAGTGGTCATGGAATAATGGTATTGCGTAAACTAAAATTTTATGTTTACGACGCTCGCCACTCAAGATTGCACATGGTAAAATCGTTAAATAAACGAAAATGATAAGCAACACCTGTGCCTAACAGTGAAATTACATACTAGTAGGTACTACTGGCACTTTATTTGTAGTGAAGTTTACTTTGAAACAAAAACAAGTGTGTTGTTCAACTGGTCACTGTAAGTTAAGCAGAAATATCTGATTTTTCTACTCAATTCTTGATAGTGAGAATTAAACATCTTACCTTTTGAAAATACCGATATAGCAAAGTTTTCATCTCGTCGTGCGACAGTTTGTCAAGCCGCGCCATCAACATTTGCTCCCCCCTACTCCTCGAGTCTTTATTGTCTTGAGAATCTGACAGAGAAGCTGATGGTGACTTGCCACATATTAAATTGTTTTTGTACTCTATTGCTGTGTCTATTGCTTCAATAGCTTCTTCACACTCCAGCAGCTTGCGCTCCTAAAAATAATAGATTTATGAATATTAAAATACATGCATAATTATTTTAAAAGTTCCGATTCTTGGATTGCTTACCTCAGAATCAGAAAGAGATTTGTACATTTTTCTCTTATGTCCTAAACTGCACCTCTGTTCGTGCAAGCATTCTCTGGTCTTCCTCAGATTTTTGATTTCTTTCCTCAACAACAACTCCTTTTCTTTGGACATTTCTAAGGTTTCCAAATCATTTGTCTTTTCCTTCAAAATACTGTCAAGCTGTGTTATTCTATGCGTAAAGTGTTTCAATGAGTTTGTTTTCCTGTCTTTCACATCTACTGATGTGTCTGAGAGTTCATCCAGCTTTAACTTATCTTTAACAAGCTCTACATCTAATGTATTTTTGCGTTTTTCGTCTTTCTTGATCTGTCTTTTGATTTGTTCAATTTGTTTTTTATAAGTTTTGAGATTTGTCTCATGCCTTTTTATTTCCCTCATAGTATCTTGATCAATTAAACTAGATTCTATCTTATCAGAATAATGCTTGTTTTGTGTTTGACACATAGATTTAGACAAGTCATTTATCAGTCTCTCTTTGGCTATACAAAGATTTATCAGTTCTTTTAGTTGTGACTGGCTGCTACCAATTTCTTTTGATAGTTTTCTGGCCAGTATTTGCTTTTGAGTGTATTTTTCTTTCGTAATTTTGTACTTCTTGCATATTTCTTCAGTCTTTGGAGAGTCAATCATTTTAAGTAGTTCTCTCTCAATTAGTTTAGGTTCTGGATCAACATCCTTTTTGTGAGATTCTATGAGTATCTTTTGAGATTCAGGTGAGATTGCTTTAGCTGCAACTTTTCTCAGTAGCTCTAACTCTGCTCCTGACAAACTTTCACCAGGTTGTATAGTTCTTCTTCGCCCTGAATTTGATTGGGATGTCATAACAGGCAAAGACTGTGATCCACTTAATTCCGAAATTGTAATATCATCAGAATCAATGTGATTCAAATATTCTTCACATCTGTCAGCAAAAAGTTGGTCATTCTTTTCTCTAAAATATTCCATAAATTTTTCTAGTTTATCTTGGAATACTGTGTCAGAATGAGTATCTTCCTCCGAGTCTGAGTCAACATCTGACTCACTGGGCTCACTTGGCTCTGTGTCTTCAGCTATTCTAGGCAATCCCTGCTTTATATTTGCGTCCTTATTATCAACACTGGCATCATTATTCAGACATTCATCACACTCAGCCTTTAAAAACAACCATTCACTGACTTGATTAATATCAGCTTCAGACAAGGATTTGGACTGAAGAATTTTGTTAAAAAGCCCCTCTGCATTTGAAACCAATTTAATCCACTGAGTTGTAGCAAATTGTAAATTAAAATTATTGTCTGCATGTGGTAATACTGCCTTATCTGAGTAAACAGGAGTATTATTGTCAGCAAATAAGTTGACTGTAACAAAATTCTTAATGCCTCTACAGCATAAACAAAGGTTTAGGGTTTTTAAAGTGTCTTGATAGTCCTCAGGTTCTGCACTTATGCATCCAATTACCCATGTAAAGGCTCTGCCCCCGAAGGAGTCTCTGAGCATAGCAGTGAGAATACACTGATCATAATTGATTTGTTTCGGTGGATTGCCTGCTAGCAGCTCTTTTATTATGTTCTCTAGTGCAAATAGCCCTGGTTCTGGGTATGCAGCTAGATCGCAGAAACTGGCAGTGGACATTCTGTGATTAAGTACTCCATTTGTGCTGACCCACTTCTGTTCTACGCTGACTGTGAACACAGTGTGGTTGTTTCCTTGACACCTCTGTCGCCATCCCAGCTGTAAGTACTGAAAGGCTTCCTCAACATTGCAGCACCTCACCAGGCCTGCTCCCAGCACATCAAATATGTTATTGTTGACGACTTGCATCCATGTTATGTGTAATATAAATTCCCTTTCTGGCATTTGGTTCAGCTTGTGGAATATTTCAGACAAGAACCGAGGTACTATACCTTGGTCACATTCACTGTGAATGCATTCAAAACCTACAATATTTTTATTTTATTAATATTATTTTTTTGTTTAATATAGGTAAGTAATAAAAAGATCACATGAAACTAAAACGATTGTGCGCATTTTTATCTCCAAAACCTTGGATCATATTGGTTGGCCGACTGTTTATATATTTGCATGTAGCCAGATCATGATAGTTTCCACCTGAGTTATCCTAATAAATATAAGCAAAGGATATTATTGTAAACCCTAGACCACTTCCCATTATTTATGCTGTCTGTGATGACTATCTGGGCTCATGAAACACGTTTATGTGTAACTTTAGAGGTGAAGTATATACACAAATACTAATAAAAATATGTCTGCTTATGTACTGACCTGGTCCAAATAAAGTGTAAGTTTTGCCTGTCTTGGCCTGGCCGAAAACGACGACTGAAGTATCACACCCATCCAGAAAGCAGTTAATTTGTGGTATCATGAAGGAGTTGAAGAGATTCGCCTGTGTGCAATCCACTGGTAAAGCCCTATTTACATGAAATGTTTGCCCACTCTCAGTGATCACTATTTGGGTCACAGGGTTGCTAAATATGCACTGCGACGAGTCTTCAAGACTTGGAGGCTTGAGCCTTATAGCTATTTGCACTGGGATATCCATCTTTATGAATTGTTTACTATTAAAATACTCGTATGTAGGCTTTTTATCACATCAACTCGTGCGAAACATTGACACTATAATGTGACTACAATAAATAGCTTGACTGTTTGCAATAATATCACCACAACTTCGGGTTCTTTTTTAACGAAGATTCTATTGATTAATCATAAATTATAAAAACAACAACAGCTATCATTTATTATCCACAGTTCCCACAAGCAAAATCTATTTTTATTGCATTTGGCAACCCAGAATAAATCTAGTGTTACCTCTAAAGGATATTACTATGGTGCTGCCTATCGTTTAGAGGGGTCTAGAGGTGGGCAAAGTGTATCATTTTTGCGATTGGAACATTTGCATCTGGATCACTGAAATGATCCGAATCATTGATCATTTGAATCATCGACTCAAAGGATATAAAAATGCATAACGACAACGAAAAGCTGTGAGAGTATGAGTGATACATCTCATTTGGTATCTCTTTCTGACATAAATAGATTTTAATGTGTCACCCGCTCACGTAACTCAGCGTCTCAGTCTTTCTCTCTCGCTCACTGCAGCTCAATCGCCTCGTAAGCGACGGTCGCGCGGAAAGAGCACGGAGGCAAAGTAATGATTCAGTTCAAATGATGCGTTTGAAACGTTGTTACTGAACAAATCTTTTGGAACACATAAAATGATCCGGATCAGTGAGTCGGTTCCATAAAGAGTTACACACGCATAGAGGGGTCAAAATCATGGAACTTGTAGCAAGGATAGAACGCACGCAGTGTTCCGCTAGGTTAATAGTGTTCTGTGACTTGCAGCCACCTAATCTGCCTAATACAGAACATTTATTTTGCTGCCTAGTCACACTCACCAACCATCACAAAAATATGGAAATGAATGTGTGACACAATGTTAATACTGTTAGACTTCTGTCCGTGAGTGATAACTGTTTTTGTGTTTTCAAACGGTCTATAGTATTATAGAATAAACTTGGATTTCTATAATTATTTATTTTAAATTGGGATTGGTGAAATTTTACATGGTATTTGTACAGATTGACACTCACTAGACTTTATTCCTGTTTTTTATTTGCATGTAAATATTTTTGTTCTCATTATTGAAATCATCTGTGGAATCTCACTGTAGTACCTAATAATCAAGTTTTGCTTTTGAGTAGGACGTCCTCTCTCTCATAACAAAAAACGAAATCTCAATTCTGCTGAGAAGATAAATGTTGGCATTCAACAAGAACAGCAGAAATACAAATTAAAATATAGGCAACACTTGAATGTTTTGCCGTGAATATTTTATTTTTAGTTAGTAGCAGTGGCGTAGCGTGGCTGTCGGCCGCCCGGGGCGGAAGTCAATTTTGCCACCCTACTATACATTACATACATGAATTCTAGAGAACTTTTCGGCAAGAACAGTCATCATTATTTTGTATTATACAGGTTAGATTTAAAATAAAAAACGTTTATCTAAGTTTTACAATCACGTTTATTAATACAAAAAAAAAAAAATGTCCACCGGTATAGACGGTGTTGCCAGCAGTCACTACAAAATATCATTCAAAGAAAGGGGATTCCCCGATTTCGTCACAGAATAAGTAATGAAAAATTCCATGCTCTTTTCAATCGGTCCGAATTTGTACTTTGCGATGAAAATATGAAAGGGTTCAAATATTTTTGTTATTTATTGTGAAATTTTGCCGCCCCCAAAAAAGTGCCGCCCGGGGCGGGCCACCCCAGCCACCCCCACTACGCTGCGCCACTGGTTAGTAGTTTCTGTTAGCCACATAATCTCACGCTGGTTCTGTAAACCTTAAATTATCTCTTCTTTTCTTAGATTGTCAGTGCACGGCTTTTGTTTTTTTTTTGGATGGGCAATTATCAAATAATTTCTCCAGCTCTTGCCGGAGCTGGAGGGCGTGTCAGACTTTTATTGACTAAAACCCACCCGTGTTTCTTCCATTGCCTGTGTGCCGGGGCCGCGATATCCCTTTCGGACAAATTCGCAACCGTGCACGCCTAAGACTGAGACAAGTTGCCCTATCTCTCTCTCTTTTTTTGTCTGGACATCACGCACGTTCTCTTGGTCGGGAGGGAAAGGACGGCTCTCTTATGGATAGATCTTATTCGTAATAGATGGGTAGACAGATAACACCATAACACAATCAGTTTGCGTCAAGATTATGGATTGAACTGCTGCCAGATACCAGGTTGTTCGTTGATCTCCGTACAATATAAAAGATCAAAGATGTTTTTTTCTCATTTTCCGCTAGTCGAAAAGGTTTTACACTATCTTTTTTTTATGTAGGAATTATAAAGAAATATCTGGCAGCACCGTTAAAGAACCTGTCAAAGTGACAAGTCAAGTCAAATCACAAATACATACAAATGTCATTTTCATTGTGATTTGTGAGGGCATAGAGTGCATGTCACTTTTTTCGATTTTCAAATAGTTTAATTTGGTTAGTTCTGCTGACATGGTTCTGTCTGAGAAATATATCTTCAAGAATATTATTTGAAGATAGGTCTCATTTTTGTGTTATTTATTATTCAATTTACAGAGTCACGCTGAAATTACATCCTAATTTGATCAATTGATTTGGTATCGTATCTTAGGAAGGAACAGAGATAATGTGATAATACGATTCGACTTGAAAGAGTGTGTGAGAGGGTTCGTTTTAAAGACTCTTCCAGGCATTCTCGAATTGTTCAACATCATGGAGATGGAAACAGTAGGCGACGTCGGACTAGGCCTGCACGAGCCTCCTAAATACGGCCTAAAATTACCGTTGAACCATGAGTTCCCCTTACAAAGCAAGCAAATAATCATACCAAGAGCGAGTCAAGTTTTTGACATGATGCCATTAACTGCCAGGTGAATATTTTTTACTTTAAGTGAGCTTATTAAATTATTCTTGTGCAACATTTTAATTACAGTGTAAACTCCATGTAACGTCACTCTATTTAACGACAAACTCCCTTAAGCGTCGAAATCAATTGGCTTTGGTTGGTTTAGCTTGTCTTTCATACAATGTTTCACTCTACATAGCATTACACCCACTCTCAATAACGACAACAATTGAGTAATAAAAAGTACCTTTTAAGTTGCTAAAATTAGTAATAAAAAGTACCTTTTAAGTTGCTAAAATTAGTAAAAACTGCGCAGCTGTGTACGATCTATTGTCGCTTTATTATCCTAGCCCGCAATAAACTCGACTGTCGGCATCATGCATACCGAACTTTCTAAGAAATTCGTTCTTTTGTTTACAATTTGGGATTGCTTGTACGTGTAGACTGTTGTTACTGCTGTTGCCTCAATATTGCTAGATATGAATAAAATAAGTAAAAAAATACAACAAAATTACTGGTGCAGCAAAAGACGTCAGACAAAAATAACAGACTATACGCAATAGCGTTCATATAACATTCTTTTTTATGCACATAACTACTAACAATAGTCGGAAATAAACTTTTTCTTTTTCTAATTCTGATGTTTCTTCTCTCCATTTAACGACAACTCTCTATAACGCCATAAAATGCACAGTCCCTTCAGTGTCGCTATATAGAGTTTACACTGTATTTAAATGATGAGGTGTTAGATTGAGCCACAATCATTTTTTGCAAAGTAACTATTAATTTGTTTGCTTTCATCAGTTTATCTCATTCAGTGCTTAACATTTATATTGTTTATTTATTACAGGTATCTGAAATACTACATTGGCAAGAGGTTGAATAAAAAGCGTCCTATAATGGATTACATTCACATGATATCAGCTCAAAGAATGTATGGTAAGTTCTCCTAAAATCAATGATAAAAATCAAAAATCAGTAATTTTCAGTAATTATAAAATAAAACTATTACGGGGACATAGACTTTTCCCAACTATAAGTTCAAATAAATAAATAATTTTGTAAAATGCAATGTCTTGCCTTTTCTATAATTTTGTAGTCTGTTGTGCAAAATTACTGTTGAAACCTTTTTGCTGGTACTAATAAACTAATAGTAGACTTACATTCTCATTACACAAATGTTATTCTGTGGATTTACAATAATGAATAGCGTAACGCATGCCAAAACTAATAATAGAAGTAGCTGCTTAGAAACATGTATTAATCTAACAAACTATCTAGAATTGCTGATTACCCAATCATTGTAAACTGTGAATTTATTTAAGAAAACAATTGCAATTATTTATTGGTTTTTAAAAGTACTTTTTAGAAAGTGAAAAGCCGCAAAAATGTAAAGACTGTGTCAAAGGACTTCTTTCTTTTCTGACTAGTATTAGTAGTAATAACTTATTATTTATTGGTACTAACTATGTGGTGGATTGCATTGTTTTTTGTGTTTTAATCCAATCCATATCCTTGCACAGACTTATCCAGTTGGTAACCCACCATTGTAATACATGTTACAGCAATGTTACCGTATGCTTAAAATATTTATTCATTTACCTCTGTTACACCTCGAAAGCCTATAAAGTAGTTTATATGGCTATGTATTTAGTAAATATAATATGTATTTTGTAGGCTGTCCTATTGGAGGTATCGGTGGTGGAACTATAGGCCGAGGGTTCAAAGGCGAGTTCTGTCGCTTCCAGCTGTCCCCAGGCATATACGAGTATGTCACAGTCCCAGAATGTCAGTTCATTGTGAACATAAGAAATGCCAACAATGAAACAGTTTATCAGTCAGTTTTGTCAACATATAAGTAAGTAACTCATATTTCACCATTATGCTAATGTAATTTGCATGTTTGCATGAATATTTTAGCACTAAAAACCTTAAATCTTGTTCTGTGTAATTGTCTTAATTTAGTGTAGGCATTTGTTATTTATCTTTTGTAGGTGTTTCAAGTTCATGATTCCTTAATCTTATCAATAAATTACTGTGATAGGTAGGGATTTTAATTAGATAATTCTTTACAATAATTTGTTAAATAATTAGTTTATCAGGTAGCAGCATCCACCTGAATGTTAATGATAGCCACGCTCTTATAAGAAAATAATTACCACACATGCAATGTGGGATGAATCCTGAGAATGCATTCGTAATATAGTCTGATAGAAGACTCTACATAGATTGTATTTTAAACTTTCCTTTTAGCAAACCAAAGAAAGCACCGCCTACTTGGGAATGGAACTTAAACGGTGCGGATTGTGAGTACACAGCTCTTTATCCGCGCGCGTGGACCACGTACGATCTCAGCAAGTATGGAATAATGCTGGTTTGCAGACAGATCTCACCTGTCATACCTCATAATTACAAGGTACAGTAGTCATTGAACTACTCCCCACAGGCCACAGAAATAGTAAAATCAATCCGAGTCTGTACTACACAAATACCTATGTAGTCATGGGCTTTTCCAATCGCGTTAACATTATGATACGCAATGCATGCAAATTATTCCAAAAAGGAAATCTTTTCCTCTCTTTTACATGCCTTTCTGAGATAAATAAATGTTTCTTAAATGTCCAAGTTATTTATTTTCCCTGTTGCCTTTCGAAGATGTGTTGATCTGAGTCATGCTCGACATTTTTTTGTACGCAACCTACGCGGCCATTGGCCATTCAATATTCCCCTTTTAAAACATGACTATTACTTTTTTGTTGAAAATAATTATTTGTTTACAGGACAGCAGTCTGCCGTGCGCAGTATTTGTATTTACAGCTATTAATGTTAGTAATGAGAAGCGAAATGTTAGTATTACTTTTACATGGACTGAAGTACTCGGAGGCACCCACAAGAAGAAATCTATTGGTTGGTATACAATATATTTTAATAGACTAAAAATAGGGTAAAAATTTACTCAAAATAAGCATATAACGTAGTGTAGCGTATTAGTGATAGCATATGATATAGTGTAAAAATGATGTTTGTCAATAAATACTAGCATTAAAAAAGTAATTTCGTCTTCCAGCCAAACTGGATTTGGAGAGATATTCAGAGGATAACACGTGTGGCGTTACTCTAGAACAGAAAGTCGCCGAGACTCCTTGCACATTCACCATTGCCAAGAGGAAGGATGAAAACGAGACAATTCACGAAGGTTACTGTCTATGGAACGCCGCAAAGACTTCCGGTTACGTATGGGATTGCCTTAAGAAACACGGCACGCTAACACCAGATCCGAGCCTCACTCCGCCACCGCCTAAAGTGCCAGACAAGGACAAAACAAAAGAAGAGAAAGAGAAGGAGAAAAAAGAGAAAGAAAAGGAAAAACAGAAAAAGATTTATAAATGTACTTAGATATTTTCATTTATTTTATCTGTAACACAATTTATTATTGGGATTTTATACAATGTTTGTCGTTGTTTACAGGTGATTCGGTAGCACTTTCTAGTGTTATATCTTTAGAACCGGGAGGAACGGGCTCTACTGAGTTCTGTCTTGCCTGGGACATGCCTATTATAAGATATAAGAAAGATAAAAAAGTACATAAGAGGTAGGTTTTCATATCTTTCCTGGAGTATCATATTGGTCAGTCTTTAAATCATCAATTTTGTTTATTACAGATTTTATACGAAATACTTTGGTAGCGATGGTATCGCCGGTGCCAGCATAGCTGCGTACGCGCTTAGAAATTATGAGAATTGGGAGAAACTACTCGCAGAGTGGCAGGACCCCATCTTTAATAATAGGTGATACTCTACTTCCTTTCTTTGTTATACTCGATTCATTTATTGTCATTCACTGAAAAAAGTAACAATATGACTGTATAACGATTTATCCTTTTTTATTCCACAGTAATATTCCAGACTGGTTAAAAAGTGCCTTAATGAATGAGCTTTATTATGTCGCCGATGGCGGCACGATATGGTTTGACGTCCATGACGAATTTCCGGAAAGCGATCCTAGGTAATTACTCATCAATTAGATTTCAGTACACGTCAGGTTTATAGCCATGTTAAGTGAAGTGTTAAAGGTCTTAATTGTTCATCTCTTAACTTGCTAATTTTGTTCTAGGCATGACTTTGGTGTGTTCGGGTATTTAGAAGGCCACGAATATAGAATGTATAATACGTATGATGTACACTTTTACGCTTCTTTCGCGCTAGCTCAACTATGGCCTAATTTGCAAGTAAGTAGATGTCTTTGCCTATACATAGTATAATAGTAAAATCACCTTAAGGGCCTGCGCAAACTGGCGGACGGGACGGCGGAGGATTTTAAATTTATCAATTTAATTTCATACTTATTCAATGGAAATAAGGTATATTGCAATACTCACTGAAACTGCGCTGCGGTGCTCCAAGCTCGATCACCGAGCATTAAAATATATACCTTATTTCGATTGGATAAGTATTAAATTCAATTGACAAATTCAAAATCCTCCGCCGTCCCGTCAGCCAGTGTGCGTCATTATTGTTCATTTATTAAAGTAATGATTCGGTTATTTTCAGGTGGTCTTACAATATATGTTCCGTGACACCATCGAATTAGAAACTGATAAATGTAGACAGTCACTTTATAATGGAAAATCAGTGAAGTTTAAAATAAAAGATTCAATTCCACACGATCTTGGTGATCCGGGTAAGTCATACACAACATACTCATTGTAGTACATATCGTCATTTATAGTATTAAATACTTTTAACCCAACTCAAGCTTCGCACGGGTGCATATCAGAAATAATAATTAAATTAGTGAATGTATAATAAACATAAATCTTCCTTCTTGAAAGGATGGTGAAAACCGCAATATAATACGTCATAGTTAAGAAGCTTAGAGCGAATATACAAGCAAACAAACGGCTTTGTTCCATAACTATTTAGAAATTAAAGAGACGGGGCTGATAGAATATTAGAAAATCCTGCCCAGACAAACAGATTTTTTTAAAGCCTTTGACAAAGTTAATCATGATATCATTACTCGTAAGGCATATTGGCGTTAACTAACAGAATCGAAATGGTGCTAATTTTGTACACCGCCAACCATCCCAAGTTGTAACTGACAGTAGCATGCTAAGGAGTTTATTTTAAGGAAAAACAAACAGCAGCACAATAAGAAACAATCATAATATCTTAAATATTACATTTATATATATATTAGATAGATATTGATTTTAGTTAAGGATATCATTGCGCACTGAGGAGTACCACAAGGGTGAATTCTCAAACCACAATTTTTCTCAACTGTCTTATTTCAGACCTTCACTGTTTCTCGATCATTTGAAGTTGTTTTTATAAATAAAATGTGTTCAATGCTTAAGAGTGTGCATTCTGAAAGTAGGCAACGTCGCAATAAATGTCAAATATTTCGTTGCTTTTTTGGAATTAATTGCAATTCATTATTAATGTTCTAGTTCACTAGTTAGCGACATTTCATATTTCCATACAGTAATATTGCCAAATTAATAAAAACAGGTAAATATTTGACAGCTATTTGCGACGTTGCCAACTTTTTTTTGGAGACAACACGAATACTTTGTATTAGTAAGAATTCATGGTTCAGTTTAGAAACAGACATGTTTTTACAGATGACGTACCTTTCGAACATATAAACGCTTACAACATCCACGATGTGAGCGACTGGAAGGACTTGAATCTAAAGTTCATATTGCAAGTGATACGGGACTACCGGCTGCTGAGAGGGCACACGGCGCCGTTCGGCAACGAAAGGTACCGCTCGATGGCGTTTATAGACGACGTAAAGGATGGGATGGAAGACGACTTGTACTCGCGGTCGACGGGGCAGGCCGACGATACGGACGGGACGACGGATGAGTCACCTGACTTGACGGAGCAGTCGACGCCGGTCGTGAACGAAGAGAAGCCGTACGGGATGGGGGATATACTAGACCTGTTGTACAGGAGCGCGGACGTGGAGGCCGAGGAGGCGGGCGCCGGCGCGGCGCCGAGCGCGCCCGCCGCCGCCGTGTGGGCGGCGCGTCGCTACCTGGCCGACATGTACCCCGCCGCCGCGGCGCTCCTGCGCGCGGCCAGGCGCTGGGACCGGGACCACGACGGCCTCATCGAGAACGGAGGCTTCCCCGACCAGACCTACGACGCTTGGGTCATGTCTGGACCCAGGTAATTATTTGCCAACTTATTTTTGTAACGGTCTTCTAATACTTTTCTCTCTCTCATGTCTTATCGTCTAAAGGTAGATGTGCGTAACATTCAAGTTTCTTATCTTAAAACCGCACTTGCACGCTTTGCACTATGCTTGCACCGAATACGTGCCGTATGGTAGTTATCACTCAACTTTACACCGCTGGACTCTGACTTTCGGTACTGCCGCCCTAATGAAAAACAACTAAGTTCGAACATTTATCATATATTTTGCCAAATGTCTTTTGGCAGTCAATTCGTATTTTAAAATGTGATCTTCCATTTACAGTGCTTACTGCGGTGGTCTATGGGTAGCGTCAGTAAGCGCAGTATGTGTAATGGCCCGTATCCTAGGCCATCAAGAAGACGAGAAGGAATTCTCCAAGCTACTGGAGCAAGCACAACAGTCGTTTGAAGAGAAGCTTTGGAACGGCTCCTATTACAAGTTCGACGTGCGGCCTTCCAATAGTAAAGTCGTGATGGCTGATCAGCTGGCGGGACACTGGTGAGTAATTTAACGTTTGTTGAAATTGTGATTTATGAGAATATCCTCAAGACACAATCTCTTCAGCCGACTTATTAAGCGCTATGAAAACAATTTTTCCGTAGTACAGAAATGAACGCTCTATTTATCCTACTCTAGTTCTGAGTTTATTTTTTCTACGTGTGCGTTATTGTATAGATTTCCATACGTTCTATCGTCGCCGACAAATTGTTCATCGTCTGCTCGGCGCTTTATTTAAGCTGTTTATGAAATTATTTCACCCGAGCTCTTTTTTCCCCAGGTTCCTTCGCGCATCAGGCTGGAGCGAGCAAGTGTTCCCCGAGGCCAACGTACGGAAGGCCCTAGCGGCAGTCTTCGAAAACAACGTGCAGCAGTTCAAAGGTGGCAAGATGGGCGCCGTCAACGGGTGGGTGACGGGCCCGCGCGGACACATCGACACCACGGCGTTGCAGAGCGAAGAGGTGTGGACCGGCGTCACTTATGGAGTTGCCGCGCTTATGATATACGAAGGTAGGACCCAGATTATAAATGCGATAGTGCGTTTGTTGATTTGATCTTCCTTCACGCAGCAACGGAGTACGTTTGTCCGTCTGTCCGGAAGTCAGACAGCCATTTTACTTACGAGTCTATTTGCACTATATCGATGAAAATTGGAATGACGGTATAATGTTTCTAACTGACTTTGATCAATAGTTTTTGGATATTTTCGGTGACAACCGTAGACATAACTTTGTTTTTCATCGTTTTTTAGACAATGAATAGAATATAAACAAATGTTTACCGTCGATAGAATCAACTCTGTGTATGTGTTAATATTCATTTGAACTACCGGGCACTGCGTGGTCCGACACGCATTTGACGGTTTTTTTTTGCATTTATTTATGACCTGGTGCATAGGCTAGGGATATTTCCCAAAAAACGTCCCGGATATCCTATAGTATATGGTATAGTAGAGAAATCCTGCAGAAGATAGTAGATATCAGCTAAAGGGAATTCCCATTAGCTGTAATCTTATCGAAAAACGTGCAAATAATATAGTATTCAGAGTTCTAATTATATGAAAATATTTCGCTTGTAGTTATTTTTTATCTTATCGCATAAAATACCTACGTATTTCGTTGAAATAAAAGTATGTTAGAATTTTTTGTTTATCAAATGTAGTTTTTTTTCTTCTAAAATTATGATGTAAAAAATATCAAATATTTTGTTTCAGGCATGCATGAAGAGGCGTTCGTGACTGCCGGCGGCTTATACAACACGTTAACACAAATGGGCCTCTCGTTCGAAACCCCAGAAGCTCTGTACGAGAATGGTAACCATCGCTCAGTGGGCTACATGCGTCCTCTTGCCGTGTGGAGCATGTACCAGGCCATCCTGGCCAGACCTCCGCCCCCGCAACCAGTGGCCAACGGACAACCTCATCACACCAAAGAAAAAGCGCACTTATAGTTACTCCAAACGAAACTCCATTTTAATACGTAAGATTTTTACATTTTGGTACATCGACATGAACTGATTGACAATTCGTACGTAAATCGGATAGAACGGCTAGTAATTACCGCCTAAGTTGTTAAATTATGTACTTAACTAAATTCTATACGGTCGATTTTCTTTCGAACAATGAAATTGTTGAATTGTTAAAGCTTCGCAATTTTTTAACGGCCTTAGAGGCGCCGATGCACGGTATGTTTAGACAAATAAATGAATAGTAATACGGATCAGTGAAATACACCAGTGAAACACTAAGGTTTGACATTTATTTATTGAGATAGGGTGCTTACATTAAGAAACAGGTTTCCGGTGCAGGCGAGTCTGTGCGGGTCGGTACCGATCGGTGCAGGTATAATATTCCCACGTTATCTTATGCGCTCATTTATAAGGGTGCTTACATAAAGAAACAGGTTTCCGACACAGAAAAACCAGTACGGGTCGGTATCGATCGGTGCTGGTATAATATTCCCATGTTATCTTATGCGCGCATTTATAAAGAAATAGGTTGAAACTTGTCGGTACCGCCCCTGTTTCCTTATAAATGCGCGCACGGGTTTGTCTGTGCAGGAAACCTGTTTCTATATGTTAGCACCATAAAGAAACAGGTCGGTTAAACTTGTCGGTGCCGACTACCTGAACCGAGCCATACAGGTTAAAGAAACAGGTTTCCATAAAGAAACAGCACACTCCTACACCGTTCGGTAACGACCTGCACGGGTTTGTCTGTGCCGGAAACCTGTTTCTTTATGTAAGCACCTATAGGTGGCAATAATGGTATTCTTAAGTATTTTATACTTAAATGTCTAGTAACGAATTGTAGGTAGATTTGTTTTATTTTGTTTGTCTTTGTGATATTTTGCTTATTTTTAATTAGCAATAATTCTAATGATACGCTTTCGTTGAGAAGCCTTGAAGAGATGACGTTTTATTATTTTCTGGTGTAAAGTATTTCTTCTTGAATTAGAATATAATTTAATGTCCTCAAGACGGAACTACATAGAAAATGTATTGTTTTGCGCTGATAGGCGAGAGATGCATTTATCTTCAAGTAAATAGTTATCAGTTTATAGCAAATTTTGTTCATGAACGCGTCATCACAAATGTCATTTGTGATTATTTTAGTTACGCATTTATTTTGCCTACGTCTTGTTATACCAATGAAACTGAGAAAGAGTATTAAGTTATGTTGTTCGTATGTTATTAATAATTAGCAAAATTTTTGTGCATTTTATTGTGCTTATATTAATTTAGCAATAGACGAATATTGTCTTAAAACTGTATAATTTATTTTTGGTTCGTTTAATTTATGTTTTACCTAATAATAATATGTTTTTGTATTTATCATTTGGTGGCTTACTTATTGTCTGCAAGAAGTAGATGCCAAATTAAAATACTAACAATATTTAAATGTGTTTGCTTGCAAAGTAACATCCTTCCCTATGAGCCCCGGATCTAGATTTATTTTGAGGCGGGGCAAAAAGTGCCATCTGTCGCCCCCTGCCAATTATTTTTTTTTATTTACTTTATTTATGGAACATTTGAAAACTTAGTGCAAATTTTCAATAAATAGTTCTGTCAGGTAGTAGGTAGTTCGAAAAATTCAAATTTTCTCGAAATGAAAATGTTGGCAGCAACATATTAATCAAATTTTATCGATCGATAATGCGCCAATCCGACAAGGGCGCTAAAACTGTTGTAAAAAAGAAAGAAGTAGAAAGATTATATGTGCTGCTCGCGTCTCATTTATAACAAAGTTGCGGTGTGCTGGGTGGTGCACTTGTCTGCTACGCTTGAATTTGTCGCCCCCTGAAGTGGGAGCCCGGGCACGGGCCAAGGTTTGCTCCCGCCACCTAGATCCGGGGCTGGTTTCTATTGCTAAGATCGAGCGTGTACTGATAATATAGTGTGTAACCGAACTGGGTCCTTATTATGAAGTATTGATGCTATCATGATTCCGTTGCGGATGAGGGATGGAGGGATAGGTCATGTATGTATAGTTCCGTCTCTCTGGCACTGGCAAAATTATAGCATTAATTCTTCATAATATTAACCCTGCAAGCTTAGCATGACCACGATAGACACGGGTTGTCGACGGAAGAATAGACAAAATGACAGATAAACACTGTCATTTTATCTACGAGTGCTGATACAGAATAGCCAACCATAACGTAAGATCAAAGGGGTAACAGACAGGGTCTATATTAATCTGACGGATAATATCCGGATCCTCGAGTTATGGTGTTATCAGTTTATCGAAGGATGCTAAATGTCTTCCTTATAAAATGGATTAGTCGCAGTCTGATAAACGACAGGAAGATCTCTTCCTGTAGTGGTCCCCAACTAGAGCGAACTATTTTTAGCCATGGACCAAACTACACAGATTAGGGTGAGCACTTAAGAATACAAGAAAAAATATAGCATTTTGAATTTATTTTCACAATACATAGTAAACACGGTACAATAAATGCATCTTGGACGATTTAATACAAAAGTATTAATAGGTATAAAATATTTTATTCAAGCAGATCTTTTATGCCAAGATTCTCGTATGCTAATGTTTTTTCTTAATTATACGGTAAATGCTTAAATAATAACTTAATTTTGGCTACATTAACTAAAATTGAATATATTTTGTACTATTTAAAATATTACGTATCTGCTTCAAAATCGACGACGACAATAAATAGAGATATAACGTTTAATTAATTAAAAAAATATATACAATATTTACATGCATCTTTTCAGTCTTCATATATTTTAATGGAAAATCGCACTATTCGATTGTTGATACATAACTGCTATATGGAGTCTGTGAGTCTTTTATTGATTCGATGTAGTGCTTTGGCACTAATATTGAAACTTCTCTCATCTAAAACGTTTGCCTAGCCAGCTTATCTCTATTAAACATGTCAGAGACTTACGTTTGTACCTATCTCTTTTAAGAAATGACTAACCTTATATTATTTGGCACGGTCTCTAGATCCAAAAATGACGCGTGGATTAACGCAACACCCACGAGAAATTGTCATTTCTATTTCAGAATGTCAACAATTCGTTGTTACCGAGTGACCTACAACAATGAATGTTTTTGTAAAAAATACGCTTATGTCATGTGATTTGGAATACAACTATTGATATAAACTACGTGTGCGTGGCAGATATGTTCATGTACATGTGTGCGCCGTCGCGGTCGTCGCAGCGACTTGTCGGGTGCGATCGGTCGCGGGAGCCGAAGTTTAGTCGCAAGTGTGTGCCGTTGCGCGTGTCTCCGTCACAGTCGAGCGTTTCACGAGATGCTGACGTTTCACGCTCAACTATCGTAGCCATATGCTGATTTCTGAAACATGGAAATCGAGTTAGTAGGATCTTTATTTATTAAGCAAAGAGGAGATTTCCTGATCAGGGTATTGAACTTGCTTCCAGAAACGAGAGATAAATATATTTCATGCCTATACGATATGACCTAATCTAATTTTCATTCGTTTACCTGTTGTCATGTTTAGGGTGTCCAAAAGTGGTGAATTGTGGACAGCCGCCGTTGAGAGGTCGCGGCGGCGGCGGGATCAGGTAGTCATCCATTCTGTTCTCGCCGTCACACGCTGAGTGCATTGTCAACGTGCTGGACGATATCTGATAAACACAAGAAAAATATTCAGGAGAACATTCAAAATAAGACAAGAGAAAAATATTGAAAGTACGAACGGAAAGAGATTCTAAATAAGAAAGGAGAGTATTCAAAAGAAGAACGAGATTCAAAGGAAGTGTGTTGGTGAGTAGGTTGGAGAACATTCAACATAAGACAAGAGAAAAATATTGAAAGTACGAAAGGCAAGAGATTATAAATAAGAAAGGACAGAGAGTATTCAAAAGAAGAACGAGATTCAAAGGAAGTGTGTTGGTGAGTAGGTTGGAGAACATTCAACATAAGACAAGAGAAAAATATTGAAAGTACGAAAGGCAAGAGATTATAAATAAGAAAGGACAGAGAGTATTCAAAAGAAGAACGAGATTCAAAGGAAGAGTGTTGGTGAGTAGCTTGGAGAACATTCAAAATAAGACAAGAGAAAAAGATTGAAAGTACGAAAGGAAAGAGATTCTAAATACGAAAGGAGAGAGAGTATTCAAAAGAAGAACAAGATTCAAAGGAGGAGTGTTGGTGAGTAGGTTTAATACTCACAATAGACCTAGCTTTGTCATCGATTTCTGATTGGACGCTGTTCGTTTCAGCTACACTGCCCCCACTGACGGTACTTAGGCGTCCCGATGATGATGAACCTAGTAAGAACAAATGAAGGTATAAGAATTTGTTCACTATGAAATTTTATTTTAATTTTGCCACAGAATAGTACAGAAGGCGCACTCCGCATTTTAGCTATGAAGCTACAAGTACCTGCCGGGGTGCGTGAAGCCAATATCTGTGTATGAACCAGCACTCTAGGCGTTGAGTCGCAATATTATGCGTCCCCGATATTAAGGTTATTATGAATTTTCTAATGGACAAATCTGTTACGAATTAACTCATGGTTACTGAAAATATTATTTAAAGTATTATTTCCTTTCTGATATGTCTTAGGATGATTTGATCATTCGAATTTTCGCAAAAACCCTAGGATACCTTAGGGATATTGAACCGGTTGAAATAGGTTAGGTTAGAACCTAACTGAGGTTAGAACTGTGACCACCCGCGCGCGAGCCGAGCGAGCGTGGCGAGCGGTGCCGCGGCAGCGGCCGGCGAGCGCTACTTCCAATTTGCTCGTCTAATTAACCGTGTCTTCGCAATATCCCTAGGGTATCACTAAGGTTTTTGCGAAAATTCGAATAATAACAAACAAAGGTAAACTATGATTCAATACACTTGTCTCGCTCTAACTCACTCCATATTCGGCACCGATTTATTCCTAGACGCCTTACTTTATTTAAGGGACAATCATGTATCATGTTGCGGTATCGCGCGTAGCTTAAGAAAAGTGTTGAGAGCGAACATGATTGTCTTTTTATCTGTTGCAAACATAAGCGGGCCAACTCTGTGCGGTAAAAACCAATCAACTAAGGTGCGGGCTAGAAACAGATTTATATGATTGTTTTCAAAATTATGCAGGACAATGTCTGTGTACTGTTCAGCACCATCTAGTGCTGGCTCATATACAGGAATTGGCTTTACGCTGCCGGGGAAACGTACAGACAACTGAAGAAACACGGGTAGGTTTTAGCCAGTAAGAGCCTGACACGCCCTCCCGCTCCGCCCAGAGCGGGAGGTTGTTTGTTAAAATCCCACACAAAAAAAAACTACAAGTACGCGGCGGGCTCGTCTTGTCGGGCCAATTCAGTGAGCGTAACGTAGTCAGAAGATGAGTTACGCGATAGAAAGAGAGGCAACTTTTAGGTGAATATCACTGTAGGTAATTAGCGCTGTTCGACCTGAATTGCACTTTATTGTGTGGTAGTAAGAGTCGTTTTTTATTTAAATGATTTGCGTAGTGAACCATCTGTATTAATCTGTGGCTTTAATTAAGTTTAATATGCTGATCTTACTTTCACTTAGGCTGCTACTTGGCCTCGTGTTTCCGTTTCGTTTTTCTATAGTTCCGTTGTTGTTGTCATGGTGGTGGTCTGGAATTAAAATGATCAATCGTAAGTAACAAATAAAAACGCAAGTTATTTAATACTATCTGCGTCCCGCGATTCCACCCGCATAAGTCTCGATCCCGTGGGAATATCGGGATAAAAAGTATCCTTTGTCCTAACCCAGGTCACGGTCTCCCCATGTGCCAAATTTCATCCAAATCCGTTCACAATCATACAAAAAAATCTAATCTTTCTCTTTTCATTATATTAGTTTAGACTACTTATACAGGCTGGCAGGGACATCGACGCGAAAACTGATACTATGGACTCGGTACGCATGTACCGAATCCATGGCATCAGTTTGGGACAGCAGATTTTTTTTTAATAGCCAACGAAACATTTCAATGCAGGGGGCTCAGAATCATGTACTGAAAACATGGTATCAGTCTTCGCGTTGATGTCGGGATGCCACCTGGTATATAAAAGTGCAGGAAGAACTCACGTTTATTCTTGCTCTTGGAGAACATTTTCTTCACCCTCTCGAAGGGCGTGGGTCTTTTCATATTGTCTTTTATCTTCAGCTGTATCCTGTCATACTCGTCTCTCATTTTGTTCAACTGTTCTTGCTTCTCTTTGAGTGACTGTTGTGTCTCATTCCTGTTTTTCCATTCCATCACCAACTTTTCCACTTCGGATATCGTGAAAACGTTGTTTTTGAAATCGTTAATTATTTCAGCTAACTCTTCTTGGCCAGTCAGGGGACAGGATTCTTTCCCTGATTTCACGCTGCCACTGCTACGGACGTCTTTGGTATTTAGATTTATTTGGCTTATATCACTAGTAGGAGTGTCAATGGTAAAAGTCTTAGATTCTTCGGTGGGCGAGTACAAGAATATGTCCGACTGCTGCGGCATCAGTCTTGAACTATTCGCGTACAAGTTATTTGGTCTGAACTTTGGGCTTTCTACTTTAATATTGGATGGTTGGACTAAGTAATCGTGTTCGAGAGCTTGTTGGATTCTGTCAACCGTGTTGTCGTGAAGCGGGAATTCGTTTTGGTAGAACTGTTCTTTAATTTTCGGAAGCCTCAGATTTGGGCGTTGTTTCTTTTCGAAATCGTCTGGCTTTTCGATGTTTTTCTCTAAGTTCTGCGTGCACGCTTCGCTGAAAGGATCGGAAGAGGTGTGATCACGTACTGGTGAGTCGACTGTGTCACATGTTTCAACAATTCTTAGATCATCTTGTTTAGCTTCGTCTTGGCTTTCTTCTTTGTCGTTATCAGACATGTTTTTCAGATAATAGTACATGTTTGAGAATTCATTTATTTTCTGGAAAAAAGGGAACAAATGAGCAACATATTCTTATATCAGAGCAGTGGTGACCTAGTGGTGTGACCGTCGGACTGCCAACTCATACGTCTCGAGTTCGAACCCAAGACACGCACCTCTGACTTTTCGGATTCATGTGCGTATTATATACTTATCACTTGCTTAAAAAACGGTGAAGGAAAACATCGTGAGGCATCGGCATGCCTTTTTTTTTTTTTTTTTTTTTTTTGGATGGGAAATCATCAAATGACTTCTCCCGCTCTGGGCAGAGCGAGAGGGTGTGTCAGACTTTTACTGACTAAAACCCACCCGTGTTCCTTCCGTTGCCTGTGTGCCGGGGCCGCGTTATCCCTTTCGGACAAACCCGCAACCCCAGCAGGAACTTAATGAACATGAACTTAATCATGCCTGTGAGATGTTTCTCGACGGCATGTGAAGCCAAGTCAGAGGCTGCTTTAAAACTCTGAAACCAGGTTAGTCACTAACCACACGAAAAGAAGAAGAGCAAAGTCAGAAGAGGTACTTACAAGATGATCAGCCAGTACGTCAGCGAGTGCATAATGTTTGTGGTCCCTGGCGAGGTCTGCGGGTGTTCGCTGACGAACATTCCGGAGCGCGACTGCAGCGCCCCCACCGGGACATTCCAGAAGCTGCCAACAAAGTCGCTCCAGACCGAACCGTGCCGCCCAATGCAGCAACGTTGGGTATTCTTCTCCACCTATAATTTATTTATCTCATTAAGTACTAAACAAAATTGCATAAAGTATCGCCCTTACGATTAAATTATTTGAAAGCCGATAGTAATAAGCTGTAATCATCAATTAAATTAAAGGGGAAACTTACTGGACATATCAGCTTTCGGGTTAAACTGTTCAGTGGATGCTAGCAAGTTGAAATGCGGTGGTATGTTCTTCTGGAATGCGTTTAGCATCCAACTGTCCAGCTGTTCTTTGCTGGTTGTTTTGAATCCCAAGGTCTGTGTAAAGAAACATTCAAAATTAAAGAAAACTTATATATATTGAGAATATCGCTGAACAGTCTCAAAAGCTACTTTGAATCTTCTTACTCAGAAACTTCAATGATGGCGAGTGTCAATGCTATTAACGATAATTTCGAAGGCAGCTGTAGGTATACCAAAAATCACCCATCTTAAGCTATCGAAAATGAAAGGATACTAACTTGGCACATAAATTCCAGGGGATGATCCGATGCCCTTAGCAGCTGATCTAATTCCCTGAGTCTGCTTTCGCACTTGATTTGTCTTCGTCCAAGCGACTGGCCGTTCTTGCTCACACGCACCCATACAAGCATTGAAACTTCCAGACATGACTCTGTAATAAATAATATCACTTTAGTATTCCCACATATTAAAATTAAATCTGCCGAGAATACGTAACAGTATAAGGTATCCAGTCGCCATGCCAACTGAAGGAAAAACTCTTTAAATATTGAAAACAGGAAAATCTAAATTAAAAATAAATAGAGCGGTCTCCGTGGATCTTTCATTCGTTGGTTTTTCAAGTAGCATGACGATGGGTCACCCTCGCCCGGTATAAAAACTGTTGAAGCATCTTTCTTTACCTGGTATATCAAACTGAAGGGTGTAAGGGTTCCTCTTCTTGAAGCTGGGGATGTTAATAACCTCTCCCTTCTTGTCCACCATTATCTTTATGCTGTCCTCGTCTCTAATAGGGTCGTTAAGGAGCGCTATCACTCGACTTTGTCCCTGCGTGCAAACGACATTAATTAACTCACGTTGTAAATTTATTTTGTAAGGTAAACAGGCGTTCACTTTGTGCCACAGAACCTTCCTCGCAATTTTAAACCCAAGTACGTCAAGTGTAAGGTCGAATATTGTGTGGACGTTTTGATAAACATTAATCGGTAATGGACTTGGGATTTCCTCGTAAACGTTTAAATTGATTCGTAAGAATTTGTGGCATGTTTGCAGTAAAGTATGCCATCTTGTGTTTAGTTAAGATAAATAGTTGTTGTTAACGTTTCGTTCTAGTTTTCTTCTTTTCGTGTTGTTAGTGACTAACCTGGTGTCAGAGTTTTAAAGCCGCCCATGGGCCTCTGACTTGGCTTTAGATGCCGTCGAGAAATATCTCTCAGGCATGACCGGTTTCCTCACGATGTTTTCCTTCCCGTTTTTGAAGCAAGTGATAATTATACAATACGCACATGAATCCGAAAAGTCAGAGGTGCGTGTCTTGGGTTCGGACTCGAGACCTAGTTCTAGTTGTAAATAGTGAGTACTTACGATTTTAACTTTCTTGGGGACGATAGAGAAGCTTGTTCTGTCAGTGGCTGTGTCTTTACAGTCTTTGGTTCTGAGGATCCCGACAGCGGCTGTCAGGAATGTGTCCACGAAAGACGTATCTTTCTCCCTCACACACATCATTTGCCACTGGTCAATTGTCGGATAATCTGTCAAAAATAAAACACTTTATTACGTACTTTCAATACTTAAATTAAACTTTCTAATCATTTGAGATCATACAAATTGATTGAGTAGTTAATTAAAATCAGATCCCAATTATGGGTAAACACAAATTGGCTAACAAAATTGCTTTTATATTCGAAGTTCCTGAAGTTTTAAAAGTGCGACGTTGTTTGCAAGCTCGGTCTGCAAAGACTTTTAAACTTTTAAAAGTCTTTGCAGACCGGCTCTCAAATTGGAGCTAAGTGTTCATTAGATTTTCATTTAACATACCTTCGCAGTTACCGGAGATGAGTTGATTCTTCTCGACTCCAAGCAACATGACTAGTAACTTGTCAACTTTGAACAAACTGTCTCCGTTAACATCTCTCTTCAGATCTGCTAACTTAGTAGCAAGTATTGGGCACAGGATTACTATTTGTAACTGCGCCTTCGTCAGTTTGTCTATTTTTTCTTGCGAGTCTGCCGCCAGCAATTCCTCGGCGGTGATTGGTGTTACTCTGCAATAATAACAGGTGGCGCATAAGTTATCACCCCATTGGAAGATACTCTCATTTTTGAAAATGGAAGGTCATTGTGACTTACAAGTAGTCTAAGTGGTGATCTTATAGTGGTGAAGGGTGGGCGTTTTTGGGGGACTGTCTTATGTTATTTTGACGTTCGAAAAGTGCCGATTCTCAGCCTAGTGTGAATAAATGACATTTGAATTTGACTTTGACCTTTGTGACAAATAAAAAGTTATTGCTATTTAAAATTCACATTTTTAGTACCAAAATTACACCGAATCTATTAAAAATTTGCCAATTATCAAAAGGGGTCATAGTTTATGACTTCTAGATACCCGCTAAACGACGCACGGCCGCCCGCGCCCAATCTACTAAACCAGTAACATTCCGCATTGAAAAAAAAAATGTGGCGATTTTATTTTTCCTTTTCTCCTCAAAATTACCATATAAATAGACTCTCAGAACGATACCTAACAACACTTTGCTTTACATTTTGTATAGCTTAGTAAACCTTTATAACCAATATATGGGCTAATTATCGGGATGTCCGTAATAAATAATACTTAATAAAAACAAAAAGGAAAATCTTATTTACGTTATTATTGATTTGATAAACTGATAATCCTTGCAGTTTTCAAGAGTTCATCGGTTAGTAGCAAAGCTTATGAATGTAGTGGTAGGTACCTGTAATGATGCCTAGCTCTCTGCGACATGATCTTATCAAAGCTAGCGACCAAGTAGTCGGACCATAGCGCGCTCTCGGGAGACCCAGAGCTCCACAGTATTGCTATGTCCTCCATTTCTGCAACAAAGATAATAAAATCTTAATTGGAATAAATATATACAGGGTGGCAGGGACATCGATGCCAAAACTTTTACCATGGCGTCGAAATTTTTCATAGGTTATTTTAAAAAAAATCTGCTGTTTCATAGAAAAGTGCAATACCTACGTGTCCAAAATGTGACACAAAAACAAAAAGAAACAGCGGTTTTTTTTTTAATAACCGACGTAAAATTTCAACACAGGGGTTTTCAGAATCATGTACTGTATATATCACAAATACTAGTTGCTAGTAATATTTTATTACAACCGAAACGTCTTCTATTTACGATCGAGGAGGATCCACTTAACCAATATTGTCAGTCTGTTAAATTAATTAATCATTCAGCCCGTTGACTTACAGACTATTGATTTGCTAATAGGGGTGTTGACTAAAATTTCTTTTTGTCCGTCATGCAGATTATAAATTTATATATTATTATTATATATATATTTATATATTTAATTTAAAAAATTTGGACACGTATTTTTTTCTTTTTTACGTTATCAAAAGAATACGGCAATACATTTAGTAGGCAATACGTTAAAATGTGGCATGACGTCACTACCCGGTAGATTTTATACCGACTTCTGACGTAGCGAGCCCCCACTCCCCAACTTTAATGCGTTATAACTGAATCATTTTTTTTTATTAATATGATAAAGCAAAAAATTCGCGTCTAATATTTTTTTATTATCTGACTGACGGAGTAAATAGTTTTTTTTTCCCCAGTCAGCATCCCTATTGTCGAAATTTCTCATAATTATTCGGAGATAACACTCTGTTTCCCCGAAATACCGACTTTACAAATAATAATCATCCCAAATTCGATAAGCGCGGCTGTGAAAGTGTAATAAGCAAATAAACTCGCAATAGGTAGGTACTACATAAATAATATATTCCGAATGTGAATAGTCACTCGTCGCTGTCATGAATAAGTCTGTAGCGAGCTCAAATATAATACCTAACATTGAAAGGAAGTGTTGTCAAGGGATAATCAAGGCATGAACGATGTCGTTCACTTGATATCGGATGGGGGTCATTGGCTGGATCGAAGTTCACGGATCGCGCGGACGCTTCATAAACTATCTACACATGTTGCTGAATTTAAATCCTTGTTAAGAAACTTATACACATATCGAGCAGCTCGTGGCTAAGTAATAACAGCCGCACGGGTCGATCCATCAAGCTACGCTTGCCGGGGTTGGTCCATCTTTACATACCAAGACTCCTCCGAGCCTCGGAAAGCACGTTAAACCTTTGGTCCTGTAAAATAAAATGATCGTGGCTAACTAATAACAGCCGCACGGGTCGATACATCAAGTTAAGCTACGCTTGCCGGGGTTGGGAAAGCACAGTAAACCGTTGGTCCCGGCTGTCATTCGTGGATCTTTGACAGTCGTTACGGGTCGTCAGAAGCTTGAAAGTCTGACAACCAGTCTTACCAAGGGGTATCGTAATACCCAGTTACTGGGTTGTGGAGGTCAGATAGGCAGTCGCTAAATGTAAAATACTGGTATTCAGCTGCATCCGGTTAGATTGGACGCCGACCCCAACATAGTTGGAAAAAGACAAAGCAGATTTTTTTTAAATAAAGTTGTACACAAATCGCACATATTTTTAATGATGAGTGCACAAAAGCGTTACTCATATCTGCATAAAAGGAACCAAAGTAATTTTATACGTGAAGCTTATAAAGAAGCTAATTGTGCATGTAATGATGCAGTTTTAATTAATGTTAAGTGCGTCCTTACGTTAATCGTAAAGACACTTGAAATCAATCGACCGTTATTGATAAATGAATGCAATGCATTTAAATCAGATTATACAACAGAAAAGTCTAAAAGTCAAGTGATCTCAGCAAGTCTATGGAATTCCTCTTTAATCTTTGAGCGTTTTATTTTTGGATTCAAAACATTGCGTTAATTTCTAGGAACCATTATATTTCACTTTCATTACACAATGCATGATGGTCAGTTAGGTTTAAGAGCGTTAAAAGCTTCAACGCTGTCCTAAAAACATATATATGCCTTTCCTAGCGTATGAATGAAAGCATACGGTCGCTGTTAAAATTTTTATTGCACCCAGTGCCACGCATACGCATCGACTGCTTACAAAATATGCTATGCACTGCGCGCGCGCCGGAAACTCGTACGGGTTTATACTTACCCACCTCTGCCGCCAAATGAAGACCCGACTAAATGTAATATCCGTTTCCTAAATAGACAAACGTCTATCAGCGTCGCCCGGAATAACTATAGCCGATTAAATGCAGCGAGTAACAGAACTGGAAGGCTGAATATGAAGCCCGATATGCAGTTATGTGTTGCTATGCGACTATTTTCTGCTCAAGTAGAACGGAAGTGCCTTCTTGAAAGATTTTGAATTAGAATGTAATTTATTTACGTTAATTTACTTGCTATAATAGTTGGTAAGGGTAGGTAGCACAATTTGTGAGACTATTATTTTATAGATCCTACATTAGCATGTCCTGTATAAGGCTACATAAACTCTGGTTGTCATGGCTACCGAGAAATGTCCGCTGATTTATAAGAACGTTGTTATGTCGCGTTATTTTTACACGAGTTTTCATTTATTAGGTAACTACCTACTGCCTACATAAGTCTAAAAACAAATGAAAATCCCGAGCAACTTGATGAGAGCAACTTCACGAGTAAGCCGGCAATCCAAGCAAAGGCAGGCGCGTCGCTTCTTTAAAAAGTATATTTGTTCAAGCTAAGTACCAAGTTCTCCGATTGAACCAAATCCTTTACAGCAGTCTTCCGTCAGGTTACACTTAAAGCCCTATTTTTATCACCACAATAAGGACGTTACGCAAGTTGAAACTGGAAGAGAGCAAGTACATTCGGCTACAGTCGGGGCTGTGCTCGCTGCTCCACTGGTTTCAGTTTTCAGTTCAATGGCCGCCGCCGACGTCTTTGATGTTTCGAGTAAAATATTTTAGCCCTATAACGCCTCCAAATGTGGCAGGTAGTTTTTGAATCTGTATTTTCTTTACCATCTCGTACCAAAAGGGACGAGATTTAGAACCCGAAATGTAATTACTGACCGAACTATATCCTTATGAGATTAGTTTCCTTTGGATCTACTCATCTTATTACGAAAATAATTGTGAGACTCATAATGCGATGACAATATTGTATCATCTGCCCTCGTACATTGTTAGTAAATAGGACATCCAATATTCCCCAGTGGGACTGAATGTGGGCGACGCGACGTTGCCTATTCAGACGTTTCCAAGAAATACGAGGAAACGTACCGTAGATTTCCAGCAAAATCAGTCAGAATGAGATCACATTTTAGGGAATTACTAAATAAAAGGTATTGCATCTACATAAAGTACTTGACTGAAAACGATTTGTATACATATAGGTATTATCGAAGAAGTTCATATCTAACCAGTTTGAAAACAAAATCCCGTGAACACGATGACCACATCTGTTACCGGCCCGGTTCTATAGCCGCTAACCGCTGCAAGCAAGAATAGTCCTTGCGGTGGTTAGTTACGAACTTCTTTGATGGTACGTGCTGCTGTTTCTAACCCGTGAGTAATGCAGAAGTCTTCAGTTTCTTACTCATTCATTAACAGATGCTATAGTTAAAATTGATTTCATCAATCTCCGTTCTTGCTTCGATTATGATAATGTTTATAACCTAGTTACAAGAGGATATTATTGTTTGCCAAAAAAGGGGTTAATATTAAACATGTTCGCTAACAAATAGTGAATGTGTGCTGGTGTGCACCCGACGCCATGTGATTCATCATATCAAAATAAACGTTATTTTTCTCTGGCTCTTGTCAGTTCTTCGATGCTAAATCATACTTTCTGGTTTAATTATAAGACACAATTTATATTAATAATTTATTGTTGACTCACCGTCACTATCATCAAGCAGACAGCGCCAAGCCCTACGAACAGCGGATATACACATGTTGGCTTAAATAACAAATTCCGCTTACTGACTCATTAAAAAATTGGATAAATAGGACATCCCTTTGAGCTTCATAAAGAGAACTTTGAATTTTTTTGGGTTAGTTTGAATGGATCATTGTCCTTATGTGTAGATGTTCGACAAGAGTACCTACAACATGTATTGTACTGATAAAACTACATAAATGTAATTAGACGATTTCCTCGTATTAACTAATAATAGCCTTGTATGCGGTCGCTGGTGATAACGCCTTGTCTCGTCTTGTTTTTATCACGATACAACGTCGATAGACGTCATAAACAAAGTTATAATTCAATGCTCCGACTGATAACATGACAACAGCTCGGGAGACAAAAGAAGAAAAGCGTTCATGTCTCTATAATAGTACATACACGATAACCGCATATCTTTGGTATTTTATTTGATAAATGTGCTTCTACTACAATAACTATCTAAAGAACATTTAAGAATCTTTAGATCAGATTTTAATTCCATCTCTTGGATCTCGTGAACGGCTGATGGTTAAGTCAGCTTTATGTTTCGCAGCTTTTGTGCTGAATCTAAACAACAGACCGGCGTTTTCCATCTTTTGTCTCTAAAGAATTGTCCGTCGTCTCTACATCAGTTATCACAATCTGTGGGAGCGATCCTACCGACATTATAGACAAGTTATACAAGACGTTTACGCATTTACATTCCCAATGCGAGTACATTACGGGAGTTGCTTCGATGCATGTAAATTACACTATGTTTATTCAGCCATAGATGCCACCCTGCATATTTAATGCGTTCGCCACGACCAACTCGGGTGCCAACCAACCCATGAGGCTCCATCCTAATTCTAAGCTCATAAAGCTCATTATCGTGTAAACATCAGCATGGCAACGGTGGATCTAATTTGGTAATGTTGTACCTACGGTGTTTTTTTGACATTGATTTTGGATGGAGCTGAACATTTTCGAATTACAAAGTGTGACGTTGTTGAGTTCAGTAAAGTGAAGGCCGCTGAAGACGTCTTTAGCGAAGACAATGGCTTATTATCTATCGCATTAAGGGAGCTGTGCTGGTCGCCATGCACAAGTGTTATAGTGTCATTGTATGAGGCCACTGTATACTTATCCAATCCAATATTTATCAACTACGATAATAAAAACGATATAAAAGAGAATCGCGTAAATCCATATCGTGTAAGTACTTAATAACTGTAACAAGATCTTCGAATAACACATTTTCTACGTCAAAAGTACAGAGAGATTAAATGAAGGGCTGTGGAAATAAAACATAAAGCTTTCCCGCGTAGCCTCGTAGCAATATGAAAGAAAATGTGGTAAAAGATAATGTATATCTTTAGTCGTGATATAAGGTAATTAGAATTATAATTAAGTTCCTTTACTTGAGCAAGTAATATCAAATAATTAATTTGGAATGCTATAATCTCACATATATTTGGGAGCTTACGAGTTCCTAGTTAATTTATCCGCTTAACTGCCTAACTGCGTAGTAATTATGACATATTTGTTTGAATTTAGGGATCGTGATTGTTACGTGTGAATTTGATAACAGAAATTCGCACCAACACACTCAAATTAATTAAGGTAATGTCAATATAATTCACACCACATGACAAAAAAATAAAACAGTATACTGTACTTTAAAAGTTGTTAACATGCAAAAAACTTTCGAAAACACAAAGTGTAACATTTAAAAATTTAAATTTTAAACAAAACTCACTTGTGTCGGCCATTGTTTCGCTCCTTTTATCCTCCATAGCGACGCGAGTGAGAGAAGACGTTATTCCCGACAGTTTCAAGTTAAACGCTTGTCATTGCACTGACTGAACTGCAGGCGAGCACTAGAAAGCGCACGAAATTAATACAAGAGCCCTCAGAACTGTGACAGCGAGAAGTGTCGGTTCGCGATCATGTGGCGCGCGGCCGGCGACTGCGCGCGCTGGCGTCAGGCGGCGGCGCAAGCGCACGCACTTCGCATACTAAAAGCTCGACGCGACAACGATAATCGCAAGTCGCTACGCCATCCCTGACGCCCAACCGCCTAATCTTGCAAAACAAATTGGGCCCATGTGTAAATATTCCCCAAGCGTTATCGACGACCAAATACGAGATGGTAAACACGAAAAACGTTTTTATTATATTCTGATCGCGTTTCGCAGATACGCCTAATCGGCGAAATATTACGATTCCTGAAAATTGATAAGTTGACATAATCTTGATGATATCGAAGTTGAGAAATAAATCTTTTCATAACTGACGCTTGAATAGACATCTTACGTAACGGTTGGCTTTTGTTTTTATTGTTTCTGATAAAACATATTGCATCGCATCCTTGTTTTAGATAGCTTTTAGTTAAAGGGCAAGTGAGATATGCAGATATCTAAAGCGCCGCTGACATTTGGGAGATGCATCTGTATTGTGCCGCGCAAGTATCGGCTTGGGTCGAAGGGCGGCTCGTCCGTCGGGGGCAACGTTCTCTGGTATCGGCCGTAGGTTTCGATTGACTTGTTTATGACCGTTTATCATTATTATTCACTTCCACGTATCATTATTATCTCAGAATAGATTTTACTGCGGGCGCTTCCTCTACTGTCACTTTCAACTTTCAATATTTAACTTAATATATGAAGACAAAGAAAGATTTGAATGTAAATTCTTTCACATCCTGGTCACATTAAGTTAGATAATATCCAAGACTAACTAAATCTACATTAATTACCAATACGTAGGTGATGCCAACTACACAATTAAACAAAGAATGCTAACTAGGTGCCAAGTAAATACAAACCGCATAATATCTAAGTAAATGTTTACGTGTAAATCATTCTAAAGTAAATAAGTGATGGCAAATATACCATTCGATAAAAGTTAACGTTACACTCTGGAATAATATTCAGTCAAATCTATTAGAGTTTTGATCGATTGCAAACAGCCTAAGTAAATATTGTATATGTTCCTCAAATAATTCACACTTGGCTAAGATAAATCATAACATTTATGTATTTATTTATGGATGTTTCCGATACGTTTATTTCCTCATATTTAGTTTGAAGATAATGGTTGAAAGGAAAAACAAACAAACAATAATATTGAACTTACCTTTGAAAGAGAAATTCTTTGGTTTTCTTCTCTTGATGGTGTCCTCTTCTTTTTGATTGAACCGCGGTGGGGGCATTCTTGGTACTTCGCTGGGAACTGCGGTCACTTCTCCAGCTCCTGCCGCACCCGTTGTCAAGTACCCGCCAACCGAGTGCCTTCTTCTACCTTGGAGGGGAATTGTGTAAAATACTTCTTCGCGCTCCTGTGGACCATCTGTTGTTACCACAGTTGTGCTTATTTTGCCCTTCCTGTAGAGCAAATTAAGTTATGTATCAATCAATTAAACCGATATCAGTACCTACTTTGTTATTTCAAACTTCTTTTTGACTTACTTGATTCGCGGAGCAGTAAATGTGTGTCTCATGTCTCCAGGAGCGCAATCCCCTGGTCTCGGCTGTCCTTTTAGAAAAGCTTCGGCTTGTTCTGGCTCGCGAGCAGACAGAGATCTCAGCAGAGCCCTGAACTCCTTGCGTCTGGGGCTCTCTGGTTCCCTGCGACGCGGGGAGCCCAATGGCCGACCAGCGTCCGGCCAGACGCGCCCGGGAGCTGACCGGGAACATGGCTCGGAAGAGCCCTGAGATTCCCCGCTGTCAGGCACATCCTTGTTCGGCAACGCGAAATATGACGGATTATCTGAAAACATGATAAGAATTGTAAATAAACAAAGCTACGTATTTAAAATCAACCCAATTTGTTACAATGATGACAAGTGATCAAGGGCACATAATACCGAGTATCATCGAGGCGGTCGATGCGACGTCGCTCGCTGGCGGTGGCCAGTACTCTACGAGCCCGACACACGGGAATTATTCAATAACCCCAATGAACTAACGGCTCTCCATTACGTCCAGTGCGGGCAGAGTGTAGCAACCTACTTTTGAAAGCCGGAAAATGCGAATTGAAGGCAATTTTCGCCCATTGTCTACTCCCCATGTAGATGTCTCACTAGTGCAGTGATAAGTCATTTGGCTAGCTGACATGACACGTACTTACGAGGGAATGTGGTACAGTAATAGATGCTATTAGTGCCTATGTACCTACAGCTTACATTAACCGCGTTGGTTGCTATAACTTTGGCTAATTTTAATAGCAGCATCAGCAGTCGTAAACGACACTTAGGAATTTAACGCACTTTAGAATGTGTGTCGGTACGCCTTAATATGAGGCAGAAATTTCATCATAAACCATTTATATACCTATCATAAAGTAACGCATTTAAATACAAAGGAGGAGAAAATCGCAACAAAATAGGATGAATGATGCCTAATGAAGATTTATCTTTCTAAAATTGTTGATGTGAAAGAAGAGCTTTTACCAGATTCGTATTTTTTGTTGTGCCCGCATCTGCGAGTTTTCGGGTGGATTTAGGACCGCGGGGCGGCAATAGAAATGGTCCTTAGCACATGTGGCTAAATAAAAACAAGTGCCAAACAATAGTGGACCCACTCCTAAATAAGATGTACAGTGCTATTCACTGTTATTGTGGCATTATTGGCGAGTAATGACGTATTTGACAGTAATTGATTGCATTTTAGTTCAGTTAGTAACACTATGTAGTCTGTGGTTAGTAACAAAAGCTTCTGTTAGCTGGGTAGGTAGGTACTAAAGTTATAAAATAATGTGTAACTAATATGATGTGAGATATTGCAAGTAGTTGGGCACTTACAATTTCGTTTCATAAGATAATATTAATTATGACATTCACATAAAATAAATATTTATACAAAAAATACAATATAACCATGTTGTTTTTTACCCGGTCTGCTTAGGTTAGTTTAGGCGAAATAATTATAACGATATCGATAAATAAGATAAATTATTTCATTGATTAATTAAAATAAGTGACAATGATAAATTTAAAAAAAAAACCATAAATATACTATTGTATACTAAAATAATTAAACACATTTATCCTGTAGTAGGTAGGTAGAGTAAAAAAAAAACATACTGTACATTTCTAATTAGTACAATCGTCAATCGCTTCGCAGTCTAAACAAATGAAGTTAGGCGCCTCTTGATTAATGAATCAATCGTATTTCTCGGAAAGCTTAAAAAAAACTTCCAAAATGTGTTTTGAGAATTTCGGACGAATGACTAATTTTATTCTTATTACGGAAATGTTGAGTAATTTCAGAGCTCCCCGATTACACTGTTAATTACTACGGCTACGAGAGTGCACTTGAATACTAATTGCCCGCGACAATACCTACCGTGTGTCGCGAACAGTTATCATCGACACTAATAATAATACACACCGATTCCTAATTAGGAAACAATGTATTTTATGTCCTTATGAACATACCAGCGTCAATCGTATTCCTAGGTATACAACGAAGCTTGTTTGTTTGTAAATATAAATATGAATCTCAAAACTGAGAATCTCAAGACAAACTTATCAAAAATTAAGTACGAGTTTTCAAAAGCGACTTCTGTATCGGAAAATTAAATAACTTATTGAACTTAGAAAATTGCAAAAGTTTTAATACACAGCGCAGGGCGGTTCGATCCACTGCTTCCATAATGAGGTTTACACAACCAACAGAGTAAGAGTAAAGTATTGATAACTCACTGGTAGCACGGAGGCAATAGTCAAACTGGGGTCCCATGGTCGGAGATCACGGTATGTTCACTAAACACGACACATCTGGACGGGCGCGCGGCGTGCTCTGCGGCCTGCGCGTATCTCGGGGATACGGCGCGCGCGCAGGTGGAACCAGCGCGGCTTTTAGGCGCACACGTGCGGGCTTTCACAAGGAAGCAAAGCTTTCATAGCACGCGCGCACAGGAAACGCACGGTGTATACACAGCCCTGATGCGCTGTAACCATGTATCGATGAATATTGAACAATATGGATGGAGGTCAATTTCCTGGGGTTTCCTGTGCCTGTGCAACTCCATGTGAATTGATATGATAATAGCTACACGCAAAATAATTCTACATGCAACCGAAAAATTATTTGATGTCAACGACATTTAGTTTTGTGGCGGAATCTGCGACTAGATGTATGTTTTTCTAATTAGAAATATTTATTAAAGGCATTTATTTAATAAGTATTTGCATAGTAACGACCTTTTGGTTATCCAAATGGTCGGACTACACAAATTCAGAAGATAACATAGAATAAAACGGTCCCCTCAAAAACGTAAATCTTTCTCTGAATATGCTTATGCTTATTCAGCATTCAAGGTATTGACAACCACAAACATCAATGACATAAGAGGTATTTTTTGGACTTACAAAAATATTTCAGGCCAGGACTATCCCAATACATAGTCAAAACATGGCGCCTTCAGTACATATTCATGAAAAGGGGAGTTGTGTGGCCAGTTTTAATTTTAAGTGTTTATGCGTGTGTTGCGCTTGCGTCCCGTCGCCGCCCGTCGTCCAGGAGTCAGGCGTGATGTTTGTAAACATGCATCCATTCACAGACCCCTCGGGGAACACTGTATCCAAGTAATTTTAACCCTTCTAATAATAGACGCAGACCCTGAAGGAAGTAAGGGAGGATGTAGCTACGAATGTAACAGGTAAACAACTTTTGGGGGAGCCTGAATATCCGGAGCTTGTGTTGAAGTTTTTTTGGATCTTTTTTTGTTAGGATGGCATTTTCGTGTACAATTTTTACTTACTTAAGTATATTATAAATAAACCAGTCCCTTATACAACCAATATTTTTTCAGGCTCCATATTTATCTATTCTTACAGTACGTATACCTACTTCATTTCTGAAAGAGCTTACGTGTAGACCTATATACTCGTACCTACATCTGTTTAATACAGCTAAAAGCTCGAGTCACTAAATCTGAAATGAACATCCAAGAGCCAGTTGTGCGTGACGCCGTGCGTATGTATTACAATTTCAATCTGGGCTCGTCTGTCGAGCCATTCGAAAAATGAGAACTGTGACGTAGGAGGCTATTAGTAAAGTGTTTTGAGCTTAAAGTCGCATACGATATATTTTACTGAATGTTGCTTTGCTCCGTAGCACGCGCTACGGAGCGTAGAGCTTTCAATTTCAGCTGAGATTCAAATTCATGTTCCCTATTATGTCTAAGTTATAATTCACATATTTAGGTCATGATTACAGAACACTGAAATCCTACATTAGACAGCTTTTATAACTCTTTGTGAACAAACGAGCGGCTGTCGTAGCCATAGCAGTGCGGTGCTCCGGCTTGCAAATTAATTACCTGCCAGCGATTAACTACTTGCCAGTTAATTTAAACTTTAATAAATAATCCATTAACTAGATTTCATATTTTAATACTAAATACTTTAAACTAGCCAGATAATAACGTAATCCGATTTAGTTAGTAAAATATACAGAGCTTAATAAATACGTGAGAGTGAACTTAAAATGAGATGATGCTGGATAGCAGGCGCAGGCCGGTAGATGGTTTGTTTGTATACAATGTGGGATGGATTTACGTCTTATTACATGATGTCATATTGAGGTATACAGTTCCTTCCCACCTTGTTGTCCTAACAAATATCAAATATTGCGATGAGTTCATTGATCTCTAGGAATAAATAGGGCAGTAGATAACAAAAGAATCCGAGCACGCATTGACTGTGATTCTTTGAAGTTTTATTTCGCCTCAAAAGTTCAAAACGTTTCCTACAGCTGAGCCATATCGATTGACACAGGAATAGGCCCTTCGTACAGTGGAAGTAAAAAAAATATACCAGATGTCGGGTCGACTGTGTTTACTTGCATCTGCTGTAAAACAAAGCTCAGTCTTGTGGCGCAAGGATTTACAGAGGCCATAGCTATGTACCGCGCATTAGTATGGGTTCACTACATTACACTTAGGTTTTATATTTACTTACTTATATATACTTATACTAGGTAGAAATAAGTTGTTTCGGAGATGAATTAAAATCTCATATCATTAGAATGCTATGGAAAGTTAAATTCTGTAAACAAAATATTTTTTTTGTCTATTAATTTCAAATGATGTGATTGCATAAAATCCAGAACCTACTGATTGAGAGAAGACACTCGCCCCTGTAACAAATGTGTTTTTACCTAGAGCAGGAGTCAGGGCTTCACGTTGTTTATAAGTACACACGGCTAAGCTACACATTTCCAGATTATGCTGATCTCGCATTGTACGGAAATCCTATACAATTCGAGATCAGCATAAACTGGACATACACATTTTTGAAGCGAATAAATTTTATTTATTTATTTATAAGCTAACCCTCAATATTAAAAAGTTGTAGGTACCTATTCATGTAGGTTCTATTCTGAATAAAGTCCTTTTAAAACTTACTTAGTGATCGTCAAAATTACGACTTATTAAATACCTACTCAAGATTGAAGATAGGTCGACAAATTGCAAGTCAGCTTCTACTCTTTCCAAATAAAATAAATGTTCTGTTTACAATATGTACGCAATAACATTACCTAAAAGTAATAAAAAATCTAATTATTATTGAAAATAAAAAAGTTATTGCTATTTAATAATCACATTTTTGGTACAAAAATTACCCCAAATTAATTAAAAATGAGCAAATTATCAACAAGCGTCATACGCTATGACTTGTAGACGACACCCGCTAAGCGAGGGCCGCCCGCGCTCCGTGTACTAACCCGGTAAAAAAAAATGTGACAATTTTTTTTTTCGATTTTCTGAAAATTACCACATAAATAGACTCTCATTACGATACCTAAAAACACCCTCACGGATCGGACAGGGTTTTTATACAATCATGTTGTATATCAAAGTATCGTCCACCATCCAAAGACCTAATTGGCTCGGCATCCAATACCGCGAATTTGAAATTTTTGACGAAAATCTGATTTTTAATGCAGGATCACGTATTGGAACGTGTAGAATGAAATAAAATAAAAATCAGATTTTCGTGAAAAATTTCACATTCGCGGTATTGGATGCCGAGCGACGCTATGGTTATCGATATGCTGTGAAGTTCAAAATCCGAGGTAAGATTCAGGGCAAGCTGGTTTATTTTTGCGTTTCGTACTCATCGCTGAGAAATGGCACGTTGTGATTAAAATCCCTCATTAGTCACCATACGATCATCAGTATTTCAAACAATTATTTTTATACAAACTGTTGGGAGCGGCATTGCTCGCGTGAATTTCGAGAAATGAGAAATTTTCGTGACATCAACCAAAAGGATCGACTGCAAGCGAAAGAGATATCAAGCTGTGATATATTTTGCTATAGAGCTAAGAGTTTTTTTTAATATTTTGACACTTTCGACTCCACCCACTTTTCACTGAACTCATACGCCATGCAACCCTCCGGGAGGGTTAGCGGTATTACGTTTGCGCTAAAGTTAACCATCGCGGACGGTCAACGGCATTAGTTTAAACCCGTGGTATAAAACACTGTAAAACGAAGTAAAATAGTCTTTTCAGGGGGCTTGTCGCTATAAGTAGTTTCCAACCTTTTAAATTATTTGTGAATATTTGTAAAAAATATTATTAAAATAAAAATGCTTGGATTTTAAAACCAACGCATATAATAATAAATCTTGTTAAAATATATATCAGTTTTTATTTTCACGGTTTAGAATGCTGTATTCGCTAAGAAAATCCAACATTTAATATGAGCCCTCCGCGAGGGCTCCCGGTATCCCATATGCGACTAGGTGAACCCTCCAGGCGGGCTCCCGTCACTGAACGTGTTGAAGTCTCATCAGAATCCGCTGAGCCATCAGCGAGGTGCTGCTAAAACGTAAATCGTATTTGTGTAAGTTCCTAAGAAATTGACGTTTTCAGGGAAATAAAACTCTCAATTTGTCGGGAAAATATGGCTGTCATCCATTTTAGAATTTTGAAATATAATTTTAATGATAATCGGGAAGTGAAATGAAAGCGGAGTGTCAGCTGCTTCTCATCCCACGCCGGGTTCTGAAGCGAGAAATGTGTTGTAGTTGGGGAGAGCGGGGCTGGTTGAATAACTTGTTGTTTGTCACATAATTATTAAAACACAAGGAATATATTCTTGTTTTAAAATTTACATGTATAAAAATTACTTTATTTGATGGTAAAACTATTAGCCTAATGAAATAATTATCATCTATATCATAATTTATCATAGTTATTGTTATTTACTGGTTTTAGCTGAAAAAGAAATCTCAACCTACCCCAGGATCGGGGTAGGGTGACCACAGGCCTGGGGTAGGTTGACTAAACAGTAATCAAGTTAGTGTGAAGTCGTGATAACGGATGGGTAGAAAAACAATATTTCTTTTCAAAAAGCCTCAAAAAACTAAACAACAAAACACGTAACAAAAATATTTACATAATCTCATTTTTGATCATTTTTTTTTTCGTTTTTCCACGGCTTCTTATTTTGTCAAAAATAACTAAGTGACAAACTTTTTCTGTAACATCTATCAGTATAGTCACTCCTATCGTCTGTCTGTTACAGGAACTGATGGAGTCTAGTGATGGCGCCAAACACGTAGCCGAGTTCTGGGCCGAGTCTATTTAGATTGCCATTGACACACTTAGAAGAAAACTTGTCCCACAAAAAGTTAGTAAACCAGCCCCAAACATTATTTTTCTGTTTCATTACCAGGCTAACCTAAACACTGCGTTCGATTTAAAAATAACACTGTGTTATACAGGGTGGCAGGGACATCGACGCGAAGACGGCTACCATGGAATCATCATCATCCTTGGAGTTTCTTGCCCGTTCTTCTCCATAAGATCTACGTTTTGGAATGGGCAACTAACTTCAACTTTCTGACTAACTGACGCGACTATTTGACAATTCAAAAGTGCCTGTAAATGGTTTAATTGAAATAAATGCTTTGAGTTTGAGTTTGAGTTTGATCAGTACATGATTCCAACGCAGGGGGCGTTGGAATTCTTCGTCGGTTATTAAAAAAAAAATCTGCTGTTTCATAGAAAAGTGCAATACCAACGCGGTCAAAATGTATGGAACAGCTGTTTTTTTTTTTATAACCGACGAAAAATTTCAACGCAGGGGGGTTCAGAATCATGTACTGAATCCATGGTAGCCGGCGTCGCGTCGATGTCCCTGCCACCCTGTATAATCCAATAGGCTTCACAACAAAAAGTATACGATGGTAACCCCCAACACCGTACCGAGATGCATACTTGAGTGTGATTAGGTGGCCAAAAACTCGTACTGCTGACGAATTTTTGCCAGTTAGTCTACCTACCTCTACAGGCGACCAGCCCCGGTCTCCCCTACGGGTCGTGGGCGATGGGATGGCAATCTGTCGCTACAATGCGCACAATACTAGCTGAGCCTAACACAATATCCGTTGTTACATTTACCTTTGAATTGTAAAACGTGACAATGTCTTGTTTCTGCCCACCTCCGAAAGGAAATAGCGGTGTGACATTTCTCAACTGATTACAATCCTCTTCTTTTCGTGTGGTTAGTGACTAACCTGGTGTCAGAATTTTAAAGCCGCCCATGACATCTGACTTGCTTCACATGCCGTCGAGAAATATCTCTCAGGCATGGCCGGTTTCCTCACGATGTTTTCCTTCACCGGTTTTGTAGCAAGTGATAATTATACAATACGCACATGAATCCAAAAAGTCAGAGGTGCGTGCCTTGGGTTCGAACTCGAGACCTGGCAGTCTGACGGTCAAACCACTAGGCTATCACTGCTAAACAATGTACAGTTGCCAGTCGTGAAGTCCAATTTTTTTTGTCTTCTATGAGGTCTTCGGAAAACCTACGCTAGCCTTCAGAAAACATAATATATCCCTTATCTACTTAGAGCAACAGAAATATATGTTTCAGCGTAGGTAGGTAAAAAATCGACGGTTGTGTGCGACGCAGTCTTCAGAGCTCTGGTAATTGGATATTTCCTTAATGTAGAGCCATTCATGTAAAAATTTAAGCAGCTGAAGAATTCTGTGGGTATAGCCATTATGTAGGTCATATTCAACGGAGGATGCGTAATTGGATCCAAATTATAATGATGATGAACAGATAAATTATGGTTCATTACGTAACCTAAAGCTATAGGTTCTTGTAAGTAAATTTTCCCTTGTATTTTGAGCCGTTAATAACTAACGTCAAGTCACGTCTTGAGAATATCAAAACATAATAAGAAAAATCGATCATAACGTCCTAAACTTATAAATATCCTGCAGCTGGATTTGAAAGTAAAGGCGGTCTGGCTTCAACCACGTGTTGATAATTTTTTATATTGACAAAACTTTTATGTGCTTTGCGTAAAGTAAACATTATAGCTAAGGTATTAAAACTAAAATAGGAGTAAGGAGCGTGGCCCTAGAGGATATTGTGTAGGCTCATGGTTAATTTCAACTTTAAGACGCAGATATATGCCAGAGACCTTGAGTTGCGTGCTTGCGTGTTCTGTACTAAGCTCACGCAACGCGTCTCACGTTCAGCCAGTAATAGGACTCGCCCATTCAGGAGCGCTGTCCCAAATTAGACGCATTATTAATTTATTATACATAAAACAGAAGGTATTTGAATAAAACACGTATACTAAAAGATCAATAATTAAATTATCTTTAAAATGGTGAAGGTTTCAGAAAAATACGCTGGATATTATATGCGTAATTCTCGGTTTTTTATCCGCGTTATACATAATTTTACAAAGTAATTTCACTATCTAATATAAACATAATCTAAAATATTCATATATTAAGTTATTAAGGAAATGCTCTAATCTAAGATATATTTTTTCCAAATCATTAACACTACTCGTTTAGCCGTGATCTTCAGTATAAAATCATTAAAAGTTGGTTACCGTTACCTAAAGGCCCGTATTGATGCACCATCATTACATTGGTACAGCCCGATTCAAACTTAATGGCAGCTCGGAACACGAGGCGAGTCGCTGCGCAGTATCGAATTCATGTGTCAGCGGAGGTGAGGGGTGCGGTACTGCGCAGCGATTGGCTAACTTCCGAGTCGCCATTAAGTTTTAATCGAACTATATCAGAATGCCAAGAGTCACACTGTCAATATGTAAATGTTATTTCCAGACTCTTCAAAATGATGTAAAGAAACAGCTTTTAATTAGAGCCATATTTATTTCGAGAATACTACCAAAACAGCCCAACAATTGTTTTAACACCGCTGTAACTGAAGTCTACGTTAACAACCGACTTTGTTTTGTCTTATTAATTGGTTTCGTGCATGTGAAATAATAATTAATCGTTGTGCCATAGATGTAGTTCCAACAAGCGAAATTCCAATAATTAAATGGAGCCTTAGTAAATTTACTTAACACCAACGCTAATTACGTTGGCACCATCAAAGACTCGTTTAGTACTAAAGTGCACCCTGCACTAACCAGGTTACATACGTTACTAGCTCGGCAAAAGGCTTTTATGTCGAAGCTATATTGATTTTAACATCACACAAATGCGGAATGAAAAGTTTTTCATTTCTTTTCAGGGATTATGTGGAAGTTGGAACAAAGAAAAGCCATTATGTGTATTGAAATCATGAATTCGAGACGTATTTTTTTAATTATCTTTCTTTTTATCATGCTTGGAAGATGAGGCACAGTTAATGTTTTTGGTGGTATGATCTGAGTCTAAAATGCTACTTAGCATCAAGTTAGTTTTGGAAAGTAAACTACTAATTTCGTTTCAGCAAATTACTACTTGGAGATAGGGAATAAGACACTTAGATATCCTAAAGTTTGTGTCGGGTATCAGATTTTAGGGCTTCTGTTCGCCCCGTTACGAATAGTAGAGGACGACTGAACAGCGCAAGCGCGGCCGAAGTTTGCAGATCGATTGGCCTGCCTGGTAGCTACCGTTTAGCTCCGACCCTAGCCCGAGATGATAATATCATTAGATCAAATTCAAAGTCGATAGCATTGGATCGCTTTTAGCAATAAGTTTGCCCACTGTAAGAACCTTTGTAAGTTTCTACATTTCAAATTGTAGGTAATCTATGTGATGAAACGAACATAGATTAGATATTGTATCTTTTATTTATATATTAGTTAGGATTATAGTTTTCAGAAGAAGAAAAAACACGTGAAAATACACAACAACTTTTATGGTTCATCATCATCAGCATTTCAGCCGAAAGACGTCCACTGCTGGACATAGGCCTCCCCCAAATGGGGGGATTTGCCATAATCGCCACGCTTGGCAGGCGGGTTGGCGATCACAGTATGGTGTTAAAATGCATAGAGAACGTTGCTGCCTATTCTCTAGTGAGTCCCTTAGTCGCCTTTTACGACACCCACGGGAAGAATAATAAAATATCAGAATAGATAGAATATTTTTTACGTCCGGCACCACACGGAACTTTTATGGTTAGGTATATGAAATGAAAAAAAAAGTACTATAAAATAAATATTGGTACCGCCATGAATAAAGTTAGGCAGTTGTTGCGTACTATCGCGACGACTGATGGCTTAGATACAATTGGATGTTTCCGTTCCTCTTGAACCAATTTACTGTACACATGTACCTACTTAACTGTCTCAAACACACATGGAGCAGCCAATCCAATGTATTGGAAATATGATCACATTATTTTGGAAATGGGATTATTTTGTTCTTTTTTTGAGTACCATATTAACCGTCTTATTCCGATTGATATCCTAAGAATAAATTTCCATTTTTAGTACTGTTAAAGCTTGATGGGAATAGCACCCAGAATATATAATAAGTTACCTGACTCCTTGAAGCTACTTAAGATTACGAGCTTCAAGAAGAAATTATCAATGTTTCTAATCCATAAATGTTATTACACTGTAGATGAATTCCTTAATGACAATAATATTATTATAATTTGACTAAGTAATGAATGTGTGTTTTTGTTGTATATTGTGTGATTTGTGTATTGAATTTAATACTAATTAATCTAAAAATAACTTACTAAATTTGTAAATACTTAATTTATTATGACTTTGAATTTAATTTTAATGTTATTTTACCTACCTACTGTAATTATAAAATTTGTACGCCAATGGCGAAACATAGAGGGCCAACTGAATTTTAACTGAAGACCAAATGTATGTACCTGTGTTTAACAAATAAATAATCATTCATTCAATCATTCATTCATCATTCATTTAACCATCGCAGACGAATTTCAGAACTTTGCTCGTATCAGGCGCAGTGGCAGTTTGAGATTTCGGGGGGTTACCATGGACGCCGACAGGATCATGATAATAATAACTGTGTGATAAGAGCGAGCAAAGCGAGCTCAAAAATTTCAGCACCCTGCCTCGGATAGGTTAGGTTTTGATTTGTCTATACATATCTACAGAAATAAGAGTTACTTTGTTGCATTATGCAGAAAAGATTAAGTATAAGAAGTGAGCTCGTATTTTTTTTGCACCGTCTCGGATAGTTTAGATTTTCTTTAGATCCTTACAACTGTGATGATCTACGTAGGTAACAAAATGTAGGATGCAAGACCAAGCAAATCGAGCTCGAAAATTTATGCACCTCACCTCAGATATGTTCGGTTTTCATTTGATCATTCATGCAGAAATAGGAGAACTTACTTTGTCAACTTATGCAGAAAAGCTTAAGCAGTACGTTTTACAGCACCTAAATATTACGGAACGTTTGAGCTTTGGAATCTGGGTTTAACCTCAGCCTTTCGAATTCCCGAGTTTGCTTCGCTCGTTTAGGTATTATAGTTAATAACTGTTTTTTTTTCTTTATGTTTTTGTATCCGCCTATGGCTGAAGTAATTTTAAGTGAACCTTAGAGAATTGATTAGTAAAACAAGTTAATCATACGAGCTGTGGCTCTCGACAACTTGAATGATTTCGGGGTCCCCGAGACCAACCAAAACCATTCTTGCTAGGTAAAAGCTTTATGCCCTTTAATCGTAACTCAATATGGCACCTAGTAGCTCCCACGACATAAAGAAGCTAATATGATAAGTACGCGTACAGCCAGCAAGAGGAAGTATAATTATTTAGATGCATCAAAAAACCGGCCAAGTGCGTGTCGGACCACGCACAATGAAGGGTTCCGTAGTTGGGATGAATTTATCCCAAGAACTAACTTAATATTGTAGTTTAAAAGCATGTTCTCCCATACGGAGTGTATGGGAGATCATGTTTTTCAAACCGCAAATTTAAGTTGGTTGATCATTACTCGTTAACCTGTACAGCCTACTTAGCTCTGATAGTTTTCCTTTTAATTTCGCTATATATACTACTGCTGTGATTTTTTTCACAAATCCAAGTACAACCATTTAGCTGGCAGGGGGCTGGGGGGGGGGACACATGACTCTAACAAAAAAATTCTGTTAAAAGCTTAATATTTCGCAAACGGATCCCTGAATCTAAAAATAGTTTTTAATAGTCACAATATTTTTGAACGACCTTTCTAACGATACCCCACAACATGGGGTAAATGAGAAAAAAATAAAGCATCCCCAATTTACGTGTAGGGGAGGTACCCTAAAAATAATATTTTTCTTGATTTTATTTTACCACTTTGTCGGCATGATTAATATGTATACATATGCCAAATTACAGCTTTCTAGTTAGAACTAGTTAGCTCAGAGACGGTTAGTACCGTCTCTGAGCTAACCTGCGGACAGACAGACAGACGGACATGGCGAAACTATAAGGTTTCCTTGTTTACTACGGAACCCTAAAAAGAACAATCACGAATTTTGAAATTACCTATTTTACCTACCAAATGTTTAACAGGAAATAAAAACTATGGTGTAATGTTTAACCAGCCTTTATGAAACCAATCTTAATAAATAGTTACTTATTAAGTATAAGGTACATTATGATATATAGACAAAGTTTTAAGAGATGCCGAACACAGCTATAATAAATGTAGTTAAAAATGTATACGGAAAGACGGTCAATCGGAATGACAATATTCATGACATAATTTAAGAGGGAAATCGGAGTGGATAGAGGTACAGCTCAACTCAACATAATAATCTATTATGATCGATCGTCACTTAGTTAATGATGATGGAGATGTGAGACGTAAACAGGGCCATAATCCTTGTTTTACTGAGTTTCTAAGTAATGACCTGAAAACAAGTATCGGTGGACGCCCACAGGCGGCCATTAAATTCTACAACAATGCCTCCCTACGCATTACTTTACATTTCTTTGTTCCCGATTTACTTTGGCCCAGTAGACTACTTCTATTCAAGAATATTCCTGTATTACGGAAATCTTTGTAAACAATTAAATATGATGATAACCAGATACCGACGGTAGTCTGTGTCCCAGAAAGCCGAACTGAAGAGTTCATCGACCAACCTGTCTTCTCACGAAACGCATCCCAGACGCGGTGTGATTTAGATCATCTCACTATATACACGTAACCCAGATATTTTATGAGACTGCTATAACACTGAAGTGGTTGTTCATTATACCGCTGAAAAAATATTTCGTAAAATTTTATTTTCAATCTTTAGTTGTGAGTGATGGACGGAGAGATGTTACAAAATCGTCATTTGAACACGCCCCGGGAAGATTCGTTCGATCATGGCGTAGTGAGGCGTTCTAAATTCGAATAAATAAGATTTCGAATTCAGATCACATTCGTATTCCTCTATTTCTACTTTATTTTCAAAATGCACACATCATACCTATCTACTACGCACGGCTGCTTTTCGTTCATGATTCATGAAGCATGATAAACGTAGTTTTAATAGGTCCAAGGTAGGTACATCAACGATCATTTCAATGAATTTATTGTAATACAACACTACGACTTCATGGTATTATTTTTCCAACATCAACTATGAAATAAACGCGAGAAGGTGAACCGATAGCGGGCGCGATTGTTAATACAAATTAGCTTATTTTTAAAGTTGGATCGTTATCTAAACTCGTTAAAGTACTTCACACTACATTCAATGAATGCTAAAGTTTTAATTGATGCCTTCTTTGAATATGGCACGGCTACCGTACCCGTAGAGATGTATTTGGCGCGGTTAACAGTACCCCATACTGTCAATGTCACACATATTATTCTGAGCTCAGTAGGCTAATTAATTTTACGATGTAGGTACTGATTAAAGTTTATTTGTTTACTTTTGTAAGGCGTCATATTATTCTGACTTTGTAATTAGAAGCGTTAAACGAATTCAGAGTAATATTGATTGTATCTAAGTAACCCTCTGCTAATTTAATATGTGTTAGAAAGTTAACAGCACAAAACAAAGATTTAACAAGTTTGTTGAGTGGATAGTTAGTTTTATTACTGGCACTGGCAGGTATCCGAACATACTACGAGATTAAAAGTTAGTAATAAAACAGGATGACCCGCCGGATTGAAATAGGTAAGTATAGGATTAATATAAAGGAGATACGAGTTACAGACATTGGGCTGGTAAAGATCTTAGTAAAATAAAAGAAATAATAAAAAAATATTCGGAAACATATAGTGACACAATAAAGACGTATAATGAGTAAGAACCTACTTCAGCGGGTAAAAGGCTTGTGAACCCGGGACCATGCACTTCAACAGACCCACTCCAACCGTTTTAAGGGTCGTAACATATGTAACTCAATTGAAAAGAAAAACCACGTCGAATATAAATTTACAAAGCATACACGTGTGTCAAAATATAATGTTTTATTCAAGGTAACCACATCATCATCACAATAAAAATGAACTCCCGATGTTTGATAAAACAACACACATTCTGTTAATACAATTGACCACAAAAGCTTCATCTACACCCTTGTCAAGTCTTACTTATAAATTCAATTTACAATCTGAAGTGAAACATTAAGCGAGGGTTAGCAAGGGCAAAAGGATTTTATAAATCTACCTACACAGCTATAGAGAATACAAACAAAAAATAAAGGTTGACAAACTTTCGGCAGGGACACGGATCGCATAGAAAATATCGGAACGAAGATGCGAGCATTGTTGTTAAGCATTCATATGCCACCGCTCACCCATTGCCGGGACATCCGCCGCTACTTCCGCTGCCAAAGATGGAAGATCTTCGAGCGAATAGTTCGTTGACAGCGCCTACCGATGGCTGCCCCTCCAAAACATAATATAACTTGTGTTTTAGTCGCGACAACTCACAAAAACAACACTATTATACTGCGCGATTTGTGATCTTTATTAAATGTGTATGGAGCGGGGCACACGGCCGCAGCGGCTGCTCAGCCGCGTAAACTTACGTTTAGCGCGTCTTCAGTAGCTATTTTTGATGCAAAAGCGCGTTGGACGCCAATGTCTAGAGCATGCACGGAATATGCAATGTCGTCAGCCTTCACGATTACACTGGCGCGTATATTTCAATGGATAGCATGTATATTTTGCACGTATGATAAGTAATTACTAATGGACTTATATATTTATTTTAATTTCAGTTCGTTGTCTGCTCATTTGCATACAGTAGGCACAAATTACTCACATAACCACGAGAAGTTACACAAAGATTTTAACATTCAAACCATTGAGTGGATGAGATGCACGTACTTTATTATTAGTGTAATTTATATAAACGATAGAAACATCAATATCAAATTCTGTAGGCTGAGACAAGAAAATAAAAATAGACGCCCGTAAATCTGTTAGTTACCTGTGGGATTAGTCATGTGAGCGTAGTAAACAGTACGTATGTATACGATGTTGTTGCTCTTCCTGAATGCTCGTAAAGCCACATATAGTGGGCCATCCTATTTGAGCTTAACGTTATTAGGTAGTTAGGGACCACTTTACGCAATGGTCCTTCAACACTGTGTGGGATAAAATGCTGGAGTCTATAAACTGGGGCGAATTCATTAAGCATCATAATCGCTCTAAGGGCAACTTTGACCTGATTTTATGAAATATTTTGGCCTCAAAGCAACGTAACTCAGTCCAAGGTTAATATTTTGGTGGGAGAATAATTTATGCGAATTTTCTACAAATAACGTTAATGTTCCATTTAGGAAGCTAAGTGTCGGAAAGTAGATTAATAACCGCATTAGGGTCTTTGTCACTTGATAACAGCGATTTGCTAAAAGGGAACGCACCCAAAATCAACCCCTGCGGGACTCCTACCTAGGCGTTTTGTATGCCGGTTATTCGTTGCTCCACCTACAAGACTCTAACTTACTGACACCTACAAGACTATTTCTGACTTACTGACACCTACAAGACTATTTCTGACTTACTGACACCTACAAGACTCTTTTACTTATTGAAGAATGTGTGGGTCCAGGAGCAGCTTTACCTTAGCTTCACCTAGAATTCGAAAGCCTGTTGCTTCTTTATTTAAATAAAGGAAAACAAAAAAGTACAAAAAAAGTGTTTGCCTGTCTGCACGTTTAATGGTGGTCCTAACTTTCCTAACTTATCTTTTTGTATGCACGTATTTCTGTGGCGAATAAACAATTTATCTTTCTTTCTTTTTTAGCATGTGCACGTGATGGTATGAATAAACCTGCTAAGACCTGGAGGGTCGACCACACTTCAGAGATCACAGCGTAGGAAGCCGCCTCGAACCACGTTATGGCAAGTATTCAGGCTGGTAACTTGGATGCGGATGATAGAAGAATGAATCTGAAATTCCTTTTATTTTTGTGTATGTATTGTTGTTGAGTACCTACTTAATTATGTAAGGTGCGATAATATACACGTAATATATTTCTGGTACAGCTGCGGTTAGTATACATAACATACATTACGTAACTACGCAGTTACCTTATTGCCTATTGTATTATGATAAGTTTGTTAACAATGAATTTAATTAAACTTTACTTTGTGTTGATAACAATACGGTTTTATTTTTGGGATAATCGCTTGTCCGTGACGTAGCTACAATTTGAAGATACCTACCGGTAAATACTAGAGCAATGTCAAATCTGGGATGAAAATGGAAGGGCAGAATAAAATTGTGTCTGGATTTCGCGTTCATCGATCATAGTCATGTGAGCTTTTAGCTTTAATCCTCTCTAGGTTTCAGAGTCTCATAAAAACTGCGCCGTACGCTTCTGAAAATGTTGTAAGAAAGACCAAACCAGAGACAGATATATTATAGTCAGTTGATTTATGTGCGAACGACATTTTATTAATACTTCGCGAGCTATGACGCAGCTTCTACTAGAGATGTAACCACAGATATTTCATATTACAAGCTCTACTCTCCCATTTTCAGTGCAGGCTACTGACTGGCTGGTGCAATGTAGTGATTTTATGTCCGCGCAGTTTATCCACCTGAATGCATCGATCCGTAAACGCGCGGTGCGGGGAGCAGTGTTACTGTGTTACTACTTATCTATACTATAACTTTTCGATATTTATCTTCCATCACCGATACATAAATAACAAATATGGAGAATATAGCGTAGAAGTGCCTGGGGTGGGAATTGAGAAGGCGGGCAATAAGGCTAGTTTACGACCTATATGTTGCAATTAAAAATCAATATTCAAGAAAATCATCATTATTGATTCTAGATATTTGTTGTTAAAATAATTTTGTCAGAGTATATTTATTATTTTGTTTTACAACCTTAATGGCAACACTGACGAATCATTACGAAAATAGCTCGAATGATCTTAGATTTGTTTTTTGTGTAAATTGCTTGCTGAGATTAAAAGTTTTCATCCTATTTTATTTTATGTATGCGAGAAAAGTAGTGTGTGCAAAAACAACTAATTAGTTTTCTTTTATAGTCGAGTATTTCTCTCACCTGTATTAATCGCTGACCGAAATGAGGCAGGGGAAAACAGGCTGCGGAAGGTGTAGAATCAGATTCAGTAATGCAACTTGAACGAAGCCTATTTTCTTCGAGAACTGCAAAAGAAAGAGTTGATTGATAGCATGTGTTGTGATAATTCCATAGGTCTCAGCAAGAAATAGCCATAACGGAAAGGAAATTAGAAAAAAATGTCAAATAAGAAGAAAATTACGAGCGAGCCTTACATGTGTAAGATGACGTATATTGATATAAACAATATTCAACATCATCATCATCGTCATCGTGAAGCGCTCATTGGTCAAATCAAATAACGCGCGCTTCCCCGGCTTCTTGTTACACACTTCCGTCCCTTTTCACTAAATCACTTCCACAGATTGCAGGAAAGCGAGAGGAAAGATGTTACACATCAAAAAATAAAATATAATCATCAACATTAGGAAAGTCTATGCTATGATTATCTTGGCAGGCGGCAAAACGTGCATTGCCTACTTATGACATATTTAAAATTCTGTTCCAGTACCGAACGAACCCCAATGCCGCATGCATTTGATCAGTTGACAAATGCATGCCGCAAACGAATGACTGAGATTCGATGGGGGTTGGTCGGGCCAACCAACATCGAATCTCAGTCATTTGTTGGCACTAAAAGAAGTATAAAATACACTAAAGTGTAATGTACTCTTGACTGTTCTCTTTTAATTCAAACTGTTATTAGTTCGTCTATTTAAGTGTACCGAATTTGGCATAGTTTATATTTGCAAGTATACCGGTACCCGTGCCCACTGAGCTGCCTTGCGGCACTCCACGTTCTTCCAATGTATATTTACTGGGTGTGCATACTACATATACATGTGGAGGCATTCGTTAATATCGTTGAACTCTGTCCGATTTTAACGATATAATTAATACTCAATACTTTATTGCATTCCATTCGTATTACATAGATGGTATAACAAAGTAAAAGACCAATATGGACCCTGTCGGGCACAGCAGAATTAGGAGAGAGGAAGAGGGCAAAGTATCAATTCAAGCAATTCAATGTTATTATAAATGATTAGATGTGTTTAATTGGGTGTATAATTATGTATATACGAGTATTATTAGGTTTTTGCATATAGGTGTAGTATATTAGTTATTTTAATTTTCTGTATATATAATAATTACCTACATTATTGTAGGTAATTATTATGAAATACTTAGAAGTATTTTCATTATTATTAAATTATGTTATTATTTATGTATTCATATTTTCATATTTATATTTGATTTCTATATTCCATATTATATTATATATATTTCATATGTTTGGTGTAAGAGAGAATTATTTTATTTTATTTTGCAATCGATTTGTCATCTAGATTATCATCATTGAAGTACAGTATACATACCTATAACTTGTCTTCTATGTATCTCTCTCTCTATGCTATTTACTAAGAAAAAAATATAATTTGATTCCTTATATTTTGGAAAATGAATGGAATTATTAAACTTCAATACTTTCATACATTGTATAAAATATACATTGAATGATTGAAAACAATATTTAACAAATCATCACCTAAATAAATTGGTATGTAGTCAATCGATTCGCGCGAGTCGACTAATGAACTCGGTTGCGTTAGTAAGTGTAGCCGCGCAACGCTACCTCAGATTTAGTATCTGCTTCGGTCTCGTGCGGGAGGGTCGTGAAAATGACTGGCGTCGATGAAATACTAAATTATCAAAGGAACCCCGACGACGATTTCTACGGCTTGTTGGGCTGCGACGAGAATTCAAGTGTAAGTACTTAAATTCTATTAATATTTTGATCCAATTTACATACAATAACAGATGTGCTCTGATTTCGGATTCCTAGTGCCTAGTTTATTGATTCTACTGTACTGCTCGATGACCTTATTTTGTCGAAGGCCCCGAGTGTTGACCTAAATATGATAAAAAAAATACAGCTTTTGTGTATGAATGTAATGTGTTTGTAAAAGTTTTAATTAAGCAAAAGGTGTAATTGCGCGTTGGAGGAAACAAACTTTTGTTGAGTCAATGCCTTGTGTTTGGGTTTTCCAGTTCCCCGTTATATGACGTTCTATTGCGAATGAGCTTGTGCGGCCGAGTAGTTCCAAGTAATAATTTATGAATCAACAAGATCTAATGAGGAACTAAATGATAGTTTAAACATAGCCTAGCAAATGTATGTAATTAAATGTTATGATGCTACTAATTAAACGAATTAATTACAGGTTGAGCAGATTACTGCTGAGTACAAAGTGCTTGCTCTGCAGCACCACCCTGATAAGAACGATGGGGATAAGGAAGCTGAAGCCAAGTTTCAGCAACTGAAGGTAAGAAAAAATTATGTTTTGTTTTATTGAATCCATAAGATAAGTACTAACTAACTTATTTTAGAAATGCGGATTGGTACATGGGTAGACCATGTCCTAGAGAAGGACATAGAATACTTTTATCTCGATATTCCCACGGGATCGAGACATATGCGGGTGAAACTGCGGGGCGCAGCTAGTTACCATAATAAATTAAGAAAACAGGATTGTATCAGAAGACTTGCTGATTCAACAAATAGCAAATACAATGATGCCTTGACTGATTATTAAACCACTTAACTTAGTCTTCATTTTTAATTAAGCTACTTAGGTAAGTACGTAATTAACTATCAGTAAAAACAATAATTGATATAATTTGAGTTAAATTCAACTCTTTAAAAGAATTTGTCTTATAAGTAGGTTCCAAGTTACAAGACTATAATTTATTGCTTAGTTATGTATTTCAAAATTTAAACTGTTTCAAACTCCCTTAAGCTAAAAGGTTAACATAGATATTTAATGAGGCAACATGAAACGCTAAGTACTGGCTTAAAGTTTGTTAAGACTTTAATTGATGTATATATACTTCAAGTGCCTACTTACTTTGTTTTTTATCGAACAGTTGTATTTTCCCGAGCTCCTCTCTAGTGTACTAGAAAGGAGCTCGGTCTCTGCTTGGTCTTTCTAGTTCTAGTTTGTTTTTAGTTTTTGTTGTTTGTTTAGTTCCTGTCTAGTTTTTTTATTAGCAATTATTGTCGCAATGCTGGGCAAACGCCTCTTCCACCTCTCTCAGTCCAGAGTAGCCAAGGACCAATCTCTGTTAAAGGACCAGCTCTCCCCGCAATCTGTCTTCTCGTTTTAGACAAGATTAAAAAGTTTCTACTTAAGGTATACGCAAAAACCGCAATAATGTAGATGTGCCCCTCATTTTGGAACTGCTCAATTAGATCTCGACGAAAATTCGCAATTCCGCGAAAATAGTCGTGTTCATGGCGCCTTATTAGATTCGTTCTGCGGCCGGAATACGATTTATAAAATAGAAATCGGTTGAGAAATTGTCGGTGGTTACAGGGAAAGACAAAAATACCTGGAGTATAAAATGTGGAGACAACAATATGACAATTAATGAAAAAATCCACTGGCATTTCGTACGCAAAACATTGACGTGGAGTTGCGGACTTCAGCCCGTTACACTGTACAACTAGTGCATAGGAGTAGGTCTTTTGAAACGATCACTGTAAACCAACTAAAAAACCCATAGTCACCATCACTAATGATGGGCCGACTATGGGTTTTGTAGATGTTTGTATGTAGTGACTAACCTATTGGATAGATTTAATTGTTTTTTGTTATGAAGAATGGGTATAGGTATCATAATTGAAATAGGCGTTGTAGATAATTATGTTTTCCTGCTTTGTATGTAAATAAAAAACCAAAAATCTTCGGAAAACAAAATTCTATTCGTAATGATTTATTCTAAAATATCGATTTTCTGCCTGACCGTACAAATCACCGGTATTGGGAGTGAAATATCTGATATTATTATTCGTGTGTTGAGTTGACTCGGGCCGAGCTGTCACTGACCCATGCCATTAGGATTAGATATAAGGAGTTTAAATTATTGTCATCGTTTCCACATTATTTTACACGTGGTTCTTAAGGCTGGCTTCATAATTATCATCTAATCTGACCAAAATGCGCACCGCGTGTGTGTTCCTGACTTAGAAAATAAATATAAAAGTTACAAAAACTTAAACCCAACTGCGTATAAACAAGACATCACAGACAAACTAATTAAAAATCCAGAGCCACATATAATCTATTCGATTCATGCCCTAACATGGTGTGACTCCGGATTCTTTATTAGTTTGTCTGTAACGTCTTGTTTATACCTTTTTAGTTGACTTTTTTTGTCGTATTATGGGTTGTCGTTTTAATAACTTTTATTTAATTTATGTTTGCGTTATAATATATTATATATTTGAAATGTGCTAGTCAAGCCCATTTGTTTGACATCCAACATCGATAAATAAATAAAAAAAGACGATTAGTTCATGATTTTGAGTACTCTAGAGGGCGCCATACTGAATTTATTGTGTCGTCACATAGCCTAGCCAGCGGACGATCAAGACGCTTCCAACGTTACCCATTTGTCAAATTATAATCAGTAGTTTAGAAATTGCGAGGTAACAGATGAACATACATACATACCGGTCAAAATCATAACCATCCTTTTTGCTTCGCCGTAGTCGGGTAATGAATTGACAACGACAGTCGAACGATGACAATACGAAGCAAATAATTTTTCGGATTTATGTACGCATCCGGTAATACGTACGTTTTGGCGTAGATTTTTCTGTTCAGGCTTCAGACTGATCACTCCAAAAAACACAGCGACCAGATTTTTATATGACAAATACTCGAATCGGGTAAATTTTAAGATAATAGTAGGTAATAAAATTAGTACGATACCTTTTTACTCTCGCCGTTGTATCTGAACACCACCTGCCATGATCATGGGTAGACTAGAGATGACGGGACGATATATTAGTGAGAACTTTTCACCTTTTCACTCTCGCTTGGTTTCCTTTTCTATCGGCTTCAATTGGTTTCCAAGATGTCGATCATTTGGATCCATCTTCTCGATTCAGCATACCTATTTTTTAAAGATAAGATAATGTTAGGAGTAAGAGAGTAGATTTTTGGTTTCGTTCATGCAATTCTATCCAATATTATTGTAACCGGATTCCAGCAAATGATCTATTGTAGAGCTTTAATTTCGCAGTTCTTAACAGGACTATTATTTGCTGCAAAAATACAACTACATATTATCATGAATTTGTCCCTAATAGGCACTCGATTCATTAGTGGTAAAGATATTGAAGACCTGATATTAATAACGGTCGCGGTGGGCGGGCTATAACCGCAATAGACGATATTACTGATATTCTACGCTGATCGATGTGTCACATTGAATAATAAAGCATTGTTGATCTCGTACCTACTCTACTGATGCAATATGTTTCACCACACAAGAAATTGTTTATTAGGTACTTTTAATTATCATTATCACTCATCCATAGATACTAGTGATCGCCAGAGGTCGAAATTCGACCATAATAAGGATGATGCCTGGGTAAAAAAAATGAAATTCTAATTAGTCCGTCAGTCAGATAATAAAAAAATATTAGACACATACTTTTTGCTTTATCATATTAATAAAAAAATACTTAGATAAAACGCATTTTAAGTTGGGGAGTGGTGGTCGCTACGTCACTAGTATGTCTAAAATCTACATACTCGTGACGTCATGGCACATTTTACCTCAATGTATCACCGTAATCTTTAGGTTGCGTAAAAAAAGATAAATACGTGTCCAAATTTTTTTTATTATCTCAAAGACGGACTAAAAAAAAATTTTTTGTCATCATCCCTATTCATTTAAATGTCATGATTCTAAGGTAGCCATCTTGTGTCAAACGCATGGTAGTGTGTGTAATGTTTTTTTTATTAATTTAATTTATTTCTAATGTATATTATATAAAAATATTAGCTTTCTGCACTCCTTCTCCATATAAACTTTAACTATGTCAAATTTCATACTTCTCCGTCCGCGTAATTTTCGTAAAACGGGGTACAAAGTTTTTGCTTCACGTACTAATATAATAATAATAATTATAAAACAAAGTCGCTTTTCGTATTTGTCTGTATGTCCACGATGTTCTTCTAAACCACGCAACAGATTTTGATGAGGTTTTCATCATCGTTTAAAGAATTTATTCTGGAAGGTTTATGCGTATAATAAGTTAATATTAAAATTACGTTTACTTATGAAATCTCGATGTTTTATCAAGTCGTAAAAACCGTGCGAAGCAGGAGCGGGCCGCTAGTATTTATCCAAACTAATATTATAAAGAGAAAAGATTTGATTTTTTGTTTTTTTGTAAAGGATAAACTCAAAAAATACTAAACCTATTTAAAAAAAATCTTTCATCTTTAGAAAGTTACTTTACCAGCGAGTAGCTTGGGCTGTATTTTATCGACTTCCACACGAACTAAGTCGCGGGCAGGAGTTAGTGTTTTGATAAGGCTATAGGTATCTCATACTGTTACCATCCTCCAACCATATCTTTCACATACTTCATTTCATTCATAGTTTTTTTTAGGGCTAGGGGACCTACTCCTATAACTATTTACACTCAACATATTCTCAGGACTCAGTAATCACTTATCATAAACAAATTTATTTATTTTACCAGGAAGCGAAGGAGACGCTGTGCGATCCGTCGAAGCGCGCTCTGTACGACAAGTGGCGCCAAAGCGGCATCTCCATGGGGTACAAGCAGTGGCTCGGCATGAAGGACCACGTGCAGCAGTCCATGCACTGGACCAAGCCCAACACCAAGGATCGTATGCTGGAGGGCGAATGCGGCCGCGCTTCGGGCCCCTCGAGCCTGGGCCCTACCAACCCGGCTGCTCGCCGCGCTTCCGAGGGCGGCGCCGCTCTCTGGGGCCGCTGGGGTACCGGCAACCAAGAACCTCCCTCAGAGGTTATCAACAAATTCCGCAACTATGAGATCTAAATACCAATAGTCCCACTCTCTCTCGGGTCATAAAGTCTCCTGACTTTATTAGCCCAGCTCCCGGGACTATTTTCTTATTTATTTATTATTTTATTGAAGAGGTTACTTGTGCCCTAATCTCTATTTTTTGTTAAAGAACAATTATTGTACTTAATTTTTTTAAATTTACCCAAGTCACATTAATGTGATATTCTTGCAACCAGGCTGTTAAATTTATCACTTGCCATTACAAGTTTACAAATTTAGTCATGTTATATTTGACAATTATTAATTGTATTTAAAATTAAGGATAATTATTATTAGTAAGTTATGTATCATAAAATAACGGCACAATATTCATCAAGTCAGCTCGCGATACGTTTCTCGAATGTGGCTCGATATTCTAATATTAATTACTGTTTTTGAGTGTTTGGTGTACTAAATGTATTTCTGTTGTATGTAGGAACAGATTTTTGATGTAGGAGCCCCAATCCCTAGAATAATGTAATAGTGTTAAACACTCTTAGCTGTTACCCCTTAGATGTAAGCTGCGCACATTCCTGATAAACTTATGAGTCTGATTTATTACATTTCTGCTATAGATCAATATTGTCTACTTAAAGAATCTCGATATTTTGAAGATTTATATTTTTGATCCTCTTTATCTTACTATAAGTATGATATTATTTTAAAAGAGAATGAGTATATAACGGATGTTGTTGTGAGATATATACAGGGTATCGTTGCGAGACAGGACTGTTTATTTGTTCTTACCTTTTGCAACCTTGAAAATTCTACTTTCTATAACAATCATGGTCTAACGACGTATTTAATCATTAATCGTATTTGTTCCAAGATAAATGTTGTGTTACCTGATAGTTACGTAGAAAATAAATGTTATTATGTGTTAAATGTTTGATCAGTATTTACTTTATGTATTTAAAAAATATACTTAAATGTTATAAATGGGTAGTGGAATTTTAAACTTTAAATGTTTTGTCTCGATAAGTATTTTAACAAGCTAAAGCCAACATGTATAAGATGTTTTTATTTTTGATGTAATACATCTTGAAAACAATAAAGGTTTTGCTGAAAATATTCGTGTTTGGATTCTGCAACTGCGACTGCACGTCTTATCAGAAATATTCTATCAGTAGAACAGGTGATTAGAAACAGTCAGATAGGAAACGCCGAACTCATCTAACTTATTTTTAATATGACAAGTAAAAGTGATTCCGATATCCTTCATATCCTATTTACAGAATAAACAATTTCATTTCATTTAGTTCGAAGTACCTACTGATAAAAGAGGAGCTCGTGGCTAAGTATTTACTGCCACACGGGTCGATCCATCAAGTTAAGCTACGCTTGCCAGGGACGGTCCGTGGATGGGTGACCATCTTTACATACCGAGACGCCTCCGTGCCTTGGAAAGCACGTTAAGCCGTTGGTCCCGGCTGTCATTCGTGGATCTTTGACGGTCGTTACGGGTCGTCAGAAGCCCGAAAGTCTAACAACCAGTCTTGCCAAGGGGTATCGTATTACCCAGTTACTGGGTTGTGGAGATCAGATAGGCAGTCGCTCCATGTAAAATACTGGTATTCAGCTGCATCTGGTTAGACTGGAAGCCAACCCCATTACCAATATGGTTGGAAAAAGGATAGATAGATTTAGAGTGCACGTCTGTGCAAGCCAAGCAAGTACGGATAACTAAATGGCATATGCTCTCATGTTTTTTTTAGATAAAAGTGCTTTGAAATCGACTGTCTCTCGCCCAGAATCGTTAAAGGTATCTAGGTAGATATACTTCCTACCCACCATACCTACAACTATAAGGACTCAAATTGAACATCTTTACAAAAGATCCAAGGGACTGAGAAAAGTTTCCGGTCTGCTACCGCATTGCGCGAAAGCAAAATGATACTTAGCAAAGTGATTGCTTTTCATTTTTTATAAGGAGCTTTTAAAACGTTGCTGAAGCCTGAAAGCTAAGTTAAAAGTAGATATCTATGTGGAATGAAACTCACTTTTACCCACCAAAATCAACGGATCCCGCAGTATTGGAAAACACAGAATATCTGGAATGGTATTAAGGAAAACCTTATTTTTATTTACTTGTTTTTGAGGTGAAATACTATATCGATTACTGCATACCGAGGCCGGTTAACGTTTATAAACGTGCCGCCTCGATAGGGGGTAGGCTTAGTAAACCTCCCACTCCTCCCCCCGCCGGAAATACATAGTTTCTTTATAAACGATTTTTAATTTTTTTAATAACTTAAATAAAAAGTCGTACCCGGCAAAAAAAAAATCGGAATGTGTGGTGGGAGCCTGGGACACATAGTAGAAGTGAAACTTCAATGGACAATTTTAACTTGAAGTTTTACGGGAAGATTATTAATGTACTTGTCCAATTTCGACACGGTTGGCGCAGTGACTGAGCGAGCGACTGCTGCGCAACGTGTCGCGGGTTCGCTCCCCGCACGGAACAAATATTTTTATGATCTGCAAGTAGTTGTTCCGGGTCTGGGTGTTAGTGTATGTGAGTTCCTATGTTTGTAAACGCACCCACGATACGAGAAGAAATTCTTAGTGTGGGGCAACGTTTTAAAAAAAAAAAATTAAAACCTGCCCGTAAAACTTCAAGTTAAAATTTTGTTGCGATTCGTTTTTCGCCTCACCCTGGTCCCTGAGTTGAAGCTAAAAATGTAGGTTTAATAAGTAACAAAATTAATTATTTATTTGGAAAAATTCAAAATTACCGCGCAAAACAATGCAGTATCGATGAATCGAGCGTGCATGCGTAGTTATAGTTTTATCGAGAGAAATTCCTACTACTTATAGAATTTAAGGAGTCCTGGTGACCTGAAATACAGGCCTTGAGCCTAGTTTAGGCACCAGTCTCCCATAATATAATACCCCTATAATTGTTACCGTAGAAAAAAAAAAAATATATATATTTGCTCCTGCCCCACCCCTAAAAAAATGCTGGGTACGGCCATGTTAGTCGCCACACAGTTCGCTCAATACATTTTTTATTTTTTTTTGAGGATGGGAAATCATCAAATGACTTCTCCCGCTCTAGGCGGAGTGAGAGGGCGTGTCAGACCAAACCCGCAACCCCAGCAGACAAACCCGCAACCCCAGCAGCTCAATACTACTTACTCTCTCATCAGCAATGGATTAATAAGAACACTTGATAAAACTTTGCTTCACAAAATTGTCTTCCGTTTCCGTGTTTTCTAACTTGATAATCTAATTTCCTAACTCTACTCGATCCATACCGACCTCCTTACCTGTATAGGTTTGATGAACCTAGTCGTGATCTGTTCATCTGTCGTAAACCTAATTGACATTTTTTTTTTATACCTGTTCCACTCGACCAAATTATACAGACATCATATTACTACGGTAGGTACCTATCTGCACAGGAGATTCTCAAAAAGAACACAACGGTATGGAAAAGCACATCGGTTCCTCGCAGCTATGGCGTCAACACGCATTTTTCAGGGAAAATATTATGTAAACAGGTCGCGTGACATACCAACATATGTCTACAAACATGTGAAAAAGAAACAACAAGTTTTCACGCAGTCCCCATCCTGTTTAATCATTCCGAGGATTCTTGTGTTGGAAAACATTTGAAGCGCGTGCCTACAACATAATTATTTGTAATCAACACCATTTTATTTACACAAACCGCCACGTCATTATCCCTAAAGGCTTGACCGGAGATGTAACAGTCATTGGTAAGTCTTGAACGACGAAAACAGACCTTAGTGCTATAACATAAAGGTGCGTTCATGACAAATGGTTACCATGGACTTGCGACCGCACAGTATAGTCAAGCGACTGTAATAGTACAGTCGCCTGACTACTGTGCGGTCTGTACTGGCCAGGTTTTTTTTCCTACCTAAGGGTATGGTCGGTTCTTTTTTACCTAATAAAAACCGACCAAGTGCGAGTGGGACTCGCACACGAAGGGTTCCGTACCACCGTACAATATTTAGCAAATAAATGAAAATACAAAACATATAGATTTGTATTTCATAATGATACTATGAATTACAAAGTGTTAGTTTCAGTTGCAGAAAATCACCAATATCTTATTTGAATAAAATCTTATGAATCGTTTTTAGTATTTGTTACAAAAATGGTCTAACACCGGCAACTTTTACGGTCTTCGTAATTTTTGAAGATAAAAATAAATAAAACATATATTGGTTCTCTACTCGATAAGCTCTCAACGACATCCCACATGCCAGAAAGGGCTAGATTTTTTTCAAAATCAAAAGTTTTTTGTGTTAAGGGAATCTACAATTTAATTTTTATTTGTTATAGCGGCAATATAAATACATAATCTGTAATTTTTTCAACTGTCTACCTATTACGGTTCATGAGATACAACTCGCTGACAGACAGACGGACAGCGGAAGCTTAGTAATCGGGTTCCGTTTGGCACCCTTCGGGTACGGAACTCTAAAAACAAGGAAATGCGTTATAAAAACGATAATTATAAATATAAATTAGCGGTAGCTGTTATAAAAGCATATTAATTGTAGGTATGCGCAATTACCCGTAAACTGCTGTCAAATTAGGCACAAACAATGTTTTAGGGATGGCCACATATTAGAGCGTGGGAAGACCCTCTTCGCAAGGTTGAGTAGACAAGCTGTCTTGCATATTTTAAAGGTCATGGGGTAATTTTAATCGCTGACATTCATGGGGTGCATGTCACCGTTTAACGTCAACCCTCATTAACCCTATTATAATATGTACTTACTTATTAATAAACCCTCGAAAACGCTCATTTTAAGAATACCACACTACTTGTAAACGTTTGAGATTTAATCAAAATTGGCCCCAATTCGATTAAAGTACGAACTTAGATGTAGCATCGGCAAAATTCGTAAAACCGATCGCCATCCGAACTGAGTGCGCCTTTAAAATCACCAATATTTATTACTGCTTTAGGTGAAAATGATCTTTACGCAAACGCAATAACTTGTGAAGTCATATAACCAAATACATTCGTAAAATTGAAATGAATGAATGCAAATTTTCAAATGTATGATATATCTACATAAGTTGTGTCGTACTGTAGGTACTTGAGTATTTTTCGGTACTTCTTTTAGTTTAGGTTTTGCCCATACACGCTCAATTGGTTTGGAATATTCACCTAAACTTTATCTCACTTTTGGGTTTCACCGCAGTCAGCTTCACCTACTGAAATATTTTCACTAAGTTATTGCTTTATTTTTAGAAGATCTTTATCACCTACCGACACGAGAGATACTTTACGCCCTGCAAGCGAATATGAAAGTAAATTACACACCGTGACACAGCTAATTAAAAAAAAAAAAACGAAACCCAGACTGAAACTAAAAAGTTTAAAACAAGCTCACTTTTCAAGCAGTCCAACGCGGTTAAAAACATACAAACAACAACTTATATATGCGTAGCAGAGCAGACAAAAACAAGATGAACCAAAATGGTTCAATCTTGTTTTTGTGTTGAAGTGAGCTTTTTAGTTGCAGCCGGGTTTTTTTTTCGGCCGTTTAGTTAGTGTGTTATACAAGATTATTGGCTTTATGTGGGCAATCTGTTAAGGGGATGCAGGAGAGGTCATTTACAACCAAATAACTCCTGTTGACTCCTATACAAATGTCAACAATTTTCGAGTCATTTGAATTTTATACTTTTATTTCATTAATATCCACCATATTTTATTTTTTATTATAACAGACACCTTATTTATTAAAATCCACCCAGCCCATAGAATGCTTCGAGGGTATAAGGAATCCAACATGCAATGATACGCGTGAAAACATAACACTGTCTTTGCAGTCGGGTAAAAAGTTAGGGTCGGACTAGACTTTTAAATAAAAAAGTTAACATTTTACTTAAAATAATATGGCATAAGGCTGTCAGTCCACTGGAGCGGAGAAGAGAGGAGAGGAGCGGAGCTGTGCAGATAGAATCTCAACTCCGCTCCAGAGTTTAGATTAGACTCTATTGGGTAATATTGGCACAGCCCCACTCCTCTTCTCGTTTCTCCGCTCGAGTGGACGGGCAGCCTAAACCTGGGTCGTTAGCACTAGTAGGCACCTGACCTTTTCAGGGAATCCCTCAAACGTTTTTTTTGTTAGGTTCTTTGATATAAATTGCTCAAAGAAAGACCCCTCTAAAGATTCCTCGTTTGGTATAAAATTTCTCAAGTTACCGGATCTCTTAAAAGATTTGGTTTCTAGCAGCGTACCTTTATTGTAAAAAAAAAATAGTATTATAGAAGCCACTTAACGAAGTTACGTCATATTGTGCAATAATGGTTCAGAATTATGGTCCACTGATTGTATGTTGACACTACAGTACGGTCATCCATAACAAGGTATGTGAAGTATTATCCCCCTAAGTTCCATAATTACTATAAATATTTATTTAGACTGTATTTAATGGCGGCTAGACAAATTAAAAGGTCATGGGCCTGTCGAGAGAATTATTTCCCCGGTGGTCAAACCGTTATCTTAATGTGCCATATTACTAATGTTATGGAGGTTTGAGCGCGAGCGTCGGCGGTGCGTCGACAGCCTGCGAGGATTCCATTCAGTGGATGTTTACAGTCCACAGCTCCGGTTTCATCATTAGCCATCGACGACCGACTCCAGTAGCCATCAGTTTGTTACCAGCACTTGGCTGATTCGAAAGTGTAGTGTTAACTATCTACATATTAATTGTGGACCACCCAAACAATTAAAATCATTATTGGCAATTTGATCAATAAAAATATTCTTTAGAAATTATAAGATCAGTTTTCATAGGCTCTTAATTCTGTATCAATTACTTGGCCTGTGAAGAGGGATATCTATACAGAACTGTATAGACTTCGGAATGGGTGAGTGATCTTTTTTGAAGGGAAATTATTGTAAAACAAAATTGGAAGTGGTTGTACCTTTTGCCGCAATGCTTAAAGGATTTTCAATAGTTCTTAAACGTGTTTACTGGACATACATTTATTTGTGTTTGTTTTCTTTGTTGAAAGATGGAAAAAAGAAAAACTAAACGACTTGATCTAATAATATTTGGAACTGGACTATGCTGATGTTCCAAAATATGGTAAGTATGGGACATCTCTGTTTTTTTTTCTTCTGCTAGTGTTAGATAATTGAGTTTGCTTGATGGGTTAACATTTTAGTAACGTTCATAATATGAGCTCCAAGGTGCTGCAAAGAGGTGAAGTTACCAAACTTTTATAAAAATTTACGTATACTAGTTCGGTCATGCCAAAATTGTATTGAAACAAGAGTGCTATAACGTTCTTTGGAGACCGACAGTGCGATCATTAAGTCCAAGTGAAGCTCTATCTTACTTTTAAACTTTCTGAATCAATACTCCAAAGCTGAAGTTACGACACAACTTGAACGGTTACTTTAGAGTCAGCTGTTCGATATAAAAAAAATAATGAAATCTAGAAATGTTTTCAAATAAGGTCGTGAATAATTAAAGTTGAGTCATACATTTTGCCCAAAATTCGACATGCAAAATTTAAATGAATGAATACGATGCTATGAAAAAAAAAATTAACACAATTATCTGATAAAAATTAACAGTTCAATATAATTAAAATCAATTCAGTCAACTACGAACATGAGCTACTTTTAGAGCATGCAAATAGGATCAGGGAGCAGTTATGTAATCAGTTTCAACCGATGAATGCATACAAAAAATTTATAATGCTTGTAGCATTACTGCATTACTGTACGTCAGTCGCTACTCCTATTGAACCTATGCACCTAATTCTAAACTCAAGCTCTGCCATTTCACTTCAATTATTAATCAAATAATGATCGAATTGTATTTTTAATCCTTTTCACCTATGAAGGATAATGAAGATATTACTATTAAAAAGCTGAGATAATTAGTACTGTCAAATATATGAAACTTTATGGATTTATTACAATTAAATATAGAATTATTTACATATAAATATATACCTAAGTAATTACGAATCCAAAGGTACTAGGATATTCGGTTTATTCAATCATAGGCTCTGCCAGTTCAACAATATGCATATCATTTTGAAAGATGATTACAGTCGGAATTGGAAAAGTTATTTTCCCTCTATTACTTTTCATTTAGCCCTATAAGCAGCGAAGGAAAGATGACGATATGCCTCTGCCTCATGCTGCAGCCGCATCAACGTCTTTCGTGACAAAGCAATGCGTGCTGAAGTTTCGTATATTTTGCTCGCTAAAAGCTTATCGCGCTAATAAGGTGGTCACATTAGCGGCTTCGCAAAGGTTATTATGTTTCGCCACCCGGGAGATAAGTGCTATGCAGCCCGAACTATCGCGACGATAACTGATAATGGTTGGTCACATATGCGTGTATCGTATCACTATGCGAATCTTCGTCACGATAGATGCAGATGCGGCCGCAGCATTAGGGATTCTGGGGGTATACGTTGTTATTATTATGATGTTTACTTTTTCAGATTCATCTTTAAGTTGGTTTTTTAGTTTGACCGTGATAATTTTTGCTGTAAATCGCAACATCGAAGGTGATAAATACTATCTACATAGTTGAACTAAAATTCATACTTTACCCATTGAATAATAATCAATTTGCTACTAGAAAATTTGCGTTCAAGATTTCAAATCCTAATGTTTTTTCAGAATTATTATAAACTGAGAAATACGTCTTAAAAAAAGAAGACGCAGGTTATTAGTCAATCTCCCAATATGAAAGACTACTAAGACTACTTACACTTATATAAATGATATTATCATATATTTCAGTGAACTTTTAGGATATAACTTGACGCGATAAAGTGGCACAAAACTTCCACAAATCAATTTTTACGCAGTATTGAGAACTCAGGAGGAAACATTAACGTTTCCGTGAATGCGGAATCCGCAGAAGCAACCCGAGAACCCATTTTCCAATCACTACACTATTGACCTTAAAACAAAGAGCCATTATACTGTGACAATGAAATGTAACGCCGAAGGTTAACTACATGTAGCCTGGAAGATATTTGAAGAAATTATGTCTATACATACATTTTGAGTTTTGAGAAATGTCGTAGGTACTCTAGCTCCCTAGAGGAATTTTTCGCACTGACACGTCTGGCGCTACCACCGCGAGAAGAGAAGCTTGCCTATATCTTTTAAAAATTGCCATACAATTAAATAAATAACTAAGAAATATCAGATTGGATGTAAGAACGACGAAAGTGTAAGTTGACTTTTGTTGCTGACCGTATCTAGTAAATCTATATTCGAAGGTTAAGCAACATGTTTCAATACTTAGTATTTATTTTTTCATTTAAAATTTTACAATTAGGAATGCCAGTAGAAGGTAAAGGAAAAACACTTGTATTATAAAGTTAATAATAATGTAATGTTGTGTAATTATCACTTGCTTCAAAAACGGTGAACGAAAACATCGTGAGGAAACATGCCTGAGAGATATTTCTCGACGGCGTGTGAAGCCAAGACAGACGCCCATGGGCGGCTTTAAAACTCTGACACCAGGTTAGTCACTAACCACACGAAAAGAAGAAGATTATAAAGTTTAGCCAGTACAATTTTAAGAAACAGTAAACCTCATTAAGAGTTCCCTACGTATCAGATTGTTCAAGACAGACCAGACCAAATTGAAGACTGAAGAAACAAAAACCAATGGAAGACAAGAAGAGTGTTTCATAGCAAACACAGTAGTGTGCAATGCTAAAGTTCACCATGCATGTACTTACTTTGTTTGTTCTGAAATACTCTAACGAGCGTCGCCGGCGCCGCGGGATTCCACCAATAAGGAGCCAGAAGCTTTAGGGTAATGTATAAACAACAGGAATGTTATGTACAGTATACGTATAATTCTATATGTAACGTTTTTGTTGTCTTAAATTGCTCTCCTCACAGCTAATCAAGAAAGAAGATTGACATGAACACCCGATAACACTTTATTATTTTTGTTTTCCTTTTGGTACTAGGTAGTAGTTCCTTTTTGTACAATAGGGATGCTGCCAGGGTTAAAAAAAAAATCGAATTAGTCCGTCAGTCAGATAATAAAAAAATATTAGACACGTATTTTTTGCTTTATCATATTAATAAAACAATACTTAGATAAAACGCATTTTATGTTGGGGAGTGGGGGTCGTACGTCACTAGTAAGTATAAAATCTACATACTCGTGACGTCATTTTACCTCAATGTATCGCCGTAATCTTTTAGATTACGTAAAAAAATAAAAAATACGTGACCAATATTTTTTTATAAAGTCAGACGGACTAAAAAAAAATTTTTGTCGTCCACATACATTATTATGGTACGCTTTAAAATAGTTGGACATTTTCAGACTTTACTTTGTTGTATTGATAAACATCGAATTTCGCGTACTTATATTTTCTATTCTTTGAACAAGCTTGAGCAGGTTTATAAAACATTATGTTAGCGTAATAAGAGTTATTGTTTACCAACGATTCATGCAAATGACGGCAATGGATTCGAAGACCAGAATTGAATTTTTAGACACTGTATAACTAATTTGAATATTGTTGTAACTCGTGGGTTCGAACACAGACATGTACTTTGTGTAAATAATTTCATCACCACTGCTCTCAAAACGGTGAAGGAAAACATCGTGAGGAAACCGGCATGTCCTAGAACCAAAAATTCGTTGACATGTGACATCTACCAACCCGCACTGGCCCGTGTGGTAGATTATAGCCCACTCCTTCTCGAAGAGAGGAGGCCTGCGTCCCAGCAGTGGGAACATTTAGCCTGATTACGATAATTTGAATATTATAACAATCAAAAGACAATGTATCAATGAAAATTGTATAATCAAAAACTTAATTATAGCCAACTTATTTTAAGCATAATTTTTTAGTTAATTATCTAGTAAAGCAATATTGTCATTTCTAACATTAGATATGTTTAAAGACTTTGAGTAAATGCATTTCATGAGATTGAACATAATTTGTATCTTTTGTTACTTAGAACTAAATTAAATGACTGGTTCATAAACATAATATTATTTGTACATATTTAAAAATAATATTTTTACTTATAATATAAATATTTTTGTATATAAATCAGCATATCAAATTATCAACGTATTTAATTTGAACTACAAAAGCTATTAGTATTCAAATAAACTATTCTTATCTTTATAACTAGACTGGTAATAAATTATTACATTACTTTTACAGACAAACGGCAACTCTGAAGCCTCTATGTATTTCATTTGATTAGATATTTATTTGTAGGCAAGATTAAAATAATGATTACTTGTCCATTATTCATTACACAACACGGTTATACATACTAAATACTTCATTGGCTAGTAAATCATCTTGTACTCAATTAACTAAAAAGTAAACGTTGTATTTGATAACTAGAAAGAATGTGTAAGTATAAAAAGTTTCTGTAACATATAAAAATTAAATAACGATTTTTTTTGCCGCTTTCCGAATAAGAACGTAATCGCTCACAGCGCTGACATCAATATTTGACGTTCCGAGTTAGATAACACGATTATGACAGCTGAGGGCTGTCATCAATTCGGAACGCCCGTGAACGTACTCACGGTGCTCGCTCAACGTCAAAACTTGCATATCATATTTCTTTGTGTTTATGCTACACATTTCTTCTTCTTCGTTGGTTAGGTTGCCACGGTAGCCAAAAGCACAATTTCGAAGATGCCACGTTGGTCTTTAAGGTTATGATGCGACTCAAAACAAAACAGCACAACTGTCATCTTTGACAGCGCTCACGGTGATATTAGTAAAAGGCATGGTCGGCGTTATCGCAAGATGGCGCATGTCATGACGTCATCTATGACGATTCACATTATATCGTTATCGGGCTAAGGCTTATTCGGAACGGCCGTTCAAATCGCTCAAATCGATTACAGCCTAACTCGGAATGCAGGTTATATCGATAATTTTAGCCGAAAAGATGCACACCTCTCATCCTTTAGTACAACCCGATTCAAACTTAAGGGCGGCTCGGAAGATGAGGCGAGTCGCTGCGCAGTAACGAATTCATGTGTCAGCGGGGGTGAGGGGTGCGGTACTGCGCAGCGAGTGGCTAACTTCCGAGCCGCCATTAACTTAGAATGGAGCTATACATACGCACATAATTGGTATAGAAATCAGTGCCCATACTATCTTTATCGTTTACATTAAAATTATCAAATACACAATTTACTGCACTAATCAGATCACTACATTTGCACTAATCAGTACTGTTTATACAGTTAATTCATCAATATGGACTGGTAATTCTACCTGGATGTCTTGGGAACTGGGCGCGGGATCTGTCGAATCATGCCCTCTTCTTGGTACTCCAGGTTGCAGGGTTTCAGCAACTCTTGGCCGCCTTGGTGGAGCCATTTATTGCACACTGGAATTTTGTAAGCAGAATTAAATTAACTTTTGTTTAAGTCATGGTAAGAAATTATTCTGGAGCATGGTTTATATAAATGATTTCTCAAATTAGATATTTTGCTAAGAAAGGCATTAGCAACTTCTAATGAATTGTTATTTTTCAACAGATAATGTCCAATTAAGCAGACTGAAGTAGTTCCTGCAAAAGTTGGCAGGTCTTGAAACTTCACTTGGGTCCTTGCAAGACGGACTTACATAGTAAGTCAACGGTAGGATGCAGTTCTACTAAGATCTACTTAAATCCATGTTTCCAATTGATGTTATTTCCATTAAACAAATATCAACTTTAAGCTAATTTAAATTAAGTTAATTTAAGTATGACTAGTACTATTGAAAAAGACATAAACAATGTTGAACTTGTAGCGCAACTTGAACCTTATGTGTAGGTGTCAAAGTTATTTTTCCAAAAAATCGTAATTGTTTTATGTTTGGAAATTTTATTGCGAACGTAGAATAGTTAACAACGGCGCAATTCACCGAGAATATGCTCAAACCATGAACACTGTGACAGAGCCTTAAGCCACGTCCTACAACTAGGTACAGTCACGAAATGAAAAGGATAAACACCGTGCATGAGACCGATTACGCACTGCCCGCTCAATTGCTAAACTTTTTCTTTCCGCAACTGTAGATGTAACTAAAGATAATGCAATTCACGAGCGCGCGTTAGTGACTCTTATATCATTGTTATAAGTTTTAAATTGGAATGATCGACGCGCGTTCGTGAAACTCAACATCTATATGGTATGTTTTAAAAGTACATGATGAAAGTGTAAACAAACCCTGTTCCTTACGCATTCACTCATTAAAGGGAATAAGCAATACATTCATTTGTTTTTAGACGGTTTCAACTTTATATCTTACCACTTGTTGCAACAATTTAATTTAAAAAATCAACGACGAAATTTTTGGTTATAAAATTAACCTCAATAGGGATGATGCCTGGGTAAAAAAAATGAAATTCTAATTATTCCGTCAGTCAGATAATAAAAAAAATATTAGACACGTATTTTTTGCTTTATCATATTAATAAAAAAATACTTAGATAAAACGTATTTTAAGTTGGGGAGTGGGGGTCGATACGTCACTAGTACGTATAAAATCTACATACTCGTGACGTCATGGCACATTTTCTCTCAATGTATCGCCGTAATCTTTAGATTTCGTAAAAAAAGAAAAAATACGTGTCCAATATTTTTTTTATAATCTCAAAGAAGAACTAAAAAAAATTTTTTTGTTATCATTCCTATTGTCAAATGAAGAACATCTTTAAGGTGATTTATAATTAGAATTTAGTTTTTAGTATTCAATTAATCAAATCAAAGCACTCAATTGGAAGTGGCACTACTAATTAGTATTCACAAATGACGAGATATACGTTTTCTGTTCTTTTCGTTTACATTTTCATCAGATAATTTTGAAACAGACTGTATTATGATACTAACCCCACTTGGATCCTTGCAGTACTGGGCAGGCGGCGTGTCTGGTCGCGAGGTCTCCTTCGCCCGACGGGTGCAGGTTCAACCAGAAGGCGGCCGCGCGCTTCACAGGGAACACGCTCAGACCTAACTCCGTGAAAACCGTGGCGCCGCCTTGAGCTACATCGGACATCTGGGCAGAAATGAAGTTACGAAATAGAAAATGTTCTATTAGGTTGTGAAATATAATTAAAATGGACCAGCAATGGTAGCCTGCGAAATTTAAAATTTCTTACGTTTTTTGCAACTTGCAGGTCAGTGTCAGGTTGTATTTTGATCAAAATATGATTCGCGACCATAACAAATATTTATTTATAGAATTATAATCGTACATACATCTCTCTAAGTTAGATTTGTTCTCAAACGTCATGATATCATGAAAACCTCATTCAAAGGAAATTTCTCGGGCTACTGTTGCGGATCCACCTTAACATAAGTGATACAAGTATGTAATCGCCAATCCGCCTTCCACCCAAGAGAAGAGGCAAAGTGCTGCAACAGCACAATTGTCCCAGTGCAAGGCCTCTTCTCATACAAAGAAGGCACGAGTATTGATCACGACGCTTGCGTAAGAGCGTTTAGTCTGAAAGTGGGCAACGTCGCAAACAGATGTCAAATATTTCACTGTTTTGACTAATTTGGCAATATTACTGTATGGAAATAAGAAATGTGGCTAACTAGCGAACTAGAATATTAATAATAAATTGCAATTATAACATTGAATTTGATGTTGTAACCGTTTTAGGTGTATTATAGGCATTTGGAAAGTTTCCAGACTTTTTTACATCTAAAACTAAATATTCGGTGTAACAATATTAATTATTGCATTTCATAATCAATATTTTTAGTTAGCCACATTATTGCCAAATTAATCAAAACAGGTAAATATTTCACAGATATTTGCGACGCGCGACGTTGCCAACTTTTAGGATCATCGCTTTTAAGACGGGTTGGCGATAACGGAAATCATTAAATAAAAATTGTTCTATCATGTTGTGAACTAAGTTAGCTTCTAGTTAATACAGTTTTAATTTTTATCAATGTTTTTTTGGACTGAATATTTTGTTTGCCATTCAGGTTTCGTTTCTAAGTAAAAAAAAAACTATAAGTCTTACACCCGGTTTCTGATTAAAGAATCTGAAGTTGAGAACTTGTCCAACTTTAATTTGGCATTACTTAAGCTGATACCCGCAAAATGCAAAAAAAAAGTAATAATTTCGCGGACTGCTGAAGAAGTCACCTTAATGCACAAACGCTGGCTTTTAACTATAAAAGACAAAAAAAAAAAAAAACATATTAACAACGTAAAAAACGAATACTTTAGGTTTTCACTGCATCAAGAATCTCAATACAGTCCAAATAGATCGCTCACTATATAACCCCTCACTGCATAGATATATCAAACTGTCTTATCTAAGTTTTGTCTATGATTTGTTTAGAATCATTAGTATGCACACACACCCAAGTTGTTAAGTGACTACAGCGTATCTAAATACGCTGTAGTCACTTAACAACTTGGGTGTATTCCCTATCTAAATAGGGAATACATTAATATAAATATATTTTGATGTAATAAAATTGGGTTTTTGACTTTGTAACAAATAAATGCGTTTGTCTATACAACTGTTTTTTTATTTGAATACTAACATAGAAAAGTACTGTAGCTATTCTGTTGCCACCAGTCTTGGTGAATGCATTCTCCCGTTTCTGTGAACAAAAACGATTATTAAACTAAGAGAACATACACTTGAAATGCAAAGTAGAGATAATTAAATAATAATTAGGAATTTAATACAAGCATAGATTAATACAGATGGTTCACTCCGCAAAATCATTTAAATAAAAACCGGCCAAGTGCGTGTCAGACCACGCACAATGAAGGGTTCCGTAGTTGGGATGAATTTATCCCAAGAACAAACTTAACAATGTAGTTGAAAAACGTGTTCTCCCATACGGAATGTATGGGAGATCATGTTTTTCAAACCGCAAATTTAAGTTGGTTGATTATTACTCGTTAACCTGTACAGCCTACTTAGCTCTCATAAGTTTTCCTTTTAATTTCGTTATATATACTACTGCTGTGAATTTTTTCATAAGTCCAAGTACAACCATTTAGCTAGAAGGACACACACACACACACTTGACTCTAACAAAAAAAAACAGTTAAAAGCTTAATATTTCGTAAACGGATCCCTGAATCCAAAAATGGTTTTGACAAACTCACATAACACAACATTTTTGAAAGACCTTTCTAACGATACCCCACAACATGGGGTAGATGAGAAAAAAAAACATCCCCACTTTGCCACATTACAGATTTCTAGTACTAACCGTCTCTGAGCTAAGCCGCGGACAGACAGACGGACAGACAGACAGACGGACATGGCGAAACTATAAGGGTTCCCGTTTACTACGGAACCCTAAAAACGACTCTTGCTACTACACAATAAAGTGCAGTTCAGGTCGTACAGCGCTGAGTACCTACAGTTATATAAACTTAGAAGTTGCCTCTCTTTCTATCGCATAACTCTTATATCCTGCGACTACGTTACGCTCACTGAGTTGACCCTACAAGACGCGCCCACCGCGGACTTGTAGCTTCATACCTAAAATGCGGAGTGCGCCTTCTGTACTATTTTGTGATACAAGGTTAAATTCGATGGTGGAACTACAAAGACGTAATGGATCGTAGACCCTGGATGAGAGTAGTCAAAAATCGAGTTATATGGCGTACGATTGGAGAGGCCTATGACCATCAATGTGAAAACACATCGTTTATTTCAATTCAACCATTAAAAGGCACTTTACAATGTTACAAGTACAGAAGCAGTACGTTACGTACAGTACAGTTCGCGTCTAATAACTTTGCCGCGCTGAAGTTAGGTTGCACATGCGTGCTGGCATGCGCGCTACTGTTTTATAAGTAAGATTGACTACTGCGCAGTCATTTGTAGTGTACTTCAGAGCGGCAAAGTTATTTGACGCGAACTGTACAGTAATCGCTTTTAGAAAGAACAGTGGGTCGCGTCGGTATATTTTTTTCAAATTAAGCAGTAACATCACATAAAAATAATTATGTTGCAAGATACATATTTACTAATATAACATTGTCGACGATTATAAGTTACTTACAACTGACATTTTAACAAACAATTAATCAGTATGTGACATAAATAAATAAAGTAATCATAGAATGTAGAAGCAATATCATAATTTTTTTATAATTAGATTAGCAACAAGTTTGATTTTGTCTTGACTCTAGATTGTCTATGGATCACTTATGACGATGATGATTGACTTACCCTAGCAAAGTCATAGTGGGGTTCATAATGGCCTCCTATCCCGTAGTTGACGACCTGAAGTTCTTCAGCGAAGTCCATATTAAGGCCTGTCATGTGGGACACTCTGCGGGAGATGCGCGCGATGCTCTCAGCTTCGGTGTCTCGAAGCCACGATGACTTGCTGATGCGGTAGTGAGCCGGTACCAGTTCACCGGTCTTCGGGTCGTGAACTACGGCGCGTTTGAACTAAATATATAAAAAAGTAAGGTCAGAGAAAGGAAATGAAAATGATTATTATGTCGTTTCTCTATGTATTTTACCTGTGTATATCTATACAAATAAAACATGCATCTGAAAGTATATATATACACATAAAAACATTTATTTTTTCTGTCAGCCTGTCTTTTTGTTCCGGTTAATCTCCGAAACGGCTGGGCCGTTTTGGCCTGGATTTTTACTGGCAGATACCTGATGTTATAAGGAATAACTTAAGACTACATTTATTTTAGGGTAGGGAATTAAGGTCCACACGGGCAAAGCCACGGGCAGCACCTACTAAAGAATAAAATAAATAAAAATTGAACAGTCGGGGCAATAGCCATTTGATAAATCAAGACAGCTGTTGTGATTTCAATGTAATTTAATTTCAGTGGAAAGTTAATTTTGCTGAACAATCCATTTCTCTGACTATATATTTAAATAATGAAAATTAAATTTTATAGAACTGGAAACTCTAGTAAGTAACCTTGATTAGAGAGATTTTAAATTAGAAACGACAAAAAGCTTAACAAATCGAGTGTTTTAATGAATATCTAACAGCTATAAAAGTCAAGGTTAGGAATCTGTGAGAACGATGACATTTCTTACTTATAAGTGATATAGCTACAGGCATGGTCTAATAAAACAAGGTCTGGCATTCCGGGACTAACACATGCTTACGTCACTATCCAGTTGCCACTCTATTGCAACAAAACACGATTAAGGAAATATTTTCAGAAACTATTGTGTTAAAAAATATGTACAAACCTTTTAAATTGTCGTTTCGTGTGTCTAATTAAACGAAACAATTCAATTTAAACATAAACCAATGTAATTGTTAATTAATACCTCATTGTTTTATCGCATTCGCACAGGTAATATAGGTGGTTGGGGAATTATTATTGCAAACTTCTGGTAACACAGATGTGATGACGTAGACTTGTGTTAACCACGTGACCACTGTGTTTCGGTATGCTATACCTGGCGAAGTATATTATTATACCATGGCTACAGCTAAAACAAAAAAGTGCACATTCATTTTTTACATTTTAAAGTGTTCGTTATAACTCACCCTAGGCTTAGCCATTTTCTTGACCATTTCAATCTCCCCATCACTAATCACGTCATGGAATATCACAACGTCTGGGTTGACGTACATCATTTCCATCTTGATGGGCGCCAGGCGAAGGAACGGATGGTTCTCTGTGAGGTAACGACATGTTAACCTGTGAATGACAGGGAAAAAACTAGTTAAAATCATTTATTCAAAATAGGCTGAGGATCAACTCTTTTTAATGGTTAAGGTTACGCTAGCCGGTCATTCTTCCATACAAACGCATTATGGTGATTACTAGTCTGTTTGACGGTGTACGTTCAAAACTAAAAATTATATAAATTTGCCATTATCTAGCCCTGTATGGAAGCAGAATTGGGACGAAAATATTGGTTTGAATGTTATGAGCGTCGAAACTTCGATATTTTAAAACTTATTTTAACTCATCTTTGGGTGTAAATAAATAACTTATGTAGCATAAAAATAGCAAAATAGACACCATACAGGAATAGATAATTAATTCTAAAGTTCAAATAATTTTATTTTGAGTACAGTAGTTTTTCCATAATATCTATACGCCCAAAGGTCTGTTCATGAAATTTTACGCGCTCGTTTTCGTTATAAATCATCGTCTATTTCACAAAAAAACAATAAAAACTAGATAAATAAATACTAAATAAATAAATCGAAATAAATAACTATGTAACAAAATATCATGCATATTAGCCACGCCCACTATCGGGTTCGAGCCGTCGCGCGTCGAATAGTGCAACCTTAAAAAAGACCTTCTGCACGCGTAGCATGACCACAGTAGAAACGAGTTTTGTCGACGGAAGAATAGACAAAATGACAGATTGTGATTGTTTAACTGTCATTTTGTCTATTCTTCTGTCGACAAAACCCGTTTCTACGGTGGTCATGCTACGCGTGCTGGAGAACCAGTTCTTCTCCAATTCCTAGTGTTTAAGGTGAGAAAAAGTAACAACTAGTAAGTAGTAATGTAATCTGACTCACCAAAATATTGAGCTGTAATTAATAAGCAATTTTAATTTCTGGGATAAAAAGCCTTCAACTATTTATTTAAGGTTTGAAGTCAACAATGATACATTTAAACGAAATGAGTCATGGTGTACGGTTACTACCTAATACAGCAGAATTTGCGTTTAAAAGTTACATTCTAACTGTATGCGTGGGAGGATAACCATACCATATACAGTTACATTAGAATAGAATTAGTTTTTTATGATAATTTATTCACTTCATTTAGCTACTTTAACGTGAATTTCTACCAAAAGTAATAAAAACGAATGGTACGATATTAGCATAATGTTAAAGCCCGGTTTTTTTTTTTTAAGATCGCAAGTCGCTTTGTGAGTGACATTATTTTCCATTTGGGAGGAACACACCTACTCACCTAATATAAAAATCTACAGCTACGCAAAACATAGATTTAATTTTATATTATAATTTTAAAATATTAATTTTATTAAAAAAAATTTTTTTTAACAACGACAAGAATCGCATCAAATGAAATATGTAGTTAAACCTATATATTTTTTTTTTTAATATAGGGGGAACCGACTTAAACACTAATGTTAAAATAATTAGGAAAAACGAAAATTTTATCAGCCTAGGGTAATTTAGGAACAGTCACATGTGATACGGGATACGGGTACTCGCCGACCCTGAATCGAATACTTGCTGTGCCACAGAATAGTACAGAAGGCCAACTCCACATTTTAGGTATGAAGCTACAAGCACGCGGCGGGCTCGTCTTGTCGGGCCAATTCAGACAGAAGATATAAGAGATACGCAATAGAAAGAGAGGTAACTTCTAGGTGAATATAACTGCAGGTAATTAGCGCTATGTGATGGTACATAATAAAGAGAACTCTATCTAGACAGATAGACCATATATTCACGCGATAAGCAATGGCAAAAACATTTGTGGTAGCCGCGGTCATATCTAACACGGGCGCGAGATGACATAAGGCTCAGTAGGTACAACTTTTAGGAATCCCGTATTAAATATAGAGTGAATTCAGAGGGAAAGAGACAAAGAGATGTGGAAATCTTTAGAGGCCTTTGTCGAAAGAAAAGCGGTTTAAACAGATTGCCCCGAACGCTGATATTTTTTGAAAATAATTTTGAGCAGATATCTAAACTATTTGATTTTTTCTGTCTGTTTGTTTGTTACGCTTTCACGCTAAAACGACTGACAGAATTTGGATGTTTGGCACATGGGTAGACCTGGGTTAGGACATAGGATACTTTTTATTCCGATATTCCCACTGGATCGAGTCTAAATATATAGAAATCTTTTAAAAACATTGTTGAACCAGCAAAAAAGGCTACTTAAAAAAAATAAAAAAAAAAATTAATAAATATTCACCGTCCTATTCGCACTTTTCATGACCACGACTGCCATGAATCTTGACGTTTAGTATAGTTGAGTCTTAGAATAATAAAGTATCAAAATTATATTTACTTCTTAGAGATGGTTAGAGGTATGTCCACTTCACCGCGACACAGCGCCTCGTAAGCTTTTCTCTCCTTAGCATAGCCGGTCAATTTAACAGGTTTTTCCTCTTGCTGCTCCGCACCAGTCTCCTGTAGACCAACCATTAACATTTTATAGCCAAATTAGATTAGATTAGAGACTTAATTTTAATAATGTTATTTTATATAAATGTGCTTCAATAACATAATAATACGACGTGTTTTTCTCGTTTCTGCGAGTCATTTTTATCTTTAAGGAAAAATGGTTTAACGTAATCCGCTACCATGCTCGATAAATTCTACAGTTCAGTCTGAATTCTACAGGTTTTTTGGATTTAACAAAAACAAAGGTGTTATGTAAACCACTATAATGTAAAAAAAAATCTTGTTTATATTCAAATGATTATGTATCCCATATTGAATAATTTATACATATAATTCCGAACAAGTTATTGACCTTTACACCAAATATTCTGTAATAATAATGTATTCACATAAATAAAAGGAAATCTATATTATTGAACTGTTTATCCAGAATTTATTAGAAAAAAGTAAAAAATAAGTTATGTTTTTAGGGTTCCGTACCCGAGGGGTGCCAAACGGAACCCTATTACTAAGCCTCCGCTATCCGTCCGTCCGTATCCGTCTGTATCTCATGAACCGTAGGTAGAAGGTTGAAAATTTCACAAATTGTGTATTTCTATTGCCGCTATAACAACAAATAATTAAAATAAAATAATTTAAAAAAACAAATGGAAAAATATCATAGAATAGATATAATAGATAAAAAAACAAAAAAGCCCCGTTTAATTTTTGACTTTATTTTATTTTACAGTTCAAAATTGTACTTATTGTGTATTTCAATTGCCGCTATAACAACAAATAATTAAAATAAAATAAAGTAAAAAATTAAGGGGGGTCCTCATACAAGAAACGTGTTTATTTATTAATAAAGTTTTTTTTTTAATGTAGTGTTAAATGTGTACAGAGGTACAAAATCCTTCGCGTGCGAGTCAGACTCGCACTTGGCCGGTTTTTATTAATCAATGTTAAGTAGGAATATGAAACAGAGTAGATGTTTGACTAACAAATAATAACGTTACACATAACAGGAACACTGAGTGATCTATTCCCGGCCCGAGACCCCACGATAATACATGGACATGATTCATAGAATGAGCACTCGTAGATGAACATAAGGTGACCTTGTCGGTATCACAGACCACGTGCACACACACTGCATTGTGACAGAACCTAACAGTTAATATTAATTAGCAAGACCTATGTCGACAACTAATTAATCTGTTGCCAAGCAATATTGAACCGTGCAGTAAGAAGGTTTTTTATATTATTTTATAATGCATTTGCTCGAAAATAGCGTTTTCCAAGCAGCCAATTTGCGGAAAGTGTCACTTTTTTTCACTAGTGCTTTTTACTTATGCATAGTAAAACGTTGTATGATACACTTGCGTAAGATGATTTCTCCACTTGTAGCATAAATTATTCATTATTATTTCAAAATTACACGTATCATGTACAATTTTTACTCAATCAATCGGAACATGAGAAATCGATGACAATATTTAAATCTTAAGTCAACCAGTTCATGGTACGTACCCCACGCCGTTCCTTTCTGAGTCTCTGCTCTTCTTCAGCGATGCTCTTCTGATAGTGAGGCACGTTACCTTTAGCGCGCGAGTGCTTTGGGTCGACGGCTAGCAGCTTATGTGTCCACTCCAGAGCGCTTCTTGTGTCGCCTGGAAATATTAATTACTTATCATCGTATCATCCTGTATATGTATAAGTATCACTAGAAAAGTTTTTTATAATATTGTTGTCTCCGGGGACATAAATCTATGTGCTATTGGTATTGGTGTATTATTAAGTCATACTTAGACACGGCGGCAAGCGGAACCGTTTTTTTATTACTATAACACACACTGACGAACTGATCATGTCTGCGGGGCCAACATGGTCAGATATCGCATAAAATAGAGAGGTTTGAAGGAAAAGAAAATAAAGTTTAAAACTTATACCCAACTACGACGAAAACGCCAACTAAAAGGGTATAAACAACATCATAGACAGACAAACTAAAAATCCGGAGTCACACGTCATTCAATTTTGTAGGTATAACAGATTCCTATTCCTAGGAAAAGAGGTCGATCTAATTGCCCGGTGGGCAGACGACATAGTACAAGTGGGTGGTGTGTTTGATGAACACAGCGAAGGACGGAAGAATGGAAATCTCAAGAGGAGGTCTTCACCTTCAATTAACTGAGGGGTTTTTACCAGAGCTTTATATAAAAATAAGTTTAAAACTTTATAGTATTTAAGAAATTGTCATGTGTTAGGGAAAAGTATGTTTTGTAAAATTTTGTTTTTTTATATATATAAAAAAATAAAAAAGCCTTACTTTTTTATTTTTTTTATTAATTAATATCTAACAGATTATGGGTGATTTTTCATTTGTCTATCTATAATGTCTTGTTTATACCTTTTTAGTTGGCGGTATTTAAATTATTTTGAGGTTTGGGATAATTAAGCATACACCTACGCACTTCGTTGCTTTAGGAAAATTCAACAGTGAATTTGGGGTTTATGTATAACCAATTCATTTTCAGAAAGACTCCATAAGATCTTTCATATAAACCGCCATTTAATGTGAAGTCATATAGCGTATTATTTTATTTCCGTTGCTGTTTATTTTCGTGTTTTCTTCTTACCTTGCGTCATGTGTACCGCAAATAAACGTATTTTCTTTCTTTTTTCTTTTTTCTTTCGTATAACCTGCGGAACAACATGACGCTTCCAGACATATCTCGTTTGTCAAAAAACGACTAGTAGTTTAGGAGTAATGACGGAACAGATGAACAAACATACATAGCCTGTAAAAACAATATCGTCCTTTGGCTTTGCCGTAGTCGGGTGAAGAGGGAAGGCATTTGCCCAGCCAGTGCGACGCAAAAAAGGTTACAAAAAAAACCACACTTACCAAGCAAATAATAAGAGAAGCTGATGTACTCCAGAATGTCACCCTCAGTGAAGTAGTAGGGAATATTTTCCTCCTTCAACTTGCGTAATGCCTCCATCATCCATGCGCGTGCGTTTGTTAGATCTTTCTCGTTGTAAAGTGCGCGCCCGAGTTCGTAACAGTCGCCCGCGTTCATTGGAGTACTGAAATTCACATAAAATATTAATATAATATGGATTAGACATGGCACAAACGTTTTCTTTCGTTTTCTTTGTATGGCTAGAAAGCAGGTGACTACAGAGATGACGAGTAATAGAGAAGTATGGAAGAAGATATGTTACCCCGACCCAAATAAAATGGATGGGAAATTATCCAATAACTTCTCCCGCTCTGAACGGAGCGGGAGGGCGTGTCTGACTCTTACTGACTAAAAAATACCCGTGTTCCTTCAGTTGCCTCTACGTTGCCGGGGGCCACGGTATTTCTTTCGGACTTTCCCGCGACCATATGACTAGACCCTCAGACCAAATAAAAAAACCAAAACAGAGCGCTGCGAACAATACAGTGAAGCATGCCGAAACTACACCTCCGTTCTGTGCATACACGCTCACACGCACACATTTATAACGCTTTACAATGACACTACAATCAAACTACACCACATAAAGTGCACACATGTTTACGAAACCGGCTACACGTCACTGTTGAGAGCGCTCTGTCTTGGTTTTTTATTTGGTCTGAGGACGCGACCATGTTACTTTTCACTGAAATTTCATACTCTTTCCATGAATGTCGCGTTATAATAAGTATACAACTAAAGACTTGTGTATGGTTTCCTATTGTTATAAGTACTACAATCAATCTGCATAGCCTTTTCCCAACTATGTTGCGGTCAGCTTCCAGTCTAACCGGACCGGATGCAGCTGAGTACCAGTATTTTACTTGGAGCGGCCGCCTATCTGACCTCCACAACCCAGTAACTGGGTAATACGATACCCCTTGGTAAGACTGGTTTTCAGACTTTCGGGCTTCTGACGACCCGTAACGACTGTTAAAGATCCACGAATGACAGCCGGGACCAACGGCTAAGTAATAACTCCCGCACGGGTCGATCCATCAGGTTAAGCTACGCTTGCCGGGGATAGTCTGTGGACGGGTGACCATCTTTACATACCGAGATTCTTCCATGCCTCGGAAAGCACGTTAAGCCGTTGGTCCCGGCTGTCATTCTTGGATCCAGACTCCGTACTGCTACTAAGAAATTCCAGATGGAAAACATAATAACACTTTACCCACTCGGGATTCGAACCCAGGGACCTCGTGCTCAGCAGTAGCATTTACAACCACTAGATCAACGAAACTAGTAGGAAATAAGTATACACACTATAAAAATTCAAAACTATTAGCTGGCAACAATATCTAAAGATACGAAAAACATGATGTAAGTTATTATGCAAACTCAAATTATACTCAGTCACACAAACATAGGTATTGTATCGGTATACGAGTTAGTGCGAAATCGCTAATATCATGCTTCACGCTAATAAAGTCATAATAATTGTAGAATTAGTTACATTTAGCACATCATCATATAGATAGTGAAACTAAAACAATGTAGACAGTTAGGTATTTAGCATATGACACGATTTTTTAATAGAGATAACTGGTAATTTGCTCCTGTAAGATCGTTTTATTTCCTTTTTATTTACTTTGTGTAATCATATGAAAACAAAGCGTGACTCGCGACTGTTATTAGCTGCAACGGGAAGGAACTAGCTACTTTACTTCTTATCTTATGTACCTAGTTAATTAAAAAAAATTATCTACTTTCATATCGTAATTTTCGAATTATAAACTTCAAAACGAGTTTAAATTTACATACTTTTTATACGCAATACCGAAATTTAAAAATAAAATCATATTATAACACTTTTGCTCTAACAAAATAATGCTATAAACCAATTTGTTTTCTATTACGATACAGGACAAATCCAAGAAGTTTATATCACTAAGGAGTTTCCATCAACTTTTGTAATGGAACGTTAGCGGGGACAGCAGCACCGCTCTAGCGCATGCGCGGTGAAGTGCTGGTGCAGGCGCCATTCATACGTGAAGTTGTACTGAATTTCGTGGGAATTTTTTATTCTTGTTCTTTTATTTAGTAGGTTCAATCCTAACGTATGACAATAGATAAAGTACTGTATGAAACTGAACATAACTAGGTATTAAAACACTCGTGTTTTAATGTCCCTCATTATGGAACAGTTTCATAAACTACTATTAAGCTTTATGTTGTGTGTTACGGGTCCTAAAACCTTTTATTGTAATCGATTTTCTTAATGACTTTGTGAAGGAATGAGTACCTATAAGCGACACCGTTGAGCAGTCCTTCGGAGAGGTCCTTCACATCCAAATGATAGGTCTCCTGAAGCCTGGTGAGCGCTTGAGCGGCTCCCGTCAAATCTTCTAAAGCGGGATACTTCACGTCTGCGTGGTTCATTGTTATATTCTTTATATATTCTGTAATCATCGTAAAAAGCTTAGTTGGCTCAAGCTCAGCTAAAAATATCCAAATATCGCAATTATACTTTAGAAAAAGTATTAATACAGGCAGTTTCTGTCACTTTCAATACTTTTGGTGGGAAACAATTTCATAGTTCCCAGATCATGTACAAAATATAATCCACGCATTACCTATTGTATTGTGACACTTGTTATTTCTTTGGGAGTATAATATAACCTTAATCAACTTGAATGATTGTAAATACTTCACACGTTTCTCTTGATCGCGAGAATGCTATTGTTTCATTTAATAAAACATATCCATGGCATAAATTGACTGTTATCTTTTTGTTATGGCCGTGCGGCGTTGATTAAAACCATTATGTGCATTATGCTTTTCTCTAAGTCTTTTTAATAGCCTTCATAGCTCCCAGGGAAACTTAAAACATACGAATTTTGGAATAATTATGCTCATAGAACTATAGTGAATAAGCCTCCCAAAGAAATAAAATTCGCGTGATAATGAAGATTTATTGCAATATAACTACTACTCGTACAAAATCTAATTGAACCAGATCAAATCAAAGACGCCACAACTAAATTTTATTGTCACGATCTGTGCCAGTCTATCATTAAAATGTTCGTTTCGTTTCACACTCGATTTCCGCATGGTGATACAAAATCTGGGTAAAGTAAGGCCCATAGTTTTTGTCTGAGTTCAACGTCTCCACAAAGATATTCATGCTTTATCAGTGTACTAACTTCCATTTCCCAACTATAAATCATGATTTTTTGGGGGATTATTTTATAAACAGCTTAAATAAAAAGTGAGGTAAGTACCTGTTCCTATCTTAATACTATCTTCGATATGATCAAGATCTGTCGTCAGTCTTTTTATAAGGGTAAATGCGTTGATTGGATTACCCAAGTAATTGGGAATATCTTCCATTGCCCTGTCATGTTCCTTTTTGTAGATATTCAAATGCCTGGAAATAAAAATGTTATAGGTACAGTGAGGTAAATCTAGGAACCAAATTACTTTGTAGAGTGGTTCTTGTTTCTGTCATCTTTCAACTTATTTCAATTCTTACCTCTTTAGGTTCGAAAGTCTTTGCTCTTCCTTGTTGATATAAAAATCTAAATCATCTATTATTCTTTTGTGTGTCTCCAGCAAATGTTCTACTTCTGCTATTGCGGTGAATAATTCCGCGTGCGTGCGCACACACAGATCGAATAACAGTGCGAAACATATTACGTGCAGCAAGTTCAAATTAGGAACCATATTCATGGGTTTACAAACCTAGAAACAAAAACATCAATTACCATAAATTCCAGAGAAGTGTCACATCTACTCTTTTTAATATTCCGCAGGACGATAGTCTGCGGTTTTGGTTACATGCTCGTTAAGGTCATGAGCTAGCACTTTTAAAACCACTTCTAAGAAATAAATAAACAAATACAGGGTGGCTCATTTACAGTGTTTCATTCTTTTTTAAAGCCTCTCTCCAATGGTTTTATAAACACAAATGTTCAGCGATTGTTTTGCAATGAAGGCTTGTGCAGGCTGACGCGATTAGTCGCGATAATTGTTCTACCGTGAAGTTTTCTTAGAAATTGTTTTATTAGAGTCGCGTCGCGCTTGTTTACGGGACTCTTGAGCTATTGTCTCGGAAATAAATGTTGAACATCCTGTATACATAGAGGAAATGAGATTGAGAACCATCATTTTTATAACGATTAAAAAACAAAATTATTAAAATTTTAAAAAAAATTGTGACATGATTATCAATACAAAATATTAAATAATGTTCATTGACATAACAGAATTTAATAAAAGTTATTATTAATAGATTCTAAATTTTACAGTTAATTCACAAATGTGCCGATAAAATGATTAGAATAAGCTCTACAAATTCTGAACTGGTTAAAGAAATGGCTTCTTATTATTATAAAAAACCCGTTTCATTTTTGTAATAAATTAAATTCAAAGGTGCCAAATGATGTTGTGATAAGTGATTCACAACTTAATTTATTGATCACGGTCGTAACAACTTCGGAAGCTTTAATTAAGTTTAAGCACGCTTAAAAATATGGATATTTGATAGATTTAATCTTTGTTTTAAAGGATTAATTTTGTCTTGTATGATGTCTCGAGTATTTTCACTTGACTTCCTTGGGACCAAATATTATTGTATATATTTATGCCTTCGGGGAAACCCAATGTATATCGTGAACCTTTTCGTCTTAATACGAACGACACACAAGACCACAAGTTGGCGTTAGTAAATATGTATTTTAGTTTACGTAAGGATTGGAATGTACCTACAAAGTTTTGGCAAAATCTTAAAGGTTTTTTAAATTTTTATTTTATTCTTACGCAACCAACTTGGCTCTATAATATTCTTGAGTGCAACGACCGGCTCGCAACGGTTTATTAAGGCACCACTTCGGATTTTTGCTATAACCATATTCGTAATATAAAAATTATTTTCACAATTTTTCTCGAAACATCTTCAAGACCCGAAGATGACCTTAGATAGGACAACTTCGTAATTTAGCTAAGTACGGTTTGACTACCAAAATTACCAGTCCGATGATTGCAGAAACAAAGATTTAAAGAAAACTTAAACCTTCCAAAGCTTACGAGTGCGCCATCGTACATTTTATACCGTACCACAACAATTACGTATGAAACAAGCAATGCGCGAATCATTTGGATTGATTTAAACAATTTCTGTCGGGCAATGACTGCTCGCCGGACCACTCGCAATGAATTGGTAATACCTATGTTACCAATTCATTGTGACAGGGCCCGGCTTGGAAAGAGCTTAAATAATTCGAACGAACTGAATGTGGCGTCCTTCCTTTTGCCAAAATAGTTTATTTTTTATTTTTATTATTATTTAATCTGAAGGCCAATTCTCGTACTTAAAAAACGTTTACATTCAAGACGCAATCTGTCAAACTTGTCAAATTTTTTCCTAAATTGATTGTATTTTCGACAGATTACGAATACGAACGTTCTTAAAAATTACGGAAATTGTCCCTCTGTAATGTATATGAGGCAGTTTCTTGTGAGAAAAAATAATTTATTGCAACTTTTTTGCGGACTGTATCCTGAACTCGTGACTCGCGTGTCACAGACAACGCAGAGATTTTATCATTATAAAATAAGTTTTGTTCCTGTCACAAGCAGGACCTTGATAACATCAAGACGTGTATATTATTGCTCATATTTATGGTTTTGCATAGAAATTCAAATAGGAATCTGCTGTGGTGGACGTGATTAGAGGCGCGTACGGAAACCGGCCGGCAACTGACCGCTTTATTATCTGTACATATTATTACCGATAACAAAGTGGTTCACTATGTGCTATCGAATATTGTTCTACTGCTCTGAATATTTTTCTCGAAGAATCTTGACTCAATTGACAAGAACTGTATGCCAAGTTTAAAAGAAAATAGAGCCTAACGTTTTGTTAGTTTGTTCCTCGCTCGTCTGATCTGTCTTATGAGTTTTGATGTTACTTCATAGTTATTTAGAACATCAATAATTGGGAACTATATATACTGCACACGTGTTAAGATTGTTCAGTTACAATCTTGTCAAAAACACACACAGATATTGATGTGCGTGTGAACTGAGAGACCACACTGGGAATTCGCGAAATGAAAATCCTAGGATTTAGTAGTAGACTACTGTAGACTGAAGTACTTTAATTGGTACCGTACCTAACTATATTTTCTGTCGTTCACATAAATAAAAAATCAATACAATATCGTAATCGGTGAGGAAAGGTATACGGCAAGTAAAAAAGCTGCATTGTAGGTACTTACAGTGTTTATACAGTGTGTTTCAAGAATAAAAAATAAAAAAACTTTGTACCTACTGCAGCGTAGGACTAACATACCAACGATATAGATACCTACCTATATTTTTATTTTCTTAAAGAAAGATAACGGCATTCACGTCATTGTTGGCAGTGGTATTTTGCCAGGAGATTCTCATTTAAAACAGTTAATACGTAAACACAATTCAGTCAAAAATAAAATGTGTTCCTCTGCCCAAGGAATTAATTCAAAATCAGTTAGCAATTCGATTTTATGAATTGATATTTAAGATTGTTAGGTATTAGACCGGTGTATTTATTAATTAAATTTAAATGACTTACCAATAAAATTAACAGCAAATGGGCCAAATGAATTTATGATAAAAATACACACAGGCGTCACCAAAATTTATTTACGCACTATTGAACAAAAAGAGATCAAATTTGTGATAATCTGGGCATTGAACAAATGCTGCTTGCAAACGAGCGTGCGCCAACGCAACCGTTCGCGGGTCAACGAACAAAATACTGCCATTGAGCAGCTAGCGAGGCGGTGACCTTATCTAACTACTACTGTGACGAGATGACGTCCTTTATTAATACGTGCTATATACATTAGGGGAGCGCTGATGATTTTACATTGATTTGCGAGCGCCTAGCGTGAAGTTCATTGTTTCAGTCCAATTAATGTTCAAAATAATCGTGACTACAGATCTTTTGAGCTTATCAGCAGATTGTTGTTGCCAAATTCATCAGACAGGATATTTTGTAATTCGGTTAGAAATGTAAATATTTACGATTTACGTATTTTATTAAAATTAGATCTTTGTACATTTCTATTCTTAGATAGGTATGATCAGTAACAGAAGTAGGTACATTGTTACCTTTATGTGTTTTGAGAAAATTTTAGTGGTACCTAAACGGTCCTTGAAACGATCAACTGCAATTTATCAATTGCATTATCAATCACGTAAAAATTGGCAATTGAAATCGCCTTCATCGAATTTTGTTGCTGATCGCACCTACTGCAAATTTTCATGCCGAAAAGAGTTGTGGGCATCTCTGGATTCATTTTATTATTATTTAAAGGATGTTACGAATTCACGAGCTTTACGCTACTTAGGTAGGTTAAGTATAGGGTAAGGTAGGGTAAACGGTTGAAGTGCTTTTGGTGCGCGAAATGATGCTAAAGCCTGCCCTAATGTTGGTGCGATTGTTTAATAAGGCTATCTTTCCTTGCTCGGGTACGCTAACGAATTGAAAATAATATTATTAAATATAATTACCGCAGATACCAAAGACGGTTGTCAATACTATTTCGCTTTTGGGCATAAGTACATAATTGAGTTACCACAACAAAACCAATATTTACTTATTTCGGCCCACTTCTTTTTGTAAAATATGACGAAATTCAAGTACCTACGTAAGTACTTATTCAATGTCAACACGATACAAGACGCTAACGTTTTCTGCAAACAAATTAGTGATCACCACTTACTGGTCCATGCTCAAGTTTCTTTATTTTACTCTGGTTTAGGCATGCCAAAGCTCATAATGTAAGGTCTGTCTAGGGTTGGTATTAAATTAATAATTATCCTGCCATATTAGAGGCCTAAATAACATAATTATATAAAAATCTAAATAAATAGTAGGCGAAACTACTATATTTTCGATGAAAATTTTTGTAACATAATTTGTTTGCAAAATCAGTTTAATGAAATTTTGGATATTAATCTTTCTGACTAAAAATTGGTTGATTAATTTACTGCTGAAAAACGCCAACAAGACGTTTTGCTCAGTGATTCTGACATTTCTTTCTATACCTGCAACTTTAGATTTTACTGAGTATATTTTCAGTGATGAATACAAAATGGCGAGATGAGCGCAAACAACAAAATAATTTTGAAACACAATTAAGTACTATTATACCTTTTTTATCTTTCGCTGTCTACTATTTTTTTACAGGTAATGGTTTCGAAAATACTCTATCACTACATATCTATCCAAAACAGTCCCCCCGCCGCCGCCGTGTCTGACTGAACGGAATTTATACGGTTTTCACCAATGGACGGGGTGATTCATAAGGAACTAGTGTGTAGTATAATTCATGAAAGTTTTGTGTAAATTGGCTGAAATATGACGATGATTGTTGAAGATGTCGGAAAAAAATCATGCCGACTGGTAGCTTTACAGGCGTGCGCCGCGTAAATCAATAAAGTTATATTTGGATGAAATTTGGCACACAGATAGTTTATAAACTGGATTAACACATAGGGTGCTTTTAATCCCGGTAGTACGGTCCAGTGGGATACTTTTCCACAACCACGCGGGCGAAGCCGCGGGCAAAAGCTAGTTTGATATAAAAACGTTGGAAACCCTAGCTCTGTCTGTATTGGTCTGTCTGAGCATTCTTTGGGCTTTCGCAAATCAAATTTTGAGAAAAAATTTGGATCTCGCCTCGAATAGGTTAAGTTCTCTATTATTGTGTTAGGCGTTTTTAGATATTTCTTTAGTTCTCAATGTTTTTACACCTATATTTGCAAGTGCACCCCCTTGCACCCCCCTCCCGGCACCCATGGTCGGAGGTAAATAGGCGACACGGCGACGCTAATACCGCAGCAATGCGACATTGTTTCGTAAAATCATGTTTACGAGTTTTTCTTACTAAGATAATTTTACAAAAAATAAATAGAACAGTGCTTACACAGACATTATTGTGTTTTTGTAAAAAAAAGAAACAATCCATTTTTTATAACTACGCTGGCTATTTCTACTGGATTCAATTATTAATTTGTGTGATAAAAACAGTTGCCATAATGCTGAAAAAAAAACATTCTGTAGATTTGACACAATTTTTAATATGGTAAGATATTTTTGAAGTATCAAACACGAAACCTACAGCACAATTATTCTAGTACATAACCAGACAAAAGTTTTTTGGGTAAGTAGGTAGGTACCTACCATTGAACAGTTTTTTCAAAACAGACAACAGATGAGAAAAAAAAATATGGCAAACTCAACCAAAAAAGGAAAAACAGGAAGACTGATAGTCTTAACGTTTTTTTTTATTTTGTTTTACCTACCTATTTTCACAACATACATTTTGACATAAGAAAAATATTTATTTTTATACATTCATTAATTTCCATAATTTCATAAGCAGTCATTAAATGTGTTTTTCTCTAAATATTCCTATATTGTCCCACTGCTGTGGGTATCTTGTAGCTGTTTAAGTAGGGAATGATATAAAAGGTGAAGTGGTTCTATGGCTTTTTCAAGTAATTTGCAAGGTGCATTTTGATTTACAAAATTTCATTGAATTTCGTAATCAAATAGAGAATGATCATAAATCAGAAAAATTTATGATATGGAATATACAGGGTCAAGAAAAAGTATTTAAAACCTTTGAATAGATGCACAATAAATTGTAATTTCTAAAGTAAGTATATTATTTACCTCAAGAACGCATTCGTTAAAATATCATCAAGTTGCATGTCGAACTATATTTTAGAATAGAATAGACGAAAAAAATGCGTGTTTTTATGAGCAGGAATAAAAGATCGTGCTCTACAAACATAAAATATTGTACAATAAATTATTGACTTACAGGCTACAGCGAATCCACTACCAGCACTCTGTACGCTTTTAAAATGGCGAAGGAAGAGTTGATCAAGACACTGATAATGATCAAATTATCCAATTGAAAGTTGATATAACTTTATTCTCAGCATCAAACAATAACACAAAATAATCGCCCAACTCTGCTCACTGACTGACATTACTGGACGCTGACCACAGATAAGTTAAGCCAGTGAAGTAGTGAGCTAGAGAGTGACACAGGCGACACTGACATAACGTAATCCGTCGAGCGAATATTCGCCTCTGTGGGAATACAAATGCTTGTAAGTGGCATTTTTTTTTGGTATTATGTTTCTGAAATTAGCTTTTCGGCTAATGTGCTGTTTGGATCATGAGGAGGTTATGCAGGGCACCAGTGAGCACAGCACACATGGAAATCACTTATTCAGCTCAAAGATGTAGTGCCTTTTGAGGCGCTGGGTCATATTTGGTTGAAGCAGGTCTACGGTTTCGGCTGGGCAGCGTTCGGGAAGCTACACAATTTCTTCTCGTTCCACAAACCGCAGTGTCTCAGTCTCACGACGAAAGTCTTCGACCAATGTGTGTTGGCAGTGATAACCTGCGGGACTGAAATGTGGTCGCTCACAATGGGCTAATTAAAAGGCTCAAAGTCACACAAATGGCAATGGAGAGGGCTATGCTTGGAGATTCCCTACGTGATCATATCAGAATTGAGGAGATCCGCAGGAGAACTAGGTAACCCGAAGAATTGCCAAACTTAAGTGCCAGTGAGCAGGGTACATTCCTCGCAGAACAGATGGCCGATGGGATCGAAAGGTTTTGGAGTGGCGACCGCGTATCGGACAGGGAGATGTAGGGTTGGAAGGCCTCCCACAACACGAGGTGGACCGATGACTTTGTGAAGGCCGCAGGAATCCGCTGGATACGGGGAGCACAGAACCGGTCGAAGTGGCGGTGCTTGGGGAAGACCTATGTCCAACAGTGAACGTGTTTCGGATGTTGAGGTCTAGAGCCAACTGATTTGGATGGTTTTTTAGTCTGTACTTGTATTCATTTCCTACCATCAGTTTATTCTCCTACACTGTGTTTACTATAAATTAATCGTGATTTTCTGCACTGGGGAATAGGAAATTAATTTCAGAATTGAATTTGTAGTCGTTGTTTGAAGCCGATGCACTACCCCCATATCTGTATCCCGTAGGTCCGTATTGGCTTTATTACGGCTTTATAAACCAGTATCAACTTGTTCTCGGGTGAGTGAGAGTTTAGACTTTCTTCCCAGCAACCAGTACTGGTTTCTAGAGCTAGACTAGCCTGATCTTTTTTTGCATTGATGTCCAAGTTAGTCACCTGTCAATTTGCATACAGCAGGTACCTCACAACGTCTTTGTGTGGCAAGTCATTGCTTCCTTTCCGCATTTCCTTCTTGGCCTTAACACTGCTCATGTGATGGATAAAGGATAAGCAGCTCGTATTTACAATTTGTCTGCCCAGAAGGAACTAACTCAACAGCAGTGCAAGGGTCAGGCGAAAAAAAAATGAAAAGGAAGAAAAGCTGGTTTCGTGACAAACGTCTGCAACGTTTGTCCGACCCCGGTCACGTACTGTTAATGAACACGTGCCGACCGAAACCACTTCACCATCAATCACAAATTCAAAGTTGTAGATGGGACGTTTGGATTGCCTTGGCTTGTGTTGTGTGGGATTCTTTATTAGAAACAATGTTGCAAGCTGCCATTCCGATCGAGAATAGGTTTTTTTTCTCAAATTAAAGGCTGCGGCAAAAGTTAGCGATATACCCACATATTTGTAAAGGTTGTGCTAAGTGCCAAGCTTGTGTAGTCCGCTTTTTTTAGTTACATCTGGGAACACAGAATGTCATTTTTGTCAAATTCACAAGCATGCAGTGTTCCATTTACGTATGGTATTTTACCCTAAACATAAGGTTTTTTCATGTGTAGGTTGGAGTAAACCCAGGTGCGCACGAGCGAATTTTTCCCGCGGCGATTTTTTTTCGTGCATCGGATTTTCATTGCTCTGCTTAGCGCCAAGAGTTAAAAATCCAACAGTGTTTTTTAACGCGACGTGACGAGAGTGCGTCCCAGCGCGTTGGATTCTCAACGGCTCGTCTTGACACAGAGAGTTGAAAATCCGGTGCGGGATAAAATCCCACCGCGATATTTTTACGTCCGTGCGTACGTGGGCTAAGAATGACTCGGGGCGTGTTGAAATACTATTGGCATGTTTTATATACATTTTTGGAACTTAAAATGAATAGTGAGAAAATTACGAATGATATTTATTTTAAGATTTGAACTATAAAAACCACGGGTGACAAATAATAGATGGCTTAATTAACATTAATTTGTGTTCAATTTTATTATTAAACGGAAACAAGCATCAGATTTGGTAGTTTTGTAAGGAGCTCGAGGAAATCCAAAATCAGGAGTGGCAGCACTGCACTGAATCTGAAAGCATGTCTGTCTTCTGTCAGTCGGTGAACGTTTTATTTTTTATCAAGATTATTATTTGAGGTTATGTTGTGGACATAATAAATCATAAAGAAATCTATTTTCGTGATTGATTTGAAAAACTAAAAACAGTAAATAGGCATACAAGATGTCGAAAATGAAAATAAAAGTGATTAGCCGGAATCCAGATGATTATTTGCGTGCTACAAAACGGGATATCCACAAACGTGAGATTATTATTGTCATTTGCAATTTATTTGAAACCCGCCCACTAATATACTCTTTGATACCCGCTAGATGCGGGAAACACAGGATTTGCCGTTGTGGCTATACTTGGGTGAGGCTTTTCACCGGCAGTGGCGTCTTTTAGCTCCAATGGTGATCTGATTATAAATTTTCGTTTACACACGCTTTAAGAAACTTTTTTTTTTTATTCTGTTACGCACTCATGGTCTAATTATTTAGTGCTTGATTGTTTCAGTACCAAGGAATTATGATCCAAGTTTACATCCTCTCGAAGCGCCGCGTGAATATGTGCGCGCAATGAATGCTGTTAAACTTGAAAGGGTGTTTGCTAAGCCTTTTATTGGTAATCTCGATGGACATAAAGACGGCGTTTCCAGTATCGCCAAACATCCTAGCAGATTAGCTGTTCTAGCTAGTGGAGCATTTGACGGTGAAATTCGTTTGTGGGATTTAGCTGTAAGGAAATGTACTCGAAATTTTGTGGCTCATGAAGGTTGGGTGCGAGCTCTGTGTTACACACCCACAGGCGACACATTCACCACTGTTGGTGATGACAAAACTATTAAAACATGGAAGGCTGAAGTACAGTCTCCTGATGACGAGGAACCCATAAACACTTTACTCAGCATGTCCATAGTCACAGGTGTAACACATCACAGAAATAAACCAATATTTGCAACGTGTGGTGAACACTGTCAGTTATGGGAGAATACAAGGAATGAGCCTGTGAAAGTTTTTAAATGGGGAGTGGATAGTCTTCATCATGTTTCATTCAATCAGGTGACATTTTAAACCTAATTAATTTGTTTTTTTTTTTTTACTAATATTAAACATATGTTAAACAATTGAATTAATTTTGTTTATAATCGTTTTCAGGTAGAACAAAACTTGCTAGCATCATGTGCAAGTGACAGAAGTGTAATTCTGTACGATTGTCGTGAATCAGGACCTTTGAGGAAGGTTGTAATGGAACTAAGGTCTAATGCCCTATCTTGGAATCCTATGGAAGCCTTTATATTCACTGTAGCTAATGAGGATTATAAGTATGTACTTACTTATATTATTGTTTGGCATTGTGTTGTAGGACAACTATACTTTACTTATACCTTGCCCTATTTTCAGTTTATACACATTTGACATAAGGAAACTAAAACAACCAGTAAACATCCACATGGGACACACATCAGCTGTCATAGATGTAGATTATGCACCAACTGGACGAGAGTTTGTAGCTGGTAGCTATGATAAAACTGTCAGAATATTTGAGAGTCTCAAAGGCAACTCCAGAGATGTATACCATACAAAACGAATGCAAAGACTGACATGTGTTAAGTGGACACTGGACAATAAATATATTCTCTCTGGCTCTGACGAAATGAACATCAGAATGTGGAAAGCAAGAGCATCGGAAAAACTGGGGGTGGTAAGTGTCAGCAAATTTCTATAAAAAAAAACCCAATATGACAAAAATGCTAACAAAAAGTTATAAACGATACAAATTGTAACAAAATAACATCAGTTTTCATAAAGCCAAGTGTTATTGAAGTCTTAGAGGAATGTTACACTCATATCTAAGATCAAAGATATAATGAAATTGTAAAATAGGTGTACTATGGGGTATATATTTATCTAGGAAGCTCACAATTTATTATTCTACAATTTCATTATATCTTTGATCAGATAAGATAGTGTAATATCCCCCGTAGAATGAAATATACCATAAGCATTATCTTTCCCATATCCCAATTTATAAACAGTTGGAGTGAAACAAACAACAAATAAAATGTTTTAAATATTTTTCGGTAATATTTGACATACGCTTTAGGCCACCATGTTTGATTTTATGTGACGTCATACAACCTATAACCCGCGTAAGAACATGATGCTTCCAACGAAACCTCCTTTGTCGAAATAAGACGAGGAGATATGAGGGATTAGATGAACATACATAATTACCTAAATAGCCTGTTAAAATCATAACCGTCTTTTGGCTTTGCCGTAGTCGGGTAATTAGGTGTACTTACTACGATTACGCCTGGAGTCTGGAGTGAAAAACAAACAAATTGCCAAGTGCGTCCAACTGCTGTGATCTAGAGACACAATTATCAGCAACCAATCGGATCACTTGACATGCATTTAATTTTGACGTCGATTTTCGTTCCAAAAACCGCGTGTTGAAATTCTTAACTTTCATGTCACCACTTTCATGAAAACAACAAATCTTTAAAAAAAAAATCTGTAGATAGATATGCTGGTGCAATAACTTCAACCTGTCGATTTTATTTCTCCAAGTAGATATATTCCTAATGGCGATAAAACTTCGCTATTTTTACCTGGCGATAATCACGTCATAAAAATACCAGCTCGCTTTCCGGCGTTAAACCCACTTCTTGGGCCAACCGTCAAATATCGGAAAAAAAAAACCCATTTAGGTACCAAAAAATGTACCCTAAATGTAATAATAAGTACCTATGTAGGTTTAAAAAAATGGTACCACTAAGGTAATTTGGAGGGTGACGTTCACAGAGAACAACCAGGCTTGTAAGAGTCACTAGCATGGCCACAAGTAACTCCTGCATTTGCCAGTTATATTGGTTGCAAATTAAAGCGCAATTATTTTTCAGCTCAAACCACGTGAAAGAACCGCATTGAACTACGCAGATTCATTAAAGGAAAAGTTCGCAAACCACCCGCAAGTGAAACGCATTGCGCGTCACAGACATGTTCCCAAACACATATTGAATGCCCAGAATGAAATCAGAACTATTAAAGATAAATCAAAGAGAAAAGAGGGTAATCGGCGTGCGCATAGCAAGCCAGGCGCTGTTCCTTTCGTGCCTGAAAGACAAAGACATATTGTTAAAGAGGATGAATGAAAATACACTCTTTAAATTTTTAATACCTGTTTCATTTGGTAATTATTATTTGTATATTTATTGGAATCAAGTGTTACATCATTTTATTTAAAAAATATTAATGTAACTATAACAGATTATGTGATACAGACATTTAAGAAATGGTATTTTATTCATGCATGCACTTACAAGTATATTATATAAATAGGTATAGACGAAATATCATAATGACTTAATATAAATAATGGAAGTATTTAAAGCTGCCCTACATATGTTTAGCTGCAAGTACAAATACCTAGTATTATTCTAACCAGATTGGTTAATGGGGCGGCTAATGCGATTTGGAAGAGTCATGAGGCGGATGTCCACACTGAAAAAGAAATTAACAGTCAATAGTATAGTTAATGCTATAGTTTCTGCCTACCTCCACGGTAAGGAGTCGTGAGTTTATACAATGTCGCCCATGGGCATGTGCCCGCCCGTATTTTTTTTGAATATTCATGACAAATTATCGAAAATTAACTTTAAAAGGGGGGGGGGGGGGGTCTATCTTAATATATTTTTTTCTTCAATATCCCCGTATGATTGTATGGACATACCCTTGTTCTTTAAATAAATACTGATGTTTTTCAAAAAAAAAAATTGCACACCTCCATTTTTTGTTATAGTAGACAAATTTTAGTAAAAAATATTAGTTAATCCGATAAAATAACTCATAAGCTTTTAGAAATAATGAACAGAATCCAAATCGAGCCAATAACATAGCAGATATGGCAAACGCCACAAAAAAATTGAATAACATGAAAAATATTCAAGATAATTTTAAAGTTAATTTTCGATAATTTTTCATGAATATTCAGAAAAATAAGGGCGGGCATGCCCATGGGCGACATTGTACATGTAAAGTCAATAGTATTTTAGTTGACGAGTTTTATTTCAAACTGTGCCTTTATGATTATTAATTAATACTTACATAATATCACGTGGAAGTATTGATGTGTCAATGTTGTTTTCCAGCACCACAAGAATAGATAAAGTCTTAAGAGATGGTTGATAGTCAAGGAGATGAAGGTCACTATTATCAACCAATCTCTCTGGGTTATTATCCACATTCTCTGGTATTCGATTATTTCCTGGACAGGGGCTGCAGCAAAAATAAAAATTGTTTACTAATTAAATTCTCAGTACGTAGTCATTTGACCTTAAACTTACAATACCAGAAGCTATACCAGAAGTAGAAAAAAAAAATTGTTAATTCACAAATTCAAAACACTGACCTTGTGCCTCCAAATAAATACACTACATCTTTATGAATAAGACAAGCTTGACGTCGACGCTTGCACGGCACTGAGCCGCCCACACTGATGAATTGCCAGATATTATCTTTTATAGAATACCTGTAGAGATCATTGAAGTGAGTCTTTGAGTTACCATTAAATCCACCAAAAATATACATGTAGTCCTTGTAGATCCCTGAAATCATATTCAGGTCTTTATAATAGGTTCTTAAATTTTATTTTTCTGGGACTCAATTTCGAAATTGGTGGAAAAGAACTTACAAGACGAGTGGCTGCGCCTTCCTTCTGGCCATGTTCCACCAGGGTTCACAGCCACCCATTTCTCTTCAGTAGTATCTAAATAAAATACTTGGGGGCAGTATATTTCCTCCTGGGAATTGTAGGGGCTGTTCAAATCTCCTCGTCCACCAAAGATGTACATTTTGTTGTCTACAGCAACAGCGGTGTGGAAATCGCGATGAGATGGTGCAGTGCCCCGTGCATCAATAAAGCTCCACTGCAGTGTATCAAGATTCAAGCAGTGCACTTCTTGTGAATACTGATCAGTGAGATATTCAAACCCTCCAAAAATATACATTTTATTATCAATCACACAAGCTGAATGACCATCTTTGGCATAGGGCACCATGCCTGATACAGCTGGGGTGCTCCATTCTAAAGTCTTGGTGTCAAAACATGAGAGAGTGTCACAGGCCACAGCATTATTTCTGCCTCCCCACATGAAAACCTGTAAAGAAAAGAAAGAAAGAATAATGTATATTCCATATCGTGAAATACCCATTTCATGAAACACAAAATAAAAAAAGTGAAAATAATATTTTAACAATAATAGTGTGCGTCACATAATACACTATTGTGTGTCACATTATAGTGTGTGTGTGTGTAAGATATTAACTCATGTTTCTACAGTATGCTCTCTAGTAAGTCAAGTTGCAGCTTGAGTTGCTCAGCTTTTATATAAATAGGTGTGTAATTTGCATACAAAATTGTTACTTGTTTAGAATCAGATATAGCAGAATGCTTTTATGAATACATAGCATACCATGCTGTCACCTTTGCAGATAAACCATGGAGTGAAAATCCATAAATTATGTACTGCAAGTGATTTTGTTTACCTACTTTCAAACTAAGCAACAATTAAGGCAGGAGTCTCTTCCTGCCCGGGTTTCGAGTTTGTCCGAAAGGGATATCGCGGCCCCGGCACACAGGCAACGGTAGGAACACGGGTGGGTTTTAGTCAGTAAAAGTCTGACACACCCTACCGCTCCGCCCACAGCAGGAGAAGTTATTTGATAATTTCCCAGCAGGAGTCTCTTTTGTTTATGTTAAATAATACAATTCTTCATAGTAAGGTATCAGGAAGAATGTGGTAATTTATTCACAATAAATGTTTATTTAGATGGACAAGGATAAATAAAAATTACGTGAATACACATTCATTAATATTCTGATTATTGTAATCAATATGCTTGTTACCTATGCGACAAGGCATTGTCTACACAATAGGTTGTACCTCTATTTATAAATACTTCAGTTTGATTTAAAATGATTTCACTATGAGGATAATAGTTTTTAAGATGCATTACTCAAGCATGAGGTTGCAGGGTCAGACTAGGAAGTCAGCACCAGTGGCACTTTTCTACTTCATACTTGTTATGTTTTTTGTAAGTAGATCTTGGGCACAAGTTAGAAGAAATAGAAGTATAATAATAAAAAACAATTTATTAGCATAATAGCTGCATAATCAACCTCTCATGTTTCCACAGCTGAGACACAGGCTTCCTCTCTGTGTGAGGGAGTGGTCCATAATCCAACACTCTGGCCCAGTGTGGTTTAGTAAAGAAAGAAAGAAAGAAAGAAAATAAATTTATTTAGCACAGACATGCACACAACACAACATATTGTACTACACACAAAAATCAAATTAAAAAAGAAAGTAAACAAATAAAAAGTGTAAATTGCATTTTATGATACTTGCAGGAAAGTGTGCCTAGTAGATGTCTCATGTCTTCAAAGTTTTTGTTCTAGTACGTGCCGGTTTCCTCTTCCTCACAATATTTTCCTTCACCATTTTGAGAGAAGTGGTGATGAAATAATTTACACAAAGTGTAATTCCCTGCCTGAGTTCAAACCTACATCTCGTAAGTCGCAGCTATTTCTACTGGGCCATCACTTAAATCATTGACATTTTTGTATGACATAGACTTTAGACAAAATGTCCTAGGCTTGTACCTACTATGAGCATTGTCAATCATCTTGGCACTTTACCAACTGAGTATGGTTAGTGATATAATATTAAGTCATCTTAGGCTTGTTTATATTTTAAATCTTTTTTGCCAGAATTATAAATGAGAATTCAAGCAATAGAAAATTAAGATAAGTGCAAAAAAATGGATAACGCTTAGCGATATAATATAATATTTTTTTTTAACTTACCTTGTCCCCATATGCGACGGTGGTATGGCCATATCTTTGGAAAGGCGCTACATCAGTCCTCTTATAATTCACTGGTGCCCACCTCAGGGAATTTGTGTCCAAGACATGGACTGGTATTGGCTCCCAATCTTTATATTCCTCGGTGGAGCAATATCCTCCAAACGAATAAATTTTTTCGCCGATGCAAACCGCGGCGTGATTAACTCGCATTGGACCACCCTCGATATGCACCGTCCATCTCATGTTGGCAAGTGTTTACCAACACTGGTTGATGTTAGAAAGCGACGGCTCGCACTGGAACCGCGCTGTTGACGATGATTGTTGTGAAAAATATGCTGGTATGCTGCAACCGTGAACTACAGAACTACCTCTGTTGACACTTGTCAGTTTTCTGTAATTTTCACTGACAATCTGACATTTTCACGTTTTATTGATTTATTGTTTACTGCTGTCAGAAATGTCACTAATGACATGCAGCTCAATAGTATTGCTAGCTTTCAAACGAGAAAACCGATAGAATAAAAATACTGGATGCACTTACTTTTTGCTAAAGAGAAATTAAACAGTTAAAGTTTACCATCGAACTCAATTTAAAAATGGACTTTTTAACAGGAAAAATTAAAAAACATATTGCGTTCAGCCAACCACACATTAGTTGTAATACACTGCGTGCACTATGAAAATCACCTTTACTGCTACGGCTTAAAGGCGCTTCCAATGTCAATTTGGTAACACTGAAGTGCGGTTGCCTGTACCTACAACCAGATGAACGGTGATGAGTCGCCGCATGATAGATATATTCCATCAATACCATATCAAAACCCACAAAATGAGTGTGAACTAATGAGTTTATTGGTATATCTCTGTGTTTCTTGATATCGAGAACCATCTTGTTTGATGTTTCCAGGTCAAAAGTGAATATCTGAAGTTAAAAACTCATCATAGTTTAGCAAGAGTCGAATAAAGAAAGCCAAACGTCAAATAAAAATAATATTGAAATAATAACCGGCGGCGCGCGGTCGGTAAAATTCCATTCAAATCTGCAGAATGTAGTAATACCAAGAATTATCAGTCTTGGCAACATTGAATTCCAGAAGTGTTGCCAAGCCCCGTACAAGACAGTGGCTTAGGTTAGAGTTGCCACTTAAATCAAATCAAAAAAGGTTGATCAATAAAGTGCTATGTATCCAAATCCATAATAACATGAAGATGACAGAATAATGAAAACATTTTTTTCCAAGATATAAATTGTGCTTTGTGCTATATGCATCCAGAAAAGCGTGTCTTGATAATAACGGCGAACAGAGTCATCTATGATTTTTTGGGTGGAGCATCAACCTACAAGCAATAGGTACATACCTACCGTACGTTGAGCCTACGAGGAGCTTTCTTTGTAGAAACAGATCCTCGTCACATGAAAGGGGTTTATCTCCGATGAACCTAGATGGCTCTGTTCGTACTATTAAACACTCAAGTGTCCAAGTACCTAAATAAGATTATTTATCAATAATTAGTTGGTAGGTAGTTATGAATACACCTCACCCATCTGCTTTAGATTAAGATACCTATAAGTACATATATACGGTTACATTCTAGAACCTACATTGATCATTTGCAAGCTCAGCGGTCTGTGCTTACCGGATGAGCCATGTATATGCATTAAGATTCAGAATAAACTCGACTTCAAATCGGCAGTACGTATTTTCATTTTTTCCTCAGTAAAAATCCTGAGTAGGTGGTAAAGTTCAGTATTAAAGGTTTCTCACGCACCGAAACCAAAAGTAGGTAGGTAGGTAGGGTATGTATCAGACTCACCCGTACCTCTACCCGAACCCGCTCGAATTGCAATATATTTTATGGTAGGTATTAAATCATGTTTTATGCAAATCAAATCAATTCTTCACGAGGGTACCTACTTGGTAGGTACCTAAACATTTTTTTATTTTTAAATACATTATTGTACACCAGAAAATGCATAATTAATAATAAATGTAACACTTCAAAACATACAATGGGCGGCCTTATCGCTTTCTGCGATCCCTTCCAGGCAACAACAAAAAGCTTTTATTTAACTTGCCTACTCGTAAGTTCACCATGCGCTGCTTCCAGGACTGGCTCCAGACCAGGGAGCTCTTCAACGGTCAATAGTACAGATACAAAATTTAATGTTGATAGTCTGTTCTAAAGTTTACCTTGACCTGGCTGCAGCAGCCAAAACTGGCTCCAGACGAGGAAAGTACTCAGCGATCAACAGCAGACACAAAATTTTACACAATATGTAAAAAAATCCTGTCCGATCCGAAAGGGGCACAAAGGTACTGCAATAACATTATCAAAAAGTAAAAATTTAAAAAAAAGTTGTTGCTATTTGAAATCCACATTTTTAGTACTAAAATTACCCCAAATCCATTAAAAATTACCAAATTTTTAACAGGGCTCATAAGTTAATGACTGGTAGACACCCGCTAAACGACGGCCACCCGCGCCCCCTGTAACTGACCGGTAAAATTCAACTTTGGAAAAAATAGGCGACTTTTTATTTCCTTTTTTTGAAAATTACCACATAAATAGACGACTCTCGGTACGTTATTTAACATCACCCTCACGGATCGGACAGGGTTTTTTTACATTTAGAATATTCATTCAATTATGATAGCCAGTTCTAAAGTTCACCATGATCTGGTTGCAGCACCCAGGATTGGCTCCAGAAGACCCACTCCTCAGCGGTCAACAGCCCATACACAAAATTTTATATAGGTACTTATTCAATATTTTAGTTCATTAAAAGCTTGTTTTTAAAAAGGTGAAAAACCTTTTTTTAAACTTAATCTTATTTTTCATATATTTTATTCAATGCTGGTAGCACAGATATAGGTCTATAATTAGAGGGATCACTCTTACTACCCGATTTGAAAATTATTTATTAAGCTTGTATAAGTAGTACTTAGTTACCTACATGAAATCAGTTCTTACCTTTGGCGCGGGCCACACACAAGAGACATGAGACGAGGACGGGAGGCAGAAGGTATACAAAAAAATATTTTCCTCACTAGGAACTGTTTGCTTGGGTCTGACAACTATTGGAAGGTCTGTCGAACTGGAGGACTTTTAATCAATAATAGCTTCGTGGGAATACCAAATTATACTAGCTGAATAGATAACAGAAGCATTATTAGACTTCATACAGTAGCGGATCCAGGGGGGGGGGGGGTGGGCTAAGACTCTCAAGCCCCCCCCAAAAGCATAAGAGTTCTTCCGTGAGAAATCTTAAAGGGATCTTGATATTATTCTAATTAAACTTTTTAGCAAGCATTACTCTACCTAAGGTACAATTGATTATTAGGTTTTCAAGTTTTAAATTTCTTTAAGATGTTTTGTCTAAGCTACGAATTTTGAATGGCGCCACTCATTCTGCCACTCACACTGCCCGGTTTGGACGCCATGTATATTCACCGAGATATCTCTGATAGTCTACAACCTAACGAAGTCATTGAGGAAAATGCGAAAAGTAATCCGTTACCTATGTGTTATGCAAATTAAAATATTTTGTGGTGTTTTAGTGTTTGCTAAAACCTACCCTCAGCGGGGTCAAGACCGCCCCAAACGTTAATCCTGGATCCGCCACTGATCTCATACGTACCTGCCTAATAAATAAAGACTTTCAAACTGAATGTATCTTACTGAGTATAATATTGTATACTTTTTTCATCAGCAGGAGAGCAATAGGCGTGATCTTTCAACGCCAGGCGGTGTTAGGGCGCGAATCATTTGTTATTATTTCTCTCACGCGTCAAGTTTCCAAACAAATTGTATTGTAACTGACAATATGAGCGATTATTGTTCGATTTGATACAAATGTTCAGTCCGTGCCGAGAAATATTGTTAACGTACTTTGACGTGGATACGGTTTTTGTAGAAGGAAAGATAGATATTGATGTGCATGAAAATATGGAGACAAAATACTGCGTCAATAAAACAATTTTTATGGAGGATTATCTCAGACCAGCTATCTAATTACGCAACACATTTTCGTAAACGATTATGACTAATCTGTTGCATTTTGACAGTTCACCGACATTCATTGCGTTATTTACGTTGTTGAGCAGATTTTTTTTTCATTAGCAATCTGTTTCAAAACTATTCAGATTCTGATTGATCGTGTATTACGCAATTAGGGTACTGGTAATAAGGCCAGTAGATACCTACTTACCGGTATAAATATTTATATTTATTTGGCTTTCGAGTAGACGAGACGGTTGAAAAAACGTTCCACGGCTGAGTTCTACAATTGGTACGTAGTGTAATGGTAGCTAAGAACATAGGTACCATCGCGGACACTGGCGCCTGACCACTTTTCGAATTTAATGCTTAGACAATAAGGACGAAAAGTAGTAATTACTACAGTCCCCGTCCCACGATGAAATCCTAGATAAATGTAGAATGGATGGATGATAATTTATGTGATCGATGTGGCAGGACAGATTGTGGTAGCAAGAAGTCGATCGGTTCGGTAGAAGAGAACCCAGTGCAGAACTTAAGTACTTAGGTACTACTATAGGTACCACTGGACTTGAACTTGAAATAACTAACCCCAACATTAGTGTTGGGGTTAGTTATTTCAAGTTCAAGTCCAGTGGTACCTATACTTTGCTTATGGTTCATAGATACTCTATACGTAAAGCGTATATTGTATAACATGATGAATACTTTTATACTTTGTATCATAAAATATACGCAATTTTCTTTACCCCTGAACCGTGGTATGGAGGCGGTGACATGTCCTGTGACGTATAGAAAGCGCATTGCCGATGACGCCCGATCTATAAATCATATTTCGGGATCGGCAATCGTCCATCCGCCCGTCTGCTCGGCAACTTTCCTCGTTTTTTGTCTGACTCCTAAACCGTTAGCGTGTGATGTGATAGAAGGGTGGCGACATATGTTGGTACCGTACGTTGTCAACAATTGTATCTTGATAAATTGATGTAAGCTAGTATCTATTTAGACGGAAATTAGGAATAGAATGCCAAGCTAGCACGTTCGGTGCCGGGAGCCCTCTTGGCGGGTTCACTCAAGTCGGAAATGGGATGCCGGGAGCCCTCACGGAGAGCTCATTTTAAATGTAGGTTTTTCGTAGCGAATTCAGCATTATAAACTGTGAAAAATAAAATCTGTTGTATATTTTAACAAGATTTCCAACCTAATGCCGGTGTCACTCCTCGAGGGTTAAGTTTAGAGCAAACGTAATGCCGGTACCCTCCTGGAGTCAAGTTGCAATATGTATGGCGGCATGGCGTATGAGCTCTATGAAAATTGAGTGGAGTCGAAATTGTTAGAAAAACGCTTAGGGTACCTGCCAACACGACGTGTTACTACATTATTTGAAGCTTGATACTATTGAAGTCTTTAAATAACAACACTTCCAAAACTATATGAACTTTTTACACACTTTATTTCCACATCATAGATTGCATGAATACATTATAAGCTATTTGGAAAGCTTATTTGGATACGTTACACGCACCACCCGTTAGCCTATCCAATGGTAACATTTATCATCGGAATCCTATAAAAAGTAAACCGGAACTAATCCGGGAACCCCACCAGTAACCCTCCCCTAATCTGCATACGCCAAGAAAATAATTTCACGCCCTAACCACACGGAGACGATGCGCCATTGTTGAGATTTTATGAATAATTTTGATGCGTGGGTGTTTGTAGTGTGATACACTGTGGCACTGATAACTTGGCAATAAAATGGCTTATTTGGATTCTCAATTATGTTTTGGATTTTCTGCATCCGCTCATTTCTTGTGTGTATTATGTATAGACGTTTTACATCTGGTATGAAAATCTCCATAAGTATGTTTCGACAAGCTATTCCTAATTGTAGCTGCATCTACATCGCTACTTGTAAACTACGCATCAAAGACCTGACGTCACACAACATCCTGACGTCACACAAATCCTGCATCGCGCAATTAGAGTTTACCGCGCGATAAATATATATACAAGCTTCCCGACTTCAACCTCTGGGCAGTTGCCCGCCAGACATCACACCCGTCTGGTCGGAGGATCCTCCCTTTTCTATGGTGGATGAGTGAACTTTACATCCTATGCTATTAAACGATCAATATTTGTATATTTGATATATATGTAATCACGTTCTCGAAAACGGCTGTAACGATTTCGATGAAAGTTGCAATATATAGGTTTAATGGGGCGAAAAACCAGAAAAGGTTTTATGCAAATGTCAACAATTATCGAGTCATTTGACATTATATATTTTAATTTCATACATTTAAAATATAAAATCTAATTACTTGAAAATGTTTGACATTGGCATAGAGGTCATCAGAGGTTATTTGGTTGCAAATAACCTCGCCTACATCCACATATCAGATTGCCTACATATAACCAATAACCCTGTGCAACCATCAACTCTTTCCTAATCCTCTGTTATGACCCAGGGTTAGGCCCGTCTCATGATAAGTTACCCATTTTCGGTGACCATTGATCAAACACTGGTCATGCATGATACACCGTCTGTGTCTAAAACCACGTACCCCATAGGTTCACAACTTCACAATATAAGTACCTAGGCGCCTATCTGTATCGGGGTGTACCTGCTACGGGTACTACCGAAGAACTTCATATCTAAGCAATTTGAAAACAAAATCCCGTGAACACGATGACCACATTTATTACCGCCCCGGTTCCATAGTCGCCGAGCGCTGCAAACAGAAATAGTCCTTACGATGATGAAGTTCTTTGATGGTACACTCTGCCTAATCCTTTGGGGAAACAAGGCGTGAGGTTATGTTATGTTATGTACCTATCTGCCTAAAAGAGCATCATAATTATTCCTAATGTGCAAAGAGTTACTAGTGTACAAATTATTTTCATTATCTCACTTCGGACCCTTTTTTAGGGTTCCGTACCTCAAAAGGAAAAAATGGAACCCCAACAGGATCACTTCGTTGTACGTCTGTCTGTCTGATTGTCTGTCAGTCTGTCAAGACCCTATTTCTGAGAAACGCGTTGAGGTATCAAGTTAAAATTGATATCAAATAAGTCGGTTTACGATCAATTGAAGTTCTAAAAAAATCAAACTTCAAAGTCAACGCAATAAAAAAATACGGCCATTTATGCAACATAGACTATAGACTTCCCGTTGACTTAGAATCATAAAGGCAAGAAGCAAGGTCTCATAGCGCAGCAGTACAAATTAATACACGTTAATTTGTAGTTTTAAAACATATTTAAAAAAAATGGGTTTACAAACTTACTTTTCTTTTTGTTGGAGAATTGACTGTGGCGCTTATCGATGTATGGCAGAACAATTTTTTCAACTACAAATTTAAGTTTGTTTTTGGGATAAATTCATCATAACTACGGAACCCTTCATTGTGCGTGTTCCGACACGCACTTGGCCGCTTTTTTATATATCAACGCACTAAGAATAACATGCTGAGATTTTCCTGAAAGCTCCTCCAATTTCCACATTTCAAGAGCAAAATATCCATTCATAATCTGAGAATATCTTAACCATATCAGCACGTATCACGTAGGTATACGACATGGCACTATAATGTGACATCGCAGCGACATAAAGAGCGCAATGTGTCTAGTCGACGGCTCGATCTACGTTATTGATACACGGAAAAGATTTCTCTTTGATAGTTGCGGTTGTGCGTTTTGACGCCTCGCGTCTTGGGCTAGTGTTGTGCCAATGTTTTATCGATACCTATTGTTTGTTTATTTATTTATTTAATACTTCAAGCACAAATGTATAAAGGCGGACTTAATGCCATAGGCATTTTCTACCAGTCAACCTTTGGGTGATGCAGAGACAAACAGTGGTAGATGCAATAGCGAGAATTGAGGAATAAATATTTATTTAAATATAAAGATATATATAAAACTATAAATATAATATATACACCTAACTACGTATATATAAATATAAGTACCAATAAATATAAATAAATATACTAAAACAACTAAGACAATCAATGGGAAAACATTACAGTTTATAGGTACATTATCTACCTACGTATAAGATCGATTTAATTGATGGTTCCTCCTGTGTTTTGGTCGGTCCTATAAGCTTAGATGTCGTTCTACTGCAAACAAAACAAACTAAATTTGTAGCAAGTGCGGGTAGGCAGAAAATGGTGATGCTGCATTCTATCAATGGTTTAGACTAGAGTTAATTGGTTATTGTAACTTCTAACTTCTGTCGGTCAAGTAATTACAATTACCTACATTGTTGTTTGCAGAACTTCGCACATCTACACCTTAAACCATTTGCATACGAGTTTATAGGTATGATACTGATAAATTTACCTACATAGGTACTCACCTACTCAAAAGGTAGAATGAAGCTTGTCTTTAAAATATTTTCAATCCAAATATTGCTCAGGGTACCCCAAGGCACGCACCTCTGACTTTTCGGATTCATGTGCGTATTGTATAATTATCACTTGCTTAAAAAAACGGTGAAGGAAAACATCGTGAGGAAACCGGCTCAACGGCTTGTGAAGGTAAGTCAGAGGCCCATGGGCGGCATAAACTCTTTGGCACTAGGTTAGTCACAAACCACAAGAAAAAGAAAGATCTAAATTATGTGTTTACTACAAACTAATTGAATATCCGGTATTTTTGACATTTAAAATCATCGATAGCGTTATTAGCGTTGACACAGCACTAACCGCCATAAGACTGCGTAACGTTCCCCACGCAGCGCCACATTTATTGATGGACTTTGGAAGTTTTCAATATTATGGCTACTTTACATATCATATGGAGAGTTTTATTACGATTTCGCATTTGCCGCCTGATGGGAAAACCGATTTCCAACGGCATTGTAGCGAAAAAGAGGGTCCGTTGTTCTGGACTTTCCTTATCACATCCAGAAATCAACAGCATAACAGAAACAGCGAAATATCTTTTTTTACTAAAATATCTTGTTCTTTTTCCATTATAACACTCCTTTAAAATATTGGACCCATATTTTTATCATCTCCATATCGCTGGACGTTTATTCCCGCTATTTTTTCGCCATCCAAACCTACGCGGCAACCGTATGTCATTTTTATGTGGCCACTTTTCGACATTATATTCCTTTCTATTGTGGCAAAGGTGCTCATAGGGATAAGGGCCTTAATATACGATTATCGGTGGCACTCACTATTGTGCTTGACCTATTCTTTGAGTTATTGCCCTTATCGACAATGATAGCTCAATTTTGAGATTCTTTTAGAGCTTTAGTACGGAATAAAGTATCCTGGCCCAACGGTAAGTAAGATTGGTAACACTGATAAGGTTTCTTGCTAATTAAATGTTCGTGTATAGTTTATGACGACTTTGTAACTTCCCATGGTGCACAAGTTGTTGTATAAGTAGCGCCAGGGTCAAGTTCCAACATAACTCGCGCCAACAGCCCAACTTTTAATGCAGAGGTCGAACATCAAGAGCAGCGCGGAGACAAAAACATAGAAAATCGGCCATTACCAACAAGCAAGTCGAAACTTCTTGAAACATCCTTATCCAAAGAACACATAAAAAACAGACATCGTTTTTCTTTTAAAAAACTCTCTCATTTGCCTATCAATAGTGGTTGAGGCAGATCTGACCGTAATAAATGTCATACTTTATGGCACTTAGGAAAAAATGCAAGGGAGCCATTTTACATTTTAGCCGGTGACCGGGGATCGCTATGTCGAATTACGCATTTCGAGTAGCCATTTCCTTGGGGAATTTTAAATATTTTTCGTTTGGAAACATTGAGTTTGTCTTGTTGATTTACGATGTTTACTATGTACGATATTTGTTGACGTGCCCGCACAGAATTATATGACACTTATGGCTTTATATCCAGCCTCCAGCTAAGGAAATCAATACTACTTGATAATCAATATTGGAAAAACCAATTAGTAATGTTCCTTGTGGTTTATTTTGCTCATAGGCGAGTTATTTGTTGAAATATTAATAATTGTTTTCTCCAAAACTATCAAGTACATAGGCGATCCTCAAAAAAAAAAAAAACTTAAAAAAAAATGGTTGTGTTTTATATTTTTAGCTCACAACTATTCTACGAGAGCTATGTTCAATATTCCATCGTAATAAGCAATAAGTATGTGAACCTAGATGTATCTTATAACAGTGAAGAAAGAAATTGAGTCACACAAAAAGAAATATCAAACCACACTAGTAGATCATCACATTATGGCTATGGCTATATGGCTTGACCAAGATTATGTCTGGACTTTAAAAGAGACTGTGACCTCTGAGTTTGTTTCGGCCTTTCTTCTCAGAGTAGTCGGATAGGAAACGCCGAACTCATCTAGCAAAATTTAAAATATTTTTAATATGACGTGTAAAAGTGATTCCTATATCCTATTTACAGAATAAACAATTTCATTTCATTCATTTCATTACATTAACTAGTTATATAGCTGCTGAACTGCAGGGAGTGGGCAGCCTAAGATTCTCTCGCTCGCCTTAAGAGAAATAGTAGGTATGCCAGATCTAGCAACAAGATTCGCAGACAGAAGATGAGTATGGCATCAATCGCTGCACAGCTCAGCTGAAGATATATCTACCGATGAAAATCTGACAACATCTTAGATTATTGTTTCAAGGAAACAGATGGTTAAGTAGCAGGAGATACCAAAAAACTAAAATGCACCACTTCTACAATATAAATATCATTAGATATTTTCCTACGGCGGTAGCGGAATAACAGTGTATTTGTATCGAAATAAATCTAAACACACATGCCTTAGCTTATTGCTAATTTGCAACTACGAAATGAAAAATATGAATTATCGGCATGTTCCTGCAAACGATTTGTCTTTCAAAATTCAAAAGTCATAAATTATTCAAACTAGGCTGAGAATCAGCACTTTTCGAACGTCAAAATTACATAAGACAGACCCCCAAACCACCCACCCTTCACCACTTCCTAGTGCATTAGCTGGGAAGAAGAAGTGGCGCAACAAACTCCCCAGCAGCACAGCTGTCTGTTCAGTTATAAGAACCAAATAAAAAAAGATTTTATATAATAGTATTCAAAATAATTTACATTACGCAACACAAAACATTTTTTTTTTAAATTTTCCGTTGTTCAGTCTATCTATCTCCTGAAACCATTACAAATGTTTCGTTTAAACTAAATACCTACTTCGTGTAAGTTGCATCTTATCGCATCAGATTGGGCACTACCATTGTTCCACTAATGAGATTATTCACGTATGATGCAAAGTACCGCTGTTACCTGAAACTGGCTGAAACTCACTAAAATGCACCAAAAGCTGGGCTGAATAACGTTAGATTACAATCTGTGAGATATTCATGAACTCTGACCAGACTCGTGATACCAAGGTGTTAACGTTATGGGAATTAGTGAAATGGTTTATATTCGGTGATAGTGAAGAAAAGATATATTATATAGAAAGAAATCTATTTACCTACATGCTATGTAAAATAAAGAAAGCAGCCGCTGAAATATAAAAGTACTTACCTACAGAACAACTATTTTCTTAATGTTCTTAAGTGCGGCCAACCCGTCATACTTTTCATACAAACGCTTGTACGTGATTATGGCGTTGTAACACATCTTTCTTTCAATTTTTTTAACTAATATGTATTTTGTGAACTTTATCTAGGATTCTATGAAAGAAAAAAAAAATGAGAAACCAATTCAGTATAAGCCTCCAAAAATCGGCTTTTTTGCACAAATTTTACCCGAACTTTGGCCGGTCATAATATACTCATAATTGGTAAAAGTAAAGAAAACATCTGCATAGAAACCTCGCACATGTAATGGAAATTCTAAATATCCAAAAAAAAAATCACAAACTTGTAAGGTTTACTCAAAAACACGTATTTCCTGATACAACTTTTTACACACTATTTTTCGTACAATGTTATCGCGTTCTCGCTTGTTTGTTAGCAGTTCTCACTTGCACTCGATGAAACAACACGCTTTTCGACCATGCTCCCGTTGCCCTCTTAAAGGGAATCATGGCATTTTCGAATAACAACGAATGCTAATTTCCATGTACATAAATTATTAGATTTAACAACGTGTATAATAATTTGAATTCATACTTTAGCTCTATATAGTTCACACGGAATTCATACTTTAACTCTATATAGTTCACACGGAATTCAAAACAAAACAACAATAAAGTACTTAGTTCTGAATTCAAACATGATAAATCAAATAATTGATGTAAATGGAAATAAGCATTCGTTTGTATTCGGAAATGCCATGATTCCCGAGGGACATTAAGAAAATAGTTGTACTGGACATGAATTGAAATTGATGAATTAATCGAACATCATTTGTTTTAAATTACAATGACTCTGATCTTGACGACTGACGTGTTTTGATAACCAAACTCTAATGCCGCAATAGATCCCTTTTCTGTTTTATATTATTTTCAATCTGCACACGGATGTCGGTCTGGGCCAACACTGCCAACTGCACGTGATCAATCAAAGATTTAAGCCTCCCTTTGGCCAAATAACGAAAGTGTTGCAAAAATTTAAATTCAATCTGTCCCAGACGTGTTTATCGTAGACGCACAAGTATTAAAAACTCCTTTTGTATTCTCGGAAACATTTTTGTCAGCAAATAAATAGGGAAATGTGCAATATTCAGGGAAAATAGGACATATGGTTGAGCTGCTTTGAATGGAAAAAAAATACTTACATACTTTTGATATTGCTTTTGTGCTGGAAATGATTGAAAACGAAGAATTAAAGTATAATCAAAAAAATATCATTAATAAAGTACGCGCGTTGTGCAAGATTAGGTCGATGCTGCTTGAAATCGCTATGTTCCAGATTGCAATCCGGTTTAAGTAAGCACATCGCCTGCGACGACCACATTAATCTATTTCCTGAAGTCCAAGACTATAGGGACTAATTGCTATGATTTCCAGATCTAGAAAATTAAAATAGTTACCTGCGTAACATAATACCTAATGTTAAATTAAGCATATACATAATAAGTAATAATAGGAAAAAAATAAAAAAAAGGTTATAACAGAATAAAAAAAAGATAAAGAAAGAGATAGAGATGGAGATAGTTTAATGATTAATAAGTAATTGGTAAGGCAATTTTTTTGTTCATTTCCGATTGACCCACGAGAGAAAGAGACCCAGAAGAGAAGACAAAACACAAAAAATTGGAAAAGTACTACGTACTAGACTTTGACTTTTGACTTAGATTTTTTACTTTGACTTCTACTTCTAGTTCGACTTCTAGTTCGACTTCTAGTTCGACTTCTAGTTCGACTTCTAGTTCGACTTCTAGTTCGACTTCTAGTTCGACTTCTAGTTCGACTTCTAGTTCTACTTCTACTTCTACTGCGACTTCTACTTCGACTTCTAGTTCGACTTCTAGTTCTACTTCTACTGCGACTTCTACTTCTACTTCGACTTCGACTTCGACTGTGACTTCGACTTTGACTTCGACTCCGACTTTGACTTTGACTTCGACTTTGACTTTGACTTCGACTATTAACTTTTGACTTAGACTTTTTGATTTTGACCATATCGTCATCGTCATCGCCATCGCCATCTACATCGTCATCGTTATCATCATCACCTGATTTGTAAAACTTTTCTCAAATAATAAAATCTCTGAGACGGGCTGACGACGGCCTCAAAAATAAAAAAAAACACAAAATTAAAAAGCACTAAGTAGTGAAAAAAGTGACACTTTCCGCACAAATTGACTGCTTGGAAAAAGCTCTTTTCGAGCAAATACATTGTAAAATGTATACCGCGTCACCCCCGCGTGTACGTTTTTTAAAAGAAAATACCTAATTTCAATTTTACGTGGTAGAAAATAATATTAACAGATATGTTTGCATGGCGTGTTTGTTGAAGAGATTAGGTATCAGAAATAGGTAAAAAAAAAACATTTTCGTCCACGGAAATTTCTATAAAAAAAATATAAAAAAAAATGTATGTGAATATATTATCTAAATTTTTGCTTTTAAAATATTAGTGAAGATACCTAGTAATATAATAAAAATGTAACGTTGATGATAAATCCATACAACTTAGCATCAATGGCTCAGGACCCAGGGCCGAAATTTGATGAGAAATACCCATCTAAACAATAATTATGTTAATATTAAAGTTACGTTTTCCTAAGAAATCTGGATGTTTTGTCAAGTCGTAAAACCGTACGAAGCAGGAGCGAGTCGCTAGTAAGAAAAAAATTAACTCCAAGAATATGAACAGCAATAAATTGCTTCAGCTCTGCTAAATTGCTGTTGCATCCGTGCATCACTCTATATTTTTTAACCCCATAGAAAGCCGAGTACAGATCTCAGAGAATCGGGCATGACACTTATTGGCAAGGGGTTGATCGATTGACGAATGGCCTATTGTAACCAATCTTTAACAATTGAATTTAGAATTATTTAGATGGAGGGCGAACGTGCCAGACGTTTTAACTGGAATAGATGAATTTGTCCAAAAATATTGTAATTACACAATAAAAAATAAAAAAACTATATCTGCAGTTGTGCCACTGCAACTGTTCTTGCCGCTACAAAAGGAAGGTGATCTCACTATTTAGGAAGCTATTTATGGGCATCGCTATATTGACAGTCAATGTTTTCCCCAGATGGAATTGAAAAGGTAAAGTGAATTTTCCTAACACGTCTTATTAGTAATTTATTTACGTAAGCTTTGGCTCATTGAATCACAGTAGCATCTTGAAGCTAAGCAGACGAGTTGAGCAAAGCGTCAGATTACGGTGACACAATATTTGCGGGCGGAGAGTGCGTGTGCCCGATAAAAATATTCTATTTATTACGAGCCACCGCGGAGGTACATTCAAAGCGCGTCACGCGTTGACATCCGACTTCTCCGCATTTCCGAACACGTACGCTCGCTTAGGGTTGTGCTGGCACAGATTTGTTTATGACCCTACTGTGTCTTATTTGCAGTTTTGAATCAGAGATGATTGCCTAGGAGCAGCTATGTAGGTAGCATTTTGTTTAAAAAATCCGTTTGCTATAAATAGGTAGAGAATTTTAGTTAGTTTGTTAACTCATCCACATTGCGCTACAACATGCGGCCCTCAGGCGCATTATTAAGTATTCTATCCTAACTAACTATTGATCAATTAGTTTTTTCTAAGAAGCCATGAAGAAAATAAAAAAGACAAAAGAAGTTTAGGTCTGAAGAAAATCTAAAAGGAAAAATAAATAGGTACGGGAAAGTTCTTTTAGGCTAAGAAAATTGTTTTTCCTAACCGTGCTTTTCATTTACTTATTGTTGGTCTTCAAAATCATTTGTATTTAAGTAGGTAAATAATTCCCTATTTACTTATTTACCTGTATTATTCAACTATATAAAATAGCGTTGTTCATCCAATTCCGCAGCTATTTTATTTATTAACACGTTCAGTGTCGGGAGCCTTCCTGGAGGGTTCACCTAGTCGCATATGAGAAGGCAGAAGACCTCGCGGAGGGCTCATTTTAAATGTAGGTTTTTCTTAGCGAATACAGCATTTTAACCGTGAAAATAAAATGTGATGTAGATTTTAACAATAGTATATGCGTTGGTTTTAAAACCCAAGCATTTTTTTTTGTTCACTGTTACAAAAAAAAAATTAAGATTGGTGACTACGTATAGCGTCTAGATCCCCTGAAAACACAATTTTACTTCGTTTTACAGTGTTCAATAACACGGTTTTAAACCTAATGCCGTTGACCGTCCGCGATGGTTAACTTTAGCGCGGACGTAAAGCCGGCAACCCTCCCGGAGGGGTTTAATTCCAATAAGTATCGGCCGGCATGGCGTATGAGTCCTATGAAAAGTGGGTGGAGTAGAAAGTGTTACACTAAATAAAATTCTACACAGTTTTCATCTGTTCATTATTTTCCAGCAGCAATTGTCAGCCCTGTATCATATTTCGCGGGATCACGCGCCCGCCCCCGTCACCGTAGGCACCTATACAGTCAATACGTGCGAGTGCGAATAATTTTTCATCTATTCCCATTAAATGTGACGTCAGTGCGGCTATCAGATATCGGAACTACAGTTCATTATTATGTCATACAACAACTACAACGATGCCAGTCATTATTGCGTCCAACGTTTGTGTGAAGGTGGCACAAACATTTTCCGAACGACTTATTTTCGCCATATGAATTTATTTCAGTCAACGTGCGCGGATCATACATAGTTTTTCTATTTTCTCAACCACGTCAACGTTCCTTTACACAGCTCCAGGGGAACAAAAATATGTATAGAACATAAAGTACACAACGCCGCAAAAAATCTAGTGTGCAACTAAAAAAAATGTACACGACACTATTCAGCGTAAAAAGTATCATTCATACTGCACTGCGGTCAGCGCCAACTAAGCCGCCTCGCAAAGTCAAAAGAGCTTTGACTTCAAAGCGTTGGGGAATAACTGGCAACACCAAGAGAATGCAAAATAAACTGGCAACACTAAGGTAAGAGTGCAAAATAAATGCAGCAACAGCACATTACACAGCCATTGAATCAAAAGACAGACGGAGCGTGAAGAGATGAAAACTGGAAAAATAATAAAGTTGCCCCTTACGAGTGTGTGCGAGGGACGACTATTCTGGGATCTTGAGGCGCGCAGATAAGCACAGAGCGTCACTGATCGGTGACCTGCACTTTACTCAGACCTCCTTTTGCTGGTTATTGGAGCTAATAGGTCCAATGAAATCTCGTAGACAGGAACGTTGACATTAGGGCTACGCGTGCTGCGAGTGCTATGGCTGACGCTACGCCAACCATAATTTCTCATGCCGAATTTTGGCTGTTGAATAGGGATCTTGATTAGGAAAAAAATAATAACTTAGTCCGTCAGTCAGATAATAAAAATATGAGACACGTCTTTTTTGCTTTATCATATTAATAAAAAGTAGTTTAGATAAAACGCATTAAAGTTGGGGAGTCCGGCTCGTTACGGCACAAGTCAGTATAAAATCTACCGGAGAGTGACGTCATGCTACATTTTAACTCAATGTATTGCCATAATCTTTTGATTACGTAAAAAAATAAAAAATACGTGTCCAATATTTTTTTATAATATACCTTTTTTTTTTTTTTGAGGATGGAAAATCATCAAATGACTTCTCCCGCTCTGGGCAGAGTGAGAGGGTGTGTCAGGCTTTTACTGACTAAAACCCACCCGTGTTCCTTCCGTTGCCTGTGTGCCGGGGCCGCGATATCCCTTTCGGACAAACCCGCAACCCCAGCAGGCATTGGTCTTTCGACCCTTTATAATATACCTGAGGGAGAAAAAAAAAATTGTCAATATGCCTTCGTTTCGAATAGGCATATTGTTCTATTTGGTCTCAAAGTGACGATATTTAACTAATCACATACCTAGATAGAAGACATCTGTAACATTTTATATGACTGCAAAGTTCGATTACTAACAATACCTAATTCCCTTGTTCACCGGAGATCCAAATAACGAAACATAACAGAGCTTTCTGTAAACTACCAATTTTATTCTAAAAAGGCTCTATTTTTCTTAATTCCCACAGATTTGAATCTTCCACGAAAAATGGCGAGAAAAGTAAATTCCTAACTGAATAATGATTCCCTGTGGTCGGTACTTCGTAGTCGGTAGTGTCGGTATCGCGTCTAGGTGTTCGCACAAGCCGTGTCAATATTGGCAGACACTTGCAGGGAGAGACGTATGATTTTTACATCAAAAGCAACACGATCTCAAAGCAGACCAGAGAGAATTTACATTTGATGAGTAAGAGGTGTGGTAACGTTTTTGTTCAGTCCCGACGTGGGGAAAACAGGGCTTGGTAAACAGTTGCTTTTGCTTTGATATCTGTCCACCTCACGGTTTTTACACCCCTTTCGGAAAATGATAAATGTCGAAAGTAATGACAATTTCACCAGCTTTTCATTTGGTTTTCCGAATTCGTTTTTTACAAAGGATTTTCTTTTGTGAAAATATTTAGTAGAATTCTATTCGAAATTCAAGAAAATTGTTCTGATTCGAACTTGGTAGTTTCATAAATGACTCAATAATATTATGTTAAACCATACTAAAACTGCAATGAATATGAGAGTGTAGTATCCATCAATAATACCACAGACTAGTGTCGCGTTAGTACTCGCTTGTTCCGCAAAGCGGCGCCGAGAGCAAATTAGTGAAAACATAAATTATCGAAAGCGCAGAGCGGTGGCACCTTGCATTGTGAACAAATTTAATTTCCTTGTCGAGGGTGCTGGTTTCATGCATTTACTCGTGGTAAATGCATAAAACCAGCATCCGGGAGCAGGGGCCGCGCACCTATTGGCTGCATTATTTACTGCATTTTCGACCCGACTGGTAAAAGCATTTTTATTAATTGGGTTAAGGCCTGCGGTTTCGTCGTAGTCAATTTATGAATTGAATGTACTTAGCTCAGACCAAATAAAAAACCAAGACATAGCGCTCCGAACAATACAGTGCTGCATGCTAAACTACACCTCCGCTCTTTGCATACACGCTCACACGCACACATTTATCACCATTTACAATTACACCTCACTAAGTGCACACATGTTTACCAAACCGGCCTCACGTTACTGTTGACAGCGCTATGTCTTCTTTTTTTATTTGGTCTGAGGTACCTAGAGGTATTTTTTTAGAGTGCCATTAAAAGTAATTAATTAAGTATGGTTAATGTTCTTCTTTTTTTTTCTTCTGTATGGTTAGGTTTGGCACCGACTTCAGGAACTATTAATTATTATTGTATCTCAATCGACTACCGAACTTTATTTGAACTCCTATTGGATCTTTACATTTGTAAAGTTCTTATCATTGAATCATCATAATTGCATCGTTTTTTACTTAGGCCAAAAAGTATTCTTTAACAATTCCACATTTTTAATACTTTCATGATTTCATTAATGAATAGCTGCTGAAGATATATTCAATTAAAATATTTAACAATACCTATCGCATCAAATCTGGAGCATTCCATTTAATATTAATATCTATGCAAAATTTTCACGTTTCACAGCGGGGATTACAGTTGTTGGCCGTCGCATCCCAAAGTTACGGCTTTAATATAAAAATAAAGTTTAACGAGTATGCGCAGTCTGTTGCAGCTTCCCAATGTTGAGCTCGATTTATTGCTCGGCAAAGACCATTTGTTTCCGATACTTTTTTGTGGGCTAATCCCCCTGTATCTCTTCATTTTTTTCCGCGAACTGGCCGCTTTTGCGTTTAAAGCATTTTGATTGTTGTAGGGATGAACTTTAGTGGTTGGGACGCCTGTTCGATTTGTGTGAGCAATGATAGAGGTGTGTTGTGTGAGTTGTAAAGGCTTGAAATTTAAGTGAAAGAAAGATTTATTTTGATTTGATTTATGGTGGGAGTGTTTTACTGCTACATTAGAGTTACTCCAACTTGTCTTAATCCTTTGGCTGCAATGTTTTTAAAGATGTCATCTAATTCTCCTTCTCATACAGAATTTATGAGGATTCAAATACTAACTTTTAGCGTATTCGCATACTTTTCACATATGTAATAGAAGAGATGGACCGGTTGCCAATATCTATAACTTGATGTCGCCGTCCAAACCGCTTTGGAATCAGAGACAACTTGAGATGTCTCGGTTCGACTTGTCGGCAATAGATGGCGCTAGTAGATACGATACCGACCTGTAGTTTTCAGACTTGGAGGGAAAGATGCGTTCATGCTAAAGGAGTTTACTTGAATCGTTTTTTCATTAAAATACTTATTATTCTTATAATAACCATTCATTATGAATATAAAAATCATTTTTGCAAATAATTTCTACTTGACTAAAGAAAGTTATAACTAAAATAATGTGAAGGATTTCCAGTTTATTGCAAAGTTTTATTTAACGTTACTTGATGGGTTCTGTATTATTCTCATTCAATATCCGCCATGATATATCGCGCTTTCAGATAGTTCCTTCTAGTTGGATTCTTATAGGAAACAAACTTACTTACAGTGATTCCTTAAAAGAGGTAATTGTAGGTAAATCGTGAACTTTATTTCTCAAGATACAAAAGGATATCTCGAACTCTTACAGAGAAACCGATTTCAAAGAATACATGGTGACATAGATAAATAGGTGGCAGGTAATTAATTAACATTAATTATGTATAAACATATGATTATGTTGTGAAATCTCTGTGAGTTATAGACCAGATAACAAGTGGCTGCTGTTAATTTGTTTGTTGATAAAGAGTACTGGAGATTATCTGCCGGTGAAAATATTCCACGTTTTATACGTAGATAACGTTTGCTTAAGGTCAATATAATAACGCCACGGAATAGGGATGTTGACTAATTTTTTTTATTTTGTCTGACCGATATTTATTAAAAAAATATTGGACTCGTATTTTGTCTTCTTTTACGTAATCAAAAGATTACGGCAATACATTGAGTTAAAATGTAGCATGTCGTCACTCTCCGATAGATTTTTTACTAACTTGTGACGTAGTGAGCCCTCACTTCCCAACTTTAATGTGTTTTAACAAAATAATTTTTTATTAATATGATAATGCAAAAAATACGTGTCTCATATTTTTAATATCTGACTGACTTACTAAATAGTTATTTTTCCCCAGTCAACATCCCCTGCAAACATTCTCTGAAAACTTGCACTGCAATTAACTTGGTATCCTGTTGTCAAATTCCTTCATAAGTTATATCTAAGGGGTAAAATAAAAGTAATATTAGTTTTACAGATAGAACTTACTGCAGTACTATTGAGCTTATTCGTATCGATTATTTTAGAAATACTGCCAACTGTCTTTTGTAGTGTCATTATTGGTAAGCCAAAATAAACGGCATCCTTTAAAGGAGATTCTTAAAGAAATCGTTAAATTTTCATGACAGTTTTCTAACGATTCCAAAAATGAAGATAAAACATAGTTAGTTTACGAATATATTTATTTATGGATATATAACTTCGTCAGGTTGTACTAAAGTGTGGCAGACCGTCACATTCACCGAATTCACCCACACTCCCACGTTTTCAAGCATCAGGGGTGGTTCATTCTAAAAGAGGTCATGTCATGGAACGCTGAAAAAGAACTAGCAAAGCTAACGTCCACTACAGTGCAACCGCTACGTTTCCAATGAATCTCGTCGTTATTTTTTCATCTCAAGGCAATTTTAAAGAATAGTCCTAGTGCACAACGTTGTACCTACATTGAGTAGCATACTATTAGCTTTCTGAAATACAAACATACCTTCTTCATGGTATCTTTATGTGTCCTTTTTAGCCACCCGTTTCATGTCAATAAAACTTCTGAAGTTTTGTCCGAAACCGTGCCCAAATATTTGAATTAAGAACTGTTTCTTTAAAATACAGACAACACTAGAAAATAAATACGTACCTGATTGTTCATACTCTTGAACGAACAATGCAGTATTCGCCTTAACAGCATAAAACATTTTTAATGCTGAACAATTTTAAAGCTGTTACGAATTACCCAGTGTTTCAGTGGGTAAATATACTTGTAGATAACATTGTTCTTTGTTTCCAACGCCCCTTTGATGACATCTCATTATCTTTGATATATGATTGATAATCACGCAGAAAAATATATTTTTCCTTCACTTGTTACCTTACGGAAAATATACTCACAGGTAGGTTTAATAATGATTATCAATGTAGTCTGTAGTTGTGTGTGTGTGTATATACAAATACATATATGATGGTTTTTACCTAATGAGTTCTTACGTCATTGAATATGGTTTCTTGAATATGGCTAAGTAAATATAGATTAGACTCACGTATTAGAATCTGAAAAACATGTTTACGTTCTTATAAGATTAGTATTGTATGGAATATTTTGTTGTGTCTCACGTTTGCATACAAACGGTATACATTTCTTCGAGTAAGATTTGAATCTGGCAAAATGGTGTGACATACTCTCCTTTTGTTTTGCATAGTAATTTCCCTTCCTCTCAATACTTGGAGCTATTACAATGCTGTAGTACGCAAGTGCAATTCAATGTTGAAAGTTTAAGGGTGTGAGCCTGGAGATCTGTTATACAGGTCTCGAACCCAGTACAGACTCCAGACTCTCTCACAAAGGTTTGAATCTGCCTGTAACTTATATACTATGTACCAAATCTGTACCTTTTTGAGATAAATAAATAAAAATTATTATTATTATACTAGATCAGAGACCAAATTAATGTAGTATCTGCGTAGCCAGGCTACTACAAGGCGTAGACACGGAGTTACGCATATCTCGTAGATCCGTCAACGTGACTAGCGTAGCAGACTTCTTCTCTTCGTAGATGCAGAGCTACGCATGTGTCGTAGAACCCGTCTACTAGACTATCGTAGCAGTTTTCTCGACCTCGTTGACACAGAGCTACGCATGTGTCGATGTCTCGTCTACTTGACTATCGTAGCAGTCTTTATGATCTCGTAGCAGTCTGCTTTTTCACGTACCAGTCTTCTTGTTCTCCTAGCAGTCTTCTTGATCTCATAGCAATGTTGTTGATCTTGTAGCAGTCCTCTCTACCTCGTAGACACAGAGCTACGCATGTGTCGGTGAGCCGTCTACTTGACTATTGTAGCAGTCTTTATGATCTCGCAGCAGTCTTCTTGTTCTCGTAGCAGTCTTCTTGTTCTCGTAGCTGTCTTCTTGATCTCGTAGTAGTGTTGTTGATCTCTAAGCATTCCTCTCAACCTCGTAGACATAAGCTACGCATGTATCGTAGACCCGTTTTCTTGGGAACCGTAGCAGTCTTTCTGATCTCGTAGCAGTCTTCTTGTTCACGTAGCAGTCTTTTTGTTCTCATAGCAGTTTTCTTGCTCTTGTAGCAGTCTTCTTGATCTCGTAGCAGTGTTGTTGATCTCGTAGCAGTCTTTCCGATCTCGTAGCAGTCTTCTTGATTTCCTATTTCTTTTACAAAAGCCTCAAAAAACTAAATTAGTTAATAAAATAGAACGTGTGCTGTAGTTTAAGGATACGTGACATAAGCGACCAGTGATCAGTGAATAGCGCAAGTACTAACCATTCAAAAGTGTCGCCTCACCTTGCAACCTAATAACATGCAACATGAAGACCTGGCTTCCTTAAGCAGGAAATATTGCTGGCTGGTAAAAAAGTAGTGGGATGACATAAATCAGAAGGCCAATTCTGGTACCTAAAAAACGTTCACTTCAAGTCGCAATCTGTCAAACTTGTCAAAAATGTTGGTAAATTGATTGTATTTTTAATAATGATAATGATTTTTGAATTCGAACGTTCTTAAAAATTACGGGAATCGCCCCTCAGATTATTATTTAGATTATCACATAATTTTTTAATATTGTAACAATTTGCAATTTCTATATTTGCCTGCATGATCGACTGTTTGCATGGTTGTTGTTATGGGCCTCTTTTCTTTTTAATATTTGTACTTTTTGCGACAGTTGATTAAATAAGAATCTTTTCTATGTAATTTGTAGATACTTACGCTTAATCAAAGTAAAATTTTTAAGATATAGTGTCCAAGTTAATGTACGTAGATGAGTTTGATTATCGTTGTTTAACTTCTTGTGTATCATCAACACTTGGTTATGTCAAAAGCTTTGTACAAAGCTTGAATGAATGCTATGAAGAATTAATGCTATTTTATATGCTATTTTATTGGTACTAATAAAATAGCATTCATGGAGAAAGTAAAAAAAAAAATACGGTCAGAAACACACAAATCATGGGTTTTCTCGAATCCCGTGGATTTACGCCTAGGCTATATGGGGGTACTTAATTGTTGTCAAGGGATCACAGTATCACACCTTGAAAGGAATACGTTGAATTACAAGTCAGCCTATATAATATAGGTACCCATCTGCTTAGGTCATCCTCTAGGGTAGGAGTTGTTGCATTCTAAGGCACAGTGTTACGCGTGACCTGATCATGCTGCCCAACTGTCCAAATTACCTAATTTGGACAGTTGGGCAGCATGATCAGGTCACGTTTTTAACAACAAAATACGTGAGACTCACCTGAGTCTCACGTATTTTGTTGTTGCGTATTCATAGGCATAGTAGTCGTTTTTTTTTTTGCAAATAGAAGAATAGATATGCATCTAAAACTATTTGTTCAATATGCCTTGTACTTGATGGAGGAACTGAAAGGCAGTGTTGATTATATTTATTCATATAAGAATTCCAATGAATGATCAAACTACCATCTCTATGATAAACTTTTTCAGAGACATTAGTTTATCAGAAACTGTTTATTGACATCTATCTTTCGTAAAAGTTAAAGAAGCGAAGGTTTTAGTATGTTGTCAGTTCTAGTTTAAAAAAAAACGTTTGGTATAGCCCTGAAGGCCAATTCTCGTACTTAAAAAAACGTTCACATTCAAGTCTCAATGTGTCTAACTTGTCAAAAATGTTGATATATTGATAGTACATTTGACAGATTGCGAACGTTCTTAAAAATTACGGGAATCGCCCCTCTGTTGTCACCCCCTCACCGATCATAGGAAGTCAGAAATAAATATGTAGCTGCTTTAGTTTTAAACTATTTTTAAATTAGTTATAAGTAGGAGCCTAAATTTGTATTTTTCTACAGACATATTTCCCCGCAATCACTATGCAAGTAATTTATTTTAAAGAAGGTTTGCAAAACTTACCAACTTTAACTTTTGAAAGAAAATAAGTTAACTATTTACTATATACCTTCATATTACTGCACATAACTAACTTCAATCACAATGATTAAATGACAGTTAATGCAACATTACCACAAATAAGTTGAACTTATTGTAATTTCTTCTACAGCGTTCCATTCATAAAACTCAAGAGTCTACTCAAACTAACAACTCAGAAACTATACTTTTAAAAACTTTTAAAACCAAACAAACACTCAATACATTGAATAATACAGAAGTACCCTACATCTATATGTTGATTTTGATACCAATATTATAAAGAATAATCATTGAAAAACATCCTGAACAAAGAACTTTACAAAACAAACTTATCTTTTACCCTCCTAAAATAACATTCAAGCCTTATTTACTGTAAAATAAAGCTTGTTTTAGCGTGTGTTGTAAGTTTGGAAGTGTAAAAGTTACAGTGGTGTAGAAGACGGAACCTATTGGAGTGGCTTTCGGGAGTTTGGCTAAGTTGTCGATCGTTGAGATCGCTATTGTTTCGACACTTCAGCTCCTTTGTATTGTAATCACGATGTAATATGTAGAAATAAGTAGGTACTTATATTGTGGGTAGTTGGAAAAAATGCGGTGGCAATACTTAGTAGAGAACGGTAATTATACAAAATAATCGAATGCCTAAATAATGCTATAAAAAGTTCTCAGATATCATTAATAATACAATTGACTAGTTTTATTTATTTACAAAACCACCCAGTATGCTAACAAGAAAATAAAATAAATCTTTTACTAACTGAGGACTCAACCAAGGTAGGTTGTACTTATACAAATTTTTAAATTCATATAGGGTAGGTAATCTTTCAATATAAAGAATGGTAGAAAAGTCATGCTTTTATAGTTTCCAGTATTACCTGATTAGTATTTTTAATAACTTGCTGAAAAATTAAAATCTTAAAAGTAATTTTCCCTATACCTACCTATATACTCGTACTAACTCGTTATTTTTATTATTCCAATATGAAAAAAAAATTTTTTTAATGTTCTAACAGACTAAGTAGGTAACACAAAAAAAAGTAGAGTTCAGTTTTTCCATTCAATAAAAGGACTTCAGTCCATAAATGGATCTCAGAGTTTCCCTCCTTATAATCAAAGTTTGTAATTAAACAAGATTGTAGAAGTAACAGTTAGTATTTATTAGGCGGCAGAGAGCGCGCGGCCGCGGCTTCTAGGCTCATATTGATTACTGGTGACATTGTTATCAATCCCCGAGCAGACGCGCGACGCCCGACACACACAACACCCAAAAGAAACAGGAACGTTTCTTCGCGCGTTTGTAACGCAACGCAACGAAAAAAGAGGCGGAGACTCCGCGACAGCGTCGTCGACCAATCACAGCGAAGCTGCAGCCGCGGCGCACCAATCACGCACGGCGGCCGGGGCGGGCGCGCGCACGCGGCCGCGCCCTCGCTTCGCTCCGGCTTTTTATTTATTGTTGCGCGGAACAGCGCGCGCGACGGGTGTGTGATGCGTGTGTAGTCTCCCGCGAGCATGGAGTCCGCCGTGGACTCAGCGTCGACCGCGAGCGAGGTGAGCGGCTCGTCCGGGGGCTCGCCGCGCGTGAAGGCGGTGTCGCCGGCGCGCGCGCTCAGCCCGCCGCCGCTGCTGGCGCCGCGGATGCCACTGCCGCCGCCGGGGCTGGGCCTGCTGGGCTCGCTGCAGATGATGCACCACTCGCCGCTCGAGCTCATGGCGGCCGCGCACCACCACGGCCCGCCGCGCTACGGCAGCCCGCCACCCATCTCCACGTCCGACCCGTCCGCCAACGAGTGCAAGCTGGTGGACTACCGCGGCCAGAAGGTGGCGGCTTTCATCATCCAGGGGGACACGATGCTGTGCCTACCGCAGGCTTTTGAGCTGTTCCTGAAGCACCTGGTGGGCGGGCTGCACACAGTGTACACCAAGTTAAAGAGACTGGACATAGTGCCGCTGGTGTGCAACGTGGAGCAGGTGCGCATCCTGCGCGGGCTGGGCGCCATCCAGCCGGGCGTCAACCGCTGCAAGCTGCTGTCGTGCAAGGACTTCGACGTGCTGTACCGCGACTGCACCACGGCAAGGTACGTCCAACACACAAACACCTTGTACCTCCTTGTTGTTGTCACATGTCAGTGTCACCGACCAATCTGACCGGTGGCCGGTCTACCGGTCAGTTAAGAAGGTAGGTTCCTCTGTGTCTGTAGTGTTCATTTAATTTAACTGTGACTGGCTTATTTATTTATTTTTAAGGTTACGTTTATGTTGTTTTTGTATGAACCCTGACACACTTTTTCCTCCACTGACCTCTTCATGTGAGTAGGATTTTAAGTTTTGTAACGGATGTCAAAAGTCAAATATTGATGAACTACACAAGCTTACAAAATATGAAGTTAACTATAGTTTTATTGTGATTTTGTATCTTCTGAAAATGAACCTATGAACGGTTTGGACAACATAGGCCTAACAAACAAGCTAGCTAGTTAGAGAGGTCCACGAGGATATGACTCCGATGAATAACATGGTAAATAGCTATACAAATATAATTGAATTAGGCTGAGGATGAGCCAGGAAGTGTCATCAAGGTCGTCAGGATAAAATATAAATTGTGTGTCGGTTGTGCGCCTGCATGTACAGCCCCGCGGGGAGAGACGCGCGATCCATTAATTTTTCACATTTTAATACGCGCAAAATATTTCCACCGGGTTAAATATTAAAGTGGGCTTCGGTCGGCGACGGAAGGGTTAAATCTCAGTTAATTAGCGGCTGTGGCTTAAATATTTAAATAGTAATTTTTACAAACGGTAAAGTTAGATTAAAAAATCTTGTTTTGTTGTGGTCGCGGCGGCCCGGTAGGCCTATATCGGTGTTTTTACTGAATGTGTTTTTAAAAATGTAATGTTGCCGGGAACTGTGCATCTGGGAGGCGTAAAGTTTAATTTTTTGTTGTTATTGTCGCTTTGTGTAATATTTAATGTTTGTTTATTTATTGGGCAGCGGAAGCGCTCGGACGTGTGACGCGGACGCGCGGCTGCTCGCCTTTCTGACTCACATTTCTGTTTGACTTTATGAAATCACTATTCACCTCATTCATATGACTAATGATGTCATACCTACATGAATTCCGCTAATTTGATTGATGTCGGATTTGGGGTGGCTATAATATAACAGTTGTAGCTGAAATTGTATTATATTTTATGAATAAAATATTTTTATTGTATGATTCAGTCTTCAGTAATAAACTATTCAATAGGAAAATTTATTACATTTATTTTAAGTTTCAGGTAACTAAACAGAAATAGAATAAAATAAACAAAATGATGAGGAAAATTGAAAAAAAAATCAAAAAATCAAAATTCAAAATAATTTATTTGCATAATTAAGGTACAGTAGGTTCTTGTGATAATAAATCGATCTCTTATTATGCATTTAATTTCGGCTTGCACATTTTACATATTATTTTAAGAAATTAATTAGTTACTTGAGTAATGCATGCGATTAGTAAATTATATAAAATTCATTAAAATTTTGTACCTACTTAACAATTAACTAAGAATCTAGAGAACCAGTAACAACACAATAAGACAAGAGGTCTACATTCAATATTTAGAAAGCAATTACAATGTTCGTCAGCACAGTGAAAGTAATAATTTAAAACGAGTCATTTAGATTTCGAAATTAAATGAATACAAGAAATATCATAAGAAATACCAACCAGAGTAGATATAAATAAAAAACGCGGCCGTTCGCGGCGGTCGGTGAATCGGACGAAATTCCTATTGACATGTTTCCAGTATTACGATTCCACTAATACAGTCGACAAAGAAATCTTGTTTCTAACATAAATAACAATTCGCTTTTTATACCTGACTTCTTTTGATAAAATAAAACAAGTATTTTGCTCTGCTATTTTATTAAAATTGTTTCTATTTGACTAGTTTGGTATTTTTTGTTACAGTTGCTCACTTGTCTTATTTGCATTGATTTAATTGGAAGGTAACCAAATATTTTTAGTTATGTGATAATTATAGATAAATGCAGTATTTATAATAGAGCATGTCAATGCTTGCAATAAACGGTTATCAAAAATTATTCTTGACCTTTTATCGAAATAATTAGTTACAACTAAGTACTGTTAAAAAATAGTAACGCTTTAAAACATTAATCCTTCCTATAGATACAATCATTTTATAATTTACCAAATGAATGAAAACAACAAAAATTTCTTCAGTTTAACAAACACAAACCCAATGGATGTCACTACACACATTGGAAATGCGATATTTTTTTTATAAAAACGGAACGCCCGCATTACAAAACGCAGTGTAAATAATAGGAGGACGTTCCTTTTCACGCTTCAATAATTGCTCGACAGCAGATAAACGAGAGGTATCACGTTACCGGCGAGGAACTGCACGGGTGTTCTGACTTTATTTCTATAACTCTTTTATGTGACTTAATGTATAAGCACAATGCCTTTTAAAATCTTTTATGAAATGTAATAATAGTATGTGAGTCAGATTGGGATAGTCACTTATATATATATGAATGTTCACGGCCTTGTTTGAGACTCCAGTCAATCAGATTCCTTCAATTAATTAGGAAGCAGAGAAAGTACTTGAACCACGCAAAAGCAAAGGCGCTACTGCCATCGACTTACTTTTTTCTTCTAATCAATACATTCAAAGCACAGGGTTCCGTCCATTGTCTCTGCTACAAAGAGCGAGGTTCAATTACGGAGGTCATCAACACGACTTTTTATGGAATTTTCAGCTTTACGACTTATTTTGATGGTCCGCCTTCAAACGGAGTGATATTTTGTAAATAAACAAAGGACTGAAATAACTACCTCATTACCTTTGTAGAGCCGGTAGCTGCGGAGTTCTTCTCAAGCGTTTTTGTAGCTAGTTTCAAAATCTTATAGATGTATGGTACTGGTTATGAAAAAGATGAAGGTTGCTGTGTATTGTTTAATTTGTGTTTATGTTCAATGATTAAGCGGTGACTTAAAGGAGTCTTTGATTTGGAAAGCAGTTCTTCCGTTGAGGGATAGGAGATGTTTTTAGTATAACACTACTAGCTTTTGCCCGCGGCTCTACGCGGAGGTCGGAAATTATCCCACGCAAACGTACTACTAGGATAAAAACTATCCTATGTGTTAGTTCAGGTTATAAAATATCTGTGTGCAAAATTTCATCCAAATCCGTTCAGTAGTTTTTGCGTTATTATATAATATAATATAAAATAATAATTATTTTATATTATATTATTTGTATATTATTAGTAGGATTAAATTAATAGCTCGTCATACATAAGTAGCATACCTAGTCAGGTCAGTGTTAGGCGTTACATAAACTATAATAATAGCTTAGTTAATAACAGGTATGTGAGTACTTTAATATTTATTTTGGTTTTTGTTTTATAGCTCGCGGGTTGCACAATGATTTGTTTGCTTAGAGACACATAGTCCACATGCAAGCGTATGTAGAATACATTATTATCATGAATGTTGTGTCCGGACTCCGACTGGCGTTGGTCCAAGCACTGTTTCTCATTGAAATATTAAACCAAGACACTGCATTGCAGTGTCTGAGACGCGTGTGTTGCCAAATTAATGAATTACAATGTTATCTTATGTAGATAGATTAGCAATTAAATGTAAATAATTGAAAATTCATTAATTAAACATCTTGATTAAGTTATAAATATTCATTTGAATGTTAACAATAATTACTCGATTAATTGTTTAGTATTTTGTTCGTGATTGTATCTATCAATTTAATTCTTTTTGGTTGATCAATTAGTTTCCGTAAAATTGGAAGAGAAAATTAGCTAGTGAATCATGAAATACATCATTAGGTAGAAGAGTTTTCCTGTTCTGTGTTTTTTTATTGATTGCTGCCTTATTTTTTTAATGTTGATTTCTTTATGAATGAAAAATGCACCTCTTTTGATATTGCAACGTTTAGAATTAATACGAGGAATTTTAAATAACAAAAAACAAATAAAAGAAAGAACAGTAGCTGTACAAATGCATTAGCATACTAGTCTGATAAGTTTCTATGAAGGAGGTGATCTACTTTGAATCATAGATCAATTTTATAGTGCAAAAAATAATTAAAAACGGTAGCAGTATGCATTAGTATCCTAGTTTGATAAGTTAGAGGTAATCTACCTAGATCATCTGACTGGTTGCGCCGGCGTCGATGCCGCGACGGAACGGCGCGGCCGCCGTCACTGCGCCAGCCTCACGCCTCGGTGCACGCTTTATCGCCATCCAAACAGATATACACCCACCCACACCTATTTCTCTCTCTACTTTGCTTTCTAGATTTCCGCATATCGATTGTTAGTTTACCTGATCTAAATTCAGTGGTTATTCAACTCACTTCAAACTTCCTTCCTGCACATCTCGATTAAACAAGACCACCCAACGCGATAATAAATGTACAACAATCATCCAAACGGCATTACATTCACAATTGAACGACAAATAAACTGGAGTGGCTTGAGGAAACGCAATTTCCTTCGAGGCAGTAAAGCGACAAACTGTTCCACAATGGGAATATCATGGAGGCAATTTATTACGAATGATCAACAAGTAGCTGGGGAACTTCGGGCCACAGACGGAAAGCAAAGAATGAATGCGAGAGCCTCCGAATTGAAACGAACACCGATAAAGGACCCTCCGAGTGTCGGCGGCGTGCACGCTCGGAACGCACGCCAACACTCCAATCCTCCCGTACAATTCGAAAAAGCGAACGCACACAAATGACACGAGGGAATCCCTCCCGGCTAGACAGAATTATCTCGGCCTCTCTATTTCCGTTTCGCGTACTATTGAAATCGCGTCTCACTCGCTCCTCCCGAGACTGTAGAACGCCGTCTCTATCGCATTCGGTTCATTCATGACTGTATATTTGAATGGATTCGGAATGTGCGTTTTCTTCCCGCTAGTCTCCAATTCGACGTCATTCAGGAAAACGGCCGGGTGACATCGGGACGTGTCGTTTGAATCCGCTACGAATCTTTGCTACGACTTTTTTCAGACAGTTAATGCATCAGATGTTTTGTATTGCAGTTCTACGGTTGAATGTAAATGCTTGGCAACAGTTCTGGTCAACTGACGAAACAAGATCGATTCACAAAAAGCGTCAATGTAATAATGAGCGTGTATAATTAAAATTCGCTTCCGTGTTAGGTAGATATTGAATGGTTGATAGAAACTATCGCATGGCGTGTGGTGTAGTGCGCCGGTAGCCGTTGTAACGTCTTATAATTGCGGCTCACCATGTGTTGAGCTCTAATCATGTTTAATTATAGTAAGAAGAAGGAGTCATTGCCGTTTATCATGAGATGAACTGTTACAGACGTATAAACGCCGCGAGAAAATGATGGATTAAACGTTGCTCTAGTTAAGAGTATGAAAGTACGGTGCTCACATTAATTAGTAAACGTTTGAATAGATTAGAGCTATAAATATGTTTTATATTTATTGGTCTGCCTATATGCGTAATTTATTAATAGCCCGTGAGTAATAATTTCTTTTAAAACGGAATCATTTGTTTGCATTTTTTTTCATTTAAACCAATTACAGGCAGTTTTGAAATGTCAAGGAGTCAGTCAAAATGATGAAGCTAGTTGCCCATTCCAAAGCGTAGTAGGTTAACGTCTGATATACGAATAGGCTAAAATATGCCAGCAGTTTACCATAAAAACAAACCACGAAATGATATTTTCCTCACAACGCTAATCTTGTATCTGATCTAAGAAATGAAGATCGCGTCGATGTGAATAACGGGAGACAGTAATTTAAATACAAGTTTTCTTCTGTCCGTACACACATAGGTACATGGTTATTAATCCAATGCAGATTAGAGCTGAGACAATGGGAGGCGGAAATGCAGCGGAATGACGTTTTTGCGAGACTCGCTCAACCGCCATTGTGTGAATGAGACGCGCGCACTAATTGCCAGCGAAATTATAAGTTCAAACAAACGAGATCCATTTATATTAAGTTCTAAATTAAGACGTATTTGTCTGTTTAAGAAAATTATATTAATCGTACTGTAATCGTAGATAGCAGACAAGTTCAAACATATAAACGACATCGTGGGATCTTGCAAGATTGATTCAGCGATTGACAGCAAAAAAACACGCGTTTTAAAAAGCAATAATTCAAATATAAGCGCAGTTAGTTCTTGCTCGCAATTATAACAGTAGATAATGTTTTCTTTTATCTAATTACAACAAGTACAGTACCTATACGCCAATGTAATTGTAATTGTTTCTATAAATTTGAATTGTAAAAGCAATTAAGTGCGCTCTACAGCGTGACAAAATAAAGTCATTATACTCTTACGGATTGTTAGTATAGAGCAGTGTAAGAAATGCATTCGCACAATTAGTCCATTATGAACTGATACTACGCCGTGTACCGCAGTTTTGCTTATTTTTCTCATGATACCATATCAATTTACTAGCTTGTGCACCTAATCCTGCTTTTTGCAAATTGTTGGTTAGGTACACGAAAGTGTTCGTTGGAGAGAGAGAACCGACCATTTAGTACAAATAGCTTGAAAAAAAAAATGGACTTGTAATGTTTGAGTTTGAATGTTTGTAGGTATTTTATTTATGCCATGAAATCACAAATCACATAGCTTGGTTATGTGTTAAAGTAATTCAATCAAAATAAAATATAGCTAGAAGAAAGTCTGAAAATGTTGTGTCTACTTGGCAAAACAACGGTTTTGAAGCTACGAGCGTAACAAAATATCTTTATTGCAGCCATAATAAATTTATAGTAAGGTGAGAAAGTATTAGAACACATAAAAGTAGAGATGTAAATTACAAGTAATAGTGCTCGTGAGTTCAACTTTATACAAACACATAGAAAAGTTTTAACAAAGAAACAAAATGAGATAAGGCTACTTAAGTCGGTCTGAAACCCTCGTTAAACGTTGATATACGGCTTATAATAAAAGTTAATAAAATATTTGCAACAATTTAAAAGGGTTATCGATAAAAAAACTTAGTAGACGAGTATCGAATGTGCGGCGGAGGTTGCCAGTTAAAAGATAGTAAACTGCGTTTTACAACCTGCCTGTTATTTATTTTTAATCAAATCACGCCTGAATAAATATAACAATGTAACGTAAGGTGTATACGTGCAAAGTTGGGTAGAAGGTATTCATTGCAAAATTTTGGCCTCCAGAACGCGTAGCATTACCCATAGAAACGGGTTTTCTACGGGTTTTGTCTACGGAAGAATATAATGATTGTTTATCTGTCATTTTGTCTATTCTTCTGTAGACAAACCCCGTTTCTATCATGGTAAGCGTGCTGTTGGTCTTTCAGCTTTACTTGATCTTCCTATATCTCCCTATGGTCCATTGATACATAAACCATTTTGATTAATACCTTATAAATGTTAGTTTGATTGCAATTCAGACCGTGAAAGAGATTTCTAGTGTTGCAATAAAGTGCAGATCCCTTTTGTAATCCATGAAACAAGGACTTTAGTGATATTGTTTGTCCAATAATGATTTGCTACATTGTTCATATGTTTTGAGCTGGATATTATTTTGTTTGAACGAGGATTTGAACTGCAATTTTAGACTCCTAACCTTGACCAACATTGTGAAACAGGCAGGTTTACTTACTGTTTTAAACGTCCGACTATTCGAATTAACATGAACATAATTGTTCATAAAATGATGTCATTACCATGCTGTGGCTGTGAGTATTATATAAGGTGTATTTAACGTGTCTTCCGCAACATAGTAGAGTGGTAGTGATCGAGGCAACCGCAGAAGGCACCCCGCGAGCATCACACTCCGATTAAAGTAATTTACAGCCGATATAAAACTATTTCATTTCGTCGACGGACACATTTCATATAATTATCGTCGCTGCATTTAAAATAACTTTGTTTCCAGTTTTACGACTGCGAAATTAATAGTTTTTATGTGTATACTTTTAGCGTAACACATAAACGACGGAACACGTGCTATATAATAATTTCGTAGAAAAAAAAAATGTTGCCCGTATGAGTAATTATTATCGATTGTAGTGCGGGGGCTAAAAATCGATAGCGGTCCAGATGCACAAAAATGGGACAGAGAAATCGATTTGCCCCACATTTTGGCGGTCTAGCGGCCGCCGGCGGCGAGGGTAACGTTCGCGATAAGGGATAGTGCCCCCCCTCAGGGGCGGGGGTATCCCCCTGTCCCCCTTGATAATATTTACCGCCCCCCGGCCATACTTACGCCCCTCAGTATTTACGGGTTAGAGAAAAACAAGGGTACTCGAGCTTCGGAAGGTGCAACGTAGATTTTAATCCTTTCTGATGTTTATGATTGATGGCGGATTTCGTGATCGGTGTTGCGCTCATGTTGATGGATTCTTTATGATTCCCGTGGCTGGCGGCTCGGCTCCGCGGCTCCGGCGCGCGCCAACACGTGATCGCGAATTAGTTTTAATGATTACACGCACGTAATTGTTGCCATATTTTCAAATGCATCTTCATTAGCGTGATAGATCTGTTTTTTCTGAACGAAATTTAAATTCGGTTTATTGTTGCTGCCCCTAATTTTCAGAAATAAGCTCAGCTGTAGTTAAGTAAACTTTGTTGAGATGGGAATTGAACTGTTAAGTTTATTTGTTTGAGTTGCCTTTCAAGTGACTCAGGCCCACACAACATGAAAAACTATTATCATCAACTTGAAAACTAATAACTGCGTCCATACTCTTCAAACATACCTTCAAAACAATAGTTTAATAATCACATCCCAAGCGATGTATTCATTTTAAATAGCCGCTAGCGCCATCTGTCAATCAATAATGGATTTCAATAGTACTAAAAAACTTAATTAGGCTGCTTTCAAAGACAGAGTAACATCGGCCAACAAATCGAAAATGCGGCTGACAACTCCCCCCATAAGTAACCTGAACTTTATTTGTAAAGCTTTAAAGTTTGGAATTGAGTAGTTTAGTGTGTTGGGTGGTAAAAGTAAGTTTGTTTTGTTGTAATGTGGTGACGATGGGTAAAGATGTCCGTCAGTATTGACGCGTGCCGATAGGCCAGTGTGTCCAAGCCGCCAAGTCACGGCCAAAAGACTAATTATTATTTTCGTTGCTTTAATAGACAGATTAACAGTTTCGTAACAGAGTAATCGTTTTATATTTGGTCATGTAGTACTTTATTTGTTGACCAATACATCAATAAAATTGGACTGCAAGAAAAGCTTGATTTGAACGTTTCAATTACCTAACTCTATATTTTTACCCGACTGGTATTCATTTGCTTCTGGTTAGACTGGAAGCCGACCTCAACATATCTGAAAGGCTCCGCAATTGATTATATTTTTACCCGACTACGGCAAAGCCAAAGGAGGGTTCTGATTTTAACAGGATATATATTTTATAGATAAAATGTAGTCAAGTTTCAGCGAAGATATCGCCCACCTTGAAGTCTATTAACACTAATACATAAAAGTTAAATTAAACAACAGATTGTCTATCAATTAATAAAGTCGTTTCCCGTGGCAGTTTTTTTAAAACTACACAGTAAGATAAGCCGATACACTTTATGTATTTATTTAATTACCGGATCAGAAATTAAAATCAGATCCTGAAGCTAATAAAAGTATTAATTAAGCTTACAATTTATTTTTATGATTGTTATAGTTCGTGTATCTGACGTTATTTAATTATTATCTCTATTAATTATTGCGAACATTAAATAATGATAATTAAAAAGCCGTGTCAGATAAGTTTTTTCGACTAATTATAAATTTAAATGATACAATAACTAGTCATGTAATGGGTTAAGACTCAACATTATAGTATGTCCCTTAAACACCATGCCATAACGTAAATAAATGAAATAATAAATAAAATAAAATATTTATTCAATTAACTAAAATAACGTAAGTTAGGGCCTCAATAATTCTGATATCGTCATGATATTTTGAGTAATTACAACCCACACGAAACACGTCCACTGAACCAAAGCGTATTAATTTATTTATAAATGCGTTTTTCGGTTAGTTACACGTTTGCGATGGAGGAAATTAAGTTTGGGGAATTGAAACTAGTCATTGTTCTTTTAATTGCGGTCAATTTGAGGCGTTCTAGACGAAATGTGCCGATCATTGTGTGTCGAGGTGAGCCGTTACATCAAAGGCTTCATGCCTCTCTAGGGAATATTGATTATATTATTTTATTGTTATTCGATGCTGAATGAGAAAACTGTCTGGTTATCGATACTCTGTTTTTGATATAACTCTACTTTAAATACTCTTTCAATTTTTTATGTTAAATATTTAGGTAAATCAATTTCTGTCATCATACTTTTTCAGTTTAATCTGACATTTTTTATTTTTTACAAAATTAAAAACGTTTTATAAAAAAATTATCGACTAATACCCATCCCTACTGCACACATTTTGGAACAAGTTTTAATAATTCCATTCGTAATATCATACAGATATCAAAGAAAGGGTTGCACAGTGGGCCGACTGCGCGCTGACTCGCACAAAATGTTCTATCTGCATATGCCCTCTGATTGATGTGCCCTGTAATTATTTAGACGCGTTAATAACAGCACCGACGACGGCCGCACTTTGTTTCTGACGACTTAAGACGAATGAAATGAGAAATTCTATCGGACTCTTAATAGAGCTTATTGCTTTCTGATGTTTTGTTGATTAAACGAACTGAAATTGTTATTAAGTTCTCCAGTTGTTTTATTCCATTTTGGGTTGCGAATTTTAATTATCTTCCATTCAACTATATGTATTAAAAATCATTTTAATTGCGAGAAGGATGACAGTCAGTAAATCCGTTGCGCATTAAAGTAATTTAATTATTCCGACCAACACCACACCCAAATATAATGGTAAACATAGTGGCCACACCCGTTTCGTACATATTGTTGTAATAATGCGGTATCGTAGATTTATTTACATAAATGGCCGCCACATACAAATTGTCTTTATGTTTTCTGTGCGTGCGACCCCCGCTCCGACGAATCAGAATATTAACGTAAATAGTAATGGCGGGAAAAAAAGCTATTATGCAAATGAAACATTTTGTGGTAAATAGAAACTGACGTAATACGATGTTAAGAAAGGTTATAAATCGTTTTTGTTAGTGGATTTATTAGATTTTTATAGTTCCAACATTACTTGATACTATGCGTGACTTGATAGGGATTTGAGGCTTAATGTATCGGTACGTTAACTTTAGCCGGGTTTAATTTGATTCCACAGTATTTTACGTGCGTTTAAAAAAATATTATGATTATTATGAATGATTTTTCGTAAAAATGTGCCGCCTACTTTGTATATAATAAGATTACAATACCTCATAAGCAAACTAATTTCGTTTTGTCATAAGAAAACTGTAACCTTAAATTAAACCATTTGTAGGTACTACGCATCTGGCAAAGAATACAAAATATTAATCTCGTGCAACACAAAATAATGGAATTGGCATATTCATTGAGATCATAGATATGAATACGTTATGATATACATTATTATATTTAATAACAAACGGCTGCTGAGTGGTGAATGTGCCTACGTCACAACGGGAACCGAATAATAGAGTTTGCTACAACGTTTAGCGAACCCTCGAAAATTGAAATAAAAAAGAACCATTCGAGATGTAACAGCGATATGATTTTGCACTTTTTATTCTTTTTTTTTTCCTGTTTGCGTGCGTGTTTTCAACACTGTGCGATGGAGTTGCAAATCGATTAGACACATCGAAATTACAATTTGCGTAATGTTTAACGTTTTTATTAAATTAAGATAGTTTTGCTAAGAAATAAAGAAAAAAAAATGGCTGGATACTTACCTACAAACACTACCAAATTTTCATGCAAATTCCCTTTAGAGTTTAATGAATTATAGGATTAACTTATTTGTGAGTGCTAAAATATACATCAAAATATGAAAGAAGATGTCATACAGAAATGATACAATTTTTTTTCATCAATTAGCTATATTTAAAAAAAAAAACTGTTTTTCATAGACAAATCTATTCTACGCCTTTGGTGTTCCAAAAAGCGCCCCTGTTTTTGTGAGTCTAACGTAATTATAAGCGAGATTGTTGCGAAGTGACTTGTAATACGACCCCTTCTGTAATACACTTTTTAATTTTACAATTACATACCATTTTTGAATAAATGTTACTCTTATTTTTGTAGTTTTATCTAGTATATCGAGATTATATCCAAAGTACTCGTAGCTAAAGTATGGTGCAAAAAAATGGTTTTATTAAAACTTTCAGAAGAGACGTTCATTAAAATAGAATAGGTAGTTATTTTGTCTTTGAAAATGTTTGAGGCTTCATAGATGCCCCGAGCAATTTCGTAGGCGATGCGTAGCACTTGCGTAGGACCTGCGTAGTAGTTGGGTAGGACCTGTGTAGGCGGTGCGTAGCACTTGCGTAGAACCTGCGTAGGCGGTTGGTGTCATTGCATAGACGCTGCCTAGACCACAAGAACTCTTTATAATATAGTTTCGAAAAATCATGAACAAAATAAACCCGATGTTTTTTATATCATGGTAGGTACCATTTAATAAACAACGGCTGAAATAATACCAAAATCAATATTAAACCGAATTCACTTTATGAAGTAATTTGTAAAGCATAAGAACTCCAAATATTCGGACATTCGGACCGGCGAGGGGCCCAATCGTAAGAATGTGATTAATTAAACAAATGTACAGAACCGGAAAGAAATTCGCCAACCCTTGGCTCCCATTTTTTATAACAGACATACCTCATTTTGTTTTGGGGCCGTAATTGACTCGTTGTTAATTTTATTTTAATTTTCTGCTGAAAGGAATTTAACTGTGATTTTCAATTAAGAAATTATTGTTCTATTTGTTTTCTTTTACAACAAAAAGGGCTGTTAATGCTGGATTTATTTATACCCATGACAGATGGTTTAACAGAAATTGATTGCTAAACTTGATTACAGAAAATATGCGCTATCATAAGATCCGATTATATCTAACCAGAGAGCATTAAATAAACATCAGTAAGAATCGTATAGATTAGACGCCAGTTACCGGCAAATAAACAATTCAAACAGACAGCAGGTCATTACTGCAATCGTAATTTGAAACAAGTGCGCATACGATTCTCACTGTTTTTTCCTTAATTATACCTCGTTACATATGGAAATCAATGGCCATAAAGAATACAGACATATCTTGGTAACAATCTATCGTAGACAGGATAGAAACGGCGCTAAATCAAAACAACGTGCAACGCAACATTCGCTTCTCATATTTCCAATTAAAATTCCTATACATATGCATTGTTGCGAATCAGATATCTCTATTGTCCAGTGAATAGTTTTGTATATCGCACAGACATAGGACTGTATTATGCGATTCTAGCAATTGATCGTTGAGTCGCATGTAAACATGTCCGCTAGTGCTGGCAACACTGGGAATAGTGATGTACCTGTCGAGGTCTATTAATTAGTCGGCTGGTCTAATGTGACAAGTAGTGATGTGCTCGAGTTATACACGAAATTCGACAATACGATGGTTTGCTAGACAAAATCAAACTGGTTGCTAATTTAAGTTGTATAAATTATTATATTTTATTATATGACATTGATTTTACATTCTGTGATTACTTCCTCACACACTGACTTATTAATTGTAAGTATTTTTGGACAATAGTCTTCTTTTACAATGTTTGTAAATATGTGAGAACCATGTATCTATCACATAAGTACTTAATTTATCTGTTGTTGCTCTCTTTTTAAAATTCTTTTTACCTACTGTCGTATAGTAATTTTTATTTTTTATTTTTAGATGCATCGTCTTCACATATAATTATATAACTAATGTACCTACATATACCATATTGTAAAACATTTTAAAAGAGTAACGGTGGAGTTTCTTGCCCATTCTTCTCCATACGAAAACTACCTTTTGGAAGGGGCGACTAGAATCAATTCAATTTTTTTTTGTAATTTTTGACGTTCGAAAATGCCTTGCCTATTTGAAATAAATGATTTGACTTTGACTTTGTTTGAGGTTGATAATCAAATACTGCAGAAATACCAATTTAAAATTATGCTGCTTTGATTCCAGTAACCTACCACAAAAAACAGGGCAATATTCTTCCTACACAAAGAGATTAGATTTATTAAATGCCTTTCTCAATTCACCAGAGTATAAATTATTACGTCATCAACAACTAAGACCAGGCGAACACGTGGAAACATAGGATTTAAGGTAGAGTTAAAATACAAACAAAAGAGTTTCAGTTCTTACACAGGTGTCCCCTTTAGAATTATATCAAGACTGGTAATGAGGTGTAAACACATCTCACACGTTCTTAGCAAACAAGATTACTGATACATCCTGCCATCCCGGTGGGCTAATCCACCTTATCAGCTATAGGGAAAAATTTATGAATAAATCCACTGTTTTACTCATCATTGTTTACAACATACAAAGATGCCGCCGAAAGTTCTATATTAATGTCATTAATTTTGTGCTGATGTAATCTCTGTCACCGTTTACTACTCTGTGTGGTATTTTATTATAGGTAGTTTGTAATTTTCACATGGCCGTGGTTATAGTTTCATGAGAATCTTATTAATTTTTGTCATTTATTAGATCAGTGAGTTATGTAGACATGCAAAGAGTGTTTGTTAATTAGAAATGGCTTGTAGTTTTATATCAGTTTTTTGTATGAGACATAATATCTATGAGTAATGTGAACTTTATAAGAGTAACTGTGAATGACGAAACATTAAAATACTACAACATGCTTACTCTACTTATCTAATTACACATAAACTAGCTGAACATTAAGACAAATGTCTCCATTCATGATTTCACAGATAACTGTTGCACAATGGAATTGAAGATGGAACTGTATCAAATTACCGTTGAGTATTAATGTTCATAATAGTGTACTTGCAGTGTGTGTTCTGTGAGTGTGACAAGGGTGTAAGGAGCCAACTAAGCTGTTTGTACAAGAAATAGTTTGATACGGTAATTCAACTTCCGTAAGTCGAGATGATAATGTGAGGGAGTCATGTTGTCTACCGCGAATGCTTCATGCAAGTGTAACAACACATGTGGATCGTGTTCTTAGAAGCATATAGATAAATAATATTGGTAGGTAGTTGTAGATAATGTGCCTCGGAAAGCACGTTAAGCCGTTGGTCCCGGCTGTCATTCATGGATCTTTGACAGTCGTGACGGGTCTTCAGAAGCCCGAAAGTCTGTCAACCAGTCTTACCAAGGGGTATCGTATTACCCAGGTACTGGGTTGTGGAGGTCAGATAGGCAGTCGCTCCATGTAAAATACTGGTATTCAGCTGAATCCGTTTAGACTGGAAACCGACCCCAATAAAGTTGGGAAAAGGCTAGGCCGACTGAGTTGTAGAGAATATGGGTGATATGTTCAAAGTTATATTGCTAACATAAACCTTAAAAATTCTAAAAAAGACTGAAATAATAATTCAGCCTTTAGAATATAAAGAACCACCAGCACATTGCAAACTAAAAAAGCAATATTTCAAACCATCAAAATTTAACGAGCTGAATAACTGCACTCGTTATGCACCAATGTAGTAACTAGGTAGGAAATGCAATTAGCCAGTGTAGACCCGCGATGCCTTTAAGTCGCTCAACCATGTAACTCCTTATCTGTGTTGCATGTTTTTTCAATATGCAACCCAAGACAATCGCCGCTTTATCTGGCAATCAGAATTCTCAGGTATTTTTTCATTCGCCAACAGTTCTAATTATTGTACACTTTCGTAACTAGCTAGCTCTTCGTGTCAATTGGATTATAATTGACTACACACTGTCGTCGTGTTGAGTGAACCTAACAATTAATTTTTAATTCCATTCGCGTTACGGTCATCGGTAGCAGTGTTAAAAAGTTGGCGAAAACTTTTTCAGTCTGTAGCTTGTTAACTTTTATGGTTGTAATACTAGTAGATTCTTGTGACTTTACCGTTGAACGAGTTTTTTTGTGACCTTCCGCATATTCAATGATAAAGGATATATCTTTCTGCATTTCTAGCACATCTCTATCTTTACACTTTAACTCAGCATCATTTAAAGCAAGCATTTTTTTATTGTAGTGCTTGGTTTCCCATCATACGGATTGCTGATAGCTGTTATGCTTACCATTCCTGTATTTGAATCTTCGCTAACACCTTAATTTCTTTCAATCAAAATTTCAACCGAACACATCATGATATTCCTATGCAGGTTAGCTAGATTTGCTTGGCACAGTGCTGCCATGTCGGCGGACACTTGAATTTTATTCATATAGCTAGATTACGTAGCTTTGTTACTGGTTAGATAGTAGTGGTTGATTGTATCGGCACGGCTCGAGTGTTCTGCGTGTTTTCTAATTAACAATTTACATTAATTGATCGCTGAAGCCATAACCTCATGACTAATGTAATAATGACTCCGGTCATTGAATCTATGTAATTTATTGATATGTTACAATAAAGTTTGACAGTGTGTTTATAATTTATTTCCCAAAATTGCATAGGTTTCTTGTTTGTCGTATGTGGGTGTAGGTAATTGGTTTTGGACGAACAAAAACAATCAACCTTCGCTATATGAGTATCATAAAAATAGTACAAAGACTGGAAGTGATATCTTGGATGAATCTATTATCGGTCATATTCAAGTTATGGATTTCACCAATGCAAAAGCTTATTGTAGTAGTAGGTTTACTTATTGAGATCGAAACGCCAATGTTTAGTTCTACTAGGCCTCGCAGGGCAAGAAAATTAGCCTAAAAGTATACTATTAGTAATTCTGAATACAAAACCCAAATCTCTTATCAAATAGTCAGCCAGCCACATTTATAACATAATTAATCTGACTTCCTCACGAAACAGCTACAATTACTTCAGTGGAAATGAAACATTATTATGAAAGGCTTTTACTAAAATAAGCCAGTACGATTTCCTGAACTATACATAATAAGGTGTGTTTCCTACCCTCGTCTGATGTCTTAATGATATCGTCCGAGTGATGAATGCAGGCCGGAAGTATGAGTGGCGGTGGACCGGGAACAAATAGACCAATTTCCAACAATTTGTTGGCTTTATTTTAACGTAGTGTGTGCTTTTGGGCAGATTGTGGTGAGGTTACTTTTTAAAAGTTGGACTTACGGCATGCTAAGGCAAGCGTGACTTGTTAAAAAAAAAAAAACAATTCCAGATGAAACAGACATACAGGGTGTCAGGGACATCGACGCAAAAACATGGATCCAGTACATGATTCTGAACAAAAAAATGCAGTTTCATAGAAAAATGCAATACCTACCCGGTCAAAATGTATGGAACAGATTTTATTTTTATAACCCGCGAAAACTCGCACCCCCGGCAGGCATTGGCCCTTACGGACCCCGTCAGTTGGTGTTGAAATCTCTTTGAGGCGCGCGTGGAACACAACGCGCCGTCGACCCGGGCCTGATCCTAATCGGACGGCGAGCTACCCATTGCTCACCGTCCGCAAGCCCGCGCCTACGGTGGCCGGAAGTCGGTTCGCGACTCCCGACGCCCGGGGCGTCTCCTGCGGCGACTAGGAGCGCGCGGGCGCGAGTCTTGCCTCTCCTTCACGCGCTCCGCCTCCGCCTTCGCGAGCATTACTGCTTCGCAAAAGGAAGTGACGGCCTCCCATGCACTCTCGCTCCGGAGCATGGCCTGAACCAGGGCCGGACGCGAGAGATCGCCGCCGCCGATCGCCTCCGTGAGGACACGGCGGTGCTCTGCCCAAGCAGGGCAGACCTCCACCGTATGCTCCACCGTGTCCTCCGGGCGATCCACACAGTGGTGACACCCGGGCGTTTCCTCCCGCCTTATATGGAACAGGAACCTCCCGAAACAGCCGTGTCCGGTGAGGACCTGCGTCAGGCGGAAGGTGAGGACGCCGAGGCGCCTCTCTAGCCACTCCTCAAAGAGGGGACTTATCGCCACAATTGTGGCGTGCCCAGTCCCTGCCACCCTGTATACGCTTTTATGTTTTGGCTAAAACATTAGTTGCGAATATTGTAATGTGCTCTTCCGTTCCAATGTGAAGTAAATCATAGATGTCAATGGACAGATCATATAGGTTTTAAAACTTTAATAATATTTTCATGTAAATGTTTACCATAGACTTGCATTCCACGACTTTAAAGATTTATAAGTCAACACGAATGCCTCCATAAATTTCGTTAAAGACCATGCTCACGATTGATCAGTTTATTACAATGAAGTAACTCACAACAATTTATTTCCTTCATTCTAAAGCTCTTGTATTCTAGCGATTGTTTTAAAAATGTGGGTTGTTTGTTAAACTTATTTCACACTGACGTGGTTTGCGTGCTACAACAAACTTAGTATGAAGAAAAATTGTTGCCAGTTGTTGTAACAACGTAATTCTCTTTTATGGTGGCCGTTTATACTATCAGCTTGTGTGTGACGGTTTGAAAATTTGCCTCGTCTTGATACATTGTTAGTACTTAGATAGTTAAGTGTAACAAGAAAATCAGCTGTCTGTTTATAAAAAATGCAACCAACTTAAAAACTTTGACTGAACTGCGACTTGTAGTTATGCGAGATATTTATAGGCACATACTTTATTTTTGCCAGATTCATGAAGTTTTTTTGTGACATAAAATATTTTCGATCATTTCACGTTTATTTTTTATAAGGTTGAAAGAATGAAAGAAAGAAAATTATTTTATTTTACATGTACAGGAAATAAAAACAGTAAGTAATAATAAAAAATTATAAAAATAAAAAAAACAAAAAAGGAGCATTTAAAAACTAACAGAATAATAACGACCTGTGCGAGGCCAAAAAGGCTAGGAGCCTTTCTCAGCACAATGCGGCGACATAAAAAAAAAATCGCAGCGCTGGCATTCTGATAGGGTTGAACATATGTTGTCAAACAAAACATTCCCTTTGAAACTGATTTTAATGGGGAAATGGTGGAAACACCAACCATATTTGTATACAATATATTATTAATGTCAAATTGTTAGCCAAGCTTCGTTGCCAATCATTTCAGATAGAACTGGTTTCGAGCCTAGACTAGTATCTTCCTTAAACAGCTCAGACTTTACTGTGTTGAGGATTGAATCGACCACGATATTGTTGCGTTCAGCAAAACAGTTGCTGAACTAATTTGAACCATTTAGAACAGTGGAACGGTGGAGTGGGTTGTTTAATTTAAAGTTTGTGACTGCAAAATTAATTTGGTTCTAGTGCACAATAAATCGTGACCACGCAGTCGGTGCCTCGGGCTAATCGCTCCTGTTGCCTTTTATTCTGACTTTGTTGACGTCTTGTGGCTCGTAATATAAACAATAATATATTAATAAATATGTATTTTAAGATTTGTGTTTGACAAATGGTTATGGTTTCTGAATAAAATATTGTACGAGTATCTTCACGTTGTAATTGATAAGGCAAATAGGCGTCTGGTTTGGCAATGAAATATTGTGTCGATGAGCTACTGACATTTTCCATTCACGAGCTAATTCCAATCGATAAGACAGTGAATATAAGTTGTTGCTATGTTATTATATTCTGTGCATGGATGCATTTACTGTAACAGTTTTTATAGTCACAATTAGGGCCAATCATTACCACAGTGGTGCAAAATGGATGAGTTTGCGGTAAAGGGCGTTCATAACTCAAGGCGCTTGCGAAATTATTGCCACTAGCCGCTCGATAATTATCATAATAAATTTTGCAATTAGTTAAACAATTGCAATTACTGGCGCTTCAACCCTTCCTAGCGTCAAATAGAGGTGCTGACATATATAATGTATCTTCGTGTTCTTATTAATTAGGTAGATATCACATTTTATTATGACAACGATAGATAAAATAATAAGTATTAGGTACCTGTGTAATTAAAAATAAAACGTATATTTTCTTACAAATAAAAATATATTGTCAGCTGATTATGTTAAATGCCCGCAGGACGATGTTATAGGTATAACAAAAGCTAAACATAATGACAGTTATTAATCTTGGGCATTAGGGCATCACTTATTCTTGTTTAATTCAATGTTTCTTCCATTAAATACATAAGTGCCATAGTTATTATGCTGGCACTAGCCGACAAGGGATCCAGTTTGAAGAGTGTGCAAGGCCGACAAAATGTCACTAACCCTGCACATGACAGGTGTCACTAGGACTTCGCTACTGTTGTCTAGAGCGAATTATTTCCTTGAAAAAAAAACTAAAATGCAAATACTCTTGACAAAGACCGACACATCAATGGTTGTGACTTAAAAAGGTTTACGTAAAGGTCCTACATGTCACTCACTTTGGTCATTAAGACGAAACGTTGCTCGAATTAACTGTTTGTTTTATAAATACCCGAACAGTTCATGCACGTCAAGTTCGTGCACGTACTCTTTTCGCACTAAATTCTTGTCGTACGAACTCTGGCCTACGCTGCCCCATTCATAGAATGTTGGAATCCTATAATTAAAAATTTCAGTTTGATATTGATATCTTTGCATGCTCGAAATATAAATTTAAATCTAACGTTGTAAAAGTTTTTTCTTAATTGTAATATTATTATTAATTTATTGAATAATTTAAGTAATTGAAATTGTCTCTTACCTGATTTGGTTTTGTAGCTACAGCTAGCTTAAATTATTTTTTAATTTTGGTAATGCCCGTCTAGTGGCAACCACTGATCTCTAATATGTCCTATCTGCGGATAATGCAGTGGCCTACAACATTACCACTTAAAGTATTGTTAATTTTATGTATAATATATGTTGTAGTTGTTTATTATCCCTTAATAAATAAAATTAAAATTAAAATACAAAAAAAAATATTAGTTCTGTCAAATTGTACAGACTTTTCTCCAGTTGTTAAGGGTTATTTTTGTAACTATCTGTTACTATGTTTTATCTGTATAAAAATTAATCCCAACAAAATTTTGGCCATCTTTTAAAGTGTTTGCCTGAACAAAATAAAAACAATTTATTATTACCTTGTTTTAATACAGTAAGAACACAAATGTTCGATTAATCATTTACTTAGGTAAAAAAGTTACCCTTTTAATTAGCGTTGGGCGAGCAATTTAATCTCGGCTCGGGATTACAAGCACTGAGCAAGGACTTAAACGATTCAGAAGTAATAATTCTTCCGAGTGTTATAAATAACAAAAATAAAAATCTTGTCCTACAAAGACTTGGAAGGGTTACACTTTTAAGATGGTAACACACTGCGCTTGCTTTAGATGGTGCTATTAACCTATTTATAGCAACATAATTATATTTGTTATAGGTCGATACTTGTTACACGCAATGTGTGTCAAGAATAAAATTGTCCATAGCTCTATGTTGCTCACATTAAGTCAATGTCAGCGGTCATTTCAAAGACATTTTTTGTCATAAAATTTTACGTTGAATAACAAATGCGTACTAGTATTATTATTAAATTATGCCACAATTTGTGTCCGTATTCACATTAAAAGTACCTACACGCATTGCTGAAAGATCTCGCTCATCTATCTTATTATCATGGTAAATATAAGTATAGTAAGTATAGTATTAACGCCGTAATAACTAATAATTTTCTTTTCATTCTTGCCTTCATTTGATGTCTCTTAAGTAATGTTTCAAGTTAACTTTAAAGTTATGTAAAAGAATTATTATACTTTTGTATCACATTTCGTAAATCATTCACACAGAAAGATATTCTATTAAATTCGTCAAAAAAAACTGACAGCTTAGCGTTACTTTACGAAGCAGTGCCATTACCATAGAGTTTATATCTTTTATTGTGCTACAGTCTTTAGAAGAAACCAGATCCTTGCTAAAGTAAGAAGTAATGCACTAATTGGTCTGTTTCCTCAACAGAATCGCGGCTGAAGGGAAATTAATGCCCCCAGGAGTATAAATGTGCAATTATTTTTCCCGAAAAATGTTCGTTACGGTCGTGTCAAAAGTTTGTTCAGAGAGCAGGTGGGACGAAGGAGTTCGCGCCATTCGAGGGCCGTACTATGTTTTGTTTATGATTCTTGTTTAATTTTATTATAACCGCAGAAATTAATTTGTAGAGACTAATTAAATACTTACTGAGTGTACAGACTGTGTTTTTACGTAGACATCATAATATAATTTAATCGGTAAATTATTTCGAGTCTTAAAATATCAAATAAGGATACTTGTGATATTTCAAGGAGGGACAGGCTCGCATTTACTTTCATAAATTGATTTACAAGTAGGGTGGATGTTTCCAAATAATTATTTCTGCGTTTTAATTGAGAGCTATGAAATTTCTAGTCCCTTGAGCAGATCATTGCTTAAGTGGGAATGTATACCTTCTTACTTGTATATCTATGATTGCTTGTGGCTTGCTATCACGTTCTGTTTAATTTATTTAAAATAGGTACGCCAACAGCATATATATTTTAATAAATAAATTAAATATTAAACGTTAACAGGTATTGGCTCTTATATATATAATTCAATTACAGGTATATATATAATATAATTATATATATGGAACGTTCTTAAATTACATAAAATTAAAATATTAATTAAAATGGAAAGCAAAATGTTGTGAATCATTGAATGTACATTTTAATAAAGTTCATACTTTAATAGATTTTGAGTTATAACGTAAATAGATTATTATAAATTATCAGAAACTAAGAAAATAAATAGTTTTCGTTTTATCAGTTCATTGAGATAATGCACTAATATTCGATAGTAAGGATCTTTAAGTATTATGATTATTATTCCAACAGGCTATTTATATCTGATAGATCGTTATACATAATAGGTATGTAGAATGTGGTAGTCTAAAATGATTCAGTAGACCCCCACATCCCGGCACATCACTATCAATTGAATGAGCAGCCTAGAGAACGTATCAATCTAATTCTATAACCTGTCAAACGTAATTTATACTCTGTGACTCATTACAATCATCTCGATCATGGCTGCCCTGTGGGAGGAATATTATTGTGAAACTGTCTTAAAATAATATCATATACTGGCACATGATCTACCCACTACATGTTTTCATTGATCACATTAATGTTGGCAGACGAAAACAATATCATGATTAATAATGTTTTATTACTGCTCTATCTCCGTTCTCTGTTTTCTTAGACTTACGAAAACTGAGAAAACAATCTAGCCATATTAATGTCTCGAAATAAGCTCTACACTTACAATCGTTACGCTAACACAAGAATAGTTCAACAGAGTAGTTGGGCACTGAGTACTCCATCCTTCTATTGTAATAAAATGTAGAAAGAATGAACTGAATGAACTGAATGAGCTGAAGTTTGATTTATGGCAACGGGCACCGCAAATCAACCGAGCAACAAATCTTCGAGATACTTACATCACTAATAAATTAATATGGAAGTTGTTTCTGGATGCTACATCAAAAGAAATGCTCCGAAATGTTTGTGGTCAATTTATTTACTAGTGATTCGTTACGGTTTGGGCGGATACTTGGCTGGATGATAAATTGTATACAGTCGTTCATTTTCTTCAAATCCTGGCGAAGCAAACGCAGAATTCTGAACTTTAAAACTGCCGTGATACGATTCAAAGTTGAAATTTTTACTGGCTTGAAGATTCTTGGGCATATCGTTCGAAACTAAATGTTATTTTGAACTTTAAACGTGAGCTACGAAAAAGCATTTTGCATCATATGGCGTTCAAAAGCTCACTGTGGGATTCAGAATGACACTTGGAATTGACAAATGATTACCAGTCACAGTTCAACAGTTAATTTGTATGTAAATATGATTTTGTTTCGTTTTATTGTTTGCTTTTAAATTAATTTTGTTTTTACAACAACCTTGTAGCAGACGCTGGAGAAATGGATATTTTTTTGTGTTATTCATACAAATAGAGATACAATTTTTTGAAGGGACGCAATTTTATGCAGTTAACAATAACAAACATTGAATAGAAGGGAAAATAAACGCTAAATTGCACTCATTTACTGGGTCGCGACGATCAATCATGGCGGCTAAGTCATCAGCCGGTTCAAATGTCAAACGAACCTAGGGTGGCAATAAAAAAGAAAAACTGTGTTGCCATTATTAAAAAAGTGACTGTGACTTTATTTCCATTGTCGATTGCCGATTCGGGATTATTAACTGACTTGCATATTTTTTGTGTTCTAATATTGATAGATTGGTTTTTTCGAGTAGGTGACTTTTGATTTTGTTGCATGTATGCGTCGGTACGCGGTGAATACCATCGATTACAATATCTACGAGAAAAGTATTTTTGTCAAAATATCACAAAACGATAGTCATCGGTGGTTGTTCACACGCGAAGTGAAATGTATTGTATCAACCGCTACTCTACGCCACTGTATTCATTCCGAGCTCTTTTTATTGTTTGATATTTTTGTTCTGTCTCGATAAATTTATTTTTAGCTTTGACGTTTTCATTACTCCTGTAATGATACAATCGCAGGCACTTTCATATGACTAGCACTACGTTTGAGTACCGGCCGATATCACGTGAATTTGCCCTCTTTATAATGAAATGATGTTAAGGGAATTGGATTCAATTTAACGGGATTGATTTCCTTTAATTTTACGATTCCGTTTGCGTGATTTCGTCCGGTAATAATCTAATAAATTCGTCCATCGGGAAGGGGGGTTTGCTGTATTGTAATGACTCAATATTAATCGGTTTTTATTGGTCAATTCATATAAATGTAATAATATTTATATCTATAATTGATTATTTGTTCAGAGTGAGTCATTGCAATTTGTAGTGATGATCGTAAGTTTGGGTTTACGTTCATAGAGGTTAACTACATCTCATTTATTGGAACTATTGCAATTAGGTTAATGCATAATATTTGCAATAAGCTTAAATGAAAAATACAGGATTAGTATTAAAACGTTCAATTGTTTCAATTATGCGCTCTGCTTGAACTATCAATGTTCAAGTTAAACTTGATTATCTTGCACACAGGCAACAGTAACATTGGAATGCGATGTATCTGTAATACTTAATAGGATAGTTAATGATTTTATGCACATGATTCAAAAATGGAACAAACCGTTGGCTTGCAGTGTGCGAATGCAAACACGAGAGAGAGATCGCGTGCGAGCGCACAATAACACCGGAGCCGCGGAGTCAAGCCGCTCGACGCTACCCCATATTTTAACAACTGTCCTAATACATCTTGCAATGTTGTTTTTAACTGTTTTTGCCACATTATTGTTTATTCTTTTTTTAGTATGTTTACTTTTAATTTTTATAATTCATTTTTGTTACCCCTTGTTCTCTTTGTAGATCCATTGCTCGTGGTAGACGATTTCGTTTACAATGCAAATAACCCAGAATTCCAGAGTCGATATTATCCAGTTTTGTTAAACAGCGAAACGATTTGATGTAAACCTACACACATCCTTGCATGTAAATTTATCTGTGTCAATCTCAAATGTAGAATATCAAAATTTTGAAATTTAAAATTTTCAACGAATTGGATCGATTTTTTTCTTCATTTCAGGTGCCTGTCAATGAAAGCGCCAGACAGGTATGTCGCTCTCTCACTTGCACCGCGCGTTCGGTTTCGTTCGGCCGGGTTCGGTTGCGTTCGGAAACGTTCGAGCGGGCTCGGCCGCTGGCCGGTTGCTCGCAGGCCAAGGGGGTAGCCTGGAAGACCACACGTTACACCCGCAACGCAGGACTTTTACAGACAGTATAATCTTTCCAACAAAATTGCTTATTGATGTGTTTATTTTCTTTTCATTTATTTTATTGTGTTTGCGCAATTTCCATCTCTTACCAGGTAGGTCCCATTTCATTTCATTGGAATTTTGAAGTTAAGCAATGATTTTCTTAAATGCTTGGTTGGTCCGTGAATCAGTCCTTACATTCGATTGCATATTGTCTCAATGGTGTGATTATTTTACTGTATCTAAGTGTTATTGGAATAATTGTGGGTGAAATGTTAGTTGTCGTTGTTTTGGTTCCAGGTTACACCCTAGCTATTGATTAAAACTGAAAATCACAGATAAATTTACATTGTAATTACATGTGTAATAGTTTTATTGAATGCGTTAGTTGTTTATGTTTAGTTTTATAAGCATGATTGTGTTTGTGACCTTTTATTTATTTATTTTATAATGCTTCCGGGGGCAGCGTTGGGTAAGTATTTGCATTTTTTACATCGAACAATCCATAATATTTAGACAGTAAAGTTGAGTGTTAAAAAAAATCCGGCCAAGTGCGTGTCTGAACACACACAATGAATGGTTCCGTAGTTGGGATGAATTTATCCCAAAAACGTATTTGATATTAATTTCAACTTGATACCTCTTGACAGACTGATAGACGGACAACGAATTGATCCTTTAAGGGTTCCGTTTTTGAACCCTAAAAATAGGTTAGACGTATCAAAAAAGATCTCATAACAGAACAAATGTATTTCAATACGCGAGTTCACGCATGACCGCCAACAAGCCCAGAGTGCGGTCCAATGACAAGCGCGTGATGATCATCATCAAATCGTAAAGGATTTAACGCCTCTGTTGGCACACTTCTTTTGTTGGCTCCATAAAGCCGGCCATTAAAATGTTTGATAAAACGTTGGACGTACAAAAAGAGACTGTCGGGCTACTGTAGGCTCCCCACAGAGAGGCTCAATGAAGAACGATGCCATGCTGCGGTACTTACAACAGGAACACAAAGGCGCTGAATGTTCCAACTCCCGATTTGGTTGATCATTGCTTGTTAAACTTGCATTTTGTATGATCTGTTGTTGAAATGTATCAATAATTTAATAAGTAGTTAGAGTTTGTTAGAGCATTCAGATTTGCAAGTAATAATATACTTGTCTTGTGTAACGGATTTCACTTATGCTTCCACTGTGCATACAAGCATCAGATAAAATGCAATTAGATGGGAACTGCAGTTATTTGAAACAACAATGAAAGAAAGTATAGAGTATGAAAAGTGATATCTTCATCATTAGAGCTACATACAAAAATGTTATAACAGCTAAACAAAAACTCTCTTTGCATTGCTTTATTACTTCTAACTCGATTAATTAATGCATCGATATCACATTCAAACGCTGCTCAGTTGATAAATCACGATCAAATATCTCAATATATTTTATCTAATGGAATTCAAAGCTCTACTTATGAAGAGCGTGTGTTGTCAGCATCCACATTAAAATAATCCTGACAGACTTTAGAGCATTGAGATAAAATGGTCTTATAATTAACTCAGAGGTTTCTTGCATTTCTTATTATGATTGATTTGAAAGGATTTGGTTGAATTGAATCAGTTTGTATATTTGAATACTCTTACCTTTGGGTTGCTATTGCTATATGAAACCTTTGTTGGTTCTATAGCTTCACTATAAAGACTAAACTTAGAGATTTAATTGTTTATTATTTGTTTTTTACATTAAAGTTTTCTTTCCCGAAACCTTTTCATTATCTATGGAAAAGTTTTAAATTTGTAGGATTTGTCGTCTGCAATATTCTTTGTGACATAAAAATATCACTTACACTTGCTGTTCTAATCTTTGCTTCCAAAAACCTACCTATAACTTGTTTTTTAAATAGTGTATATTTATTGTAATTGTTACTTAAAGTACCTGCGCATGCTAGATTAACATCTAGTATGTCATTCTGAAATAATAACATATAATAATGTTATATATATAATTGAGGAGCTCGTGGCTAAGTAATAACAGCCACACGAGTCGATCCATCAGGTTAAGCTACGCTGGCCGTGATTGGTCTGTGGATGGGTGACCATCTTTACACACCGAGACTCTTCCGTGCCTCGGAAAGCACGTTAAGCCGTTGGTCCCAGCTGTCATTCGTGGATCTTTGACAGTCGTTACGGGTCGTCAGAAGCCCGAAAGTCTGACAACCAGTCTTGTCAAGGGGTATCGTATTACCCAGTTACTGGGTTGTGGAGGCAGTCGCTCCATGTAAAATATTGATATTCAGCTGCATCCGGTTAGACTGGAAGCCGACCCCTATATAGTCGGGAAAAGGCTAGGCAGATTAATGTCATTCAGAAATAATGTGTTGTAGTTATTTTATTGCATTTGAGATTGTACATCAAGATAGGGGATTTAAAAAAAAATGCGTCGTTTTCAAGCCCTTGGAAAGAAGAATAGTTAGAATAAGAAAGCAAGATTAGTTATAAAACTAACCAGAATAACGTGAAACAATCAATTTAAAAAAAAGTCAAATAAAACATATCTTCAAATTCGAGCAGCATCAGTCGATAAATTGAAACGTCACAAGTAAAGGGGTGAGAACGAAATCCTTGCAAACGACAAAACAATAAACTGGGAACGTTCGGAACAAAACACACGGCAATCACAACAAAGGATCCGTTTACATTCTAACGCCTTTTAAACTAACAAAGGCGGAATTCAAATAAACACTAAATCGTTAACCCTTTGACCGTCGGTGGGCAATTTTCACGGAAAATGGAATAGTAATGATTTTGTAAAGGGTTCGAGTCCCGAGACCCTGGAGCCAAGTGGGTCTATTTTCAAAATATTTTTGAAATCCATTAAATTTTATTGACTGAATGAGAAGGGTTTATTTTTTGCGAATGGTACTAGAATCATTATTTTTCATGTAACCCCCTTTTTAGTTTAAATTAACCCATTGATATAAAAATAGTAATAGTTTAACCATGTAAGGAATAAGCTACAATTAAAAAATTGCTTGCTATAAATCGTAAAAAGAAAAACTTCGGAACTGTATATTCACAAAAAAAAGACAACTTTTAAAGAAGCTCTTACAAAAATTACGTGAGAAAATACAAAAAAAGAAATCCAATTTTCAATACAGAGAAGACGTCCTAATAAACTCATCAGAGTCACATGTAGGTAGTGAATTTTTTCCTGTCAAATAAAATTTAATCGTTCTAAAGAACATGGTTTAGAATCGATGCGGCAGTCGTTATTCGAAGCACTCGTAGCGTGACGAAATATCGAGTGATATCAAGATATGGCTGTGCCGGGAGTGTTCGTTGTGACGTAAGGAGGTGTCCGACTGTGCCGTTTGATGACGTGTGCCTTTGTGTGCAAATTGTGCCCTTTAATATGCCTACACGGTGTACGTACTCATGTTTGTCTGGCTATAATACGAATTTGTTGCTGCTTTAGTGGGGACTAAAGATCATTAAAATATTTATGAACGACGGTAAGTCGCGTTTAAGGTCAAAAGGCAGTCTCTAGGAACATCACAAATAAATAAATAGTCGACAAGGAAAATCTAAAACTGGAAATAACTTTATGCAAATCTCTAATAGATTAATCAATCATAAAAATGATGTCATAGAATTCCCATATGTCATTTCTTATATCAATTCTTAGAATTAGTAGTCATAAATAGACAATTGAAAGCAACAAAACTCAGTTGAAGAGCTCTCCAATCGGATAATGGATATACTTAACGAAAAGACGAAGGTGTGGTCACGTCTCAATGTCAATCGGCTTTGATCTCGCCGCGGCGCGCCCCCGCGCTCACGCCGATCTGAACAATAGGTATTCTCTTAACACCTTGTCTGACCACTCATTGTTATCTTACACCTACAAACTTAGAACGCAGGTCTCCACTCCTAACACTCCTACACCTAAAGTTTAATTTCACTTGACCGATTGTAACACTATCGCTAGAAACGTGTACCAACTATTATGGCCCATAATTGAATAATAATCTTGGCCAGTCATTTGTTTATCTTTTAAGAGTTAAAGTTCAGAATGCCACGACTGGTGTCCTTGATTATCAATGTGTATGTGATTCGACACACTGTCGGAGCTGTAATGCGATTGGTTGAAGCAATAATAGCCTATTCAATTGTTGATTTATTACAGTCACAGTTAAAACGTAATTGAAGGTTTCGTTGGCTATGAGGTACTATCGAGCCCTCGGTTTTTCTTGCACGGACATTCTTGTTATCTGTTAAATAGCTTATTATAGTTTACTTCTGTGAATGATTGAAAATTGTGGCAAATTATAATGTAAGATTCAAATAACAAATAGAGACAAGTATACAATATCAAACAATAGATAGAAACAGTGCACTCGACCGCACCCTTACAGTACGCTAGGAACACCATCCACAAAGGTGTTAACATGTTCACCATGTGAAAATACATCTGTTTAATGAGCCCGATTGCCAATTATGTCATGAATGGCCGGTGCGTTGCTCTGGCCAGTAACCGCACTCACCCACTTGCGCGCACAGGCGTGATGAGAAACGGAACGTGAACTTTCCCTCTCATCAGAATACCCTAACTGCTCGTATTACGTAACACTCGACATCCCTGTCCCACTCCGGACCACACTTGAAGTGAGAGTGAGGCTCACAAGTAATCTATGTAGCTACTAGGACAAGGGTGCCTGACGCCTGACGTACTTGACAGTTTGTGCTAATTGTTCACCTGGTTCTCACAGTAATCTCGATCGACACCCAATCGGTGGAGACGGTGGAAAGTAAATAACTTTGCAGGGACCTGTAGCTGTAGAAAATAAATCGGTAACCGAAAACCGAAATTAGCGTTGTAAAAATAAACGTCCAATATTTGCAGTGCATATTTCAAAGCGTCTAAGACAAATGAATCTATAAAATTAATTGGACAAGTAATCGAAAACTCAGAAAGAATTTCTTCATCTCTGGTGAGGGGAGCGGTAAACAAATGGGGGGCGGACATTGAATAATTCGATTTCCTTATTTGTACCAATCAATATCTTATAAGGAAACTCGATATCGTAATACGGAGACATTTGGATATTGACATTGAGAATCAAAAGAGAAAATATAGGTGTGTTTAATTTTGCCATCAAAGACATTTTTAAATGATTGACATGCGCCCCAAATTTACAAAAAAAAAAGTCTTGTTGACATTTTATTGAAACAAAATATGCTGACAATTTAGTACGAACCTATCTAGAGTAAATAAAGTCAGATGCAAGTACCATAACTAAATGTAAAGTGATCCCCAAACTGTTAAAGGGTGGCATCGCTTGAAGCAGTGCTGGGAGACGAGCGCGCGTCGGTTGCAGACGGCATATTAGCAGATGTAATTGCATTTACTACCGAGATCGCTGACGTTTCCTACTAAATGTATATCGCTGAGTAATACAGACAATCGAGTTATTAACACAAACCACCCTCTGTAATAAGTTATCACTGATGAAAATATTCCCTCCAGGATTGACTTCTTAGCAACTTCTAAACCAATTTCCCCACGACGACGCGGAAAAGTATCGAGCTAGGTTTGTTTGTCAGAACAGGGAAATATTTAAATCCAATAAATACTGTGAAGAGTATCAGATTAATTAGGAGAGATCTCCGCTAAAAATAAGCTCATATTAAATTTTGTTCGTAATACTGTCGGGTACTTATTTAATTCCGGATATAAAATTTCTGTGATTGAGTCCCAGCGGGTGGAGCCGAGGGGCGTGAATTCCAACAAAATTAGCACCAGGGGTCGAAATAAAAAAAGCGAAGGAAAAATTTAATGAACAGGAAAATGCTCCTTTTTGCAGCTATTCTATCTATTTATCTACATCGGGATGCCCATTACCTTGCTAAGAGAAAAGTTTACATTTTTAATTTAATGATTCCACTTTGTGGAAGTTGGGCGGGTTTCGGCGAGATCTTAATTTGGGGATTTCTGAGGCGTCTCGTTTTGTAAATATTATTCCTTTAATAAGACCTCACGTTGAGGGGGTGCCTGCTGAACTCCGTGATTACGACTCTCTTTGCGAGCTTCATTTTGGACCTCGTCATTTTGATTGGCGCTAATGAAATTTTTCCTACTCTGCGTGCCATTTTCTTGTTCTTGACAGTGTAATTTTGAAGGGACTCGGAATCACTTCTGTTGCGTCACCAACACACCCTCTAAACATTTAAGGAAGGCAATTTCGCGACATCTCAAACATTATTGTTGTCATCTTCATTTATGTTTTTCACTTTGCTAATGCAATTTTTTACTTATCTCTTTGCCGGAGCGGAGTGCGTGTCCCCATCTGTAACAAAATTTCTAAATCGTCAAGTCCCAGCTGCGGTTGCGTAGGCGATGACGTTTCGCTTTTAGCGGCTGTTTTAAAATTGAATATTTGATGCCTTATTCCCTCCTGACGAATCCGCGGCGGGTGTAAAGTACTGGATTTCGTGGTAGATAATTTTTTGAATGTCTCTGTTAACGACCGCACGCATTACCCTTAATCCTGGTGTACCATTTGGCGTTCTTCATTTATTTTTCATCATTTTGTATCATGTTTTTTTGTAGCAATCTATTTAAACAGTACGTAAGTAATAAAAGTTTGGAAAAGGACATAAAAACGGGAGACACTTAAATAAAAAAAGTTAAAATTTAGTTTTTATTGATTATGCGTGTTATTTGATAAAGAGGTGTTGTAAATAGGTAATTAGTTCTAGGTTCAGCCGTTAGATTCTGTAAAAATATCACCGTGAAACTTAGGTGAAGTGAGCGTGAAGTGTGCTGTCAATAGTGTTACTCCCTAGCATCCTGCCGGTCGATTCTCTGGCAGTGACAGCTCACTTCACGCTCACTTCACCTAAGCTTCACGTTAATATTTTTACAGAATCGACTGACAGGTTTAGGTCTAGGTACGAATGATTCTAGCTAACTTTGATCAAGGTAGGTAACAGTTTTAACATTTCCAACAGTTTTATGTTATCGAGCGTGTAAAATTCTATTAAAGCGCCCAAGAATACAGTTGTTATTACGAGTTCATAATACTATGATCGAAATTGTAGCAAAGAATTAGCATAATAAATACATATAGCAGTGATAGCCTACTGGTGTGACCGTCAGACTGCCAAGTCATAGGTCTCGAGTTCGAACCCAAGGCACGCACCTCTGACTTTTCGGATTCATGTGCGTATTGTGTAATTATTAACTTGCTTCAAAAACGGTGAAGGAAAACATCGTGAGGAAACCGGCAAGCCTGAGAGATATTTCTCGACGGCATGTGAAGCCAAGTCAGAGGCCCATGGGCGGCTTTAAAACTTTGACACCAGGTTAGGCACTAACCATACGAACAGAAGAAGAGAAGCATAATAAATATATTCAATAACTTAGGGACTATATTCAGCAGACAGGTCTCCTGCCAGGGTTGCGAGTTTGTCCGAAAGGGATATCGCGGCCCCGGCACACAGGCAACGGAAGGAACACTGGTGGGTTTTAGACAGTAAAAGTCTGACACGCCCTCCCACTCCACCCAGAGCGGGAGCAGTTATTTGATAATTTCCCACCCTCAAAAAAAAAAAGAAAAAGCAGACAGGTCTACGTCATTGTCTACTCACGTTAAGTTACCCAAATTCGAGATTCGGCGAAGACTTTAGTTAACTCGGTGTGCACCTAGTATAAGAACGAAAACATGATCACTATACATAAAACAGCTATTTCTATACATGTTATCAGAAACATGACTGTAACACTCGAATGTTCCCATAAACACAAATGGTTACAGCTTAGTTCCTTTCTAATTACATAGATAAGCAACTTCAATAACGTTTGGTTTATCACAATCATATGTTAGGAATCTAATTGGAATTTTGCATGTTGATATGCTGAACTCTTTATTGGTCGATATTATGTTTGTTTTCCGATATTGATGATTGTATTTCATATATATCGGTTTCATTAGTGATAACGGGCTGCATGCGCTTAATGCTCAAATAGTGGAAATGTACAAGCGCAGTATGTTTTTCCGTAACTTGTTTATTGATTTTATCAAAACGAGTGTCACCAAAACAAATTACAGTTTCATGAAAAGCCAACAAGATGAAGTGATAACGTTCTTTTATCAACACCAGTGTCTGATACGCACTTGACAAAAAGCAGATTTCGTGAACATGAAAACAACTAGACACAATGTAATTTTTGATTGGTGATATGACAACACAATCCGAGAATAAGTTCTTACAAATACTGCTCACTCCTAGCCAAAGAACAAGTTAAAGGTTAGAAAAGCTCGATCAAAAACGTAAGCACCTGTCAAAAGATGAAATTGTTTTAGAAACATTAATTCCCTGACATGAGGCCTGCTCCAATTTGTCAAAACTATGACCACATTAATACATCAGAATGCCCAATTTGCATTTAAACGTTTACGATAGAAAGATAATTTGGGAAATAACAGTTATTTTAATAGAAATTATAGCCAGCGTTTTATATGCTGGGGTCGATAGGGGTCGGTTTTTAGTAAAACATCTGTTGTGTGTAGCGTATGAGTTTTTTTGTTATTTCAAAAGGAGACATGATGGATCAGTTTCAACACGTATTCGTCGGTTCCTTTGTTGCTTGGTTTATGGCTTTGTAATGTGTTTCTTTGTTTGTTCAGAATGTGTTACAGAAGCTTCCGAAGTTTGTGAAAAAACGTGCAAGTGCAAGCAATGTTTAACTGTGTGCCCTACTAATTAGTCTATTACTGTCTCCATGATATAAAATGCTAGAATATTTGCGATAAGGTAGCATACAGGATTGCCATGGCTAAGTTATAACAGCCGTGCGGGTCGATCGATCAAGTTAAGCTACGCTTGCCGCGGTCAGTCCTTGGATGGGTGACCATCTTGGCATACCGAGACCCCTCCGTGACAGTCGTTACGGGTCGTCAGATGCCTGAAAGTCTGACAACCAGTCTTACCAAGGGGTATCGTGTTACCCAGTAACTGGGTTGTGGAGGTCAGATAGGCAGTCGCTCCAAGTAAAATATTGGTATTCAGCTGCATCTGGTTAGACTGGAAGCCGACCCCAACATAGTTGGGAAAAGGCTAGGCAGATCGACTGGGTAAACAGGATTTCCATAAGTTACTAATAATTTATACGCACTGCAATGCATCTTTACTTAAAATTCCACGTTACGTCACATACTCAAGAATCCTTTCAAACTCTCACAAAGGATTCAACACCGAATTCAATTACAAGCGGATTAAGAGACAACACGTATCGTCACTACAAATGCGCTTGCACACAAAAGAGTGCAAAAAACTGCATCTTAACGAAAATCGTTCTGTGTGAGTGTGGGAGTGTGCTAGTCCTTGAGAGTGCGCTTTAAAAACCACCGTTGCGTGTTTTTAAAATAGGATTTAGTGCAGATTGCCGGTGCCGGCTAGAGATTGCATAATCTTATCTTTTAAAGTAAAAAATATCGGTTTGTCGCCAACCTTTCAAATGATATTGCAAAGCCATATGAGCTTAGTTTTTTTATGAAACCTTTGAGACGATTTTTTGCTTACCTTGTATCTCTGCAGGAATCGCTGTGTCAACGCAGAGCGACCTTTATGTTTACAGATCTGAAATGAAAATGTGCAAATGAATGAAACCAATGCTCGCTTTGAATGTACGGAGCCATTCGTAAAGCAAATATGGAGATGGAGGTGATCTTGACGTGTCATGTCGACGAGATGGTTTTGATATTTTGTGTTGCAACTTGTAACAGTTTTGTTTTTGCTGTTGATGTTGATTTTATATTTTTAAATGCGAATACACAATATAATACGTATTTATTCGACTTATACAAATTAATAGATTGGCATCTTATACACATTTTTAAGAGACTCAACTAGTAAGTTACCTTTTCATAGTTTATTGATAACTTTTACCATTGTCACTTCTAAAATACAAAACTATCATCATTTCAAACAACCAAATCAAAAAACAGTCAAACGAAAAGGCTCAAGAATGTTAAAGTACAGTCAGCGAGAAAAGTCTCGGTGGCAATTAGAGTCTGTTGAATAAATCACGTAATCCCGACCGGGGCCGAATGAAGCCGAATGATCACGAACGTGAAACGAATACGAATGTTTATTTACACGGTACTCCGGGGCACTTTGCGACGAGCTCGTGAGATCTGCGATAGACTTATGAATGTAAACGATTGGGCCATAAAGTTGAGTAGGAAAATGCTGGGGAAAATTATTGTTGGGAATAGTTAGTGTAGGTAACGTGTTTAGGTATCAGTTAATGTCGTAAGACTACACATTCGCACGTCTGTTTATTTTTTATTTCTGTGTAGGATGATAACTAAACTTACTTCTTAAAAAAAAAAAAAAACTATGCAACTCAAATAAATATGAATTAAACATATCTATGCCCAGTTTCTCATAAATTATCTAAATATAAATGTTTGTTTGCTACGAATTTGCTACGAGTTCGTAGCGGTATTTGTCCTAATCTAAAAATAATCTTCTCTATTCAAATGTTCAAATCTAATGAAGTTTAGGTTTTGTCACCTGCTACGATTTTGCTACGAGTTCGTAGCGGTATTTTGTCCCAATCTAACGCTTAACTTAGTCATTGCTGATAGATAGATACTGGTTGAGTCTAACAGATTCTTAAATACGTAGTGCGGCGTCTGAGCTAGGATTGGCAGTCAACATGCGACCACTCAATAATATGTCGACGTTTGCTCGTGACTAACTCGTATTTGATTCATCACTGCAAATCCGTTTCATATGCCTTTTACGTGCTTGCATAAACAATCCCAAATACCCCAAGAAATGGGTTTTTAAATGGCCAAAATATTATTCTCAGAATAAATCGTTACGACCATAATCATAACAAGAATTCATAATTACATTAAGATTAAAAAACCTCATTTGTAAAATGTAATTAATCTTTGACATCAGGACAAATCCGTCAAACTAATTTAATTTAAGGGGTACCCGTTTCCTTTATACAAACAAAATAATACAGGCACATTTATAGCGGTTACAGAGGCGAAAGTGTATTGCAATGAAGTATAGAAAAAAGAAACGAGCGGCTGTTTTGATTGATCACCGACTCGGAGCTGTTTTTTGTGTGAAATTAAAAACACGGAGTGGGCATGCGTTGGATTAAAGAGGAATTTCACTTGGCCAGTAAGTAGAGGGATCCCTGCCTTTGTTGTCGAAAACAAATTGTGAAATTAATTTATTTTCGTAAGACGCGTTTTTGGACATCGATTTCGCATTACAGGAATTAATGGTCGTTTCCGTTTCGATCGATTTGGATGATGAGTTTTTGAAATCATTAACATACACGCATCTGTCTGTTAGAATATAATGTATACAGATATAACCCAGCTTCAAGCTCGAGCGAATAGAAATGAACATTAACAGAGCAACCACAAGTGTACCGCAAACGAGTAATTAAAGCATCTATAATATATTAACATTATGCATACCAAATTCATGGGAGACTTAGTCGAAATGTTAACAGGAATGGTTGGGGAGAGATGTGTAACACCCAATACCGCAAAGGTGAAGCGTAATAATAGGAGCTATTCGGAGCTTTATGAACGATCAAAATTGCAAGAGCACGTGTATAAAATACACTTTGCAAAGTAGATTTAAATTTTAATACAAAGCTTTCAGCCGAGGGTCGTAAGTAATGTCTTGGCGTTGGAAAAGTGTGGAGGTGCTTCCGCGGCCATTTTTCAGTACTATTTTGCCAACAGTAATTTACGCTTGCAACATTATCAAAATTCATAAGAAAATTAAACTCATATGCCCATGAATTTCTGATGCAAGTAGTTTGAGATGTTTGAAGTTTCCATTTCCATGCGGAGTTTCAGTGTCATTCAATAATGGCCTTGGCTTATTTGTTATTTAGAAGGTAGCGTAGTCAAACTGTACCCCGGGTGAGCGGAGTGTTTCGGTGTTGCGGGCGGTGCGGTGCGGCGGTGGCGAGGCTCGTTATCCCGCGGCGCGGCGTATCCACGCTAAGTGGTCGAGCCCTGTGTCTCAGGTGTCGACTGCGGCCGATTTCACAAGACAATGCTTAATAATTTCATTTCGCCATTACGGCGGCCATCTTTGCGAGTCGCACAGTTAGAGGGCATCGGCGCACCCCTCCACGGCAATTTGCATTGTAACTCGGACCACGTAGAAGGCCCTAACTGCCATACCACCACCTCCTAACTCTTGAATATATAATTTTGTTGCTTTTATTAACAGCAACTTTGCGTGGGAATTGGCGATAGCCTTCCGCGGCGACTGTTTATTGTGGACGATAACTTGCTAGATTTATTTTATAGTTCAGCTTGAGACTTTGTCCTGTATTGTACGTCAGTGTACGTACTACTTACCTAAGGGCTGCTCGCTGGCTACGCGTTCGACGGACGCTTTATATTGCCAATAAAAAGGTTCGATGCATGGAACCATTAAAATATTTGTTAGCTTTATTTGACAGCAAGCTTGTTGAAATGTTTATTGGAACCGGTACATTGTTGCAAATTGGACTCTCAATCGTAATTATGTTGTAATAGATTTACGATTGGAGAACATTATAAATCTACAGATTTTATGAATAAGAATTTGTTGCTTGAAACTGAAATGCAATATCAAATGTAGTAAAAATAAAAGGTAGTAATCAGACAAACGGTGTCGGTAAAATAGATGAAACCGTAATTGCTTTCCCGACTGGGGACTTAATGTAAAAGTTGGGCGACTGTTACGGACTTAAAAGGTTTGTTTTCGTGCCTATAAATTAATGTGTTTGCATGTCTTCGTTGGCCTGTAAAATCATTTAGAAGTTGGTCTGCTTGAGTTTCTGTGGTTGGCTCTACAATAATTTGTTATATATCTTTGTATTCAAAATCTTAAGAAACTCTTAATTAAATTCTGTATTTCCTGCAAATCAAAACTTACGACAGTATTTTATCATTAAAGAGACAATTCAAGATTATTTTTCATGCGCTAATTTAAGCAATCAATACAACGCTTACAGCTGAATTACATTTCACATAACCACCCACTAATCACAATAATAATATTTATTCACCCTCTTAAGTAAGCTTAAGCTAAGGTTCCATGGTTCATGAGATAGTGTGGCATCGTGCACTGAGCGCAGGATACAGGAAACGCGGAAATATTGGGCCCCGGTGCGGAATAAATTGTACCTCTAATTCTAATGGCGACTTTTAGGGGAATCCATAATTCCATTTCATGTTTTCAACTCTTTGGGGGGTCGGAATATAGACATTAATGGCTTGTGAAAGGTTCCTTACGAGGAAACTTTTTAGAAGTATTGTTTCTTTGCTTTCAACTGACATAAACGCTGTTTTTATGGGTCAGACAGTTTAATTTATTCGTACTTTTAATGGTTAGCAGATAAAATGTAAAGGTTTTGTTATTAGCGTTTTTTGTGTACTGCATTATAAATATCATATTTATGAATTTAATTATGCATTCTCATGATATAAAATCTGATAATTAAAACGACATTGTTGAAAATAATTTAATGTTCCTTAAAACGTTGAACGTCGCGTCGTCTAATGTATACTAATTACAAATAACTTTATTCTCATATAAGCGAATGTAATTCTTTTTGCGAAATAAAGTTCTTAAACCATAAACCATACCGTTGTATAACACAAAAGTATTATCTCTTGACATTAATACCTCTTTAGCAGTCTGTTATGAACAAAAAACAATATAAACTCGTAACTAGATCTTACTGAAGCGTCATTGGAATGTGACCACAGAGAATTGAGTAAAACGGAAATTTCTTTACAAAAATGTGAATCGAACTTCGAATTTTGAGCCGAGACCAATCGCTTAGTGACACAACCCAAGTCACTCATAGAATCCAATGCTATGGGAAAGTGAAAAAAGATTGTTTAATAGATTTCTAAATACTTAACTTACTTAATGAAACATGAACGGCTATTTGAAGTCGCAGTAAAGTTTGTTACAACTTTCAGAGGGTTCATCAAATTGTTAAGTTTAGTGTAGTTTCTTCTGTGCTGGTACTTATTTAGTTTAATTTATGTCTAATTCGTCAATTTCAATTAAGAAAATCCTATTAGATTTTAAATTGACTAAAAGTACATTTTTAGGTAGGTATGGTATACGTCAAAAGAAAATGACTTTATTTTCATATCGATAGTTACCCCATACACGGTGATTGCATACTAAAAAGATAAAACCAAAATAAAACAAAACACAAACCGTTGCCTTTCAGAATGAACCGCGTACACTACCATTCAAGCATCAAACAAAAGAACAGTCATTAAAAGTTTAAATTTCGAATGTAGTGAAGTGGAACATTGTGACAGACATGTCGAGCGTTTCACCAGCTAAGACAGGCGCCATCAATCGTACTGGTATCGATTCAGACGCGCGCCGCGATGAATTATCGAATCTATTAACTCGCGAGATTACCGGATTCCATGGAGAGAATGACTGTGGAACGACTAGACAGATCGCACGGATGTTAGAGATTAAAAAAAAAAACTTTATGGCATACGTCAAGTTAGCAAAAAAAATCATTGTTGCGATGACTTTCCAATAATTATTTATGCTAATTAAATAAGTCAGCATCGCTTAATAAAATTAAGATTTTTTTCAAAAAGATTACCTTTTCAAACTTTTCAATCCATCTTGCTTGACAACTTCCATTTTCAAATATTTCATGAGATCATAATTTAAGAACTCTATGAATCAAGTCTACACGTTGTTAGTTCTACGCGCGGCGGCTTGAAGCAGACGATTTGTACTAATTATACCGCGCGAACGACGCGCGACGCGATTAGCTTTCCACTGCCGATGCGAAACCACTGCCGACACTTGGACAACTACAGCCTGATGATATATACACGGCTAAATTACGTGTAGAGAAAAATCTATGTTAATTAAGTGGTAGTACAAAGTAATAAACATAGTTAGTTATTAAGATTTCCCAACGGATGGTCGAAATCTTCCGTGTCGCCTTTCGATATAAATTGATTATAAAAAAAAACAAATTGTTGGAACTGCACATTTGGCACTTATTAGACCACACAGATCTGGCTCTCTAATTATCTTATACCATAGTCAATTTGACGATAATTAATACCGCTTCCCGTGTCAAATATGCAATGAAAAATAATACTAGCGTACTACTTACGTGTTGGCAAGAACACGTGCACCATTTTATGTGTGTAACCTTACACGTGATGGAACAAAAGCTGATGACAGTGAACAAGTGTCAATATCCTTGATGGAGCAAGAGGAGTATAAGATGCCCGTATGACGTCGGCTTGCACTTCATTCATTCATCGAACATAATGGCACTTTACGTACTGTGTGGGAATGTGGAAAAGTATTCGAGTGTTCGGTAACGTCGAGTATAATCGACGCAACGGTCATCCAATTATTCGCAACAGTCAAGTAAATCGGACAGCCTCGGCGGCGACGCTCCCAAATTAACAACAAAAATTAATTACAGAAAAAAACACAGCTACCGTGCAGTCCTACAACGAACGCGGAGTAAATATACCGTTACTAATTACTGACGAAAAAACTGTTGGAATTGAATTCAAACATTTGTCTCTTAACGAATCGTGTCGCGGCGGCTTCCACTCAAAGCGGCGTGATTCGGCAATTCCGTTCCATTTTCAAATGCTCGCTGCCCATTCGTTCCCTCGGCTACGCCTACCTAATAAATTAGATGCCTCGCGTAGCACACCGCATAGTTACAAACTAATGAAATCCCGAAAAGATCTCAACCCATTTTCTTAACAACTTTTCCGAAAGAGCAACCGCCTTCAAAGATTTTACCCGGAGAAATAATTCCGCTAATAACGCTCAGCGCTCACGCGAGTATGTTATGCAACCATAGGAATTTCATTAGATACACACGCGTCTGTTTGTTAAGGAGCTTTCCATTGCTAAAAGTTTCTTGAGGCGGGTATAATTCCTTTGTTTGTTGTAAGGGGTGGTACGCCCGCCTCACCCACTACGTTTTCTAAGTCATCGGGTCCAATTATGCCCCTTTGTAGGTTTTGATATGTAAATTCGCGATTTTATTAAACAAACCGTGATGCCATTCGGGGGCAGCGAGCCGGATTAATAGCTTCTTCAGATTTGTGTAATCGTTTTCTCTTAAGACAACAGAGGTGAATCTCAAGGGAGCTATTCAGTTTTGTGTTTCATCTCCGCGAGGTGGGCATTTGCTTAAATTTACTGGTTCCAATGTAGATTTCCAGGTCAAACAGCTACATTCACATCGACGGACATCCTCAGTTCTAAAAATAACTCGTATCGTACTACAGCCAATCGTCACAGACACATTGACAATAATGTCGTTGACATAATCGATATATGACAGCATCGCGCGATTTCGATTGCCAATAAAACCGATTCGCTTGACTCGTCACAGGATATAACAACATATTAATCTGCACATGGAAACATAAAACGAGCGTTATGGCCGAAACTACCCATTCGGTTTAAGCTTAATTTTTACCCCAGCACTATTAATAATTTACACGGGATAACGCCAACGTTTGCGCCATATTACAACGCATAAATTAATAATGTCGCTCGCTTGTTTAACTGCGAATCAGATGAGTTTTATTGACAATTTTGTTGGGAAAGAGCAATTTGCGGGATGACCAGGCAGTGCCGCCAAGTGGTCACCAAATAGGGGAACGTTCGGCTCCGTACGTATGCTAGTGGCTGGCAATTGTCATTTATAGTTACTGTAATTGCGATAGTGGCAGCGAGATTATCGATAATATGGAAAGGGCGCTTGGCAGTGTAAATAAAATATTGATTATTCTATTCTATATTGACAAACGTTCATCGCAAAGAGTATTCTTGATAAATATTCTTTTTACCGTCTATAAAACGACTTTGACCTTAAAACTCAACCTGACCTTAAGTACCTACTTAATTAGCTTTTGAGAGGGGCTTGTGGCTTCTTAATAACAGCCGCACGGGACGATCGATCAGCTACGCTTGCCGAGGTTGGTCTGTGGATGGGTGAACATCTTTACGTACCAAGACCCTTCCGTCCCTCGGAAAGCACGTTAAGCCGTTGGTCCTGGATGTCATTCGTAGATTTTTACACTCGTTAAGGGTCGGAAGAAGACCAGTCTTACCTAGGGGTATCGTATTACCCAGTAATTGGGTTGTGGAGGTCAGATAGGCAGTGGCTACATGTAAAATACTGGTCTTCAGCTGCATCCGGTAAGACTGGAAGCCGACCCCAATATAGTTGAGAAAAAGCACGGCAAATGATGACTTAATTAGCTTTTGAGGAACTCCATCAAAACTTACACATCTGGTACAAAAGTGTAAGTACCCCGTTTACAAAAGCAAACTGTCTGTCCATAGATCGATTCTGTTGACATTCAATAATGTTACCTGCACTAATAATTATATTAACGAGGCTCTCTCCACACTGGAGTGCGGGCGCTAGATGCAAATGTTTCCAGCGCATTCACTGTAACTCAATCCTCGCACGAATGTACACAATTGCATTTGGGGTTGCATTGAGAAGCTGGCACACGGACGCTATTATTGTGCAAACAAGGGCTTCCACCCATGTGGACTGGCCTTTATCGCACTGTCGTGTGAATGACTGATATTACGGGTGATTATGAAGCAGCTTGATGATTTTATTGATTTTCTCTTTCAATTACTTAAATTGATGGTCGTGTTTCGTTGGTTTTAATTGAAGTGTAACTTAATTGCAATACGGAATACGGTAATAATTTGATCAATTTGATCCAACTTTGCCGTGCCTTTTGGTTGTTTTTCTGCATTAATGTTTTTTTTTTTTTTCTGCGTTATTGGATGATTCCTTATTTTAACTGCCATCGTATTTGTACTTGTCTGCTCGATTATTAACCCTTAATGTAGTTAGGCGGGTGGGTGGTAGGTTGGTAAGTACGTACATTGCAAAACGGTGTGTCGCCTCGAATTAACACGAGCTTTTGTTATCATTCAATTTGATTCTGCCGCCGGCTGTTTTATTATTTTAATGAGCCTCAATTTTCAGGGATAATTGAATGGACGTCGCGTAGGTTCGATTATTATTTCATTCGATACGGTAGCTGCAGTTAGGTGATATATTGGGTAGGTACACTGATTTACTGAATTGTAGGTTTGATGTCATTGAAAACGGAATTGAAAAAAATTACTACTATTACTTTTTGTCAAATAAATCAAAAAAAACGCCTGAAAATAATTTCGAACTAGTTTTAAATAGTACTACTTACAGGGTTATTGGTTATATGTCAGCAATCCATTAAGGTGATGTAGGTGAGGTCATTTACAACCAAATGACCTCTTTTGACTCCTATCATTTGGTTGCAAATGACCTCTCCTACATCCCCTTAACGAATTGCCGACACATAACCAATAACCCTATATATAGTTTTGAATAATTAATTTTGTACAAAAATGTAGTGCAGTCCGATCTAGCGATGACATTAGCCAAAGTCACCAAGTCGAAATCAACGCCCAACCGGCCTGACCACGAGTATAATGTCACACCAACCGTATTGCTTCCCTCCATAGCTATTTCAATGACAACATGATTGCTCGTACCTAATATTCAGTACTGCTCATTTGCCCTCTGACAAACAGTCCAGGACAATCGCAGGAGTAAATTATATGTGTGCCTTTATTCAACGGCTAGTTTTACCTAAGTATAGTTAAAGTTGACTTAGTGCCGGCAGTTTAATTAAAGGGGTGCGCTTTGATTTGTAGTAGCAATATGAAAGAGTGCGTTCCATAATGTGATTGTAAATAGTGATTTTCAACGTTGATTTGTTTGTCACGAAGGGAGGTTTATTTGCATAGTTTTGCACCTACTAGCCTAGGTTTGTTTTCAAATTAGAGGTAATTAGTAGGTTGTATCTTGGTTTAAAGGTTCTGTACATTTTCATTATTGTTTTAGTTATAACTTTCGTTAGTAATTAAAGTTTGGTTTACAATTTCTTCAACTACGTTTTTAATAGAGTGCTTTGTAGTCAGATTCAATAGATTTTTTTTAATAATATGGGGTAAACCAATGTCTTTTAAACAGAATAGTATTCTAATGACTTACCTATGAAATACTTTTAATTCGATTCAGGGTAACATTCCCAAAAGCATTCGTATGCAACAATGATATCTATTACCCAACCCAAACGAAGTACTGAATGGGTAACCATGGCAGTACGCGGGCAGTCCGACCACAGACCGCGGCACGCGACCAATGAGGGGCTCTCAAATTACTTATTAACGTATCTTTGGACAATTAGCACCCATTCCCGACCAGTGTTCGCTAACGATCAGCGGAACAATGTTGAATAACAGCTGATTTGATTGCACAATAGGATGATCATGTCTCGAGGATAATTAAGCCATCCGGTCGTGATTTGGCTAATTGGCGAATGAGATTTAGGAACGGATATTGAGATTTAACTGTTAATGTTGAATAGCAGATTTAGGACTAATGTCTAAAAACTATTTATTTTTGGTTATTTTATAAAATTCGAGCCTCATTGTGATGACCGTTAAGAAAGCGATTCTCAATTGTTTTCTAAAATTCAACCTACTAAGATACATCTCACATTCAAATTTTGGTATTTTCGAAATAAATTGAGAATAGCACTAGAGTCCGGGCCACCACGCAAGTTCGACAGACGCGGCGCTAGTGTCTATGTATAAAATTGCATTTAAATTAAAAACTGGCCAAGTGCGTGTCGGACCACGCACAATGAAGGGGTCTGTAGTTGGGATGAATATATCCCAAGAACAAATTTAACATTGTAGTTGAAAAACATGTTCTCCCATAAGGAATGTATGGGAGATCATGTTTTTCAAACTGCAAGTTTAAGTTGGTTGATTATTACTCGTTAACCTGTACAGCCTACTTAGCTCCCATAGTTTTTCTTTTAATTTCGTAATATATACTACTGCTGTGAATTTTTTCACAAGTCCAAGTACAACCATTTAGCTAGAAGGGGGGGGGGGGGGGGCACTTGACTCTAAAAAAAAAATTCAGTTAAAAGCTTAATATTTCGCTAACGGATTCCTGAATCCAAAAATGGTTTGGACAAACTCACAATATCTTTGAAAGAACTTTCTAACGATACCCCACAATATGGGGTAGATGAGGAAAAATAAAACATCCCCACTTTAAGTTTAGGGGAGATACCCTTAAAAAAAAAAAAACTTGATTTTATCTTACCACTTTATCGGCATGATTAATATGTATACATATGCCAAATTACAGTACTAACCGTCTCTGAGCCAAGCCGCGGACAAACAGACGGACAGACAGACAGACAGACAGACGGACATGGCGAAACTATAAGGGTTCCTTGTTTATTACGGAACCCTAAAAAATGTAGTTCCACAATTTCCCGGCCTGCCTTCAGTGGTGGCGCGCGGACTCTAGGCACATATTTGCTTGGTTAGCGTCGTGATTGTGGTAAAAGTCCCCACAAACCGATTGTGGGGACTTTAACCTGTCTACGTGGCCCAGTCATGTGTTCAGTAGTGGACATTTGTCATTATAGTGTGAACAGCTGATCATGATCTCATTGTCTATTAGAATGTAAATGTAATATTACTGTACTAATTAGGTGTAATGTCTATAACGGGCTCAGCAATGCTAGATACGCTTTTTATCACCAGAGCCCTTTAGTTTACATTGTGAACACGCTTCGTATGATTTTTTGTTTAAATATTATCAATTACACCCTATTAAAGCCTTTCAGTACTAATTAACACTACAAAGGCCAATTATTTCGCGTATTCGTAACAGAAATAATAAGTTCATTAGTTGTGTACTTGACAGTAATTTAATTTTTGCTCGAGACGCGGCTACTTAAACTGTCTACGTCGGTATGTATAGTTATGGGCAACACTATGTAACAGATAGAAGAATTTTCTTTTCAAATGTTAATAACTAAATATTTTACATGTATGTCAATTGCCTGTTAACCGTTCCAATTTATTTGCAAGTAATAATGATAAGGTCTTGAGTTCGAACCCAAGGCACGCAGCTCTAACTTTTCGGATCCATGTGCGTATTGTGTAATTATCACTTGCTTCAAAAACGGTGAAGGAAAACATCGTGAGGAAACCGGCATGCCTGAGAGATATTTCTTGACGGCATGTGAAGCCAAGTCAGAGGCCCTTGAGCGGCCTTAAAACTCTGACACCAGGTTAGTTACTAACCACTCGAAAAGCAGAAGAAGATGATAATGTTTATTTGCCATTAACAAAGCTTTACATTTCCTTATAGTCCACATTAATAGCTAAGTTTACATTTTAAAATATAAGACGCAAAGGAAGAATTTTGCTTTTCTCATGGAGTTCTTTATAAATGGAATGGAGTAGAATTTGGCTACAATGTTAAGTACTTATTTTTATTCTCGCTCACGACTGTCGACAGTGGCATTTAAAGTGAATAGAATTGAACGCACCCAATGACACGCATTCAGTCATTGCAACTGGCGCCCTATATCATGAAAAACGTGCCGGTTGTAATGAGACTTAATTGAATTACCTGCATTTATTCATTTCATTATGGAATAGCACTCATAGCCGCTCCCAAATACGGACGCATATAGCCCGGTGCAAATTTCTTAATTATAATGTCGCACATGACAGATAAATGGTCTTTATTACCGTAATAACTAATTTAAGGCTTTTAACATTATGTTTTACTAGTTGTTGTTCACGGTTTCGCTCGGATAAAAACTTTAGGTATTACTTAATCCATGACATTTATTTATTTATTTAAGTTTTCATGCACAACATTACAGAATATAATCCAAAGGCGTTGTAACAATACATAAATACGTAAGTATACGTAGGTTAGGTAAAATACAAAAAACAAAAAAAAAATACATATTTATAAACACGGGAAATAACAAAATTAACAAACAAAATAACACTTGTATAATAAACAAAATGCAATCTAGAGAAAAAAAAACATTCATTGACTTTGTCTAGCTGTCGAATTTCCTCCTAATTAGTATAGACGTTTATGGGTGATTTAGTAACAAACATCTTCACAATCTTAATAATTACAAAAGAGAGTAAGAGTACAAAATATAAGTAGAATTTATAAACAGTGCAATTCCAGTAGAGTTTAAAAAACGTGCCATTTTTAAAAGGAAAGTACCGTTGAGGTTGAACCTTAAGGAGTGAGAGGTTAAATTTTGACAGCTCTCTTCGCGTGACCGGCCAGCTTAATATTATGTGTTTTTTATTCTCATACTCGGTTTCGAGCAAATTGATTACGTCTATTAACTTGTTCCTCAAAGTGACAGCCCTAACTATTAAAGATGGCCGCGCTTTTATTCTATTTTTAAAGTTCGGAATCCCGTTAATAGGTTTGTCAGTTGTTTAAATCGATATTTTTTAGTGAAATGAAATGAAATCGTTTATTCTGTAAATAGGATATTGGAATCACTTTTACACGTCATTAAAAAAAAATTGCTAGATGAGTTCGGCGTTTCCTATCTGACTACTCTGAGAAGAAAGGCCGAAAAAAACTCAGAGGTCACAGTCTCTTTTAAAGTCCAGACATAATCTTGGTCAGGCCATATGAGGACCATGTAGATTAGTGTTTGAAATGGTCTTTTGAGAAAATAACCACATAGATTTGAGTGGACCTGTCCAGTCAGTGCAAGCATTTGTCAGTAATCGTGGAGCTCAACTCAGAACTTTAGGTTTGATAATAATTTTCATTTGTTTTATTAGGTTTGACTCAAGGAATATTGAGTCTCTTCTTATTATTTTCGGTATACTATGAGCTTGAATTTTTGGTAGCTTTTCAATCACTGTAGCCATTCCTCAAGGTCGTCAGTAGATAATTTATCGGCTCATGTCATTCTTCCTCACTATGTTTCAATTTGAATTTCTGATTACAAATTAGTATAACAAGCATTCGTTTCTTAATTTATCGCGGCAAGCCAAAGACCTTAGTTTTATAGTCCGAGTTACGACTTTAAACCTTTGTTTAAATACCCCATTGTGAAGTGTAACCAGTCCCTTCCTAAGATTCGTTTAATTTGTCATATTTGTGTTAGATAAGCCGCGAGATGGGAACGGAAGTCAGTAGGTAGCTGGGCTAGATGACACACGTCAACAGATAAACCGCTCTATGACTATTGAAAATACAGAAGCACTTAGTAGGGTTGTGTAACTTATAAACGTCAGTCATTTTATATTTGACCTATTTATTTAGAAAAACTTTACAATTAGGAATAATTAATGCAAAAGTTTAACGTCGATTTGTAGGCTAAGTAATTGAACTTGTAAATGGCGACCCTATAATATGATGAGCTCGAACCTGTGATTGAAATGAGAATTAACACTAACCGCTAACTGGCAACCCTACTCAAATATGTTGACAGGTGTAAAAATGATGTCCTTCTAGAAGTAACGTTGCATGTTTTATCAGATACCTACTCCTAATGACGTAGTGTGGGTTTTTAAGTCCAAACACGTGTGATCTAAATATCTTGCCTGTGTCCTTGATCGGCGTTTTTTTCCTTGTTACAATATTATGATAATACCTTTTTTGTCGACAATATGAGCCAAATGAAAAAGTTATCTAACCAAAGAGCGAAAGCAAAGAGCTTATTTGATTTCTACATCCATCGTATAAAACTAAGACCCTTATAACCTATTGACTGACCAAGAATAACTATCATATTTATGATTATGATTCCTGAGGGAGACGAACAAATGTACGGCTCTTTCCCAATACACCAATGATCGTATTAGGTTTCAATATCCAATTCGTTTTATTGACCATGATTTTGAATCGTAGCAAAGAGAGCTTGGTGTAAAAATAAAAATACCTATCCTTGGTCTGCTTACGGGCTTCCAAAATACAGATTAAAATCAATGTTTTATGAAAATTTAATGTAGAGCAGAAGCCATCCTACCTCAAGTTGATGAAAAACAATACCTATGAAATGACCAATCAATCTAAAAGTAAAAATCTAAAGAACCAATCATAACCCGGATGTAGAACACAATACAATGATTCCCACATGCGTCTGACAAAACAAAACAAGGTTTAAACATCGTCTAAACGCTGAAATAACAAACCGATTATTACGCCATGATCAGTGTACTATTTGGTCCAAGTTATACACTTTGACGGCACCTAACCCTTTTGATATACAGCCTACCTATTCTTATCCCTCTGTGTAAACATATTGAAAGTTATTTACTATCTCTTCACATTCCATGGGATATTATTCTCAGTATGTCAAACATTTTTATACAAAACAGTGTACCCGCTACCGTTGATCACTTGGAGAGGAACGTGGAAACAGTAGCGGGTAGTCTCACTCAGCGATCCAATATTTAATAGTTTTATGATGTATTATCAAAACAAATCTCACCGAGTTACTATGAACCACTGCGGTACGTTTCGGCTGCAATTCGATGATTAACCGAACGGTTTTGATATTTGATTGTTACGATTTCGTTGAATTTTGTTCGGGAATTGAGGTTTTTTTTTTTGAGATTTTTGTTTATTTTGTTTTCTCGCACAACTAAAGTAGGTACCTTCATTATCTGCATGGGCGTGCCCAGGGTCAGGGGAGGGCAGCTGCCCCTTACTGGATTTTGTGAAATTGTAATCATAAGAATCATTCATACATCTCTCTAAGTTAGATTTGTTCCAGTGAATGATTTTTTCATGAAATCATGACATTTCAGAACAAAACTTAGAGAGATGTATTCATGATTATTTAAAGATTCTCTAAATACATATTTGTTATGGTGGCGAATCATATTTAAATCAAGATACAATCTGACACTGACTTTGCAAATTGCAAAAATCGTAAGATAATTTGAATTCGCGGGCTACCTTTGTGGATCCACGTTAAGAATTTTCTGATTTGCCCCCCCCCCCCCCGGCACAAAAGCTGGGCACGCACGATTATCTGCAACGATAGCATAATCTTTAATTCTAAAAGATCAGCTGCACATGACATTCAATGCCAATACTTTTTGTCATTTTTCAAGCAATAATCGATGAAATGATAACATCGTCATAAAAATTAATTGAGAGCAAGTACAAGTGAATTTGGACGTTACACACAATGCCAGGCCCCAGTAATACGTACATTACAGTAGTTAATTGACATAATGGTCTATGGTTATAGGTTGTGAGTTCCATTATAATTGGGTTTCCTCTTGTGTACGTCCGTAGTTAAATAATGCTAATATTGGTGGATACGGATGGGTTACATTCAACATTAATTCAATAATGATTCCATGCTTAGAACACATTAAAGGGCACGCTAGACGAATTACCTCGCAGAAAATAAATTAAAGATCATTCGAGGTATACAGTTTAATCTTTGATGTAGTGTTAAGATAATGCCGCCCTCCGACTTGTAAAAGGTTCTGTTATAACGAATAATTTGCGCAATAAAAGAAAAATATTAATTAATATAATAATGTGTTTTTATTAATATTGATAAAAACTCTATAAAGCTGCTTGTGTCGTAGTTTTTTTTACATATTGACCACCCAATGGTAAACGGTTGAAAAGTCATGGTGCAAAAGTATAATAACTTAACCGGTATGGATGCATTGCAAACGTTTGGCATTTATTGAAAAGTTGGCTCGACGCCGACGCCGACGTCGACGCCGACATTATTCACGGTCACTAATTTGTGTTTCTTTATTCGTTATGTACTGTTACATACATAATATAACAAATGCAATTAGCGTATTACTACGTGCCGAAGGGTGGTTACTGCAATTTTTTCAACTTTTTTACTTTATCCATTGATTGGCGATGATCAAACGATAAAGATTAAACATCAATTGCTTCTCATTTATTATGCACTGTCTCGTATAATGGAATAATTGCTCTCACAAAGTAGTTTCAATCCAACCTTTTTAATTATTAGTCCACAAAAAACTTATTCAAAGTAGTATTGCATTATAATCAGTAAAAAAAAATTGTAAAGTATCAAGACTGTTAACTAGTCGAACAAAAATAGACAGAAGCGGTCGATACAAAAGGACTTAACATATTTTTTCATCATATTTTATTATGAACTTCTGTTCAACATCCAGATGTTTGAGTCTGATCAAACAAAAGATTTTTCAGATGTACTTACGCTGCGTCAGAATGTAACTATTACGTTCATGATTTATGATTAACTTCTGTTTATCTTTAAAATCCCACTTTTGTTTTAAGATTCGAAAAACTTTTATCTTTGAATATTTGTCTATTTCCTTTGTGTGGTGTAGGTATGTGGAATGATATCAAAGTGGTCGGTGGATACTAAATAATCAAGAGCTACCGTTGTGTTCTGCTAAATTTACCAATAAGACAGTTAGTTATGAAGTTTACATCTGTTTCGTATGTAACTGGCGCATTGTGTACTTCTGATAAATCTGTAAATTCCGTAACAATAAAAAGCTGAGCATAGAAAAACAATGTGTCATGAACTCATGAACGTGATACAATACTGAACACTAGCTACGGGAAGCCAGCTCCCACTTGGCCGGTTTTTAATAGTTTATTTCCAAACTCCCTGTCGACAGCGCCGATGTTTTTCTAATAATCTGTTTAACAAATCATAACGTTTATTTTTGTTCGACACTGAACGATCACACGTCCGGGACTCTATTCTGTTTCAAATCTTTAAGCTTGTATATTTTGATTATTTTAATTTTTCATTGAACATACGAAATTGAAGTTATAACAAGAACAGCGGACGTAAACGTGTAGAATAGAGGAAGAAACGCCACAATAATGTAACACATAAACATCGCACTGAACATGTTATTTGCTTGAATACATAAAAAATTGTCGTAATCATATTTGAATAGGAAATATAAAAGAGTATTTACACGACATACATTATTATTATTTTTATTCTAAACATGTTTATGTTTCGATATGCAATGGTGTTTTTATGTGTTTCCGAACGCGTTTTAAATACAACTGCATCTATCTTTCAAGTGTCTCTCTAATGGTAGCTGATGAAAAACAAGCCCCAGCACTTTTTTCAAACGAATTTCTTTGTACAGCTAAAAGCCGCCGATGGCATGCATACGACCTATATGACTCGACAGTATCAGTCGCCAGAATTAGACGAAATTAATTAAGGAACCGCCTAACTGTGTCTGTTGATGGCCAGGTAGCTCGCTACTATTTTTTGTATCGCTACAAAAGACCGTTTGGGAAAAAAAACCTACAAACGCCGGGAACGGTAGCAAAACTTTTCGATTATTCTTGATGAAGCGTATCAATATAAATAGAAAACTATTAAATATCAAAAAAATATAACAAAGTAGTGATCTATTCCATGTAGACCCAAAACATGAATTTGAGAAAACTTTTGCCAAATTAACAACTTCTGGCGCCAACAGCAAAAACTACGTAAATCAATTAGTTATAGCATGTTTAAAAAGTAATTCCAACTTTTTAACTTGTATTTTTTTTAACAACTTGTAGTTTACAAGTCCACACAATTATTAAGGTTAATCCATAAAGCTTTTCAAAAATAAAAGAAGTAGCTACTTTTTGTTGTAGCTCATAATAATAGATTTTTCATTTTCAATCGAATGGCGGAGGGCGTGACAGTGGTGTTGGCCGGCCGCGCGCCGTGGTCACCCGGCCAGAAATTGTATAATTTAACGCAACAAAACAATCCACCAATACAGGGTGAGCGTGAATGGACACGTCCGAACCAACAGCCGTCAACGATTCATAACAAAACGTGCCAAACGCACGCATCCCGACTGATGCCGAATCAATTGAAAAGTGCCCAATGAAAAATATCACAAAGAGCAAAATGTATAAACCGGTTTTGCAGCCTGTCAAAAATTTTAATCACCACAACCAGAGAGAAAACACACAAAGTATTGAGGTAAAGGTCACTAATAAATAAATACTAGGCACAAAGAAGTATGGCAGAAACGAAAGGAGGTATATACCCAGCAGTAGGTGATTGCGGGCTGAAATGATGATGAAGGCACAAAGCTACTAGACTAAGCTAAGAAAATCCACGCACAGACTGATCTTGCGAATGTCTTTAATAAAATACTTCGATCACAAAAAGCTTCGTATATAATCCGTCTACAAAGTCATTCAAAATTCATCCAGCCAGACTTTCCAGTAATGAAATCCTTAGACAGGTAATAGTGAAAGGGAATTTCATAGCGGCTTCTGAAATGAAATAAAACGATAATATGTCGGGAGCTATTACGTTTTACAATAGGGCACGACAAAGGGAAATTGTAAGATGGCTGTTCAACGAACACGTTAAAGTGGTATTAATTCTATCTCGTCTGTCAGATCTCTTAAGTTTCATCAAAAAATTACGCACACAGATATAAATAGCACCCACAAAAAAGATATGAGCAATTAAATTTCTAGAATCAAAATTACACGTTCCTCAAAGACGCTTCAATAAAATCAATTGGAAAGAATAAAACTTCACAAAGACGAACGCTCTGTCCAGATAAATGATTAAACTCGAGCATCCTTTGATACACCAGCCAAAGAAACAATAAAGAAGCCATATCAAACGGTACTCTCTAAGCGAATTAGAAACAAAACGGATTCGAAAGACCTTCTGAAGATGACGTCTCTTTCTATACGGAGCAGTCATCGAGTTTCCTTTGTAATTAAATATTGAAATTAAGAAATGAACAGCCGCTAATTACAAGAGGTTGTCCCTTGGGGGCTGATTATGTTGCCCCAGCATTCGCAGAAAGGGATGATGGGGACTACGCTGCTCTTATTACAATTAATATTTAAGATTTTAATGTTCTCCCGCCAGAACATTTGTTTCAGAAGTCGGATTAATATTATTTCTGTCGAGGTTTCATACGAGACTTACTTTAATTTAAAATATATACATGTACTTCTATTTTGAGTATAGTCTCCGACTTAATATGAATGTATGCAAATTCTACGAGACAGGTTAATAAAACACAACATGTTGTGAATTCATTAAAGAGTAATTAAAAAAAACATCTGTTCTGGTCACAAAGGCGACAGATCTGCGGTAGACGTGTTGTGTCCAATATAATAACGTTAGATCAATGGAAGCAACATCGATAGGAGTAATAAAAAAGAAATAGTGACGTTGTACAAACTATAAATTTAGTGTTTGGACATTTCAATTATCCGGACCACGTGGCGTGCCGACAATGATGTTCGTGCCAACAGTAATAAAATTTAAAAAAGTAACAATAAAAAAACGTGTCCGACCCAGTTAATATTTTTATGTATCTAATTCTATCGCTAATAAGACATTTTATATTGAAGATGATTAACAGAATGGTACAGTTGAATGCGAAAAAAATAAACAAATAATAGAACCGATAATAACTTCATCAGGGAGCGATCACATCGCAGACGGAATAGACTAAGATCTTAAATACGTTTGGAATGTCTTTATTAACTGTCAACAAATCAAGTGAAGCACCGGGAGCTGTTTAATACCCTATCAGACAAACGTAATTAGTTTTGTAAATAAAATGCCTCGAAGAAATTGAAACGTAGTAGCTACCTGACTGTTGCGGTGACTTGCTACATTATCTTATGATTGTACTGTCAGATAGAACAGTGTTATTAAACCGAGCTGTAACTTTATAGAATCACAGAGGTTAATCCCCTCAGCCGATGATTTAACTATTATTTTCTGGATCTAAGAATATGACGATGAAATCTTCAATTGTTTCACCTGTTGTAATAATTGTATTTGAAATGCAAAAATATACAAAGTTTGATCTTAACGCCTAACGCGTTTAGCTTCAAGATTTGCATCAATGTTAATTACAGCTTCTGGGTTTGTTTTACTTTTGCATAGTTAATTACTTAGAATTCATATAGTGTATAATTCAATTTAAATATCGCTTTGTAATGGTTAACTATAAATTAACACATATTTCCAGTTCGATGCGTAAAATGCTTAGGTATTCTTTGTGTTAAAATGTATTAAGTTACTTCCACGAAATAAGAAACTAAGTTTTAATAAATTAAAAAACGTCCCTCGCCCTTGGGACAGGTAACATTAGGAGAACATCTTGCTGCAACAAAACATGATATAATTGTAGAGCAGAATTACGGTCGCAAAACTTTTCCACCCCAAAGCATTTTTTATTTAATTTTTATTTTTACGACACAATTAAACGCGGCTTTGCTTTCACTTTTTATTGTTACTGTCTTAGTGCCCTCTAATTTTTGGCTTCAATTACATTTTTTCCTTTGGTTATATTAAAACATTGGTTTTAATGATGAAACTTTATCGTCATCTGGACAAAATTATCGAATTTTATAGTTTCTCCTTCCGTTGTTTTTAGAATATCTGTAATGTAGTCGAAATAAATTAGTTACCAGACGTAATCAATAATTCGGACCTCTCTTCTTCCTCAGGTACTTCTCAAGGTGAATAGGTGTTTCTATTCAAGGAGAGATTACATCTCGCTCCGACCGGAACTCGTTTAGAAAAAAATAGAGCAACGATTTTTTGAACCGAAATCATTTATCATGTTTGCACTGAACCCAAGACAAACTGCTACTGCGTTTGAGTTTACACTAGATAAGATTACGTACGTTTGTTTTACGTTGTCTACCGATTCTTGGGCCATTTTTAAGACAGAGCCTCATTGTTTGGTGTAATACCCAGATATGGTGTTTCCGAGACACTTACTTGAAAAGGAAATAATGCATCAAACTGGTATAAAGTAATTTGTGCGTTCAAATATTATTCAGTAGAGAATAGGCTTTTGATAGATAGGAGATGAAAATGAATTCGTATAGATAGCCTGAAGCCAATTCATGATTAAGAATTAAATAACACTATAAAAAATCTAGTTCCTAATAAAATCGAAGTAGTTATTGAGAGTACAGTAGTTATTCCAAAATTTTAAGCTATATTTAACTGAAACTCAAGTAATTAAAGTAGGTAATTGAAAAAAAAATACTTACTATAAATTATTAAGCTAAATTCCAATCTTATTATAAGGCCACTAATCCAATAGCACTAAAACGACAAAGTCGATGCAAATAAAACAACGTTGGCATTGAATCAGAAGCGTTAAGTATCTTCAAAGGTATCGTATGAAAATATGACTTAAGTTAATAGAGATAAGGTATAATTTCTTGTAATGACAAACCCTCCGAAAGATGGATATATTTGGACCAACAAAAACTTAAAAAGAGTTTTAATTTAATGTGTAAACATTCCCATACGGGTTGTAGTGCTGTAACGTGTAAATAATCGGGCGCTTCAGTAACAAAAACATAAAATATATACAGATTATGACTATTAGCTTCCAATATGCTGTCAGCGAGCTGTTTTTGGTCTTTTCACTTTTTTTTAAAGGTAGGAAGGATGTTTACGCCACGTGAATGTTATGATTTAGTGTCAGTAATAATTAGTGAGTGTGAACACGTCCACTAAGAGTTGAGAATAGTAATACAAATATAATAACAAAGAGTGCCGAGTCTATTCATAGTGTGCCGATGGCGTTGATACTGTTTGTGTACTTAGTAGCTTCATGTGTTTAGGATCCTAGTTTTTTATGGAGTCGGTAAGATTGAAAGGAGTTAGTCGGAATGATGTTAGACGCTGAATCGTTTAATGTTAAAGTCACGTTCTCTAGTATTTCTTTGTCATATACCACAGATTTTCAATCTTCCTCTATAGAATCCGTCGATCAGGATTTGTTTCGTAATGTTTGTGAAACTATCTATCAAGGGTATATCTGTCAGAAATATCTGGGGACTCCTTTGTGGGTGCTATTTGATCAGTGACACGGGCGGTGAGTGATGAATATTGCCAAGCAAATATACAAAAAGCAAAACTATACGTGGTGTTAGTTTCACTAGGGTTGTTCGGAGGAAAGAGTAGGTATGATGTGCAGAATCGTAACAAGTTTGATTTTATAAATATTTCGGGAAATTGTTAGGATTAGGACCAATACTATTGGATAGGCAAATGAAATTGTATGTATTAAATATATTATACTGATTGTTTGAATGATATAGGAAACTTGTTAAAAAAAATACTATGTAGATGTTTAGAAGGTAATGCAAAAGGCAAAACCCAATTTTTATATAAATTAATCGTGTATTTTAATTTGCACTTACTTATTATTTCTGCGCTTTCTCAAGTTCTAAAGCCTTTTTTTATTTTATTTTTGAGCATGGGAAATCATCAAATGACTTCTCCCGCTCTGGGCGGAGCGAGAGGGCGCGTCATACTTTTACTGACTAAAACCCACCCGTGTTCTTTCCGTTGCCCGTGTTGCCGGGTCCGCGATATCCCTTTCGGACAAACCCGCAACCCCAGCAGGAACTTCTAAAGCCTGGCTTGTAACTTAGTTCAATCTTATGTCGCCATTATATTCATGTTTATCTCATTATTCCATTACTTTTCGTATAGATACTAGGTATTGAGTAAGTTTTTACCCTCTAGGACGCTCTGGTTTATGATACTCTCCCGACTTCGCACACCCGTATAAATCGTTCGGAAATCGTTCGGTAATAAATCGAACACTTTTTAATGGCAGTTTATCGCAGTGAGCTTTGCGGTATTCAGATTATGGGTATGGCCTAAGTGGCGGCAAGGGAGCGGCACGTGCTTTCCTTATCTCTGTCCCTCGACACTTTCAATATTCGATTTCGTCGCGGGCGCGATTGTGTTTAGCTTTTTTTTGCTCCCAACTGTACTCGCCCGCACCCAAAATAAAATCAATTTTTATGTGCTGCCTTTGAAGTTCATTCAGACTATTTATACTTTATAATTGTTCCGCGACGATGGCCAAATGTTTCGGAGATGACAGAAAAACTAAAGCTATTAAGTTTTTATCCGTATTACCGTTGCCCGTAAATAAAATTGGTCATCAAAATAACAAACCCTTTATCTGAGCACGGCAACGAAGAAAAAACTGTCGCACCGAACAATCGCACCCCAAAGCGTAACCGAAAACGAGTGTCACCGCAATCCAAGCTAATGGAGTGTCTCATAATGACGGTTGCTGACATAAAAATAAATAGGCGAGACTCAGTTTCTGCGTAAGCCGATACTATGATAACAGCATCGCTCCCCCGATAATTGCCGAACTTGGCCGACGCCTCTGATATGGTACCTAGTTGTAACGTAGTGCGGATTAGCTGGTACCAGTATAATTGATCTTACTTCGCGCCGCCAATTAGTTCGCATTTGCAACTAGCGGCTACTGTCCATATATTTATTTGTAATGGCTTTCCTGGCAATTAAAATTGTTGTATGACAGGTCTATTTGTTTGAAGTAGGACCTACTAAGTTATGGTGCACGTTGGTTTTCATCCATTTTTTCTATTATCTTAGAGAGCGTGCCATTTACCCGTGGAGTTGAGTAGGTTCCTTAACTATTGTAGGTTTAAAAAGTGTACAGAACGGGTATGAAAGATCCTTTTATTCGTAGCATCAGTTGAGGTTGCTTTCCAGTTTCCAACTGTATCTTTCTGATTCTATTCGTTTTAGAAATTCTTCTAGAGAGAACCGGTAGGGTTCTCTGTACATATTATGTGTTAGGTATGTTTAGACTGCTTGTACTTGCCGTCAATTGCCCCTAAAGGCTCATTAGAAAACCTGCTGAAATGAACCATTTTGGCGCAGCCGTGAGGCACACACTATTGTTGTTAAAGCATTATTTTCAATTTTTATTTTGTAATTTGTATTTCACGAACTGTGTCCAAATAAAGTTTATTCTTTCTTTTATTTCTTTCTTATATTCTTATCTTATTTTACCTTTATGAAGTAGCCAATTGGGGGGAACTCAGATTGATTCTTAAACAAGTCTAATAATGTAGAAATTCTTCGTCTTTTATCACCCTTATTGTTAGGTGGTCAGGGTTCAGTTTTCTTAGAAACCTGTTGTTGGTTTATCAGCAATGATCCAGTTCTTTTGTCCAAGGTATAGGTTCTATCTAGTAGAACCAACCAACGTTGAGTGATCTTCGTATTCTTCTGACTTTACGTTTTGTTGTAGTATTATTGGTCTGACTTATCGAAAGCTGATTTTGATTAATTCTAGATTTTCGTCACCTCGATTTGGTTTCCGTTCTAACTTTCAAGGCTGAACCAGCTGCATTAATTGATTTATAAGATATCGTTACCGGATAGATTACAATAGGCCAATTCCCTGTTTAATCAACCTATAATGTTCCCACAACTCGGACACAGGCCTCCTCTCTGTGAGAGGGAGTGGGCCGTAATCCACCACGCACACACACGCCACAGTGTGGGTTAGTGTATCTCATATGTCTTCAAATTTTTGGTTCTAGAACATGTTTTGGTTTTTTGGATTTTTTGGTTTCCTCACAATGTTTTCCTTCACCGTTCTGAGAGCTGTCGATCAATCTGCCTAGCCTTTTCCCAACTATTTTGGGGTCGGCTTCCAGTCTAGCCGGATGCAGCTTAATACCGTATTTTACATGGAGCGACTGCCTATCTGACTTCCACAACCCAGTATCTGTCTGGTAATACCCCCCTTGGTAAGACTGGTTGTCAGCCTTTCAGGCTTCTGACGACCCGTAACGACTGTCAAGGATCCACGAATGACAGCCGGGACCAACGGCTTAACGTGCTTTCCGAGGCAAGGTGGAGTCTCGGTATGTTAAGATGGTCACCCAACCACAGACCAACCCCGGCAAGCGTAGCTTAACCAGATGGATTGAACCGTGCGGCTATTCTGTTCTGAGAGCAGAGGTGATGAAATTAAATACACAAAGTTAAGTATCTACCTGGGTTCGTATTAACTCGGGGCCGACGATACCACTGAGCCACCACTGCTCACCCTGCTCTCGACGATTTCCTAATGGCACCAAGTTTTGAATAACCACTAGATAGTCAGTCAACACAGTAGAACAGTGGCACAATTCAGAATGACTCAGTAACACCACCTTTTTTTCTTTACCGCAAACTAATAGTAAGTCCAATAAAGGTAAACAAAGTTTTAGGTCCGCAAGTACGCAATAGGCTTAAGGGCAAAGATTTAGGTGACAAACTTTATTGCGCCCAAGAAATACTGTTGTCTATTACGTGAACATAAATCACGGATGGGAAAACAATAAGCGTGAAATTGTGGAAACTGCGGCCGACGTGTTGCGGTATTAAATCTTAGGGGAGTGAAATAAATAAAAATAAATCTGTACCCTCCCTGCCTCAGAGAAGTTGATTTATCTGATAAGTGTACTGATACCGCATGAGAAGCTCCCGTTGCTCGCTTTTAATAGAATTTAATTAATGACTGTTTCAGTTATTGTTCTTTTGTTGCAGTTATGAGAATTTACTATGAGTACTGAATGATAATGAATGAATCATGTGTAAAAGCGGATTGATCGATTTCTTACTTGATTTTTATGCATGCTTTTTATTGGAGCGTTTTTATCAATTAGCGTTTTAATTTTTTCACACGTCTGCGACTTTTATTGCAGTCATAGAATGTGTGATTTGTGTTGCTACACTTGACAAACTTGACTTATTAATTTTGTAGATGGAAACTGTAATTACTAATTACACAACTATTATACAATTAACTGTGAATGATTTATTAACTCAGTTTATCGCAGTTCATCTTTGTTAATTTCTTTGAGGAAATAATGTCTTATAATTTCTTGAAGTCGCCACGTCCTGAAAGCGGGTCAGTGACCTCGTAGCCAATATTTTTGCGCAAATAGTAACGCTATGAGAGTGCTACGACTTTGCTTTGACAGCCAATATTTTTAGGAGAGACACGTTTTGAAGCTGCTCCATACAGGTTCATTGAAAAAATACCTGAAACCTCTTAGTACTAACTTCGTATCATGATGTCGAACAATGTTAGTTCCACGACTTTTCTGTTGCTGTAAACTGTGATAGGCTGAACATACAATAGACGACGTATATTTAGTAACCTTATCCGCTTAACTGGTCTTAAAGAGTCATAAAGAACCCTGTAAGAAATCGACACTTGTTTTACCTCTCAAGGAGGCATCCTCAGGATGACGATTGACTTGATGAGAGACTCTCGTCTCTACTCTCGACCCTTGACCATCCTGAGGATGCCTCAATGAGAGATGAAACACGTGTCTATTTCTTACAGGGTTCTTTATGACTCTTTAAGAACAGTTAAGCGGATTAGGTTATGAAATATACGACGCCTATTGTATATTATGATGGATTTCTGCAAAGTCATCGCGCTGAGTCAATTAACTATCTGCGATAGGCTGAGTTAACCCCTGGTTTCTGAAACTCTGATCCGTAATCTACCGTCAAATCCCAAGTTCGCAGTTCTAATTACAGAACAACCTATCACAGATATTGCCATGACATTTGACAGCAGAAGAAATTGACAGCCTTTCAGACCCTCTTTTTCGATATTTCTATGTATCTCTCCAGTGCAATCCTTCATAGGTAAAGTGTAGCATCTTAAACGGCAGTAACGTGCTACTATGTCCGCAGCTCCAGACCGGGCCGACCACCGAAGCGTGCGTCAGGAGTAGGACTGTCACTCGCAGCCACGCAGTTCCCGGGTCACCCCTTCAAGAAGCACCGCCTCGAGAACGGCGAGTACTCACCTTATGAAAACGGACATATGAGTGGTAAGTACTGCTTAATATAAACGTTTATTCAAGTTAAAAGACGCCAAAAAATGTGTGGTTAAGCGGACATTAATCATTCCTTAATTAAGTAACTAGTAGCAACATTAATAAATAAACCACATTACGTCCAGAACTGGATTTCTACTGGCTGATAGTAAAATGTGGACCTTTTGGAACTTATTAGACGAGTTTCACCGATCAATTAACCATAGGTAGCGTCAGTTTCATTAGGTGCAATCTCAATTAGGCTTTGGAGAGTTAGAAATAGTTCAGAGTTCAGTCTAATAATCTAGTCATAATTTGGCTTTTTAATTGAAATTAAGGATAGGCTAGCTGGACTAAATGTCATCGGGACACTGCTGCGGGAGCATAGCTGATAAGTACGAGGTATGATGTCACCAAGATTGCGATACGGTATGAAAACAACACGACTAAATTCCCATCATAACAAATATGTCTGTGTATCACAATGATGCCTTAAAATGCGAAATAAACACAGAGTTATTAACCCAAAGATTAATCTCAACTTAATCTGGCTTTGTAATATAAATCAAAACAAACGGTACCATGACATGTGATAACATCAAAATCGGGTTTGTGTAAGCTCCGGATAGGCGCCGGATATGAATCCCCGTCTTCTCGGGAGGTATGCCTCCTCATTTCGTATACAAATTACACAAATACAAAATTATCCCAACACAAACGGAGAAAAGGGAATAAAGTGATTAAATAGAGCTCAGCGCAAGACGGCTAGCAATCAATCATTTTTGTCGCTTACGGCTTTGTTGATACTGCCACTTTCCATCTCTTTCTGTCGTGTGCATTAGGCACATTTTGTCTCGTTCCAGCATGAAGTGTCGTGCCAGACAAGGGAGCAATTACATTCGTGATCTTGCATAAGCGGCACTTGCTTATCGCGCACTGCCGCATTTGACTTTGAGTGTAGTTTGTTCCCTTTTTTCCCGAAATTTGCAATTCGAAACACTCTCATGGCTGAAATAAGCATTGCTTTGTTTTGCGCTTATTGCATTTCCATTCCATAAACAAGTCAGATTTTTTGTTGAACACGCGACCCTCGTTCGCTCGTATTCTCGTATCATTTCTTGTTATTGTGTTTCGTATCCCGTCTATGCTTAGTTAGTTTTAATTATTTTACAATTAGTGGGAAGATGGATGGGTCTCGCAAGGGGTTTGATTTGAGATTCGAAGCTCACGATACTTATGTCTACATGAACATACGTACAGTATAGATAGATTTATGGGAATTTTGGCTGATTTTGATACTTTGGGATAATTTGGTTAGTTCAAATTAATTCAAAAGTTTAGAAGTTCATTCGTGGGAATAAATGTTTCTCAACTTGGTTTCATCTACGATACTGGCCATTCAACCAGCTATCAAATTACGCAACACATTTTCGTAAACGATTTCGACTAATCTGTTTCATTTTGACAGTTCAACAACATTCATTGCGTTATTTACGTTGTTGAGCAGATTTTTGTTTCGAACTTTTGAAGCAATGGATTCAAATGAAATGAATGCATGAAAAATTCAAATGTTTCAAAACGATCCAGATTCTGATTGATCGTGTATTACGCAATTGGGGTACTGTTCTATCCCACTTAACACACATCTAAATTAAAATTCTCTTTCGTAGAAAAATAAAACAAAGTCTGTCTTTCATACCTTATAATTTTGTTACTTAATTCTCCATCACCCATAACATTAAAGCCATTCTAATTAAATTCGTGCGTGTATCAAGTTTCCATGTACCATATCTGTGTATGGGCTCCGGCGTTAAGCCAATATTATTTTGACGAGTCGTTGACAGTGGTTTACAGTTGATGAAACAAACGCACACACACAAACAGTCCTGGGAAGGTGCACTCACACAGGTGCCTCCTAATCTGTACACGCCACACACGTATCTGAGGGGTGTCACTGTCTGAGTGAGTGAGTGAGGAGGCGGGTGGCCCATTTTCACCCCGTGAAATAATAGGATACGAAAACATCGGAGGCAGAATATAATCCTCCTGCGAAGGTTGAACGGAATGGAAATAGGAATATGAAATGCGCGAAAGGGATGTGTCGGCCCACGTGCTCGTTGAAAGGGTTACCTACCGATGTTTATCTTAAGGCGCTAAATCTAAACGGTTGTTCATTCCGCGTTACGACTCTGATTTGCGATAAAGGTCTCAAGTAATGTATTTTTAAATAGCCATTAGATTGCAGTTCATCCTTAGTGCTACATTTACAAGTAATAATTTAGCTCTTGGACGTGCAAATTATTACAAAACTTTATCAGTTCGACATGGTCTGAAGATCATAAAAATTATCGTAGAGTAAGGATTTAGGGTTATTTAATGTTGCGATAGAAAAGATACCTACCTGGTACTTATTGATTTAAGCAATACGAAAATAATTGAGGTGAATAAACAAAGTGATAGTGGCAGCCCTAATATTTTAGAAAGTGCCATGAAAATGATGTGTTGATAATAATTAAAGGTTCGGCACGGTGTCGCCGCGAGTCGGATACAGCGGGGGGATAATGTAAGGCATTATAACATTACTCGCTGGGGCACAAAGCTTTACGTTCTGATTGAATTCTGCGACTGAAATTAAGTAAGGATTTGCCTGTTTATGTTAAGGGAAGAAGGGATCAGTTAATTTACGAATCTCTTGTATGTTCACGCCTTTGTTAGTTGCATTGTAACTTGTGTTCGTGTTAAGATGATTATTATCATAATGACAGATGGATGACGGTAATTACATTTATTATAGCTCGTCGTTAAGATTGGTACCTTAATGTTTAGATCTGAAATGGTTTGACAACTTCCTTATTTATGTTTTGTGTTGCAAGATTGTCACTTTGTAAGTAGCTAATGATAGTTTCCTTGCAACACGTACTTAATTTAGTTTTTACAGTTTCAATATGGGTCGAATTCATACAGAACCCGTTGAACCATATTTTTCACTTTCTTTGCAAATTACGACAATTTTATGCTAATAAGCGAAGTTAATTGTTTGAAATCATTGAATAATATTCATTTAATGAGTTTATAGTGGAACATGAATTTAATTAAAGAGGTACTGACAACAGCTTATAATCGCCTTGCTATGTTTTCTAACGTTTCTGTAGTGTCCATTTGTAAAAACTCACATACTAACAGACGATGATTATCTAAGCCGCGTTTTTTACTACACAGAACGTTATTGCACATTTATCGGATCGCAAAAAGCGCATATTCTCCACAATCACTGAATCGAAAGCCCATTTTTTCCATTTCCGTATCGAACGCTGGCAAGAAAGTACGATAAACACTGGCAGAGTCGGCAATCATAGCAATTTCTTGCTATCCACGGCTGCGTTTACAATTTTAAATGGTTAAAACATCAACTGGCAATTGGAAGTAATCAAACAAATTGCCGTTGCCCCTTATAAGGAAATCGTAATAATAAACGCGGTGGCAACAATAATTAAACGCCGAAACGATGCGAGACGATCGAGAAGTGTTAGCTGCTTACGACAAGTGCGTATACTAAAGGATGATTTCCACCACACGGCTCGCATCGCATCGGATCGGAACGGATTTTACAATCTTTAAATGATATTAAACCGTGTACACAGTATTTAAAGTCTATATTACCAAGCCGCGCACATCAGCTTGACCGCGGGCGTCTTTCGCGACACGCGATCGTAGCCGAAAGTATGCCGCGATCGGGCTCCGTTCGCCTGTCGTCGTAGGAATGAAACTATTTAACTAGGCGCAGAAACGGATGCGTTCGCAAGAGCCGGTACGGAGCCGATCGTATGCGTCGAAATCCTGCCGGACGCGATTGGCTGTCGCCGCATCCGTTCGTATTCTTTCCGATTCGATGCGATGCGAGCCGTTTGGTGGAAATCATCCTTAAGTAGCCATCGAGTTATTTGAATATCGGTATTGTAACAGTGAGAATTAATACTTAATTCTCAATTCTTTATTGCATTCCATAATGTTGGTACGCTTAAAATGAATGTAACAATCGTGGACCCTGTCGGGCACAGTATTGTAGGAGAGAGGGGGAACGAGGAGCGCTTAATAGGGATGTTGACAAAAAAAAAATACGTTTGATAGATTAAAATTATTAATTATTAAAAAATGTTGGACACGTATTTTTTTTTACGTAATCAAAAGATTACGCCAATACGTTGAGTTAAAATGTGGCATGACGTCACTAGCCGGTAGATTTTATACCGACTTGTGACGTATCGAGCCTCCACTCCCCAACTTTAATGCGTATTATTGCTATTAATAGGATAAAGCAAAAAATACGATTCTAATATTTTTTTATTATCTGGCTGACGGACTAAATAGTTTTTTTTTTCCCCAGTCAACATCCCTATTGAAAGAGCGTTTATGTTATTTAAGAATGTATTCTGGTAATTTTGTTTTTATTTTATGACTACTTTTTCTTATACTTTTAATATAAAATGTATTTAAGTATTTTAATAATTATTATTTTTATTAAATATTTAGGCTTTATTTCTTTAAGTTATTAATAGTACCTGCTTGAATAAGCAGGTCTTTATTATGTTATACCAATATAGTTTTAGTTAGTTATTCCTGTTGTTGTATTTGTTAAAACTATGATATTTGGTTAGGATACACGTTTCCTTGTTTATTAATAACAATAACTCCGAAAATGCATTTATAACAAGACTTTTAATTCAAATGAGCGACTTGTGGAGCAACATTAAAGTGTATTATGGAATTACACCGTAATTATAAATGACGCCTCGAATATCTTCTTTTTTTTTTTTTTTTAACGTTCCCCCACATTAAGAACTTCTTCTTGTATCGTGGGTGCGTTTACAAACATAGAAACTCACATACACTAACACCCAGACCCGGAACAACTACTTGCAGATCATACAAATATTTGTTCCGTGCGGGGATCGAACCCGCGACACGTTACGCAGCAGTCGATCGCTCAGCCACTGCGCCAACCGTGTCGTCAACTGTAATCTACTTACAAAAATAAAAAACAGTAAAATAACTTCTTGCCGTCGCAATTTCCCTTAATTATGTACACACTTGTGGCCTGTACATCATGGTGACAAGTATCGAAGTTTTTACTACTTCTACGACTAAAAATAGTTTTGCATAGTTGTGCCACTTTTGCATAATAAGTCCATAAGTTCCTACAACGGTCTCGTAGATCGCCTCGAGGGTATTTTATTTCAAAGTAAGTGTAGATAATAAAGTCCGCAATAACTGTTACTTACCACATACCAATGTACGTTAAATTAATAACTTAATTGAAAATACTTCTGTAATTATTCGAATGTGCTAGCGGGAACTACAGAAGTTGTTCGGTTATTTTCTTAGAAGTTGGCCGGAATTACTCGCATGCACATGTCCGAAGCTAAGTAGTCTTTCGTGTCCATTGATGGGTTACTAAATACTCATACCCAGCTCTTGAACGCAAATAGAGAAATGGGCATCGAACCTCACCCAACAAACATGAGCTACGAAATGAAATGCAAACGCATCAATAAATAACCCCATTACATTTGTCTTCGTTACAGGATATTTCAATAAAAATTAAGCAATTAACATTTTAATTAAAACAGTCGTTATTGCGCGGTTTGTTCAATGGGAGCATCACTTGTTGCAACCCTATATGTAAATGAGTGTGAAAAGTGAGGTCGTTTGTGTCCACCTGCGCTTAGGCACGTGCGTCTGCGCCGGCAGTTGCTGATTACGGTCACCAATCAGCATGGCCGATTAAATCGATTATCGACTTTCAATTATCAGTATATTTCGCAATAAACATCGATTTAACAAGTTGCGTGCGCGCCGAGACGTCCTGCGATTTGTCAAAATACATCAACCGACAGAATGTGTGCAATTATTAGGAAAGTAGTGATCGCTGAATTGTATAAAGAAAAATCATCGTTTGTTGCATACCTTCTGGAATGCAATTAAAACAATGGAATATATATATTTAGTACCTGGGCGACGGAGCTCTGCTCTGGTGAAAATAGAGAATACTCATTTAATAGTAAAGGAAAGTTCATACTAATTCCATGTATAGTACATACTAATTCCATGCTGACATGTCAAGGTAGCCATATTATTCTAAACTTTGGGCGACAGAGCTCTGCTTCAGTGAAAATACGGAGAAAACGAATTTTCCCACATATGAGACCTAGCTAAATGGATTTTTCGCCCCGTAAACCCCTATATTGCAACTTTCATCGAAATCATTACAGCCGCTTTCGAGAACGTGATTACAAATATATATAAAAATACACAAATATAAATAATATCTCGCTATATTATATATGCATCTGTGAAATTGAAGATCGCCTTTCTATCGAGCTTACAAGCTGTGTAGACTATGGTGATAAACACCGGAATTTCTTTTTTATATACATTCATTTCCTTCAGAACTTTATAAGTACAAAAGTAGGTCGGATTATAACACAAACAGTAGGTACCATTCTATGCGTTCCAAATAAACCACTGCAAAACGGTTAAAGCAAATATGCGTAAAGTAAAATTCACAATAGGTAGGCAGGTATCCCGGTTCTTTGCACTGTATGTCGCTGCCGATATTTCGAATTCCAAACATTGGATTCGCGCGTGGAATTATGCGAATTCCCTCCCTTACTGTGTATTGGTATTGCTAGTTATGTTACGCTGAAATGGGGTAAGGGACCAATAGATCTGCCAACTGAATGTGCAATAGATGAACTTATAACAGGTGGCCCATCACTTTTTATTCATAAACCTTAGGGACTGTCACAAACGAATGCTCCTTAGGGTTACGTCTAGCCTAAGAATTATAAATAAATAAATAAAAATCTTAATGACTTTATTATAAAACAGTCCTTAGCAAACGTCTGAGAACTAGTTTATTATTCTTTGTTTGTTAATCCAGAGCCCTGCATAATAAACGTTACAATTAAATTTTTTTTTTAGAGTCACATATTTGTTAAGTTTTACTACATGTGCTGTTAAATAAACCTCACAAATACGTAAGAAAGTAACAAGTAAACAATTTACAATTATCACAATTGTAAATGCTGTTTAATAAACATTTACATATTATGTAGAAAACGTCTGTATTATTTCTGATTGTATTTACAAATATGTAGTTGTAAGTTACAATTTACATAAAATGTAAGTTTTTGGTGCAGTTTCTTAATAAACGAGGGTTAGAGTTCTTAGTCTTGAGTTTAGAATTTTAGGTTTTCACGGAGTACTCTGTTATTGGTTTGGTGCATTACTAAAGTCGTGGAGAATAACAACAAAATTACGAAATAAGTATTGCAAAAAATTGCCACGAGCGGTTATACGCTATTAATATGAATCCATAATAAAATTAGCGGTGTTATTGACCGCATCTAGCGCACACATCTTAATACTGTTGACTGCTTTTACAAGAGTTTATCTTACACCGATGTAATTTACCATATTATATACAGCCATAATAACATTAACTAACGCATGTTTTTTCATCCGCCATCATAGTAATAGAGGTTTCTTGTGAGTGCGTCACAAGAAATGTTTGCGTCGCGAGACAATTTCCATACATGCGTTCCGTAATTCCGTTGTACGTAGTGTTTAATTCCCATCATTTTGTGTCGTGTGGAGCGGCGCTTACAATTAAAATGTCGTTCTACTAGCCACTTATGACATTGCTCACACCTTGGAGTCGTCGTGGCGGATTCATGTTTTTTGTCCGGGGAAACGCATAGCGAAGGAATTTCTTTTAATTAGCAATACCAGTGTTTTGTAAGCGTCTGCTCGCCGCATTCTGAACATATTCCGTTGTTTTTTGAAGTCTGTATTAAATTATTTTCTGTTTAATAAATAAAATTATCTTTTGCGTTTCATAAAGTTATTAAACGCAAATTTCAGAAATGTCAAAATTTGTGTGATTAGATGAACTTTCTGGTTAGATAAATAAACAAAGCAATCCGTATTTTCGATTAGTTCTTTGAATGTTTTAGAAGAAACGTCCTTGGTCACGATTCGGTGCTCGACCAATCACACCGATAATTATTATGTTAATACGATTGATTTATAACCACTTATCAACAAGTCTATAGGTACGGTTTCGCCTGGAGCACGTTCGACGTTCGTATTCCAGCGCATTGTCGATCAATCGACTCGATTCAAAATTACATGTTGCTTTCTTCCGTAACTCAGGTCCGTTTGTTATTAAATTGACGACACGTAATAACACCTATTAACTGCGAAGAGGCCGAGTGTCATACACGACAAAGATTAATTTGACAATTAAATGTTTTTTTTTATTACCTTGTTTGAAAATGGAACTGCAGAGTTGTCGTGTTGCCAGTTTTTTCTTAGTGGCGACAGCTCGTGGCAATTTCTGATATTTAACAAATTAGAGCGAATGTGCGCAAATGCACCTGTTAATTGCGATTATTATTATCAAGAAGTTTTTATTAATAACGTACAGTTTAAATTATTAAGCTTTAGTGTGACAGTGTACGCGAATTTAATTTCAGATCCGTATTTTTTTGATATGCAATAAATATTTTAATTTAAGGTTTGCGCACATGTGTAGTTTATTATTACACTGTTAATGAGAGCTTTACCCAAGCATGTCAGTATGTAATATAATATTAGTTATAACTATTGCTACTGTTGGCATATATTTCATTTTTAATAGTATCACTATAACTCCCAAAGCGAAACATAGGTACTTCGTAATAACAGCTGCTACCAAAACCACTGACAGATAATCTCTCTTTTGTGTGTTATTAATAAAAATATGGATGGATATTTCAGTATCTTTGCTACTTATTATGTAACAATGGTGTAGCTCCTTTTGTTAACATTCACGGATGAGTTGATCCTTTTTGTAACGTTTTTAACAAATCACATTCACATACGGTTATATTGTAGTCCTTGTAATTTTATTTGAGTAACGAATAGTTCTTTCCTAACTGATACTTTTTAAAGAACATCTACTAATACTTACCCATTTATTTGAATTAAAAAGGTACGAGAAGGTTTATAAATAATCCTGCTGATTAAAGACATTAAGGACTTGAGAGCTCAGGTGGTTAGAATAATTATTCTAATTAAATAGGCATTATATTCAGGATGTTTTGTCCATTACAAGCCATCAAAAGCTTTACAATATTCATACGTTAAGCATTACGAAAACCATGTAGTTGAAATAGTAGATCTACCTATGTTTTTTATTCTGATGCGTTACTTTTGACATTGTTTGCTTTGAATTAGTTACACAGGCAACTACACATCAATGAAAACACTTGCGCTGCGAAAATCGCCCTTACTGCTACGACATAAAGGATGTGAAAAAAAAGATTCAACAAAAAATAAATATTTTGGTATATCTAAGTATTCATAATAGCCTATTTCTATTTCTAATTCCAAACATAATAACACGTATGACACATCATTATCCTCGCGTGCATTTATCCCGGATAAAACTGTATCCCGGTCAATTTACGAGTAATTAAGCCTGACCCTCTTTCACATCGAGGGAGGAACTTTTATTTGGATCGTTGAAATAGTCCGGAATCGCCGCTAAACTCCCATCCTATTGGCTGGTAACGCGTAAAGATTTTCCCGGTTTCCCGGGAACTTGATTAATGTGTTCGTATGGTGTGAAGCGCAGAATTTTCTTTTTATTGCTATTTATATTTGAACGTACGGCGGGGTTACTGTAGTGAAGGTACATTGGTTTTATTGTAGCGTATTATATAATAAAAAAATCTCTGTCTAACTAACTTGAAAGCAATAAAAGATGCAAATGTGATTGTACTTTTCTCTCTTGTAACGTGGCTATGGACTAAGGTTTGCACATTTGCTATAAAAGTGATAAAAAGGAATGGTCAAAATAATTTGTAGAACTTAAAATTAATGATAGCAAAGTTAAATTAACGAAAAATGACAATTATTTCTTACTTATTTTAAATACATTACTTATAGGTAATTTTTCTGAACTAAAGTTTGTTTTTATTCCCAGATACTAATTTGACAGGTGCACATGTCAAACTCCAAATTGAATGAAAAAAGAAAAAAAAAATCATTTGAGATGTCCAATTAGTATCTGGGATTAAAAAAACGAACCATCATTGCAAAAAAACATGAATTCTAGTCTCCACTCTCTAAGCACTCATCCAAAAACATCAAACATAGCTAAATCACAAAGCAGTACTTACCTATACGTAACTACGTGTAATATTTCTAAAGGATGAACGTCTTTGCAGACGGACTATAACTTCTCAAATTGCGTTCGTAAGTAAGGGACGTGGATTAGCGTGTGCTAGGGCAAATATTTTATTACAGTCCAAATCTCCAGCCCTCAACGTTTTATTGTTCATAAGGCTCGTCCGAGCCAAATGAAAGAGTTTATGGCAAGACATAAGTCGGTCGGTGTTGCCAATGTAGGGGAGTTTGTCTCATTATAAGCTTGAATGAAATAACTTATTACTTCGGAATTATTACTCGAATACAAAGTATGTGTATTAAATAACACTATTTTAACGTCCTAATAATTTATGGTCAGTTAATATAATAAATTACCACCATTTTTGTCGGTGGATATTTTTTTTTTTAAATCCTTTAATGGGTTAAATCATTTCATTTGGCAACATAACTGTGACACACAAGTGTGGCACATGACATTTTTTACAAAAGTGGTTATATCGACCATTTTCCATTGATATTATGTCTCGACTATTAAATTAGATTAAACCAGACGCTTTTATTATCTACCTACCTAAAACCTAGATTTGATCTATTAAAATATAGCTCAACTGCAACAAATCTTTTACACAAAATGCGGTTCGTAAAAAACAAGATAGACGGGATTTTACAATTTCTGATGTTTACCGACACATTTTTATCACATTAGAAAAATTGTGACAAGCCTTCATATTAAATTAACATAGAGCAATAAATAGCTTGCCATTTTTCTACGCTGGCACCTGGCAACCCAGTCTATCGGTCGGTCTTGTTGACTCACGATATTGACCGTTCGCATTTTGTCGGCGATGGTGTATTACTGTTATTGATTGTACTCGGCGCGTGACTTGTGTAGACGATTGTACTTCCACTGATAAACAAGTTGTAAGACTTGTGTATAGAAGTGTCCGGCTAGACGCGTCAATCACTTTGTGTTACAATCGTAAACGTTCTTTCATTAGTGGGTATTACTGGGTAATCCAAATGTCAGCGAATGTATGAAAGCTCTTTTGTTGGTGGAGTTTTGGTTCATTAATTGGCAATACACAAAATGTGTGTATTGCCAATTAATGACTTGGATAAATGGTTAATTAATTCATATCTAAAGCTGCAGTTGCCGAGACTGCTCGGAATTTAAAATCTATAGAAACTTCATTTGTAATAATTTTACAAATCAATCAATCTGCCTAGCCTTTTCCCAACTATATGGGTCGGCTTCCTGTTTATCCGGATGCAGCTGAATACCAGTATTTTACATGGAGCGACTGCCTATCTGACCTCCACAACCCAGTAACTGGGTAATACGATACTCCTTGGTAAGACTGGTTGTCAGACTTTCCAGCTTCTGACGACCCGTAACGACTGACAAAGATCCACGAATCACAACCGGGACTAACGGCTTACCGTGCTTTCCGAGGCACGGAGAAGTCTCGGTATGTAAAGATTGTCACCCATCCACGGACCAACCCCGGCAAGCGTAGCTTAACCTGATGGCTCCACCCGTGCGGTTGTTATTACTTCGTCACGAGCTCCTCGCTAATAATTTTACAAATATCAATCTTTATGATGTTATATCCCTTGCATTTTCACACAATTTAATGTGTCTATTTATCAACGTTATGAGTCGGTTATCGGGGAAATCTTTGATAGTTTTATACTCATGCTGTAAATAATAAGCATCCATTTTATGAGGGGTAATAATACAAACTGCGATTATTCACTGACGAGCAACTCGCGCTAACGAAGCAAAAATCAAGCTTTTGAGTGTTCCTCGCAATGCAAGTGCTAATTATAAGATATGTCAAAGTCGCTAGTGTAATTACGATTGCAATTTCAGAAATGATACCAAGGTGTTGCCAGTACAATTAATTTATTACCTAGTATACTGATAAGAATTTGACAGACAGTGTATCAGCACTGGAAGCAAGTGTTTCAATTTAAAACTTTGTTTCATTTGAAGCCAGTTGAAGCGTCAACTCGAGCGATTTATCGTGCAAACGCGCGGTCCGTTATTTCGGCCAATCGCATATGCCATTGGTATACTGACCGTGCAATTATGTATTTATTGTAAACGCTACGATTGCCGGCTGACTGTAATTTGCTTTTAATTCGCCCTCTTTCGTATCATTTTCGAGTTTCTTCGTTTTGCCGATGGTTCCAAGATTTGTTGTATTCCATAACACTTTGTTACTCTGAAGCTCGGAGTTAGTCGTTTTGTTGATTCATTGACGTTTTTCTGATTTAGTTTAGTACATTGTGTTTTGTCGTTATCTGCATCTGGAAGCCGAGGATTTATTTACGTATATCGAAGAGGAATCACAAATCCTACAATGTATTGCATTTATTACCCTCGTATTTACTCTCTGCGACTTAATGCATCCAATAATTTATTCCTTTCACATGATTTACAGGCCATTACGGTAATGTTAAGATTTCCAGTTAAAACTACAGAGGTAGGTATAAAGTCTAGGAGGCTATGTTTACGATAGAATGCTATTTTACGACAGCAACAAAACTTTAATAAAGCTTTTATTTTATTTTCGTTACAACTGTGTAGAAAGTGCCTGCTTCATGTATTCTTGTGTGCGGAATAGGTTGTGTTCCTAGCCTAACGTATCTGTTAAATAAATATCAATAGCTTGTCATATTTGATTGACCGAAGGAATATTATCACATATCTTGATATTCTTTCGTAGGGTATATTTATTTAGCAGAAATATAGGTGGCATTCACCACATGTGCGTTGTGCCAGTCGTGGAGTGTTATCGGTAACTATCATTTTAAAATACATGTTTCAAAAGCTGGTATTAAGTTATTCATATATATATATTATTTTGTTACATTCAATAAGTATTTAAGGGTTTTGATAGTTAATTTTAATTACATGACTTTTTAGTTAAATGTAACATGTAAACGCAAGCTCAACAGCATTCCTTTAAGATGATTTAGGAGTCAGCTAAATGTGTGTGCGTAAGAATGTGAAATTGACGATTGCATTAATAAATGGGTTGTCAAGGTATGAGTATCTGATTAAATTGGTGTATTTAAAATTGTTCAATAATGAGTACTCAACGATATTATGTAAGCGTCGGGGAAGAATACAATGTCAGTGTTGGCATTCGCTCCTTTAACTTTACGGCCAATCATTTATGCCTGGCTCGTTTGGACATTTTGCAATCTGTCTGCAATAAAACTCAACGGTTATTATGCCTGTTTCATTATCTCGAAAATCGCGAGTGTTGCCTCCTTTGTTAAGATTAAAAAAATCGAACGATTCTAAATTAATTTATACGTCTTCATTTGTTTTTCCTTCAATAAAGTTTAATTTACTACTATAAAATCAAAACAAACAGCTAAACACCTGAAATTGGTTTTTTTATATCAGAGAGTGCGTCCCTAAAGTTTTTGTGGTTATGATTGCCTTTATTCCAGCCTCCTTTAAACACATAAGTGATATAATTGGGGTTTCGATTCTATCGATTCTAATTCGAAATAATGGCCAGTAATTTGGTACGACCATTTGTCGAGGACAGTCGATATTCGATCAATAAATCGATGTGTATCGATATAATAGCGGTTCAGAGTCGACGTTTCATTTCTTTAAATGCCCTGATCAGTGGATTCGCTTAATAATAGTCATAATGTTAAACGATGAACATTTTTGTCGGTTATTGAGCAACAATTTGTGAGGGATCACTTTTGTATTTTTTGTGGTGTGCACAAATATCGTTGAGGTAGTGTCAGGGACGGTCATTTCAAGTAAGATAGTTTTCTATAAAATAAACTTTAAACTTCTTGAAATTAACTCAACCTGCAGCAATTAAGTAGATAGTACTATTTCAGATAGTTGTATCATTGCGGTTTTCTTTATCAGAAGCATCAAAGGCATATATTCTCTAAAGAACTGGCCAAGTGTGTGTCGGACTACGCACAATGAAGGTTTCCGTAGTTGGGAAGAATTTATCCCAAAAACAAACATAACATTGTAGTTGAAAACATGTTCTCCCTTACATCGATATACGTCACGGTCAATTCTCCAACTGCAATGTAAGTTTGAAATCGCAAAAAAAAAAGTGTGATATAACTACAAAGTAACTATTTTCGGACTTTTTCCTTCACATGTGCTGTGTGACCTTGTTTCCTGCCAAATTTCATGATTCTAGGTCAACGGGAAGTGCTGTAGGTATAAGGTTTTGATTTATTTGCGAGTATCAAAATATGTTGCATAAATGACCGTATTTTTTTTTGATTTTGTTAGAGCTCTAAGGTATCATACACCTACGTATTTGATATTAATTTCAACTTAATACCTCCACGCATTCCTGAGAAAAGTATCATGACAGACTGACGGACGGACAACGAATTGATCCTATAAGAGTTCCGTTTTTTCCTTTTGACGTACGGAACCCTAAAATCCAAAAACCCGATTAAAAGCTTCGTTTAATACTTTATTGAAACCAACAACATGCTACCATCAACCCGTGAAAGAAGTCTAACACTTAGTGGAAGAAAAACTCGTTCAAAACAACCACAGTGACCGCTCTACGAATTAGAAAGATACGCACCTACGTAACTCCATAAATAAGAACGAGACAACACTAAGGGTTGTAACAACCGCAGGTTATTACGAGATTTAACACGTATTTAGTTAATTAATAAGTGCGGTTGACCGGTGCGGTCGTGGGTTCATGTCCGGGGATTTGTAAATATGCTTTCTGGTTTAGTGACCTAATTGTGGTTTTTGGGAGCATCGCATCACTGTTAAAATATTATGTTATCTGTGTGTGAATAGGTGGTTTAGGAATAAACTTTGATAGGTGTATGTTTAATGTATCTTTTAAGATGAGTTGCGTCAATTTTTAATATGGCCGATGCTTTGCCAACAACTTTGAACAAAGATCGCAAATAATGTCATCAAACGGTGTTCCAATAGACAATTAATATTGTTTCAATTCAATATTCTAGATTCCTTTTTTTCGTTGTCCTGGCAACACAAGCATAACAAATTAGTACCTACCTAAGCTTTAAAGAAACACCGAGTAATGTGTTCATCAGGAAATAATCTATAAACTATTAGGTATAAGCCTGGCAATAACAAATGCTTTCAAGCTAAATACATACATACATATAAAACCAATATTCTTAAAGCAGGCACTAAATAAAATTATATAACTCAACTTCCAAGATGGCAGCCAAAGGTTGACAAATTACCGAAAGTGTTGCCACGCAAAACGTAGAATAATTAATTACAATAATAAATACGAAGTTGGTCGGTATGGTTCAGAAGATAACCGAAACGGTTAGTTAAGTAAATAGACCCAAACAATTAATTCTGGGTCCATTGGTCATAATGTTTGTTTGTAACTTGCTACCCTTGATTTCTGTTGGAGTTTGATTTGCATGCGTGAACTCATAAATTATCAGTATGATGTGTAGTGGTAAGCTAAATATTAAATATGCATATTTTAGGGATCACAGTGTTGGATAAATTTTTGGCTGAACAGATTGTTCAGAATATTTTTAGGGATGTATCTGCCTGGCCTGTTCAGTAAACATTTACGTACCTAACTACCTACTCAGCTAAACAGACCTGAAGTTGAGATTTTCTTTGGTTATGTCGTTTTAGTGTTTTCTTTATTAATTTTTTGGGCTGTTATCTCTTTCCTTACATTTAATTCTATAGAAGCTTCCAACAATTTTGGAGGGGAATAGGCCTGTAACAAGCTTGGGATCGGCAATTCTCGGCAGAAGATACGAACAATCAAAATCAGAGCTCTGTTTACAGTGGTCTTCCAAAAGATTTGCTTATAATTAAAATTTTCGCATTAAACACACCGCATCACATACCTGTGCCCTTAATCGCGGAACAAAGCGACACACAATATTTAATATTCAGCAATCCCAAAATCCTTTGTAAAACGCTGCCACAATGGAAAAGGGTATTTTCCTTTAACGGTCCAACCGTTAATTCGTGTTTAATTCGACACCTTGTTAATTGTTTCCGACGCCCCAGTAGGTTTGGTGACCTCGGGGGGCAGACAGGTCATGGGCAGCGAAGGACCACCACCTCCAAAAACACCCCAAAGGGGGTCATTTTAAGAATATTTGCGCTTCACCCCCCTTATGTTTACACGGGTTGTTTGTGGTACCCAGAAAACAATAGTCTCGAAATTCATTGCTCATTTTATTATTGTTGATACACCGTTTTACGGGCGATTCGATTATTGGAACGAGTAATTTAATGATAATACTGGGCATTAATTGGATTTTACCTGAGTGTTACGCCTAAGTGGTCTTATGTTTACCTCAAACCTCATGCCGTTTCATGGCACAGATTTTGATATGACCATTTATGGAGAATTCACTATACAAACTTTTGTTGTATTCCAGGTATTTAGATTATGGCGTACTATTATGGTAGAATCGTTAAATTCAGGGATATTATTAAGCATCGATTATATTTTTCTATTGTTTCTAACGTAACCTTATGTTTCAGAAATGGCTCGAATGGAGAAGTCCCCCCTCCTGGCAAACGGCTACAACGCACCACCGACGCACCTGGGCCCCATGGGGTTCATGCACCAGCACGCACTTATGTCCCCGGGCATGCCCCACCACGGCGTACCGCGGCCTGACGGCTCCATCATCAAGGGACAACCCATGCACAATATGGAAGCACTTGCAAGGTAAGAAGACATTGATGGTGGCTATTGGCGCAGTGACTATGACTAACTGTCCTCTTTAAGGATTGTTGGTTCGATCCCCGTTTGAAACACATCCTTCTATAGCTCAAACAACAGCATTTAAAATACAGCGAAGTACAGTTTTATGTTGCGATATATTCATTATAATTAATTGCAAAACACTATAAATTATGGTCGGTTTTCTTAAAAAAGATTGGTGATCTTACTGTTGAGTTGAGCCTCATAGAAACGGTTACTAGGCTAGTAGGAGGATTGGTAACCGCAGTCTACGGCCGCACTTATACAAAATTGTGTGACAGTGTGAAAAAATGTCTCAATGGTGATATGAAAGCTGAAAACTATGGAATTTTAATTTTTAGAAAGGTTTTTTTACAATATTCTGTAGAGACAAGTACACACAAGGATATGATAAACCATAGTTTTTTCGTTTTGGTTGACTTTAATGATCAAACCAGGATAATTTCGAGAGCCACAGAAAAATATAAAAACGCATCCACCCCACAGTTTCTGTCAAACTTTTATGACTTTTTCTAAGCTTGGACATACAGTGGCTGCTACATCTATGGTTGTCATAAACCCTATGGCCGGAAGTGAGACTATTTCTGTTTTTATTGATTGAAAAATAAAAACTGACGCACCATAATTTATGAGTAAGATTTGTTTATGATTCGAAACAGGTTAATTTAATATACAAAAATAACACGATTTTCTATAGGTATCAAAACAGTTGTGTTAGGGCACGAAAAACAATGGATACACAAATAGATCGGTGGAAAATTAAAACTTGTGCTGAGAATTTTGGCGGCACGTGTGTTTTTAGTATTACAAAGAGGGAAAATTTCGTTACATATTGTTTCGGGAAATAATGAACGATTCTCAAAATCTAAGTTCTAAGTTTTGGTTAAGAAAATCTTTCTCTTGTTCAATAGTTAAGGCGCAGATATATGCCAGTGATCTTGAGAGGTTAGCTTGCGAGTTCTGTACTGAACTCACGCAACGCGTCGTAAGTACGTCCAGCCAGTAATAGGACTCGCCCATCAAGGAGCGCTGTCCCAATTTTTGTTTTGCAATTTTGCCAAACACTAAGCATTTCTTCCTGTATCGTGGGTGCGTTTAAAAAAACATAGAAACTCACATACACTGACACCCAGACCCGGAACAACTACTTGCAGATCATACAAATATTTGTTCCGTGCGGGGATCGAGCCCGCGGCACGTTGCGCAGCAGTCGATCGCTCAGCCACTGCGCCAACCGTGTCGTCAAATTAGACGCATTATTAAATTATTATACATAAAAAAATGTATTTTAATAAAACACGTATAATAAAAGATCAATAATTAAATTATCTTTAAAATGGTGCAGGTTTCAGAAAAATACGCTTGATAGATTTTACGTGATTCTCATTTTTTTATCCGCATTAGACAAAAATTTACAAATTAATTAAAGAAAATCTTTTTTTTGTTTTTTAAAAACGTTGCCCCGCACTAAGAATTTCTTTAAATATATCTATATAACATATCTATGTGTTTGTATGTGTGTATTTATATCTATATGTTTATATTTTTTTTTTCTTTTTTTTTAAACAATCTAAAATATTTATATATTAAGTTATAAAAAAATGCTATTATTTAACATATATTTTTGCCAAATCATCAAAACTTCTCGTTTAGACGTGATCTTCAGTATAAAATCATTAAAATTCGGTTATCGTCGCCTTAAGCTTAATTTCTACTTATTATTAAAGTATCAGCTGTTGTAAATCTCTTGTGGTATCTCAATACCTGCCTATAAATAGAGCTCTGAAATACATCACTTATTAAATCAGAGTTCATCTTTGCCTACATTATTCTTAGTTATATTATAACATAATCTATCACATGAAATAATAAGTAACAGTTTTTCTTATTTGCCTATTAGGCTAGATCATTATAAATCTTTTCCTACGTGGTGATCAATCTAAGTGCTTCACGCCCGCCTTTTGATTTCAATAGGTACTTATGGTTAGTATAATTTTTGTTTTTTTAAGTTAATTGGCTTTTTTTGGTTAAGTTAAGTTAATTCTAATTGGATAACTGAAAACTTCAAAAATCAACATGAAACAAATTAGAATATTCAAACGACGAAAAAATAAATCTTCAGAACACGTCATAAACGGCTTAAGTAAGTATTAATTCACGAAAAGAAACCCTTAAGCAGGCCGGTCAAGTGGTTCAGGTTAAATGTCCGGGAGGGAGGCTAATCCAGTTAGAAAAGTACAAACACTGAATGCCCTCACTTCCGCCCGAAGACCCACAATGCTCACTTGACGTACCCCACTGTCTTACTGCCTCTCATGTAACTTAAGTGTGTCTTTATAACCTTATATGTGACATCTGTCTTTGTAAAAAGTTGTCGTAGTTTACTATACAGGGTGTCAGGGACATCGACGCGAAACCTGTTACTATGGATTCAGTACATGATTCTGAACGCTCGTACGTGGATATTTACCGTCGGTTATAAAAAAAAAAAACTGCTATTTCATAGAAATGCGCAATACCTACGCGGTCAAAATGTATGGAACAGGTGTTTTTTTTTAAATAGCCGGCGAAAAATTTATGGTAACAGGTTTCGCGTCGATGTGCATATGTATAATTTTGGGTGTTGCATACAACCACAAAAATGCACTACACATATTTAGTGCACTTTTGTGGTTGTATGTTGGAGGAAATTCGGGTATACTGTCGTAATGGGGATGTCAATTCGGTACGTAGGATATATTCCGAAGTTTGTACAACGAAAAGGTGGTTAGAGCTATATTAATTCCTAATTGAATTTATGTTCAATTTGCTTCTAGTTTGTGAATTCGTGCGTTACAACACGCATTGCATAGGTAATTATGGTCTTCTGGCAGATTTACAAGTTCGTAAAGAAGAAAAAGGCATATTGCTACAAACAGTTTATTAACCACTCACCACTTGTGACAGAAACATAGGTAAAGCTTTGTTTTTCCACCGAACTACGCACATGAGCCAATTAAACCGTAGAATATAGCGGTATATACTATGTAATGCTTCGTTTAGTATATTGACTGAGTGTAAACAAAACACATTTATTAATGATTCATAAACACGTACGAGTCGAAGTAACCACAACATTATTGTGAAAGGAACTATCAGAAATATGTTTTTGTGGTACTGAAGTTTAAGACAAAGAATTAGAACCCTTTACTAGATGATACTTAGTTACAAAGGGCGCTCCCTTGATTACAAACGACGAAGAAAAGTTTAATGAAAAACAAAGAGCTGAAGTAATCGAGAAACAATTTGGAGGATCACGCATGAGTGGGTACGGTACAAATATAAACGATTGTTTTTAAAACATAATTTCAACGACCCCTCGCTTCACCAACGGAACATTTAATATTGAGTGCTCATAATTATTCCTTTCATATTCAAACCCTTTTTATGAGACTTTCTTTGCAAATGCTTCAGTAATTAGTTGCAGATTTCTGTATATATAACGGAACTTTATGACTGGGTTTAGTTGCTATGATATGTTTATAGGGACAACAATGATATTGAATTTATTGTAAGAAAAAAAGGAGCAATTTTTTTATCAAATTATAAGGCAATATTTTTTTTATGGGTAAGAGATCATATATAGGCAGAAATTTCATATTATTTATTTTATTTCATGCATAGATATAGGCACGAATTTCAATTCAGCGTCACTATCATGAACTTTTCCCATTTTTTTAATTTTCTTGATTTTGTGATTCCATACTCTCGGTTTTCTTATTTTATTTTCTTTTTGTCTGCAGATCTGGTATTTGGGAGAATTGTAGAGCAGCATATGAGGACATCGTAAAACATCTCGAAAGGTAAGAATCGACGTGCGTAGAAATGAACTTTGAACATAATCGAGATGACCAGATAGAAAAAAAATATGGGGTTATCGTTCTTATTTCATCTTTTTTACAATTTTTCTTTCGTAGTTCACTGTGTATCACCCATCAATTGCCATGATAATCCATAAATAATTCTGTATTTAAAACCATAATATCTTGAAGAGATCGTATAGATTACACACAAAACAAACAAATGCACTCCCCAGAAGGGATCATTATTTTAAAACAAAGCGAAATCTTTGTTAATTTGAACGGGGCGCAGATATCACAGGAGGGTGTGAAATTAGAGGAGACAATTAGATCCGTGGATCGGGTGTATTTTTAACAAATGACCGCTCACGGCGCGGGACGGCCGCGGATGCGGGGTGCGAACGATTCATCAAACTCATTCAGGGGCTAATCTCGATGCGAGGAAAAAGCGGCTCTCATGTAAATTGGGCTGATTCGAGGGCCAATCGGCGGGGGAAAGCACTTTTCTTTTCTTGTTTAATGGATGGTGATTGATCGCCGAGTCGCTTTGATACTCCGCGGTTTTGACTTCTATTTTACTGCGTTTGAAGCTTTTCATACACGTAACGGTAACATGTCAAAAGCTTTTATTGGTTATGCGGTGATTTCGTTGTATAAAAAACCCTAGGTATTTAATTTCGCTATATTTCGAATATTTATTACTGAAAACTCCGACACATTGGAGGGGCTGCGTTTTAATCAAACATAAGGTGCTCATATTGGTTAAATGTTTTAATTTTAATAATTTGATATTGTTGGCGTGTTCTTATAATTAAAATACACGTAAAATGAGGTTCAGCTCCCAAATCCATCTAATTAATCGTGTAGATTGGAATATAAAATCGTACACACGTAGGTCCGGGGATCGAGGCCGTGTAGAATTACAGTCGGACAGCGCGCCTTGTACCGATGTGTCACTGTCAGCCGGCGATCGGCCGGCCACGGCCCGGATTAGGGCTGTTTTTAAAGAAATTACTTGGTATTTTTTTACAAAATCCAATCGTTTATTTTTTTTAAAGCGTTTATCAATGATGACTAGTATTGAAACGTAGTTATGTGTCGTTTAATTTACTTGTAAGCAGTAACTGCGTAAAACGCCATCAAACCCCCATTTATGTAGCTTTTTATAACTGAGCTCAATTATTTCTAACATTATTACAATTGAGTGGAACAACAGGTAATGCAGTTAAGTCATATTAATGTCCTTGTCTGAATGGCGGGCTTCCTTGCTCTCGCATTATCTTGGTTCGTTTAATTTGCGCATGCGTTCGCGACCGGTTCTCAATGCTAAGTCCAATTAATTGACAGGATTATCTCTGATTTAATATAATTTGTACATACTGTTTGTTTTGTTTTCTCTTGTACGAGCAGGTCGTGTTTCATTTGCAATTAAATTCAAATTTATTTAATTACTGCGTCTAAATTAATAGTGCTCATTCACAAGATAACAAGACACAACAAATGCGTACCGTTGTTTGTATTGCAGCCAACATGAACTTCATTAAGTGCACATACGAATCAGACGGTTTCTTGTGCATTTTAATACCTATGCAATTATTTTGCACCATAATTTACTATTAATGAACACTACTAATTATCGTATCCATTTTCGAAAAACGGACTTGTAAATCAAACACGACAATTACATCGGACAAATCGTTCGGCTCAATGCATTCGTCCGGTTTAATTCGGTTTCGGTGGGAATTAGGCGGCGATTAATCGGCGCGCGGCGGGTTAAGCCGGGCCGGGCGCCGGGAGCCGGCATACGCCGCCGGATCGTCGGATCGGCACACATCGCTGTGACGTCGATCGTTATTCATCCCCGTGCCCCTTGCCATGGCAAGATAGCATTGTTTGTTCACCCTTCATTTTGAACACTTTTTTCGGTGGAAACTTTGGAAAACTTTGTTCGAAAAGACTGATATTCTGATCCTATGATAGTTCGTTTCCCGCACACTAGGCAAACTTTAAAGTAATTGATTGAAAAAATTAATTGAAATACAAATAATTTGCAACTGTAGCGCTGTATACGTCATCGCCACGTAACAGAACGTCAGGACTCAAGAGTGGCGTCAGGGCGTCAGCACTTGCGTGATTGAATCCTCCACCATTAATTTCTGTGAGATCAAACGGAGACCGAGGGTGATATTTATCAAGGATATTGCGAATTATTTTAATCAAATCAAATTCCCTTCGTTGTAAACAAATGCTTTTGATTAATGAGACGCGCGACAGAGCCTCGCAGCCGTTGTGATAAAACACCCAAGGAAAAGGCGAAATTAATGGTCATAAAATGAACTCTTGTATCCGTTAGATAAAGATACTGAATGCTTTGAATCTTAAGTGATTTTTCTTCTGCTGTTTTGAATGATGATGGCGACGATCGCATCTGGTGACTGTACATTTATATCTTCGGGATTAGTCGGGAGTAATTTCGCGCGATTAGTGCGTAACTTTCAGCGCGCTTCCGAAGATATTTAGATTGTCATGGCGTGGAATCATTAATAATAACGAATTTTGATTTTCAGTGGACTAATATGCGTAGGGCGTCGGTAAAGGGTGCCGCGTCACGGCAGTCGTCGGCCCTTTGAATACCTTCCGAGTTTGTCGCCGATGCGGTCGTACTGGAATTTTATCTAGCTCTTTGTACTTTGCCCTTTTACAGCGAGAACTATTCGGTTAGTTCTGTCGGCGAACCGAACTATTCGTTTTGTTAGCTTTGATGTCACATTCACGGGGACGAGGCTATACCCTGCGTGGCGTGCATAGCAGCTACAGGCTGTGGTTTTTGGAATTAGAATTTAGTTTCGAAGAAAACCTTAATGTATAAAATATAGAGTTACGCGTGTTACCGCGTGTACCTTTTTCCCTAAACAGGTCCTTTGAGCCGGGCATCTAATGAAATGTTCACTTCTTGATAGCTCTACAAAAAGTCGTTAATTCCATTCATCCGGTAATTCCATAGCTAACAATATGTGTTTATCTACACCCATTTTATATAGAAACCACAAACTGACAAAATTCGATATAAATGGGAAGTGTAAACGGGACTCGCGATGTCATAATGTAAGTTGCACCGTCAGCCTATATTAATCTGGATCCGGCGTCTGACAGCACAAGTCAAATTTCTCATCAAAAATAAGAATTAATGGCGAACGGCATTAATCATTGGCTGGCAAACGGCACGAGGTGTCTGTATCCCATTATTTTGCATTACTAATGATATATACACAGCGATAAGGCAGCTTTTGGGAGGAAAAATCTTCAGTGTCACCGTTCGTTCCTCATTATCTGGTGGCGGTTTTGTTACTTATTTTTATTTAATAGATGGTTTGAAATGAGTTTCCTATATGTATTTAGACTAGATATATCTATCTGTAGAATTTTGGAAGTTGGGACATTATATCTAAAGTTCAGTTTTATCGTGCAGCAAGGCTTGATAAGATCTAAGTCAAATACCTATGTAGGTAATTCAGGACTAGGTAAATGTTGCAGTTCATCGTCAACTGCATTACTAGACTGAAAAAAGTCTCAAATTAAAATATTCACAAAAATCTAAGTTGATATATTCTAACAGCTGGTTATGTTAATTGCGAATGTTATTTTATGCGGCGACGCGTGCCGGGCGTGGTGGAAAACATTCATTATTCCTTCCTTCATTCGGGTGTCATTTCCACGGAGGGCGACCAAAAACACTGACTCCTAGCTTGGGATTAGCTAAATCGTAAATTAAATTTTATTTCTTTTTTTGGCGGCGAAAAAGGAGACGAATTCTTGCAGTAAGAAGTTAGAGTAACGTTTTTTTTTTTAATCATAAGCATTGCAACTCCTAATAAATCCAATCATTATATGCCTAGCTATAGTTAGTGACAAATAATGTGTCTCGTTAGAGAAAACAGACACAAATTAAAAACACATAGGTAGGATCTAGTGAAGTGTAACACGACGACAGACTCGATGATCAATTAGCTGCCTTCACTCAATAATTTTTAATAACTTTGTTACACTAATCACTTCCTCACCAAAAGGCGTGACCGTTCTATTTCTAGTACAGCGCTGCCATTGACAGAAGATGTCACTTTTCCTTTAATTACGCAGCGGCCTCATTTCTTCGCGCCCTATTAGTACACATCAATCAATGTTGCCAATACCTATTTTTTACCCTGCGACTCGAGTGTTTTTTCCCTCGGCCCGTTTTTGTTTACGGAGATTTTTTAAGTGGGGAATAATTTGATGAGGTCCGCCACCCGACTGTGTTGCGATGCGAGCGATGCTCATTTGTCATCGTCTTGTCATTTCTGCGTTTCTTTCGAGCAGTTGAATCACTAAAGTAATTATGTAAGTTTTTAGTGGATTTTTTCCATTTGGAACACTCGCGCAGCTTTTATATTGATCTACCGATTCTCGGTTTATTGATCGAACTAAAAATGAAAGTCCTGGGAGCTGTGTGTAATTATAAGTCAGTTTTTGTACCGTATCGTAAACACGACATCGTGTAAATCGATTTTCATTTGTCAATAAAAAGATATAGACTGAGTTGGCACATCCCCCACATTTTTTTCTGTAATTAACACGTTTAACAAATGAAGATCGCTCACCACAGAAACTATGAATATGAAATCAGCGTGTCATGCTAATACCCGACATCGATGGGGTAAATCAAATATGTGAATCCACAGATCAAAAGAATTCATTACAGTGTGTAAATCATAATTTGCATGTGGCGCAGAGCAACCATGAATATGCATCCGGGACGCTTGAGTTTGAACATTCTGTGCTGCGTTCAAACACTCACATAAAATTGCGAACGAATGTTACCAAACAAAAAAATATTTTTCCGTCCTTTTATATTAACGGGTGTCACATTCACATGTCGATACCAAAGCTCTCTTTGCTGAAGTATTCGTGACATACAAAACATGAAACTAAAATATTTTTACTAACGCTAACACTTGAAATGTGTAAAATATGAAACCTTTTTTGTTATTGTTTACTAACAGATTTCAATAATGTATCGGTTGAATTTCAGTTTCGGTTCTGAATTTATAGAGTGGAATAAACAAACTACACAGTATAAAATTCACAATACGACATAAAAGTTGTCATAAATGAAATTGTTAATCTAACTTGTGATCCTAGTAGAGTATTCCCGCAAGTCAAGTGGTGAGCCTGACCGCGCTCGCGTCACCCAGCATTGCTGACTGGACATCAAACCGGACACTTGCCATTTCGTTCGCTTCCTGACCTTTTCCCGTTTTGTTATGCAAATCCCAGTTCCCGGGGGAATTATACAACGCGAATAAAAAGTATTCACGTGTTTACTCGCTGAGTTCGCGTCGAGTGCGAGTCGAGTGTGAGTGCGCATAAATCGGGAAAAACCGCGATAATACCATGTAAACATTTGTTAGGTGCCGTATGAATTATTCTAATTCTGCGTTTTATTTTCGATTTATTGTCGTTGGTTTAAGTCGCGCTGGTCTGCACAAGCCTTAAGTCTCGATTTCGCGGGAATATCGGGATAAAAAGTATCCTATGTAGGTACTAATCCAGGTCATGCTCTACCCATATGCCCGATTTCATCCAAATCCGTTCAGCTGTTTTAACGCGAAAGCGTAACAAACAAACTCACTTTTGCATTCATTTATAATGTTAGTTATAAACAATACAGAGGTCAGGACCTCTGAATTGTTTATAACTAATATTATAAATGATTCGATAAAACATTATGACAGTCTCTTAACTAATTGCATGCCACTGGCGTTTAAATACCTTTACAAAATGACACTGCACATATAAACGATGACAAAATAACATAGAAAAATACGTTTCTAGATAATTACATCGGTACATAATTTCAAACAAACTACATGAATATTTATAGTATTTTATGTTTATAGACAACGATATATTGTATTTGTCATAGATAATTGACAACAAGCTGGGGTCATCATACGTTAACCATCGCATGGCTAAATAACAGCTCAACCCTACGCCGCCACAAATCAAATGTTTTGATAGCACCGGTATTAACGAGACAATTTGATTGCGGACATATCCGAGCCAAATTGCTTCTAAATTATATTTTCTGTTTACTTTCTGCCAAACTCCCTGTTTCGATACATGACGTATGTGTGCACAGCAGATGTCTGTTTGTTTCTGTTGCGTTCATTTACCAATTTGTTTACACGCTTTTAAATGTTCGATGAACACGTTTGTTTGGGAAATACATTATTATTTTCAAATATAAATTGCATATTTTATGTTTCAATTTGTTGCGTTTTTCCGTAACAAAAAACTTGGTTCGCTAATGAATTATGATAATATCTAAGAGCTAATCTGTTAAGGTAGCTCCAATCTGATCAAGCTGTCATACTCATTAAACTGAACAATTCCGCTTATTAAGTTAATTATTTTTTCCTAATTAGTTGTCGCGTAGTTGACATAACAAACTGTCAGATACTAACTTAGTGCACCTACACATAAACCTTCGGTTTCGTTTAGCGAAAGTCAGATTCTTATCATAGTTCTGATTTTATCTCACAAGAGAGTGAATTCTTAAACGTAAAAAGTTTTCCGTATGCTAATCTATTCGTTAGTCTATGATCATATATGTTCACATGTTTTTTTATGTATATCGATTTTAATAATCTTACCAGACGGCTCGATTTAATATGATAATTATTATCATATTTCGACACACAAAAAAACTAAATGGTATTTTTCTTAATCATTCATTGATTATAGGGTCAAAAATTGCTTATCTATGATCTAACTTTGAATAATAAAATTATAACATTAATTTTATTAACTCTGTGTTCTTTTATCTACATAGAGTTGTTATTCTTATCAATAGAGTAGACAAAACTATGATGGATGCGGCACAATGTCCGACTCTGGTTCGAGATAAATCGACACAGATACTGCGTTTGTCCCCAGATAACATCTATAGAGAGACAGGAGTTTATATCACGAGATATGTTTATCTGTTATGTCCAAGTCACGAATCTAGTAATTATAACTTCCTGTTTATGGTCCTTTGTGTATGAAGAGTCGCGTTTGAATTCATAAAATTGTGTATTATCACCGCAGAAAATAAAAGGTGCACGTTGATACACCATTATCGTCTCGTTCGAAACATGTTGCGGTCAACGCGAGCGATCACTTCGATCACAATCATTACCCATGCGTCGGTCCTGGCCCGTGCAGCCGCTACAAACGATGCACAATTTCAACCGTCTACTCAAAGAAACTCATGCGGATCGACGAGTTAGTATTCAAGCGGCTAGAAGATACACATATCTTTGTCGCTTTACATTATCCAAGGAATTGAATTGGAAGTGTGCCGATGGATGTGAATTTTCTGCGGTCGCTCCATATACATGTGCATTGAAGCCATATTTATGCAATCGGCGGTTACTGAATTGTTCGGCTAGGATTACAACACATTTTTAAACGTTCTAACGGATACGTTTTTATGCAAGGCTTATGTAGTTACGTGCTTATTTCATTTTGAAGGGAAATGTTTGAAGCGGGTAGAGTTAACTCGTTATGTATGTACGATGATGTGGATTCTGTTAGAAGTTTTTCACGATGATAGTACCTACATAAACACGAAAAGATCCCAAATAGCAAGTCAGAATAGGAAAATGACAAAAAACAGCCGAACAAAAATGGCAATTCTAACAAATTTTCCTAATAATTGTACAATGAAATTCAACATTATCAAAACGCATTCCCATTACAGATAATGGTAATGGCCCCTAAAAACTGGGGGTCTACGAATCGTAGGAGCAATTTTGCATAATTATCCAACATTGCGCCCGGAGAGGCGACGCGGTGGCGCTTAAATCCTAATAACATTGGACCCGATCAGAATCTCGTTACGCCACGGTAATCTACTGTGAACAAATACGTTGCTGTTTCCATACGTACTTTATGCACTTTTATTATTTTCTTCATTAGAGTCTCAACGAAATATACAGCAAGCAGTTATAAATTATCGAGCTTTGCATTGATGACCTTGTTAGTTCTTCACATCCTCGTCCAATAAATACTTGACCTCTCTTGTACATAGTCATAAAGAACCCTGTAAAAAATCGAGAGCAGAGTCTCTGTTCTCCACGCTCGACGTGCCCACACGTTGGGTCCGGGTTCGCAAAAAGTCAATCATCATCCTGAGGATGCCTCGTTGAGAGGTGAAACACGTGTCGATTTCTTACAGGGTTCTTTATGACTCTTTAAGAACAGTTAAGCGGATTAGGTTACTAATATACGTCGTCTATTGTATTTTATAATGGATTTCCGCAAAGTCACGCCTGAGTCAATTAACTATACCCATTGTTTATCTTTCAGGCCTGAAAAAATATATTTTATATATCAAAGTTACGACAACATCACGTTTTTACGACGCATCTGATTACACCCTTACTGCACATAACTCTAAAAACATCTTAAAAAATCGTCCATCTTCACAGCTTCTCCAACGACAACTTAAATCTCCTCACGTACTTCTAATATCGTAATGAGCTCCTAAGCTCCGAAAGACATATTTTATTTTCCACCGAAAACATTTTATATTTCATTTCACGTTTCATAAGCGGAATTTGCATGGCCCTTCTTGTATTTGGCAAGCGTAATGCTCCAGTCGCTTAGTGCACTTTTATTACGGTATTAAATGATGTAATTTTTTTCATATTATATTATTCAAATTTAAATAACTGTCTCCGGTTTCCCCCGCGGAGGTCCCACTGTCTCTACTGTTTCTTTTCGACGCCCCCGAATTTGGTTATTTTGGTTAGATATTTCCGCTCCAGAATATGAGTTGCATGGAGTCGCCATGTTACTTATAAAATATTCATCCCTTGGCATGACATAAAACCTTAGGTTGAAGGACTTGTTCATTACAAAAGAGTTACATGTTGTAGTATATTAAAATTTAGTTGACCCAAAAACATTCACAAATAAATTCTTTATTTAAATAAGCGAAGATCAAAGAAATGAATGAGATTTTACAGAAAGCAAACAAAATTGTATTATTTTAAGATACAAAAAAGTCAAAATATAAATAAATGCTATCAAAAAAATATTATTACTATGTCTTTTTGATAGCATTTATTTTTTATTTTTTTCTGCAGTAATCAGAAAAAAAACATAGCACTTATTATTTCTGAAATGTGTAGTCGTGATAGAGTGTCCACTGTTTTCTCTGTTGGAAAATTGGAGAAGTTGTAAGGCCGCAATTTTTACAAATGACGTCGTGACGTTTATGCGTAGGGAGCGCCGCCGCCGCCGCCGCCGCCCGGCGACAAGTCATCATGTTACTTTCTTTCCTATTATTTTGCATTAGTCCGCCCTAAATGTTTGTACCTACAATCATATTGATTAGGCAAATTACACTTTTATTTCAAGTAAGTCTTCTGCTTACTTTAGGCAATTTCCGTCGTGGTTTTTTGTTTCTTCTTCCTAATTTGGGTATTGGCTGGAAATATTGGTGCCATTTGACTGCCCATACCCATCTAATTACGCAACACATTTTCGTAAACGATTCCGACTAATCTGTTTCATTTTGACAGTTCAACAACATTCATTGCGTTATTTACGTTGTTGAGCAGATTTTTTTTTCGAACTTATGAAGCAATGGATTAGCAATCTGTTTCAAAATGATTCAGATTCTGATTGATCGTGTATTACGCAATTAGGGTACTAATTTACTCTGGTTAGGGTGCATTACGTAAGTAATGTAGAAAACGAAATGCAGAAAACTGTGTTAAGTATATGTAGATATGTTAATATTTACATATACTTGACACAGTTTTCTCGAAGAAAACTATTTTCTGCTCAATAATGTAAATCACTTGCGTCAAGCAAATCCTTGAGGTAATAAACTAATTCCTTTCAATTGCCTTTCAACCCTAACAAGCGTCTATAAAACAAAACAGCACATGTACATTAGCTACTCAACATTTCAAGTCCTGCTTGTTACGACATACCTCCTGCAATATAACCTTAAATTGATGCACCGCGTTATTACTCGCCAATATTGCCTTTACATCATTTCAAAAGCACAACATTATGTTATCTGCATATGCTTGGAACTTTTTACTCATAACAAAAGCCCCTTTGCTACTTGTATTTTCTTTATAATTTATTCCATTTCTCCCCCACACATTGGCATCGGTCGCTGATATTTTTTATTCGATTAGTAAACCCCTAAGGTGTTTTTAGCCTTTTTTCGCTCGATTTTCTTCGAAGCTTTGTTGACTGTTTGGGGGGTTACAATGCTCATTTCTTTTGGATGAACAAGCTTATTTATTCTTTAACTTATAAACTCTTTGTTCAAGGTTGGTAAGTACTGAGTATTTCAAATTTTCTTTGGAAGAAACGATATCCATAACATATCATTTGACATAAGTTTGTTTTTACACTTTTCTGTCTCAAGTATAGAAAAAGGTGAAATGATATTTGAATGAGATATGCCATTTAACATAAAACAATAGACATTAATATCAGTATCTCGAAACCACGGCACTTACACACTCGATTTGTGTTGCGGAGCAGAGAGGGAGAGGATGAGACGAAACTTTTTGATGGATCGGACGGAGTTTGTTTTGCATGTGAGTGATATGTCTGAAATAATAAATGTTGAGGCGTCGACGCTTCCCCATCCCCTCGCTGGGGTGAGCTAAAACGATTTTTGATTTGGGTGTCAAGCAAATGTTTTACGCAGTGCCGCTCCGACAGCATTTGATTTTCTTAATCGATTCTTGAGAATGCAAATTCGGGGTTCGTTTAGTATAGACTTAATTACGTATATAGTTAAACGGATCTTGTGTTTCTACGGCTTCAATCAACATTGCAGTTTTAGTACGGAATTCGGTTATGTAAATTGACAGCACTATTACCGAAAGCTTTGTTTAATACTTGCGCTAATCAGATTATGCATACAAGAACGGTTCGGAACGGTCGGTAGTGCGGTATTAGGTTATGTGAACGGTCCAGTATTAACTAATCAACGTGCGTTGGCTTCGGTGGTAGATTGCAACGCATTGTCCGCGCTCGTGGCCCCGGAATATCTGTTTAGGCCACTACCCATTCTGTAATGGCAATGGTTAACGTTAACTATGTTAACCTTCCTATGACTTCATTACGCGGTTTTTATGCTAATATACTCTACACTATATGAACGTTATTGGTATACTTCAGTGAATATAAATAAGTGAACAAAATAATCATTTTCCGCTCAATGAATCACGATTATTTTTTCCTTGTCTATTTGTCAAAAAAAAAATATGATTCACGCCTCTCCATTGTTTTTCATTTTGTAATTCCGCGGTGTTCGGAACGATTCGTCGCCAATTTGCGTTTTGACAAGTGAATGAATAATATTATTTCGCTAGCAAACTGATGATGGCTGCTGCCGACAGATGGGGTCTGTGTTAATTTATCTACATCGGAATGTTACGTTAGAACTGAAATTTGTAGTTAATGAAAATTGTTTATTTGCGAAATAGTTTAATGAAAATAGTAATGAACGGATTGCTAGAACAGAGGTTGTTAGACATGGAATTAATTGATTTTACGTAAGTTTTGTAATCAGAATAATTATTGTGTTCTTGTTGCGGACCAGCGCTGATTTTTGAGTATTTAGTGAGAAGTACCTGGTCTACCGAGCTCTGCTCTGGTGAAAAAAGAGAATTCTCATATAGTATAGGAGAGTTCATATTAATTCCATGTAAAGTACATACTAATTCCATGCTGCCATGATAGTAGGTACTTACTAACTCCATGTTGCCATGTCATTATTCTAAGGTCTTCTTGTTCTAAACTTTGGGCGACCGAGCTCTGCTCGGTTGAAAATACGGAGAAAACTAATTTTCCCAGATACGAAACCTAGCTAGATCGAGTTTTCACCCCCGTAAATAATAATAATAATAATAAATCATTTATTTCGAGCAACAGGACTCATAGTGTTAGTAACAATATACTTACAAACTATGTTAGTAGTACACTTACAAACAAAACAAAACAGAAAACAGATTGTGACATCATTGCTGCAAGGAGACAGGCCCAGCCGAAACCTTGCAGCAGTGGTTCACAAACACACAATCAAGCCTACTTGCAGTCATAGACAACCCAAACCCCCCCAAACCCATAAACCCGTAAACCCTTATATTGCAACTTTCATCGAAATCGTTAGAGCCGGTTTCGAGAACGTGATTAAGTACAAATATATATAGTATTAAATATATATAGTACTTATACAAATATTGCTCGTTTAATAGTATAGGATTTAGAATGGTTGACCGAAATGTACAGTTGTAGTTCGAAATTGGACAAGGACAAAAGAAAAATGAAAAACGAAAAATAGTTAAACTAAGACTTGATATAAACAAAACAGATTGATAGTCAAACTAATCTAGAACCATCTTCGTAACCAAACATTTGAAAATAAGCCATATCTGTTTTAAATTAAGTGTGAGCTAACATCATCAATCAAAGCAACACTTTTGTAAAGATAAAAATAAAATGGAGGAAGTGGAAAGAATTTATTATTTTATTGATTTGAGCTGTTATCTTTTGTCCGATCGGGTGGCGATGAGTCGATCATTTCTTTTTGATTCGTTACGGTTCGGGATATCCTTGTTAAGAGCTTTTAATTGACAAAAAAATATTTATAATGTGTGATGTTTGGTTACGGGTGAAGAAAAAACGTTTCCTTGCAATTTACGGTTGATTAATTATTCTTAAAGATACAATCAAATAAATGACAAATGCACTTCCTGCTTATATCTTGCTGAATACTAAAGTAATTATTATTTTTGCATAATAAAATTTGTTAAATGATTCCTAATTCTCTATGTTATGAATACATTTGTACAAGGGCACTTCAAAAAAATTTTACAATTTTATATAATAAAAACTCGATCAAAAGATTTGAACGGTCTGAAGAATTATTAACATATTAATGGTGAGGGAAATGAAAAATATATTAAATTCAAACGGAGCTCCGTGACTCGTCAGTAAAGTACCAAACGACTCCATTTGGAGGGTTAACACAGAGTACCACAAAGCACAGAGATGTAAAATAAAATAAATAAAAAAGCTTTTAATAATTCCTTACAACTAACTGCATCTATGAGGTTTTACACTTGTAGTATAAGAAAAATATTTTTAAGTATGTTAGTGTGTAATAAAAATCTTAACTTTTTTTAAACACAGAGACATACGAACTTTTAAACAAGTCGTAACCTATGTACGTGAAATTGAATAGATTTGATATCTTTCAAGTTTGTTTGTTGGTCGCTTAATAGAAACCAAAGTTTACTCTTCTTATGGTTATTTGAACAACGATTAAGTGACCAATTAGTTATTAGCTTAGAAAAATCAAAGCTTTATACAATAAATGATGTTGTAATGACTGACTCGTTTGGTCTAGTGGTCGCAAGCGCTGCTGCTGAGCATGAGGTCCTGGAATATCGCAGTAGCAGCTCGGAGTCTGGTTTTGTGCCCGGTTGATGGCAATAGGCTCGCGCCCTATTACATGGGACTTAAACATAACTGGCGAAATGTGGGTGTACTATAGGTACACCTCTGCCTAGCCTTTCAGGGAATACAGGCGTGATGTTATGTTATATGATGTTAATCTTTTCCCTTGACAAACACAATCGGTTTAAAACCGAATTCATCGAATTATCTAGTTCAAAACGTAAGTCCTTGCGCCCTCTGTTTTGTCACTACTCTGTAATCCACAAAAGGGTTCCGCGAAGGCTTAAAACAGCCACTTATTATGTATGTTACATTTCACTTTCAGACGTCATTTATATTCAAATGCTCAAAAGGCATTACTGAGCAAAAATTGTAGTAGGTACAGATTAACCCCTTTGAAATGAACTAACTTGGTTTTGTGAAAAATAATTTTCGATATCCGTTCTTTTCTCATTTTTGTGAAAAAGAAAATTTCTTTTGAAATTCCCGTAGTATCGTTTTAACTTTCAAAGAGAACGTTTTTTTTTATATATCTTTGGTTATATGACTACGTAGTACATTGGGTCTTAATAAAATAAGTACCTATGTACTTATTTATACCTACTTATAAATCAAATAATCCTCACAAATATTATAAATGCGAAAGTAAGTTTGTTTGTTACGCTTTCACGCTAAAACGGCTGAACGGATTTGGATCAAATTCGGCGCATGGGTAGACAACGACCTGGGTTAGGACATAGGGAAATTTTTATCCAGATAGTACGTTTCCGTGGGATAATTTCCCACCTCCAAGCGGGCGAAGCCGCGGGTAAAAGCTAGTCTGTTATTAAAAAAAATTGAAACAGCCGTAACAAACAAAAAGCAAAAGTTAATAAGTAAATATTAATAAAAATAGAATCGGAACGGAAGCATCAAAAATCCAATAATTCACAATCAAAAAGGACCTTCAGAATTAGGGTAGCGGCACCAGAGATCGGCATACAAAATGATTACATACACCGTCTTCATCCGCTCACAAAGAAGCGCAGCGGGGTTCTATAATATTATACGTCTGCCTTTGTAGTAGCTCCACAACTCAGTGGGAAGTATGCTTTATGGTTTCAAATGATAAAATTGTTTGTAAGTAGCTTTGTTGAGATTCATTTTGCGAGGTAGCGTGACCGATTCCTGACAACCAACATCAGATTCCGTTAACGAGATATCGAATGCTACTGATATAAGTTTTTAATTGTGCGATTTGATTGTTGCAGATTGCGTGACGAACGAGGCGACATGGAACGAGTTTTGGCGATGGATAAGGCGCGGGAGGGTTCACATAACGGTAATATATAATAATTGTCATGAGATTATCATAGTCCCGTTTAGCTCTCCGTCATTCAGTGACATTAATGTACTACTGAGATTGTTCTATTACTAAACACACGACAACTCGCGATCGAGCTATCCATAATTTTTTGTACATAAAAAAAATTGATCCAACGTTGCAAACTGTGCAATTACGTATATATTGCTAGGTATACATATTATAGTCAGTGGACATAGAGCAAATTGAATCAATTAGAATTTACCAATCAATTAGAAATAAGGCAGTGCTCTTACAGATTGCGAATCAGTGCAAAACTTTCTAATTAGTTTTAACTAACAGTCGTATAATTGCATCTGAATTAGTCGAGTTCTGATTAGATATCTTAGCTTTCAGAAATACCGTTTAAAACGTGACCATAACCATTCTATTTTGAGTCTGTTGAACATCAGTTCAATAATGAGTTGCTTATTAGGGAAGAAAAGTTTTGTTTTTTTCAACAATACATTTTTGACTTAGTATCAATTTGTTTAGCAAATAATTTCTTATTTGTTAAACAAATTCGGATGAATTTCCTTTATTATAGCCATTTCATTAAACCGTCAAAGAATATATGTACAATTTAAGTTGATAGGTACTCTGATAAAAAAAAAAAAAACTCGACTTAACATGCATAATTATATACCTGCGTAGATAGTACACGACACATGTCTTGTCACTGCAGTACCCACTGCTAACCATAAAATCTAACAGGCTCTTCCCCAGGCCACAGTCCGGTGCTGAACCTCTCAAAATCCGGCTCTGGTGGCGATCGGGACAGGTCAGAACGAAGCGACCGCGACCGCAATGACCGGGGCGAAGGCTCCGCGAGTGGGCGAAGTTCCGCTGCGTCGCGCCGGAGCCCCCAGCCCCCTCGACTGCCCTCCGCAGTCACAGCAGCCGCCAGTCCAAGGTCACACTCCGATGAAAGCGACGCACAACTATCAGACCAGGAGGATCATAATGTAAAGGATGAAGATGATGGTATGTTGAATGTTTTTAAAGATATTTTAATGATAGGGAAACTACTTAAGGGGAGTCCAGGACCTACACGTGCCTAAACGCAAGTTTTATAATGCCTAAAAGCATATGATCCACTGTAGTAAACAAAATCAGAAAAATATATGATATTCTTCAGGATTTATTGCTATTAAGGTAGTGTGTTGAAAACATAATACAACTAACTTGATACGATAGAAAAAAACACGAAGCCACCTCTAAAAAAATATTTTAATGATTACAAATCACATTAATATACATGCAATTATTCAGATTTTTTGTCAGATTATTCTAAAAGCAACTTATTACCGTAATTGTGTTTTAATTTTTTAGTACAATCAATAGATTTTTTGTAAATACGAGTAGACAATTGTTACAAATTCCCTGTGTTGTGTCTTCGTACTTCTCTTTGTTTTCTATGCAGTCCGATAGTGTCCAAGCTTTAGCTCTTGTCAGCCTCTTAATCATAGTAATTATATCACTACTAAGGGAAGTACATGATAGAACCCATTACCGTAAAGAAGCTGACTTAGCTTATACAACTGCGGAATATTGATAAATTCTCCGTCTTTGTTATATCGTCCCTTAGGTAATAAATGAAGACAAGCAATTTACTTTCTTGTACAAAATATAATAATCGCAATTTCACAGCGATGAATATCTGTTTAATTTCATATAAATTAGATGTATCGATAAATGAGTCGATCTTTCCGCTGTAATCACGGCGCGGCTGTAGGCCTGACAAGAAAGTGTCCGTGCAACATTAGCACGGCCGGGTATCACCCGCTCAATATACTTGGCATGTAATGCACGGCAAAATTACCCAGTAATAGCCTTGGAACCTTCAGCATTCATAGTTCGGAAATTATCAGCCATAAAACCACGGTTCCTTTTATTCTAGACTGGAAATACTTGTGTAAAATGGCTTCCCGGCCATACATTGTAAGTATGGACCGATGTTAATTATTTTACAGCCCAACTCGTCGAATTGGTCTAAAGTACACTATATAAATTAGTAATATAAAATCGGTATATTTCTGCTAGTAAACCCACATTGCAGCAAAGAAATAATAGTATAGAATCAATAGAGAGTGCAGCGCTAGCGCATCCTGGCGGTCGATTAGCAAATGATCATACGCTTGCGTTCCCATACGTTTTCCCATCTTGATCCCTAGACACCGCACGTTTGCTTGTAATGGTCCTATATAATAAAATCTTATTACGAGTATCGCCCGCAATTGCCCCCAATGATGTATGAATAGCGCTTAAAAGGACCCAATTCAATTTTACACGTGAGTTCGAGACCTTTTGTTGTGTATAATACCTTTATTTTAAAGTGAGTTGTCTCGGTTAATATACCTGAAGATAAAAGCCAAACTGAGTATCCTGTAATATAATAGAAATACTAATAACCTGTAAACTAAATGCGTAATACACGATCAATCAGAATCTGAATCGTTTTGAAACAAATTGCTAATCCATTACTTCATAAGTTCGATAAAAAGTCTGCTCAACAACGTAAATAACGCAATGAATGTTGTTGAACTGTCAAAATGAAACAGATTAGTCATAATCGTTTGCGAAAATGTGTAGCGTTATTTCATAGCTGGACATTTCAAAGAAAACTTCCAACCATACCGTTGGAGATGTCTCATTCCATGTAAGTATTAATATTTAATCACGAGAAAGGCCTGTGTTTAGTTAACCGTCATATATCATGAACTATTAACACCATTAGTGTCTATGATGGATGGCATGACAATTTCTCCGACGACACGTATTAAGTTCGTTTTATTCTCAGCTTTTTATTCATGAGTTTATTGCCGTACTAAATATTTTAATCAATTTAGTATACTATCTTCCTCTGGATCATCAATCAAGTGAAAACTAGTTATTAGGCCGACGTCACTAAGTTATAAACGCAATTACAGCCATTTGAAAATAGAATGGGAAAATCATAAAATCAGGGCTTGATGGAGAGAAGTAACGGTCTAACATTGCAAACGCATTTAGATCTTGAGATAGCATTTCAAACTTTTATTGCTTCTTTAATGAATAAACAATAAAGAAATTCCACTAACTATGAGAATGTAATTTAATTATTGAACATTTTCTATTGCATATATATAGCGTACGCAGTGCGGTAACCGACGTGCCGCGACGTTGCCAATCATAACATTGATCCACAAATGTAAATACTTGCTCCATACAATAGCTAAATTAAGTGAAACAATAAGGCTTGTGTATTGGTTATTGCAAGCTGCACACAAAATGCTCAGAGAGCGTGGGAACGGATAACTGGCTACGATTTATAGGAAACACTCGCCTGGCCGCGGAATTACGGGATGAGCTTCGGGAAATTCGAGCAAACAAAAGATTCAATGAGAAAATCGATACCTGAAATCAGTTTGGCTGTTCACAGAATTCGATATTCCACATTTAATTGTGCCGTAATCGTTAATATTCATAGTTTATTTACAATTAATTCTGTCGATACGTAATTCATGCTCGTCACGATCGCCCCAGTCTGATTATAATAATACTTTTTATAAAGCTCGTGTCATTCAACTTTGATCTTTGCTCATCTGAAGATACCTTTTCCTTTCAATCAACGTTCTCATCTCGGATCCAAATTTTGTTTTATATCCGTGAAGTCTTTTCCTCGGTCGCACGGGCCGATTGATTCTGGGTCCTTGGTATTAGTTATAGAGTTTAGGTTCGTTTGTTTAAAGTTCTTAGGATCCTGTTAATTGGCCTTATTAGGGAGATGGTGTTGTGACAACCCGAGAGTGCTATCGTGCGCATCGACAATGACGAAACGATGTTGTCTTCATTATTTGATGAGCGGTCACTATCTTGTCAGTTATATTAAATGTATCGATAGATTATTTTGGACCGTGAGAGACGCCAATCCAAGCTTTTTTTTTACGTTGAGGTCCGTTATTAACATAAGGCGTACATTATTGTAATTATCTCGTCAATTAAAAAATTATAAATACCTATTATGTGTCATCACGTTCGATGGACGTAGGTATTATCGATGTACTTTTAGTAGGTGAATATCGTCATAAAATTTAAAGGTGCCTTTGACATCAGATTTTCCAAATTAATGTCTTTGTCTGAAATGCCAGGCAACTAATTATGGAATAAAATCGATATAATATTCGAATAGCTGGGCCGTCCTCGTAGCGAATAACTTGCGGCATAGTGCAGCGGGGCATATAAATCGGTTAGAGACAGCCCATTCGGTGTCGAATGGCTTTGTGGCATCCCTATTCTGTGAACATGAAGACGACCTATCGGAAAATTCCATCTTGAAATTGTTACGTAGAAGTATTATTTTCAAACTATTGTTTAGTGCTCGCTTGAATTTGGGAGCTTTTCCAAAATTTTATCATCAAAAACACTGAATCATTAAATAACAACAGTTGCCATGTTTTACGAGCTTTCACAAATTTCACACCTTTTTACTGACAATTGAGTTGTGTGTGACAAGTAGTATTTACGATGGTAAACGTTGCGTCATTCGAAATGTATTTCCGAATAAGCAGGCCATGCTCGGCGAACTCCATCAAAGCCTTGCGCCGATGATCACCACGCGATATCGATGTTCATCGCTACAATAATTGCGAACCGAATGATACATGCACGCGATTCTCGAATATCCTCGTTTGTCGGTATTGCATTTTTTTGTTCAATACACTACCCATTTATGACTTCTTATGAAGCTGTTATTGAAATTAATAATGGTTTATTATAGTCATATGAATCTGAGATTCACTGCCTTAATTTTAATGCATATTAAAATTAAGGCAGTGAATCTGTATGTCAATTTTTAGTAGGGTCAATCGTTTTTGCCGCAGCTAGCCAAAAATGTGCAGAAGTCAACGTTAATGTTAATCCCCCTATTTATTTAGAACCTTAATGGCTATTTGAATGCATCTTAGGTTGTTACAGTCGAATCTCTTTTTCGCTTATAGAGGTTTCTCACTAGTCGAGTTTCTAGGTTATAGAGGTACAGGCGTGGCCTATCTCACTTATAGAGGTTGAGGCTGGTTGGGAAAGTATGAGGGGAACAAAAACAATATTAGTTCCACAACATTTAAGAATGAGTCATAAATAGCAGATATTAAATTATGCTTAACTGTCGTTTATAGAGGTACAGGCAAGTAGCAGTCTCAGTTATAGAGGCCCACGAGTGAAAAACGCCTTTTTCTTATAGAGGTTACTGTTTCTCACTTATGGGGGTTTTAGATGGATAAAATGACGGGACCTGGCAATTACTCTCATTTATAGAGTTTCCTCGCTTACCCAGTTCTCACTTACTCAGGTTTGACCTTATTACGAAAACTGTCAGTCTCTGCGTTAGGTGTACCTAGATCCTCACCGGTCTTGAGCTTTGATTATATTATTTAACCTAGCTAATAAGCTCAGTAACCTCATTTTAAATTGTCAGTTGAATAACCCTTAATTATTATCCCAACTAACACTAAAATCATACAAAATTCCAATGATACCTAAACATAATATTTTATCAACAGCTTCATTTTGTTTAGGTGGAGATCTGAGTGACGGCGAGCGTGAGATGCCGGCATCGGCGTCGCCGGCGCCGGTGAGCTACGCAGCCCAGACGAGCACGCCCCCCAACGTTCCCGTGGACCCCACAGCCGACACCTTGGTCTCATCCACCGAGACGCTGCTGAGGAACATACAAGGCCTGCTCAAGGTGGCTGCGGACAATGCCAGGCAACAGGAGAGGCAGATCAGCTATGAGAAAGGTAGGCAATTATAAATTTAATAATTTTCCCAGAGTTTAATTCCAGATTTTATAACTTTCCTCTCTGTATTTTCGGCTTCCCGTCTTCTTTTGTCTATATTTGTAGTTGTAACCCTGACGGGATATAATATTGTTAATGTTCAGCAGTTGGTTGATGAAGTCACGAGAACAAAAAAATAATCATCTTAAGATTAACTAAATTAAAACTTTCGTAGTATCTTTCTTTCTGTTAAGTTTACTACCCATAGATAGAGTCATCATATATTTTGTCCTTACGTACACGGTCGACTGAAAATTACCGAGTTATCGAAGAATAATATCCATATTATTAAACGGAGAACATTGAAGAGTTGCAAATATGGTGGGCACGAATTTCTCAGAAATATGGAAGCACCGTTTCAGAATTTACATATGAAATTATCATAGATTATAATACGGAGACACTGTAACATGCAGGAAGCCGTATCGATGTAAATGTTATAATCGATATTAGTCGAGATCTCGCGTGAATCGATTCTGCGTAATCTGACGTATAAGCTACATTGATTAGCCGCTGTTAGGATCTTAGATCACGTATTTTGAACCTGTAAGTTCTACATTCTGGTACCGAGCGCGTATTAACGACACACGTTTCATTTGCATCGCATTATATGTTGTCTATTTATTGCGTTATTACGCGAAATTATTAAAATTAGAAAATAGTCGGTAAACAGCAGTTTTGTTGTACATTATAGGTACTTGCATGATATGTGCGCCCAACACGTATGGAACCGCTCCGGGCTGCGTTTTATGATACGAGTATTTATGTGTTTGTGTCAATTAACTACGACATAAACATGCACTTTATTTATTGAGACCTTACTGCCTTTAGTGTTTAAGAAACATTTTCTTATACCTACAGGGCAGTTAACTTTAAGTTTCGACGCACGAAAAATTCTTGCGTCGTTGACACCTGTTGCCTTAGGCATTTAGAGGGGTTTCTAATGTTCGTTATTACTGCAGGCGGATCTTCGATATTTTTACTGCACATTTTTTTTGAAAATTTAAACTGATGACCCAGATAGTATATTGTTGCAGTTAAATGCAGGGAATTAAGCGATAAAAATGGATAAATAAGGAGGAATTTCCCTGCCGGTGGAAAAATGTTAAATTAGCAATATAAAATGTGTACAATACAATAGATAAGCTAAGCTTAGAGCGGAGACAGGGCTACGTAGTGTGCGCGCGCGCATGTCGTGCCTTTTGCAAATAGCCGTAGTACAGATGCGCCTGAGTTATAGCCGGGCCCACTATCATTACACACGATTCCATTCGGACAGCATAATTGTTTAATTGATATTTCTGCGAGTTATTTATTCACGTCATTCCGTTTTCTCCATGAGAAATAATCCGTGCTTTATGGTATGAGAACGGCGCGCAAAAATTATTCTTTTTCAATGAGAATAAACGCTTTACTTTTTATATAACTATAGTCTTCAAAGAGCCTTTCTTTATGTTTAAAATAAGCACGGTAAGAAAAGTTCTATGGAATTTTCTAGAATGTTTTAGTTTTAGGTATTTTTAATGAAAGTTTATAAAATATTATTCAATTTGCGTTTGCATAAATGAAAAAGAAACAACAAATCGCAATTGTTATAAAACCCATAAAAATACAGAGCTCAGGGAGAAGACGGGCGCGACTCATCATCAAACTTGAATATCAATATTGCGCCTCCAGCCAATTGTATTAATAAACAAAACAAAATGAGAAATAATAATGCTATAGGCTAACAAAAGGTTCCATTTCTCCCCCTGGTATATAAGTAAAAGTTAAACGAACACCCTACTTTCATATATATAAGGATCAAAATCGTACGTCAACAAACCCAGTAATTTTGTTATTACGATAATAAAATTATTGTTGATGAAACATTTTTTCGAATCGATGTGTCTGGCGAACTTTACCGATGAAATTCTTTTTATATAAATTACGGCAATCGGCCGCTCGCTCCGCTCCGACTCAATTGATAGGTGTTACTGGCTGAGTCGAGCTTTAGTTGGTCAGTTGTTTCTTATGTGCCTACTATATGATTCTTTGTTTTAATCTTTTTAATGTTCTGTAAGGAGCAATCAGTTTTGAGTTCATCTTTTGCACTCTCTACCAACTTAGTTACGTGTATAGTTATAATTCTGGCCGACCTCTTCTTTTTTGCGTGGCTAGCGTCTGCTTCAGTTAAAGGTCATAAGTTATTTCTCAAAGAGAACCGGGCGCCAATTACAGCTATTTCTAGAAAAAATATTCCTTTGCCTTCATAGTTTTAGAAATGGCTGATAAAAGCATTCAGAAATTGTTTTCAATTCCAAACACGCGAGCTGGAATCATTTTTAACCCACAAAAGAAGTAAAAACCTTTATAACTATGAGCGACTAAGCAAACACAGTCTGCTAGATCCCCTCGCAGTCGCAAATGACAGATCACTATCTAGAACAGTCGCTGACGATTTTTACACTAGTACAGAATGGGTTGGAGCAGACAAATGTTTTGCATTCACCGGCTTATCAGATAACGGGCGAGGGGTAGCAAAGGAGTGCGTGATAAACTGGTGTCGATTCGTACGTGTAAATAGAGTGCCAATGAATGGGAAATAGGTGTCATATTGTGGCCTTTTCAAGTGCGTTTTGTTGGGACTTTGTTACACACATGTTTGGAAAGAGGTTTTTGACGTGTTTTCATGTTTGATGATGGGTTTTTCATATCTTAGCTCTTTTGAAAACGTTTTAGAGGCTACGAAAATGAATATGTTACAATACTTGTCGAGCTTTTGACTCTAAATTTCTCACAAATACTAACAATGAACGCGGTAAGATTATTTCAATTAACAAAACACTCAAGCAAGAATATAAAGTTAAAATTGTTAAATCAGAACAAAAACTTTCTTTCCGATCACATAAAATTCCGAAAGCGGTACATCAACGCATTCCTGATCAAAACTAAAAAACAAAACGCCTGTAACACGGTGAACCGGCCGATTGCGATCATTGCGACATAAATCTGCTTCGGCTACTCTTTTAAGCCTTTATTCCTGTTAATTCTTACTGCTTAGTTTATTTCTGTACCAAATGGTCCGATCTTGTTGCCTCGGTTTTGTTACGCTATTTTGTTTAACAACTATCAGTTTTTGTTAAGCTAAGTGCTGGTCAACGGACAAATGGCGCGCGCGCAGATAGCCCGTGAGCACTTTATGGCGCTTGGGTCAAGATTCGTATTTATTTGCTTTAAGAAAGCGTTTAATTTAAATATAGAATGTAATGTAAGACGAGTGATACCTTCTTGTCGGTAATGTTTGAAGGTGGTTTTGAGTTGAGGTATGTGTATGGTATATCCCTACGCTCAGCGCCATCTAGTTGGAATCTATGGAACTAGCCTTTTGAAGTTATTGAATTTAGATTTGGTCTCTATATCTACGTTTTTACAAAAAGTCGTTTTATGTTGATCATTCGAGTAATTGTAATTTATTAACCGACACCAATCAAAAGTTCAAAATTCAAAATCAAAATCGAGGTTTTGGGTTAAAATCCGGCAATGTGACTTATTCAAATCATATGTACTTTCTGACTTGAACATTACTGACATCGGTGGAGGAAAACACCGTGAGGAAACCTGGACTTATATTTATAAGTCTGAAAGCGCCAACCCGTCTTGAGCAAGCGTGGTGATCACTGCTCGTACCTTCTCTGTATGAGAAGAGGCCTTTGCCCTGCAGTGGGGCAGTAACAGGCTGGTATTATTAATCAAAAGTTCATAGCTACGGCTAATCGCTATTCTTATGGCTCCAAGTCCAAACACAAAAGTCCTTGTCACCTGTAATTTGTGTCGCAAATGACGTCACCAAACTGCAAATATGACACGTTATAGGGAAACAGCCCATCAATAACGTAGTGAGCGATCGAACAAACATGGACTGGCCAATGATAAAAACTGATGAACAAATAGACAGACAAGTCTTGTGTACTCAGCTAATGGATTCAATTGATATGAAAGCTTTTACAATGCTGACGACCCGACATTATCGGGGAGAAGGTAAATTACTGTTTTATGTGCGATTTTACATTTGTGCTGCTGATTGACCAGATTTATGATATGATTAGGCGTTGTTTTGATGTCGACACATTTACTGATGATTGTGCAGTTTTTCAGAGGTATATTAACAATTCTGTCCAAACCCTACTATAATATTTATATATAATATATTATATTATAACTATCCCATCCTACTAATATTATAAATGTGAGGTATGGATGTTTGTTGCTGAATCACGCAAAAATGGCTGAACGGATTGGGATAAAATTTGGCACACAGATAGATTATAACCTGGATTAACATATAGGGTAATTTTTATCCCGTTAGTAAGTTCCCGTGGAATAAATAACCCACATTTCCGACCACCACGCGGGCAAAGCCGCGGGCGAAAGCTAGTCAATAATATATTCTAACTAATATTATAAATGCGAAAATAAGTTTGTTTGTTACGCTTACACGCTAAAACGGCTGAACGGATTTGGATGAAATTTGGCACACTGGTAGACCATGACCTGGAATAGGACATAGGATACTATTTCTTCTACTTTTTTCCCGTGGAATAATTTTTGACATACATGCTCTGGCAAAAAAGCTAGTTAGCTATATTTCTATTAAAACCGATCTTCAATCAATCTGCCTAGCCTTTTCCGAAATAAGTTGGGATCGCCATCCAGTCTAACCGGATGCAGATGGATACCAGTATTTTACATGGAACGACTGCCTATCTGACCTCCATAACCCAGTTACTGGGTAATACCATAAGGTAGACACTTGGTAAGACTGGTTGCCAGACTTTCGGGCTTCTGACTATCCGTAACGACTGTCAAAGACGTACAAATGACAGCCGGGACCAACGGCTTAACGTGCTTTTCGAGGCACGGAGGGGTGACGATTGTAATGAACGGTCACCCATCCACGGACCGGCCTCGGCAAGTGTAGCTTAACTTTCGATTAACCCGTACGGCTGTTAATATTTAACCACGAGCCGAAAACCGATTTTACTAGCAACAAAAGCTTGCTAAACCGCAACATTTGCGCAAAATTACGACATCGCAGCTCAAATTGATTTAGCGTTGCCAGTTTGATTAGGTATATACAACATTTAGATTTAACTACACAGTCAGGATTTGTCAGTATAGGTGTTCATCACGAGCGGTCGTCATAAGTTCATAACTCAGCTGTGAGCTAGCTAGCTCCCATCGCAGTACAAACAACCGCCCCCAGCGCCTTAACGAGCCACCGCGAGATGCGCAGGCGCAGATACAAACAACGACGCATTGTTGCCGCGCCGCGCCAGCTTTCGCACCATTGTGCAACCCGAGGTGTGCTGCAAAAATCGGTTAATGCAATCTTTGTTTGTTTACATCCATTTACCGAGCTTTATGGAATATTTTTACTAAAACCAAGATTCACTATTATGTCAGGTTGCATCAAAACTTGTTTAGCGAGCTCTAACTCTAGCTGTGTCTCAAGCTTCATTGTGGTTTTCGCTCGCTCGATGAACTAAGTAAACAATAAGTGACATTAAGTGCGGGATATTAAAATGCCATTCCTGCAATGTACCGATACGCGAGAGACACGGGCGGCCATATTGGATTACTTGCGCGTGTCGCTCCGGTTACATTGCGCACGCGACTCGACCACACGCGCGCCATCTAGCGGGGCCTACTTTGAATGTGGCTTACCGGATTACAGACATGTGCAAATCTGTGAACTAGTGTGAACTGAATTGTTATGTGGACAGACACTAATTAGATTCTGATTAATTTCTGGCCGGAAGTCATAAGTCATCACATCACACTCCAAAGACAGAATAATACAGTAAAAGACTAAGTACACAAATAGAGTTATATATGGCGCTCATACAGTATCTTGGCTTCCATGAAATGAAGTTGTTATCTGTCAATGATGAACGAAGATCATTACAAAAGAGTGAACCTGTACCGAAATAAAAGACAGATTTGAAAGAACACACGTGTCAGTGATGTCCTCAAGTTATTTTTAAGTTCCCGCTAAAAGGTCTAAGTCTTAATATGTTTTTTTACACTTTCAAAACGGAATATATATAGGACATGAGTCAATTATTGTTATTGTATCAGAAAATGCTTCTTTCGTGTTTATGTAAGGATAAATAATTATCCTTATTTTCTTAGGGGAAAACTTTGTGCGCGTGTTGCTCCCGAGGCGTAATGCTAAAATATTAACAATGGGAATATTAAATTTCACTTTTATACAGTAGGTCTGCTGTTGAAATGTCGCTTTGTGAAGCTCTGTATGCGGTTGTGTTCATTTGATTTGGTTATTGCGTGGTGATCAATGCTCGTAGGCATTTGTTAACCAAATGTTTGCATCTTTCTGTAACTACTTTAGATAATTTCTCCTATTTTGAGCACATAACAGCCTATTTTATTTTAAATTATAAACAGGTATAAAGCTGCAGTAGTAAACTTATAACTCTTATTCGTAAACTTAGCTGCTCGATATATCTTTGAACAGACAGAACGGGCAAGTAGAACAGACCTAAAGTTATAATTTTAGTCCTACATAAACTAGTGAATAATTCATATTTCAAGTGAATTATTCGAAATACACACATAATAGTATTGTCGATAAAACGTGTTCTGTATCGTATCTACTTAAGAATGATAATCCTATTTCATCGAGTAGGGAAGGGTTGTGATGTTCTATCGCCCGAGGCTACATCACTACTGTTGAATTCATCAAGCCACTCAAGCGATGTATTTGTAATCTGTGGTACCAATTTCACTCATACAGTCAATCAATAAAACATACGACGAATTTTTTAAGTTATCGGTTTGATCTTGGAACAACCCTATGACAAATAATGCGTCGTTCAAAAGTTTATCACGGGCGTAACGAGTCATCTGCACAAAATTTAAGTTTTTTTTTTTTCCTAATTAAAGGACTTAACATGTCTGTTTCAATGGGAATAATAATTTTGAGCTAGCTAGACAAGCACAAACCTCACGGTACATTACCAACCAAGTAGGTAAGAAAGTTATAAATATAATTGTTTTTCAATTAAGAAGTTATAACAATCCGAATTTATGCCATACATATAAATTTATAGACAGTGGCTCAAATATGAATCCTGTACCGCAACAAGCTAAGAAACTCCCTTAGGATCTCCGGATCTAATGTAGCACAATTTGCAAACAGAAAACGTACAGACTCCAATGAGGTGTTTAAAATTGAATTAATCGTCAAGGTGCTAAAGTCTAAATTCCTTTGTAGATCGCTGTCGGATAGGTCAGTTTGCCGCGGAAAGGTAAAGCAAAGGGGTAAAGTGAGACAATCGTAAAGTTTAATAATAATTACATTCTCAACTCTCGTCGCAGGTTGTGCGCAATAATTAACCGCTCGGAATTACTTAGCTGAAATAATTTAATGTGACGCACGCCGAATTGTTCTCGTTAGTGTGCGCGTGGCCTTACTACAGAATGTGTGGATGCGCCAACTAGTACTTATTTATTGAGGATTCTTTAAATAGGGTTGAAGTCAAGAACAGTTTATTGGCAGGCTTTTGTTCCTTATATAATAAAAACGTCGTTTTTATATTAATTGGAATTCCGTCAGAACGTGTGAAACTGCTGCGTATGTGTTGTTAAGAAAGTATTTAAGTCTTACGTAGAAGGGTTAAATAAATCATTGTTAAAGATTCTGATAAACAAATCTAATATTAGGTAGGTACCTACTTCAGCATTGGCAAAAAAAACTGTAAAATGAAAACTTTGCCAAAGTGTAAAGTGTATTGATAGTTATCTTAAAACTATGTGGTAACTTAGATATCTAAGTGCTCTTAATATTTAAGACTCGTGTAACCCAAGGATACGAGTATAGTTTCCTTAACCAAGGAATAAGATCCTCAATTGCTAGTTTTGATAACATAATCCGAGCCCAAGTTATAGTGGTCGTATATTGTCTCTATGGGGTGGGAAGTGAACGCTTGCTCTACTGCCAATTTACATTCGGAATTACAAGCTGGAATAATATGTTTGATAGTCCTGTTTATTGCTCTAGTTATATTTGCATCTGTTATTTCTAACTTAGTACTATCCATGCCGCTCGAACAAAAAATACACCCAGAGCTAAGTAATTTTTTCCACTTCCTCCATTAACAGAACTTGCTCCATTATTTTTCATTAAAAACATTTCTAGCAATTTCTATTCCCATTGCAGATGGGGAATTGAAATAAAATAAGTCATAGCGTACACCTGCCCGCGACTTGGAAGAGCATTAATATTCTTTATATGCAGTTAAATTTAGGTACGCTGCGGAAACATCGGGAAGTTTGCACAAAAATGAAAAATTACCGGTCAGGGAGCGGCGACCGCAAAAATACCGCATAAGAAACAACTAATGAAAGCTTAGAGCCATTCGCATAAATCTTCCTTACATTTTTAATACCAATATATCCGGCGAGGGGAGCATCCACGGGGAAGAAAATGTGTAGTCGAAAAACAAAACATTCGCGGACCTCCGCGTTTATATCTTATTTAAATACCAACAGATGTTGTCCGCTTATAAATGTGGATATTTTTAATCGGTGCCTTACCAGAGACATAATGGTATCAGGCGATCTGCCGTCAGCTGGTATGTAGATGTACACGAGTTTATCGTGTTCGGTGGCTAATTTAAAAATCCCTCTCGGAAAAGTATTCCCGTCGGCCGGCCCATCATGTCGCCGCTGCCGGTTGATATCCCTTTTGACCTGTATATTTTTTATTCGCTTCGTTACCTAAGCTTTTTCGTATCGTATCGAATCTCGAGGAGTCGTGTAGTCTCATTAAAATAATACAGGGCTACTGGATAATCTTATCCGGTGTGTTTCGATCGCAGATTGGGTGCGCGTGCGGCGATAACACCACGAGTTATTCAGACAGTGCACGCTCGATACGCTGCTACTTTTTAATCCATTTTGCGACGACATCTTCATTATTTGTACCTTTGCCATGGTAATAAGGCTATACAAGAGTACCAAGGTTTACGACGCTCGTCAAACCTACGACTCAGGAGCGACATACCAAATGCAAATCCCTTATAATATATTCATAAAATTATGTGTTACACATGTATGACAAAATCTTCCCGTCAAATAAAGCAGTACTAGCAAGTGTGTTTTTTATGAAGGGCACTCGTGGATTTGCCTTTTTAAAAGTACTCTTATTTCGTGTTGTATAGGGTGAAAATTTCCGTAGTAAAGAACCTGCTGCAAAATATTTTACGTTCTAAATTTCACACATAATAAAGGGAAGCAATTCTTATGATTATTAGCGTGGAGACTGCGGGAATAATCCTCCGCAGTGACATCGCTGTGTGACATAAGCCGGAAAAATCTAATAACAATAAAATAAAATTGCTGCCGGTTTGTAAATTTAAAAAAGGCATAGGGAAGAAAATTCGTTTTCCGCGCCATGACAACCATTACCGTTACTTTGAATTTACCTTTTAAGAGGATCGTCAATTCAGTTAATGTGTTTATACTTAATCTATAAGTAGGGATACCCGACTCCTATATCTCTAGGAAAATTTTAATCCGCGCATAAAAGATTCTGTATAAATCAGGCGTCTTTGTTAAAGCTCTAAAAGTGCTTAAATCAACAATATTCGTGAGTAATATTTCCTTATGCTATTACTATTAAAATTTCACCTTAAGATGGTAGACTTCCGATTCATTCGTGTTGAAACGTCTGAAGACATTGCGGAGGGTGATCTGAATGCATACTTTTGTTTCCCAATTCAAAGCCCCATTTCGGTCGCTTCCACCGCAAAGCTCGTTTAAATTATTTTGCCAGTTTTGAGTCGTAAATTTTACGAAGACTTTAATTGTTATTTTAACTGCAAGCTCAACTTCGTGTTCGCGATGGCGGGGGCTGTGAAAATATGTCTTAATTCGCTCACCCTATGACTTATGTTTCATTGAAATTAAACCGTTTCGTTCTTTGTACGCTATTTCACAGACAGGTAATAAATTCACAGTTTTGTCTAACACCTTTGAAATTGTCCAAACTTGTAGCTACTAATGATATTTTTATTCCTTCTCAATCGGTTCAGCGAATCTGAATCAGAAACAATGGAAACGGATCTCCAAGGAGTCGTTATTCTAAACAAGTCGGAGAGCACTTGATCTCGTAGAGCATGTCTCAAAGGGCGTCATATTCGAAATTTAAATATTATTGTTGTTTTTACTGAGTGCACCGAAATTGAAGAGAAATAGAATTTATACCCGCGACCCTCCGCGACTCGGGAATCACATTTGACTGCCGGCAAAAAAAAAATAAAGAGCCAACTTGACTTTTTCTTTTCCTTTTTCAAAATCCTTTAAGTATCGATTATGATTATCAGCTAATTACTTACCTTCGAAACATTATTAAATTGCGTAATCAAAATTGATCCTTTTGTTTATGGGTCTCGATCCTTTCAATCATCTATCGACCATTGAGTTTCGATATCATAATAATTGTCCATAATTATATATTCCCTTGAACGGAGCGCACCGTTTTTATTGTTATTTTATTTATAAAGTAAGAATTTTTTCGTCCGACGCAAGTCGATCAGGTTTTAAATTTGATTGATCCGATATAAAGATCGATTTAATAATCGAGTGTTCCGCTTATATTTTGGTTTTCTCTTTTATCGATAAACGTTTTCATAGGATCGGTTTTGTTTTGCCTTCTTAGTGTCTGTGTTCTGATGATTTATGGGTCGCTAATTTTGATGTTAGTAATCGTTTCGATTTCATTCGATTTGGGATGAGATATTATTATTGTAAGATATTCAATAATGACTCGTATCGAGACGGGCTAGGGGCCTAATCACAGTAATCGATCGATATGAACTATCTCTATCGTTGTATTAAAACAATACAGAGATACATAGATGGTTGCTAAGTACGCAGGGACCACCGGGAGCACCTTTTGTTAAGGCTCTTCTACTCGCAAATCGCGAGATGCTGAGATACGCCGCATACCGACGCGGGCCCTTAATGGCCATCCCTCGACAAAGGTAATTTACGTCTCATGTGCGAAACCACTCTTAACTAAAAGCCCCTTAAATTACAGCATACACCGGGATTGATTCGAAATTAATCTTGCAGCCGATGCGGTCTGGAGATTGACGCATTTTATTAAAAAAAATAACTGTTATAGATGTTGTGGCTTGGGATTTATGACAAATCGATAAAAATATGCACCTCCTCCTTTTTGAGGTTACCTAACAAGTTGTCTGTTACGACAAAACTGCTAAGCCTTTTGTAGACACAATTTAGATGACTTTATTTCACTCGGCTTTTCTTGTAAGTTCTTATAAATAACTCTCTATGCTGAAGATTGACACAACCTATGGTACCTACTTCTAGATACTCGTATATGATTCAAACAACACAAACGCCCAAAAACCTTGGAAGCCCACGAAGTAATCGAGGCCAGAACTTGGATTGAATACTTAATATTAGTAACAAACGATGAGTAAGCCAGCGTTTCAATTTACAAGATCACAATCCCAGATTAGAGCTATTGTGCGATATTCATACATATATCTCGGGACCTTATTATAAGCTGCGCGAGCACAAGTTAACTTGTCTCTGGTTTATCGGGAAGATTTTTGTTCGTCGATACGGCGCATGAGCATCGACCGGGCTACCTCTTTGCTCGTATGTTCGTATCATTGTAGATGCCTATCGCTGGTCACCAGTTCTTTTGACGCTTTGGGAATTACTGGTAATTGGCTATATTTGTTTGTAGTTTATTTTGGTATTCCAAGCAATTTAGTATCAACTGTTGGAAGTTCTAAAAGATAGAGTCTCATCAGAAGTTTCGCTAATGTATTTCACAAGAACATCAGTAACAGAACGTTCTTCAATATCGACTTATTTCAATACTGATTCAGCCTACTCTTCACATAAATCAATAACCCAATTTCCTGCATCTAAATCATCTCAATTTGAACCAAACATTGTCCGTACACGACTATTATCAGATACGTTGGCGGTTCTTAATGGACTGTTACCTTACATCGAATCTGCGGGAATAATTAAAACGCTAACGGAATTATTAAGCGCAACTGTTCGCCTTGTATTGGACAAGATAGTTGCGGGGCTAGCTTGATAACCTAGACTACGTATACTAGTGTATTTATCCTAATGTAGATACGCTATGTTTTATTGATTCCTGCTTCAGACGACTCCGCCCATGTCTAAGTAAACTAGAATATATTATTTTCGTTATTGACTTCTCAAGGCGATGACTTTAATTAAGCATTTGGCTCCGAAGCACCAGAAACTTTGTTATCTGCTGTTACATTTATATACCTATACTTGTCAAAAAAGTTAACCATGCAATTAAACATAACCCAAAATTCATGAACTATTCTCAAGCATCAGTCGCTACTTTCCCATTTGAACACTCCGATGTAAACCTCGCAGCACCTCATAGCGATATTTTCAAATTGAATCTTTCAAGTAATACGCTGCAGTAACCTTAGGTGTTAACAACGCGAGTTAATCAGCGAGATCCCCTTACGACCTCCATTAGATAGACGCAGCTTAGGCACCTAATTGAATAAGGGACCAAATTAAACGGGCATGACCTCTTTCTATTCAAATTCGACTCCTGAGATGACTTTACATACGTATGGCGTGATATTAGGCGCTTATCGATGGCGAGATTAACCTGATTGAAAGCGTGGGGGTCTGTGCTGTCAGGTCTACTAGGTGCGATTTACATAAGTTTAGGGACGATAGTTTTCTGGAAAGAGTCACGTAAGGTTAGATTAATAATCACAAATAGAGAACAATCACAAATATGTATGTCTCTCCAAATTAAGTGAGAAAATTCAAATAGAACGAAACAAGCTGCGATAAAATTGGCATTATTTTCTAAATGGCTAGACAATACGTCATTGCAATTTTCAAATTACTAGGTGTTATTACACTTAGCATTCGATATGCTATCTTGCATACTTAATGCAACTGTATCACCTGCAGCCAATTAGAGCCTGTCACTGAACTATTTTTACTTATAGTTAGAATTTATGGCAATGATCGTTTTATAAATGCTGCTAATTTTGTTATTGTCAAAATTGCTATTACCTTAAACAGTTACGTGAGTATCATTATAATCTCATTTTGTTCCCTGTACAATTGTTATCAACATTTAAATAAGTCTATTAGCTCTGTTTACATCACCTTGGCTTACGTCACTTTTTTCGGTACTATGATAATCTCACCAAAACGTGACGTTTCCAAAGAATTATGTCTGTGTGTCTCTCGTGTTATCTCATCAAATGTATATTTAACTAATCAACCGACACATTACACATTTCCTTCAGTACTAGATGCTGCAAAGTACTCACAAATCGGAACTTCCTCCCCTAATCATTTCCGTCAGGTTAGGTTTAATTGAAAGTTATGCAAATCTCTCAATTCGACTCCTTCACAATAGTACCGGGATTCCGAATGAGTTAATCCGTGTTTATGCTCCTAATCGGCCCCTTGCTGGAGCCTTGTTACCGGTTTAGCTCACTGTTAAATTTATACAATGCCTTTTGTATACAATGAACCATTTATTTAACTTAAAACGTTGTTTATGCCAACATTTTCTTTTATTGGATTTAACTTATTGAACTTTACGATATTGATTCTGAAGAAACAAATTCTTTAGTTAATCTACACCATTTTTTTTAGATAAACCTTAAGTGTGATTTAACAATGGATGTTATTGTTACAGCTGAACTAAAAATGGACGTGCTGAGGGAACGAGAAGTGAAAGACAACCTCGAAAGACAACTTCTCGACGAGCAGAAAATGCGAGGTGAGTGCTATTAAATTACAACCAACATCTGAATCTAGCCCAGGATAATATTACTACAAAACACGTATTCTCCGTCTTCTCTAAAATATGTGGAAACCCGTCGATAACCAGCAAAGGATTCAGGAAAGAACAAATAGGGCTTAATTTGAACACGTTCATAAATCACGGTTGAATGGTCCGCGCCGCATTGGCCACAATTAACAGGAGATCTTGTTACGGGACCATTGTCTTCCTCCTCGCCGCGTTATTTATTTCCAACATTAAAACTATTATTTTCTCATATTACACGGCGTGCCTTATGTTGCCAATTTTCTTTCCGTGCCACCGACCCATCGGCGCCTCTTCCACAATTGTTTATGCTACAATGTGTTGTGGGTGTTCAATTAATTCCATTTTTATACGTATTTTCACACGTTATAACCTCACACCGTCTCTTATTGTTAATGTTATCTATTTGTTTCTGTACTTTCCCAAGCCCGGTGCTCGCGTGTTCCAACGTTTTCTTCGATTTATAGGTTCATTGATAGTTTTATGGGTTCCTTTGACGTCTACGTAATCACCATAATTATGCTATTTATTAAGACAATTTTGCTGCGGTACATTGAAGGTTTAAATTTGTTTGTGGTATAAACGACGTACGTTTATTGCTGTGGGTCAAAGCTACCATAATTGGAAAATGTATACAGCCATAATTCGTAATCTGTGAAATTACAATAACTTTGCATAGTGCAGGATAGGGTTCGTCATAATCGAATCTATAAATGAAATTTATAGTGCGATATCATTGCACAGTTCTAGTCCAAACAAACATAAAGGTTAATTCGAACAACACAATACCACCCTTTCTTTGGGTACAACGTGACGTCATCCAGTAAAAAGAAAACCGACAGAATGGAGGTAACCTTTGTACAAATGTCAGGCGACATGGCAACGATGAACTGACGCCTTGAGACAAAGGGTTTAATTCTATTGAAGACAATACGACGAGCCATATTGAGCTTTACACTTTAAATAATAACGCATTAATTCGCATCATGTCAAAACTGAGAACAATTTTACATGTCCCAAACGACATAAAGGTGGCGTAGATATTTTATCAAGGTAGTCATTTCTCTTGTGTTAATGTGATATAAATTTAAATGTTAATAAAGGGACGACAGGTCTGCGAGCTTGCCTTTGCGTATAATGAAAATAATTATTGCTTCTGAAACATGCATTATAATTATATATGACCGCTAACTGCACACTACAAAATTGTGACTAACAATCTACAATAATGTTCGTAAAACTGGGTGCTAGTGCTTCGCCAGTGTAAATTATACAGTGTTTATAGTAGCCGTGAAATCGCTGCTAATGGGTTTCCTAGACTATTTGGCGATCTTCGATCTAGTTTAAAAGCTTTTTGACAACTTATCTACTCGTGCTAACACCTTTATCGACGGCTCTTCCGTTTTGCTTTACTATGAAATGCATTTGCAGCTGAACACTGTTCTTCTTCTATTCTAGTATTAAACTGGAACTGTCTATGATTCTTCCCGTTAATGTGTAAAGGGCCGTCTGAAGCTCGCTTGCCAACAGGTGTCGAGCACGCAACCTGTCACTTCTTATAATTACTATATTCTATTGTAATAATGTTCAGTGAACCGTAATCTAGAAGTATCCCGCACTTTTATGCAAAATATGATCTAAAAACATTTGAGTTTATAAACTTACACGCACACGCTGCGTGGGATACAAACACATGAACAAGATTTAATATTTCGGGTATGGTATAGGTGTAAGTAAGTAGAACAGGGCAACAAAGAGGGAAATGGAGGCTCCATACATAATTCACACGGTGAATGAACTCGATTGCGACGTGAGCAATACTGTTAATTGCCAAAAACCAATCATCAGATAGCGGTATACGCGTCGACGCTGTGAAATACCACTTTAGTTACAAAAGCTCGCGCAACCAATAGTGCTTCACGAACCTGAGATGAATAGTCACCGTTCCACTGGAATTTACCACTCTTTATTACATTCTGTTAAATTTTTGACACATTTTAACTCAGAAAACCTGAAATATGAAATAAAAAATACAGGTAGTTGTTCCGTTTTCCACCTCTACTAAAATGTAAAATCAACGAAGATTTAAAACTGCAGCGATCGAGTTTGGAAATATCGCCTTAGGATTATTAAAATGACTGAACACGAACAGTATAAAATTAATCGATAATAACAGTGAAATGGCCGATCTCTGATCTAGACAAGGTAAAATTGATCTTAAGATTCTTATGAGGGTAATTTCTATCTACATAATAAAAAAAACCAACGCAGCGTTACTTAAGCGTTGAAGATGTAAATAAATAAATGAAGTTATAAAGATTGCTCTAAATACAAAAGTAAAAGAAAAATGAACTTATTTATCAGTACTACACGTACAGTATTGGTTTTCACGTTGAAACTTACGTGCGATTCTAGACTGGCTACTGCGATCCAATAACAATCAATCAGGCCCGTGGATCGCAGTACACCATGAAAATTGGAATAGAGCCGATGAGCCTAATCAACCTTCGCGGACCGCGTTCATTCATAATAGATATTGTATTGAATAGTCCAGTATCGCATGAGCATCTAGTGCTTTCGTAATGCACCGCGGTTCTATTTAAATGGCGAACTATGCGGTAATCTGTATAATTAATTTACTATTGAAAATTAGAATTCATCGGCTGGCAGCCGTTTGTGAAGATTTTTTGTTGGATAGATTTATTCTAGCTGTATTTTCTTTCTAGGCCCTACCTTAGGCTAAACTTTCAATTTTTACAGAGTTGTAAGTATACCTGTTTTCAACTGTTAAATTTAATTAATGTCAAGACAATTCCTTCTCTTAATTTGGGCTGATTAATCTTGTATCGAGTCCTCAGGTAATGGTAGGGTTTCGTCTAAATCTTACTCAGTCATTTTGATATATTCGTTTATAATTGAGTCGGACTGGGCACCCCCAGTAAGGGACACCCTTGAGGGAGCTCCTTCATTACCGAGGATGTTATGAGCTCGAAGGGAAATCGGAAGACTTTCATAGTTATCGCCCTATGATTTTGAGGCGTTCCGGTCACGGCTTTAACCTTTTGAAGGCAGGGATGCAATTTAGAAATATCATTCGGTTCTAATCATGGTTTGTCCCTATTTGTAACCAGAAAGTTGGTAGTGGTTTCAATATTGTCAACGTGTAAAATTCCGTTTTTGTGAATGTCTTCCCAGAAGTTTAAAAAACACTACACAATATTAACAGCTCATTTGACAGACAGTGTTCATGTTAATGAACCATCAAACCGACAATATCATCTAATAGTACTTCACCATCATAACTGTATTTCCCATCCCTCTATCCAAATACGGCTCTGTCGCCCCCTTCCCATGCATTTGAGACGTAAAGGAGTTGGTATAATTCTCATTGTGCTCGAGATTGTGTAATTAAATAACATGTAGGCCTCAACATTACAGGCGTCTTGAAAGGGTTCGCAATGGAAATGTTACGCCAATTATGCGTACATTATGTCCGGAATGGAGGGTTATCGATGCCTTTAAAGATATACCTCGGAATTGAGGAATTTGATATTATGCCTCTTCCGTCTTCATATGTTGTACATGAGGAACATGTAAATGCGTTGCTTTGATTTTGTGGATCTTAGAAACTATTATTATTATAAAATATTGTTTCATATACCTCGTATGTATATCTTAAGCTGGAATGGTCTGATTGGATTTTCTGCGACCTATCTTTAGTTGATGATCTAACATTTTTCAAGTAGCAATTACAATGTAGAAGATTGTGCCGTTAAAAGATTACAGATCATTAATAAGACTCTTTTTAAAATTCCACGTGATAAATAAGAACCATTGACACTAAAGATTTTTAAGTTGATGGTATCAAATGATGGATTAGCGTCGTATAATTGCTGGCTATTTACAACAGACTCTTAACAATTACGGATGATGATTGTGGCCTGTGCAGAGTATAAACCTGGATAATTTATAGGTTATTAAAGAAACAATAGTTTATGATGCATTGTTAATTGTTTTCACTTAATCACTCTCATAAATGAAAACGAGAGATTAATTGAAACAGAACCTATAAACAACATTCAACACAATAGTAATGAAAATATAGGTCCTGTAGATGTGCAGTAACAGATTTCCATTTGCATATTGTACATCAAAGCAGTGTTAGCAAACGGACATTTGACGTGAGTCAGCCCCTGCAAACATTATCACTTGCGGACAGTCCAGTGATCAAATTCAAATGAAATCGTTTAACAGGCGGACAATCGTATCAACATACGTCAGTAGTTAGTGCGATCTAACGCTGACTGGGCTCCCCTACGATAATTGTATTAGTTCATACGCATTTGAAATGCGATGACTGGACTATCATTTGTCTATGAACTTGCGTATTGTGTGGATGTAGTTGATAAAATGTACATGGTCATTGTGTCCAACATTTTTGTTAGACTGTTTTTTTCTTCTTCAGTTTTGAGTACCTACGTAGGTAATGCAAACTAAGATTCTTCTGCTGTATCTTTCTTTACCTCTTATGCGTCTCTTAACTCACTACAGTAGATCTATAATAAAGTATCTTAAAGTAAGTTAAAATAATTCTCTGGCTCATTCATTCTTTAAAATAATATACAGCCTCACTGAAAACAAACAATATTTCTACTGCAACCAATCAGTATAGCAATTTGGCGTCCTTCAATTCGGCTACACTATGGCCTTAATAGATACAATCTGTCGAATGCTCATTGGACGTCGGTGCTATTGTGTGATGCAGACGGAAGCTTCCTATTACAGGCAACGCAGTCCGTTTGTATAGGCTAACTATGTTACCAGCCATTTCGATTGTTGATAAATCGTTGCAGATGTATGGGAATTGAAGCTTGTAGTTGCATTGATATTTAGTTTAGATCCTCGTTAATGTTTGCATTCAGCGCTTGCTGGTTCCAATATTGGTTTGGTTCTTTTATAAAACTCTTGGTTTCTAGTTTCATTCCTACTCATGCCGTTTTCAGAGACGAACCTTTCTGTAATGTATTCTAAGTTCTCAATAGTAGTCATCAGACATCGTAATCCAATCCCGGTAAATTTCTACAAAAATAAACGAACGATGTTAGCCCCTATTAACATGTAAGCAACGGAAAGGAATCCGTAAAGTCGGGCTTCTCATAAAAATACGTGCGATATCTCACGCGAAGAGTGGGAAAATTAAATAATATTCCGAGTACACGGTAAATCCTGACCGCGATGCGACGTGCGACCCCGCGCTCTGTCGGACCGGACCAGATACGAACCGTGTACGGAATTCAATTACCCAAAACACTTACTTACTTTTTAGGGTTCCGTACTAAATGTCTAATAGGGCAGGGAAAACGAAGATGGAACGTAATTTTTTATGACAATTTTAAGGCTTGTGCAGACCAGCGCGACTTGTCGCGCGATGCGACACCGGTTATTGTTATACTGTGAAGTTTTCTTAGAAATTGTATTGTTCGTGTTGCGTCGCGCGACAAGTCGCGCTGGTCTGCACAAGCCTTTATTGTGTAACTGTTGTTTTAATAAATGAAATCGTCAAATAAATGACATTTCACGGGCCTATAAATTTCTGTTAGATATCCAAATCAAATCAATCAAATCATTTATTGGTTTGCAAACACGGGTAATATGTACATCGATGTTTTCATGCAAATCATATTATTCTTTAAATTACAAAAATTTTAAAATATTATAATTTTAAATAACAATTAGGAAAATAAAATTATACAAAATATAAGTTAATAACAAATAGTTATAATTAAGTACAGTAATTTTTTGAATAATAATACAAAAATGTCAACAAGGTTACCGTAATAAAAAATAAAAAAGTCAAATGTCAACATGGTTAACGTAATAAAAAATAAAAATAAAATGTCAAATGTCACCAAGGTTACACTAATAAAAAAATACCTTACCAGGTCTTTGGTAGAATAGCTCATATCGCCACAACCTGTAACTATTTTACACTATACTCAAGCAAGCAATTAATTCCACTATAGACAGAAACATTCAATTGTCTTTCCTATCATTAAGCTTAGCTATCCCGTTAAACATAGGTTATGTACGGAACCATAATAGTAGAGGTTCGTCCGATGCAAACCGGTTTTAGCTTATTATGATATTTAGCGATCCTTACTACAATATTTCAGTATATACCTACTTTATCACGTATTTCCGATCACCTATATACATGACTGTATAGGTTCAGGGTATATGTATAAAAAATAGAACAAATAAACAATAACTGTATAGATTCAGAGTATATGTAAAAAAATTGAACAATACAGGCAATACATGAAAAGGAAATGTCGTCGAGAAGTAAGAATATGACATGTATATCACCAAAAAAAGGCGCAAAATTATTCTAATTACGAATAAATAGACAAAGCCCACTTGGAAGTTGATATTAATCGCTACTGACAGAAAATACATTGACACGCTTCCAAACGTTGATTTCGAAATTAAAAATTACATACTGAACGCAAAGTATGATCAATCTTCAACACAACCTACGCTCACGCCTGGCAGTTTTTTTTGCAAGTGTGAGGTGTGGCAGAAGTTGCCGGCGCTACAAAGTTTTCGTGGGCGACTTCGGGTAAATATTTACACTGGAACGTTGTTACGGTGGTTTCATTCAGTTTTTTTCTTGAGGTTCAACTGTGGCCTTGGAAAAATTGTTTCAATCTTCGTAGCTTCGTATTCATTATCCGTATTCTTCGGTCTTAGCTCTAATTGGAACATTAACATTCCAATTTTCATCGATATGACTTACCTTTTCATGGTCGAATTCCGAATTCTCTTTTAAGGCAAATATTGGTATTATCTCTGAAAATATTTCGATATTTCTTTATTAAACGTCTAGTCTCACACATGTGTTCAAGACATCGTATAATTTCTTCATCAGTTCTATTTAATTCTTCGCCATACTTCTGAGTTCTTATTACAGCCGCGGTATCCACTACGTGACAATTTTCCCGATACGCGAGTCCTCCAGAATGCAGGACACGCTCCCCTTGGTACACGATCGTATCTTTAGTGGCACACTGAAGATTCCAATGTATCTAATTCAAGGGTATCTACAGAAGAAAAATAATACTGATAGTGAGTTAGTGAAAAATATATTTTTGCAGCTTTAAGATGTTCTCACATAATTAAGAAAATTGTTTGGTGTAATGCTTTTTGTTTTCTGGAAATGTTGTCTTTTTCAGCATATTTGTAAGCTAATTTAATCAAAAACATAGAAATCAGTTAAAATGAACCTCGAAAATTTACAGAAAATGTGATTAGTGTAGGTCCCGCGGCTGTTCGCGTGAAATGAAGCGCAGTATGAGATCAGCGCGCGGAAGTAATGGAAATGATTAGATTTCACCGACTGGTCAGCTCCGAGTTCCGATCCAATCCATCCACCTAATGCTATTATGCATTTGAAAAATCCATTCTATTTAAATTTGGATTTTTCAGACATTCCATTTATTTTTGTTCATCATAGGTTTATGTTGTTAAGTCGCTTCTCTTGAACCTCCATATTGTTTCGAAAGGGTTGGATTAAAATATAAATCAGAATTGCCGTTTCTACCTCTCCTATTCTTTGGATTAAACAAATCAAACTGTATAAAAGTACCCCATAACTTTGCCAACAAGTCGCGAAATGGTAGGTACACCAAAGAGCGGCGAGAAAACGTTGAAACGAAACGCATAGCATTACACATTTCACGGCTAAGTAGAATACGATGTTGGACCCGTGCCGTTGTTCCGATGGACACACCAATTGACTACCTTTTAAGAACTAGTGCTTTGTCCTATCCTTATCGGGATGCTGTAGGCTGTTGTGCGTCCAACTTCTTTAATTTATCTTGTTCGTTTTCCTGATAGTAGTATTGTTCGAGTCTTCTTTGGTTCTCTCTAGGTTATCTGTTAGACGTTTAAAAACAACTAGAATGTTTGACTTTACTTGGAGGTACCTTTACAAACATGTAGCACAATCTGTCGATATAAAATTAATTAAGGCAATCGAATGTAACAGAAGCTTTCATCTTTACAACACAAGTATAAAAATATTTGTGGCGTATTTTTCCGTCCAGGTGATCAAGAAGGTAGCCGATTACTGACAAATTAAAACAGTGCAAACTATCTAAAGATAGGCGTTTTATAATCAAGAAAATAGCAGTCCACTACATGACGTTTAATTTAACAAACCATCAACATTCGTAGTGAGATAACGAAACGAAAAGCCGACGAAGGTTTCACATTGTAAGCAACCTTATAATTACCACTAGTGTAATTATAAACTTGTAGCCAACACATCCATACAGTAACGACTAATCAAGACCCTATTCAGATTCATTACAACTAAGAGAAGAGCAATAAATATAACGCCCCAGTAAAATCTCGCACAACATAGGAAATAATAATAAAATATTACAAGAGCTCGAGATTTTGTCTAATTAATTTTGTACGAGTATATACGTACTGTGGGGCTGCGATGTCTTGGGAGTAACATACAATGAGTCCGGAAAACCGAAGGCGAGGTGGTAACAAGATCCACCAACGAGCTAAATTAGAATTTATGATTGTATGTGAAATTGTTAGAACGGGTTTCAATGTTTATTATAATGTTTCGTGTAATAAGATGGAGTTGAAACGAAGTTCAGCAGCAAATTGGTGAAATACCGAATTAACTTTGTAATTACTGTATTGTCTTCGTTATGAATAACGAACTTCATTCGCAACATGATCAGATGTGAGTTACCATTTCAGTTTTCATTAAACCTTCAATTTGGGAATAAGGATTGTGCTGGTAACATTGAAAACTTTTCTTTTATAAAATGATCACTAGAAAGGAAAATTAAGAATAATTTACTGAAGTAAACCAGTTCATAGATCAAAGAAGTGGTATAAGTGCTGGACGCACCTATTCGAGGTCAACAAAAAAACGTAATTCAATCAAGCACTCGGTCAAAACTTAACCAAACATGACTGACCAAAATCATGACAATGTTTCTTCAATCCAGCTTGCTGACAAAAGGAAAATTAAGAATAATTTAATGAAGTAAACCAGTTCATAGATCAAAGAAGTGTCCAGCACCTAATCGAGGTCAACAACAAAACGGAATTCAATCAAGCACTCGGTCAAAACTTAACCAAACATGGCTGACCAAAATCACGACAATGTTTCTTCAATCCGACGTGCTGGCCAGTAGTATGACGGTACGGAGTCAACACGGCAAGAAGTGTCGCGGCGGAGCCGTGTCCGGTCCAGCGCGAGCTGTCGATTATACAACTGAGTGCACGCGCACTGAGCCAGCTTGCCGTGTCCGTAACATGATACTAAACTTGTCGCTTTTAACTGTAATTATAATTCTCTAGCTTTGAATACGATTAGCAGAAAGTTTTTGACACGGCTCTCTATTTCGCTTCAGTGGTTCGATTGTGAAATTCTGGGTTTACTCTCACAATACTCTAACAGAATAGTTGGATAGAAGTTACAATTTATGTTACCTTTAATACTTACTAATGAACACCAGGAAAACAAGGCAATGCTAACTACGAATTTGGTATTCGTGATAATTATGAAGCTTGTATGTATGTGTTCCAGTGAGAGAGCACCCGTACCACGATCAACAATTAATTAATAACCAAAACTATTTCTGTATTCAAGCAAGTTGAGTACAAATGAACAAATTTAGCAAAATTTGAGCTACAATTTCCAAATTGCCCACCGGAGCGTATGAACTACTGAGGCGGAGTTGCGTGTTAGCGCCAGACCACTGGGAGTTAGAACTCTGTTCAAAACTGGCGGTCGGCGACACTGGAATGAGTCAGCCGGCCACCAGGCGAAGGTAATGTGAACACTGCCCACCCGTGCGCTGGCCGCGCTGCGAAATACTGCTCACGAAATACTAGCCCGATGTGTAAACGTTACACTTCGTCACGATGCCGCCACGGTGACACATTAGCGGGTGCAATTGGACGAAATGCTGTCAAAATTCAAATCATCCAACAATGAACGAGGAAAAGCCACTTCAAAGAAAACATCCCGACAATGTTGATTAAATCCGACAACGCAAGGATAAAACGTGACTTGATAAAATCCAATCGAAATATCAAACCGAAACAATACTAATCGAAGTTAATTGGCCCAAAACATCCCTTCGTAAATCCGGTTCACTGCAATAACAACATCAAGTAGATTTATAATTATCGGAAGAGCGTTTAAGTCGCGTTTTAATTATAGAAACAAAACAAAAACAGGAATCTCCAATGTCTTAGTGGAGTTTCGGAGTGAGTCGGGACTTTAATTCAAAACTCTTTGTTGTGGAAATAATTTTCTTCAATAGGGGGGGTGAGCTCCGCGTTTTACAGATCGGAAGTCATAGCAACAATCGGCGTAAATCATGACGATTGTGCACTTAAAACGTAATTGACCTGTGCCATCTTAAAACAAATTTAATATGTAGAAGGGTTGTTTTTCTTTGTTGAAGCACAGTAGACTAACTAATCACAGCTTATGTAACTTAGCAATATGACAATTTGTGAATAATTCAGTCGAATTCACAACATATTCCTACTGTTTTTTGACAATTTTAGTCTTACCATCCTTTGGCCATCAAAAACTGTATCGAAGACAGGCAAATTATATCACGAAAGCTAAAAAGGAATTGCCTCACCCCTAGTTGTTGGAACGGCACTCACCCCGGACATAGGAAATTCAATAATAATTGAACTTGGTGGACGGCGGACCGCATCCGGTATCTTGGGGAAATCACTTATTGATCAGAAATTTTACACCATAGTAAACGTGCATAATCTTAAAATGGTCAACAAATTTTGTTTACATGTTGCAGTGCTGACTTCCAAATATGACAGAGTCGAGATTAATGTCGTTAACAATAAACAAAAGAGTAAACTGAATAATTTGACAGACAGAATAACATCCAAAGAATCGACAATAAAACCCGAGACGTATTCGAAAACAAGTAAAGAACGTGTTTACGGAATTATACCTAGTGATGCAATTAAAATCGACACGTCTGTAAACGGAGAAGTAGTTTGATTCAGGGAACATGTATCAATGCATCGAATGCACGAACCGATTGTAACGATGTCGATTGCGGGCTAATAAATTGTTTACGTTGGCCGGTGTGCGATCATTAAGATCTTTGTTTACGGCTCGACCACACACGAGTAGCAGACGTCGATGAAGCCATACGCTGATTTGATTGCAGGATATCGTATTAAAGTTGCTGCTAATATCATATTTACTGCTGCCACTGTTAAGTTAGTGACAAAAATAGACTTCCGGCATGGTCCAGTTAAAGTACTTTTGTTTTATTGCAATTTTATTACTACAGTTAGCATGTCTGTGAGAGTTGTATCGTTCCGTATTGCAATTAAACTTTAAGGAGTGAATGTGATTTACTTCTTAGATGCTTTGTATTTGCTAAAATTGTTTTAAGTAGGTTTCATTTAACTTAACATCAATTCCAATTACGCAATGAATACTCAACCTCTCACAGATAAATTGAAACTAATCTCATTAACATAAACTGGAAAATCAAACTCATTGAAGCTTTCATCAATAAAATCAATTCTGTTTTCGTGTGTCGGTCCGTCGGCGCGTGAAAGATGATTCCATTTATACTCTCATCTGATATGCGAATAAACACAAGGTTTATGCACTCAGCTCAGCTTAGCTCAGCTCGTTTTATCGACTTATTGCTTTTTATCGCGGACTCATTTGCTTGTTTATCTTCTACAAGTTGTTATTGCTCTTCTAATACTGACTGAACTGTTTATTTGATTTTGGTGTTACTGTTAGCTAATGAATCAATGGCAATGGTAATATTTGGACGTTTGTTTACAGCTTTATCTATTTGCTGAAATCTTAACGGCTTAGTTTTTTAACTGATAATGTGCGCAAAACTTTTTGTCAGTTATGCTGCATTATTGACTTGTTTTTAACCGACTTCCAACAAGGAGGAAGTTCTACGTTCAACTTTATGTACTTTTTTTAAATGTATTTTCTTCGATATTTTCGTCAATTAAAAAAAAACCATATAAATTTAATTATATTTGTTGGCTAGTTTTTAAGTTAGCTTCAATATTATTCGTATTTTTCCACTTAGTCTATGTGGATGATGTTATAATAAGTTCCTGTCACTGTTATTTGCATAGCAGGTAATGGTATTCGAAGGTATCACAACTAAAAATAAAAACTTTTATTTCCAAAAATAAACAACCGGCTACCAAAAAAAAAAACATTACTTTAAGTTCGGAAGTCGGTGGCAAAAAACAAAAATTCTAATCCAAAGACACCGACTTCCGAAATTAAAGTAATTTTTCACATTGTAGTGTTTTTTGCAGTCGGTTTTTTTTTTGTAAAAAGTTTTTGTCAACAATAATATTATCGAAAACATTTTTATCACTAAAAAGCATAATCGATTCAAACAGTAGCCCATTAAAACTGATCATAAATTCCGGACTAATCCATCATATTGCAAACAGCGACTCGCAAATGATACAACCGTGTAATTTAATTTTTTCGGGTACCAGACAATATTTCGACGAAAATGAATTATCTCCTGCCGTTCCGATGTCAGTACTACATGTACACGACTGGGATAATCAAATGACGTGAGCCGAAATTGATTTGTGAAAACCTTTCCCCATCGTATATCGTTGACTTGGAGCTCACCAATTTAGAGGTATGAGGAACATAGTGTTAAGCAGGGTTAGATTTAGGTATGTTGAAAAAGATAGCACAAAAAAATTAAAAGGATAGTATTTATAAAAAAATATAGTACACTTTCATTATTTTTAATTTAACATCTAATAGTCAGTAAAATTAACACCCGTTAAGGCAAAATTTACTCCCCTTCTAAGTTTATCAGTTCTTGAATATTACTATTAGTTCTATCTTCATCCTTGGCATTTAATCTCATTAACATATCCTCAGTAGGAATAAATCAGTACAATTCCCACTTTTGCTACCGCTTTTGATAGCGTCACAAGACAATAAAATGGTGTCTATGGATTGTCTTGCCAGTTTATTTCGTATCTTACTCTTGGTAAGGTTCAATTTGCTGAATATTCGTTTGGAGTGGGCGAAATACGGTCGAAATATTCATAATATGACGTAAAAGTAAGCATTCGGGAGCAAACTGTAAATTATAGTATTTAAGCGTACTATCCTGAGATGTGGATAGTATATAGTACAAAGGGCGAAATTATAGTATAAATACTATAATTATAGTACAAAATCCAACCCCGGTGTTAAGTTCATTCATCCTCTATAAAAAAGGGAGGATCCTCGGACCAGACGGGTGTCGTGTCTGGCGAGCAACTGCCCAACGATTGATGTCGGAAAGTTATATATAAGTTGATCGCGGTAAACTATGCATGCGCGATGCAGGATTTGTGTGACGTCAGGTCTTTGATGCGTAGTTCGCATGTGGCGATGTAGATGCCGCCACACTACCTTTATTTTTCCACAGTGGTTGATTATTTGTCATTATTATTAATTACAAAAATAATATTTATCATTTAGTAGGTAAGTTTGTTCAATTATATTTTTGTATTTCAATCTACTTATGTCTCCTGCAAAGTAATTGGTTACAACGCGAAAAGTAAGCCTATTAAAATTCAGCGCTGGTTACTTTGTTTTCAGCATTAAATTGATTGTTAAAAAAAATGTACACAGACAACAGAATGCTCTTTGTATAATTGCTTGCGACTATGAAATCCATTAAATGTCATATTTCATGATTGCGTCGTGTTTTACTGATGGAATATTTATGTAAATTATTCCGGAAATCAAGTTAGTGTCATTTGTAATTAACTTGCAAAAGGAAGATTACGTTCAATTAGGTATTAACTGCAGTTATTATCAGTATGTTTTGTATGTTAGTGTTAATGAGGTCAGAAATCGTACGTAGAAAAAAACGGCTAAGTGCGTGTTGGATTACGCACAAAGAAGGGTTCCGTAGTTGGGATGAATTTATCCTAAGAACAAAGTTAACAGTATAGTTGAAAAAATATTTTCTGCCCACTTCAAATGTAAACTTACATTTGCAGGTCGGACAACATGTTGTTCGCACAATATTAAGAGATTTAACATGTTATTTGAAGACCATAGAAATCTCATAGGTTTTCCTGTAATCTATAAGTATTTTTGTATTTTTTTTTAAATTTTTGTTCTATTTTCGGAGATAAGGAAGAGTGCTCAATTTTCATTTATTTTATTAAATAACTTTAAAACGACTTTTTTTTTAAAGTAACCCTCACAAGCCCTTTCATTTGACATGTCATAGGGTACAGCATGCATTTTCTTTTTGGATTTCACCATACCCCCATACTTTTTGAACCCCATACTTATTCAAAATTAATTTATTTACGTGACACGTCAGCGTTTGGGTCACAGAAATCCATATTTTTGTACCTTAATCGGTCCATTAGATTGAGACCAAATTGGCTGTGAAAGACGGACAGACAGATTGACACACGAGTGATCCTGTAAGGGGTTTTTTTTCATTCGGAAGCGTGTATGGAACCTTCAAAACTATCAAATAGATTCATTTTTAATTCAAGTTTAATTCTCTACAAACTTAACAAATCAATCAGATTTGTAACACAAATTGATTACATCTCACAGTGAACTTCCATTCATCACCTCTCTCCCACACATTTTCTTCACGAACATTGCTCGCTCACAAACAATCGCCGATACAATTTAATTTAATAAACTGTCAAAATGCTGCCAGTTCCTGTTAGTGTTTACAAATGGACCGGACATACGTTTTCCGCTTTGGTTTCCCAACAGGGGGCGCTGGCGTCGGTTCGCACCCCCATGATGAATTCACCTTTTATTTTGTCCCACTTGACTCAATTGAGAGTGATTTTTGAGCGTGAATGGGCAGCCTGCGTAATTTGCCAGTGACAGGCAGAAATGTGCATTGAAAGCTATAAAAGGTTCAGACCAAACTCAATCAAGACCGCTTTTCCGTTTTTACTGTTTGATGTATAAAATGAAATTATTCGTCCATGTTTCAACTGTGAAACAATCGCGCTAGCAGAAGGTTAAAATATGTACATCTTCATCGTATCGCTGTGCGAATCCATTTAAGTTTCATAGACAAAGTTTACGCCAGCAATATTCCATAACAAGACTTTGCGAAATCTTAGCGGACCATTTGAGCAGTGCCCTCACGAATAGTTAGTAGACAATAAATTATTTAATAACCCCTCGGTTTCGAGTGCGGGTCGTGCACTTAATCTGGGCGTACATATGAAATCACCTCTTTAGAAACAATTAATATGGCCGTGATTAAGCTTGGCTACATTCGTGAGATGTCGTTTTGTTATTACGGATGCTAAATTGGAAAATTATTCGTGATTACAAACTAATTGGTTGAAACATTGATAATTCTGATGATTGATGAGGATGACACATAGAGGAACTCGTGGTTAAATAATAACAGCCGCACGGGTCGATCCATCAGGTAAAGCTACGCTTGCCGGGGTAAGTCTGAGGACGGGTGACCATTTTTACATACCGAGACTCCGAAAACTCCGTGCTTTGGAAAGCACGTTAAGCCGTTGGTCCCGGTTGTCATTCGTGGAACTTTGACAGTCGTTACGGGTCGTCAGAAGCCCGAAAGTCTGACAACCAGTCTTACCAAGAGGTATCGTATTACCCAGTTACTGGGTTGTGGAGGACAGATAGGCAGTCACTCCATGTAAAATACTGGTATTCAGCTGCATCCGGTTAGACTGGAAGCCGACCCCAATATAGTTGGGAAAAGGCTAAGCAGATTTGATTGATGAGGATGACACATCAGACAGAAATGATTATCATAGGAAATACAAAAAGACAATACTTATTTAAATTGTAACTGCTTAACTAAAATGCCATAACGTGTATTAGCGTCAATTTCAAAAGACCACTACAGGTCGAGAGGTATGTTTATCTCATTCCTCAAAGGTTTTGCGTTTCAAAGCTTGGAAGTGTCATCTGTAATTATTGTCCCCGAGTGACCGACCACTCTGACCGGTGTCGGGTGAACACTAAGCAGTTTGTAATTCATTCCTAAGACGTAGGGTTGCACCTTTCGTAGTTGTGATCGTAAAACTTAATGTGCCCAATAACGCAGTTGTTATCAATTATTTTTAATTAAAGGAACTTCAAAGTTGGACTTAATTGTTATTATGATGTTTTTGTTCATCGATCTTTAACGTTAGATATGATGCATCAATTATGATAATCGTTGCTGTTTGCTTTTTAAATTAATTTGAAAGAGTCCTGTGTGCTTACTTTTATACGGTTTACGGTTTTATAAGGTTATGATTATTAATTGTGATGTCTATCTAAATTAATTGCAATTCAATATTGGTAGCCTCTCCGATTAACTCCGAGGGAAACTTGTTCCAGATACAATGATGAACACGAGACACTTCAGTTCTGGAAGCAAGTTGTGTACCGTTTAAAGCTCTTGGTAACTAAGAGGTAGTTTGTAGGACTTCTACAGGCATCGCTCTACCCAATACTTGTCTATACTAAGAAACAAACCCATATCGATCATTTTGCGGGGCAACAGGACCACAGGTATATCAAATGCTTGAAACATTATACAAGCGAATACGAAAATGAAACATAGCTACGTGCGTCAGTCATCAATTTAGCATCTCAGAAGTTTTAATTTCCCCCGTACAAAATGCGAGAAGGGGTGTCCCATTTGATGTCCAGGGTCGATGAAGTTCGAACGCTTTATTACTGTGTCCGGCTTTAAGTGGGTGTAAAGTTTCAACACCCTTTGATTTACTTGCAGCGCGGGGAATAGGTGTGCGACGGATCGCACCAAATTTGTTTGAGCTTTGTCTTTTTCCATTGTAACTCGATTTTATTGCGCACTTGTTTTGTTTTTGTTTTGGACCACTCGTCTGTCCAATCTGCCCTTCATTTTATTGGTTTTCCGTTCCGCTCACCAACATATACACAGAATATGTGATGATCTTAAATTACCCATAACAGCGTTACAAGGGAGTATCGGGGACAATGCTAACCGCATAATGGGCCGAGCAATTATTACACTAATACCTTAAAGGACCACTTTAATCCCCTAATCGGAAGCCAAACTAACGTGGTGCCGTCCCGCATAGAAATATCTTAAATTGGCAACACGGTCCGGCGGGCCGACCATAAAACATCTTAATGAGTACCGCCAGCAGCTGCGGACCCCTATATTGCCGCTCTCATATCCATGCAAACTACCACCGACGACGTCTTAGCGGCCTTACTTTCCTCCTCCTTGTTTACAAGTCGACAACTAATTTGCTGCAATATGTGCATAGGACAACATTACGGCGCTATCTCCTCCGTGCGTGGCTTGCATACATTTGCTCCTTCCTCGCCACAACAAGGTTGTTCCTCGACCTGACCCTTCACTCAACCCTCCTATATTCAAATTCAGCCCGGACCGGCCATTTGGACGCGGATTTGTTATAAGATTAAAGGAAGATTTCACTTGTGAAACAATATGGCAGCCGATTTACATATTTCGTTTCCTTATTAGTTTCGGGATATTTGTTTTGGGGCCAGCGAATTTACATCCACTGACCGATTAAATGGCCCTTAGGCGTCTTTAATGGGGGTGCCGCGTGGTCGTTGTTGGCCTTAGCAAATGTGTGCTTATGCGTAATTGAATATTTTATGGCCTGGACCAAATTTAGTGCGGATACTTTATTGATTTCTCATAATTGTAAACGCTTCTTCGCGGGAAATTCTAACCGCAAAGTATGTTTATTCACAGCAGAGAAAAATAAACATTCCCTCTCACATTCTGCCTTTTCAGTTTGCGAGTGTGTTTATCGTTTGCATTTATCTGTTGACTGTTTTTATTCCGCGGTTGACATTTACCCTCTGTTTCAACAAGCGGGCAATTCCGAGCTCGTTTCTTTCATTCGCTGTACGAGTGCTCGCGTTGCATTACCTCTATTCACGTCGAGATAGCTTCACTTAGTTTCCTCTTTTTCAGTGTGGCCGGGTTAATTTCTGCATCTTTATTATTCGAGTGGCCGGTGTATGGGAGTAGTGTAGTCTGTCTGGTAGCGTAGATTGTGTGGCGGAAAGCAAACTTGAATTGTTGGGTCGCCGCCGCGTGGAGGTAATGAACGCACGGGTGGGACATGCAGGCTGCTGGAGGCGTCTGGTTCGAGCGAGAGGTGTAGCTGCGAGGGGGCGCGGGGGGGTGAGCTCGTGTACTAGTGCTGTGTTGCCAGGGAGGGGAGGGGGAGGGTGCAACGCGTCCTGTATGCACAGCGCCGCTTCCGCATTCGTTAATGCAAAAGCGAGCACAGACTTCAGGTGTACATTTTCAGCGCTTGTGTGCTTTATACTCGATGTTAAGGCGTGCGTCTTTGTGCAATGCTGAGCCTTAATTATTATTACATTTTATCTTATCTATGCTTCAATACACTCTCCTCACTGTAAGCTTGGGTAATAATATATCAATTTTGTCTTCACGAGCTTCCACATTTATACCAAGATTATTCAAAACGCTACGTAGATTCTATAGGCACCTAGGTATACGTAGGTTGGTTTTGTTTCTCTCGTTTCAATTCCTCTCCCTTTTAACACAAAACGAATAACCGCCGGCTTAACAATTCATTACTGCATTCGTTCATTTCAGCTTCATTAAAATCGCATTAGGATTAATTTTTCTCGTCCCCATTTTAATTCGCAGTTTGCTAAGGGGATCTCTTGCTGGACGTAGTGCAATCATCTACTGTCAATATTTGTTGTGTTTTGTCTACCTGCGCCCGTGTGTTTTACGTTATTGCTTGGAAATTGCTAGTGGGCACATAATATAACCAGCTACAATGTTTTACTGCTTCATATTTTTTATACTAACAGAAGAGGTTCCCAGCTCCACTTGTTTTTATGAATTATCATTAATTATTGCGAAAATGATCGCGTTTTCTTAGTCCCTTTTTGTATATCTGCATAATTGAATTCATAATCATTTATTTATCGATAAATGTCTGTTCATATTAGTGCTGTTAATTGAAGTCGTATTATTAAAGCAGGAGACTAATTGATTATTTTAATTGAATAAAATAAAATAAAACAAGTACAGAAATTAAAGCTTAAATAACGTTTATGGTTTCATGAACTTTGTCTACCGTATTAATTGTAATTCGAATATTTAATTAATAACTTACCTACTAAATAGTAAGTCGTAAATAGTTATTAAAAATAATTAATGACGAAGGCATTAATCATGTCCAATTATGACCTTAGTCACATAATAATAAAATGCCACCATAAACGTTAATAATGACATAGTAATCGAACACTTTTGATAGTTTATTTATCAGACATAAAATAAAGTCGTATTTTATGTAAAACAAACATTGCCATGGTCGGAGCCCTCGTGTTGCATACACATGCACATAATGTCTTACGTCGGCACTGGTTACTAGAACCTTTAGATATTGTAAATCGATATTTCATTTTCAAATCGATGCACTGAAGCCTCACGATACATTTGCACGCGATACTTACGACCCCTGCCAACGAATATCTACAATATTATTAATTCAGGCATATTAATAAAAGGTGTCACGTTACGACCACACTGATGTCGCAGGAAGCATGGCCCGATGAGCCATTCCAACGAAAATAAATACATTATTCGATACTGAACTGCATCGATTTTTTACTAAGAATCGATTACTTTTTATTTCATCTGTCCGTCCTAATTTTTACCGGTGCGTTTGATAAGTATTATGTTACTAATGTTGTGACCCGGTTTCGAAAATACAATTTTTTATATAGAAACATAAATAAACACAGGGTGATCCATGTTTTTATATGCAATAAAAGTTAAGATGGCGGATGACAACTCGTGCGAAGTGCCGACTATGATCCGGACACAATCATCGTTAAATTGACAGACTATTCGGCATATTTTTATGGGCAATTACTCGAAATCTACTGCAGTGATACTCGCGAAAATATTAAAATGCCAATTTTGTAGGTACTTAGATTTAATACTTACAAATTTCTTAAAAACAAACATGTAGGTAATAAAATGTTGATGCCCTTTTTTTTACTATTTTCTGAAGTAACAAAGCTGAAACTTTTTGCCTTACTTTTCGAGACATTTTGAATGTTAATAATGGTCGATAAGTTACTACAAATATTTTACCTACCTTTTGGAAGAGGCGACTAGAATCAATTCAAATTTTTTGTAAATTTTGACGTTCAAAAGTGCCTTACAAGGGCCAATTTGAAATAAATGATTTGACTTTGACTTTTTACTAGCTTTTTATAACGAGTAATTACGTAAATATCCATGAAGCGTTTTATCCATAATAAATACAATTTTTTGTGTAAATTCTTTATTTTTAAAGCGTCCGAAATTACTGTAGTAGTGCCGGGGGCAGGCAATATCGAGAATCGAGCATTTCACGGTCGGTAAGTTCAGCCGTATCGATACGGATATAATAACCAGTGGAATGGTAACTATAAAGAGAGATTGTATTTTTTACTAACGTCGTAAGAAGTCGGAATGTCCGACCGGCCCTTTGATCGGTTTGATAAAAGTGCTTGCGATCTTCTTTTCTTATTTTTCATAAAAATTTCCTCTGTACCTTTATTGATATTTTGTAAGTTTCAAATGTACGATGGAATGTTATGAAATATGGAAGCACTCTGCGTATGTCTGTTTGTTTATATCTATAAAGTCAGGTCCGATCTTGTGCAGGGAAAATATAAGGTTTTTATCAGCAGAGGTCATTCCCGTCTCATAACTTAGATCCCCACTTGTCTGACAAAAACAATAATCCGTAGGTACTGTTTGAGGAAAATGTTTATCTATCGCGACACCACCCCATAAATATCGCGCTTACCGAAATAAAACAGTGGAAATAGATAAAAAGCTAAACTGCTGTTAGCGACTGTACGAGACAGCGGCGCGGACAGTTTGACAAATGTTCTTATTGAAGAACGTGTTGGACGTGTTACTTTTTATTGCAGCTTCGATCAGTTTTATATCACTTTGATACGATAATTGAACTTAATAAAAAATGTATAGCGTTATTTCCCTTGGAAATATGATTAGAATCATTACCCTTTTTTTTTTTTTTTTTTTTTCTCAGGATTGGAAATCATCAAATGACTTCTCCCGCTCTGGGCAGAGCGAGAGGGTGTGTCAGACTTTTACTGACTAAAACCCACCCGTGTTCCTTCCGTTGCCTGTGTGCCGGGGCCGCGATATCAGAATCATTACCCTAAATTGAACTTTATAATTAAAAATTAAATTCACACTAAGTTGTTTCTTTTTTTGCATAATATTGCTTTTTAAATTAACAATTATATTTTTTTTTTAAACTTTAAATAAAATTGTGAAACATGTCGCATCCCTCAAGTACCTAAAACATCCAAGAAAAGACTATCACGTAATAACACAACACGAAAATCATTTAACATTTAGTTATCGAAAGTCACCGAAACACGTCGACATATCAGCTCATCAAACCCAAAATGTAACGTACGTTGGCATGATAACGACACATCTTATCTAAAAGGCATTATTTCATACACATCTATCGGAAAGCCATTTGAACTGTGTCTGATTTTATTCTAGGCAATTTATTTTCAATAAAGAACTATAAAAAGACTTATCTAAATCGTTCGGCTCCAACTGGTAGGGGAGCAACTGTCATAAAAGTCGATGCTTATTTACGTCGTATTGCACCGGTGGGAAAACTATTGGGTTCTATCGATGTTATAATTATATAGTTTTGCCGATTGTATACATCGTGTTACATTATAAACCATGTAGGAAAAAGTGTCTCAGTCATATAAATGTAAGTGCTTGATGTTTTAGCAAAGTATATTTCTCAACGTGTATTTCTCTCTTAGACCATGTATTGCGTGTTTAATTTTTATTATACATCAATCAATCTGCCTAGCCTTTTCCCAACTATATTGGGGTCGGCTTCCAGTCTAACCGGATGCAGCTGAATACCAGTATTTTACATAGAGCGACTGCCTATCTGTCCTTCACAACCCAGTAACTGGGTAATACGATACCTCTTGGTAAGACTGGTTGTCAGACTTTCGGGCTTCTGATGACCCGTAACGATTGTCAAAGATTCACGAATGACAGCCGGGACCAACGGTTTACTGTGCTTTCCCAACGCCGCCCGGCAAGCGTAGCTTAACCTGATGGATCGACCCGTGCGGCTGTTATTACTTAGCCACGATCATTTTATTTTACATGCGTACTAAAAATAAAGTACATGTAGAACATAGTTTCTTAATGAACAGAAGGGCTATAAGATAACTAGTGCAATTAAGATCAACTGATCAAGGTTCTTTGCCCCTAAGTTGTTATTACCTCTGTTTTAATTCAAAAAAAGCCTCATTTAATATATTTTTTTAAATAAACAGAGAAGCAAAGAGAAAAAAAGAGCTGTGATAGCCTAGTGGTGTGACCGTCAGACTGCCAAGTCATAGGAATCGAGTTCGAACCCAAGGCACGCACCTCTGTCTTTTCGGATTCATGTGCGTTTTGTATAATTATCACTTGCTTCAAAAACGGTGAAGGAAAACATCGTGGGGAAGCCTGAGAGATATTTCTCGACAGCATGTGAAGCTAAGTCAGAGGCCCATGGGCGGCTTTAAAACTCTGACACCAGGTTAGTCTCTAACCACACAAAAAGAAGAGAAGAATAAACAAACTTTGAACTATTTGACATAATATAGGTGTTGTCAATGAAAAGTCGAAACTCTTTCAAAACTTAATTTCTTACCTACTTTCCACATTTTGGTTCCATTCTACGAAAAAGTTTTTCCACGAGTTATTTTCGTAAAAAATAAATAAAGTATCTGTGGTGTGTTGCGTGTAGGGTAGGTGTACCATAAAGCAATAAGTACGTCCGCATCCGCGGCCCGGTCCCATTGTGCGCCGCAGATAAGGCGACACGGCGGCGGCGGCGCGGGCGCCTCCACCAACTTTACTTATTTAGACGACACGCGTATATCTTGTACTAATAATATGTATTAGTAAGGAAAGATTGTGGAAAATTATTTAGGACCTTGTCGTCTTAAACAAGGTTATGTAACGTGAAAATATTTAATCGGAAAATAACGTCGACTGTAAGCAATCATTTAAATATTACCGCAGGAATTATTTTAAGTTTGAACCATTATGTTATCTGACAACAACAACAATTATAAAAAAAAAACTCGAGCATTACAAATAATGTATGCTTATGTTCGGAAATTAACAAGCTCATTTAAATACATTATAACAATCATCATAATGAAAAACTATACCTAAGTACCAAATGAAACATTAAATAAATTAAAATGTTCCAAAAATTATACAAATTACGCATTTTTCGATTAAAATACAACGATCGCTATAGATGATAAACAACTAAACAACGAAATAACAGAGGAACCCATTTAAATTTGTACTCGAGCACCGACTCATTTACATGTTATTCGGGCACAAACCCTAGGGGACCGTATCAGCCATTTATGAGTTAAAAAGTATTAAAGAAAAGAAAACTCGATAGATATAAAAAGATACGTATAATAACAAGAGAAAGAAGCCGCGTGCAAGGAAACTGCTTGCGGCGAATAAGCCTCGCGGAAAGCGGTATTGTTCCGCGACTTTTAAAACGGAACAAAATGAACAGAGGGGAAGGAAATCGGATGAAAATATGAAAAGAATACACGTTATATACGTAAAAGTGAAACGAAACGTCGGAGATCGGGTCTCAGCCGCGGCGGTCCGCAAATATAATTTGCATAGTCAAGTAGCCCAACTTTTGTCTGCAGCGGATGTTCGCAACCATATTCGTTCGTTGCTTTTTAACCACACTCTCGTTCTGTATCGGGCCGGGCTTTTTATTGCATTTTTTCCCCTTTGAACGGATTCCTTCAATATTTTGGTGGTTCGTTTTTATTCATACGCTCGGTCATCGAATTGTTTCGCTTCATATCACAGCTTTGTTGTGTTCTCTTAATCCTTGTGTCTTGTTATTGTCCTGTTTTGAATGGATAATACCGCGATTCAACGCCATCTCTGCCGCAATAAAGATGGCTTATATATTTTGAAAAATACTTCGAACGATTAAAAAGACTTTGATTGATATATTTAAGGATCAACAGCACTCAATAGGTACGTCTTCATAAATTGAATTTGATTTCAATTGGAACAAAAGAAGTATAAGCATAATAATAATATCTTAAGTCGGTGAATACATCCCTACTATTCGAAATTGGTCCCATCATCGACTACAAAGGCGGCCACAAAAGATTAAAACTTTTTGTTTAGCCAGCGTCAAATGAAATAATCGATTGAGGAATTATTACGATTCATCGTTCCAAACTGGCGAGAGGAAGCAATAGGCCGGATTATGGAGCACAAAGCGGTGCCGACGAGCTATAGACAAATATTGACTTGTAGAAACAATGAACGCAGACGGCGCTTCTGCCGCTGGATTATGCGTAGGAAGAACTTGATTGACGGTTCAGTTGCGGCTGCTCATATCAAGATTGAAAAAGGGAATGACTAACTAAATATAGACACGACAAAGTAAGGAAAAGGTTTGGCCGCTGGCTAATTAATAAAACGTTTACGCGTTAATAGACACAAAAAAGGAGATGAAAAGATCCTAAAATAAGCTTCAGTCGAGTGCAAACCTGTTTTTCAGAGGTGTTAAAGAGAATCGATACTCGGACTCGATGGTCCGACGAATTTTCCACTGAATGGATCTTTGGACGTAGACCTTTGTATTGACGAGAAATTAACGTACGGACCTTTCCATCCTAATTTTGTTAACAAAGTAATTATGTACGGTCGTGTAAATAATATACCTTTTGACATTGTGGCTAACGGTGCAGACCTTAATGAAGTTGCTAAACAAACGTCAGTGGACGGCGCAAAAACTCTATTGAGAAATATCAGACAAAATCAAGATCATAATTTAATATGTATGATTCTGTTGCAAAAAATACGAATGGAAATAAAAACGAACTTTCCAATCCGTACGTTATTACTGACTCGTGTCGGAGGTCGTACGATGACAAATGATGCGTAGGAGTCGATCGCTAGTGAACCTCGCCTGTTTCATTAGCAACAACATTAATTACTAGCAAATCTTTAATGAGAAAACGAGCTTTCATTTTATTTTCATTCCACATTGCTCTAGAGTTGTTAACTTTGTATTCGTATTTTTTTTGTATGTTTAACTGCAATGGATGGTAATTAACATAAAAGACTTGATAACATGAAAATCAAAATTTTATGTTACCTACTTCATCATTATCATTCTATATTACTGAATCTTCTTTCTTTTTATACTGACTGAATCTATTCTATTTATTTGGAATCGCATGACTATTGACCTAATTTTTTAATTTAATATTAATGTTACATGTTGAGTTATTTATATCATTATTCTTTGTATTTTTATTTTGGAATCGTATTGTCTTTCGACAAATTCTTTGACAAGTCTTTCTTTTCGTTGCGCCAAAAAATACCTTGTAACACTTATAATAAGCATCATACCATCTATATTATTATCTACACATGTTTTTGCAAATAAATGAATCTGAACCTGAATATACATGAAGTTTTGTCTTTCTTACTACTTATTACTTAACTTGAATTCTGTACTTTTAATTCTTCTCACTCCATTAAATATTTTTTGCTCCCACCGAAATTAAACGGCCACAATATTCAAACTGGCGGTACTCAAATCTCGTTCCAACACTCCAGCATCGCAACGACAAGAGGGCGTGTCTTATTTTTATTAGTTTATTATTCATACCGTTTCCATAACACGAGTTATCCGCACCTTGGTCGCCGCTCGACTCCATCAAAACTCTATCTTTTGCCATTTCGAGACTGTTACCCGACTTACCTGTTGGTACAAGTAATAAGCTTTAGATATTCACGATTGTTTGCAGACACTTTGAATTGTGTAATTTGTGTTGGAATTTGCTCCAATCGGTATAATGTTTTATATTTACCAGCGTTTTTAAGCTTTTACACTTTCATTTTTATATATGTAATCAGGTTGTTTGTTTTGTCCTTTAAAATCTTCACTGATGTTACCTGTTATCCTAGCTATCGTAATTAGTTAAATGATTTCATGACCCAAATCGTGACCAAAATTCATATTATCTTCGGGATAAAAAATTGTAATAATTCAGCGATCGGTTTATCGTTTGGTACCTTGTCCGCGCCGCCCCTCTGCCCTGTCGGAGGCTGGGCCTCCAGCGTCTATCAACACGTGTACCGACTCAATCATTCGTCAATCGAACTTCAGAGTAAAGAAGACGTAAATATCATTACTGCATAAGTTAGAAAGAGAAATCTTATCAATGCGTGGCCGATCGCGCGATTATTGACGAAGAAATGGCCCAAACGTAAGGCGGTTATTGCAGGTGAATTAAGGAATCCTTAAGTTTTCTGATAAAGATCGGTATGTAGTGACGTAAGAGGGAAAGAGAAAGATGTAATGTTACTTGAGGTTGATTTATACGTAGCTATCTATGTGAGTGCAGGTGGAGAGAAGTATGGCGCACGACGCATACGCAAAACCGTTTATTTAGTCGCAGTTTTGTTTTGCTCCGCGTGCGGTATTCCAAGTAATTGTTGTTTCGATACGGTACAACTGGGCTGGATATTACAATCTAACATTAATATTGATGTACAATTTTATTCAAATAAGTTTCCATGTAAATAAAAAAGATTTCCCTTCATCTCGATGTTGGTTACATTGCAGTTGAATTTTGTAGTACCTGGTCGATCGAGCTCTGCTAGGGTGAAAATAGAGAATGCTCATTTAATAGTATGGGATAGTTCATAATAATTCCATCTAAAGTACATACTAATTCCATGCTGCCATGATAGTAGGTACTTACTAATTCCATGCTGCCATGTCATTATTCTAAGGTAGCCATCTTGTTCTAAACTTTGGACGACCGAGCTCTGCTCGGGTGAAAATACGGAGAAAACGAATTGTCCCATATATGAAACCTAGCTAGATCGATTTTTCGCCCCCGTAAACCCATATATTGCAACTTTCATTGAAATCATTAGAGCCGTTTTCGAGAACGTGATTATATATACATACCGTACCATACCCTACCTACATACCTAGCTACATACCATACCTACATACCTACCTACATACCTTCCTACATACCTACCTTCCTAACCTACCTATCTACCCTACCTACCTACCTACCTACCAACCTACCTATATACCTACCAACCTACCCACCCTACTCTGCTAAATTCACATTCATCAAACGAACTGTCCAACGCGCGAAGTTTAATTAGTCGTTAAGTTTTCTGAAATTTTCCAACTTTCTGCGCAATTTTCTTAATTTTTCTTTCCGTAAGAACCTTCTCCTTTCAATAACAAACACAACAAAAAAAGAATTATCCAATTTGGTGCAGCCGTTCTCCAGTTTTGCGCTTAGCAACACATTTTACGATTCATTTTTAATATATAGATAGATATTGCTCGTTTAAACTAATAGCCACCTATAACCAAATGTTTCTTTTGACAGTGATGTACCAAAAACGGCTAAAGAAGGAGAGAAAACAGCGGCAAATGTTCCAAGAGCAGCTTGAACTAGAACTCAAGAGACGACAAAAAGTAGAAGAGGCTCTCAAACAGTCCGGAGCGCCCTCCGAAATACTCAGAATCGTAACTGGTAAGCTTTACTAAAATATTTCAAGATTTACCTTCTGTAATATTGATTGGCAACAAGCAATCATCCCATGTACCGAAATCTTTAAGATGTTACCTACCTTAAACATGTCAAATTGTCAATAGCATCTCTATCAACTAGTTTCAACATGTGTTAGTGCCCCTGACATGTTAACTTGCCGTCTGTCAAACTATCTGTGTGTAGCGAAATTTTCACCTAATAACATACTAATGTTCCGTAAAACATTCATAGAACATTGAGCTTTACGTGGCGTAGTTAAGATTAACTTTTGATTGCTGATGGGGATGATTTCTGACATATTGGCGTTGGATGCGTGTCGAGTGCGTGATGTAAGAAGGGTGGGTGAACGCTGGTGATGGCTTGTACTAATCTCCGTGTCAGGAAATCGTTTCGCAGACCATTTGAAACGAGGGTTCAGAACCAACACGCATTCGAGTTGATTTTGTTGCATAATCGCTGTTCGCTACATTTATTGGCTGTCTATTTGACTTGATTGATACGAGTACTGCTAATCTACTGTGACTTCGCTTGGAAAAGTCATTTTATTGAACAATTTTATTATAAACACATGTTGTTCTGCATCATATCCTTGAACTTTTGACCTTATTGCTAACGTGACCTCATTTCGCAGAGAACCTAACCCCGTCATCGCAAGAGACGCCGCGCTCCGAGCGGGAGAATGGTTCGGAGAGGGAGAGCAAGCCCCCCAGTGCCGAGCCCCCGTCAGCGTCACCTCCCTTCCAGCGCGACCCTCCACGCACACCCGACAAGCCGCAGTGGAACTACCCACCGCCACCAGTCGACATCATGAGCGGAGGAGCAGCCTTCTGGCAGAATTACTCTGGTGAGCATCAAAATATTTGGTACTCTCGATTTCTGCCGAAGACTCTAGGTGAGTTCAAAAGAAAAACGGCAGACACTAATAGAAATATCAATCAAAAATTTCCTTGTGAAAAAAGCTGGCCACTGAATCAAATATTTGGATAAAAAAATTATAGGTACCTCTGAGATCGTCCCCATCTCCATTTCATTCCATTCCAACGATATTTAATCATTCTTATTCGTCTATTTATGTCAGACTAGTTAATTAGAAAAGCCCCTCATCTTTTCCAGTCCTTCTTTTAACTTGGAGAAATAATTTCGACGTTAATTTCCCAATGATCAGGACATTATCCAAACGAAATGTTAATAAGACCACGTTATTGAATTCTCCGGGACGAACTCATACGTTCGAGGATATGTATGGTTTTCGAATGTTAAAGGGTCCGTTGAGATGAAAAAATTTCCAACGAAATGAAATTTATACTCATCATATTGCATAGCTTTCGTATTGGGAATGTCAAGTATTTAAAAGTACAACGATATGCGAGCTCTCTCGGTTTGTATTGTGATTTTTGGGGGCGCGCTTTTATGAACGAATTCAAATATAACATGTTGGTTTGTCTGATCATGCATGCATAATGCATGGTTCTGGAGGAACATGACTTTGAAAATGATTTTTTATTAAAAATGTCCTTTTTATATCTTTGAATTTTTGGACTCCGCTGCTGCTCAGATTTAATAGAAAAGCCACTAGCCATCAACTTGTTAAATACTGACATACCCCCAAAACTAGTTTAACGTCATTCAGGAAAGCCTTTAAAAAATACAACCAAGGAATTCTGATTTTTTATATTTATGTGGTGTGTCAGTATTAGGCTGCGTTTCCACCAGAGATGAGCGAGGATTCGAAGCGAGGGATATGTGTGAAACGAATCAATAACATCGCTTCACTGTCATAGCTTGAGCTAAGCTAGTGTTGTTATTGGTTAGTTTCGCACACATCCCTCGCTACGCATCCTCGCTCATCTTTGGTGGAAACGCAGCCTTACAAAGTGGCGACTTGTCCACCTTGTTCCAATTCACTCCACTGTCATGTTTAAGACCTGAAATACCGGTAATCCGTCATAAACTTGAACTGATTATAACTCCAATTCATTAATAAATATTGTCGAAAACAAAAACAGTACCCACAAAAACCACTTTTATTTGAAACACAAAAAATGCAACGAGCTCAACTTTGATGTAACAAGAAGCAAAAATCTGGTGCTCGTATCGGTGAATCAAACCGTGGTTTTTTTTTCATTTATATCCGCTTTGTGGAAAGCCCAGAAATTTCATTAAAAATGCACCGACGTACTGCAGCATACCTAGAGTAGTGGCGCACCCTTGCCCGGTACTTGACTGATACCACATACGTTGTTCCCTTAAATATTCTTTAAAATCAACTGTATGTTTTAATTTTTCGGACTTTACTTTTGTTAGTTATGTTTTTGAAGTGAAAATTTCTTTAGGCGCGTTAAGCACTTTTTGGGTGCACAAAAATCATGGAACTCGCATCATCGTCACCGAACGCTTTCCATGAGCTATATGTCTACTGTGTATGTACATAGATATACAATTCACAAGTTACTTAGTTTTCACTTCTATCGGCAGTCCCCAAAGACTGTCCCGCATGTTTTTTTTTCTTTAATTTCATTATATTTATTTGTAATTACAAGATGATATGCAAGAAAAACACACTTATGCAGTTTGTTTTAAATTGTCTCTCAAATTTTTAAATTTATTATTTAAGCCAAGATATAAAACACAAGACACACTTAATAAATTCCCAATTGCAACCAATTTTTCATTATTACTTCCCCCACGTACTAAATTAACTTGAGGGGGCGAATAGGTGTTTACAATTCGCAAAACATTGATACGGATTTAAGCATTTCCCTTGTCCGGACGAGTGCCTTTTGCCGACAGTCTGTTCAAGTAGAAATTGCTACTAATTTAAGTGTTACGCTACCCCGAGTGTTCAGACGCACGCGAACACGCAATACCAATTGTTTGAATCGAAATCGCTTTACTATATTTGAATTTGCATGGTCAACTATTTTCGTACTGGTACCATTTTCTTGCAAAAACTAGGTTATTAGTCAGTGTGTTTTTGATAAAAATGCTATTTGAATGCCAAAATAAATGTAGATTTTTCTTCTCATCCCAGAAGAATGTTTAAGAAAGTTTCTATAAAAGAACATATACAAGAAGAGGTAAAAAGCTCTAAAGCTAAAACAAAAATACAAGAGGGTTGTAAATATAAAAAGGTTGGTAACAGAAAAACAAAAATTAAAACTTGGAGCCTTTCATCAAGTTTCCTCAGTGCCTTCGGTAAAAGAAAAAAACATATTTTATTATTCGGAAATTAGAAAACTTTTTTCTACGTGCTTTTCATAAGAAACTGGATGAGTCAAAAATGTTCCGAGTAATTACTGTATACTTATATAATATAGGTGAAATCATGAAATGAGGGATATTCAAATTACGAAAATGACAATAATTCTTACGTAGAAACGTGGACGGGTGTTCATCAATCATGATAATGTTTCGATCATAGACATCATTATATTGATTGATACAAAGGTAGTAGAAGATGGTCATAAATTCTCATTAGATACCCACAATGCAAATTTATTACGTAAAATCAATAATATGGATTATAATTCTAATATACAAGTTGTATCAGAATATTTTAATAAAACATTGTTTATGCCGTTATTAGGAGCTGCGCTTGTAAAACGGATGAACCATCCGATGTTACATAAGTAATATAAAGTTGAAAAATTAATAAAGAGGAAACTTCTCCATGCTACTTTTTAGGTGAGCTTGTAAAATGAATGGAAATAAAATTGTACCGCACAGGTGCGCTCGAAACCTTTGACGATATTAACTTTTTTATTTATTCTTAGTAATCACTCGCATCATTGTGTTCAGCGTTTTATATACACGACTTATTGTGTACTATCATAACATTGACCGAGCGCGCAACTAAAGACATACAATATTACCGACAATGATAAAGATTTAAACCGAACTGAATCCGAGTCACGATGGAATTGATTCTGTGGATAAAAAGTCAAAAGAATGTCTTTAATAGAAAATCAATCCAATCAGTATAATTCGTCGCGCTCCAATAGAGTCAGCAACAGTAGCACTTCATCCCGGCTGGGTCCATTCGTTCGACTTGTGTTGGACCAGTTGGCTCGTTGTTACCCACCTATAGTTCCTTTAACAATCATCCGTTTAAACCAACCCTTTGTTCACAACCTTCTCAAATTTCCAACGAAGAATTAATCAACTCACTTTTTTCTCTGTATTTTTACGGCAGTAATTAATTTCGCTTTAACAACGAGCCGAGGTGTCGATTGCGTTAAAAATTGTTAAAAATAATGAGCAGATATACTTTCTATTATTTCTACAGAGATATTAGATGTCATGAAAATACATCGTTTAAAAAATTATTAAACAGATTTTTTGTTATTTACAGTTTTATATTATAATTGGAGAAGACGTCTTGGACCATTTTTAGATAACATCAACTTTTTATGATTTCATAAACATTTATTTTCAAATACTACCAACCTAATTTCTTGCTTGAGCTTCTTAATAAGGAAATCGATTCGTCGCTTCAAAAATAATCGATGACTTTGTATCGATTTTTTTGGTTGTATTTGGCAGATCAACAATCACATGAAATTGCGAGCATAAAGTCTAACGATCCGTGGCTGAATAAGCAATCAACGAGTTGTATTTTGTCCAAACATAGTTATTTATTTGGTGCTGCAGAGTTTTTGCACAAAATACTTCAGTTAGTAATCATCTACAGTTCGATTTTTATCAGACAGTAACATTAAAACTAACTCGTATACCTATTAAACAGTTCTCAAGTTACACAAGATATCAAATATTGGATAGTGCTAATTTAAATGCAAAAACGTTAAACAAAGATAAATAATTATTAGCAAAGACCCCAGCCACAACCTGGCATCGAATAATAAATTCTTGAGTGAAACTGTTCCACATAAAGTTTATTGCTTTACTTACAATTGTTGTAACAAAAAACTATTTATTCTCACTATCGATCAGTGTCCACTATCGTTTTATTTCTGTTAGTTTCCAAATAGATCGTTTCACGTCCACCTTGTGAAGTCCCTTTTTGTCATTCCTTGACCATTCGATCAAAACGAAATAAGAACTGTTTCTTTTACAAGTTTTTGTCTATTAACAACACTCCGTGAAAGTTAATGTCACTGTTGATTGGAAATATAAAACATTTCACAAATCCAACTGTTTACAATCTAATTTCGAATATATTCCGAACATTTTGAGACAGGAGAAAGAAAAAACAAACATTAAAGGATAACTTTTATTAAGCTAAGCGCTCAACCATTACAGTTGTTTCAAAGAACAAATAGATTATAGCTCTCAAAGGAACCGGCAATTCTGTTTTAGAAGCGGCAAATGCAAAAATATTACGTATTCAAACAGACCTAATGGGACATTTAGGGGTGGCAGCGAAGTGAAACGGCAAAGGCCGAAGCTTTTAAGTGTATAATATTTAATTGTGACGCCCTAGGCGTATAATCTCGCCCGAGATAATAGGTTTCTGTTTCGGGACAACCCTCGACGGTGACACTTGTGAGTGTGATGCCCTCCGGCAAGACAACACTGAAACAAATCGGATCATAATCGAGTTTTTCCAACTGACGAATGTTTTCAAATAGTTTCTTTGATTCGAATTTCACAGCGGTGCAAACACAATTTAAATTCAAATTATTTTTCGGTTTAGGGATGTTTAAAACATTTTTTTGAAAGTGCAAAAATTGGTGTAGGTTATAAATTTGGTACTCAGAGCATAAATTGTAAACGAATGTCGGGAAGAGAAATTCAATTCCCCGTTGAGAAAATGCTCCATCAAAGTAAGCAAAAAACGCGATTCCGTTTATATCTTTTATATCTCGCAAATTGCAGGAGGCGGCAAGCGTTGCATGAAATTGAATAAGCATATTTCGTAAAACGTCGACGTTTTCGGAGACAATTGCCTTACCTCACCTACTCTTTGCCTCTTCACGAACTTTGTCAATTTTCGTGAAATCTTATTAGAGGATGTCCTGTGCTTGAGACGTGTTTCATTTTTTATGCCTTAATTTGTTGCAACGTTTTCCTACAGCGCTGCTTTTGCCCGGAAATTCGTCTTTTAACATGCAATTTTTATCAAACTGTTTATGGAATTGTCCATATTACCTTTACTCTATATATAACATCGATATAATACGATATATAATAAAACTGGAAAATACCACTTTAAAAAACTTCGACATTCTCCGACATAGGTTTATCAATCACATCAGTAAAATCCTTATACTGCCTACAAACAAACCCTATCCAGAGAAGCTGTTCCGTAATTCATACTTAAAACATTCACAGAATACAGAAACCCAAGACACAGATTCTAAATTTCTATTTAACATCACATACGTTACACACCAATATTACTCCGAACCGTAGCGTTCGAATAACCCTTGTACGAGAAATTTAATAACACTCTCTGAACGCGAGTGCTAGGTTTTTAACAAAGGCAATATCGAATATTAAATTAGAATGTGCCATACGGATGTGAAGTCCGTTTGATGTGAGTCGGCTTTCCCCGAAACACTAATGACATTTTACGGAGCGACACACGTGGAACTACATATTGTATGTGTGCCCTCTGTGCGAGATTCTGCTAGCGTTTGTTCCCCTTTACTTAGTTGTGTCTTCTGGATTTGTTGTTTCTGTATTTCCTGCAACAATGTTTTTACTATAGATTGTTTGACGTCAATTATTACCCTGTTCTTTAGATTGTGTAATTATAATTGAATTCAACTTTATTTTCCCTTTCCCACCAGAAACTCTGGCGCAAGAGTTAGAGATGGAGCGCAAATCCCGCCAGCAGGCCATGGAGCGCGACGTGAAGAGCCCCCTGTCGGACCGCGCCGGCTACTACAAAAACTCAGTGCTGTTCAGTTCGGCCACTTAGCTGGCGCACTCCGGGGCCAGCGACTACCCCGACCAAGAATACGACAAAGAAATCGACGAATCGAGAAAACCAATGATCAGCGTCAAACCCGAGTTCAGGGAAAAGTAAAATCCAAAGATTCGAGATTGGTGAATGAACTTATCAGTGGTCTCAACGTTCCGATCGATAACATAACTCTCCATAGGAACTCAAAGAAAAATACTTCCAAAAATATCTTAGAAACCCATCAAACTGTTCATCTGATTGTTTATTCAACTCAAGTTTTTGGCATAAACGATCTCAATGAAGTTAAAACTACTTATTGAGATTACTCTGTAAATATTGTTATTGAATTCGAAGTAAGACGTAGATTTCGTGGTGTTAATACGAAGTCTCATGAACTCTTCTTCCATAGAAAAATTTGTAAATATCCCTTTATAATTATTATTAGAGTAAGTCAGTACGGTTTTATCGACGATCCGAGTAATTTATTCGTCAATATTTTAATCTTTTATGAAGAGTACCTTTAACTTATCGTTAAATGCCATATTTATATATTAAGTATCCATGTTATTTGCCTTTCAAAATCTGGATTTATTTTCAAATTAACCTGTACCTACATACATACATATCATAAACTTTGTTATATTCAAATGTTCAGTGATCGATTGAGACAATTGTTGGAATTGATCTAAGACTGCTTTTCGAGAGTTTTTCTAAAATGTTTGTCACTAGTCTCGCAATTCCTGTAAATGATAGGTGTTTAAGTTCCTAAGATGTTAGTTTAAAGGTACAATTCCGTAGCCGACCGCAGGCGGCAACTGCTGGCGAGGTGTCGCCGCGACACGACTGGTTTCTATGAGTTTCTATGTAATACCTTCTGTAGCTAGCATAGTCGCCTTCATAGAAATACATAGAAACCAGTCGTGTCGCGGCGACACGTCGCCTGCTGCTGCCACCTGCGGTCGGCTACGGAATTGTACCTTAAAAGACCGTTACGATATCTCCAGTAAAACTTTTAATAGTAGGTACACGTTTCTTTCAACCATGATGTTTTACTTTCTATAGTAAATAATTGTGATCTTCACTCTCATGTAATTTATTCAATTTTAGTGCAATGATTAGATTTAACTGATACTAGTGTATTTCATAAATCATAAAAGTGTACGATAGATACGTTAAGTTAGTGGTTTTAAAAGGATACATTTTTATAATTCAATATTATTGACTGAAAACAGAAGAGACAGTTTTTTGCGTACAATATAAACTAAGTGTTTTCTTTAAACTTCATAAACTAGAAAATGTATAAATAATTATAATCACTATATCTCATATCCATAACGCAGAAACCGATGTATATGGGTATATAACTAACAATAAGTTCAGTAGTTTAACATTATACATTAAGTATAAAACGATAATGTTATTTATATTGATGCTTAGTTTACAAGACTTTGGATGTCTTAATAGCTTAAAGTAAGGTTTTAGAGATTGTATCGGGCGTACTATTGGCGCTTGGCTATTGGGCGAATACTAATTGTTGAAACACCTACTGTTACTGAGTGGAACTGCTGAGGCTGTTGAAATATTCCATTCGACTCACGGAATTGTGGAAATGGAAAAGAAATGTATTCGAAAATATCAGTGAATAGTCAAGCGCCGATGCAAACGATCGCTTAATACAAGTAATTACATATTATCTGTAAAGGATAGTACGACGTAATGAATAAAACTTAGTTGTTACTATAAATGTTTAGCTGAACATGTGTGATTGTGTAAAGGGCGTGAATGTGGTACTTTTGTATCAGTTATTTTCATTTCATTACAATAGAATGACAATACTGATGTGGAAGCGATGACTTGTGTATGCGCCCGCGCCGGGCCGGGTCCAGTATTGTCGTAGAAATAGTTTTTTCTTTGTCAATTAGATGTTGAGGCTTCTCAATGTACCTATTTTGTATTTCGGTAATAGTATGCAGTTCTGAAAGCAAGTGTAACTATTTATTATTTCTATTATAATTATTATGATTAATTTACTTAAAATTGTGTGTGTGCCTTGTATCGTAGATGAAAATATCAAGATTAAAAGGGAAAATTATCAAATTATTGTGTTTTGTTTCATATGACCCCACTAAACTACCCATCTTCACTCTATTGAGTCTAATTGAAATACACAAAAATTATAATATGCAAAAAAGTAGGTATTCAAATTGTTAAAGATTCAAGAAAATAAAATATTTTGCAAGTAAGAATTTGCCTAGTTCCTCTAAGGAGAAAACCATCTAAATCAATACTTATGCAGCATTAATTATGACACCGACTTCTTTAAAAATAAGAAAAGTAACAGACACTGATCAAAAACTTCAAAAGTTTATTAATTATGATTCTTTTACCCTATGAATTGTGTACCAGGCCTGCTGTAATAGTAGCTCAACCTAAAATACGACATAATTAACCAATAGAACAAAAGCAATTGAACAACGTCGTCGTAAACATAAAAAGTCATAAGAAGATTTCATATTAAAGTTCAGTCGCCCATCGCCATTTGAAATCCTGTGAAATCGGAAAAGTTCATATTTATTGCTAATAGATTTTCGGCCGATGAACACCGGGTTATTTGGGATGCAATTTTATTTTGTCCATATGAATGATTTTTATATTTGCCCCGGGGTGGCGAAGCAACGGCCCCTTTCCGATTTCGATTTCGGACATCATGCAATCGTTGGCCCCTGCCAGTTATTTGTGAAAATATTTTCGACATCAACTTGCTTGTTGGTTGGTTTCACTTGGCTATGTGCATTTTAAACGAAAAATGGGATACGATTGCTATGGCCTTTTTTTGTAATAAATATTTCAAAATTCCTTTGATAGGTAGGCATAAGTAAAAACTCATGAAGGCTTGGGTTTTTCAGTAGGTAATTATTTAATATTAAGCTATGTTATTAAAATAATTGAAGAGCGATGGATTTTAAATAATTTTAATTAAATTCAATAATAATTAGGTAGGTATATGTATATCAGAAACCGTATTGAATAGTGAGGAGAGGTGGTTGACTTACAAAAAAATAATATCACTCTGTAAAAGAATATTCTGTTAAACCTAATCAGTTATTATTAAAGCTTTTCGAAAATAAAATAAAACCAGTAATTGTTATATTCGTTTTTTTTTTTGTGCAGAACCAACTTAATCTTTCTGTTATTCCAGTGAAAGCTGTTTATGTGACACGATTATTGAAGTACTGCATTATGTACTAAATGTAATTTATGTAAATAGACTTTATAATAATAGTGATAAACACATGACACTGACACTATTAAACGGAGCAAATTGGATAGCTTTTAATAGTACCAAGATAAATTGTGTAATACATAAATTGTTGGTAGTATAGCCACGTGGAAAGATAATTAGTCGGTACCTAGTTGATCGAAAGGTGTAAATGACATCTGCACAAACACGTCAAATGTTAGAGTTATGACGCAATTAAAGCTATCATACACGATGAGCTTTACCTTCGGATCCTTCTGTTTGACCTCGTTCAGATCCGTATATAAAATTTTCAAGATTTACGAGCCTACAACGGCCGCCCGAGCGACCGCTGCCTGAAGGAAATCTCCTGTACCCATATGCTGGTCTGGTCATACCAAATGAGTGACCAGAAACCAGTTCGTTCAGCTACATCGTCAAATCACTCTAATTAATCAAGTCTGCTGTTATAAATAAGGTATTTGGTGTCAGGATTTAACTAAAATCATTATTGGAATGGCCCGAATGCAGTCTGGCCTATACTTTATGATAAATGACATTTATTTCTGTAAATTGGTTCAAAAGACACTTTTACACGACAAAAATAACACAGGTTTAACAAAAAACTAGATGAGTTCGCCTAGCATAGCCTGGAGTAGCCTAACGGTTAGGCACCACCGAACTCATCTAGTTTTTTTTTAGAGCTAGGCAATTTTGGTTAGGGCCTAACCGATACTACGAGAAGAAAGAACAAAACAAACTCAGATATGACAAAACACGATCGACCAAAGAGACACATTTCTCTCGTCCTGCATGCAACATAAACTTGGTAAGTAAAAATTAATGGAGAAAATTAAATATGCCTATACGCACTCTGTATGCCAACTACTCCATAATCGGTTACTACCTTTACTACGCAATATAAATATTTCATTTCGCAACTCATCGATACTTATTCAAGTTAAATGGAAAGTTTTACACATTATTTTTCTTTCAAAAGTAGTTCTTGATGACATACAATGCAAATGACTAAAAACCATTTTTTTACTCATCACCGTTGAGTAGCAATAAATTTTGTCCCCGTTTTAAAAGTATTTTGTAGGTAATGTATGACTGCTGATACATAAACATGACATAATTACGCTTGTAGGTGGCGCTATATTATTAATTCTATAAACTATTATTACATTATCATAACGATATGTTATAAAGAGGTCAGAAGTATTTATTTATTAGAAATTAGACTGATAGTCTCGGGTGAATAGATAGCAGTGTATTTCCAGTTATTTGGTACAGTTCAACACAACTTATGCATTGATGTAGCATACATTTGAAAATTTACATTCATTCATTTCAATTTTACGAATGTATTTGGTTATATGACTTCACAAGTTATTGCGTTTGCGTAAAAATCATTTTCATCTAAAGCAGTAATAAATATTGGTGATTTTGAAGGCGTTCTCAGTTCGGATGGTGATCGGTTTTACGAATTTTGCCGATGCTACATCTAAGTTGTGTCGTACTGTACAAGTGTGGCTTTACAGACGGAGATATGTCGAAGTAAAACCACGAACTCTTCATCAAAGCATAAACCAATGAAGACATTAGATACTAGCTCATAAAAGGTCCCTGCTACGAAAAGCTACGAGATTGCTACGAAAAACGTAAAGCAAGAATTGTCAAAATAGTTACTATTGTTGCTGTTAACTAAGACATTGTGTCACCCTATGTAAAATATCTACATTCTTATCTGTATTTTTTTATGGTGTTCATAATAAAGAATATTCTATCTATCTATTTTTATTTGTTGCTTTTTTATAAATCTCGTCATATTTTAAACATAAGTAACTACACCAGTTCACCTACTTACTACTGCACTACACTATTGCCGAATGATTAAAAGCTTAATTAATTAATTAAAATACCTAGTTAAGTAGGTACCTAGGTACCAAAAAGATCATTCAAGACCAACATAAAATTTTAACTGCATATTTTATCATCTCATTATAATTATCTACCTAGCCTTTTCCCAACTATGTTGAGGTGGGCTTCCAGTCTAACCGGAAAGCAGCTGAATACCAGTATTTTACTTGGAGTGGCTGCCTACCTGACCTCCACAACCCAGTTACTGGGTAACACGGTACCCCTACTGGGACGGCTACTGGTTGTTTAGTTCATTATTTAAAATACCTAGTTAGGTACCTAACTATCCGTAAAAATCAAAAAATCTTCATCCAAGAGCAACATAACTACAACAACGCTTTAGATGCAATATTGTTTTCATCATCCCATTTACTTAAACTTATATTTTATTTATTTTATTTATTTTATTTATTTTATTTATTTTATTTATTTTATTTATTTTATTTATTTTATTTATTTTATTTATTTTATTTATTTTATTTATTTTATTTATTTTATGTATTTTATTTATTTTATTTATTTTATTTATTTTATTTATACAACACAATTACACAATTTATCAATACAGGATATCCCAAAGCGATAGGGTGGTACTTAGCTTATACTTAGTTTACAAATTGTAACACAAATGGTATGAAGTTATTCTTGCTTATGTAGGTAATAATAATAACAATATCAGGCGGAAACAAGGTGCGCGCCTTCAATGGTTGGGTCATGCCGGTTTTGATGTCTTTCGGCATACTCAAATGGACCCAGACGGAACTTGACGCCCTGGATAGGAGGGTCCGCACACTGCTGACCGTAAATCGGATGCATCACCCACGTTCATCGGTGATGAGACTGTATATCCCGCGGAAGTGTGGAGGTCGAGGCTTCTTAAATGCTAAGACCCTGCACAACCGTGAGGTATGTAGTCTCAGGGAATACTTCCTAGAAGCCGACGTGGGGATGCACCGACATTTGGTCTCAGTGGACAAGGGCCTTACCCCGCTATCCTTGGCTAACGAGAACTGGCGCAAACCTATAGTATTAGATACTAATGACCGCAGGGAGGTTTGGCAGAGCAAAAAGCTCCACGGGCGCTTTTACCGGGCCTTACATGGGCCCGATGTAGACCTATTAGCGTCCGTATCCTGGTTGCGATTCGGTGATCTCTTTGGGGAAATCGAAGGTTTTGTCTTTGCGATTATGGATGAAGTTATGATGACGAACAACTACCGGAAATATATTGTGAAGGACGGCACGGTTGACATCTGTCGGGCATGCCACCGTCCGGGGGAATCAATCCGACACATTATTTCTGGCTGCTCTCGTCTGGCTAACGGAGACTACTTGCACAGGCACAACCTTGTAGCCAGGATTATCCACCAGCAACTTGCTCTGAAATATAGTCTTGTGGAATCGGAAGTACCATACTATAGGTACGTGCCCGACCCAGTTCTCGAAAATGACAATATCACGTTGTATTGGGATCGATCTATTATCACTGACAGGACTATTGTTGCCAATAAGCCAGACATAGTGGTGATAGATCGATTAGAGCGTCGCACAATGATTATTGATATAACGGTCCCGCATGACGAGAACCTCGTGAAAGCTGAAAAAGATAAGCAGATTAAGTATCTTGACCTGGCCCGCGAGGTTGTCGACATGTGGGATGTGGATACAGCAGTCATTGTGCTGATACTCGTGACGGCCAATGGCATGCCAAGAGCCTCGACCAACACCTAAGGAGGCTCTCGTTAGGCAGCTGGATCAAGGGTTTGATCCAGAAAGCGGTACTGCTGGACACGGCGCGTATCGTTAGGAGATTCCTCTCTCAGGAGCCCTGACCACCGGTAGCTTGGACCCTGTTCCCGATACAGGTGGGCTACTATTTTTTTTATTTTTAAATGTTTTTATATTCTTTTATTCCAATATTTAAAAATATAATTTATATGTATAAAATGAAATAAAGGAGATAATAATAATAACTATTTTTTATATTTTAAATGTTTTTATATTATTTTATTCTAATATTTCAAATATAAAGTTAAATAAAGGAAATAATAATAAAGTTTATTAATCAAAAAGAAACAATACGAAGTGACATACCTATTCGGTGAGCCACAAACTAAGCGTCGCTTGTATGTTGTGGCTCTGGAGTGTGAATGTATATTCACGCATCACGCTGACACCTAACAATATATATTAATATAATAAGACAATATATACGTTGTAAGTTGAGAAACGTTTTCCAGTTAAGACTGTCGAGCACAGTTAATATCGCGCGCATAAATATTGTCACACAAGACAGCTCCTTGCCGCCTCTAGTCTCTATTGAAGTATGGCCAGCTGATACAGGCTGTGCCTGTTGTGTGTGTGATAATTTTAATGATTTTAATTTACAACATAGTAGTGTTTTGTTACCCGAGTTGGTAATAATATGAACAAAAGATTGACTTTTTTTTTTTTTGGAAAATAATATATCGACACTTATGTATGTGAGAAATATAGCCCGCATAAAGGCAACAAAGTAAGAGAGTACCTACTGTCGACTTAATGTCGTCCGACACCAAGAAAATCTTTTATGAATTCGATAAAAACATACATTTGACTATAGATATTCTTTAGATTTTCTCAACCATTTTGGGTTTGGGTTTTGGTTTCGGCTGTGTTTTGTAAAAATCTATAATTTCATTGTGACAGGAACAAATTATATTCTTCAGATTTTTTAACATAGTCTTCTGACAGCCTTCAAATAAACTTTGATACTATAGATAACTGATTATGACTATTTAAAAATTACACCCATTTCTGCCTTCTATTTAAACACAAATTCAAATAGGCACCACCCTGTACCGTAACGCAACGACACACGCACCTGACGTAGCGGACTTGGAGAGCAATTTTCGCTCTCTGAAGCGCCACGGATTAGTTTTTCCTTACGATAATTAAATAACTTTGAGCTATGTTGTTGCGTGATGTACGGCCGTGTTTATTGTCTTGTTCGCGTCGCGAGGGTGTGAATACGGCTTTATATTATTGCGCATGTTCTGTATGCTTTTAATTAAAGCGTGGAAACTTCAGGTTATCAAAATATTGAGGATGTACTTACCTCTTCTGTAACGTGTGTGTTGTTTACGGTTTCAAAGGAGTCTTTCAGGTGAATCTATCTCTGCTTTTTACCTTCTGCACTGTGGGATATTAATACTGGATAGATACTATTGAGACAGCAAAAATTAACAATACAAATCGAGCACAAATAACATAATGTGTGGACAGACGGTGGGAAAGCATGGAGATGAGACGTGCTCTTTGAATGCACGGGCGTCACCCAGATTAGAACAGAAACCCTTGGGTCACCCAGATTAGAACAGAAACCCTTGGGTCACCCAGATCCTGAACAGACCAGAAGACTTAATTATCTTCTGGAGGGAGGTGGGCTGGTTGGAATAACAACCAAACGGCCGCCATGGCCCACGCACAATGGTCCACCTGACGGACTGAGTGCGGAAACCAAACCCCTTAACATAGAACATAGTGGACAGACAGCTTTGTAATGTTTTGCACCTTTAATAAATTTAAAAGAATGGAAATCATAATAATGAAGCGTCGACTTTAACCGCAACTCAGAAACCAGTAGGAGTCCAGTAAATACCAATGATTGGGGCCACCGTGTGTCGACAGGTGACACTTGTATTAAATACAATTAAAATAATTAAACATACACCGCACTCGAGTCCATTTATAAAAATAATAATAAAATAAAATATAAAACAGCGAATGACATTTTCTAATTCAATGCAATTTAATGTCAGAAACGACAACCCGTAGCGGACAATGTATGATTGTGTAGAAGTAAATTTATCGATTGATCTCGAGATCTTATGTAGGGCGAACATTTTTTGTCACATTTATCTTTCAAGTATGCATCTAGATAGCATTCTATGGGTTAAAGGTTCCTATTACCATTTTACATTACGTAGTTTGGAAAAATTACTTGAAAATTGCTTGCGAAATGTCAAAGAGCTGTAATCTTTATTCATTTCAATTATAAGGGCAGCGGAAAGGCGATTGAACAACTGCGAGGGCGACACTCAGTTGTAAAAACATCTTAACCCTTCCCTACCAAGGGGCCTTTGGAGCAATTTGCATTACATCTGAATTTGAAATACTTATTCCGCTTTCAAAGACTTATTTTTGTAACACTTCGAAGTCATAAAAAATCTGATTACAAGTTTGGTTATTTCTGTTAGTTAATTGGCACTGAATATTTAAATTAGCTATCAGACACGGAATTGCAGTAGGAAAAAAGAATCGACGATATTATTATTCGTGAAGACGGATGTATATATACGCTCCTGAAATCGAAAACGCATGATAACATCCATTTTTTTATTTTATTACCTATTTATGTATAATTCATTAAAGCTGACTTCGTTTCCGTACGTCTTTTTCGGGTGACCACTGAAAATCAGTGCTGTGCTATGGGTCCCTAAAGCACAGCATCATGCTGAGTGGTAGCCTTCTTGTCACAGTCATGACGTGCCAGCAGCTGCTGTCTATTTCTGTTTTGAGCTCGTGATTATATTTAAATCTATTTTATTTTATTGTTCTACTCGAGTTAATTGTCTTTTTTTATGCACGTGTTTCTGTGACAAATAAACTTATTTTTCTTTCTTTCTTTCTTTCATCCATACCAATATTATAGATGCGACCACGTAACTCTGTCTGTCTGTCTGTCTGTGTGGGCTTTTCACGCCTAAACCACTGAACTGCAGGCTTAAAACGGCCAGAATCATAATAATAATATGACTTTTTTTTTTTATTTAAGTCTGCCCAAGCGGCCATTTTCGTGTAATATGAATCACACAAACTGTCACAAACTGACAATTCATAATAATATTTGCGTTCAATTCATATTTCGCAATCTGTTTGACAGTTTTATATTATAATGAAATAACATTTAAACTTTAGAATTAAAAAATTATAATCTGATTTGAATTAATAACTGTAAAAAAAAAAAACGGTAAAATGACGGTCTTTATTTTTTTCATGCGGCAATATTTACACCAAATATGATTCCGATATGAATTGAATTGAATATGATTTAGCTAAAATATGTGTCACCATAGAGGAATTGCTGGGAATTCAGAAAATTTATTGCTTTTAGAGGAATTGATTAATGTGGCCGTTGTAGGCCCACAGATCGTTATAAAATTTTACAGATAGGTAGTTTGGGACCTGGAGTAGGACATAGGGTACTTTTCATCCTGGATATTTGTATATAAACATCATGAAAAAAAATATGATAAAAGTAATCGCGGACAGCTAGGGCTTGTACTTAGACTTGTACTACCATTTTTTTGCATAAACTAATCTAACTCAGAAGAAACATCAAACTGTATCTAAATATAAGATAAGATGTACTAAGAAATTAAATCTAAGCAAAGTATTAACTAAGGTTGACAGGAGCGACCATCACGTCTTCAACTCTCACAAATTCGCATTAAGAAAGGCGCCTAGATGACTTACTTCGCTTTTAAGCCGGAGACCTCTTGCCGTTTATAAATCCAATTGGATTTAGTTATGGGGCACACCGGGCTATTCTTAAAGATTTTAAGTTAAAGTTGTGAGAGCTGATGAAAGAGAAAAAATAAGAATATTATATTAAGAATATTTAATAAGTTACCTTGCTCAATAAAACGTTTAAATTTAGTAAATTTCAAGCATAAATCACGCAACATATTAATACAGAAATGTTACTACTGTCTCAGTGACTATTTTGATGACAGTTCTTTGACATAATAATATTTGTATACCTACTCCTAGCATGACTATCTAAGCATGATGACTTTATTATTAAGTAGTAATTCTGTGGACAATGTCAATTTTATTTTTTCTTATCTAACTTATTGACATTATATTAAAGGACATTATTACATTTCGTTAAATATTTTCATTAATTACCTGACATTACCTATTACATTTAAAAAAAATTACATTGATACTACTGAATTATTTTATTTTATATTAATTTACTTAATTGGCGAAAGCCTCCCATAAATGTATATTTGTACGCCAAATGGCAAAAAATGGAGAAACTATAATATAACAATTGTAACATCTCGCACACTGTTGTAACCTATGTTTACAAATAAAGAATATTGATTGATTGATAAAAGTGACAAGTAATGCAATGTTAAAACTAAGTTAGTGGTAAATAAATCTTAGCCATGATTTTTTTATACTTGGACGTTGCACGTTATATAAAGTTTAATTGCTGATTATGTTATACAATACTACATCGATCTACCTACCTAGAAGAAAACTAAAGACACCTCGCTATAGATAGAATATTAGGAACTATTGCATCTGTTAAAACAAAATATTTAGAGTGGTTTGCTTCCCAATGGAAAGCCAAACTTAGGGTTAAAATATCAGTTGCTGTAACATCGACCATAGGCCACTTATGTGTAGGTAATTATACTTAGTTGAATTAAGTTGTAGTATTTGGCAGTTGTTTATGCATAATATTATGTACCGATGCTTTCTGTAAACTTTTGTTGGATATTAAATTAAGTATTCTAGGGCTCACTTGCGCCACAAATAACTAAATGTGATTAATGTATTTAGTGAGTGTTCCATTTTCAAACAATTGACAAAAACAGTGTTCTTTTTCTGTCAATAGTTTGAAAATGGAAGAAACACAACGATGTTTAAAATATGTTTAGCACTAAACGCATTTAGTAATTTGCAATGCAATTGAGCCTAACCATTGGAACGACAATTTGTATGCTTCGTAGGCCGATACCCTAATTACGTAACACATTTTCGTAAACAATTACGACTAATCTGTTTCATTTTAACAGTTCAACAACATTCATTGCGTTATTTACGTTGTCGAGCAATTTTTTTTTCTAACTTATGAAGCTATGGATTAGCAATCTGTTTAAAAACGATTTAGATGCTGATTGATCGTGTATTACGTAATAATGGTACAGGTCTCTGTGTATCCCTTGCTTAGTGGCGGATAATTGTCTGGCACAAGGAGTTTGTCTCTATTAGAGACGGCGAGGGTCCGGCTGTTTGATGCTCGATTGTGTAACTCGCAGACGTCACAACTAATCGTTGATGACTCAGGAGGTACCATAATGTGACGTTGCTTAACTTCTGCTAAGAGCTATGTCTTGTGGTTGCTGAACGAAAACGTTATGTGCCTCTACTAATAAAACATTTTGAAACTTGTGGAAACCATGTCTATTTTGACTAACGACTGCGATACTACATTTTTTTGACAAAGATGTCCAGTAACAAGCGGATACTGGAAATGTAGGACTGTCAAGTCATAGGTCTCGAGTTCGAACCCAAGACACGAACCTCGGACTTTTCGGATTCATGTGCGTACTCTATAATCACTTGCTTCAAAAACGGTGAAGGAAAACATCGTGAGGAAATGGGCATGCCTGAGTGATATTTCTCGACGGCATGTGAAGCCAAGTCAGAGGCCTATGGATGGTTTACTCTGATACCAGGTTAGTCCGAAGTAGTACCGAAACGAAAAAAAAACAAACTGGAAATGTAAAGGGCAGGCGTTTTTGGGGGACTGTCTTATGTAATTTTGACGTTCGAAAAGTGCTGATTCTCAGCCTATTTTGGATAAATGACTTATGAATTTTAATAGTTAAAAGAATGTCAGCTGAGGTAGATTGACTATGGTTAGCCTTCAATCACACTATAATTTCACTGAGTTAGAATTAACAACTCAATCAACCAGCAACTTCATCGCCACCACAAACAAACAATCATATCACCACACACATCACTATACTTCTTCTCGATTCTGAATTCGAAACATTCAAACATAACCGTAATCGATAAAATGGCGTCGGGCTATGAAGGCGGCACAGAGACAATAATAAATTGTAATTACAATTTAAAATGAGCAGGCGTTGCCGTGGGAGTGGCCTGCCCCCACGACATGGCACGCCACCTTACCTTCACGTGTGTGCACTTTTTACATTCCTACTGCAAGCAATTAGTGTCGTGTGCGTGTTCGTAAACTTTGTGAATAATATGTTGTATCGGAAAACGGAACTAGAAGGTAATGGAAAATCTCTTGCATATAATCTCTAGCTATATAGTTACTTGATCCCCGAGAAACTATCGTGAATTATAATGTATTTTTTTTATAAATTCAGCTTTAACATTTTTCTATAAACGATTTCAGCGGAACCTTTTTCTTGAAAACTCAAACAACGGTTAAATTAATTCTAATAAATAAGAATAAAATAGTATTATCTAAAACCAATAAGTGGTTTTAGATAATACTATTTTATTCTTATTTATTTATTTATTAACTTACAAAACATATTATTACGATTTGGGTCAATCCATTTTTCCAGAATTAACATAATCAAATGCTACAACTAAATATGACGACATAGATAAAAGAACGAGCACATTTAATATATAATATTTTCCAGACACATTACCATGTTTTGTTCCCAAAAATGATTTGATACGTATCGAATAGCTATTTACCAAAATTACACGTTACAAAACATTTACTTGGTTTATTTTCCATTCCCTCGCATTCAAGTATGATTTTTATTATAAAAAGACAATCAAGCATGTTTAGTTTGAATTTACAAAGGATTCCGTAGGTTTACCTGAAGTTATTTTAACAGTTAATCTCGACTGCTACGGTTAAATGTGTGCATCCTGCGATACCGATAATATGGACCAATTTACACTGTATTTTACGTTACGTTTTCCCACGTATCACATATCGGGAAATATTCCACGTTTCATCCAGGTTATAAACTATCCGTGTGCCAAATTTCATCCAAATCTGTTTAGCCGTTTTTGCGCCAATCCGGAACATACAAACATCCAGACAAACGGACAAAAAATCTTCGTTACTATTTAATTATATGTGTAGATGAGTTTAAATTATACAATTGTTTTTTTTTTGAAAATCAATTATATTTAAAGTTCTATCTGCACCTTAAACTGAACTTGAAAAAGAAGACGTAAACATAAGTAAACAATGGTGCACTTATAATCTGCCGGTGCCAATCAAGAAATTAATTAATAATTACTATAAGATACATGCTGCAATATCTATTATCAACAAGCAGCGCCTTTCAATTACCTATTCAGTTAAATGAGCTTGCACAAGAAAATCGTAACAGTTAAATCAGAATATTATGTTCCTTCAATTTTAGATTTTGTAACATTTAGAAAGGAAAAAAGGTATTTGAGGAAAAGAGGTTAGCAAGAGGTACAAACGTTAGTAAAGATACCTTCTGAAAGCTTGAGAGTGAAGATGCCATACCTTCTGAAAGACTAATCCAAGAATTACAAGATGCCTTCGTCGTCTTCGAGGTACCCATCCGCCTGAAGATTGTTCGTACAGCCGCATTTCCCCAAATCAATAGATTTCCTGATTACAGACTAGTCTAATGCTTATAAAGCCATCTTCTGGTTCTTTTCTTTCTTGCGGCGGTTTTAGTTGGCGAGGCATACATTTTTTTTTTTTACTCGACTGCCAAGGAAGTGTTATGTTTCTCGCGCGTATCTTGTTTGTATGTTTATTTGTAAATTTCTTTATTACCTCGTATCTTCCAAACGGTTGGATGGATTTTGACTGCAATACCATAAAATACTATACATTATAATGCTTGTTTTTCTCTTTTCAGTTATGTGATTTTGCAGTGGGGTTTATTTTTTTTATTTTTTTTTTATTATATTGGTGTTCTTTTTTTGCATCATATTTACCGCAAATAAACGTATTTTCTTTCTTTCTTCTTTCATTAAGTAGAGTGGAAAACCTGGCCTAACTTGAGCTGTAAAATTGTCAATTTCAATGTCATTTCTATTTTGTATTTCTTTAAAATTGATATTTGACATCGTCAATACCACCTTGAACAGCACAGAGATCAAGTCAAGTCGCAAGTCTTACCAGAGAAAAATCAATCTGAAGGTGCTTCCTGCGCATTGGGGTCGGCTTGTAATCTAACTGCTGCAGCTGAATACCAGAGTTTCATATGGAGCGACAACCTATCTGACCTCCACATCCACAACTGAGTTACTGGGTAACACGATACGATCAAGTCAAGTCACAAGTCTTACTAGAGACTGAACGTCTTATTAGATACGTTTTATTCACATTGTGTTCTAATGCTTAGTTCAAAAACTGTGCGGCCAACGGAACCCTGATAAAAGGATAGAGATCATAATCTCCGAGGTTCGAGTTCGGGCCCGAATAAAATGGAAATACATTTTAATGATTATTATGCCTCGTAAACGTTTTGCCTTGGACGCTATACCATTCAATCGGTCTAATCACTAATTCCAACACTTTTCACCTATTTTTTTGTTTAAAGTTTTGAGTTTAGCTATTGTTGAATCTTATGTTATTAATCAGTAAATGAGAATACATTTTTGATGAATGGAATAAGTATGGGTTTGTTACAAAAACATTATGTAAGTAGCGTAGCTATCTATGTTGGTAACTTTTGTTGTTGTAAAATCTTATTTAAATCGTGGAATAATGTATTTGAACCAAAACCGTGAAGGCAATAACATCCTTCTAGATTCTAGTTTCTTCAGTTAGCTACCTGAAACAAGAAAATACAGCTGTTTAATTGAAGATCTAACTAACAAAACCAAACACAATTTGTTACATAATACTAAATAAAATCAAAAAGTTTTATTCATAAAATAACAACATCCTTTAATCAAGCCGAGCAGCAATTTTAAAGAACCTGATTGACGACGTGTGATAACTAGATTATCACATAATTGCCGGACAAAGCTAGAATAAATTGCGGTGCCAAAAACCCAGTGTTTAAGTCAATAACCTAACCGCCTATGTGGCTTTATAACGATGATTCGGCGCCAGCCAATGATTGATCGCCGTCGTAAACGTCAAAATGTTTGGTTCCAAAAATAAAAGATTGTGAGGTGATCAGAACACCATATCAGAATCTGTTCCGAATAAACGTAATAATACGTTAATTTCGACGGTTTCAAACGATCGAATTAGTTTTTAATTCGTTCGCAAATCGGTTATCTCCTTGTGTTTAATTTTATGACGATTTAATTATATTTCTCAGCTAACGTCATACTTATTTATTATATAGTATGATGTGTTATTTATTATTATTGTTTTTTCCTTTCAACTTAGGCGTGGTATCTGGTATTATAACTTTTTTCAGTTTTAGGAAGTTACTAACTGTTCTGTGGTATAATATTCTCCGTTTTTTCAGTAACAACGTCAATGCACTGTTGCGCTATTCCGAACAAAAGATGGCCAACTATTAAACAGTCTATGACTTTCATCTATTGTTCAATATTGGCACGTTTTTTGTTTGCAACATCGCGCTGTTACATCCTAATATTATTATTTGGCTTTTGAATCATAGCCGATCATCAAGCATTTCGTGTATTCCTATTTATTTACGAGCCGTGTGACGTGTCATTTTAAAGAAAGACCCAAAACATGTAGGTACAGTCGAGTTAACTAATATATTTGCAGTGACAATTTTTCAAAATATTGTAAGCGTTAAAATGATCATATAGTTCTATACAAACTTAGACATCAATAAAATGTTATCATATAAACTGTTCATAAGTATGTTACGGTAGTTCAGTCAAAAATATCTGACTACTATTCGGAACATAAATATCTAAATACTCTAGATTTCAATATTTTTGGTGCAACCTAGGATTCGTAAATATCTATGCAGCTTTGAATATTCAACTAAATGGTTTTTTTTTTTTCAGTATGGGAAATCATCAAATGACTTCTCCCGCTCTGGGCAGAGCGAGAGGGTGTGTCAGACTTTTACTGACTAAAACCCACCCGTGTTCCTTCCGTTGCCTGTGTGCCGGGGCCGCGATATCCCTTTCGGACAAACCCGCAACCCCAGCAGGAACTTAATGGTCTTTACCATTCAATTTATTTTTGCTTGCCGGAGCAGAAGTTCGAGTAATAATGCAATGTTGCCGTTCGTAATAGGACTGTTACGTTGAGAATAGGATATACTTCTGTAAAGAGATTGTCCAAAGTAATTAAGACAACAATTCGAGACGTCAAATTGACAAGATATTTTTCATAGATATTTGTGAACCTAATTTTGCGCTAAATAATATGAACAAGGGATTGCGCACAATTTTTTGAGTCTTTGTCTATAGCAATATTATTGATATAATGTAGTCACATATAAATTAATAATTATGATGTCACAGATTGTTTACAATTTATTGTAAGGCAAAGCTGTTTAGAGCTTTATGAAATTTACCATTGCCTACATATTTTTGATTCATGAACATGCTCAGATATTAAAGAACTCGACTGTCCATCTTATTAGAAATATTTCGTAGAATAACTGTGCGACTGGGACATCATAAGTTTATTGAAGTGTTTTCGAATTTTAATTGAAATAAAATTATTGTCCTCTGTGTTTCATAATTTCAACAGAAAAATGCACCTTCACTGATTTCCGCCCATACAAAGCCAACAGCTTCCAGCACAAAGTTATCACACAAACCAAAATATGTTTTAGATGAAGCAGAGCCCCCGAGTGCCAACCACCTACATCAGCCACTCTTCGAAGCACACAATGCACGTATGTTTGTCCTTCCTGTTTGTCGTACTTCCAGCAATGGCGGCGAAATACACAAATTATAACTGAATTTTGTACCTCCATTTCAAAGGCATGTGCTCACAAATTCATTCTAACTAGTATGTTGATTTAATTTAGAATTTTGTTGCTAACAATGGCTGTGCTGCAGTTGTGTTTTGTGCTGTGTTGTGTTTTAATGTTTAGCGAGGTTTCCTGCATTGTTTTCAGGTGAATTTGTGAAAGAAATTGTAATGTGGTAGGTGACACATTAATTTATGTGTTCTATTAATAACGTTTGGTTGCTGTAGATTAATTGTTTCTATTATGGCATTGCTGCCATAATGGCAATTTAATATTTGAGCGAACGGTAAGTGTCCAGATAGTATGTCACTCATCTATTCCTACGAGAGTCGATACTTCAACACCCGGTGCACACGATTGGGTAATCTTGGTTTATTGAACAAAGGAAGACCACACAACGTTGGTATTCATCCAAAAATCTATATTATTTAGGTATTATTTAATTAAGATAAACGGTGTTAGTTAAATTACATTAGCATAGTTATGATCTGTGAACAAAAATAGCTCACAAACACTTTTTTTATCGATTGATTAATTAACTAGTATCGTATTTACAATCTTGATATTCCTTATAAAATAATATTAATATAGGTTAAAAGGTTAGAACTAAATTATGTTTAATAGATATTGGAATTTATTACCGCACTGATTGATATTAAACAAAAAATCTAAATTACTCATAAATAATAAGGCTAGGACTCACTCTAATACTGAACGAAGCTAGTAATTCTAAAAATGATATATACGTAACATTTGCAAATTATAATGTTACTAGTGAACTATCAATCTATCAATTTATTACAATTTTGTTTATTACAATGTAGATAACAAAATTAATTTAATATTATGTTTATTTATTAACATCATATTATTTATTTTTAGCTTGGCAGCTGGTTTCACTGTTGATATTTTACTTGTTATGAGTCTTATTTCATTACAGTGACCCTTGTCTCTCAATCACGGGTAACTTCTCCAATGTAAGAGGAAACCCGGTCCTTTGGAAGGCTTACATGGAGACATAGTTACAAAGTCCAGAATAAGGATCTTTTTGAGAGTTTTACCATAGTCTTAGATCATCCCTAATGGATAACTTAATAATATCGTATGCGATAATCTGATTTATGCTTATGTTGCCTGAAACCCAGGTTTTTCATAAACCAAGATAAAGCTAGTCAACATTACAGTTAAAATAAAAATTTCCTCGATTGTAATTAATCTAAATCAATCAATCAATTTACTTGAATTTTTTTTATTTTACTTTTATAAAGGACTTTTATGTATTATTTATAATAAACAATGCATAAATTTAAAAAAATAACCACCACCTGCCTTTCAACATAGTTTTTGAAACATCCCGTTTTATGTAATAATGCAAAAAATTCGCCCAAAAAAACCAGTTAATTTTGTCACAGTCGTCTGCTGCCGTCATGACTTTGGGCTAAAAAAATAAAATTAAGAAAGGAAAAAAAAACAAGTTGGGCAGTCGATGGCCAATTGCATTTTGTAGCAGTGACTGCGAGTCGCGTGTTCGCTGCCATTAGCCCGCCCTCCTGGGCTGTTTGCCAGAAAATATGACTTATTACGTGTGGAAAGGCTATTGCCTTGCTAACGTTAGATGTTATCCCGGAAAGTTCCCGAAAGAAAAACGGTCGTGAACAATTTTAAATTGTAAACTGTTTAAAAACCTAAATGGATTTCTAAAAGACAACGCTAAAATAGTGGTTTTGATATTCTACGTTACTGAACAACATTCAATACGATTATTATCATCGAAATCACAATATTTTTGGAATTCCTTTTCAGCGCTTTTGAAGACTACATTTTTGGGTTTCATCATATTTTGTTCGAGAAAATTATACCAGTAGGTAGGTAATAGAAGCCAGAAACAACTGAGTAGAATCGAAAAAGCATCATCATCACCATCATTTCAGACAAAAGACGTCCACTACTGAACATAGGCCTCCCCCAAGCACCGCCACTTCGACCAATTCTTTGCTTCTCGCATCCAGCGTATTCCTGCGGCCTTTACAAGGTCATCGGTCCATCTTGTGGGAGGCCTTCCAACGCTTCGTCTTCCGGTACGCGGTCGTCGCTCCAGAACCTTTCGGCCCCATCGGCCATCTGTTCTACGAGCAAAAGCAAAGGCGTTTAATTCTGACTCAAAATCCTTATTGCTGAAGAAAATGCAAAAACACTTAACTACATTCTCTTAAGCATGAAGAATTTTGCACCAACAGGAATCAGTTTGAGTGAGGAGTTACCTCGATTTCTGGGAATGGTTCAAAAAAGTTCATACCTATTACAAAATAAAAGAGGAAATCAGGAATTCAAGTAAATAAATTATGTTTTATATAAGTCACGATGTGGAATCATCTCCAAATCATACGGTAAGGAAAATTACTTATAAAACATGAGTGTTACCAATACTTAAGAGAGTGACTGACCAAATAATTACCGAAAGGGATGCTGAATTAAATTTATATAAAAACGATATCTTATAAACTATATAAAATCAAGCTAGTCTTTTGATAGCAATAGCCTCTAATCTCCTTGTCACGTAATAACAAACAACGGTCAGTACGGAGTGGCGACACGTCGTCTTATCTAGAAACCTATTTATTATGTCTAATGATTTTTATTATTCGGGTTGCGTGGGTGAAAAAGCTAAACCTTTAGGTTAAAAGGCTTGTTTTTAGAATAATAATATTCAGTTACTTTGTTCCCTAAGCACCAGAAACTCACTGAATGCAATAAGATTTCTTCTTATTCGTTCATTGATGATTATGGAAGATGAAGATTTTAACGGTGAAGGCACGGTACCCATTTAAATCTCGATCGACTTCATGGATTATCTCTCATGCAAACCCATACGTATAGCTCGAATGTCAGAAAAAAATAAGCTATTCTATCGAAATCTGCACAATCTGAACGAATTCTCGAGCTTGGTGAATCTAAATCAATCTGCCTAGCCTTTTCCCAACTATGTTGGGATCGGCTTCCAGTCTAACCGGATGCAGCTGAATAGCAGTATTTTACATGGAGCGACTGCCTATCTGACCTCCACAACCCAGTAACTGGGTAATACGATACCCCTTGGTAAGCATGGTTGTCAGACTTTCGGACTTCTGACGAACCGTAACGACTGTCAAAGATTCACGAATGACAGCAGGGACCAACGGCTTAACGTGCTTTCCGAGGTACGGAGGAGTCTCGGTATGTAAAGATGGTCACCCATTCACAGACCAACATGGCAAGCGTAGCTTAACCTGATGGTTCGACCCGTTCGGCTGTTATTACTTTGCCACGAGCTCCTCACGAGCATTGGTGAATCCAAATAATAAACCCTCAATAACCAAATAAAATGGAAAAACATGACTAACAGAACCCTTCCATCGTCAAACACGCTTCACCCCTATCCGGCTGCACCGTGCAAATAAATTTGGTTTTCATTAGTACTAGCACAACACATTCCTCAAACAGCTGATTGTTATTAAACAAAGAAATTGCATCGTAGTTGATTTTAACAGTGATTCACAGTCACGATATTGTTCAGTACTAATGAAATATTAGTTACGCCTTTTTAGCACGGGTTTGTACTTTGAAAGGGTATTACGCCTTTCCTCCATAGTTAAACCTGGAAAATAATTCCACAATGCGATAAAATAAACAGTAATTAGTGTAAAAATTACTAAGGAGGTTATTTTTTGTGTAACCAGAGATAGAAACCTGTTTTTTTCTTCTACATCTAGTATTAGCATAATAGCCTAGTGGTGTGACTGTCGGACTGCCAAGTCATAAGTGTCGAGTTCGAATCCTAATCCTATCCTAGGCTTACCTACCTCTGACTTTTCGGATTCATGTGCGTATTGTATAATTATCACTTGCTTAAAAAACGGTGAAGGAAAACATCGTGAGAATGCCTGAGAGATATTTCTCTACGGCATGTGAAGCCAAGTCAGAGGCCCATGGGTGGCTTTACTCTGACACCAGGTTAGTCACAAATCACACGAAAAAGAAAGAAAAGCATAAACTTAATTTACATTTTTTTTACAAACAAAGTACTAAAAACTAAAACGAACCAATTAAATATTAGTTAACCTACACTAATATAAATAATTAAGCTTATGGTATTTCAATTTGAACGTTCCGTTTTTCTAAAAAAAAAATTATATGAATTCCAAAAGTGCATCAATCGTCTTCTTAATTTGTACATAATAAACTTATTCAGTTTAACTGTCAACATAAAATCGATGGCTGACTCGATCGTCGCAATTTCCCAGCGATTACGTACCGATACCTCCGGAGAGTTCCCGGTAAATCGCATAAATAATACGCAAATAACCATTCTCAAGCAGTTTTTATTTAATTTCATAAACGTTAGCTCCGAGAAAATTCAATTACTTCATGATTCAAATTAATTCAACAGTTTTTGACATAATTAATTACTTAGATGCGGTTAAAAATGCTGTAAAATTGTATTCGATTGGTTATTTTTTTACTTACATAGTTGAGTTTGGCATTAATGTACCCTACAGGTAGCTAATCATTTATAATTTGATGGTAAGATAACATTTATAGTGCCTGCTGAACGTAATGGGCCATGGTGGACACACTTCAACGTCCATTGATGAAGGGTCACCTCGTAAGTAAATGGGCCGATGAACGTTGAAGTGTGTCCAATGCAAATCATTGTGGAACAGAATCACAGTTTTTTTTTCTTATTTTTAGACCATTGCAAGATAAAATGCTGACCAAGAAGGTAGGATATCTTAGTATGGAAAACTCCAAGACAAAAATGTAATCTCTTTAACATTGTTAGTACTACTCCACTGCATTGCAAGACTTTCAGGCTATTCAGGACATCCATATTCATCAAACAAATATTGTCTCCAAAAACTGAGACGTCATTAAAAGGGGAGTCGTAAGACATGAGATGCTGGCAATAACTCGATTACAAGGGGGTTGTAGAGGGGGTGTAGTCAGAGGGGAGGTGTAGAGGATTATAAGAACTTCGTTAGTCTCTCGAAGGTGTCTAACTCAGGTCTGAGACGGGAGAGATTATCGCTTTTGCCTTTAGCGCCGCATTTTGTCGTCAGTTTAGAATATTTGATGTGATAAGATATACGTTACATGGGATGCGCGGGTTTACGTTCGTGTAAGTACTAGGATTATTTTGTTGCTTTTGCTGTGGTAGATTCTGTAAAACAGCTCTTTTTGACGTTCAAACATACCCTAAAATAAAGTCTTTGAAAAAGTCTTTGAAATATTGGTTACTTGCGCATTGATGATTGGATAAAATGGCATAAGATAGATCCTACCTAGCTTGCCTTTAGATAAAGATAAAGCTGTAGAAGATGACGATGGTTTGATTACCAACTAACCAAATATCCATCTTACACTTGCAAAATTTTCTTTCCAATGTTAGGGCGATACATGGGCTGCTCGAGCAGTTAGCCAATGATCAAAATACACGGACCGCTCGTGCAGTCATAGTCAACAGCTGCAGCATAGATAACTGCTGCAGCAGTCGGTTTCAACTGCTAGGTCAGTCACAATTTAATCAGTAGCGGGCGGAACGAGACAACGCCGCGGATGTGGGATAAAGAGCGCGGGTGGACGGGATAACTGTGCGGGAGCAGTCGATAGCTCGAGAAGTCAGTGTATATCTGGCAACTGCTTCACCGCACGATGAAATTTCAGCGAGCTACTGATCGCCCGGTGCAGTCGCAGCTTGAAGTAGTCGATTCTGACTGCTTCAAGCTACCTGTATATGGCCGCTCTTAATGTATTAGATTTTACATAATATATTTTGAATCGTAATTCTTCCTCTAATTAAACACCCAATTCATTAAAATATCTTTCACTACTTTGACAACTATACACTGTCGGGTAAAATCACCAACTCATCATACATGTTCCTCTACAACCATTATGAAAATACCCTATACCGAGAAAACGTCATCAAATTTTCAGTTTGAGCGACGGTTACACCGGCGAGCGAGTGTAAAGCAAACGCACGTATCACTCGACGGGCCACAAAGGCATAGCCGCAAACACAAAAGGTATCTAGTGAACGCAGCTTAAACTTACCGACGATGCAATCACAACTTACGCCGCTATAACGTATCCAACTTAATGTGTAATCGCCTTAAAATTTGGTACATGTTAAAACTTTAATATAACTTCGGATGATAGTTGGGATGTTTATTGCTTATATGGTTGGCTGAGGTAAGCCTGTAGCTTTGATTACTTGAGTTCGTGAAGTATTTTTTTCTACTCTTGATGCTCTGCTATGTAATAAGTATAGAGACTTCATTTTTCTGATAGGACTTTAGGAAGTATTATGAGCTGATTTACAAATCTAAAACTTTTGACAAAGCATCAGTGCATGCGGATACACTTTACTCCAAAATCAAGGTTACACCTCGTTTGATAACTTTTCTTTTTTCACCATAGGTTTGGAATCGTATCTAAAATGCACCACTTTGTACAGAAACGTAATAATATCACGAAGCGGCCCTAAGTAGGCAACATGATGTCTGTGTTTAAAACTGCCGACTTTCAAAGATCTCGATAAACAGGGTGCAGAAAGATACCAAGCCAATCAAATGATTGATGCAGCAAGATTTCCTAGAAACCGGAAAACTGAACCGGATAATCGAACTGGTTCCGTTAAATTATTAGTTTATGATTCCCGGGAATAGTAATCCCATCTCATTAGATAGATTCTTTCTAGTTATAGGTTGGCAAACACGCCCGGCGTAGCAGATGAAAAACCGCTGTCAATACATGGAACACCAAAGAGTTTGTCCTTATGTGTTGCCAACCTCAGAAGTAAGGTTGAATATTATCTGCATGTGCCTATAATATCACCGAATTATCAACAATTAGTATTCTACATATCAAAGTTTTACGATTTTACATGTTAACGTGAAAATAAAAAGCGTTTCAAAAAGTTTAAATTGCAATTTTTATAGTAGAGTCTGGCTGTTCATTTCCATTAACATTGCTGAAGTCCAATTTAACTTTTGTGGAAAAAAAGTTGTTCTACCGACAAAATTGTTCACGTATGATAGTTGCAATTAAATTCAAATAGGTTAGGAAACATTACAGGTTCTGGGAGTTAAGAAAAAATGCAAATGGTTACGACAAGAAAAAAAAAACAGGCTGAAAAAAATAAACCCATAACCATTGCAACATTATTATAATATTTTAACTATAGAATACTAGACATCACATAAGGCATAGTAGAAAGTTATGGTCCTTTGACCCACAGTGAGGCACAGGTCGATATAAAATATATTTCCTCAAGAACCAAAATTACAACTACGAATTAACTCCTTACATAAATCTTAATGAAAATTCACCCAAAATATCAAAGGGACCGTTACCAGTGGACCAGTAAACACCGCACAAACCTTTCGGATACATCTCCGGACCACATCCTGTTTAAAGATGTTTCTAGAATTATTAACTAAGATTTGACGTAACAAATACCAAGTTTCACTTATAAGGGATTAGGGTTCCATGTTCCGGTCCGAAGCCCAAGGGATATGTTATTGTTTTGCCGCGTGGCTTTGCAAATTTTAACTAGAAGGGAGTTTGAGATTAAACTTGTATCACACAAAATGGGATACGATCTTTGAGATTGAACAAAGGCTTCCGGATCAAAGTTTACACGTATATCGTAGATGGTACCCATCTCGTACGTAGATTTTAATAATATGAAGTGATAGTTTCGATACTCATAGCATTTCTAAAATCTTGTTTCCTTTACTGCTACAAGTCAAGAACTTTTTCGAAACGAATTAAACAAGAGACAAGCGCAATTTACAATTTGTGCGAATACTGATACCATAGTTAGACCACTACCATTTCTCGTTGTGTCTAGATATTGGGTGGTCTTCCCACAATTTCGTCTTGAGTTTAAGTTAGGTACTAACAATAGTGATTTAAGTGCAAACATGTTACTAACAATTTATGGATCTTTTTGTGTTATCCGAAATAAAATGATTTATTATTATTAATTGATAATCTGTATAATACGTGAAGCAAACATTTTGTACCCCGTTTTACGAAAATTACGCGGACGGAGGAGTATGAAATTTGGCATAGTTAAAGTTTATATAGAGAAGGAGTGCAGAAAGCTAATATTTTTATATAATATGCATTAGAAATAAATTAAATTTAAAAAAAAACAATACACACACTTCCACGCGTTTGACACACTTCAATATGTATATACTCTTTTGTTTATGGTTAAAGATGGCTACTTTAGAATAATGACATGGCAGCATGGAATTAGTATGAACACGGGGACCACTAGTCTTCTTTATTTAACTAAGTATTTATCAGAAATTGATGCTACTGAAGACAACAACAACGCTACAGCAATTATCTTGAACAAAGATATTCATGTAAGTACAGTAAAGTGGGAAGGTAAGCTCAACAAAACACAAGAAAGCGATAAGATCAGCTCCAGTACAAACTTTACATAAAGCAATATCCGATAATACACTACACATGCCGTGTTCTATGGAGATATGTGGAAGTAAATACAGTCTTAATAAATAAAAATAGTAATTGATTCGAAGTTTTCGAAGCCTTTGCGGGTGCGGCGCTTCCGTGCCCGTCCAGTTTTAATGTTTCACCCACTCATACTATATTAAAGATCAGTATCACAGGAAGGTGAACTATTAGTTTCACTTCGTTCTCATTAAACCCTTTCGATATTGTCTACACTATCATACACATATTTTAGTTTATCAATTTCGTTTAGTTTTTATTGCGATCATTTGTTTTCATTTTTCGTGGCAGCGTTACAGGATGGTTATAAGTATAATATGGCCTAGGATTAAATTTTTATTTGATAGTCGCGTTTTCGGTGATATCTTATATATAAAATTCTCGTGTCACAATGTTCGTTCCCGTACTCCTCCGAAACGGCTTGACCGATTCTCATGAAATTTTGCTAGCATATTGAGTAGGTCTGAGAATCGGCCAACATCTATTTTTCATACCCCTAAGGTAGGTAGGTAGGTAGGTAGGGTAAGTAGGTAGGTAGGGTAGGTAGGTAGGTAGGGTAGGTAGGGTAGGTAGGGTAGGTAGGGTAGGTAGGGTAGGTAGGGTAGGTAGGGTAGGTAGGGTAGGTAGGGTAGGTAGGGTAGGTAGGGTAGGTAGGGTAGGTAGGGTAGGTAGGGTAGGTAGGGTAGGTAGGGTAGGTAGGGTAGGTAGGGTAGGTAGGGTAGGTAGGGTAGGTAGGGTAGGTAGGGTAGGTAGGGTAGGTAGGGTAGGTAGGGTAGGTAGGGTAGGTAGGGTAGGTAGGGTAGGTAGGGTAGGTAGGGTAGGTAGGGTAGGTAGGGTAGGTAGGGTAGGTAGGGTAGGTAGGGTAGGTAGGGTAGGTAGGGTAGGTAGGGTAGGTAGGGTAGGTAGGGTAGGTAGGGTAGGTAGGGTAGGTAGGGTAGGTAGGGTAGGTAGGGTAGGTAGGGTAGGTAGGGTAGGTAGGGTAGGTAGGGTAGGTAGGGTAGGTAGGGTAGGTAGGGTAGGTAGGTAGGTAGCGGGCAGCTAGTTGATATATACTATTAAACAAGCAATATTTGTGTATAAATATATTTGTAATCACGTTCTCGAAAACGGCTCTAACGATTTCGATGAAACTTACGGGGGCAAAAACTCGATCTAGCTAGGTCACCATATCTGGGAAAATTCGTTTTCTCCGTATTTTCACCTGAGTAGAGCTCGTACGTCCAAAGCTTAGAACAAGATGGCTACCTTAGAATAATGACATGGCAGCATGGAATTAGTAAGTACCTACTATCATAACGGAATGGAATTAGTAAGTACCTACTATCATAACGGAATGGAATTAGTAAGTACCTACTATCATGGCAGAATAGAATTAGTAGGTACCTACTATCATGGCAGAATGGAATTTGTAAGTACCTACTATCATGGCAGCACGGAATTAGTATGAACTATGCTGTACTATTAAAAGAGCATTCTCTATTTTCACCAGAGCAGAGATCGGTAGCCCAGGTACTAATTAAAATATGAGAATGCGTTTATATCTTTTATTGACAGAAAATATTCTCATGCAAAAACAATCGTAGCCGTTTTTCGTAGGCTTTACGTAGACCCTCATTCCAAGCCAAGGACAATATTAATTCTTGCTTAGTAGAGAATTATGTCATTTAAGTGAATGTTATCTATCTTCCTCACAAGTAGATATGTTCTAGAAGTGGCCCATATTCACAGTATGGCTTTCGTAGCACTCTACGCAACAAGATTTGAATAAACCGATTGAAACACTGAATAAGAGCCGTCGTCTAGCCATGTCAGGTTTCCAACAATGGAGACTGTATTCCATACCTAAAGCATGAATATTAGGTACACAATTTTTTTTTAAGTACAGTATTTCCCGTAATGGGAAACCAAACAGCATGATCGATGAGGCGATAATAGTAAAATGTCATGCTAATCCTGAACCCATGTTTAAACTTTTTTAGCAATTAGAATTAATTGAGTAATCATTATAAAGTGTGCTAACATTAGCATTCAACATTGAAGTTAATCACGTTCAGGTATTCATACACTTAGGTACTTATGTGTCTGTACTATACTATTATTAGATTAGCTACGCTCAGTTGAATTTTATTATTCACCTTACATCGCTCGTAGTCATACTTAAAAGTAGTTAAAAGCTTTACAGCACACTTTTATTTATTCATTGAAAAATTTAAATAAATTTAATCGAGGTTTTTTTATAATCATTACTTAGAATTTAAAAGATACCGTGTGTGTTACGGATGTAAATCGCATATTTATTTGAATAAGCGCCTCGTTAAAGGATGAGCATCAAGTTTATTGAATCGTTCTTAGAATGCTCCTAGTTCTAGACTCTACTAATGGTCTAACGCACTACTGGTCAATAAACCTTTTCATACTCAGAAATTTGAATTAGGCCGTATTTATGGGTACGCTAGTCGGTTATTCTTCCATACAAACTTAGTATGGTGATTACTCGTCTGTTTGAAGGTGCACTTTCAAAACTAAAAATTATATCAATTTGTCTTGTCATTATCTAGCCCTGTATGGAAGAAAAATTAGAAAAAAAATATTGGTTTGGAAGTTATGAGCGTCAAAATTTCCATATTTCAACACTAATTTTAACTCGTCTTTAGGCATAAATAAATAACTTATGTAGTAAAAAAATGGCAAAATAGAAACCGTACAGGGATAGATAATTTATTCAATAGTTCTAATCATTTTATCAATACATCCAGTAGTTTTTCCATAATATATACGCCCAAAGGTCTGTTCATGAAATGTTACGCGCTCGTTTTCGTTATAAATCATCGTCTATTACCCTAAATAAATATATAAATGAATACTAAATAAATAAAACTAAATAATTAGACTAATTAGCATGCATGTTAGTCACGCCCACCAACGAGTTCGAGCCGTCAACTAGTGTACCCTAATAAAAGTATAGTGTGCGATTGTTTCAAGTGTTTTTTGGAGCCATCCTACACACGCTTCCACAAATCTCTTATATTTTTCACTAACAATTCTATAAACAAGAGCATCAGAACACAGCGTCTAACACTTTTCTATCACTGTACTAAAATAACATAACATAACTCCTGTATTTCCCGAAGGAAAAAACGCCAGGTTGGTTGGTGTTAAAATAACGCAAGTAAATACGACATCGCACAAAATTAAACAGCATAAACTAGTTGCTCAGCTAATACAGTAAGGCGAGTGTACCAGTACATCGTCCGGCGACTTTTTGCCTCAAGCAGAGCATCGGCGCTCAATCGAATTATCGTGCTGCCACCATCGAGGCAGTAAATTAAGAATTAACACGAAAGCTGATTATTTTAAAACATGCATCGGGATACCCTTTTCTAACGAGGTTTCCTTGCCGTCGGCCTCGCCCTGATGGTTTGGACTTTATTGAGAACCTGGCTGTGATGTGCTATGCAATTAAATGCTCTAATTGTTTATTATGGGAACTCCTGTGGTAACGGCTGTTATTATGTGAGCGTAGAATGTAAAAACATGTCTAATTATCATTTACTTGGATCGGTATTATTATGTTTTTAATTTGGGTTTTATTAAGTTTTGAAGCTTAGGAAATCTTGAGTGTTCTGAAAAAAGACTATAAGATTATTTTTACTCTACTTCCTAACTAATATTATAAATGCGAAAGTGAGTTTCTTTGTTACGCTTGCACGTTAAAACGGCTGAACAGTTTGGATGAAATTTGGCACAGGAGTAGAACTTGATCTGGAGAAGGACAGGCTACTTTTCATCCTGGATCGCAGACGAAGTCGCGGGCAACAGCTACCTGTGATTATAAAAAATACTTAGGTAGGTAGACATTTGATGTAATTAATAAAAATAATTACGATTTTTATTTTATAACTCATAAATCATACCGTATTTTGTAAACAACATTAAAATAGGTGGCAAATTAAATGGTACGAATTTGGTCTGCGTATTATTTATACCTAATGATCGTAATACAAATTTTAATGATGATCATTTGCCCGGAGCGTGCCTCGATATTACTTTAATTCGCCTTCGCCGAATAAAGTTCGCTTATGTTCACGTTTACGATTGTGAAGTGGGTTAAGAGGAAGTTGCGTCTTTAGTTAAGTTACTGAATAGCACCAGGATTTAAAAGGGTACTTATTGTCTCTCTTTTTGTGGTAATTGGACACAGTTCACAAAAGCAACGTATTAGAGTCTAACCCCGCGTCCTAACCAATGCGATCGCGTTCATAATTCGATATTTGGAAATCGCCCTTTGTCGACGCGATCTCGCGTTCTCATCCGCCTAATAAAATGGACACGACGCGCGACGGTAGCGTGTTGACGCGATGATCGATTTGGTTAGCAAGCGGCCACAGATTTATTCTACTTACAAAAAAACGTATTTTTTTGTATTTCAACGTTAATAATTAAAACTCACCAAGACAATGAAAACATTTGGGGACAAAGTATTTTGTATTTAAAAGCCATGCCCTGTTACAAAATTAACAATAAATAACGAAACTGTTCGGTTCAAAAACAATATTCGCCTTAAACCATTGTTATCTCAAACAACTGACTGTGCCGAGCAAATAACTCGAAAAAATATGAAAAATCGCTTTCATATAAAGGAGCTAAGTAGTTTTTGATACCGGACGGTCGATGGGAATTAGGAAGACGGTCCAGCAAGAAATAAAACGAATAAATTATTGCAAATTTAAACTTGCCATCAAAGGTTGCATACTTGCTTACTTATTTTATAATTCTTAGCTACTTATTTACAAACAAACTAAATCAATTTAATAAAATTGTTGGTAGGTGAACTTTATATGACTCATTGGTCATATAAATCAAAAATAAAATAAAACTACGCAATATTACATAAAAAAATAAACATGAAACAGCCTGCCAAGGAAATGAAAAATACGGGAAAAAACATTTTTGATGTAGGGCAAATAATCGCAGCGGCGAAATGGTATCGTGACAAACATCCATGCGTCACAACGGCTCGGTAAATCAGCGCACCAATGAAATCCAATTACTTCCACAAAAAACTATTAGTTTTCTGCAACATATGTACATGTTGCTACGTCATATGTTGCGAAAATGAAACAATTTCCTTCATATTTGTTTGGAACTACGAAGTACCTATTGGACTAATTAGGTACAACGAGTACAGACATTAGTCCCTACATACACATCAATATATATAAAAGAAAAAACTATCTGACATATCATCGCAGAGCCGAACCTACTGGGACTAGGAACGTGAAATTTTGCACACAGCTTCCTTTTATAATGTAGGGGAGCACTAAGAAAGGATTTTTGAAAATTCCACCTTTAAGGGGGCGAAAAGAGGGGATTTCCTTGAGTTAATAAACTTGAAAACTTGCCACAAAAAGTACTAGGCTTGCATGAATTCAAGATAGTATTTCAATCATTAGACGTTTGTGCACAATTTCTGAACAGTAACTTAACAAAAAGTATTCCGTTTACATGAATTCACGATAGTATTTAATCATTATGTTATGCTACTAATAGTATTTGGATGAGGCACCCTGATAGTTTATAACCTGGATTAACACATAGGATACTTTTTAGTCCGGTAGTCCGTTTCCATGGGATAATTTCCAACTTCCACGCGACCGAAGCTGCGGGAAAAAGCTAGTTAAATTACAAGAACTGTATTTTTTTTTATAAAGCGAAGGTTTTTATTCATAAGCTGTACAAAATGATATAAACGCCAACGAAACAAAATCTACGCTGAAAGAAAAAGCCGTTCGATTTAAAGTCCTAATTTGTTAATAAAGAACTGTATCTATATTTTAGTCTGTATAATTTAATACACATTATACTGAAACCATTAAAAACTACAGTCATATAATAAAATTATTGAATTTTGCAATTTAATATTGGCTCGCTCGCTCGCTCACCGTTGGCCATAATTACCAATGCGGATCCAATTCATCATTCTTTATTACAAGCACAAAATTCCATGTAAATTTCATGCAGGCCCGATATATTGAGAGAATGAGTTTCGATATATCGTACAAATCTCAATTTTTTGTGTTTTTATTGCACTGTAACAATCTCTTTAATGACATCAAAATTTGCACCTAAATAATAAGAAAATCGATCGTGCGGAAGCATTTTGAAGTCGGTTTCTTTAAAAGAGGGTTTAGAGGCATGAGGAACAGGGTGTAAAGTTCACTCATCCTCTATAGAAAAGGGAGGATCATCCGACCAGACGGGTGTTGTGTCTGGCAGGCAACTGCCCAACGATAGATGTCGGAAAGTTATATATATGGCGATCGCGCGGTGCAGGCTTTGTTTGACGTCAGGATTTTGTGTGACGTCAGGTCTTTGATGCGTAGTTCACAGGTGGCAATGTAGATGCCATCACAAGCTAAACCATTAATTGATAATCATTTGTTTTCAAGCATATGATATTCCATTTCAGTATTTTTTTTTTATTGAAAACTTGTAGCTCTCTTGTAACACAACTAGGTAGGTAATTCTTCAGAATCATGTTTCATGAACATGAAACTATAACTAAGATAGTTACTGAAACACGAAACTCATGCATGAAATAATGAAGTAATAAGAGCACAACCCTTGACGAATATAAATAAAATGTAAATAAATGAAAAGTGTAAAGGTAGGGAATTCAATTCTTAAGAGCGTTTATGCTGAAAGTGGGCAACATCGCAAATAGTTGTCAAATAATTCACTGTTCTGAGTAATTTGGCAATATTACTGTTTGGAAATAAGAAATATGGCTAACTAGTGAACTAGAATATTAATAATGAATTGCAATTATAACGTTGTAACGTTTTATGTGTAAAATGGGCATTTGGAAAGTTTCCATATACTTTTTTACATCTAAAACGAAATATTCGGTGTTACGATATTAATTATTGCATTTCATAATTAATATTATAGTTCACTAGTTATCCATATTTCATATTTCCATACAGTAATATTGCCAAATTAATCAAAACAGCGAAATATTTGACAGCCATTTGCGACGATGCCCACTTTCAGAATAAACGCTCTTAAGCAGTGACTACTAACGATCCATATATTCAAATCACAACTGTCACTCATTGACAATTGTATACAATGGCTATAACAAATCAATCTGCTTAACAATAAATTTCCATGGCAGTACATACAATATTCGCGCGTGTATTTTTCCTCAACAAAATGACTTTCAAAACGATTGTCTTAACATAAACAAGGGCTCCCCCGCGTTGCCACAGAAAATGTCATTAATGTCTGAGTGAAATTCGGGGTCTAATCTCGTCACTGCAAAGCTTATTACATTTATACAACGGAGTAATCTTCGAATAAAGTTTTCAATGGAAAGTGTTGAATCATTGAGGATTGCGAACCCTTGCTCGCTGAAAGAACTCGGCCTCAACTCGGTCTATGGCTGTGCACGACGAGGGTGTACTGTTTCATGAACCATTTATTTCGAGTCGACTTAAGCATGTTTGATATTTAAAAAAAAACCAGCTGTTCCATACATTTTGACCGCGTAGGTATTGCACTTTTCTATGGAACAGCAGATTTTTTTTAATAACCAACGAAAAATTTCAACTCACTAGGGTTAAGAATAATACTGAATCCATGGTATCAGTTTTCTGGACAGGCTGAAATTTTATTCATGGGCATCCTCTTAAGGGGTCGAAGGATGCCCATGAATAAAATTTCACCCTGTATAGGTGTAAGGTGTTTCAACTATGCAACAAATTAGGTATACAGTCCGTCAGATACTATATAATTGCCAGGAGAATAAATTGACTTCATAACATCCCATACCGATGGCTACAAATAAAGATTCATGCAGGCTAAATGTTGACACGAAACTCAAAATTATTCTGAAAATCCAATACTTTCCATCTGCGAAATAAACTAAGCAAGTTCTAGTAGCCAATTTATTTCCTCAGCCAAGTTCCCGAGGTACTCCTCGAGCGTTCGCAACCATTTTAATGTCTTCAAGAATTCTGTTGCGCGATGACTCGGCATCGCGACTGAAATCTCGCGTTACTGTTTACTATTAATCAAATTTCAAGCTTTCCCTTTAAATCAAAACTAAATCACTTATCTCAGTCATATTTTAAAATGTTTATATTGGTCGGTCGCGAGTTATTAACAATGTTATCACGAAACTTAGCTGTAAGTACAAGAAGGCTTTTAGTTTTATTATGGCGGGTCAAATCAAAATCAATCTGCCTAGCCTTTTCCCAACTATGTTGGGGTCGGCTTCCAGTCTAACCCGATGCAGCTGAATACTAGTATTTTACACGGAGCGACTGCCTATCTGACCTCTCCACATCCTGGCTATAAGGCGGATGAAATATACTTAAATGGTATCTCAAATCAATCTGCCTAGCCTTTTCCCAACTATGTTGGGGTCGGCTTCCAGTCTAACCGGATGCAGCTGAATACCACTATTTTACATGGAGCGACTGCCTATCTGACCTCCACAACCCAGTAACTGGGTCATACGATACCCCTTGGTAAGACTGGTGTCAGACTTTCGGGCTCCTGACGACTCGTAACGACTGTCAAAGATCCACGAATGACAGCCGGGACCAACGGCTTAACGTGCTTTCCGAGGCACGGAGGATTCTCGGTATGTAAAGATGGTCACCCATCCACTGACCAACCCCGGCAAGCGTAGCTTAACCTGATGGATCGACCAGTGCGGCTGTTGTTACTTAGCCACGAGCTCCTCAAAAAAATCCACTGTCTTATTACATATAAAAAAATATCTCGTTAGTCACATAACAGTAGGCTTTTTTTTGCAAACGTATCAAGAAGAAATATATCAATACGAACGTGATTGTTACGAATGACATCACTGGACAGCAACAAAAAACTGTTATTATTAGTGACACAATTGACCAGACCATTGACAGTCGTTTAAAAATGTCAGCAGAGTCCAAAAAGTGTGTGTAAAAAGTTGGCGAACCTTTAGCATTCTCCTTGGAGCTGTCATCAGAGCTGGGCAAACCGCAGAGTCATTGCATCGCAATAACCAATTGTGAGCGTATTACGTGTCCTATCACAAAGCCCCGAGCTCTTTTTACAAGGACTTAGAGATGCAGGAATGTGCTGGTCGAAAGCTTGCTGTAGATTTTAATTGAAGAACTAAATAAACGAGTGAGCATTGCAATAGTCGCATATGATGTGTAATATCTGACATCTCACCTTGGTAATAAGCAACATTAAAAGGGGTGAGTCCTCGTCAGGGTCGTTTCTGATGGCCAACTCTAGCGCTTGTCATTGGTCAAGTCCAATAGCGCGCGCTATTTGACTTGACCAATGAGCAATCCCCGGCTTCCTGTTACACACTTCCGTCGCTTTTCACGAAATCACTCCCACGAATTGCACGGAAACGAGGAAAGATGTGACCCATTAGAATTATTTGAATTCAATCGTGGTTGCTAATTTCGTACAATCGAGAAAAAAACACAGGTAAGTAACTGAAACTTATTAGTGACTAGTAAAAATCAAACCTGAGTCGATTCATAAAAATAACTACAACCGTTACGCTAGATCAAACAAAGTTTAAACAATAACTTGATGTTGAAATCCATGGGAATTCCTAAAAATCATTGATGTTCCAAATGACAGTACAAAACGCTACCATGATATTTAAACAAAAAACAAATAATATTCCATGAAATTACAATGCGCAAATCATTAACTTTCGTAAGTTTCGTCTGAACCGTAACGAATAAACAAATGGACCGATTTTCAATGGGACCCATCGTTCATGGTTTAATTCTTATTTAGATTGGAAATATTGGAATCTATGTTTGAAAGAGAATGAATGAAAAACATCGAAAAAGTGATTGATCAATGAAATGTCGTTTTATGAATGAAACATTGATGATTATTCTTTTTAAACTAAAAGTAATAAAATATTTAAGCATAACAATTATTTTAAAACAATTGCTTTTTAATAAATTATTGTATAAACTCGTTAACGTGTCCAACTCAGCTAATTGAAATAATATAAAGCGTTAAACATTGTTATGTCGTTTCTAGCAAGTTCTGTGTCTTTGTATAGATTTTTTATTACTTTGACTGTGATGCGACAAAGTCGTTTTTGCGCAAACATATCGGCGACAATGGGAAACGGGGCTTTTGTATTTTTTAGTTTGATTGATGATTTTAATTTCCTATTTGGTTCGTTGATTTTGTGTGATAGATACAGTCGTCGGTTTCAACTTTAAATGTGCACAAAGTGTCACAAGAATTAAATGTCTGAGTTTCAGATTTGAAAACTTGTTAAAGGTACATACCATAACTATTATATTTCTATTTAAGTAGGTACTGTATTTTTATCTCACGAAGCGACGCGTGCTTTACTTGTGGTAGCCAAGTGTACAAACACGCTGTAGCAAGGCGAGTAGCGTCAGCACATAATACACACACACACTTCCGACTTCACCCATGTCTCGGACGACACCGAGAGCTGCTGCGCTTACACACACATTCACAGCATGTTTGTACACTTGTTTACCACAAATAAAGCACGCGTCGCTTCGTAATATAAAAATACTGTACTTGTCTACAGTTCGCAATGAAGTGCAATTAAGAACATTAAGACTATGTTGTATGTAGCTACTTGCTCTATTTATTTTACTAAAACTAACGTTAAACTTTCAAACAATTATTTTTTCAGTATTTAACTTTCCTTATACTTACCTTTTGACTTTTTGTGGAGATTGATTTGGCAGCAGTATTCTAAACCACAACATGAATGGCTTCCTTGTGGAATGCTCTACCACAGGCTGCTATTCTGCTTCACACAGAGAGTTTGCCTTATGTTTAGTTACAGATAACTTCAGCAACAATTCTGAACCACAACTCCAAAATACACCTTAAAAATCTATCCTGCAATTCCCCAGCACACTAACCACCTATGCGATATGCGGATGTGACAGGAGCGATTTAAATATGGCGGCGCCGTCATCCCGCCACTGACGCTGCGGTCGTCCATTTATCACTCTCGTAAGCCTCCGTCGATATTATGATCAATGCCATTCGCCCGCCCAAACTCGCCCATCCCGTGTTGGGAAAGCCATGGGTTCCTATTACAAAATAATGTTGATTGTAAAATAGACCATTTTTAAATTGTAGAAATGGACATTGCTGTACTTACTTTTAGCATTTTATTATTCCTGAGAGTCACTAAACAATTGTAAGCTGAAACACGCACAAAAGCTTTTGTGCAGTTGTGTGTAACGCAGTTTCACAAAGCCTTATCTACATTACTATTCATAAAATTAAAATTAATGGCATTTCCTCGATCGAATTCAATGTTCAACTTAACCAGCTGTGAGCTCATTCATATTTGTCTATACATATCTCGATTCTCGATTGACCCAAATATCCTAATCGTCTTACCGATATGTAACAGGGGCGAAGGCGGATCGCCCGCCTTGCACACTTTGTATTCACCCAGTCGCCACCTGGGGGTAGTGGCTTTAAAAAAAATCTTTTACATTTCACTTGGTACGAGTACTGTTACATATACCTTATAGGTAATTTAAGCTACTTAGATGTTTGAAAGAAAGAAAGAAAAAGTATTTATTGAGACTCGCACAGGAAATCACACATTAAACTAAAAACACACTAAACATAAATAAAAAACAAAGTAACATTAAAATTTGAAGAAGGAAGTCCTGTACGAGGCCAAAAGGCTCCTATCTCAGCATGATGCCGCGACATAAAAAAAAAAAAATGTCTAGTATTCTGATAGGGCTCGCAGTGATGTCACGGACAGATAGATACAGAATTAAATAAATATAATAAAAAATAAAAATACATAGGCGAGTGAAATACAATAAAAAACAAAAATGTCGCAAACGCGTGTCTGCATGCGTTGTTTGTGAAACGTTTTGTTTTTTTCATTATTGTTATTTTGATTTAGAAAAGTCAGTTGCGTGGTGGAGTACTCACAACCGGCGTGTGTTTATGAACAGAGGAATGAACGTAAACGAAACAAAGATGGTGGCTTTCTGGAGTTACTCTATACCCTCATAGGAATAAAGTGTGAGTTTATGCATTTGTTTTATTTTGGCCAACGTAGCTTACATCAGATGTGGCACTACTTCTTCCCAGCACTAGCACTTCCTTAAAGCACTAGGAAGTGGTGAAGGGTGGGCGTTTTGGGGGACTGTCTTATGTAATTTTGACGTTCGAAAAGTAGTTCTCGCCTAGTTTGAATAAATGAAATTCGAATTTTGAATTTTCTGGCTTTCGGAAATCAAGGGATAATTATAGTCAGTTACAAAATATTACTCACCTAAAAAAAAACTTGTTTTATATTATTTTACATGCACCATTTGTGCTTAAATGGCAGTTCCTGACAGCAATGACTGATCATTGATGAGGCAGAGATTTCTTGAATGTGACAAATCATTCGGAAAAAGCTTCTCTGTGCAGTTCTGGACCTTGTCTAATTGTGGACTACAATAAACTATTGATTACTATGTATTTAACTAAAAGTGTTTATATTTTAAGATTAATGTACTTTCAAATAACGAATTATTGAACAAGAAGATAAATTTAATTATAGGTATACTAAATTGCTTTCCTGTTTTCAGTGCACTTTGCTTCTTTCGTAATCTCCATGTAACGTCTAAACTTAACAAAAGCCAATTTTATTAGAAACACAACTAATTCTCCGCCTCTTTTATCAAAGCGACATTATAACAAAGACATCCTCGGGTATCGAGTGGCGACACCGACCGAGTGCTGCCAACAAAAGAATGAGAACCGGAAAGCTAGACGAGTGGTCCTCGAATAGATCCCTCCGAGATTGTGTGAATGGTATCGAGTAGCCGGTATCGAGTAGTATCGAGGACGATCTGCGTGATCAATTGATACCAGCACGAATCGCTCCTTGCTGATACCGCGTGTTAGAAATTCTCTTGGGTTTTTAATTTTAATGCTCAACTGTGTTGTTTTTGTTAATAAAACAGTAATTTATGAGTAAAAACATTGATTTTTTCTATGGTTCGTCAACGGAACATTAAGCTCCTATTAGTTTTGTTATAGCAATGATGCTGACCCAACATCCACAGATGAACAAACCATCAGGCGTTTGCGACCACTTTCATTAGAATTACCTTGTGATGCCACAAAATCATGTTAAAAGTAAGAAGTTGCTTACTAAATGATGTTTTGAATAAAATTAAAGTAATTATTCATACGGAATTTAATTCCAAAACCATTTTTTGTTCGCTAAAACTAAATCGCACTCAATTATTCACCGTCCCCTCGGAACCACTTGAAAAAATCCAATCAGCATAACTCGTCACTTTAATATCGATCCCCAATTTGCCAGCACTTATCAAATCGCTTTATGCATAGATATAAAATAAAAGCAAACCATCATTTGCTGATCTCATGCACCATTCTAAACCTTATTGCATACGAAATAGTAATAGATTTTCTTTCATTGGTGTGTGAATATCTTTGTGGAAGTACAAAGCCGAGTGGTTTACTTAGAGTTTAAAATATTCATAGCTTGTACTGGATCGTATTTAAATATTTACATAAGTGTCACGCAGCGTCACTGACGTTTGCCGATAAAATGTATTGAGTGGAATGGCTGAGTCGGGACTTACTTACGCTGGGGTGACTAGACGCTGAGAAAAGTAACTGATTAGGCGGTTTTACGGTCCACTTACTAACAACTCACCTTGCTGAAAATATTCACAAACAATATAAAAAATAAATACATAGCTCCGTTCGTCTTTATTGTTGAAAGTTGTGACAAGTAGTCAGTCCAGTATGGAACCAGAACCAACACAACGGAAAGTAAACAAAGCTATCCAGGGGGCCTACTCCCTAAGCGAAATCCGTAGTTTCGCTTAGGAAGTAGGCCCCCAGAACATATTTAACTAATGGCTTTCCTAGACTTCATATTTATTGACTCAAGGAAGAGCAGTCCATTTCTTCCTAAGTTGAAAATGTTGATAAATATTTTAACATGCCGTAAAAATATCATATTTTTTTAAGTGGTCCAGCATCTACTACGTACTTAGAAAATGTTCATATCCAACTACCTACCTACGTCTTCATTACATTCTATACATATAAATTCTCTTCTTATTTATTAAAGTTGCAAAGTGGTCAAACTTTTGTTAAAGTTCAGATTGTGTATAAGTAAAGAACTCGAATCTCGAAGTTAATATTAGCATTTTTTCTGCGTAAGTTCATTGTCACCCCCTAACCAAAGTGTACCGAGACGTTAACACTCGGTAGGCAGGGGCGATACTTCGACTAAGCATCGTGTATTCCAGCCATAAAAAATAATGGATCTGCGAATCGTCGAGATATGCACGGAAATATGGAGTGAGGTGAGCGCTCGAAAAATCGTAATGGCATCGAGAAAATGGGGATTAGAAAGCGATCGAGTCGAAATCGATGCGAGACTGTTCAAACATTGGCGCTTATACAGTGTGTATCTTAAGCGCTGCTCGTTTGTTTAAAAAAAACAAGGAGTAATGGAAAAGAATCTCAATATTTCAAGGTGCTCCAATGAGCTCTTTTCGCATCAACACGTGCGATGCAAAATAATCTCACGGGAGTGTAATGGATATGAATTTTATATTTACAATAACAACAATGTTATCGTATTAATTAATGAGAACAATGTTATAATAGATTCGAATACCTATACACAATGTAATCAATAAAGAAATAGTTATGACTATATTAGGTATACCGATAGTGTGGTTATATAGGAAATAATCGGTATTAGAAAATAACTAGATGCAATGAAGAAGTGAGAAATAATAATGTTAACAACGTTTCAAATACAAACAACACATTATTTATAAAGTCAATTACTTCGCAACAACCATATTAAAAGGTGTAATAATAATTTAAAATTAGCGAAAACCTAGGGACGCCCGTGATAGTGTAAATAACATAAAACGTACTAACCTAATTTCAGGTAATCGTGTTTGCGCGCCGTGTACAAACATATGAGACGCAAATGACGGCATTACCCACACACCAGTCTCCCAACTACTTAGACGAGATACAATTACCGAGCTTTATGATAATAGGCTCTAATACTTTTCTTTGCAACCCACATTTGATGGAAATCACGCCCTAATTTAGCAAATTACAATTCCATTCAACGCTTCGAAATATTCATGAAACTAATCATTATTATTATAGTTAACAAGTACATCCACTGACAGTTATTTAAACTAATTAATTCAAATTAAAGAAAGAAAGAAAAATAAGTTTATTTGTCACAGAAACATCTGTCGATAAAGTGACATATAGGTGTTAGCTACAAGTCACAAATAAAAAAAATAAAAAATCCTGACCTCAAGAACCACAACATTATAATGTTGTGGTACATGAGGTCATGAAATAAAAGTATATAGTTGTACACATATTATAAGCCTATGAAATTATAAAAATACTGTTAAGTAACTGTCTTACAACTTTAGCAATAAAAAAAACACAAACAAAACAATACAAAAGGTAACAATTAGTAGCTAGCTAAACATATTAGCTAAAGTAAGTAGGTAACAAATACATCTGAGAATAATATGCAAATGATTAAAACAAACATTATATTTTTTCCGTAACGACAGCTAAACAATACCTACTACGCCCAATCACTTTGATCCTCGAGAACCTTTCCTACCAAAATTATAAATAGATGGTAACGTCCATTTCGGCTAACGACTGCCTAACCTATATGACGTAGGTAGGTTAATGTTCAAGAAATTCGTCTCAAGTTATCGACGAACAAACAAAGTTGCGGCCGATGGGGAGCGAACCCAATTATCTCTAATGAAGACAATGATATAAGCGCGGTTATTGATCTAGATTTAAATTTCATGACGGGTCAGTCCCTGCGATGTGCGAGCCCTTAATGCTTCTTGCCAAGTTTCGTGTACGACGACTGGTTGTGTTGATACTTTACGAGAACGTATGGGAAATACCGAATGTTGAAGGAACGAAATTGTAAGCGATTATTATTTGTTTAAATTAGTTATCCCTTATTTTCTGAAACGTGTAAGATTTTTCAAATTCCTTTGCTTTATCGATTACGTGCTTTGTAAACTGAAATATATTATGTGCAACCTCGGACTGCATGTAATGATTTGCTAGCATGAATTTTTGAATCTTACATGTCACTTTCTGGGGGTAACAGTAGTATTAATAAAGAGTTGATATTTATTTATATCATTTCAGTTCTTTTTTTAAAACCTTTCCAAATCGTTTATCTTTGACAGCTTTGGTATACGAAGTCTATAGTGATATATGTCACAGAACATCGCTCATGTAATTGAGATGATAGTTTGTAAACACCAGTACCAAGACCATTCCATCGAACTATAACCAAGTTTAATGTCCACTAACTAATTTCTTATCCCCAAAACATAATAATATGAACCAACATACACACGAACAAACATGCGAAATTATGATTAACGAGCACACTCACACGCAGACAGGACGAACCTTTGTACACGTGCGAGTACTTTATGAAATAGATCACTATGAGCGCTCACGTCAGCGATATCAATCGATACTCCTTGTGTTACTGATATTTTGCTATAAACTTCTTCTTGCAAGGCTTTGTCCGGTATACAAATTCTCTCTGATTTACGGAGCTGCTTTAGATTTTAATATGTGAAGTAAGTTTAATACGCAACCCGTGTGGAGTAGCATTGGTACATTTACACCCAACCAACACGATTTTTTTAGTTCCTACGTAAGTACATCGAAATGGTAACTTTTTCAAAGTTCCGAATACTTTTGGGATAGTTTTACTTTTGCGATTTTCATATAATTGGTTAATGACTGTTTATGGCTTCATGTATAGTAAAAGTAGCTTGAATACTTCTTGCACGAAGATTGCATTGAGAACTCATTCCAAGAAAATATTCTATTAATTAACATAGCGACCTTTCAAAGTGAATACATCGGTGAGTACCTATTTCTACCTTATTTTATAATTAAAAATTTGTTAATTTTATATTTAGCCAAAATTCTCAACTTGACAGAATTATTTTCTAACATTGTAAAATGTCAGTGATTTGAATTCAAACAGCAAATTCAATCATTTTGCCTTAAACCCGTGGCGAAGAAGTAATTCGTGTTGACTGGAGACAAGAGGGCTGCAACATGACTTTTTAAATAATTATGAATGTAAATAAATAAAAAATGCCATTAGTTAAAAATGTGTCGAGTATTTTCTCGGGTCGTATTACAGCGGTATTGTATTCGGTATCGGTTGGTATCGGTATCGATCGCTAGAGGTGTCGGTTCGAACACTTCCACTTGTTAAGATGTTAATCGTTTTGCATAATAATTGCATCCAGAGGAAAGTTCGCTTGCGCCCCTCCACAGATCTCATGTCAATATTAACGAGGAAAATTAATGTTTAATTTCTAAGTGGAAATACAGTATATATAGTTTCTTATAAATGAAAATTTAGGTACAAAACTATAATAACGCAAGTAAAATTGTACTGCTTTATTTTATTCTCTTTCTAGCATAGATATATTCTTTAACAATTCTCTGAAAAACATTTGCGTTAAAAAAAAAATCCGCGATATTATTTTAGTGTTTTAATCCTTTAGTACTTTTAGATTAGATTTAAAAACTGAAATACCTATTTAACGAGTTTAAAATGATGAAATACGGACGTGCTTAAATAGGAACGTGATACAGGATGTGCCTCATTTGCGTGTCGTTACTAAATACAAGATAACGCGCGATGTTCATTATCTTAAAGCTTTAAACTCACTCAAGATTCTCTTGAAGTATCTACCTAAAAAGTAGTAAATACGTTTTAACCTGAATGACATTTTTAACTTTGATATTTATATCAATACCTACTCGTATCTACTTACAATGGGAAACAAATGTTTACATAATCCTTTTATATAAACACCTACGAGTTCTTAAATTCCCGGTAGACCGTCATTTACCTAAAAGAAAGTAAAAAAAAAGATAAAATATATATTCGGGACATGCACAGGAAATACAAGAAAAAACAGTGAAAAAGGAGCATTTAAAACTAACATAATTCGAAAAAAAAAACAAACAGGGTGGCAGGGACAACGACGCGAAAACTGTTACCATGAATTCTGTACACGATTCTGAACCCCTCTGTGTTGAAATTTTTCGTCTGTTACTTAAAAAAAATCTGCTGTTCCATACATTTTGACCGCGTAGGTATTGCACTTTTCTATGAGACAGCATTTTTTTTAAATAACCTACGGTTCAGAATCATGTACTAAATCCATGTTAACAGTTTTCGCGTCGATGTCCCTGACAACATGTATAATAAACAAAGTTGCCGAGGCTAATCGTGCTCCAAAAAAAACGAAAAATGTATCAGCCTAGCGAAATTTAGGTACAGTCACATGTGGATAATATATTATAACCAAGTTGGTACGAATGAATTTTGGCTTCAAATTTTAGACTAGATATAACAAATAATCAGTGAGCACACAGCCTTTCTCGTGAAGCTTTTTCGACTAGGCTTATCTCTCTTATACAAGAATTAGCTGTCATGAGAACCGCAGCAACATATGTGATCTACGTGAATCTCAACACCTATACCTACATACAAAGTAACTATCTTAACTAAGTCCTAACTTAAATTATAAATGCGAAAGAGAGTTTCTTTGTTTGTTACGCTTTCACGCTAAAACGGCTGGCCAGATTTGGATGAAATTTGGCACATGGATAAACCATGAACTGTTCCCTATTTGCGTAATACACGACCAATCAGAATCTGAATGGTTTTGAAACAGATTGCTAATCCAATGCTTCATAAGTTCGAAAAAAAAATCAGCGCCACAAAGTAAATAACGCAATGAATGTTATTGAACTGCCAAAATGAAACAGATTAGTCGTAATCGTTTACGAAAATGTGTTACGTAATTAGATAGCTGGATTCAGACATGGGATACTTTTTATCCCGATATTCCCACGATATCCCCGCCTTACGCGGGCGAAACCGCATGGCGCAGCTAGTTTGCAATATCTGAAAATCTGAAAAGGAGTAACTGCACTCAACATTACGATTTGATTTTACTGTGGGACTAAGCCTACATTTTGTCGAGTTATGCAAACATAATATGTATGGAGCAGCTGATTTGTTTTTCGCAATTTCAAGATTCGTCCCACTGTTTTTCATAATGATGAGATTTTTTTCAGCCTAAATTTATGCTGCTGGGAAATGTCCTCCCCTTTTGCCTTCGAATTTTTCAATTATTTCAAATAAGCCATGTCTACACACATAACTATTGCTATAATTTTTACAATACAACAACATGCATTGCTTCATTTGTTTGGTAAACAAGATTTCTTGTCCACTAGATTAGCGCGATGTATATTGTAGGCTAGTCAAAACTAGCTTTTGCCAGCAACTTCGCCTGCGTGGAGGTCGGAAATTATCCCACGAGAACGTACATTATCCTATGTCCTAAGCCAGGTCATAGTCTACCCATGTGCCAAATTTCATCCAAATCCGTTCAGCCGTTTTTGCGTGATTGAGTAACAAGCATCCAAACATACAAACTTTCACATTTATAATATTATTTATTTATTTTATTATTTATGTTCACACAGTAAAATACATACAGATAGATACGACATAATTATAACGGTTTACTAATGTTTGCCATAATTTAAAATACAATAATTTTATATACCATACTTGTATTAGCCATAATTTCATTATAAATAACGCTTCAGTTGCCAAATTACATAAAATCATTTTCACTCATTTCATTGGTCATAATCGATCAAGTGTCATAATAATTTTAATCCATAAATTTATTTGCTATATTTTGCATTTTCTATAATGTCGTTTTCCATTACATTTATTCACCATAATATTCATTTGCCCATACTAGCACAACAATGCTAGTTCAGTTGATTAATATATTATTATACGATACAGATTTTTTAATTCACAAGGAAACCTAATCTACCATGCATGCTTGCTTTGCAAAAGAGGAAATCTAGCACTCGGTTGTGTGGTCACAACCGTTTCGAATTTGACAAACTGTTAATTATCTAAAGATTGTTTGCTGTTATAAATCATTTGATTACAGACCTTAATGACATAATTTTTTGTACAAAACAATAAAAGTTTCTAAATTATATTAAATGTTGCATATGTCAAGTATCGATTATGTAATGTGTTACTTATAGAAACGAATGATTATAACACATGTTATTATGGCAAATTATTTTATGGCAAATAAAAGTTATGACTAATAAGTTGATATGACAAGCGTTATTGGTATAAATGATAATAGTGCAAGTAAATATTATGAGAACGATTATGGAAAACAATAATAGTACAAATAATTTTATGGAAATAAGACAATACCAATTATAACTTTGAGTAAAAAAGGTACTAAAGGTAGGTAATATTAGTTAGATTATATTCATATATGTATAAATACGTATACAACGTGTTCCTTTTGATATCCTTTATCTCTAAGTTATTAAGGAGACCATGTTAAAGAGAGAACTGGCATTTATGTTTTTTTTTTCTTTTTTTTTAAATTTCAAATTTGATATAAAATAATTCTACAAAGTCACGATTATTTATGTCAAACAACCTTTGTGTGAAATAAAATAAAAATAAACATTTAATTCAGACTATTTTTGTCCATAAAAAAAGTCTATTTCGCATTTCCTTAACTTTAAATATGAATGATTGGTTTGAATGAAAATGATTTACTCGTACATAACAATGAAACTTAGATACACACATCGAGAGTATAAGTAGATTATGTTATCTTCGAAACTTAGTATTTTTGAAACACTTGTTCTAGGACTTTTTGTATTATTTTTACTTATAGCATATAACCTTAGAGCTATGGGACATCAAAGGGAACACGTTATATATATATACACCGTGACATTTTAGTCGTCTTACTAATTAGTCTTACACATTCATTAAAAAAGACTGACATATTGTAAAAAAAAAAATAAGCTCCTAGAGGTATTTTATGTCGGGTACATTGAGTGGCCCTTTGTTAGACGACTAAAATGTCACGGTGTGTATCATTTTTTTTAAAATTAATGTTTAGTAGTCATTGGAAGAGCTCGTGGCTAAGTAATAACTGCCGCACGGGTCGATCCGTCAGATTAAGCTACACTTGCCGGGGTTGATCTGTGGATGGGTGACCATCTTTACATACCGAAACTCCTCCGTGCCTCGGAAAGCACGTTAAACCGTTGGTCCTGGCTGTTATTCGTGGATCTTTGACAATCGTTACGTGTCGTCAGAAGCCCGAAAGTCTGACAACCAGTCTTACCAAGGGGTATCGTACTACCCAGTTACTGGGTTGTGAAGGTCAGATAGGCAGTCGCTCCATGGAAACTCCTAGTTTACAGCTGCATCCGGTTAGACTAGAAGCCGATCACAATATAGTTGGGAAAAGGCTAGGCAGATTGATTGTGCAGTAGTATTGGATACATAAAGTGGGCTGCTTTTGTAAGACGACAAAAATGTCAGGGTGTATAGTAGGATTGGGCACGCCACAATTGTGGCGATAAGTCCCCTCTTTGAGGAGTGGATTGAGAGGCGCCACGGCGTCCTCACCTTCCACCTGACGCAGGTCCTCACCGGACACGGCTGTTTCGGGAGGTTCCAGTTCCGCATAAGGCGAGAGGAAACGCCCGGGTGGCACCACTGTGTGGATCGCCCGGAGGACACGGTGGAGCATACGGTGGAGGTCTGCCCGGCTTGGGTGGAGCACCGCCGTGTCCTCACGGAGGCGATCGGCGGCGGCGATCTCTCGCGTCCGGTCCTGGTTCAGGCCATGGTTCGGAGCGAGAGTGCATGGGAGGCCGTCACTTCCTTCTGCGAAGCAGTTATGTTCGCGAAGGAGGAGGCGGAGCGCGCGAGGGAGATGCAAGCTGCACGCCCTCGCGGCCCTAGTCGCTGCAGGAGACGCCCCGGGCGTTGGGAGTCAAGAGCCGACTTCCGGCCACCGTAGGCGCGGGCTTGCGGACGGTGAGCAATGGACAGCTCGCCGTCCGATAAGGACCAGGCCCGTGTCGACGGCGCGTTGTGTTCCACGCGCGCCTCATAGAGATGTCAGCACCAACTGACGGCGTCGAAAGACCAATGCCTGCTGGGGTTGCGGGTTTGTCCGAAAAGGATGTCGCGGCCCCGGCACACAGGCAACTGAAGGAACATGGGTGGGTTTTAGTCAGTAAAAGTCTGACACACCCTCTCGCTCTGCCCAGAGCGGGAGAAGTCATTTGATGATTTCCCACCGTCAAAAAAAAAGGGTGTATAGTAGGATAGTATGATGAAAGCGGCTCGAACAAGGAATGTGTTTCACTATCAAAGTCATGGTCTACATAAAATTATATCTGTCTGAATCAACTTCAATTTAAATGTAAGTAGGTATTGTTCCTTTGTTTTATAGAATGAGTGTGAATTTAATTTACTTTTCCAATGCGCTGTTGTAAGTCAATCATTGCACGTTTTTAATGTTAATAAGCTTACGACACCAATGCTTATATAAATATTAAGGAATTTCTGTTTCTTTTTCTTATTTTATGTGAAATTCCGTTGAATTACAATTTTACTTAAACAGTCTACGTCGGAATGTTACATTGATAAGTTGTTATATGTACTGCAAGCAGTTAAAATGCCTCTCTATAGCTATGATTGAGCCTCTTTCTATGAACCAACAAGAGGAAGGGAAGTAGTCACCAAATTATTTCGTTTCTCAAAATGGGATAACCTAAAACCTATCACAGTATCTTGTCATAAGATAACACAAAAGCTGCTGCTGTTCAAAGAACTGACCCTGACACAGCTGACACTTTGTTCTGAACCAAAACATATAAAAAAAGCTTATTTGAACCAAAAGTATAGGAAACTGCTGTGAATTCAGGGTTATAATGGAACATAGTTTTTGTTTAAGTCCAGTTGGTATTTGGACGATGGAAACATGTAATTTACCCCATAGACCAATTGGTCAAATTTCAATTGGTAAATATCCGTCCTACAAAAATAAAAATTACACACTCATAGCTTTGTACACGATATTACCTATAAGTAACAAAAGAGCATAGAAATAATGTAAGTAGAGTATCCCAGATGAAGTATTGTACCTGCAACTACTTGTGATGCATTATTGCCATCGATAAACTTAACACGTTAATGCTTCGTATAGAATTACAAGCAGAGCGGAACGATACACACCTGTGTTGTGATAAAAGCAGGTTTTCTACTCTATGCTAATCTTGCTTTTAGCGTCCAGTTTTGTTCAAAGAAGGTTGTCACTGGTTAACCATTATTAATTAGATGTATGAACATTTTGCTTTGTCCGATATGGCATGAAATTTTCTCTCTTTTGTCATCAAACTTGGAATAGTGGTTTCTGTGCCTAGACGATATTCTTAATTCTTCGGTACGAACCATAAAATCTACGCAAATTTTGGGTATCAAAACATTGGCTCGTCCATACCTTCCTTTTGTACCAGCTCCCAACGCCAAGCCACCATTATTCACAAATATTTCTACTACTTTATATAACTACTCTGCTCTTGACTTCTAGAAATGTGATGCATTTTGAGTTGAATACTTTCCTGCTCAATCTAAAATACACAAAGTTCTAAGCACGATGTTAAGGAAAACATAAAAAGGCGTTATTTGTGAGTGAGGCATGAGTATCATAGCCGTGGGGTCTGGGGAAGCGAGAAACGTATCGTATCCGTGGTGACCCCCGACCGCCGGCCGCTTCCTCAAATGATCCCATCTCGCGTGATCCCCGTATTTCTTTATAAATACTAGCTTTTATTTAGTATAATGTTGCGGTTAGTGTTATCTTTACTCTTGGTCGTGTGGAATAGGGCTGTGTCGTTTAAAGACTAGTCTAGTGTCGTGGCAGTGAAGGATAATTTCAGCTGGGAACTTTGTTTTTTCATGTATCTAATACATGATTCCTATATTCTACTGTAAGTTCTGTTAAGTTAAATTTTAATACTCTCGTATCTTCCCCGATAGCAAAGCTGACCACCCACATCTTTGCACAGTAGACTCCTTCTGAAAGGACCGGAAAATAATGGCTGAATGGTCTCTAGGACTAGCCTTTGAAACCTCAATACTTACTGCATTAAAAATGTTTTAATAGAAAAGTAACTAACTAAAGAAAATTAACAAGAGCGTAACTAAGTGTAAAAAAAATAAAGGGAAATCCTATTATGGCGTGCAATCTCCAGAAGTGGCGGCTACTTACAGTTTTTTGAATCACTGTACTTGTAGGTCAAAGATAAATATTATAAATGAAAAAAGCAAGTTGAATGTGTAAGTAGGGTTTCTAGATTTTAGAACGAACTTGATACAAGTGCGAATTTATCACCAACCCACTGGCCATGTGATTATACGAACAATACGAAAAAAAAAAAAAAATCTTAGAAGAGGGCTAAATTCACCCTAATATTTGCTACACACTATGCCGGCAAAAGCGGCACGGCCGCCGGGCTTTTGCCGCGCGGCACGTATCCTCGGCTTTTGCGCCTTCATTTCCTTTGCGATCCTTTGTGCGGCTTTGTGCGGCAGGGCCGGACGCGCCGCGGCTTGCCCGGCAGCAGGGCCGGCGGCAATGCCGGCGGCAGGGCCGACGGCAGTGCCACCGGCACAGTGTGTAGGAGCTATTAGACTAATAAGAAAACTTCGAGACTAATTGTGAATAAAAAGGACGAATATATTTAACGAAACAAAAACCACTAATAGAATTAGATAGGAACCTCAATCTGCCTTGGCCTTTCCCAACTATATTGGGGTCGGCTTCCAGTCTATACATGTCAGTATTTTACATGGACCGACTGCCTATCTGATCTACACAAACCAGTAACTGGGTAATACGATACCCCTTGGTAAGACTGGTTATCAGACTTTCGGGCTTCTGACGACCCGTAACGACTGTCAGAGTTCCACGAATGACAGCCGGGATCAACGGCTTAACGTGCTTTCCGAGGCAGGCGAGGAGGAGTCTCGGTATGTAAAGTTGATCACCCATCCAAAGACCTGATGGATCGACCCGTGCGGCTGTTATTACATAGCCACGAGCTCCTCAATTAAGTAGGAATCTCTACTCTACAAAACTCCGAACTTAAAATTTAATCATTATAATATAGCACTAAAATAAAATAACATCTATACACATAAGTAGGTAGTTTACGTTCAAATTAATTCTCAGCAAAATGATTGGCTGTATCGGGACTGAAACATTTATCGTGAAGAAAATAAATAGATCCCTCGACAATGCATATGGATTGTACACTTACATCATACACGAGACACACGTGACTTCTGTACGAAGATAAATCTGAAGATAGCTGGAAACTGAACATATTTTGACAAAAACTTGACTGCTACCGAAAGGACTGGCCCATAATGGCAGCGGACAAGCATGCATCGAAAGGGAGAGGAGACCTTTGCCCAGCAGTGGGACTTTCCACGCTTAATAGATAGAAGAAATAGAATATTCACTTAAATCCCTCATCTATTAATTTTAGATCAGGAAAATATAAACAGATTTTCTTCAAAACAATTCAGTGAAGTGGCCATGAAGTTAAGTAAGAATTTTCCAGAAGGGCAGAGCTTGGAACAGTTCAATAGATAATAACGAACGACATTCGGAGTAGTCGTCGACAGGACACTGGCACATTGCCTGCAAATGCTATAAACCTCAGTTGACTGTTACTACTTTCGTGACATGGTCAGAACTTTGTAGTTAGTCCACTATATGAGAACTGTAAGAAGAAAATAATAACCACGGAGGTTTTACCTTCCTGTAATTTGAAGTCCATTTTAAAAACGTCAAGGCATTTACCAAACAAGGCTCTTAAGCTTGGTTAACACTTTCGACTCCACCCACTTTTGAACCCTCCGGGAGGGTTGCCGGCTTTAAAACCGTGTTATAAAAACTGTAAAACAAAATAAAATTGTGTTTTCGGGGGTCTAGTCGCTATACGTAGTTTCCAACTTTTAATATTTTTAGTGAATATTTGTAACCGTGTATTTGGATCTAAAAACCACCACATAAACTAATAAGTCTTGTTAAAATATACATCAGATTTTACTATCACGGTTTAAAATGCTGTTTATAATTCGTCGTGTAACCTACATTTAAAATGAGCACTCGGTGAGGGCGGGCCCCGGCATCCCATATGCGACTAGGTCAACCCTCCAGGCGGGCTCCCGGCACTAAACCCGTTAAAGGATGTCATGCAACCCAAATAATGTATCGCACTTACATAAAACACAATGAACGTTTAGAAAAAAAAACCTTCACACACATCTTCCAATAATAAACTCATGTGTTACACCAACAGAAGGAAACAAAACAGGCTCAATCTATTGCAATAGAGCTTCGCCCCGCGGGACGGCCGGTGGGGGCGCACCGGACGTCCGCGGGTCCACGGGGGGGTGCAGGGGGGGTACGGCTCATCAATCTGCGAACCTCCTCATGTCGATATATTACGAGTGGCCTACATACCGGTCCGGTTTCATACGCAGATGTGACCTAAAAGCTTCCGCGAAATGAGGCCCACGCTAGTTGGAAAACTAATCAAATATACTTATTGGTAACGTAATATTAAACGGTGGTAAGTTTTGTACTGCTGCGACTGTGAGATTAATGGATTGATGTTTTAATTGACTTGGAGAAGTCAGTCCACCAATTTCTGAATGAAGAAACTCATTATGTCAGCTGATAAGAAACGTGAACAGATTCATTCAATATTTTATTTGTTACTGTTGTTACAAATGAATAGAAAACAATTTATTCTATCTTAGTCTCTCAATATAAGAGCTATAAAAGAAGCTTAATGATATTTTAAGTTCTCAGAATTAACTTATAATATTGTCAACGTTTGATAAATTAATTCATAAATCGTTTTATTTATACAGTTTCTTAATCGAAATCATAATTTGCAAAGTCAATGAATAGAGCCTACAATATCAAAGAAAACAAATTCTTTGCCACAAAATAATTAATTAAAGATGAACAAGTTATCTTCCAGCGACACCTAGCGGCCACCATTCTCTTTTGTATAGCCATCTTTTCATCGTCAAAACTCATTTCAATTAATTTTCGTAAAAGTAAGTAAATGATGTGCCCTTTAAAAGCGAGATATCATTAACACTGGTGTGAGGGAGGGGGTCTGAGCGACCGCGCGCGCCCGCCAGACGAATATTGTTCCAAAATAAAAGCAGATATTATTTATTTTATAGGATCGTACTTTGTGTGTTAGTGTTGGAATGATTGATCTGAATAAAAGTGAAGGCTTTAGTCTATGAAAACGCGACAAAGAAATTAGATATAATTTAATCTACTAATTATGTAATGTCTGACACATTGATGCAAGTAATTTATCCTCTATAAAATAGTTTTATAAGGTACAACGAGAACAGCATCTTAAAGAATTATGAAATAAAATAAAAATAAAACTCCCCTATTCCCGGTTGCCACCCACCGACTCCCACGGGAGAATCATTAGGAAAAAATCGTGTTGATGGATTTAATTACAAAAAATAATTATTCTAAAGAAAGTTGCCTGAATAAACTCGGACGGAGCGGGTTCTTCGATTCCCCCCTTAATCGGATTAATTTACTTTTAAAAAGCAGGGGGGTGGATGTTGTAATTAATGGAATGATAACATTACCCACCTCGTGGTCGGACGCCTTCGGAATTAATAGAGACAAATAAAGGTACTCCGCAATTATAAACAGGTTTTATTGTGGCGAATGCTGAAACCGAATTGGCAATTATAATTTCATACTTTACACTACATGTCTGTATGAATCGTATCGTATCGAGACATTTTAACTAGCAGTGCAATGTGTGCAAATTCATTTAAAATATTTTACGAGCACTTTAAAAAAACAATCAATAATTGGCTGTTCAACGGCGCGGCCATTTGTTCTGAGCGTAGTTCGCTGGCGACGCCACTCGAATTCTTACGATCTCCAGTAACGGTCCCGATGAGAAGCGCTTTTTCCACTCGGTTACCGTCCGGTGATCTGTTCTGAACGCATCTCCACTGACGCAAATCATATTGCGAGGAAGGGTTCGGGATTAGGAACGTAACGTGGAATCGTCTAGTCATTGCCGCTGATTTTTCTCGGTCTCTCCGACCCTTTGACGTAAATGTATCGCAATGTCACGAGCGTTTACAGGTTAGTCGACTGGTTTATTTAAATGAATCAAATGAAAAACTCATCCCCTGATTACATATGATGCGCATGCTTGAATTTGGATTGAATAGGTAACCCCACATAAATAATTGAAAAATATTAATTTACTACGAGTATCTCTTACAAAAATGTAACGTAAGTACCTAATTGGAAAAATTAAATAAGTAACACCAAATCTTATTGATTGAATAACAGCTCAGAATAAAGAAGGTAAATAATGACTGAAAAACCAGAAGTAAAATAGTAATTTCCATGGTAAACAACTGGTTCTTCTATACGTGCATATTTTAATTGAGTCATAAATACGTTACGTAATAAGACGGGAATGACTTGTATTTATTGATTTCCTGTTTATTTAAATCATAATTTTTCCATGTTTAGGTAACGAAGAACTGGATAAAAAACAGTACTTATTAAAATGGAACTTATTTATTTACAAAACGCGAGGTCAAATTGTCTTGCTAACCAATCCAACCCTAAATTGCTAAAGTTATTCTGTGTCGGCGCTGGAGAGAATGGCCGTTATTTTTCTCGCATGTGCTGTCTCATGTCGTGATCATTCTTTACGTTTCGTCTATCTATGTCCAATGCGGTGGGGGTGTGCTCTGGATTCTCGCTCCTTGAACAACACATGTTACTGGGATTTTTCTTAGAACACTTTATATCTTTGCTTTGGGACTTTGAGAGACAAAAGAAATGAAGTGGAAATTTTGCTGAGTATTTCTAGAAGGTTTTGTGCCACTTGAGAGCAGGGGATGAAATTGTATTTTATTGAAGAATAAGTAAAAAAGGATAATTAACAAAAAATAAGCCAAGTGTATTAAATACCTAGATATAGGTACCCGTGGCCCTGGGTAACGGCCACAACTCACGAGTTGTAGGTCGAAAGTTCGAACCCTGACAGGCGCTTTACTTTGTGCAAATTATTTCATCACCGCTCTCAAAACGGTGAAGAAAAACATCGTGAGGAAACCGGCATGTCCTAGAACCAAAATTCGAAGACATGTGACTTCTACCAACCCGCACTGGACCCGCGTGGTGGATTCCGGCCCACTCCTTCTCATAGAGAGGAGGCCTGAGTCCCAGCAGTGGGAACATTATAGCCTGATAATGCTTATGTTATAGGTTCTCAATTGGATGATAGCCAAAGTCACAAGTCACAAGGAATTCACTTCAATAAAAACCTGTGGTCAAACTAGATGACACGAAAAAGCCGTCATAACAAACATCGTGTCATTAACACGTTCAGTGCCGGGAGCCCTCCTGGAGGGTTCACTTAGTCGCATATGGGATGCCGGGAGCCCTCCAGGGCTCATTTTAAATGTAGGTTTTTCTTAGCGAATACAGCATTCTAAACCGTGAAAATAAAATCTGATGTATATTTTAATAAGATTTATTAGTATATTATGGCGTTGATTTTAAAATCCAAGCATTTTAATTTCAAAAATATTTTTTGGTCACAAATATTCACAAAAAAAAGGTTGGAGACTACGTATAGCGACAAAACCCCCTAAAAACACCATTTTACTTCGTTTTACAGTGTTTTCTGATACGGTTTTAAACCTAATGCCGTTGATCGTCCGCGATGGTTAACTTTAGCGCAAACGTAAATCCCGGTAACCCTCCCGGAGGGTTCACTTCCAATATGTATGGTGGCATGGCATATGAGTTCTATGAAAAGTGGGTGGAGTCGAAAGTGTTAAGAGAAAACAGAAAATAATTGAAAAGAAACGTTAATTCAATAGCCGGTAGATTTTATACTGACTTGTGACGTAGCGAGCCCCCACTCGCTAACTTGCGTTTTATCTAAACCATTTTTTTATGAATACGATAAAGCAAAAAATACGTGTCTAATAAGTTTTATTATCTGCCTGACGGATTAAATAGTTTTTTTTTTCCCCAGTCAACATCCCAATACTAAATCACTAGCGAAATATTGCACTCTTGTACGTTTAGGAAGAAGAGTGGGTCTTCGTGGATGGCACTATCTGTACCTATTGAATTAACGTCTCAAATAAATTATTCTCTGTTTTCTCTTAACACTTTCGACTCCACCCACTTTTCATAGAACTTATACGCCATGCCACCATACATATTGGAAGCGAACCCTCCGGGAGGGTTACCGGCATTTACGATTATCTATCTGTAGCGGTTACAGGTAGGTTGCAATGATTAATTTACGATTTAATTTAACATCTCTGCACACTCCGCGAGAGACACCGCGTGATGGTATTTCATATAGATGTTAACGAAATACCGTCACGTTCTGGCATTCTACATTCCTCTGGGAACTTGTTGTACCAAATATTTCCAATTAATTAGTTTCCTTCGACAATTATTTACAGCTCTCAGGTATTTATCTCAAGAACTTATATAACAAAACTGTTATTTTACTTCAATTACTAACAGGTCTACGCTATCGAGGTTTTATTACTATTGGCCTTGGTGGTTCAAAACATAGCGAGCATATAAATACTTTGTACTCGCATTATAGGGTTAGCATATACCATAGCTTAGGAACTCCATCTATAATAACACCAGCCTTATTGTTCCACTGCTGGGCAACGACCTCCTCTCTACAGAGAAGGAACGAGCATTGATCACCACGCTTGCTCAAGACGAGTTGGCGATTTCAGACGTATATCCTAATCCTAACTATTTGTCATCATCTACCTAGCCTTTTCCCAACTATATTGTGGTCGGCTTCCAGTCTAACCGGAATACCAGTATTTTACATGGAGCAACTGCCTATCTGACCTCCACAACCCAGTTACTGGGTAATACGATACCCCTTGGTAAGACTAGTTGTCAGACTTTCAGGCTTCTGGCGACCCGTAACGACTGTCAAAGATCCACGAATAACAGCTGGGACCAACGGCTTAACGTGCTTTCCGAGGCACGGAGGGGTCTTGGTATGTAAGATGGTCACCCATCCACGGACCAACCGCGGCAAGCGTAGCTTAACCTGATTGATCGATCCGTGCGGCTGTTATTACTTAGCCACAAGCCCCTCTAATCCTAACTATTTGTACTTACATAATTTTATAAATGCTAAAGTGACCTTGTTTGTTTGTTAGTTACGCTTTCACGCTAAAAAGACTAAACGGATTTGGATGAAATTTGGCACAAGTGTAGACTATGACCTGGATTGGGATATGGAATACTTTTTATCCCGATATTCTTACGGGATCGAGACTTATGCGGGTGAAACCGCGGGGCGCAGCTAGTAGTAATAATAATAAATACGAAAGTGAGTTTCTTTGTTTGTTACGGTTTCACGCTAAACCGGCTGAACAGATTTAGATGAAATTTAGCACATGGGTAGATCATGACCTGGGTTAGGTTAGGTTACATTGGATACTTTTTATCCCGATATTCCCACAGTATCGAGACTCAGGGTGCGTTTCCACCAGAGATGAGCGAGGATGCGTCGCGAGGGATGTGTGTGAAACTAACCAATAACAACGCTAGCTTAGCTCAAACCATGACAGTGAAGCGATGTCATTGGTTAGTGTCACACACATCCCTCGCTTCGCATCCTCGTCCATCTCTGGTGGAAAAGCAGCCTTAAACGGGTGCAGCTAGTCAACTATAAGTCCAGGTTTCCTCACGATGTTGTTCCTTCACCGATGTCAGTAATGACCAAGATAAACTCAAAAACTACATATGAATTGAAAAAGTCAGATTGGTACTTAACCGAATTAGAACCCACAACTTTGTGGATGAGAGTCGAGGCCAATCACAACACAACTCGAACTATAGAGCAAAATTATTGTTTACACATTTTCAAATTGTCAAAAGTCCTCTGATAAAATATCTAAGGTTAATAATTAAAAGGGAAGTCACTGAAAGAAACTGTGACAACATGATGTACGGATGGCTTGTAGTGATAAGAATCTGGATAATGTCGCCATTTTATAAGCGACATAGGAAGACGAGCAGCAATGACGAATGCGACAAGTACGCCTCCTGGCCTGGCCTCAAACCATAAAATACCAAGACAGAGCGCTGTCAAGTAAAGTAAAACCGGTTTCGTAAACACGTGTGCACTTTGTGTCGTGTAGTTTGATTGTAGTGTCATTGTAAAAGGTTATTAATGTGTGCGTGTGAGCATGTATGCACAGAGCGGCGGTGTAGTTTTGGCATGCTTCACTGTATTGTTCGCAGCGCTCTATCTTGGTTTTTTAATTGGTCTGAACTCCTGGCACGATATACTGGTGATATTTCGTTATTAACCTTGCAATATAATTATTACTTTACTATCTAAGTGTTGGTACAAAGGTGAGTGTTTTATGTTGAATATATTATCAACGATACCGCTAATTGGTTGTTTCTAAGTAAAGCTGGTAATTTCCTACGAGACAATTGTATTCATAAGAACCCATGCAACCTTTTCTATAATGTTAGGGTATCTACATCTTATATCTGAAGTAATAATATCTATATCCATATATAATAAAATAGTAACGAATTCAAAACTGTACATCGAATATTTTTGAAAAAAAGTAATTGCTATGAGGCATAACCAGTCTAATGCCGAAAATATAGTTTTTAGATTTGTGGTCCGTTGGGTTATTTGTCTGGATGTATGTTCCGGATTGGCGCAAAAACTGCTGAACGGATTTTGACACAACTATATATTTTACAACCCGGATAGTCCGTGGGATATTTTAGATGCGGCCGAAGCCGCGGGCAAAAGCTAGTTATTCATATAAAGAAGGAAGGACGGTAGTAGGTGTTCATGTTAAGAGCGTTTATCCTAAAAGTTGGCAACGTCGCAAATAGCTGTCAAAAATGTACCTGTTTTGATCAATTTGGCAATATTACTGTATGGAAATAAGAAATGTGGCTAACTAGCGAACTAGAATATTAATAATTAATTGCAATTATAACACTGATTTGATGTTGTACCCATTTTAAGTGTAAAAAGGCACTTGGAAAGCTTCCAAATACTTTTTTTACAACTGTGTCCAAATAAACGTTTTCTTTCTTGCACCTAAAACAAAATATTCGGTGTTGCGATATTAATTATTGCATTTCATTATCAATATTCTAGTTCGCTAGTTAGCCACATTTCTTATTTCCATACAGTAATATTTCCAACAGCCACAGGAAGTTATCATCATATCATCTACATATATTAAGTGGGAAAAAAATAAGTATTATTGAAGCTTACTCAAAAACTATCCAAGCAAAGTTAATAAAATTTATAAGGGACCAATTCGGGAGCATACCCATTCATAAAAAAAAATATTTCAAAATCGGTCCACCAATGACGGGGAAATCGGCGGACACACATAAAAAAAAAACATACATACGCGACGAACATATAACCTCCTCCTTTTTGGAAGTCGGTTAAAAACAATGAAACGAAGATACCGTAACCTAACTACCAAACTTGACCAAATTTTATCGATGTGGTAAAAATAACCAAACCTACCAATCGAGCTGAAGTTGGATGCCATCGTCAAAGGTTCCTCATGACCGCGATTTTCAGGCGAAAAGAACAACACTATAACATTTTACAAAACGCATTAATAAGCTGGGTGGAGCATGACTTCACATTGGTAAAAAAAAATGGAATTGGTTTTTCCTGCAATTTACATCTATTGTTTCATTTTCCATAAACAGATAGCTGTCAAACGCGAGCCTATCAATAATCATAAAAAAACAAGCGAGCCTTACAGTAGTCGCTTAAGATGTATAACATCTAACATCTCACCTTGGCAATAAGCAACATTAAAGGGGTGAGGCCTCGTCAAGGTCGTTTCTGGTGACCAACTCTAGCACCGCGCACGCTCATTGGTCAAATCAATTAGCGCGCGGTTCCTCGCCTTCCTGTGACACACTTCCGTCCCTTTTCACGAAATCGCTCCCACTGATTATTATATTTAGATTTAGATTTTGACTGCAGGAGGGCGAGAGGAAAGATGTTACACATCATCATCAGTCTATAGCAGTCCACTGCTGGACATGGCCTCTACAATTGCACGCCATTCAGCTCGATTCTCGGCAACTCTCATCCAGCTCATCCGCTCCACCTAGCTTGAGGGCCTGTTACACATAAATAACTGTTTACTGTTGTGCCTGCATATTTGGCTTTTATTAAATACACTTTTCATACAATAATTATCGAAATCGAAAATTTTCAGTATTTCTAAAGTGCGGGCACAATGCTTAAACACATTTTTTTCAAACAATCGAGTTAATTTACGATGACGAGTGGAAAACGAGATATCGTCGAATCAGGGGTTTCTTTCCATTCATTTAAAAAATGAACCCTAAAAATCAAGAACGCCATAAATACATAAAATTAAATGACTTGCGATAATTCCTGTCTCGTCGCTATCGGATTGTCTAGTAAATCATATGAAATATAACATCTACGGCAAAAGTCATCATGGGTCACGCGTAATAGCAAGAACTCACACGATATCATAATACTGATAACATCTCTTATATTAAAACTAGTGTCCGACCGAAGGTTCGGTTTCGGATTCGGTTTCGGCAAAAATGTGGCTGAATTTTCAGCCCGACCGAAACTGGCGTTCGTGAGGTTATGATAGAATACGAACGACTGGAAGATAGACAGACTGTGCGGGCTCAGACTTAGAAATGGGTTCCCGTTTACACATTTTTTGTATAAAAACCCAAAACAGTAAGTGATTACATAGAATTAATTTAGGTTCTTAGCAGACATGCTGGTATTATTAATATCAGCGAGTAAGGATTAATTCACTTATTTATGTTAGGGCTCATTTTTTTCATCATTTCGAAATTTAGTCAATTTTCACACAAAATTCGCCATAACAAATCTACGAAAAACGACGAGTCTCAGAAAATAATGTTAAATTAACGAACTTTATCTTAAGTTCATTAATTTTGGTTTCGGTTTCGGCCGAAACTAGAAGAGGGGCCGAAGATTTGGTTACGGTTTCAGTTTCGGCTGAAAATTGTGTTTCGGTCGGACATGAGTTAATAGTTATTTATGCTATAAGTGCGGAAGGTAGGTGATTTCCGACGAGTGGCAATTTTATTCACGAGCGAGCGAAGCGAGCGAGTGTATAAGTCGACACGAGTCGGAAATCATCTTACGCACGTGTATCATACAACGTTTTACTATACATTGTGAGAGGAAACAAAAAAAAAAACGAGCGAGCCTTACGGCAGTCACCTGCGATGTGTAACATCTAACATACCACGACGTATATGTACATATAAATGATAAAAACAAAATTCATGACTTTGACTTTTGACTTTGATTTTGACTTCGACTTCGACTTCGACTTCTACTTCGACCTCGACTTCGACTTCGACTTCGAATTAGACTTCGACTTCGACTTCGACTTCAACTTCGACTTTGACTTTGACATTGACTTCGACTTTGACTTTGACTTTGACTTTGGCTTTGACTTCGACTTTGACTTTGACTTTGACTTTGGCTTTGACATCGACTTTTTGATTTTGACCATTTTCATAATCATCACCATCGTCATCATCATCATTCTGAAATAATAAAATCTCTGAGACGAGACGGGCTGACGACGGCATTTAAAAAAAAACAGAAAAGTAAAAAGCACTAGTGAAAAAAAGTGACACTTTCCGCACGAATTGACTGCTTGGCAAAACGCTCTTTTCGAGCAAATGCATTGTAAAAATACTAACACTACGTTATTTGTGAGATAATGAATCACGCAATCGGAAAAAACCACAAGGTAATATATAACGAGATAATTAAAACACATACTCGCAATATGACATGGCATTTATCTTTGAAGGCTACGATGATAGACCTCATAGGGTTATTTATTAGCATCGGTAACATTACAACTAACTTATCAACTTATACCACACATAACACACCGTTAGTAACTACAAATTTCCTAGTAATAACTCTAATAAAAACAAAGACACATACAATAACTAAAAATTAACTTAAATCTGAAGCTATTGAAGACTTAAACGATATAATTCAAAAATCAATAGCAATCGCAGTTAATCATGATCCGCTGCGCTTAAGCAATATAATAGTAGCTCTAGTTATTACGAGTACATACCACATGCACGACTGTTCATTTTATGTCTATGAAATAGTTGTAACTGACCTACGAACCGTGGTGCACACAAGCTTTTATATTCACTCCGCGATTATTATATTTTTGAACGAAAACCTTGTTCTTATTGATAATTGATAACAGTGTATATTTCGAATTTTGACAACGAATCAATTGAATACGTAAGTGTTATGTTTTTAATTTTATTTGCTGAACAACCTTCAGTTTGTATGGATGTATGTATTTCAATGTCGCGTTTAACTGTCCATTGGAAATAATTGTTATTGCTAATGAGTAGGTCATCTTTGATGAAAGACGGAGTACTGTAACTGTAGCATAAAGCCATTAATTATAAAATTGAATTTGAATGTCAAGTTTGGCTAAATGTTTATTGCCTTTTTTTCTTCTGCATATATATAAAAGGGAATCATTCATTCCTTATTTGAATATATTTTAAAATTAGGTGAACGTATCAAACTAACATTAATCGCAGTGCAATTTGATATATGTAAATTACTGGTACCTAGTCGAACAAACTTTATTTCACAATAGCCTGTAAAATCACATATAAATTTTAAAAAAGCATATGAACGCTGCAGTAAATAAATCTACTTAATAAAAATCTTAATTTTACTGACAGACAACACAGAGCCTAAACAACTGGGTCTAAAAGCAAGTTTTTTTTTTCAAAAATTTCTTTATATAACGAAAGTGAACACTAAAGAAGGATTTTTGAAAATTCCTTCTTTCATACAATCTTTCATCCTGTATTTAACCCGTACTCAACATAAACTCTATACTCAACATAACGCCACTCTTCTCAATGTAGTTCATATTTCAGTGTTCTAGTTGTACCTACTCGTTATTTGATAACCTGTGGGAATAATGCAGCACATTGACTGACTTTTAAGTGAGAGTCTTGAAGGAGAAATTCTCTAGAACAGGCTACCGTAGCATATCTTATCCGCGTGAGTACATTTGTGTATATAGTTGTTTTACCAAATTATTGAAACCTAATTCACCTTAGAGAATTGTGAAAGGTCACTGTAAGCGAAATGCTAAGAGGAAGAACAGTAATTTTTTTTTTCGGTAGAACCAACATATTAGGAAACCAAATCATCGGCTAAGCCTATTGACCCATCCTCATATAAACAATGTTTTCTCTGGCCGTTCATCTAACCATAAGTGCCCCAAAGGCCGCAAATACAGGGCGACCACATTAAAAAGTTTAAAATATTACTTAAAATAGTTCTAGAACCCTTGTGTTTTTCCTAAGCATTTCAAAACTACAAAGCTAAGTTACGTTAAGTACAACAATCACCTTTAATCGTAGCAACAGTTTTAGTTATAGTAACAGCTTTTAATAATATTCAACAATACGCATCGATAAGACTTGCTACAAACATCAAACTACTGCTTTTAACTTTCTTATACTTTGCTCTCGATGTTTTCTTTACCGCTTGCCAACTGAAATGTGAGCACATGTTGTTTTCTAGGCTTCACTCTTTTTTTCCAAATCAATCAACTCTGCCTTTTGTAGACAAGTCTTGTGGATTTCTGAATTCACAACACAGTGACCTTAATTCTCTATTCCATCAAGTCTAACACTAGTTGCATTTTTAAGATCACCAGCTTGCTTGAGATCCTATTCAGTGTTTATAGATTCGGGATCTTCGTGTTTTTTTCTGAGAAAATCCTTATGAATGCTCTCCTCCAGGACGAGGCGACCGGCTATTCACCGGACTCAGCAGCTATATCTTTCAGTTAACCACCGGGTAGACGCCCTAGGTACATAGAGAGATTCTTTAGTAGCAAGTTAAATTCTTATCTTCTACTCCAACTTATTTTTCGGTACGACTATTTTGGTCTCGGTCATTGTTGGGTTTTTATTCCTCCTCACAGTTCTCTACATCTATGTTTTTATCTTAAATGGGTTCATCCTGGTCCTATGGATACAAAATAAATTAATGATCACCACCAAATAGCTTGTCACCGCACACACTTATCTTGGCATTTGATGGCCAGAAAGATTTCGCTGGGGAACTTCAATTTAAACCTAAGTAGCTCCATATCAGAAACGATACCTACCAAGACTTCTACTGCAAACAAAGAATTCTTCTAGAATGCAATGGCATGTTCTCCTAAGTGTATGCGTGCAAAACCACGATGTCACCAGAAGTATGTGTGGAGCGAATACATCCAACGTCAATCCAAGATTTCGTTTAAGGTATTATGTCATAGTCTTGTTACGACTCACAACTATGACTTATTGCTGTACGTCATTGTATATTTTAATCGTAGGAACGTATAACTGTACTATAGACGGCGATTATATAAGTCTACAAAATCTGATTTTATTGATATAAATATGATCTCATGGGATTTATTAATTACGCGAGGTGTTTATGAGATCATTACAAAAAAATCCGTCACCTAAAGAAGTATTTTACTCTTTTATGGATTTAGTTGTTGACAAAAGAAGTTGAGGATGTCTCATGTAAACCAAGATAACCAGTATAACGGGTGCAAAAATTCCCGTAGGGCGTTTGTCCACCGGAGCCGTCACAGGGCCGTCATCGAGAAATGAGATTATTCGAACCGAACGTGACGTCCCGGTACCACCCGGTTCTACCGCGCCCGAACTCGGTGGTTCAGCATGTTATGATAGTCAAGCCAAATGCCGGGCAAACATCCCCGGTGCGACAGCAGTGTGTAGACAAGATCAAACGTGTTTTTTATTGCCGGCACATCGACCCGTCACAATCACTGGCCGAGTTTTGATCGCGCCGAGCTACTCCATACTTCGGCATGACGGACGTGTAGTGGACACGCGGCTATAGTAAATGTATGTAGCGCTAATTCGGCACCGTCATCTTGTTCCCGGTAACGGCTGCGGTGGACAAACGTACTTATTCGTAAATTCAAAGTAATCACAAGCGAAAATCCTAAAATGGTAGTTTGCTTACCTCCATTTCCTATAAGCATTAATAATTCTAATTAATCAATACAATGAAACAGCGATAAATCATAATATAAAACTGAAAACGTGACGATATTACGCATCCTTTGTATGTCTGCTATTAAACGTTGGTTACGTAAGGTATGCCATCAGTCTGACTTGCTTTATTAATATTGGCAAAAATACAATAGTATGGAATAGAATAGAATGCATCTTTATTTTTCACAAAATATGATACATAAAAGGACTTAAATATAATCAGTTCCTCATATTTTTCTTACTTAATTCAGCATTAAAAAAATACCATAAAATAAAATAATAAAATAAATCACTTCAATTGTTACTACTGAGGTCGAAAAAACTACTTTAAAATTAAATTATATTACTAGTGAGACGATCTCACTAGTAATATAATTTAATTTTAAAGTAGTTTTTTTGGAAGTTTGCTTATAATTTAAGAATTCACTTAAAGTGTAGTATTCAATATTATAAAGCCATTTCTTAAGTTTCTTATTAAAATAATTAAATGGCAGCTCTCTGATTTCTTGCTGGGGTTGCGGGTTTGTCCGAAAGGGATAACGCGGCCCCGGCACACAGGCAACAGAAGGAACACGGGTGGGTTTTAGTCAGTAAAAGTCTGACACACCCTCTCGCTCTGCCCAGAGCGGGAGAAGTCATTTGATGATTTCCCACCCTCAAAAAAAAAAAAAAAAAAAAAAAAAGCTCTCTGATTTGTTTTGGTATTTGGGTTAGGGTTTTTGACAGACTTAGTAATGATCCTACTTCTAATATGTACAGACTAGGTAGAGCTAGTAATCCTAATTTCTTAAATATAGGTCTACAAGATTGAAACGGTCCAACCCCACAGATTGCGCTGACATGTTTTTTTTGTGATTAATAGTTTTTTAGCCCGTGAAGAATTACCCCATATAAGAAGACATAGTACGTAGGCTAAAGAGAACTAAACCATTTGAGTTAGTGTAGTGTGTAAATAGTGAATTAATAATAAATAGTTACAATGTTGTGCTATACATGTGACACATGAACAAAGTGTTTTATCAATTATCAGAGCCTAAGAAAGTGCAACGAAATTGACCTTGTGTAAAAGTGCAAATTGACATTATTCTTAGTTATAACATAATCTATCTCGTAAAATATTAAGTTAGAATCAAATTACTTATTAGTCTATTAGGCTAGATTGTAATCAATTACTAAGAACGTCAGTTCTTATTAATACAGGAAAAAAAATAAAAAATAAGAAGACCATATCTAAGAACTGACCCGACGGCGACGTAGCCATAGCTTTACTAACACGCTATGGGCCGTCGACGCCTGAAAATAAACGATTTTATTTTTTATTTTTTTTAAAGCAGTTTTTGAGTTGTTTTGTCTTAAGTTTGTTAGAGCAAAAACAAATTTATTTAGAATAGAGTAAATTCGAGTTGTGTGTGCTTTCCAATTACAATGCCTATCTAAGATAATACCTATAAATGTTGTATCAACGGCTTCTTAAATTTTACTGTTTTTGTATTATAAGTCGTAAGGGTTTTATTTGAGAATTGTTATAGTTAGAGAATTGTAAAATTAAAGTTTTATATACATTAGCTGTTAGATTGTTGTCCTTTAACCAGTTAATTATTGATTATATTGTGCTATTTGAAAGTTCCGAAACTATAACCGAAATATCGTCCGCAAATAGAATGCATTGATGTGATGTCACTTGAGGAATATCATTTATGAAAATTCGGAAGAGAAGAGGGCCTAGTACACTTCCCTGATGAACACCGAACTTATTTCTTTTAAAAGTAGATATGAATGGTACTCCATTCAAGTCTACTTTGAAAAGGAATAACACAGTTTGATGTTAACACAAGTTGATCATTTAATTGATTTATTTCGACGCATTGTTTTCTGTTGCTTAGGTACCTTTTAATCCAAACGAGTGCTTTAACTCGGATTCCATATAGCTCGCATTTATTCAGTAAAATTTAATGATCTACGAAATCGACCGCTTTGCTCATGTCAAAGAAAATGGCACCAACTCGATTACATTTATCCATGTCTTCTGTAATTGTTTTGTATTAGTGAAATGCAGCAAGTGTTGTAGATTTATCTTTTTGAAGACATTATAGTTGTTTACTAATCAATTAAATTTATTTACGGAATTATCTAATGCTTATGTGCTAAAAACAAGGTAATATTTTACTCTATGACCTGATTAAAACCACAATACAACATTAACTACCTATACCTACTAACTGGACAATATTAAACTTAGTATAACTCAAAGAAAATAGACTTAGTATTTATCTGAATTACCAAATAAATAAATTATGTGAATATTTTATTTTTGCAATTATGTATGTTTAAATCAATGACAAAGTAATAAGTCTCACACTATAAAGGTCCATTTTAAGTTTGAGAAAATAAATGTCGATGACCGATGTTAATGCCTTCGCCCACTGGAAAATCGAAACGAATGGGTCACCAAATTCCCACAAACGCAAGAGAAGCAGTTATTGGAATGATTGTTCATGAATTAACAATTTCCAATTAAATTATTGAAGGCTAATGCAATTTATGCGGTAGTAGCGACATAGTACACCGCACTATGCGAGGACATACATGTGACTATAGTCCATGTGACTCGCCGCCTACAAATGCGTAGTTCAGACGCCGTACCAAATTATAAACTCTGTTTTATTGCATTACGTTCGTTTGTTTTTCGCGTATAAATACGTATATGAACAGTTCATTCAATCAATGCAGTTTGTATCATTGATAGTAGTGCTCTTTGAATTTATTAAAGTTCAGTGTCGAAGGAAATAAGATGTGAGTGTATATATTCCATATTTTAATTTAAACTAAGTGTTAATTTATTGAGTGAGATGGAAACTTATTGAGAGTTTATTTTTTCCAACGCTATTTGTTGACGTTGTTGTGGTCATGCATACCTATGTGGTAATTAAAAGGCGAGAAATAATTTAAACGTGTGATTAGTTTGTTAAATTATCGCATCAATCAATTGTTTATTGCTCATTATAATATTTATTGCGACGTTTAATAATAGCACTCACAGGTATAATGTTCAGAAACTTCGCATGAATATTAACGCTATACCTAGGTACATTTATTGGTCGTTATAAACTGAATGGTAACTTGGAGAATAACTTAACATATCTGTAAGTACAATTAAGTATTGTACAAATGTACACCCTTGTCTTATTTAATAATATTTTGTCTCTTTCATTCATGATTCAACTCCGTACAGTTATGTACGTTTTTCATTCATATTATTTCCAAGTTACAATCGGAATTTAATTTTAATCGATGTGATTTTAATCTGAACATAATCAAAGTAAGAATCAGAACAATAATAACATTAGACTACTATAAAAAACTCCGTTTATTCTAAAGTTTTCTGTTATGAGACAGTAGGATACGGTCTAAAACTTAACATAAAAACCACTTGCACTTAGTTTCAATCGGCAGGCCTAGATTTTCTATGAGCGAAGAAAATCCTTATCGCCGACCTTGTCGTATAGTAATAAATTCATGATAATGCAAATTTACGAATACGTCTATACGTACTAAATGCGTATGTATACGAGTTACGTGTAGTTGCACTGTAACATCGATTTGCGTATTGCCATTTTCTTTATTGTATCCTCTAGTACTTTGAATTTTACCGTGGTACTTTTTGGTGCCGGGTTTTATTAGACTGTAACTTTTTCTAGTCTGTTTTTCCACCTTAGTTCTTGCCTAATGTTGAAACACTTATGAAGTTTGTAAACATTGAACTGTAAGAGTTGAATATGAACCGATCATTGGGTAGAATTTTGTTTGCGTTAAAAGCGCGTACCTACGCTGTTCCTATGCGCGCGATTTAAAATGTACGCTGTGTAGCGCCCGCTACTGAAAAATCTGTGGCTGAGGAGACCCCAACCTCTTGATAATAGAATTTACCATACTTAATTACCGAGGAACATCCTAGCAATAGCACAAAAGCAAAACAATCAAGTCTAAACCAATTTATGGCTTTTACGCTGCAGTCTGAATAAAACCAAACCAAATGCTCTAAAAAGACCTAGTAAAACGTTCTTTGTTTTAGACAAGGTGCAGCTAGCACGTAAATAATAGAAAAAATCCTAATGATATTTTAGAGTAATAGGCTGGTTTGTAGATTTTAAGAAAATATTTTTTTTTTCAAAAAAGTGGTCGATTATTTTCCTATCTTTCACTGGTATTTTTACCATAATTTCCTAAATGAAGTCATCATTAAATGTATTATGTTGTAGCATCACATTCTATCCCAAAAAATCTGGTTCTGATCTGGGAAGTGCTTAGAAATATTGCAGTGTCATCTTGAAATTACCTATAATTGTTGTATATAGTTTTTGTCATGTACATAATACTTCTCGACAAAGTCTCTCTACTTCATCCATATTTAGATGGCGCAGACATATTCGATTTTAAAATCTATTGTCATCGTACGTGTTGTATCCAACAAAGTACACAGTGCCTGTCAAATATAGAGCCTTCGGGGCATCCCAATAACTACTCGCCTACAAACACAGTCATCCAGAAATCAATAGTCATGACGGAGTATGTAAACGTTTCGAAAATGATGCTTAATAATTCAAGATTTCCCAAAAAGACCCGAAAAAGGGCAACGGGGTTTATAAACTTTTAACTCAAAAGAAACTACAATGGCAGTTACATCTACAACGGGTACAAGGGTTTTTTTGGCGCGTGACCATAATCGGAACTAACGCCGCCATCTTGTTTTTTTTTTCACACAATTTCTGTGACAATTTCACAAATGTTTACGAACAACGCCCCCCGTCAATGTCATTCAGGCGCCAAAAGTTCCTTGTCGCACTCTAAGTATCACTTAAGTGTCATTTTATAGCAATTAAGTTTTAATTTAAAAAAAGGACAATGAACCAAATATTAGTTATTGACGCATGGTTTTTCTTTTTGGACTCATTTGTACTTATTTCATGACACGCTTGATAATAATATCCACAGCAAATATACGACATTATACAAAAAAAATATTTCAGTCATTTAGAATTTATTTAAAAGTATTATTTTACGCATTCAATGCATGTGGTAAAGTTATACAAGTTTTAATGATATTTGTTTTTTAAAATAATAAAACATAAAATTAGGTACCCAAACCTCTCATGACGAATATCACTAGTAGGATTATTTAGGATACGCAAACTATTTAAAAGAATGACAAATATCATATTTTACATTAATCAAATGGTTATTTATAAATAAATTCGTGAAACTAACCAAAACTCCACAAAAAACTATATCCCGAAAGTTTATGGTAACGGTCAACAGGAAAGAATATTTCTAGCAGTCTGTACCTACAATAAAAAAATCAAAACATACAATAATCACGAACTAGCAACAATACTCGCTGAACTTTCCCAAAGATTCTAACCTAAGTTCCTTTAAAAATGTCTCCATTTCCATATAAACAAAACATAAAAAAAGAACTCAAGCTATACATTACAAAAAATGCCATAAAGCGAACATACATAAAAGTAAAGCGAGCTTTTCTCATTCTCAGATTGTTACCGGCGTGGGCGATACATAACTTTAACTTCCGAAGCACACGCTCTGAAATATTTATTCCTGAAACGTAAAGATCGGGTGGGGGGCGTGGGGGGGCGGTTTATCCCGCGGTTTCCTTCCCACCGTGTTTTACTTCGAGAATGGGAAGTCGCCGCCGCCGGGTCGATATCACCAAAGATTATGTTACGTGTTTTCTGATTCGGTATGTGAGATTTTGTATGTGGTGACGTGTTGTAGCTGTTTTGAGGCAATAATCTTTCGGGTGGAGACTTTCACGTCGCTCGAGTTCGGCCAATTGCAACGCCTTTTTTCATGTTTTTGCCCATTTGTAAAAGCCCTTATCCACTGTCTCTCGTTTTTCTATATGGTTATTAATGCCTTCACATTTTATTTCGCTGGTTTGACCCTGAAAACTCAACATTTTCAGGGTTATTTACCTAAAGCTAACAAACTTGTTTTAGTGCAACCAAAAGTTTTAGTGGCTTAAATATTTTCCTGAAAAAAAAACATCTTGTATCAGTTAGTGACGGTGCCATTTCATTCAAATAAATTTGCTGGTCTTATTAATGTGTAAAAGAACATCGAGCTGAAGAGTCGGATGCAATAATGACTACCTACACACAGACAAAACAAGCGAGCACAGCAGCTGAACCAATGCTGTTATGATTGTATCACCTAATTGTTTTGCACTTTCTGAGCCAAACATAACATAACATCACGCCTTTATTCCCCGAAGGATTAGGCAGAGGTGTAATTATAGTAAATTTTGCAAGTTATGTTTAAGTTCTATATAATATGGAGCGAGTCTATTGCCATCAACCGGGCACAAATCCGGACTCCGGGCTGCTACTGAGAGCAGGTACATACCAAAATAACGTTTCAACCTACGTGCACGTCTCATGACACAATCATCGCGCACATAATCTGTGGCAGTTCCCCGACCTCCAGTGGGGGGCCCCCCCACCGTTCGATTGTCTGCGGAGGCTGCCCGACGGTGCCATCTGATGTGCCGAGAGCACTCCAGATCTGCATAGATCGTTGCCTTCGTTTTTTCCCTATCGAAAAATCAATACTCACAGTTTCATAAAGTCGGCGACACTCCTTGATTTCATTACAGGTTAATTCTTGCGAGTTGCTTTTTAAGACTTTGTTTTTAACGCCATTTTTTGTTAGAGATTTTATTTTATTTTAATAATCACTTTGGTTATGAACTGGCTTAAAAGAAAGAGCTTTCTTGAGATGTAATTTAAAGTCTTTTCAGGAATCTTTTACCTGAAAATCACGTATCTACAAACGTATAACAATAAGACAAACTCATCGCACAATTGTATATGTAGGTCACCGATCTGTAGGCTGCAAACGACTACGGTACATAATGTGAAGAGCCTCACCCCAAATCCATACCGAGCTTTCCGCCGCTACCTCCCTCAAGGGGAAAGAGGCTCAAACACCATGCAATAAAGCCTTCGGATCCGGCAAAACAAATACAACGAACATTCCAATGCTAGATATCACTCGCTCCGCCCACACAGTTGGCATTACGACTGTGAGCGCTCCCATTGGTCGCCGCGAAGCCTTCTCCATTTCGAATTGGTTATTTTTTTTCTACAATTGAAATTGGAATTATCCATTTGTTCTGTACGAGTGCGGTGCGCATGCGTTTCGGGGAGGCGTCTACGTCACGTAGACGTAGATACGTTTCGAGGGCTCCGAATGTTTTATTGGATTCCACTCTCTGTTCCCATTCGCAATTCAGATTCAGATGTGGATTTGTTCTCGAATTGCTTTCAGTGCGCAGTCGTGACGATTCGTATCTATAACTTTTTGTATTTGTTTAGTAATAGAGAGTTTATTTTATTGGTTGTTTGTTAGGTTGAAGTAATATTTCTTTTGTAATGATGAAGATAGTGACAAGTAGTTAAATGTAGAGAATAATGTTGTTTTAAATGTTTGGATATAATAATACACAGTGATACAGTGATCTACAAATATTAAAAACTTCAAAGTTGAATAATTCAGTTGCCCTTACAAAGCTCCAAGAAAACTAGTGAAACTTCAACATACCTACTGTCGCAACAACGGATAACAAAAACTTTGAGCAAACATCTTTATACAGTCCCAACAAAGCATCGATCAAACGATTTAAAACCGCGTGAAGCCACTAAAAGCATTCCGTGAGAATTTCATCAAAACACGATACAACATCATATGCAATAATGCGTCCGCAACTCTCCCGGTACTTCTAGAGTGCCTCAAATCGCAGGGTGACACCTTAGTACTAGGTTTTACAGTTCAGAATGTGGCAGCATGTTGCAGCGACAAGTGTAACACGGCGTTGGCATCCACAGCTAGCTCTGTCCGGAACAATTTCATTTGCGACTGGGCGAGGATAGCGCTGTAATTACAACAACAATCGATAGAGGCGCCACCGTCTGCCGCACGTTTAATCTCGCCAGAATCAAAGGACCGTCGCCTCACACCCACCTCCGCACCCAAAACAAACGTACGACATCACATACCTCGCTCCGACCGCTTTGTGCGACATTCATTGCGTACTTCCCTGCACCAGAGATTCCATCCCCTGCAACTAAACAGCAATGTTTGTCGATAAACAGGTACAAATTGTTCGAAACTCGGTGCGTGGTACATACTTTGTCTCCAAGCCTATATCTGCAAAGGTATGTTTAGATGTTCCCGCACCAGATAGTTGCATTTCCAGTCTGATATACATAACTATTTCTGGAGTTTTATTAAAGCATTACATTGTAGCTATTTGACACAGACGAACACCTGCATAGCTGGGCAGCTTCTGTTTTTGTCGAGACGTCTCGGATGGTTCTTGATTAGTAATGCATTACTACGTCCTGTTCTAGTGGCGCCTAGGTATTTATATCTTTTAGTCAATAGTATTTTAACCGATCGAACCTTGTAGACGTTACCAATAAAACAAACTCACCGATCGACGTATTTCGGATTCGATTACGTGCGTGCCTAGCAATCCACATGAATGAATTCTGCCTAACTCATTATAAATCATACTGTTTATAACACAACAGCTCCAAATTATAATTAAAGTATCGATTTAAAGCGACATCGATACGGCGAACTCTATCGAATTAAACGTGCATGGATGTGGTACTTAAATATCGATTGTCAATAATTTGTATGCGCACAGCATCGGCTGCAGTGTTCAGACTTAGCTCATTGTTTTGCTAAAATTATTGCCTGCACCGGTATACAACATTATCTCGCATATTTCGTCTCGTTCTATTAATCTAGTCGTCGCTGACTTGAAGATTGAGACAAGTTATAATTTCTTGAAAAGCTGCTGTAGGTACCAATTTATTGTCTTGTTAGGTATATTTTTTACAATTTTGTTAACCAAGTATTATTAATTAGATTACTCGTCTATAAAGTTTTATAGGTCAAAAGCTATTCCTTTAACAAAAGTCAACAAAAAAATGTACTTCAAGTCTAAATGATTTTAAATCTAGATGCCTGTATACTCCATTCGTATTTTCTCAATCTCAGTACGTTTTAATCTAGGCTTACTAAATCCCATTTACCTAGAGTTGACATCATTTACATCCCAATGCCTTTACCTCTCCAGTTCAAGACATCTCTATCAACAAACCTCCCAGCTCGACCTGAACGAATCCCACCAAAATTGCAACCGCAATAGCAAACACTAGAATATATTGTAATAAATTCTATGCTATTTATTTCCCACGTAAGCGGTACGTAGCGGTATGTATACCGCGCAGTACCGCGCAGTCGGAACAGTGCAACACATATAAAGCAGCCTCGCTCCACGAAGCGCTAGCACTCGAAATCCTACAGATTTAGCACGTAACTCTGCGAAATCCGAGGCGAAGGATAAATGATTATTTTTATACTTTGCTTGTTGCTAGAAAAACTTAGTGGAATATATGAGGAAAGTGATGTAGATATAGCTGATATGCAACAGCTTTTCCAAATCTTATGATAATTTTATCAATCTTATAAAAAGGTAACATTTGTATTTGTACTTTCACCAATAAAATGTTATAGTATCACTGAGTAAGGCTATAATTTATGAAGATATCACGCTAACAAAGCCGCAGGCAGAAGCTATTTTTTTTTTTTTTTTTTTAACTCTACAGTGCTACAGATTTTACGCAAGCGATATAATAAAAAGATTTTCGACATAGACATGCCAGATAAAAAGCTCTAAAAGCTTTTCCTTAAATCATTTGGCTTTACAATAGCTCGTCGAAAGTTATTGAAGCAATTTCGGAGCAATTTTCAGCCATCATTTTTTATTTTCCTTCATTAAAAAAACAACTCCGGAAGTTACTGGCATTAGATAGTAAGTAGCAAGACCCTTGTGAAATAATATGTGTTCTAAATGATAGACCTTTCGAAGTAACCATTCAATTGTAATCATCCGTTTATTACATCAACTAGCTAATAGGAGATATAAACAGCTTGGGATGCTACTTGTAACAGAATGGTTGTGACCGCATGAACCATTAATCACAACGAGCTGTATAATTATGCTGTTTAGGCACCTAAACTAAGTTGGGGAGTAATTGTTCTAAAAACATCTCCAGAAATTCAACCCCAGTCAAAAATACTTGAATATTAATATATCTGCTCGAGTAGGCAGCTCTTGATATTGATACCAAACCGACTGTAAATAGATTGTTAATGAAACGAGGTCAAGGGCTTCCGAACCTGCGAATCGATACTTAAGTTGTATAATCGATTCGATTACAACATGAGTGGTCGTCCGCCAACCGACGTTTCGTACCGAGTAAGTTGGAAGTTCCTACGTTACGTTCTAGAGACCACGCTACTTATAGAATAGGAAGCGAGTGTAGGTAATGGCGCAAAATAGTGACGCAGTATTATTGCAGGGGGCGGTGGAACCCCACACTCCAGGCTCCGCGGCTCCGACCCACCCCAGAGCGACTGAAACGTCCACGAGAAAAATAAGATCCGTACTCCGTCCCGCTTATTCTTGGGAAAAAAGCTTTTTGTGTATTTTTTAGGTATTCTTTAGGTTGATAGGTAGCTTCGTGTCTGTGTGAGTCAGTAAATAATGCTGTATGTACGATTGTCCGCTGTATGTGTTGCGAAACGATGTCGAGTTCAGACATTTTTTCTTCTTCTCTTTCAGACGTTGTAGGGAAATAAGTTTATTATTTGTGAGGACCTTCTTGACGTCAGAGTTTCTTATTTCTTTTGTGAAGTGGTATATAGGTTTTCTTTCTTTAGTTTGTTTTGCAGATAAACATAAGAATTTATGGAAGTTGGACATGTTTGAGGTGATTCTAATAGTACTGAAGACACATTTAAGATTCTGAAATAGCAAACTCCATACATGCATACAGACGTACTTCTTCTTCTTAAGAAGAAGACAGACATACTAGTTTTCAAATATCAAATATACTCCCACTCACACACACAATCACAGATAAGCCAAAATAGTGTTAAGTGTAACTATTTCATTGCTAAATTATTGTAAGTTTTTCCTTTAAAACTTAAGTTCTTACTCGTTTGTTACTCTACGGGTTACAGCAATGAGGAATAATACCCCACTGTAATACAGTATCAACTAGTATGGGAGGTATTGTGACTGTTACTGGCGGCCTTATACAATATCGCCCATGGGTATAGGCCCGCCCGTATTTTTCTGAATAGTCATGAAAAATTATCTATCTTTAATATTTTTCATGATATTCAATTTTTTAATTTTGGATTAGCTTTGCCTTATCTCCTATGTTATTGGTTTATTATTTTTAAAAGCTTATGACTTATTTTATCGGATTAACAAATGTTTTTTTTATTAAAATTTGTCAACTATGAAAAAAAAACGGAGGTGAAGACATTTTTTTCTAAAAAAAACAGTTTTTTTTTTTTTAAACACAAGTGTATGTCCATAAAATCACAACAGGATACTGAAAAAAAAAATAAGATAAATGTAAAACAAAAAAAATAGACCACCTCTATAAGTTTATTTTCGATAATTTGTCATGAATATTCAGAAAAATACGGACGGGCACATGCCGATGGGCGACATTGTATATTGTAATGTCAACAGTATACTTATCATAATAATTGTGCACAATAAATAAATAAATAAATCTTTCAAATCGCACATAGGAGTGATTTGTTTACCCATTTGCATATTGTATAAATATAACTGCATACTTACTTTGGGAAATTAATAATTTTCAATTACTGCTAAGGAAATCTCAAATTTTGCGTTAATGGTAACTTTAGAAACTCTTCCCCACCTAATTCATATCTCAAGAACTTCGGAGCTTTGATAGTTACATATACATACTCGTAAAACAAAGCCGGTTTTCGCGTTTGTCTGTATGTCCGCGTTGTTCTTCTAAGCAACGCAACAGATTTTGAAGAGGTTTTCACCATCGTTTAGAGAATTTATTCCGGAAAGTTTATGTGAACTTATAATACGTAAATATTAAAGTTACATATACTAAGAAATCTCGATGTTTTGTCACGTCGTAAAAACCGTGCGAAACAGGAGCGGGTCGCTAGTTATTAAAAAAACCGGCCAAGTGCGTGTCGGACCACGCACAATGAAGGGTTCCGTAGTTGGGATGAATTTATCCCAAGAACAAACTTAACATTGTAGTTGAAAAACATGTTCTCCCATACGGAATGTATGGGAGATCATATTTTTCAAACCGCAAATTAAAGTTGGTCGATTATTACTCATTAACCTGTAGAGCCTACTTAGCTCTGATAGTTTTCCTTTTATTTTCGTTATATATACTACTGCTGTGAATTTTTTCACAAGTCCAAGTACAACCATTTAACTAGAAAAAAAATCAGTTAAAAGCTTAATATTTCGCAAATGGGTCCCTGAATTCAAAAATGGTTTTGACAAACTCAATATTTTTGAAAGACCTTGTTAACGATACCCCACAACATGGGGTAGATGACGAAAAAAAAAACACCCCCACTTTACGTGTACAACGTGTACGTGTTACGAGTGGGGAGTTACACTAAAAAAATATTTTTTTCTTGATTTTATTATATTTAACACTTTGTCGGCATGATTAATATGTATACATATTATTATGCCAAATTACAGCTTTCTAGTACTAACCGACTCTGAGCTAAGCCGCGGACAGACAGACAGACAGACAGACGGACATGGCGAAACTATAAGGGTTCCTTGTTTACTACGGAACCCTAAAAAGAGTTTTCATTCGATAAACATTCAGTAAGCAGATACAAGAACAAATGATTTATCTATTTCTTTACTCCTTGATATGCAAAGGCCTTTGTAGTCCCAAAAAAGCAAGGCTACATAGGCTAGTGCAAACTTGGGTTTCATTAGATTTATCGAGTCTGGTTAAACCACGCTGGGATCGCTGCATTTCATTTATTCATTCATTCATTCATGAATTCACTCACTCATTCATTCATTCATTCACTCACTCATTCACTCATTTATTCATTCTTTTTGTGGTTCTTTGTCGAACTGCTTACCTGAACTCAGCGTTATTATTGATACGGCAATTGCCGTAGTATATGGCAAACTACGATGTTTTTTTCAGAAAATACGGCATACGGCAGGCCTCTCATTGCCGTATCTCAAAATACGGCGATTGAAGATAGGTGGAATGAAACGATTTTTCACTAGCTTTATGAATGAAACAAAAATAAAACTCAAATATCTGTCACATGAAGAGGCTGTGCGCCTCACATTTCTTTCGTCAATGTTGCCATAACCCAGAAACTACCACGAATTGTCAAAATTGTAAATGACCTTCAACAATCGATGTTAAAAATCAAGTATACTGTACCAAGTTTAAGGTGTCGCACGACATGTGCGACAAAATGGGAATCGAGGACAAGTACACATTAGATAAACATTAATCTAAAAATCTAAAGTAATAGAAACGATAAGAAACCTCTATGGAGAAGAAACAAATTTAAATTATTTTATAAAATAAATACGGCGATTTAGATTTTTTCCCTAAAATACGGCAAACCAGACAGTGACATACGGCAGCTCAGATTTTTACGATAACAACACTGCCTAAACTAATGAAATCCTGAATATTGCAAGAGTTTCTAGGCACGCGTTAGTAATGTCACTACTTATTCGGGGCCAACGTATTGCTAGTAATAGCTTCGTGCAATACTATCGCACCTACCTGTTGATACGACATAGAGTGCTGCCCTACCCGCAAGGGGAACACGTAATACTATAGTTGTTGATAAATTTACTATAAATAAGTACATAGAGATATACATCCGTAAGTACGTATGTAATTTAGTTTTTAAGTCGGTTTCGGTGCGGAAAAAATATCATCATTAAAAACGATTCTGGGAAAAGATTGGAAATTGTGCATTTACGGCTAATTTCCGGTCTGCACGTTGTAAAGTGCTTAAATATAGAAAATGAGCACGAAAACAATGCGCTTACGCTGCGCAGCACTAGCGTAGCGTAGGCGCTTGGTTATATTGAGTATTCCTATCAAAACCTGTCTTTGAAATCGCTTTGAGCGCGTGAAAGCGCAAATCAAATAATCAACGTGACAGAATATCAGCCTCCTATGACGTGCGGTTTATCTCTGCAACTGCAGATACTGCAGAATAAACAATTTTTATGTTTACCTTTCTTCTCTTACCGTCTTCATGGTCTTCAATAATATTACTAGGTATTAAAAAAACTCAAAATGTTACTCATAGCGGCTGTAGTAACCGAATATCCCAAAAGTAACTTAAAAAATTGACGTCCGCAAACTTGACCTTTATTCCGCTCTAGTAGCAAACATTTCATCGAATACAGAAATCTTCCTGAACACACAAAATTGACCTCGCAGTAACAGCTTCATAATTTCACAGTACCTGAAGTACCTACCTATTAAGAATAGCTACAGCGCCATCTATTCAAAGTTAGTGAAACTTTGTGTGCAATGAACAGCCTTCGCCCGAAATATACTCCTGTAGTTAGTGCTCCTTACACGTTTCAAGATATTTTTTTGAGAGAGTGGTAGATGGCACTCATATAAACAGCATGTCTCGCTATATTACTCAAAAAGGGATGGACAGAGGCGTAGGAAAAGTGTAATAAAAGATTAATGATGATTTAGTTCCACGTATTATACGAATTGCTGGCAAGTTATCGATAACTGTTACAACATTTTTATAATTTTCCTACCTATGCATGTCAGAACAACAGTATAAAGGACCTACTGATGACTTACCATCGAACTAAGTTCTGCAATTCTGTTCTGTAAAACACCCTCTGAAAACTTAAGCGAATTGTTTACAGGGAAACTGTTGTCAACGTTTTCTCAACCCTTAGTAAAAACCATAATGGACTAAAAGATATATAGGGCTTTGGTTTTCAGAATAGACTGGGCCTTTATTGGTGTAAAAATCCACTATAACTCTGTTTTATTACAAAAATAATCTGTACAGTGAGTTTTAGTTGCAGATCCATTATCGGTTTTATTAAGAGCGGTTATTCTGGAACTGGGCAACGTCGCAAATAGCTGTCGAATATTTACCTGTTTTGATTAATTTGGCAATATTACTGCATGGAAATATGAAATGTGGCTAACTAGCGAAATAGAATATTATTAATGAATTGCAATTATAACACAGAATTTGATGTTGTATCATTAGGTATAAAAAAGCCATTTGGAAAGTTTCCAAATACTTTTTTACATCTAAAACTAAATATTCGGTGTTACGATATTCATTATTGCATTTCATAATCAATATTTCAGTTCACTAGTTAGCCATATTTTATATTTCCATACAGTCACATTATACCAAATTAATCAAAATAGGTAAATATTTGACAGCTATTTACGACGTTGCCAACGTTTAGGATAAACGCTCTACCGGGTAGGTTCGCTTAAAAAAAGCAGGCAAATTCTATCATCAAGAAGATTTTACCTAATAATTTACCTAAAATTAAAACATAGTTTACGAAGGGAAGATATATTGTGAAATAAAGGTGCGATAAGTACAAGATAATGTAACGTCAACAACGCAAATTATTGCATTGTTTTATTACTTCCGGGAATCGATCACATATTGGTTAAGCAAAATGTAAATAATAAATTAATAATTCCTAGTTGTAATAGACGACTGCGTAATAATATACGCTAATGATTTATAAGTGACTTATTTAGAGTCAGCTAGGTTATCAATGAACAAATCATTAAAGAAACATTAATATTAATAAAGCACATCGATACTAATGTAACCTATATAAATATAATATCGACCACTGATCCTCGATCTGCAGGTATTTAATGTTATAGTTAATTTAAAGTTATACTTAATTAGTGATATAGTTTACGAATAGTTAATCAATTCGAAAATTTGTACAACAATACTCTATTGCTAAATGCGGAGGCTTGTAAATGGCTTGTCGTCAATTAGGTGTAAGCCACTCAAATACAATAAAATAAATCCTACTATAGTAATAATAATATAATATATTATAAATATCCTAATAGCCTACTAATATTATAAATGTGACAGTTTGTACATTTGGATGTTTGTTAGTCAATCACGCCAAAACGGCTGAACGAATTTAGATGAAATTTGGTATACAAATATTTTTTATCCTGGATTAACACATAGGATAAATTTTAGCCCGGTAGTACGTTCCAGTGGGATAATTCCCGACCTCTACGCGGGCGAAGCCGCGGGCTAAAGCCAGTGAATAATAAATAAATATTACAATTTCTAAGCCTACGACAACTTCTCCTTTTATGACCTTAGTCATAACCTGCCTTAAGGCCCGAAACATTGGGACATCAATAAGAGACGAATTTAACCGTCGCGATGACTAAACGACCTATATCTCTCTCCTTCTAACATACCGATAAGTGCATCTAAAAAAGAGACAAGAAATAATTTAAAAATTTGGGCAGTAAATTCGTGGGGCATTGCACTCACTGACTGGTTGTAAGAGGACGAAAGTACGAATTTTTTTTCAATAATAAGAGAAAGATGTGAAGGCACGCATTGCAATGCGTTTAATGTTCGGCTAATGTACGGGTCAGATGCAGGCGAAACTTTGCAATAACATTTATTACATTACAAATCCATTATGGAACGAAGTATTCTGGGTACCAAACTAACAGACCAGGTTAGGAATACGACCATCCGTTCCATCACAAAGATAACTGATGTCACTTGGAAAGCTGCCACGCTAAAATGGAAATGGGCTGGACATATCTGCCACATATCACACGACCACTGGGCCAAACTTACGACCCAATGGTACCTCTTAATGGCAAGTGACATCACGGCAGGCCCAGACGGAGATGGCGGAATGAGCTGGACTCCTTCAACAAGAACTGGTCCTTAGAAGCTTTAAACAGAGAGAAGTGGAAAGAGAGTAGGGAGGCCTTTGCCCTGCAGTGAGACGTCACAGGGTTTTCATAATAATAATAAATCCATTTAAACTAATAAAACGCTGAACGATATGTTAATAAATCATTCGACAAAAATTCTTACTAAATACCGGCTGATCAACGATAATATTATATCATGGCAGGGTTTACATTATTTTGAATTTTAAACTGATAATCTTAACGCCAAAATCAGGAGTATAAAAATCGTGGAAATCCCTTATTAACAAATAACTATATACGTATATAAAGGAATCTTTTGATATTCATGTCAATCTGCCTAGCCTTTTCCCAACTATGTTGGGGTCGGCTTCCAGTCTAACCGGATGCAGCTGAATACCAGTATTTTACATGGAACGACTGCCTATCTGACCTCCACAACCCAGTAACTGGGTAATACGATACCCCTTGGTAAGACTGGTGTCAGACTTTCGGGCTTCTGACGACTCGTAACGACTGTCAAAGATCCACGAATGACAGCCGGACCAACGGCTTAACGTGCTTTCCGAGGCACGGAGGATTCTCGGTATGTAAAGATAGTCACCCATCCACTGACCAACCCCGGCAAGCGTAGCTTAACCTGATGGATCGACCAGTGCGGCTGTTGTTACTTAGCCACGAGCTTTTAATATTCATGTAAATCTATAAAACCTAAGAAGTATGAAGTACATGCGTAATTCAAGAACTCCTCAGTTATCTACAATCAACGACTCATAATGACTAGACAATATCATATGAAGTTACTATATGTACGTAATTTAAGAGCTCCTCAGCTATCTACAATCACCACCTCATCAATAGCCATTATCACTTTGATAAACATACCTATCATCAAAACAAGCATAGTAAAATGTTGAGTAAGGTCAACTTTCTCCCATGACAATTATGGTAATCTATTTACCAAATGACGCCATACGCATCACAGACATTTTTTCAAACTTTCACTTGCCTGTTGCGTCACAGGGCTTAGAACAGGTGAGACCAGTAAGGTCGATGATCTGGACATCCAAGATGGTAATGAATCTTATGAGGCTTGAGACTCTTTAGGGGTTCTGCATGAAATAGAGTTTCACACTTAAGGCAACGAAATTGTATGAGAACTCAAAGAAGAATATTGTAAGGTTGTAGTACGCAAAATCGTGATATATTCTAAAGAAATGAACGAAACTGCTCGATGCCAGGGATAAAAGTGCAAACACTCCCAAAGTAACGTAAAAGTTATAGTTCATCTGCAATTTCTATAACCAGTTTATTTTTATCATATACATTTATAATGATGCAATATTTCCATAAAATGCTGGTCTCCACATTTTTCCACATGAACCCTAAGACGACGATAAAGATAGCTTACAAAACAGCGTGTTTTAGTGTAATAACTACTTAAAGAAATATTTATTTAGTCGTCGAAGAAAGTGATTTCGTAAAGATGAGTGTGAACACCATAAACTCACAACTCCTTATATTATATTTGAGTAGTTTGTGTTTCACAAACTCTGGTCCTAATATACATTTAAGTATTTTTTAGGAAACAAAAGTGCGTTAATCATTAAACGATCAATTTTCAGAGTGTAGAAGAATTAACTCAATAAAATAACCAGATTTTCGAATACATAATCTTTTTTGTTGTTGTTTTGTTGTGTGTGTGTCTATGTTTAATCTAATAGTTAGTTAGTCTATTGGTCAATTTTTTATCGCTTACTTGTAGCGAATTCCCTGTTAACGTCGATTTTCCTTTGTGAACAGGGTGATCTTAATCTTCCTTTAAAATAAGTCAAACGATCACCCACTAGGCCTTTTGCATAAACGGTTTTCACGATTATATTTACTGTCGTTTCGAGTGTAGTTTTCTTATGAACAATCGCTGGTTCAAGCGACATTAATTGCTGGGTTATATGATATTTATTTCTGTAAATTGGTAAACAAAAATATATACCTAAGTCCTCATCATGTTGATTAAATAGTAGTGGTCTAGATTTGTTTTCTCTTTATCCCATTGTGTAAGCTGCTAAATTTCATTACATCGAAAGTAAAATTAAATAGAATATACTCTTGCAATATCTTTGAGATAAGCACGACCCATGCTGCCAGCTATACAGAAAGTAAACAAACATTTAAATAATGTCTCTTTATATGGAGCAAGTTAAGTGCGTAGCTGGTACAATAAAGTTCCCTAAATATGAGCCCTTTTTCCTGCTCTTGCACGTTCGGCGGTTGAACCCGATCGGGGTGACATTGCTGGTGGTTACCACAACTGCATTGTCGATAGTTTTGATACTTGCAGGATGGACTTAATTACTGAGTACCTCTCAAAAGTTACTCGACTCAACCATATTGTTACGCGATCGGCATATCTGTTTTTCATGAAGTTTTCCTCATTTTCCCCGCGATTAATTCATGAAATGAAAATAGCAAATCATGGAGTGTAATGGTAAAACCACATAGAACAAAGTAGATAATTGTTGTGTCAAAAAATTCTGTGTATTTGGTGACGTTATTATTAACACGGTTTAAGAGCGCTTATCCTAAAAGTTGGCAACGTCGCAAATAGCTGTGAAATATTTACCTGTTTTGCTTAATTTGGCAATAATATTGTATGAAACGGTAACACCATCAAATTCAGTGTTTTTACAATGCATAATTAATATGCTCGTTCACTAGTTAGCCACACTAGATATTTTCATACAGTACCAAATATTGCCAAATTAATCAAAACAGTGAAATATTTGACATCTATTTGCGACGTTGCCCACTTTCAGAATAAACGCTGCTTTTAATCCGGTGCGTCTTCAACCACTGAAAACTACCCTCCAAAACCAAGAAAAACACCCAAATTTAATTATGTATATCAATGATCAAGATCGTTCGGCCCCTCGCTCAATATTCGGTGCACTTGCATTATGGCGTATGGACGCAGTGATGCACCAACTTGAACTTTTTTCACGAGTTTTTAACTTTGTCCTTGAAATACGAGTTTAGATTACGGCGCGCATATTTTGAGGTTTAATGCATACTTACATTATTCTTACTTCAGTATATGTAAATGGGAATTTGGGTAACCTGTTTGAGCCGAAATAAAATCCAAGTCTTTTTAGGCAGTTAACGATGTAATGTATGTAGTTGTATCGATGGATATCAATAGATCTTTTAACTTTAAGTAATGTAATCAATTCACGGCAGTATTTTTAGTGCTATTGCAACACTAGGGTGAGAACAAGTGATTACCTGAACTTAACTACAAGATAGGTGGTACTTAGAGCAAGGCTTTACTATCTTATTTCCTGCTAATTGCATAAGTAGGTTGTTTCGGTAAAAATAGTAACATATACAGACAGACGTTCTTCAGTTCTTCTGGTTTTCTTAACTTCCATCTATCATCAATTAGTCAGGTTCTTACTGATACCTACTGTAATAAAATAATCAATATTATACCGTCCAGTTGTTATTGGGTATGGGTAATAAGAAACATTTATTTATAACTTCGTTTTCAGTCAAAATCATTCCCACAAAATTAAATTAGAAAAATATTTAAAACTCAAATAAATCTCCATAAATATTCACAGTTTAATAATGACGTAAAAACTACCCAACTGTAAAACGTCATCTAATGCATGCGTTTCGTCATCAATATAAATCACAGTAGGTTAGGTCAGGCATCCTAACCCAATTGAGTAGATACCGTCCACGCAAAAACTTAAGTAAAAAATACAAAAACAATGCGCGGGCGCAGGGCAATGCACTTTTTCGTGGACGGTCGAGACGATCGTCGCCATGCAACGATTGTACTCGTGAACTGAATGTAAATTCTCACTGCTCACATGAAAGCCTAAACTTTCATTAAAGTAACTAACTACGGCACAAAGACACATATTAATGCCCCATTACGTAATGGTTCATGAACGCTAATGATTTCGATAATTTCATTTTAAAAAAACATTAAAATCGAGTCTAATGTTGCTTTCTGCAGCAAGTATATAATGGAAGATGTAAGTATTTAATGACAGCTTTAAAAATTAAAGTTCGTTTCTGCCACTGGCTGTGAAACTCATTAAAAAAACATATTTATTACCCAGTGTTAAAAAGCACTTAGCTTATAATTAACAGATAAACTAATTTTTTGTCGAATTTATGACAGTGATGTTGATCATTATAATTTATTAATAACGATAATTAACAGAGCTTTTGAAAGCTGTAACCTAAAGCGAAAAAAGGAATCCAAATATAAGTGTCAAAATATTACAATAACTTAACAAGTTCAATGCCGGAAGCCCTCCTGGAAGGTCACATTTGGGATGCCGGGGGGCCTCGCGGAGGGCTCATTTTAAATGTAGGTTTTTCTTAGCGAATACAGCATTATAAACTGTGAAAATAAAATCTGATGTATATTTTAACAAGATTTATTAATATATGCGTTGGTTTTAAAATCCCAGCATGTTTTTTTTTTGTTCACTGTTATAAATATTCACAAAACATTTAAAAGGTTGGAAACTACGTATAGCGACAAGACCCCCTGAAAACACAATTTGACTTCTTTTTACAGTATTTTATAACACGGTTTTAAACCTAATGCCGTTGACCGTCCGCGTAACTTTAGCGCAAACGTAATGCCGGCAACCCTCCCAGAGGTTTCACTTCCAATATGTATGGCGGCATGGCGTATGAGTTCCATAAAAAGTGGGTGGATTCGTGTCGTAAGTGTTAATTAAGTTACGAAAATAAGGTCTGTAAAATTACGCTATATATTTGTATCCTTGTATTAATCGTGTTCTTAAATATGAATGTGAATTGTTACTTCGAAGGCAGACAGGCACTAAAATATAATTTTAGTTAACTTGGAAAACGTTGCAAATAAAGAACAATGGTCGTTCTGGTTCCGCTAAATTTCAGAAGCGTTCATGAATGAAAGTGTGTTTTAACATTATCTATTATACATTGTATGAAACAATAGGGATAATGCGTGGGTAAAAAAAATGTAATTCTAATTAGAGCTAGTTCAGACATGGCGGAATCCGCGCGGATTATCAATCCAGGTATGAACGAATTATAGGCGCTAATGTAAATAAGATCCGCGCGGTCTAACCGCACGATTTGCATCCGCACGGATTCCGCCATGTCTGAACTAGCTCCTAGTCAGTCAGTCAGATAATAAAAAAATATTAGACACGTATTGTTTGCTTTATCATATTAATAAAAAATTAATTAGATAAAACGCATTTTAAGTTGGGAGTGGGGGTCGCTACGTTACTAGTATGTATAAAATCTATATACTCGTGACGTCATGGCACATTTTACCTCAATGTCCAATGTGTCAATCTTTACATTACGTAAAAAAATAAAAAATACGTGTCCAACATTTTTTTTTATAATCTCAAAGACGGACTAAAAAAATGTTTAAGTCATCATCTCTATTGCTAGCTTTACTTTGCATGCATTAACTTTCTTTTCATTAAGCTGCACAAAGAAAAAAAGTTGAAAAAATATTTTACTAAAACTGAATATCAAAACGCAGAATTTGGGACGGTAGCAATGGAGTAACCATATTCACCAGAAGATGGCATTTTTATTATTAAAATATATGCTAAATAGCCGGATTTTGGTGGTAGAGGTTTTATCGTTTAGGTAAACTATTAGGGCACTTCCGGTAATCCGGACAAGACTTTAATTAATCCTAAATAGATAGCTTAGTTAAGTTTTATCAAATATGAGACATTTTTGAGAAGAAGACTCCTGTCCCTTTAAACACAACAATATTATTCTTAGCTTTGGAGTCAATGCCTAATTGTATTTGCAATATGTTTTGTGTTCAGTAATAAATAACTAATTTATGGAGTTTATCGTTAATGACAGTAATATGAATACATACCCTAATAGTTTTTTTTTTTTTTAATTAAACATTTAATTCATCTCTCAAATACATTGCAAACTTTAGTTTTGTATAATTTGAAAGCATTTTTCAGTTTTGTAAATGTGAGTAGGTACCATGAAGCCGTTTTTTATTTTATTATGATGTATGTTGACTGGAAAGAGCATGGCAGTTGAGAGTATGTCATGCTCACTTAAATGTTTCGCTGATGGTGGCGAGTGTGTTGGATCATTCGGTTCCCTACAAAATGATTGAGCTGGATGGTGCTGATCCACGCGTCATGTTCGTGAACGGGCGCCGTCGGTTGAGACTGGTCGTCTTTTAACTACCATGGCTTATTTTTAATCTTAAACGTAAATTTTATATTGTTTCTTTATTTTATTTTTTACATTGTTCTCACGTATTGAAGCAACAAGAATAATGTACCCAGGATTTTGTAATATCTTGATATAAAAGACTGTCCTTGGAGTTTCTTGCCCGTTCTGCTCCATAGAAATCTACGTTTTGGAATGGGCAACTAACTTCAACTTTCTGACTAACTGACTGAAACTTTGATAATTCAAAAATTCAAGTTCAAATGTTTATTACTCAACACAGAACATAATCATACATTTCTAGACGTCAAGTGAATACGCAGTCCACTGTGTTGCACCAATTCAGGCATGCAAACATAAAAAATACGGATGTTGACCGGGGAAAAAAAAGAAAACTATTTAGTCCGTCAGTCACATAATAAAAAAGTATTAGACAGGTATTTTTTGCTTCATCATATTAATAAAAAATTGTTTAGTAAAACGCATTAAAGTTGGGGAGTGGGGGCTCGCTACGTCATAAGCAGTGATCGGAGTAGGTAGATTGATTTTTAGTACTTGTATCATAAATGCACACAGAAAGAATAACATGGATAAGCCATTTTTCCGGAAAGTAATTCCGGTATTTCCGGATTCAATTAAATATTGTTAATGTTGGTAGTGATATTATTACTACTCAATTCAAAATTTAAAGGAAGGTATCAAAACTAAATTAATTCATTATTTATCTGTTGAAAAAAAAAAATAGGAAGAATAATAAAGAATAAAATTGCTCATTTTATTACAATTCCTACCTTTTTTTTGAGGATGGCAAATCATCAAATGACTCCTTCCACTCTGGCAGAATACAATTCCTACATAAGTTCCGGTTTTTTTTTAATAATCCACCAATTCCGGAGGAATGTCCATAGTAATATATACGTTTCGGATCAATGACCCCAGTTCAATCTACCTACTCCGATCACTGGTCATAAGTCAGTATAAAATCTACCGGGGAGCGACGTCATGCCACATTTTAACGTATTGCCTACTCAATGTATTGCCGTAATCTTTTGATTACGTAAAAAAATTAAACAAAGTGTTCAATATTTTTTTATAATCTACCTGACGGACAACAAAAAAATATTTTTCAGCATCCCTATTCACCATAATTATATTTAATATACACACAATTTTCTATCTCACAAGTATTCATTATTTATGTAGCATGTCTTACTTCTCATCAGATGATTGAGTTGCTTCTTAAATACATTAATATCTTTAATACTTAACAAAGCATTAGGTAATTTCTTATAAATATGTGGTGCCATTCCTAGGAAGTGTTTATGAAATACTGCTTTTTTGTGTTGCCTACTGCTTTTTTTATTTCTATTTCGCGAACTGTGCAGTTTTTCAAATAGGTGGAAGTTTGTTTTGACAAATACGGCCACCTCCCATATGTATAGGCAGGGTACTGTTAATATACCGAAGTCCACAAAGAACGGTTTGCAGCTTTCCGTGTTTTGAATACCGCATATCGCCCTAACACACCTCTTTTGCGCTCTAAATACTGTCTCCATGTTTCTGGTATTACCCCAATATATGATCCCGTATCGTAATGCAGACGTAACATATACATAATACGCCGTAAGACCGTTAACAAAACTTTTTGATTTAACTCCTTTGCTACTTATGGTGAAGCATATGAGTTGTTGACTCAGCCGTTTACTTAAACTGTCGGTATGAGTTTTCCATGACATGTCTCTATCCAGATCAAGCCCTAAAAATGTTGTAGTTGTCGTTTCTGAAATTGTCTTGTCTCCATATTTTATGTCAGGTTTTTATGCTTTGTTCTTGCTCAAAAGTCATTATTTTAATTTTATCAATATTAATTTTTACATTATTCGCGCCTATCCATTCTACTAATACTTGGAGACAGTGATTTATGTCTCCCTCAAGTGTCGTCGCATCATTTTTACCATAAAAAACGCCCGTACAATCAACAGCAAACAAAACCATCGGATGATGGGTTTCGCTGGGCATGTCATTAATGTAAATAATAAAGATCCTACAATACTTCCTTGGGGTACCCCATAGTTATTGGCTCTCTGACTCGATACATACGTACGCTCGCTTTTGACGTAATACAGACCTTATCCATTTAAGTAACTTTATTTCTGTCGGACTAGTACGATTTCAAAAGGTACAAAGCATTACCCCTAACTCCATACCTTTTCAACTTCTTCAATAGTACTGCTCTATCCACAAAATCAAATGCCTTGCTCATGTCCACGAATAAAGCAGCTACCGAACTTCTGTTATCAATGCCAGTTATAATTTTTTCAAAGAGATTAAAAATTGCCATATTTATATTCTTTTTTCTTCTAAAACCGTATTGTTCATCAGACAAAAGATTATATATCACTTTTTCTACAATTAATGCAAAAGGACGGTAGTGTATAGTGGTTTTATAACAGCCAATGTTAACCTATCGGGAAACACATCCTATTCTAAACACATAGGTATATATTATACAGGATGTTTGTTGCATCGTTTGCTAAATTGAATTGGCCGATAGGAGAGGTTATTTGCTATCTCTTCAGGTCCAATAACTTATTCCTTGTCACACCGATTTTTTTTATTATAAGTTTCTAATTTTTATTTAGAACACATCTAGAAGTAATTTTAATTTTTATGTGAGTACAGTTGTGTGGTTCTATGAAATTCAAAATTACGTGCTAGTAACATCTAGTTCCCTTTAGCTCACAAAGTTTTTGAAAAACAAAAAGCTAACTATAAACTCAACTTTAAATTTCTGTAAAAAAAACTGAAAGGGATCGGGATCTTCGTATTGTTTAAAAAAAACCTCTAGTATGTCCCCTTTCCAGCAGTATGCAATATGTCAAAAACAACTTTTTATAACTTCACTAATTCGCTAAATTTGTGTATCGGGACGCACATCAAGTTATTCCATATTCGGGATAAAAACGTGTTTTTGTGTAAATAACACGCGCAAAACAGGTAAAACATGCTATCTCCCTCCTTCACAGTAGAATTCATCCGTCTCTTCTTGTCATTAGGTAAACCGCATACATTACCATATGTATATTACTGACGCGGCCTGCAACTAGGGCAGGACAGGACATTACGGCCCGGTTAAGTAGTTACTATCCCACAGAGGTCAACTACAAGATGCCAATTATAAAAAAAATCCGGCCACCTGCGCGTCGGTCAAAATTTTAGGCTCGGTAGTTTCGGAGATAAGGGCCAATGATCAATTTTCGTAAATTTTCTTGAATATCTTTAAATAAAATTATAAAAAAATATTTTGAGATACTCGTAAAGTATAATGTGCAAAACTTTTTTTTTTTTTTTTCTCATTTGCCTCCCAAAAGTATGGGGGATACTTATATTCAAAATTCATTTATTTACGTTATACGTGTTTGGGTCTTAGAAATACATATGTGTACCAAATTTCAATTTAATCGGTCCATTAGATTCGGAACAAATTGGCTGTAACAGACGGACAGACAGACAAATAGACACACGAGTGATCCTATAAGGGATCCGTTTTTTCCTTTTGAAGTACAGAACCCTAAAAAAAACTAGCATTGATCGACGATCGGCGATTGCATACGCAATAGTGGCGGCCAATTTGAAAAAAATATGAAATTAAGTACTTATTTAATAAATGGCTTTTATATTTTTTTTTCATGAAAGTTAGTACCCTATGTAAGCAAGAGATAAGAGAGTGCGTAGGAGTGAGATAACAGTATCTGCCTACTTAGAGCATGTTATTTATGCGAACACCAGTGTTCTTACCGTAGTATCCAATATCAGCCTGATTTGTCTCGATTACACATTTAGCTAATAATTAAAGCTATTAAAAGTTTTTTTGACATATTGCATACCGTTCAAAAGAGGACAGACTAGAAAACTTTTTAAAGGAATTCGAAGATCCCGATCCCTTCTAGTTTTTTTCTACAGCAATTTAAAGTTGAGTTTTAAGTTTGCTTTTTGTTTGTCAAAAACTTTGTAGGTTATTAAAAAGGGAACTAGATGTTACGAGCACGTAATTTTGAATTTCATAGAACCACGCAAATGTACTCATAATAATTAAAATGAAATTTGAAGGCTATACTAATAACTAAAAAAAAAATTAAGCTTAAATGCCGAGTTCTAGATGTTTTATAAATAAAAATTGAAAACTTATAATAAAAAAACCGGTGTGACAAAGAATGAGTTATTGCGCCTGATGAGATAGCAAATGACCTCTTCTATCGGCCAATTCAATTTGGCAAACAATGCACCAAACATCCTGTATAACCAAGTACTAGTGCTATAATGGTTGAAACAGATTTAATAACATTTGTTGTAATGTCATCATAACCAGAGCTATTAGTATTATTTAATGAATATATTATGTTTTACAATGTCAGGGGGAACCGTGGGTATTATAAATAATGAGTCAGGATACATGTCAAATTAATATTTTGATTAATAATATTAATGAAAAATTAATAAACTGGATATTACACCGTTTATGAAGTTTTTTATGTTAATATGAAAACAATGTCGCTGCCACGATTCTAGTCTTATTACATTGTTGATATGTTTTGTGTCCTTTTTTGGTGCTAGATAACACTATCACTGATGTATCTCGTATATTCAAGTCACTTTAGTTTTAATTTACCGTGATAATACAGCTTTTGAAATATTAGGAAATTAAAAAATACGGAGCGATGTTATCGTGACCACATCGTGCCAAAAGTGCCTACAAATGGTTTAATTTAAAAAACGCTGTGAGTTTGAGTTCACAATTTGTACGGTTTTTGGACAATTTAGCTTTCATGGCAACATTTAAATCTATTGAAATCTTCCTTCGAATCATAATTGTCATATTTTAATGTCACTTCTCTTGAACAGTGATTATGTCTTTATTGTGTGGGCGTGAATAGTTGTGAATTGATTTATTTACTCGTTTTATTTGTTTTGTAGTGAAGCATAGAACACGAGGATTGTACGTAATCTAGGTGTGCAGAGATGATCGAGTCTACAGCTATGTCATAGTTTACAGTTGCTGCTAGTATGTGTAATAAGCATATTTGGTCAAGTCAAGGAATTCTACTGCTCTCTTGGTCTGGGTGGTACGGCGACGCCGACAACGATAGCATGACGCTCGCACCGATTACTCAGTTATTTGACGAAGTTCTTCTATAATTAGAATGCACTGCAATATAAAAGCATTATTCAACTACCAAATAAATGTTTCATTTTTTCTTAATGCATAATAAGTAGGAATAAATCCATAATAGGTAGGAATAAATCCATAATAGGAAGGAATAAATGCATAATAGGTAGGAACAAATCCATAATAGGTGGGAATAAATCCATAATAGGTAGGAATAAACGATCAAGTTAATAAGAATAAAGTTTGATTCTTTCACAGGTCTAATGAAATGATAGGTATTTGTAATATTGCAAATATTTGTAAATAACATCACGACTGCCAGTGCTCTCATTTCTCAAGTCCATTGACAAGTATTGTCAGTGATAAAGCCTCGTATTCACAAGGCGACAAATGTCCTGCCATACGTGACTCTAGATATGCCGAACGAAGTTGGGCAACGTCGGGCGATGTCGACCAACATAGCCAGATTTCTTATCTGTCAAACCTTTCTATATTGCCAGACATTTCGTGCGACTTCGCCCTAAATCTCTAGGGACACGTGTCCCGGGAAGCTTTATCCCTCCGAGCCTATCCAGCCACGCACGGTACACGATGCACGATGCAAAGCGAAAGCGTGTTGCTTTGCAGTTGCAGGGCAACAAAAGACCGCACATACTTCATGTTGGACGTATCCCTAGGGCTTATTTTTGCTGTCTTCATCCAAAATCGTTTATTTTACTTTTGTTTGCCTTGTTTTACATTTTGTACATAATAATAGGAATGAATGAAAAAAAATATTGTGTTGTCAATCATTAAAAAGCAGGTCGTAATTATGGCTCCTTTGCAAAGAAGTGCATGGAGCACGATGGGACATGACGACCAATGTTTATAGGGCTTATTATAAAAATCGACTACTAGTGCCACTTTTCCCTTCAGTAATATCATTGGAACTATTAATTTCAGCCAGTTTGTACTGTCGTACATTTGTAGCATATTATATTCTTTGGTTAACTGCCATGGTGCCATGGGTTAGTTTAAATGGGGCCATACTTGCTCTTTATACAAAGTTTTTGTGGTGAAACCCAATATAAAATAAAAATTGTCCGATTAACTTTATCTTAATCTATGTACGACCGACATCTATGTATATTTTAAGAGTATTTTTACGAATGTACGCGATGTCTAAATGTGACAAGAGTACGTGGAGACCTGCCATTCTTCAATTTTATCGATCAGTTACTACTCGTATCAATTATCGTTTCTTCCCGATACTTGTTACAGTCTACTTCCACCATCTGAGCCATTTTTCCCGAAACATAACTTTCTGACCTTTCTAACAATGTATTTAGATGTCAACATTACTATGCAAAATTAAAAATAGAAAAGCATTGTATGCTTCTAACATTTGCGCAAACGTCTTTCCTCCTTCAAGCTAGAGCAAAGTTGTACCTATTAATAAATACAGATGAAGGCCAGTGATTGAAAAAAAAAACGTTCTTATCACAAAAGACTATTGAAGAAAAGACAGACGTGGTTGATCCCGTACTGATAACGCTAGTCTATTTTCGGTTACCTTAGTAAAATCGCCTTGTTACATTGTTAAATTACTCAAGAAGGAAAATGTTGCGATTTAAGATGATTTCAATGAATAGAAGATCTTATCTAGTGACAACATTCATTCATACAACACTGTAACTATTTCCTGCTACTAATAATAACCAATTTTTCGTCTTTCACAGAATCACAATGATCGATCCAGAATTCTATAACGTAGCAAACTCCTTACAAAAGAATGCAGCAGTCCAATGTCTTAACGAATATGCGAAGAAAATTAATTGGAAGAATATTGGAGACAGCGCTATTGATCTGGGTTGTGGCGACGGAAGCGTAACCGTTATTTTGAAGAAATACATGCCCAGTAACTATAAAAAACTAGTTGCCTGCGACATCAGTGAAAAAGCTGTTAAATATGCAAATGAACACCACAGTGATGAAGCGACTATGTTCAGGGTTATGGATATCCAGGGAGACTTGCCAGAAGAAATGAAATCAGCATTCCATCATGTGTTCTCTTTTTACGCTCTGCACTGGATACGTAATCAAGAGTAAGTACAGTTCTGTTTTCTTTTTATAATCTAGGTTTTGCAGCCAAAAGACTGAGATTCATTGCTAGACATAGGAATCTACTAATAAGCAGATACTGCCTTTTTAAATCATGACGCAACATAAACTCAAAATTTGTAACTTCTCACAGAGCAACCGTGTGGCCTCATGCTGTTTCAGTAAGCGTAATGTATAATGTTCACTAAGATTAAAGTTTTTCAATAGATTTCAGTTAAAGTAAAACCATGTTTAAGTAAAATGTCTCATTATTTCAGTAGGAGTTTTCACTAAACCATCCTTTATTTTTCAGGAAAGCTTTTAAGAATATCTACAATCTTTTGGAAGAAGGCGGTGACTGCCTCCTAACGTTCCTGGGATACACACCTGTTTACAGCGTGTACACTGTCCTGGCTCAGTGCTCAAAGTGGAAGTCATGGTTAAAAGACGTCAAAAAGTTCATATCTCCCTACCACGACATGCAGGTAATTATATAAACTTTCTTTTCCTACATCAAAGTTCCCCATAAAATAACAATGAAAAAAATACCGTTGGAATTAATGGATTAGGTGCCGTAGGTATATAATTATAGCAATTATGTAACTAACTAAATAATAGTTATAATAATCTTGCTTTTGCACTTGAAACAAATTCATGTTAACAAAAGAGCAGACATGACAGGAACCCTTACCTATACTTTCGCTATATCCGTCTATCTGTCAGTCCGCGGGTTAGCTCAGAGACTCTTAGTACCAGAAACCTGTAGTTTGGCATGGGTATACATAATAATATCGCCGACAAAGTCGCAAAATAAGACAATGAAAAAAAATTTGTGCTCTACAAGTTAACGAGTAATAATCGACAAATAAATTATGCAATAAAATATATTTCTTTGCATTTAACTAAAGGCTTCTGCAGACCAGCGCGACTTGTCGCGCGACGCGACACCGGTTATTGTTATACTGTGAAGTTTTTTTAGAAATTGTATTGTTCGTGTCGCGCTGGTCTTCACGCACAATGATGGGTATTGGGATGAAATTTATCCCAAGAAAAAACTTAACATCGAAGTTGAAAAACATATTCCCCCATACGGAATGTATGGCAGAACATGCATTTTCGCAACTTGAAATGTAAGTTTGTTCTTGGGAAAAATTCATCTCAATACGGAATCCTTCATTGTGCATGGTCCGACACGCACTTGGCCAAATGCAAATAAATATCTCTTATTGCATTATTTATTTGTTGCATTGCATTATCAGGGCCTTCATCTGCTGCTCGGATGGGAAGTGTTGGCAACAAAACATCAGCCCGCCATTGTATTCCTATTCCTTGATAAAAACAAGATAACACGCGATTATAAATTTATCTACGTGTAGGTAGGTACCTCTCGCATTGTTGCATGCAGGAAATTCTGCTAGTAAAAATAAAGCCGAAGAACTTGAATAACTAGCATAAATAAATTAAAACTTACATTACAAAACTTTATGATTATACAGGGTGGCAGGGACGTCGACGCGAAAACTGATACCATGGATTCAGTACATGATTCTGAACGTGTTGAAATTTTTCGTCGGTTATAAAAAAAAAACAGCTGTTCCATACATTTTGACTGCGTAGGTATTGCACTTTTCTATGTAACATCAGATTTTTTTATTATAACCAACAAAAAATTTCAGAATCATGTACTGAATCCATGGTATCAGTTTTCGAGTCGATGATGCCACCCTGTATATTTATTAAATTTAGGTATTCAATGGAATTAATATTTTCATTTGCAGGAGCCAGAAAAGAAAGTCACGCAAATGATGGAAGAAATAGGTTTCAGAAACATTGATGTTAAAGTTAAAGAAATGCTATTTGTGTTCGAAAGTGTCGAAGCAATGAAAAGTAAGTTTTACTTTACCTAACCGGTTATCATGTGTTCATCAGTTGGTATCCAGTATCTGTATCAAGCCCTGTCGTCAGGTAGATAGGAAATAACGATAGTACGCTGCCAGCATCCTCGCCAGTAAACGATAGCATCATACTGCAGCTGCAGTCATCAATCATTCCATATGTTATCGGTAATAAGCCATTGCGTACCCAAAACAGATCAGTGAAGTGGTCCACAGGTCATGGACATGTCTTCCTACTCTTCACGTTACCCATGCGTAACATACAACAGTATCCAACTTGTTTATGACAGTCGAAATCATGTACCTAGTTCCCATGCACAACGAATTTCCAATGTTATTATTCACCGGAAGCCTAAACATCAATTTCCATATTTCTACCATCAAACATGGTGAACGTCCATACAAACTTTGAAGCCTCATTTCTAGTCCTGGGAGGATGAAGTTTAGAAAAAAATCCACAGTCTCACCTAAGTACATTACAGGTATAAATAACGCTGTGCATAATTTGATTTTTCTAGACTTTTATTGATAATTATAACTAGCTTCTGTCTGCGGCTTCGCCCGCGTGGAGGTCGAAAATTAACCCCCGAGAACGTACTACCGGGATAAAAAGTATCCTAAGTTAATCTAGGTTATAAACTATCTGTCTACCTCATCCAAATCCTATTAGTAGCATACGTAATTATTGAATACTATCGTGAATTCATGCAAGCCTAGTACTTTTTGTTAGGTTACTGCTCAGAAATTGTGCACAACGTCAAATGATTGAAATACTATCTTGAATTCATGCAAGCCTAGTACTTTTTGTCCCAAGTTTCAAGACTCAAGGAATCACGTTGTCCCATACAAACTTTGCCCCCCTTTTTCACCTCCTTAGGGCTAAAATTTTGGAAAATCTTGTCTTATCGGATGCCTACGTCATACAAAGAACACACCCTCCAAGTTTCAGGTCTCTACGATCAGCGGTTTAGGCTGTGCGTGGATCCGTCAGTCAGTCAGTCATTCAGGACAAAGCATTTTATATGTATAGATGTGCGTTGTATGTCAATAATTTAATTACCTCGTTATAAAAATAAGGTTAAATCAAATATTACGCACAGAAATGTTTTACCGTAAGTAATAAATACTGAGAACAAAAGCATAACATGAAAATTAAATTTTTCAGATACCGTAAAAGCAATCGAGCCTTTCGACATGCCAAAGGACGTTTACGACGAGTTCATGCAGGATTACTACACAGTAGCACAAGAAATCGGCGTCATAGAAATAAACAATAATAATATCGGAGAGTTTTCAATAAACTGCAAGTATTGCCTACTGGTTGTCTGTGCAAGCAAGTGATCGGGATGACAAAATTGGTGCCAAAACCATAATGAAATTATATCTGGTAATCCGCCTTAGATCTGATTAATGTGTAACCGCTTAATCTATACGTGCCTCCTAGTTAGATGTATAGGTATTACTTAAAAATCGTGTCTTATATTTTTTTATTAATATAGTTTTACATAAGTAACAATGGCAGTGTTAACAAGCTCTTATCGATATTAGACCGCCGAAGTCATTTCATGAAAAGGGACGGAAGTGTGTAACAGGAAGCCGGGGACGCGCGCGCAATTTGATTTGATGAGCGCGCGCGGTGCTGGAGTTGGACGTCAGATGGTACCAACCCATTTTCCGAAAGGTTGTAAACAGGATGACGATGATACTGATAATGATGATGACGATGGTGATGATCATGATGAGCCAAGACGTCAAATGTTACACATCATATGCGACTACTGTAATGCTAGCTCATTTTCTTTTTGTGATCGGGCCATCTTTGATTAAGAATAAGGTACAATTCGTGCATGTAATGGTCATGATTAACTGAATAATTATCATTAAAATCATCAAAACGATTCTTTGAGTTATAGGTATTTCATGGGCAACGTCGTTTTTCATTAATGGTCACGTTAATGATTATTATCATTCAGGAAACGTCATATGACGTAATATGGAGCTGTAATTTGCAAAAAAGAAAGAATATTTTAATTCATAGAGCTTCCTTTTCTTGCAGGATCTAATTTCATTCGAATAACACAGCATTTAATTCGGTATTCAATGAACAAAATTATTTTTTTGTAATTCTCCAGTTGCATTTCAAAAATAGTTATAATACAACAAAGTTTCAAGAGTTTTCCGGGATCAAGAGAGATCATCTCTGCCCTCAATATGTAACGCCATACTATTTTTAAACTATTGATGTGTAAACATTACATTAATGAAATTAGTTATTTAAGATATGGATTGAATGTATTTTTTTTTTTAAATAAGCTTTTTTTATATAATTTGATGAAGAACAAGAGTTGAATTATTCAGGAGAGAAATAACAGTTTTAACACGACGAACTCAAAAAACCTTTTTTTTATATAGACTATAATCATATTGCTGAAGTAATAATGAATATAGTAATGTGTTTGTTTAACACTTACTATAACTGCACATATAACGAGGTTTCTCCTTAAGCTTTTCTTCAGAATCAGTCATCATTTTGTTCAGAAACTGTGAAACCTTACTTAAATATTATTTTATATACTGCCGTATTAATTTATATAACTTGTGCTGCTAGTAAAGAAGAAGTCTCAAAAAAACCCACGTCTGATAGCAAAGAGAAATGTCTATAAAATCACAAAAAATATTTTTTTTAAATACATAGTTTCGGTTTTAATCCTTAATCTATAATCCTGAATATCAATTCAAGGGTAGTGTATAATTTATTTAAATTGGCAGATTTTAGTTTTAGAACAGCAGGTGCCTTACTGGTAGTTTTAAAAGGAAAACAAGCTTGTTTTACTTCTAGAAATGTACAACTAAAATCTGCAGACCTTACTTAATTAAATATGTTACCCCTGAACGAATATTCAGAGCATTTTTTTCGTATGTGGCTAACATAATAGGTAAGGATTAAAACTAAAAGTATGTATTTTTTTAAATTCATTTAGTGTGATTTTAGATACTTCTCTTTGCTGTCAGACGTGGGGTAATTTTCTATGGAAGATGAGACTTCTCCTTTATTATAAATATTGTTATGTTCTTCATTATTTCATATAAAAAGACCAGAAATCGAATAAAACGATCGATCGATCGTTGAATCGATCCAGTGTAAGGATAAAAAATATTGGTATTGACACCCACTTTTGTCATGTGAACTTCGTGGATTTAGTTACCAAAAAGGGGCGTTATGGCTCACCAACTATATAGGTTCTTTATCAGGCTGGTTCTAGAAACCAAAAAAATAATATTGTTGACTTCAAGTCCAGTGTTACATATAATTTAATCCCATTGTCACTGGTTACTTACGGTTCTTTGTACCTTCTTATTTTTAAGTTACACTATGAAATAAGTTATATAAATAAGACTTTTATATTGTCATTTTTCACGATGAATAAATAATTTTCCGAATTCAGTCCTTGCCTATAATTTATTGGAGTTTTTGTAGTACATAGTTTACTATCATGGCCTTTACGTCAGTGTTTGGTAGACTAGACTAGATCTAGGCTAGCCATATCTATAACGTAACCATTTTTTATATACATTTGAAATAACATAGCCAAATGCATCTGCATGCTGTATACGGTTAGATCTACCCAACTGCTTAGCGAAACACTAAACAGTTAACTAAATAAATACGAGTACATACCTTCATAACATACCTAGTTAATTATTAAAAAAAAATAAAAAAACAGTTAATTATAAAGTATCTTCAAAATGTATTTTAAATGTATTTTGTAGGGAAAACAGTTTTTTGCCGTAGAACAAGCAGAGCTGCTTGTAAAAAAAAAAGATAGAAAATGTGACTGTGTAAATAAACATTATCTTAAAAATATGATAATTTTATGTTATATTTGTTTTTTCACGAATGTTATTAAAATTATGACTTTTTTTAAATTTGCTGTATCTGCTACAAAAATCTCTACTCGGATCCATAAACAATAAAGTAGTTTATAACTCTCCCAATCTCGAAAATATTCCTTTCATAACAGCTTATCAAGTTAAAAAGGTTTTAACTAGTATGCATTACGAAGTCGACGACTTTTTCTTCTTATTTATTTATTTATTTAACAGTTTATGTACACACATTATAAATAGACAAGAAGAAAGGAACAGAAAAAAACGTACAAAGGTGATGCTTATTTCTAAAGAAATCTCTTCCAGCATACCTGCGATAGGAAAGTAATTAAAGAGATGTAGACAACGTGTGTAAGATGAGAAGAGAAAATAATATACATAAAACAAAAACACTTAATTATTCGCTAATTTAACTATAAACATACAATACGAGAATAAACTTACATACATACTTCTAAAATAAATAACCCTAAAATATATATACTTAATTATAATGTAGTATAAAATAATAAATGCAAAATATGCAACTATGACGAAGTGGACAGATAGTGATAGTTCTTTCACTCTTCTTTTAAAAACTGCAACAGTTTGGCAGTCCCTAATGTCAGGCGGAAGTGAATTCCACAACCGAACCGCGTGCACGCTGAAGGAGTAGGAGTAGAAGTCGGTTGAGTGGGGAGGGGATTTAAGGAGATTTCTAAGATGCGACCTGCAAGGTGCATCAGAAGGACGGGCGTAGGAAAAGCGTTCGCGCAGATAGGATGGCGTTTTCGGGTTGTGAAGGATGTTAAATAGCAGACACAATATCCGAGAGTTCCTGCGAAGTCGAATAGGGAGCCACTTGAGTATCTTGCGAAAGTAAGGAATGTGGTCATACTTTTTAAGGTTAAAAACAAAACGAATACAGATGTTTTGCAAACGTTCAAGTTTATTTAAAAGCTCCTCGGTGGCATCCAAATAACAGGCATCAGCGTAGTCAATGATGGGCTGTATGAGAGTTTGAGCAAGAGAGATTTTGGTACTAAAGGGCAAGAAGCACTGGAGGCATTTCAGCGTTTTCTTAGTGTGTCGATGGCAAAAATAACACGAAAAAATATATGTTTTTTTATTTGTTTGGCTCAAAACTCAGCAACGCGAATATCGAATGTTCGCTGACGCAACCGTTAGGTCCTTACATGTGCAGGTGACACAGCATGCGGAGCAAGATGGGAGGTGAGCCATTGTCTGTGGAGAGACGCCGCATACACACCGGAGATCTGACCCGTCCATGAACCGCTAGGACGAAGACGGCGTACTAACGGAATCCCTTAAATTCGGTTCTCCCATGGTATAATAATATACATCGCCAGATATGGCATTCCGAAACACAGTGTTCACGTGGGCAACACAAGTCTACGTCATCACATCTGTGTTACCAGAAGTTTGTAATAATACCTCCCCAACCACGTTTATTACGTGTGCGAATCCGATAAAACAATGAGGTTTTAATTAATAATTACGTTGGTTTATGTTTAAATTGAATTGTTTCGTTTGATTAGACACACGAAACGACAATTTAAAAGCTTTGGTTTCTGAAATTTTTTCCTTAATCGTGTTTTGTTGCAATAGAGTGGCAACTGGATAGTGACGTAAGCATGTGTTAGTCCCGGAATGCCAGACCTTGTTTTATTAGACCATGGGTTCTCCCACACTTCCTCCCACGTATCACTTGGTTAACACCAACCGGAAAAGTGCCAATAAGATTTGCCAAGCAAATATCATCCTACTTCACAATTTAGGGGGACAAAAGATTTAAATAATTACAGATCAATAAGCTTAGAGCAGCAGTGTGTGAACTGTGGTGGCCTAGTGGTACCGGCCCCGACTTACGAGTTGTAGGTCGTAGATTCGAACCTAGGGTGGCACTTTGTGTAAATAATTTCATCACCACTGCTCTCAAAACGGTGAAGGAAAACATAGTGAGGAAATGAAATGAAATGAAATGAAATGAAATGAAATGAAATGAAATGAAATTGTTTATTCTGTAAATAGGATATAGGAATCACTTTTACACGTCATATTAAAAATATATTAAATTTTGCTAGATGAGTTCGGCGTTTCCTATCCGACTACTCTGAGAAGAAAGGTCGAAACAAACTCAGAGGTCACAGTCTCTTTTAAAGTCCAGACATAATCTTGGTCAAGCCATATGAGGACCATGTAGATTCATGTCTGAAATGGTCTTTTGAGAAAAGAACCACACAGATTTGAGTGGACCTGTCCAGTCAGTGCAAGCATTTGTCAGAAACCGGCATGTCCTAGAACAAAACATTCGGAGACATTGTGGCAAGTACCAACCCGCAATGGGCCCACGTGGTAGATTACAGCTCATTCCCTCTCGAAAAGAGGAGCATGTGTCCCAGCAGTGGGAGGATTATGAATGATTATACTAAACTTAGTGTCATATCTATACAAGACATTTATCTATACCCGACTACGGCCAAGTAAAAAGGAGGGTTATGGTTTTGACCGGTATATATATGTATGTTCATCTGTTCCCTCATAACTTCTAAACTTCTCATCATAATTTGACAAATGAGGTATCGTTGGAAGTGGCTTGATTGTCTATTGGTATAGGCTATACATTAAATTAATTAGCACATTTCTAAAATATATATATTATAATATAACCCCAAAATAATGTAAATAAAAATAAAAATTATAATAACTAAAACCCAACTACGACAAAAAAGTCAATAAAAAATCGCAAAGATAAAGTATTTCATAATGATACTATGAATTACAAAGTAATTTTTTGCAGTTGCAGAAAATTACCCATATTTAAATAATAATAACCTTAAGAATCGGCGTTTTTAATTTGAAACTTTTAATTTCTAAATTGTTTAGTCGTTGCGAAAGAGCTCGTACAAAAATAGACAACATTGTCCAAAACTTTTACGGCCCCTTATTTCTTCATTTTCGAAGATAAAAATAATAAAAATAAATTGTACTATGCTCGATGAGCATTAGGCAATGAGGGGCACGACAGGATAAGATTTTTTTTCAAACTCAAATGTTTATCGTATGTATCCTTTAATGTTTTACTTTATTCAATTGTTATTATCTTTTGATTTTGTGCACAATTTCTGAGCAGTAACCCAACAAAAAGTACTAGGCTTGCATGAATTCACGATAGTATTCAATCATTATGTTATGCTACTTATAGGATTTGGATGAGGCAGACAGATAGTTTATAACCTAGATTAACACATATGATACTTTTTATCCCAGTAGTACGTTTCCATGGGATTATTTCCGACTTCCACTCGAGCGATGCCGCGGGATAAAGCTAGTGATATTATAAAGAGGTAAAATTTGTGACTTTGCATATACGGTCTTTGATCCGATTCTGAAAATTCTAATTAGTTAGTTTCTATTAAAGCAACTGAACTACGGAACTCTATAAGAGGTCGATGACTCCTTCAGGTTTTTGATGAAATATTAATGCATTAAACATTCATACTTCATACAATAATGATGGCCATTACAACGGACGTAGGTACATGTTATGCTGATTAATAACCGTTTTTCAGGAGTGGTTAAATCGGACATTCTTTATACTACTCTATTGCAAAGTTAAACAACATTTATTAAATATCTATTATATAAAGTATTTAAGAATGAAATATCTATTTTATTCCCAAGGTTATCGCAAAAAGGTGCATAAAACAGTTCTCAATAATAGTTACTTATTGATGTCAAATAAGTTTGCAACACAGCGAAAGCGCGCAGCGCCTGCGTATTCCTGCTACGCAACATGTCGCTCCTACTTCAGAGGTACCGCCCTGCAAAAGATTAGCATGGAGTGTAGTACACCATTTCAAAACGTGTGAAAATATCAAGGAAAATAGAACAAAACAAATGATTACTATATCATATTTTTCATTTCTTTGGTAGGTTCACAGCAATGGCTCCATAAGATCATCAGATGCACCAAATACTGAATTTGGAACGTTGGCATCAACAGCGCATAAACTGTTGTTTATATCAGTAAGATAAAATTAATAAATGGAAAACAGAATCGAATTGTGTTGAGCATAAATTATACCAAATTACTGTAAGTACTTTTTTTTTCTTTTTCTACGATGACTAGTTAAAAATAATAACACGTGTACCTATGTGAATTTATGTCAATAGTAAAATATGTGGTATTTGAACTCGTGATTTAACTCTAAGCATTCCGATCCCTTAACCTAGGCCTATTTTCGATGGTTTATGTTTAGGGTTTACAATCACTAACTCAGAAACCACGACAGAGGAAAACATAATAAGGGAAAAAAGGACTTAATTGTAATGTTCCATGAGTTCAATCTAAGTACGTATTTACGGGAAGAGGATTTACTCTGTATTGGTCCAATTACACTCTGATATCGCTACAATCACGTTATTCTGCGCCATTGTGTTACTTACATTTAATGGAAAAAAAAAAAAAAACTGATACAAATTCATCACAGACGTAAGAATAATATGACATTTGATTGGGCCACATTATGAGCTGAACCATGTAAATTCACTCTACTCGTAAGTATGCTAAATGCATACGCATCATTATTTATCGGAACTAACTGCACAAGGGTTGAAAAAAAAATCAGGCATATTCAACGATCATTGCAAACGAAGTAAGATGGTGTCTGCCAAAGAAATAAGATGATGTCTGCCAAATCCGCTGCTGCTATGAATGTTTGAGGCGCGATCGTGGCACGTATAAATGCGCAGTGCCTCGCTCCCGGCGCGACTGTCCGCCGAAACCGCGCTACTCGGCCACGCGTACGCGCACCCAAAAATACTAAACAAAAATCATAAACACACGAAATTTATCCACTGAAGATCCCTACATTTTTTTTTTATAAACCATGAATAACGCCGTCTTGTATGAAAAATGCAACAGCTTGCAAAAAAGGGATGCGCTCATGTGTTTAGAGAAACACGCGTCAAAAATTAAGTGGAAGCAGAGTAACAACAATATCTTAGACGTAGGGTGCGGAGATGGCAGCGTCACGAATATGCTGAAGAAGTACATCCCTACTGACTTCAAATTGCTCGGGTGTGACATCAGCGAGAAGATGGTTGACTTCGCCAATGACCATCATTGTAACGAGCAAACTTCCTTCACTGTACTGGATATAGAGGGTGACCTGCCGGAAGGGATGAAGGGAAAATTCGACCACGTGTTTTCGTTCTACGCTCTGCACTGGATCATAGATCAACAGTGAGTATTGTTCTCTAAATTTCTTCGTACAAAATATTCGAAGAGATCTTCAACTATTTCTAATATTTGTTTACCTAAATTACTTTAATTTTATATTTTATTTAAATGGCGGTTATTACCATGCGAAACTATATCATTGTTTAATTTTATCTACTGATGAAATCAGCCCATAGTAACACCCCATAGTTTCAATGGTCTTAAGCGCGATGCTCAAATTCAAATACGACACTATTTGAATTAGGAATCCTTTGTCTAACTCAGACGGAATATTAATACTCCAGAATGAATGGGACACCGTTATGAAACTTCAAACATCGAAACATTTACTATAATTTAGGGTGACTTAAGCTTGGACCTCGTAGTCACCATAAGTAGATTTACGGTTTAAGACATTTATTTCTCAAAAATAATACAATTCACTTATCATGAGAAATACAAGTCAATGTTATTACTAAATACATGAACATATGAAGAACGGTAGGGACTCGTAAATAATCTATTAAGTAGTAGATGTACAAAAAGCATTTTTAGTGGGTAACAAGAAAAATTAAGTGTACTATTACATATCGTTTCTCGATGGCAAGTCAATAGCAATTATACATTGTTAATAGTAGCAAACTGTGAATATTTTTTAATTTGTTAGGTAGTGCTTCAAAGTGATAAGATAGATTAGTACATAGATGTATTTTATGCCTTGGTATGTATTTTAAGTAAGTAATAATTTAATGTTGTAGAAGAAAATAGCACTAGACTTTATAAATACGTAATTGAATTAAAATCGAGTGAAATGTTTCAAGATGTGGTGCTTTAAGGTTTTTTTGTATAGAGTAAAGGACTGAATCTCCTTAATGTCATTTGGCAATTTATTAAATAACTCTGCTCCTTCATATAATATATTTTTCCTTCCGTAATTAGTACGTGGTGGTCTTAGGCATATGTTGTTTTTTCGTCTAGTAATACGTTTTTGTGTTTGTCCTTTTTTTGTAAATGTTATTTTATAGTGTATGTCTTTGTTTAATAGCCTGTGTACTAATATGCAAGTGCTATATTTATTAATGTGCGATAGTGTCATCAATTTAGTTTCTTTGTAAATTATTTCTGTGGGAGTTAGATAGTGGTAATGGAATAATAATTTAATTATTTTATTTTGACATGTTTCTATTTCTTTTAAGTTTGTTTTAGCTGCAGTGCCCCACACTTCTATTAGGTAGTCCAGATGAGGTTTAACCATGGCGTTGTATATAATAAACCTAACATTTAAGTAAGCAATTTTTAAATCGACTTCATAAAGAATGATGGGCATTTGTCTATGAAGCCTAACCTGATGACCAATAGAGTTCTAATGCATGTTAACTTATTTTTTATAACCGGCAACTACTGTAACAAAACAATTTATCTCAAAAATCAAATGGGGTTTGTACAGTAGAGGACAAAAATCGTTATAATTTTGTAACGTTAGGTACTCACCATTCTTTGTGGCTGAATATTAACCAGTTGGTTTGTGAAAGGCTCTGATCTATTAACTAATTGATCAAAACTTAAAGCAAAGTGCAAGGTTTAAATTAAATAGTTCAGCAGCATAGCAGTGTTTTTATTTCGGAGCCAGACAATGATCTTTGCGTGTAATTGAGTGGAACTATTTCAACATAAAAAAATCATTAAAATTTGTTTACCTAAATTACTTTAATTTTATATTTTATTTAAATGGCGGTTATTATTGTGGGAAACTATATCTTTGTTTAATTTTATCTACTAATGAAATCAGCCCATAATAACACCCCATAGTTTCAAGGGTCATAAGCGCGATGCTCAAATTCAAATACGACACTGACAATTTGAATTAGGAATCCTTTGTCTAACTCAGATGGAATATTAATACTCCAGAATAAATGGGACATCGTTTTGAAACTTCAAACATCGAAACATTTACTATAATTTAGGGTGACTTAAGCTCGGACAGCGAAGTCACCATAAGTAGATTTAAGTAAGCATTTTTTTAGTCGACTTCTTATAGAGTGATGGGCATTTTTCTATGAACCCTGACCTGAAGACCAATAGAGTTCTAATGCATGTCAACTTATTGCTTACTAGCTTTCGCCCGCGGCTTCGCCCGCGTGGATGTCGGAAATTATCCCACGGGAAAGTACTACCGGGGTAAAAACTATCCTATGTGTTAATCCAGATTATAAACTATCTGTGTGCCCAATTTCAACCAAATCCGTTCTGCCATTTTTGCGTTTTTGCGTGACATACAAACTTTCACATTTATAATATTAATTAAAATATAGTAGGATAGTAGGATAACCTGCATTTACTGTAACAAAACGTTTATCTCAAAAAGCAACGGGGTTTGTACCATCGAGGACACAAATCGTTATAATTTTGTAATGTTACTCATCATTCTTTGTGGCTGAAACGTACTAACCAGTTGGTTTGTGAAAAGCTCTGATCTATTAACTAATAGATACAAAAATAAAGCAAAGAAGAAAGTTTAATTTAAATAGTTCAGCAGAATATCAGTGTTTTTATTTCAGAGCCAGACAATCAATCTTTGCCTGTAATTTGGTGGTTACTGTTAATTTCTTTTGAAACCGATTCTTTCAAAAGATCTTCAGGTTTGCTGAAAGAAGTAACTATCGAAATCTATGCAAGTGAAGTAATGAAAATTGAAAATGGAATGCATTGCACCGGCCGCGGCGAGCGTTACTGCCATATTTAACGTTTACGTCTCAGTAAAAGTAGTAGAATCTACTTATAACTGACCTATTAAATGGCAAATTGGCGCTTTGTTTCGCTCAACATTGAGTAGTGAACTTAGTATAGTTGGGTATACCAAACACGCTTTATTGATAAAACTTTAACAAAAGGAATTATAATCTTTCATTAATTTGAATACACAGTTTGATTATTTACATCATTTACATTTATAAAAGGTAGGTAATGTCTGCTCACGCCGGAAGCAGGAATTGTATCCGCTTATCTCAACAACGCGTGGAATAGAGCCTCTTGAGGTGACGGTCGGGGCTCTTCGGTCTAAGACCTTGGCTTTAACTACTATCAGCACAATAATGAATTAAGTATGATAATTAATACTATAGATAAGTATGTCGATCAATCGGCACTGGTCAAGTGGTCTCATGCGGGACCGCAAAGCATGGGATCCTAAGTTTTACCAATAGGAATTTCTCAGTAGTCCGGAGTCTTTTGTTTCCGGCTAGTGGGTTTAGGTGCGCACCGTATTATAACTGGAAAAATATAGGTGTAATGTTAAAATCACAAACGTACGATGATATTGAACTTATATTAACCAGAATATGCTAATGAAGAACCAGTACTCAATCATAATATACATCAGCTAATCAATCATTATCACACTCACACACACCTACTCACACCCACACACCCCGCACACAAACAAACACACACACAAACACTACACATACCTGAACAAGCTACAACAATTTTGTAACATCCTAGAACCTAAACTTTTTCTTTTCTTTTTTAATTATGTCTCAACATTGTAGGTAACGAGAAGTTGCGAGGTAACCCCATCACAAGTATCCTTACAACTTACCAGGCAGCCTCAATTTTGTGCTGTAGAACAATTGTATGAGAAACAATAACAACTTTATATATTTTATTTTATTTTTATGTATAGGTAGGTTCTGCCTAACCCATCATACAGGCGCGATAAAATGTTGTTAATATGTTGTTTTTGTGGGTGTGTATGTGTTTTGTGTTCTATATATTAAAACTTCAAGTTGTAGGAGTTTGTTGCGCCACTTCTTCTCAGTTATAGCACTAGGAAGTGGTGAAGGGTGGGGGGGACTATCTTATGTAATTTTGACGTTCGCAAAAGTGCTGATTCTCAGCCTAGTTTGAATAAATGACTTTTGAATTTCTTAGGTACGTTTCAGGACACAGGAGATTTTTTACTTTAAATTACAATAATAATATGAAAATTATTATCGTTTCAGACGAGCATTCACCAATATCTACAACCTGCTGAATGAAGATGGGGAGTGTTTCACGATATTCCTTGCGGGAGCACCTGTCTTCGACGTGTACCGTGTTCTAGCACGCAACAACAAGTGGAGTGAATGGCTGCAAGACGTGGATAGATTCGTGTCGCCTTATCATGACTCAAAGGTAATTAATACTAGCTACCATTTCCTATTATTGATACGTATCAATCAAAGACACAATCATAAAAATACTCTGTGGAGACAACATTTTTTCATCATTAGATACATTTTGACAGTTCATTTATGTTTTTTTTTCATTTCAGTTTTTCATGTTTCTTTTTAAAGGTCATTGGGCAACTAAGTATGGAAACTATACCCACGGCATACAGAAAAAAAATAGGGTAGGATGTTTAGATAAACGTTTCTAGTTTACGAATATATATGTCGCATTAACGCAGATAATGGGAATAAACAATAAATCTAAAAAAATTAAAATACAATAATAAGGTTAATTATAACAAGGCTTAGCACATTTTTATTGGTTTCTTGATAGTAAACATGATTAAAAAAATAAAATAAGTAACAATAAAACAAGTATAGAAGAGTTTTTAAGTTTTATTCGACATGATCAATTTTTACAGGAATAATTTTATCGTCTAAAAACGCCGCAGGCGCATCTATTTACTACTGATGTGAATGCCAGCATAGTATATTTTTTGGCCAAGACAAAAAATATACTACGCTGGCTATATAGCTATACAAGTAAAAAATTGTTTTAACTATACATTTATTACCTATTTTGTATTCATCTTTTACATTTTATTCCCATGGTTTAAAAAAAAAACTATCTAAAATTAAGTGTAGGTTTAATACTTAAAAACTTAAAACTAATTTGGTTTTTGTAGTAAAACTATCGGTAACTGGGTCAGATTTTGCCCAATGATTGTTTAATGTATTGTGTTTTTGGAAAGTCAAAAAGATAAGATTTATATTAACTAAGTATGTGAAGCAACATCGAGTTTCCTAACTATTGTTGAAGTTCTTCAATGCTATAAAATGACTCACACAAAAAGTTACATTATGCAAATACTTTTATTTTTATCTTTTTATCACAATATAATGAAGTCAATAATAATGTCAGGATTATCTAAGGTGAAAAAATAAAAATTTACAGACAAAAAAGTAACGCAAATACTAATTAATTGATAAAATTTTTTCAGGATCCGGAAAAAGAAGTAAAGAAAATATTGGAACAGATAGGTTTCGTTGACTACGAAGTGGAATGTAAAGACTCAATGTTTGTGTACGAGGACTTACATGATTTGCGAAGTGAGTATTATTTTATCTTTATCGATATTATTTACATGTTTATACCTCATTGAAAGAATATTTGCCTACAAAAATTACAGCAACTTAAACACTTACAAGTACAGTCAGCGCCATAGATCTACGGACAAAGTCAAACACAAACTCAAAGGATTTTTTTCAATAAACCATTTTAAATTGTCAAGGAGTGGTTCAGTCAGAAAGATGAAGCTATGTTACCCATTCCAAAGCATAGGAGGTTCTTATGGAAAAGAACGAGCAAGAAACTCCTTATCCAAAACCAACCATTTAGCTGGCAGGGGGACACTTGACTCTAACAAAATTCGCTTTTTACTAACTTAATATTTCACATATGGATTTCTGAATCCAAAAATGGTTTTCATTTCAACCCTCACAATATTTTTGAACGACCTTTCCATTGACATCCCAAGCCATGGGACAGCCGAGAAAAAAAATCCTCCCTTTACGACTGGGGAGAAAGTTTTTCATGATTTTATTTTACCACTTTGTCAGCGTGATTAATAATGTATACCCATGCCAAATTTTAGCTCTCTAGTACAGTCAGCTGTAGAGAAATTTCACCCCCTAGCAATGTATCATTATCATAGCATCAATATCATAGCTCATAGCAATACATTGCTAGGAGGTGAGATTTCTCTGTGGTGTAGTGTGACTGTACTAAGAGTCTCTGATCTAAGCCGCGCACAGACAGACAGACAGAAAGACAGACGGACATGGCGAAACTATAAGGGTTCCTTGTTGACTACGGAACCCTAAAAGTGTAGATAAAAGTTTAATATTTTTTGGCTTTAACTACGGGGGCTGAACCTACTAAATACGGTTTTATCCTTGGTAAGAAACGACATCCCACTGGAACCTGTTCATAGATATTGGGACCCGTCGCCAACATTGGGGAAAAGCTCGGCAAGATATACACAACCGATCCGATAGACATATGCACCATCCGAGAAGTTCATATCTAACCAGTTTCAAAACAAAATCCCGTGAACACGATGACCACATCTATTACCGGCCCGGTGCTTTAGCCGTCGAGCGGTGCAAGCTAGAATAGTCCTTACGGTGGTTAAATTTGAACATCTTCGATTGTACCGACCTAGACAAAAAAACGAGTGAGACAGTAGTCGCATAAGATGTGTAACGTCTGACATCTCACCTTGGTAATAAGCAACATTAAAGGGTCGGTGCCTCGTCAGGGTCGTTTCTGCCGGCCAACATTAGCACCGCGCGTGCTCATTGGTCAAATCAAATAGCGCGCCCTTCCCCGGCTTCCTGTTACTTCTGTGACTTCCGTCCCTTTTTACGAAATCCCTCCCACAGATTGCAGGAAAGGAAGAAACATGTTACACATGAAAAACTCATCAAATCACCATTTCCTTTTTACAGATGCCGTCACAGCGGTCAATCCTTTCAAGATCCCGCAAGAAAAGTACGACGACTTCATGTCAGATTACCTGGACATACTAAAAGAACTGCACATAATGACAAAATCCAACAATAATTATGAAACAACCGTTCAGTTTTGCTATCGTTTACTTGTTGTTTATGCTCGCAAACCAGCGTCACAGGATAAATTGTTAGAAGAATTGAACAAGCAAGACTAAACATCAGTCTTGGGTATAGGGATGATGCCTGGGTAAAAAAAAATTAATTCTAATTAGTCCGTCAGTCAGATAATAAAAAAAATATTAGACACGTATTTTTTTCTTTATCATTAAAAAAAATACTTAAATAAAACGCATTTTAAGTTGCGGAGTGGGGGTCGCTACGTCACTTGTATGTATAAAATCTACATACTCGTGACGTCATGGCACATTTTACCTCAACGTATCGCCGTAATCTTTAGATTAGGTAAAAAAAGAAAAAATACGTGTCCAATATTTTTTTTTTATATCAAAGACGGACTAAAAAATTTTTTTTGTGATCATCCCTATTTAAACTCTATATTTATTATTAGTGCCCTTGGTTGCCTTTTTTTGCCTTTGTGGATGAACCACTGTGTCATTTGATAAATAGCCTCCCCATTAGACTAGAAATACCAACCAACGATGGGGAGTCAGTTCCACTATCGTATGTTGAACTGGTTGTTCACATTTTATGAAGTTGTATGTGTGTGTGTTTTATGAGTTCCTGAAGCCTTTTCTCTTATTATTAAGAGAGAAGTCTTCAATCTCATAGCCAGTGGTTTGATTCCTTAGACCACTATTATAAAGTTTGATTCACATAATCGGACGGGCTCGGATAACGGTATATTTTTCGAAACATTTTCGTCTTAAAAACCTAAAGAACTATTTGTTTCGGTTACGTTCGAACGGAACGTTATTAAAACGTTTTTGAAGAACAAAATTTAAATCGTTCTCGGTTAATAAAACGTTTTTAACCGTTTCTAACCATTTTTGGGTTGATCGATAAGAAAGTCACTATACAACCCTTTTCAATACGTAAGCGGCAAGTGCATTGGAATCAATGATGTAATGAAATGAAGATAAGGTACAATTTAACTAAACAAGTTCATGGTTGTCGGCGCACGCACTGGGCGCGACTGCGTTCTGCGGAATAAATCGGTTTTTGAAAATGTTCTCATTTCGTTTTCCTCCCGAACAAAATGTACTAAGAAGAACGTGAACTGTTAGAAACGTTTTAAAAACGTTATTTAAAATAACGTTTGCGAGCCCTGATTCAAGTAACTACCTATGTAGAGGTTCTTTTGTAGTGTGATTACAAACCATACATGGGTTAGGCATGATTGTTTTGATCTCTGAATTGAACTCCAGTGCATATTCTTTGTTTTAGTATATATTGGTGAGGGCACTGAATGATTTTAAAGAGCTAATAAATTAAAAAGGTGAATCTTTGTAGACGATGATGATAATATTGTCCATCGTTCATTGTAAATAGATAGTAGCTGTACACGGATGTTTTGGTGCGTGGCCAAAATCGGAACTAACGCCGCCAGCTTAGTTTTTCAAAACCATTGCACAAATCCACATAAATATTTACCGACAGCGCTCCCTGTCAACGTCATTCGAACGCCAAAAGATCCTTGTAGCAGTGTAGTCATTATAATTGTCATTTTTGTCATGTTAGTTATTATTTATTTATATTGTATAGGTCTTAAGAATGTTAGTTGTAAGGGGTTACGGCAATATTCAGTAACACAGCCTAAAGATGTATTTTTTTATTAAAAAATTCAGTTCGATATACACTAGTCTACTAATTCTGTAAACCCGAAAGAGTGAGGTACATTTGACCTATTGACCTTTTCTATAATTAACCTTAACAAATAAAACTTTGATCAAGAATATAAATAAAACAAAATATTAAATAACAGCCTTCTTACTAAATCTTATTTTTTGATGGAAATAAAACACATTTCCTTGTCTTGAAATGATGTTGAGTTTGAACATGAAGGTTAAAAAAAAGCTTTATTGTGAACATTGTGGTTATGTCCGGGAGGTGAAAATTCAGGAAATAATTTCTATGCAAAACGATTTAGTTTTGTATAAAAGTAGGTAAATAGGTATTTATAGACTGACCTCAGAAGAGCCTGCGATTATAAAGGTTACGTTCCAACTAATTACGTATTTGTTCTCTGGTGTTTTCGTATGGCTTGAGAAGAGATGACAAGGGTATGATTCTCTTTCGTTATTATCAGGCATATTTTAACTACTGTGGACGTACTGTGTGTAATGTTGGTTATTGCGCAATAGCAAAACCGTTAGCAGTTCAGATCGAATTATAATTTACAATCAAATTAATCACACTAGCAATTCACACACTGCAGGTACATGACATAACTACACGGAATGCGTGACAGTTTCTAAACGTGTTCACTGCACCGATGAACTCTGCTCAGCTCCGGTCTGTCCGAGCGTTGTGTTGTAGACTCTGTTGAGCGTCGCGAGGCGGCGCTGGCGACCCGAATTGTCAACTCAGTCACGTATTTTCGACATATAAAAAGGGGCATATTATAATATTGATTCTAATTATTATAATTCATTACATTATACTAAACATTAATTATCTAAACATTATTGTTATTTTATGTTCACTGCTGGATGTAAGTCAGCAATGGAAAATCTAACCACGTGTGGCTAACTATTTGAAACCTCCAAGAAATCGAAAAAGGTTCTATTGAATAACAAACTGTTTGTCTTCATCGAAAATAAAAAAGCTTATGTCAAATCTGACAACTGTCAAAAGAAGTAACAGAACTGTATTGTTCTATTGCTGCAGTAAATAGAAACGAAAATAAAATAAAAACATTTCACAGTAAATCGTTCCACAAATAAGACAAAAATGAATAAGAAAAAAGCAGTAAGTATGTTGTAATCACATTAAGAACAATAGAGTAATAATCACATACATTTAATCACGCCTTCTTCGCATGAGGGTAGGTAGAAACTACACAACGCCACCTACTACGATCCTTAACCCAGGTCCACACCACAGAGTACTTTTATATGTCCACACTCTCGCGAATGCGCCCAAGGAGACCCTTGCAGGGGCCGCGGCAAGCAGAGGCTTCACGAGTGCTACCCATCCACACTCTCGGTTTATTCAGTTGCCCGCCACGCCTCGCGCCTCGTGTCCTTTGACTCCGGTCAGAAAACCGACACAGAGCGGAGCGTGCGCGAGGCGAGGCGAGAGACGACGAGAGGAGGCCAGGCATCCACACTATCGCGCTCGCGTCACCTCGTCTTGTCTCCTGGAGAGTGTGGACCCGGGGTTTAAATACTCGTTTTATTTCGCTTATGTTCAGAGTTTATGTTCGGGACACATGATTAGGGACATCGACAAATGGAGCAAAATTACCACCCAGTGGCACCAAAGAAATAGAGGTAGACCACAAAAAAGGTGGGATGACGAAATCAGAGAGGTCGCAGGAATGACATGGGGAAGAGTGGCCAGAGAGGGACAGGAGTGGAGAAGGTTGGAGGAGAGCTTTACCGACTAGCAAACGGACATACAAAAAAAAAAAAAATGTTCAGAGTTTATTTAATTACCTACATTATTATTTTCAGGCCAAATCGTCGTCCATTATAACTCAACCTCAACAAAAGTCAGATGAAAAGTTTCCGGAGAACGAAATGCCACCATTAGACACGTTGGTTTTAAAAGTATTGAGTCTGCGTATCTCAGATCAGGATCTTAGAAACTTTGCAATAAAAGTGACGTTCTTCGACCAACTGTTGTTGCATGCTATCATCAAACCAGTAGGCGCTAGGGACGAGGAGCCGGCCCATTCGATAGCTAATGGAAGCATGATTTATGATCCCTCAGATTACGAGAAAATGTGTTTGTTCGCTGATTGTCCACTCGTTGGTATGTGAATTAAAACCGAAATTCATGTCATGAGACAGGAATTTGGGTTTTAATTTTTGCCGCATGCCACATTATCAAACTCTTATGCCGGCGCCACACTATCGTTCAACAGTCCAACACTCCAACATCACTCCAGTCCAGGGGCGGTTTTATCTATAGTGCAGGTTGTGCAGCGCACACGAGCGCGGGGTCTTAGTGGGCGGCTCCTTTATTCTAATACTTTTTACTCTTGTACACAATGCTTTCCGACATCATTTAAAATTGCACCATTTGCACCCGAATTTCCGTTCACTGGTGAAAATATAACTGTAAGTATTCCATTTGGACCGAACGCCTTCTAGGCAGGCACTGGCGGACTAAGGGAGGGCGGCAGGGCCCCCATGCCTGGAGGGTCCCAAAGCTCGAGAAATACTTTTTATCAAATTCCATAAAAGACCAAAATATGTTCAGTGAGTAAAAGGCAGTCCGTAGTGGGCCCCCCTACGCATGCTAAATATAAATGTAGGGTGCTAAAATTTTCTAGCTCGCTTCGTTTACTCTTCCATTTTACATTCTCTTTTTTCTCAGACTTCTCTGCGTAAGTCGACAAAGTAACTGCTATTTATGTAGGAACAGACAAAAGACAACTTTACCTATCCGGGGTGGGGTGCTAAAAAATTTTTCCGCCCCGGGCCCTCGACTGGCTAAGTCCGTCACTGAATAGAGGGCGCCAGGGTATTGATTGCACCCGAGCGCTACTTGGGCTAGAGCCGCCTCTGCTCCAGACTGTCCTAACTCACGATCAATCTAAACATACTGTCCACACATATCAATGTGCACGTTCCAACCTCATACACTATGGAGCACGTATAGTTGCTTCTGCGCTATACCTTTTGAGATTACGACCCTGGTGTGTGGAGGGTCTGTTCATGTGAGTTGGCCAACTCCTTTGATCTGGGTACGATTTACTGCCATCCGGAGCGATCGCGCGCCAACACGGTACGACATAGTCAAACATGCTCGAACTATCAATCACCTGGAAGGTTGGACGAACAGTTGGACTGTTGGACGAATTGTGGAACCGGCATTACATATTATTTTAAATACTTACTAGACTTTCACACACGCCTATTCAGTGCTTATCTAAGGGACTATCGTATTTACCTGCCTACAATTTGAAACCGTATTACACGGTGCGATCTAATTGCCTGTAGCATACCATAATCTAAAGAAACAATATATGTTGCACTGCCTAAACAGTGTTTAGTCGATGCAAGTCATTTGTTGCTTCAATCTTATTGTATGCCGTAGGCTAGAAACTTGCATCGTGTAAATGGGGCTTCATATTAGGTTACACCTCTATAGACCCTATATTCCTTAACTTAGGGAAAATCTTCATATCTCTTTCCATTTTATTTGTCATTTTAAATTAGCTCCACCAGGTTAGTCACTAACCACACGAAAAATAAAGAATTAGTTCATTAGGCGAACATAGTAGGTACAAGTATTTCACAAAGTGATACTTGGGGTCATCCATTAATTACCTCACACAAATTTAATATTTTGGAATTTTATATAAAAACCTTAGGTAGGCCAATAATAATATTGATAGAGTTGGTAATAAGTGTTTAAATTTTTTCGTTACAGTTGAAATTTCGTGTTTTAACACTTTAATACATGTGATGTCACGAAGCTTATGACTCGTCCACCCCGGGGTGTTTCACGATGTCATACTTTGTTCACGCCCCTCGCCCCATCACTCCACCTTAAGGTGTGATGTAATTTATTGATGGCCCCTGCCATTAACATTCATCTCAATCTTATCCAATTCTAAAACAAAGTGAAGCAGATTGATTCAAATTCCAATTTATTTATTTATTCAAAAATCAGGATGTACAAGAACAGATTGGACCCCCAAACTAAGCATTGGGGACTAGGCTTGCGGAATTGCTAATTATTAATAATATAAATAAATAATTGATAGTACACAGAGATTATTGTATAACCGGAGAACATAAACTAAACCAGGTATAATTGTTCAAAAAAAAAAAAAAAACAAAAAAAAGAAGAAGAAAAGTTAAAATAATAAATCAAAATAAAACACTTAAAATAAACATTGCCATCAACATATGATCAATCGAAGCGAAATAAAGTAATCATAGATCAATAAAAGTGAATAATAAGAAATAATATCGTAACAAAAATCTAATCAATTAATTATTATTATTTATATATTTCAATCAACTTTGGATCATACAATTAAAACTAAATTAAAAATTATCATTCAAATGAAATTAAACAATTACATTAAAATTGAGAATTATACATTAATACTTTGGATTTATAACAAATAAACTAAATTAGAATAATATTTTAACATTAGGCAGTACGTGAACCATGCAGCAGTGGTTCACCTACTGAAAGCGTTCATAATTATTAATATTTTTTTATTTTTTTTATTTTTTATATTATATATATATTTATATTAAATCAATCAAAATTAGTGAGTGTAACTTTGAGTATGTGTTAGAGAGAGTGTGAGTGTGTTTGGGTTTATGTGTGTGCTGCGGACGTGAGCTTAGGATGCACTTATGATGAGCTATGCGCTTATAATTGAACTCTTTAAGTATCAAAATTATTCTTCATTCGCACTTTGTATTCCACAGCACAAATTCAACGTCTTAGAAATGTAGATGGCAACAGATCTGGAGTTTTCAACCTGGATAGCAACATGACCATATCGGAACGAAATGTGGATATTAGTTGCTGCAATGTTGATATTTTGCCCATATTTACCGATATGACAGGTTTGACAAATCTCGCTGACACATACTTCAAAATATAATTAAGTAATCAAATTAATATACATCAATCTACCTAGCCTTTTCCCAACTATATTGGGATCGGCTTCCAGTCTAACCCGATGCAGCTGAATACCAGTATTGTACATGGAGCGACTGCCTATCTAACCTCCACAACCCAGTAACTGGGTAATACGATACCCCTAGGTAAGACTGGTTGTCAGACTTTCGGGCTTCTGACGACCCGTATCGACTGTGAAAGATCCACGAATGACAGCCGGGACCAACGGCTTGACGTGCTTTCCGAGGGACGGAGAAGTCTCGGAATGTAAAGATCACCCATCCACAGACCAACCCCGGCAAGCGTAGTTTAACCTGATGGATCGACCCGTGCGGCTGTTATAACTTAGCCACGAGCTCCTCCTTCTCAAATTAATATACATATATAATTTTGATGGGTACCTCTTTAACTTTTTTACTTTCGCTAAGGTAGTAACCCCCGAGATTCAAATTTTCTTTCGTTTTTTGCAATTCAGTGTCAGGTTATAATTATGTTGATTAAAATATGATTCGCGACCGTAACAAATATGGCTTTACAGAATTATTATCATTAGAATCAGCAATACAACTCCTTAAGTTAGTATAATCCTCAAATGTCATGATTTCATGAAATAGTCATTCAATAGGATTACATGAACTTAGAGAGTTGTCTTGATGACTTTAATGATTATAATTCTATAAATAAACAATTGATACGATCGCGAAACATATTTAGATCCACATCCAACCTGATACTAACCTGTAAATTGCAAAAAAACGTAAGAAAAATTGGATTTCGCGGGCTACCTTGACGTTTTCGCCTTTAGGGAACCAATTACCCTGCCGGGGTTGCGAGTTCCCGAAAACCCGACATGACATGACATGATGTTCCGAAAGGGATATCATAGCCCCGGCACACAGGCAACGGAAAGAATACGGGTGGGTTTTAGTCAGTAAAAGTCTGACACGCCCTCCCGCTCCGCCCAGAGCTGGAGAAGTTATTTGATAATTTCCCACCACCAAAAAACCAAAAAAAAAAGGGAACCAAGTACAAAGTTTCCACCACACTCTACAGACATAAAGTACCAATTGCACCAAACCGAGACGTACCTAATGTTATAGAAATTCATTATTATTAATCTTAAATAAAATCCGCCTAAAAACATCAATAATCCTTCCAGAAAATCAAAAAATATGTATTAAGAAGCGAATGGAACCAATGGTCCTGCCGTCGGTCTTGAAGCGCAAGAGTTGGGACACCCTGCCACTACTCACGATGGAATTGACTGTAGAACGAAATCCACTCAACAGTGTGCATCACAAAGTTCTAAAGAAAGCTAACTGGATGAAATTGACTCTTATTGCTTCCTACAATATGATCATACCGTTTGAAAACGACTTCGTGTATACTGCTGCTTCGAAAACACCTAGTTACGGCGAAGAAAATTCTGTAAGAAAAAAAAATTAATAGGAACCTCCCCCCTTTCACCCCTCACCCTTTCATTTTGTCAAAAGCGCAAAAAAAATGTTCCCAAAACATCATACTTACAACAGTTTTAAACCAGCGTCACACTATTATTATAATTATGAGAAAAAATACTAATTAATATTAGCAGTCACGAGCGCTAATATGTATCGACCTACCAAATCACAAAAGCAATTGTCTCGTGAAATATTGACTGCTACTTGATTTAAGACCTATTTCATATTAAAAGATAAAAGATAAAGATCATTTATTTGTCAAACATGCGTTTACATAAACTGAGTAATCAGACATGCAAGGTATTGAATTAATAGATGTTGTGTGCGTCCATGTTTTGCCAATAATGGCGTACAAATTTTGTAGGTATAGAAAATTACATTTAATTGCATTTACAATTGCATTTATATTAGTGTGGGTTCCAAAATACTATGTTCGTAACAGTATAAAATTACGATCAACACAGTAGGAGCAAATCACTTTTAAAAGTTGCTAAGTATATACATATTTGTGGTCGTGACTGTAAAACTTCTTTCATTTCTTCTAAAAATTTTTCAGAATGTTAGCCTTGTTACATACAGCCAAGGTTACAAACAACCACGAAGGTTCGACTGTATGAGTTTCTTTCCAAAATGGGAGAGCTTAAGAGATTCAGGAGAGATATTTACACAAGGAGACCAAAAGTTCCAATGTCAACTAGAAGATATACAAACTGAACATAGAATTGACCTTCCATTTTACTTGAAAAGAGGAGTTCCTTACAGTGAGTTCTGTCATTAAAAACATTAGGTATTCGTGCTACCATATGATCACTGACTTCCCAAATCGGGGTTAATTCGACCCGATAAAAAAGCAAGGGCTTGATATTCTTTAATACACAAGACTATTGGGTTCCCTTGAATTTTAGAGGTATCCACATAATATTGTGTTGTCTTTATAACCAGTAAGAGACACTGAGAGCTTGACAGAAACACTTTTTTTTTTTAAATTATTACAGGCATATCGCAGGCACGTAGACTCAATTAAGGCTTGTGCAGACCAGCGCGACTTGTCGCGCGACGGGACACGAACATTACAATTTCTAAGAAAACTTCACAGTATAAAAATAACCGATGTCGCGCTGGTCTGCACAAGCCTTTAAACGGTAATAATGTAGGTATTTGCCCAAAACTCCGGCAGCTGTATTTGTGGCGGCATGTCGCTACATGCGAACCTCGCATCAAAGACCTGACGTCACACAAATCTTGCATCGCGCAATTAGAGTTTACCGCGCGAACTGCATTATTATACATAACATCCCCGACATCAATCGTTGGGCAGTTGCCCGCCAGACACGACACCCGTCTGGTCGGAGGAACCTCCCTTTTCTACAAAGGATGAGTGAACTTTACACCCTTTTTTCATACCTCAAAAAATTTGAATGACATAGATTTCATTAGACTTTATTTTCAAATTCGATTCTAAATATTTTGTTTTTATAACAGACACTGCAGTTTGGGGCTCGTTCCATCGCACTCTGATACTTCAGGGCGACAAATGGCTGTGGAAGCATCTCCGTAATCACAAGTGGCCCCTTGAACTTCATATCTATGGCGAAAACGGAGGATACAGCTTTATGGCATTCTTAAATCTGTTCAAGCTTCTTTATCCAGGAGGTTAAATTGTTACTCTAGTATCCTTTTTGTAATTTTTTTAGAAATAAATTATCTATTTTAATTGGCTTCGGTCATAATGAGAGTATCCCAATGAAATAACATCACGACTCTGTTACTAAATACTTACTTACCATTAATCAATGCCCTAATTGCGTAATACACGATCAATCAGAATCTGAATCGTTTTGAAACAGATTGCTAATCAATTGCTTCAAAAGTTCGAAAAAAAAAATCTGCTCAACAACGTAAATCACGCAATGAATGTTATTGAACTGTCAAAATGAAACAGATTAGTCGTAATCGTTTACGAAAATGTGTTGCATAATTAGATAGCTGGTTTTTCAGTACAATGCATTAATCAAAATAAAAGTATTCAACAATATTTGCCTCGTTCGGCGGTCGTAAGTTCATAAGGTCCCGGGTTCAATTCCCGGGTCGGGCAAAGTGTTATTGGGTTTCCATCAGGAATTTCTCAGTAGCAGCCCGGAGTCTGGATTTGCGCCCGTTTGATGGCAATAGGCTCGCCCCCTATTACATAGGACTTAACATAACTGGCGAAATGTGGGTGTACCTATAGGGTACACCTCTGCTCTAACCTTTCGGGGAAAAACAGGCGTGATATTATGATATGTTTAAAAAAATATTCAGAACAAACCATCCGGCTCGCCGTGCCCTTGCATTGGGTAAATGCAGAATCTATGATGAGGGAGTGCGGCTGTGACCTACTGCTAACTCCGAACGACAGACCTCCGTCCATCAATGATAAGCTGCCTTCCTCACCTCCCACTTTGAGAACTAGCAAAACCATCAAGTAAGAATACATGAATAATTAAAAGGAAAATTAATTATAACAGCTACCACTTCCCAGCGTTCACTTACATTTGGTGTTATTCTTCAAAAGCATCGTTATTCCGGAATGCAATTGCTGCACTATGATTACCAAATACTTACACATTGATTTTTAGGGTTCCGTCGCCCTAAGGGTGCCAATCGAAACCCTATTACTAAGTCTCCGCTGTCCATCTGTCTGTCAGCGAGCTGTATCTCATGAACCGTAATATGTAGACAGTTGAAAGTTTCACAGAGTATGCGTTTCTATTGCCGCTATAACAAAAAAAATAAAAAATATATATATATAAAAAAATTAAGAGGGGTCTCCATACAATAAATTTTTGATTTTGAACAAAAATGTGTGATGTCATTATCATCACATACATACATATCTGCTCATTGAGTAGAGATTTTTTTTTTTTTTCATAAATTGTGAAATAGGTGGCCGTAAAAATTGTGAGTTTTAGCCCATTTTTGTACGATCTCTATTTCAACGAAAACCTCTATCTAAACAAGCTAGGAATTTGATACTTCTTTATATTATGTATCTTAAACTATATATAAAATCAACAAAAACTAAAAACGATTCATAACATATATTATGTAAATATGGGTGATTTTCTGAAAGTGCAAAAATAGCTTTGTAATTCATAGTATCATTATGAAATACAAATTTATCTTTGCGATTTTCATTATGATAAAAAAATATTATTTTTAGTTTAGTATTTTAATTTTTTTGCTAAATAATGTATGGTGGTACCGAACCCTTCGTATGAGAATTTATGTGCTTTAACACGTTCAGTGCCGGGAGCCCTCCTGGAGGGTTTACCTAGTCGCATTTGGGATAAATTAGTGCTAAATGATTTGCCAAGACTTGCCAAATATAATAAGAACTGCCTAACAATGTGCGTGCGTATTTTTTACGAGATACCAAGTCAATTCAAATCATTAAATTCTAGATTGTTTAAGATAAAGTTATACAAGTGGTTGAATGGGTGTAACTTCTATTGTTTAAAAGAATTTATGGAGAAAAAATGTTGATTTAGGACGTTATAATATTTTCAAATACCCTCAAATTTTGCATGCTATGTTTTATCTTAGCTAAACATGTTTGTGCCATTATAATTATATTTTAACACCATTTTATACCATGTTTTAGGCAAATAAATGATTTATTGTTATTATACCGGGAGCCCTCACGGAGGGCTCATTTTAAATCTAGGTTTTTCTTAGCGAATACAGCATTATAAACCGTGAAAATAAAATCTGATGTATATATTTTAACAAGATTTATTAGTAAATGCGTTGGTTTTCAAATCGAAGTTTTTTTTTTGTTCACGTTTATTAATATTCACTAAAAATTTAAAAGATTGGAGACTACGTATAGCGACAAGACGCCCTGAAAACACAATTTTACTTCGTTTTACAATGTTTTATAACACGGTTTTAAGCCTAATGCCTTTGACCGTCCACGGTGGTTAACTGTAGCGCAAACGTAATGCCGGCAACCCTCCCGGAGGGTTCACTTCCAATATGTATATGGCATGGCGTATGAGTTCCAAGAAAAGTGGGTGGAGTCGAAAGTGTTAATAAGAAGAGGCCAATACTAAATCGAGTCGGATTTTTTTTGTTAGTTTTGCATGAGCCTAAAGACATGGCAAATCTTGAACTTGGACCAGAGACAGTGAACATTTAAAGTTCATTTAGTACTGAACCACATAATGTGAATGTTCAATTGAACATCACAAAAACAATCTCACACGAAGATCCCATCTGATTATGGCTAGAAAACCGATAGCAGATAAAAGGAGAAAACAAAAAAAAAACAAACAAATTGTTTTGCATGCCTTTAAAACTATTCTGCAGGGCTTACACGATTCATATAAACGTCCGCAAGTATTGTGATAAACCGAAAACTTTCAGATTGCCAGAGTCTTACGGAACTTCGGTTATCAATTTGTTGAATGGTCTATTCAAACCTACAGGCGCTGATGAGAATGATGCTTTTGTTGTGGTCGAAGTTGAACTTGGACGACCCCTAAAGCCTATAATTGAACCCCCGAGCATTCTCAAGTAAGTTCATTTAGTGCAAGCGGGTATAACTTAACTAAAACGTAGTTTTTGGACTGGTCTGGGTTTAAAAAAATCTTGGTCATTCCGCGTATGCCCATAGGTAGGGTATTGTGAGCACTAATAAGCTACTTTTTGATCAACTGCAGCGACGCCAAAAAATTAAGGTTATGTGTTTGACCTGTATGTATGTATATCTGTGCCTTTGTTCCCTCGTAACTACTAAACGGATGAACGTATTTTGATTCATGATATGTCGTTAGATTCGTCTTTATTGCGCGAGTGTCACTGGGTATATTAAAATTATAAAAAGTGAACTTTAACTTTACATTTTTTTTATTACAGAGAAGATGTATGTGCTATGCTTACGAAAATGGAACTTGAAGCCCCCAGAAAACGAATATGCACCGGTCGTGGACAACTGGAGTCCGACTGGCAGAAAACTGTTCGGAGTGCTGCGAACTCTTTGCGAAAAGTGCCTTATTATGGTAACCACGAGTATTTATCACAGATCCTACTTAGTGCGAATTTCACTAATGAAACCGATCAGCACATCTAAACCGAGTTCAATAGCTGTCAGTGTCAATATTCCAAGGAAAATAATGACACTGACAGGACTTAAACGTGGTTTATAAGCTGATCACGTTCAATTTTATTGGTGAAATTCGCTCTTAGTCAGATGGCTATAAGTGATTTCAACGACATTTTCAATAAAATTATAAGAAGATTTAAACTCGTTGCCACATGGCTGATGTTGATGCTGGAGTTGTACTAAATTGACGCAATGCTGCCCGCCTTCCTGGTGCCATGTATGGGCCAGTAAAGCAAACGATGAACCTATCAGAATTAACGGTTGAATATTTCGGGGCGATCTGAGTCTGCTGTAATTCTACAAACACACTGCTGGAAAATTAACGGCTAGGCTATCAGTTGAGCATGAAGACAACAGTGGCGGCCCTAGGGCGGTGCAAGCGGTGCAAGCGCACCAAAACAGCACCGAGTCTCTATTGACCGACGATCGATCGGATTTTAAGCTAAAATTTTCGAACTCGCTTTGCTTGCTCTTGCAGCCTTTTTTCTGGGTGGGAAATTATCAAATAACTGCTGGAGGGCGTGTCAGACTCTTACTGACTAAAACCCACCTGTGTTCCTTCAGTGTTGCCTGTACGTTGCCACGGTATCCCTTTCGGACTTCCCCGCGACCCCGGCAGGCATCGGTCCTAGCAGACCTCTTCAGTTGTGCTGACATCTCTTTGAGCTCGCATGCTCGCTCTTGCAGCCTTGGTTCATAAACAGAAAATATTCAGAGTGAATATTTTTTGCATAAGATGTCCAAGTAGCTGCAATTTATCTCCCTACGAATGGTCAAAACGAAATCTAACCTATCCGTTGCGGGGTAGTAAATTTTCTCTAGCATCCAACATTATCTTAGTAAATTAATTGACAAACCTGTGGTACTAGTAGCATATGGCAACCACAATAGCCACCAAGAAGTATGCCACAAACGGCAGCGACGGCATATTATCCGAAAAAAACAACAACCCTATAAGTTTTCAAACAAAATTATTAACTGTTATTTTTTCTCATCTGTAAAACTTGTCTCACCTCAGCAGGGCGAGCACAGTGGCATTGTCGAGCGCAACAGAGTAGTGCGAGTGAGAAGGACAACATTTCTTTAACGCGAATGAGCACGTATGTCAAGCGCGACAGGCACCACTGTGCTTGTCCGGCAGATACACCTGTAGATATTTTGTAGGTCTAATACTCGAACACTGGATACTGGGTTTCTTATTTAGAGGGGCGCCACTTTGAGATCTCGCACCACCTAAACATTTTGCTAGAGCCGTCTCTGGGAGGCTCTAAATCTTCTCGACATCTTGATGTAGATAGTCGTCTTTTAATTACTTGAAAATGTCCCTGTTTCAATAGTCTTTTATGTACAATTTTGCAGGAGCTATTGAATTTTGCACATTCAATCGACAGCTGAGTGAGACCAGGACTCGAGTGGAACTGACCGCATCTTGCTGGCAAGACGCTGCGATATTCGTCAACAACCATTTTGTTGTACAGCACTATCAACAATCTGATGCAGTTTTTGAAGTAATGACCTCATGATCTTAGTCAGTATTGTTTGAACATCCTAAGTAAGTACAGATAACAGGTTTGTTATTTTCAAAAATACTACTCTAGTATTCTTTCAAAAATGGAAACAATAAAAAGTACTGACGGGGTTTTCGATTACAATCTATTCTCCTTATCCTTAGTTAATTGATTCAGGCGTGACTTTACGGAAATCCATTATAAAATACAATAGACATCGTATATTTAGTAACCTAATACGCGTAACTGTTCTTAAAGAGTCTTAAAGAACTCTGTAAGAAATCGACACGTGTTTTACCTCTCAACGAGCCATCCTCAAGATGGTGATTGACTTGTCCACAAGTCGGGTCCGGGTTGCCGAGGATGCCTAGTTAAGAGGTGAAATACGTGTCGATTTCTTACAGGGCTCTTTATGACTCTTAAAGAGCAGTTACCGGATTAGGTTACTAAATATACGTCGTCTATTGTATTTTACCTTATCCTTTTCACCCAGTTTTCACCTAGCATCATATATTTTATAAAAAGCTTGGGTTTAGGGTTTTTTCCCTTTAGGAATTGGTGATGATGTCTCACGCTTGCCTGATGAAGTCGGCATTCAAGACGCTGATGCACAATGATTACCTGACGGTCGAGGTGGAGCCGGCGGTACGAGCCGCCAGACACGCCCGCCAGATGCTGGACACGCATCACGCTATGGAAATTTATTTACGGGTATTTATCATTAGAAACTAGTTTTTTCCCAATGTTTCGCCCCCGTGAAATTTGCCTATGTGACTTTCCGGGTCTTAAGGCGACGATAACCGACTTTTAATGATTTTATACTAAAGATCACATCTAAACGAGTAGTGTTAATGATTTGGAAAAAATATATGTTAAAATAGAGCATTTTCTTAATAACTTAATATACGAATATTTCGGATTATGTTTATATTCCATGGTGAAATTAATTTGTTAGTTTATGTCTAACGCGGATAAAAAACTGATAATGACGCAAAATTTATCATGCGTATTTTTATAAAACCTTCACCATTGAAAATATAATTTAATGATTGATCTTTTATCATAATACTTTTTGTTTTATGTATAATAAATTAATAATGCGTCAAATTTGGGACAGCGCTCCTTGTTGGGCGAGTCCTATTACTGGCTGGACGTACGACGCGTTGCGTGAGCTCAGTACAATCGAATAACTCAAGGTCACTGGCATATATCTGCGTCTTAAAATATCACTGTGCATAAAAATTAACTGCGCGGGAAATAGCCATAGATATGATTTACAGAAATACTTTCACTTACGGGTTCGCGCGGGTGGAGTCCGGTAACTATCCCACGGTCATGGTCTATCCTTGTGCCAAATTTCATCCAAATCCATTCAGCCATTAAAGTGTGAAAAGGGATTCATATATATACTCATCCCCAGATCGAACTCGCCCGGTTCGTATATATCTTACTACATAGTTAATTGACTCAGCCTCTTATCGCGCTGATAACGGTCCTAGCCGAGGTGGACAGGGCAGTAATCCCATATAAATGGGGTTGTCGGGCGAAGTGGCTCACTCTGCTCTCGACGCTTGACGTGTCCACACGTCGGGTCCCGGTTCGCAACAAGTCAATCGTCATCCTGAGGATGCCTCGTTGAGAGGTGAAACGTCGATATTTTACAGGGTTCTATATGACTCTTTAAGAACAGTTAACCGGATTAGATTACTAAATATACGTCGTTTATTGTATTTTTTTGTATTTATTTTCCATATTTTTGCACTTTTCCGACAAACAACTATCCCTTGCAGGCGATAGACATATAAAAAAGCGGGTGATTTTGAACTAGGGATGAGTATGGACGAAGCCGTAAAAAGGTAACAGATAGACAGACCGAGTTACTTTCGTATTTATAATATAAGTATGGATTTTCTTTATTTCAACATTTTCAGTTGGTTGTGGATAAGCCTCAAAACGCTGACTATTGGCGGGAGCTATCGACTTGCCTGAAAGACATCGACAGAAACTGGGCTAAAGTTTGTCTCGACAAGGCTATATGCATCAACCCTCGACACCCACTGACGTGAGCTCTTAGTATTATAGCTAAGGAATTACGTGAAAAAATCGTAAAAATAAATGAAAATTGTAATAAAAATGCCATTCAATTATTTAATGCAAGTTTTTGTTATACATGTAGATATTTTTTACGTTTTTTTAAATTGCTTTTAAATAATTACATATATTTTTTACGTGTGGTGCCTGATTTGTTTAGGAAAAATATTCGAATTCCAGCTTCTATTCTCAGCTCTGTTTCAAATTTTACTCGTCAATAGATATTTATGTCGCAGTAAGATGGTTGAAGCCTTGTTATAGTTACATCCCTAGGAATATAGCTATATACCGTAATATAGTTACATAAAAGCGGTTAATAACAGTCGGAGTGCCCTGATTTTGTTACTGCGACCAATTTCGACAAAGCGACGTAGTTGGTCATTTCTAACCTAACCGATTTGGTCGGAGTGCCCTAATAGTTATCTAAATCGTACTCGTTTCATAGTTATATTTCTAGTAGAACAGTTACGAAGCGCTTTCATATAACTATAACGCCGCACAAAGGATCGCAAAGGAAATGAAGGCGCAAAAGCCAGGGGTACGTGCCGCCGGCATTGTGTGTAGGAGCCTTTAGATATCCCTAGGGACATAACTATATCACGGCTTCAACCATCTTACTGCGACATTTACAATGCCGCCCATGGGCATGTGACCGCCCGTATTTTTCTGAATATTCATAAATATCGAATGTTAACTTTAAAAGAGGGGTCTACCTTTTCTTTTTTTTTTCAAATACTGATGTTTTTTTTTTAATCTGATGATTTTGTGGACACACCTCGTTTACAAAAAAATGTTTTTGTTTTCCTAGCCGACAAATATTAATAAAATGTGTTAGTTACTCCGCTAAAATAACTCATAAGCTTTTAGAAATAATAAACAGAATCCAAATCGAGCCAATAACATCGGAGATATGACAAACGCTACCCAAAAAATTAAATATTGAGTACGAGTATCATGAAAAATATTAAAATAGACCCACCCCCCATTAAAAGTAAATTTTTCATGAATATTCAGGAAAATACGGGCGGTCACATGTCCATGGGCGTCATTGTATACGTATATGTTATTGACATGATATAGTTATTTAAGTGTTTTCTATTTTCCATAGACTCCTATCGAAAGGCGCCATGTTGTTCGAAGAGGATCCCTCGATAGCGGAGCCATTCTTCATCGCTCTGCTCACATTACACCCGAATTGGACCACCGCGTGGGTCATCACCAGCGTATACTTCTACGAACGCGAGCTCTTCCATTTAGCAGCTGCTATCATGAGCATTGCGGAAAAGTATGTTTCACTGATGGTTTTTTGGTAACATTCATTCATTTAATTTAAATTTATGCCTATTATATGGGCCTGCTTCATTCAGGTGTTGAATTAATTCTACTGCTTAAATACAGTGGCGATAGTACCCACACCGTACGCAAAATACGCACTTTGACGTGGAGTTGCGAACACCAGCCCGTATTACCATAAGTAATATGTGCGGGATGGTCACGACTCACGAGCTCTACCTTTGACGTGGAGTTGCGAACACCAGCCCGTATTACCATAAGTAATATGTGCGGGATGGTCACGACTCACGAGCTCTACCTTTGACGTGGAGTTGCGAACACCAGCCCGTATTACCATAAGTAATATGTGCGGGATGGTCACGACTCACGAGCTCTACCTTTGACGTGGAGTTGCGAACACCAGCCCGTATTACCATAAGTAATATGTGCGGGATGGTCACGACTCACGAGCTCTACCTTTGACGTGGAGTTGCGAACACCAGCCCGTATTACCATAAGTAATATGTGCGGGATGGTCACGACTCACGAGCTCTACCTTTGACGTGGAGTTGCGAACACCAGCCCGTATTACTATTAGTACTATGTCCGGGATGAGTCACGACTCACGAGTTCTACCTTTCAGAAGCCAAAACTGACTTTGTCTTGTTCGCGGTGTACGCCGAACGACGCATTGCTGCATTGTCATGGTGCAATAGGATGCGACTTCTTGGTCGTTTTTCCCTAACTTTTTCAAAGACACTGGGCATTCAGCAACTGTATTTTGTTCTTCAAATGGATCGTGCAGACAGGAGTCGTCTGGGAGAAAAAAACGCAATAATTTTTTGCCAACGCTTTTCGTCTGCCTCAATTTTGTTGGTTTGCTGTCGCATTTGAACACCCATACAGAAGACTGTTACTTTCTTTCATGCATGTTACAATATATCCATGTTTCATCTCCTGTCACAATGTCATACAGAGCATGTGAACGGCCGTGATTGTACTACAACATTTTTTTTTTACACTAATCAACTCGAGTCCGATTTTGTTCTGTAGTCTGAGGATTCTTTAATCTAACTTTTAAATGTTGATGTACGATTTTTTGAATTTGGCTCATACCAATCCCCAAATGTCCTCGAATCTCCTCAGAAGTGATACGCCGGTTTTCTTCAATTAGTCGACTGACAGTAGACACATTTTCCTCAGTGATCGCAGTTAAGGGCGGACGTTCACAGATTTCATCATGGAATTTCACACGGCCACGATCACATTCTGCGTACCAACGCCTTGTGGTGCTCAAATGACATGCTTCCCTCCCAAAAGTATTCTGAAAACGAGCAGTGAAGACAGTGCCCTTTTAAAATACGACACGACGACATGGTTGGCGCAGTGGCTGAGCGATCGACTGCTGCGAACAAATATTTGTATGATCTGCAAGTAGTTGTTCCGGGTCTGGGTGTTAGTGTATGTGAGTTTCTATGTTTGTAAACGCACCCACGATACAGGAAGAAATTCTTAGTGTGGGGCAACGTTTTTAATTAAAAAAGAAAAAAAAAAAACATCGCCCTAGCTCTTTTCGCGTTAATTCCATAGTGGCTACGGACGACGAACTTCAACTTGTGATCAAAACAATTCGCACGCGGCTTCCCGTCATAAATTATGTTAATCAATGAATGAGAGAAGATTAAAAAAAATATAGGATTCGAAATTCAAACATTTATGAGGGGTCAGTAGCGCAGAACTTTCAATTTGCTCCATATAAACATAATTTACAGTGCATTTGCTCGAAAAGAGCGTTTTCCAAGCAGTCAATTTGTGCGGAAAGTGTCACTTTTTTTCACTAGTGCTTTTTACTTTTCTGTTTTTTTTTTATTTTTAGCTCCGTGGGCAGCCCATCGCAAAGTTTTTATTATTTGAGAAAGGCTTTACAAATTAGATGATGATGATGATGATGATGACGATGACGGTGGCAACGACGATGACGATGGTCTGAGTCAGTCAAAGTTAAAAGTCAATAAGTCAAAGTCAGTGAAAGTCAAAGTCTAAATGTCAAAGTCAATCAAAGTCAAAGTCTAAAATTCAAAGCCAAAAAGTTAAAGTAAAAAAGTCAAAGTCAAACTCAAAAAGTGAAAGTCAAAAGTAAAGTCAAAGTCATGAATGTTGTTCATATAATTTAGATACGTCAGCCAATAATTACAACATGGATGATGCAACTAATATTTTGTAAAAATATTCTGATTTAAAACAGTGTCCGTGGAGTTTCTTGCCCGTTCTTCTCAATAGGAACCTACTACGCGTTGGAATGGGCAACTAGCTTCATATTTCTGACTGACCGACCCCTTTTTTTTTTTTTTTTTTGAGGGTTGGAAATCATCAAATGACTTCTCCCGCTCTGGGCAGAGCGAGAGGGTGTGTCAGACTTTTACTGACTAAAACCCACCCGTGTTCCTTCCGTTGCCTGTGTGCCGGGGCCGCGTTATCCCTTTCGGACAAACCCGCAACCCCAGCAGGCATTGGTCTTTCGACCCCGTCGGTTGGTGCTGACATCTCTTTGAGGCGCGCGTGGAACACAACGCGCCGTCGACACGGGCCTGGTCCTTATCGGACGGCGAGCTGCCCATTGCTCACCGTCCGCAAGCCCGCGCCTACGGTGGCCGGAAGTCGGCTCTGGACTCCCGACGCCCGGGGCGTCTCCTGCGGCGACTAGGGCCGCGAGGGCGTGCAGCTTGCATCTCCCTCGCGCGCTCCGCCTCCTCCTTCGCGAGCATAACTGCTTCGCAGAAGGAGGTGACGGCCTCCCATGCACTCTCGCTCCGAACCATGGCCTGAACCAGGGCCGGACGCGAGAGATCGCCGCCGCCGATCGCCTCCGTGAGGACACGGCGGTGCTCCGCCCAAGCTGGGCGGGCCTCCACCGTATGCTCCACCGTGTCCTCCGGGCGATCCACACAGTGGTGACACCCGGGCGTTTCCTCCCGCCTTACGCGGAACAGGAACCTCCCGAAACAACCGTGTCCGGTGAGGACCTGCGTCAGGCGGAAGGTGAGGACGCCATGGCGCCTCTCAAGCCACTCCTCAAAGAGGGGACTTATCGCCGCAATTGTGGCGTGCCCAAGACCGACCCCTTGACAATTCAAAAGTACCTGTAATTGGTTTATTTGAAATAAATGCTTTGAGTTTGAGTTTGAGTTTGATTTGCTCGAAAAGAGCGTTTTCCAAGCAGCCAATTAGTGTTAAAAAAAAACAGAAAAGTAAAAAGGACATTACTTTTGTTTTTTTTTTAATATTTAGCTTGCGTCAGCCCGCTCGTTACAGTTTTTTTATTATTTGAATAAAGTTCTACAAATTAGATGATGGTGATGATGACGTCAAAAGTCAAAGTTAACGTCACCGTCCATGTCAACGTCAGCGTCCACGTCAAAGTCAACGTCCAAGTCAGCGTCCACGTCCAAGTCAACGTCCACGTCAGCGTCCACGTCCACGTCAAAGTCAACGTCCATGTCAGCGTCCACGTCCACGTCAAAGTCAAAGTCAACGCCAACGTCCACGTCGACGTCCACGTCCACGACCACGTCAACTTCCACGTCAACGTTAACGTCAACGTCAGCGTCCACGTCAACGTTAACGTCAACGTCAGCGTCCACGTCGACGTCAGCGGTCAACGTCAACGTTAACGTCCACGTCAACGTCAGCGTCCACGTCAACGTAAACGTCAACGTCAGCGTCAACGTTAACGTCAACATCAGCGTCCACGTCGACGTCAACGGTCAACGTCAACGGTCAACGTCCACGTCAACGTTAACACAAGGTCAGCGTCCACGTCAACGTCAGCGTCCACGTTAACGTCAACGTCAGCGTCCACGTCAACGTTAACGTCAACGTCAGCGTCAAACATTTATGAGGGGTCAGTAGCGCAGAACTTTCAATTTGCTCCATATAAACATAATTTACAATGCATTTGCTCGAAAAGAGCGTTTTCCAAGCAGTCAATTTGTGCGGAAAGTGTCACTTTTTTTCACTAGTGCTTTTTACTTTTCTGTTTTTTTTTTTATTTTTAGCTCCGTGGGCAGCCCATCGCAAAGTTTTTATTATTTGAGAAAGGCTTTACAAATTAGATGATGATGATGATGACGATGACGATGACGGTGGCAACGACGATGACGATGGTCTGAGTCAGTCAAAGTTAAAAGTCAATAAGTCAAAGTCAGTGAAAGTCAAAGTCTAAATGTCAAAGTCAATCAAAGTCAAAGTCTAAAATTCAAAGCCAAAAAGTTAAAGTAAAAAAGTCAAAGTCAAACTCAAAAAGTGAAAGTCAAAAGTAAAGTCAAAGTCATGAATGTTGTTCATATAATTTAGATACGTCAGCCAATAATTACAACATGGATGATGCAACTAATATTTTGTAAAAATATTCTGATTTAAAAGAGTGTCCGTGGAGTTTCTTGCCCGTTCTTCTCAATAGGAACCTACTACGCGTTGGAATGGGCAACTAGCTTCATATTTCTGACTGACCGACCCCTTGACAATTCAAAAGTACCTGTAATTGGTTTATTTGAAATAAATGCTTTGAGTTTGAGTTTGAGTTTGATTTGCTCGAAAAGAGCGTTTTCCAAGCAGCCAATTTGTGTTAAAAAAAAACAGAAAAGTAAAAAGGACATTACTTTTGTTTTTTTTTTAATATTTACCCTGCGTCAGCCCGCTCGTTACAGTTTTTTTATTATTTGAATAAAGTTCTACAAATTAGATGATGGTGATGATGACGTCAAAAGTCAAAGTTAACGTCACCGTCCATGTCCACGTCCACATCCACGTCCACGTCAACGTCCAGGCCAACATGTCAAGATCAAAGTCAACGTCCACGTCCACGTCAAAGTCAACGTCCAGGTCAAAGTCAACGTCAGCGTCCACGTCAAAGTCAACGTCCAAGTCAGCGTCCACGTCCAAGTCAACGTCCACGTCAGCGTCCACGTCCACGTCAAAGTCAACGTCAGCGTCCACGTCCACGTCAAAGTCAACGTCCATGTCAGCGTCCAAGTCCACGTCAAAGTCAAAGTCAACGCCAACGTCCACGTCAACGTCCACGTCAATGGTACACGTCCACGTCAATGTACACGTCCAAGTCAACTTCAGCGTCCACGTCAACGTTAACGTCAACGTCAACGTCAGCCTCTCCACGTCAACGTTAACGTCAACTTCAGCGTCCACGTCGACGTCAACGGTCAACGTCAACGTTAACGTCGACGTCAGCGTCCACGTCAACGGTCAACGTTAACGTCGACGTCAACGTATACGTCCACGTTAACGTCCACGTCAATGGTACACTTCCACGTCAATGGTACACGTCCACGTTAACGTCCACGTCCACGTCAAAGTCAGTGGACGTCTACGTGGACGTTAACGTTGACGTCGACGTCAGCGTCGACGTTAAAGTCAACGTCAGCGTCCACGTCGACGTCAGCGTCCACGTCAACGTCAGCGTCCACGTCAACGTTAACGTCAACGTCCACGTCAACGTCCACGTCAATGGTACACGTCCACGTTAACGTCCACGTCCACGTCAAAGTCAACGTCAACGGTCAACGTCCACGTCAACGTTAACGTCAAAGTCAGCGTCCACGTCAACGTCAGCGTCCACGTCAACGTCAACGTCAGCGTCCACGTCAGCGTCAGCGTCCACGTCAACTTTAACGTCAACGTCAGCTCCGTGGGCAGCCCATCGCAAAGTTTTTATTATTTGAGAAAGGCTTTACAAATTAGATGATGATGATGATGATGATGATGACGATGACGGTGGCAACGACGATGACGATGGTCTGAGTCAATCAAAGTCAAAGTCTAAAATTCAAAGCCAAAAAGTTAAAGTAAAAAAGTCAAAGTCAAACTCAAAAAGTGAAAGTCAAAAGTAAAGTCAAAGTCATGAATGTTGTTCATATAATTTAGATACGTCAGCCAATAATTACAACATGGATGATGCAACTAATATTTTGTAAAAATATTCTGATTTAAAACAGTGTCCGTGGAGTTTCTTGCCCGTTCTTCTCAATAGGAAACTACTACGCGTTGGAATGGGCAACTAGCTTCATATTTCTGACTGACCGACCCCTTGACAATTCAAAAGTACCTGTAATTGGTTTATTTGAAATAAATGCTTTGAGTTTGAGTTTGAGTTTGATTTGCTCGAAAAGAGCGTTTTCCAAGCAGCCAATTTGTGTTAAAAAAAAACAGAAAAGTAAAAAGGACATTACTTTTGTTTTTTTTTTAATATTTAGCTTGCGTCAGCCCGCTCGTTACAGTTTTTTTATTATTTGAATAAAGTTCTACAAATTAGATGATGGTGATGATGACGTCAAAAGTCAAAGTTAACGTCACCGTCCATGTCCACGTCCACATCCACGTCCACGTCAACGTCCAGGCCAACATCCACGTCCACGTCCACGTCCACGTCAACGTCCACGTTCACATCAACGTCACCGTCCACGTCAACGTTAACGTCAACGTCAGCGTCCACGTCGACGTCAACGGTCAACGTCCACGTCGACGTCAACGGTCAACGTCAACGTCAACGTTAACGTCAACGTCCACGTCAAAGTCAACGTCAACAGTCAACGTCCACGTCAACGTTAACGTCAACATCAGCGTCCACGTCAACGTCGGCGTCCACGTCAAAGTCAGCGTCCACGTCCACGTCCACGTTAAAGTCAACGTCCAAGTCAGCGTCCACGTCCACGTCAAAGTCAAAGTCAACGCCCACGTCCACGACCACGTCAACTTCCACGTCAACTTTTCAAGTCATCGTCCACGTCCACGTCAACTTTCAAGTCATCGTCCACGTCCACGTCAACTTTTCAAGTCATCGTCCACGTCCACGTCAACTTTCAAGTCATCGTCCACGTCCACGTCAACTTTCAAGTCATCGTCCACGTCCACGTCCACGTTCTCGTCAACGTCCACGTCAACGTCCACGTCAAAGTCAACGTCAATGTCCACGTCCACGTCCACGTCAACGTCAACGTCAACGTCCACGTCAACATCAACGTCCACGTTCACGTCAACGTCCACGTCCACGTCAACGTCTACGTCAACGTCAACGTCCACGTTAACGTCCACGTCGTTATATAAACACATTATGTACCGTTTTGAAGTGAATCCAAACCGAACTTGTGAACCGTGTTGAACAGAAACATCAGAAAAACCTTTTATCAGGTGGCGCAACCAACGGTGTGAAGAAGATGTGTGTTTCCAACGTACGTGGGAGAAAGAGCTGGGAGACTGGTGGTCCTCCACGCCGCTGCTGCCCGGCATGAGTCTCTACTATGTTGCCGCAGACATGTTGCTCAGGCTGAGGGCTGTGCCTGTAAGTACTGCTTAGGAAGCTTAAGGACACGGAGCTTGTTGTGCTCCGTGTCTAAGGGGGATGCGATAAGGTAGCCCACGAGATTTTGCAATTTGCAGGTCAGTGTCAGATTGTATGTTGATCAAAATATTATTCGCGAACGTAACAAATATTAATTAATAGAAATATAACTCACTGCGCTCCAATACACAAATCGCCGACGTCACCCAAAAAGAAGTCAAGCTTAAGTGGGACTGGGCCGGACACGTCTCCCGCATGTCGAATGAGTCATGGGCCAAATCTGCCACAATGTGGGAAAACGTCATCTGTTGTCATCTGACTGGTCCACTAGTGTGGACCAGTCAGATGACAACAGACCACCAGATCCTTTCCACTCCGAGAAAGGGAGGCCTTTGCCCTGCAGTGGGATACACAGGCAATTTTTTTTTTTTTTAATCATTAGAATATATAGAGACAGAATATAGAATATTCTTTTTACCATTGTCACTCGAAAAAGGGCATTTTATTCATGGATAACAGTGAATAAAACTCTTTTTTACTCACAAGAGAATAAAAACATTTTGTATTTGGAACAAGCACGAACTATAATTATGATGAAGTGTTTATTCACCAGAATTTTAAAAGTGGACAAAGATTAAGCACGCCTTATCGACACGGGCAAAGCATTCCATAACCGTACTGCATGAACTGTAAAAGATTTGTCATAAAAGCTAGTGCAGTGTTTTTCAACCTTTTTCATGACGCGACCCCGATATCACGATTGTTTTTTTCGTGGCCCTCGAGGATCATGGCTACGAGGGATTTCCCAGTGGAGTAATTACGTTTTTAAATGCAGCTATAGATAGGTAAGTTTGGGAACCAACCTAAAAGCAAATCTATTGGAATTATCTAAAGCAACAATACAAAGTTTATAAAATATTTTTTTATACTTTATTTTTCTTTTACTGAGGCTTTGCGACCTCCTTATAGAGGCTTCACAGGCTGAAAAACACTGAGCTAGTGGAATGCATGCATCTCTAGTCTCAATTTTTCCGATGACCTCAGATGACTAAAATAGAATCATCAATACAACTCTCTATTTTAGTATTGACCTTTAAGAATTTCACGGGCTACCGTGACGCTTTCGCCATAATACGTTCAGTGCCGGGAGCCCACCTAGACAATTCACCTAGTCGCATATGGGATGCCGGGAGCTCTCGCGGAGGGTTCATGTTAAATGTAAGTTCTTCTTAGCGAATACAGCATTATAAACCGTGAAAATAAAACCTGATGTATATTTTAACAACATTTATTGGTATATGCGTTGCTTTTAAAATCCAAGCATTCTTATTTATTTATTTTCACGGTAACAAAAAAAAAAAAAAAGTTGCAAACTGCCTATAGCGAGAAGTCCCCCTGAAAACAATATTTTACTTCGTTTTACAGTGTTTTATAACACGGTTTTAAACCTAATGCCTTTGACCGTCCGAGATGGTTAACTGTAGCGCAAACGTAATGCCGGCAACCCTCCTGGAGGGTTCACTTCCAATAGGTATGGCGGCATGGCGTATGAGTTCTATGAAAAGTGGGTGGAGTGGAAAGTGTTAAGACCTGTGAAGCTTTGAGCTTTGATTCGGTGACGTTGACGTCCATCATGTGTTATGTGTATTGGTAGGTGTTTACGGAAATGCAGTTGAACGTTCACACTGCCGCTCAACTATGCACAATCATGTATTGCTGTTACTTCGCTTTTAGCGCACCTGAAGATGTGGTCTTCAGTAGCTTCTTCACTATTAACAGCTTTATTGGAAAACTTCTAATTTACAAATTTCTTATCCGAAATAAACACATAGGTAACCAGTATCTACGTACAGCAAAACTGACCCCTTGGTCTTCTCGTTCCTATAGTTGGCAGAGGTGTGCATAGCTCGAGTTCTATCGGTGACAGGAGAGTCAGCTCAGTACTATCATCTGGTCGGTCTGTGCTGCCGTCTGCGAGGAGATTACGAGGACGCCTTGTGCCATCTACATGTTGGACTCAAGAAGTTTGGCGAGGTAAGGTATATTAAGCAGAAATATCTTGGCAAAAAAACTCTACTCTTTGTGTAATTAGTTGATTTTATTAATTGTTGTAGTTATACCTACTTGTTGATGAACAATTAACAGTTAAACCCTTCTGCAGTCACTAGACACAAAAAATCCGAACCTGTTTGGTACTTCCTTCGTAATATGGAACAGTAATTTACCTTGCACAATCTCTTACTCAACTGCTTTTAATAAAAAAAACTCTCTTGCCACCAACCACCAACCAATGGTTTAGTCAATTTACGAATGAAACATCTTACTTCTCTTCTAGATCGGTTACCTGAGAAGCCTAGAAGCTGAAGTCCAACATAGGCTCGGTAACTTTGAAGAAGCCATCGAGTCGTTTGGGAAAACCGGTACCGGCCATGATTCCTTCAGGTGAGTATGATCTTTTATTTATTGTCTTTATTTCATTTGATCAGTATCTCACCACATGGTAAAAAACGCTGTTCGACAATAGTGCTAGCTTGCCTAGAACTAACCTATTCATCATCATTTAAATAATTCCTGGTTATAGGTATCGAGAAGGACAAACTTACAATAGTCATAAAATGCGTGGCGAAACAATGAATGTGCCTCCAAACTCAAACCATTTATTTAAAATAAACCAATTACAGGTACTTTTGAATTGTCAACTAATAAATTAGTTTATGCGCCCTTGTGGAGCGTTGAGCCAAGCATTTTTGTCACCGATGTAATCCCCCAACTTATAATATGCTTGGCAGCATAGTGTGCGTTTTATTTAAGATTTAAATTTCGTTCCATTCGGTTGGAGTATGTAGGGAGGTATTTCATTGTACCATTTTAAACAGTACCCCATGAAGGATGAGTCTACTTTAGCCAGTCTAAAACCCGGTTGAACTAATTGGTTCCTATTTCTAGTCCTATAATTGTGTCTATCACCTCTTTTACTGAAAAGCCTTAGATTTTTCCTAAAGTACGTTACGTACGTCGTTTCGTTCGTTTTCGTAACGCTTTTCATAGATACATATATTGACAAGGTACCGACATGATGTTAAAATTTTTAAACAGTTCCCTTAGAGAATCGCGACTGCGCAGGCCATATATTGCACTGATGGCTCTTTTCTGCAGAATAAAAATAGACTCGATATCTGCAGCCCGACCCAATAGTAAAATACCGTAAGACATGATACTATGAAAGTAACTGAAATAGACCAGCCTCGCGGTATCTACATCAGTAAATTGATGGATTTTGCTCACAGTATATGCTGCTGAACTTAGCCGTCCTGAAAGAGATGTTAAATGAGGTCTCCATTGCAGCTTTGAATCGACGGTGATCCCCAAGAAAACAGTTTTATCGACAAATTCTAATTTCTCCCTTTTTAATCACAATCACTACTTTTAACATTTAGTACAATAAAGTATTAAATAAATAAAGCAAATTTTATGCATTTACTTTTTTCCCATTTAATACTAAATTATTAGCAGTGAACCAATTTTGGACCTGCAGTAGGGCGTTATTTACGTCGTCAAAATTTGATACACGTCTGTTTATCTTAAAAAGAATAGAGAAGTATCGTCAGCAAATACCATTTGTGGTTGGTTTTTTAATAAATGGGGATCATTAATATATACTAAAAAGAGGAAAGGACCCAATATCGAGCCTTGTGAAACACCCATTTTTTTAGACCGAGTGAATTGGCACTATTAATTTGAACTTGCTGTTGTCTATCATTTAAATAAGATTTTACCGAACTGAGCGCAAGTTTCCCTAGTCCGTAATGCTCAAGTTTCAAGAGTAAGGTTTCATGATTTACGCAGTTTAATGCTTTGGATAGGTCACAAAAGATTCCTATGGCATCTTGGGCCTCCCACGTTGTAAATATGTGTTTTAATAAAGTGACACCGGCGTCAGTCGTACAACGTCCTTTGGTGAACCCATATTGCTGTTCATGGAAGATTTGGTTGGTGTTAAAATGATTAAGCATTTGATTGAGCATTACCTTTTCGAACACCTTGTAACCGGCAGCACGGATAATGGTCTATAATTGTCGGTGTCTTTCCTGTCCCCAGATTTAAAAAGTGGTATAACCTTACTGTATTTCATTAAAAAGGCCAGCCCCAGTAAGTTACAATAGTACTTGTGTCGGAGCTATCTCGCTCTTCCCTTAAGTGATAGCTTATTACAATGATGTCGTTGAATAGAGTTTATAGAAAAATTTAAAATTTATTAAATAAACAACTCGGTGTTTTTGTGTGTGTATATGAGTGTGTAGAGGTAAGTGTGTGTGAAGATGTGTGTATGTGTATGTAACGTTTTTTTTTTAGCTTATTCTTGTCAGAATGTTTTCTGTTTCTTCATATGTTACGGATGTCAACCATTCTGTTATGATTTTTTTGCATTCATATAACAACTGGGAATACATATCTAATTCACGATTCAGTTTATTATAGATGTAAGTGGATTGTTTAACATATTGACGTCTAGCAAAGACAGTTCGAATTCCTGGGGAGTGGGCCACTATATCTCTGCGCCTTCTGCTCTGAGTTGCTGAGTCAAAAAGTAGACACTTATGTAGGGTTAAGGATACATTTAAAACATAAAGTTTTCTAATTGAGAGCAAATTGCTAACTTTATAGAGGTATGTTGTAGGGAACCTAAATGGTTTAAAGTACATAACCTTGATAAGTGATCGCCAGATCGAGAAATTTAATTGTGGTAGCTCCACCCCAAATCGGAATACAGTAAGTTATTATAGATTGCGCCAGAACTACATAGATCTTGTTTATGAGTTGCGCGGACATAACATGTCGTAGAGTTTTAAAGACAAAAATGAGCTCCTTATGAGAAAGTCTTTGATCAACAATTATGCCCAAATATTTTGTGGAGCTGACCTGTTGAATGGTGTGACAGCCACAATTACTGTTACAGGGAGCATTATTTTGGCACACATGAATCGCAATGCCATAGTCAGATCCAGGCAGTGACTTTTGGTTTGGAGAAAAACAAATAAAATTATTCTTTGTGGTATTAAGGGTGAAAAGGTCTGCTTTAACCCAGCCAGCTATCTGAGCCAGACCCTCTTCAGCAACAGCGCGTTGATCCACGCACAAATTAAATATTAAAGCTAAGTATAGTACTATAGTCTCGATTATGGATGTACAAACTTTGATAGATAATCCCCATAGATCTTCGGTCAATTTGATTTTAATTTTCCGAAAAGCTTTTATAACTATCATAGGGTTTCTAAATTACCTCTTTTCCTTTGAATTAGTATCCTTATATATATATATATATACAATAAGGAAACAAATTTGATATATATATATATATATATATATATATATATAATGTAGGTATATATGATAGTAAATATGTATGTACGTGTATTATAAGTTTATAAACTATACATGTACTTGTGTACCTATTTTATTTATATTTCATTGTTGTCTTTTTAATAATTTTTCTCTTCTAAATCGGAGCACTTGCCATCTTATCTCTTCACCACCCTAGGTTGACTGGTAGAGAATGCCTAAGGGCCGAGTCACACCGGAATGGCAGCGGCCGGCAGCGGTACCCGGCGTCGCCGCTGGCGACCTCGAGCTACCTCCAGATCCCACGCGCCTAGTCTCCTCTTGACTAGTTTAGTTTCGCGCGGCCGCCCGCGTGTTGCGAGCGGCCTCGCGTCGCCGCTGGCAGCCGCGAGCAGAACCACCGACAAGATGCGCGTGGCGCGCGGCCGCTCTCGTCACCGCGGGAGGCCCCGCGACCTTTTCTAGCTTGTCAAGCGATACTGGTCTTTTAAGTATGTAGATAAAGTTTAAAATAATTTTACACTGAAAGTGCTCGTCGCGTCGCTGCCGGCCGCTGCCATTCCGGTGTGATTCGGCCCTAAGGCATTAAGTCTGCCTTTGTACCTTATTGTGTGCGAGAAGTTTAAATAAATAAATAGGGTTTATATGTTTAAATTGAAATTCAACCGGGCAGCCTGGAACAATCACTTTTAATAAATCAATTGAGACATCGGGTGAGGAATTTAAAGCTTCCGTCGTTTTAGATGGTATATTAGTAAAGAAATTTACAAATTCTTGAGCTACTTCTAAGTTAAGAGCTTATGACACCACGTGAAGTCTCCAATGTGTACTCAGTGTTTCGTATTTTGTTCCTATTAGTTTCATTATTTATAACTTTCCATAGTATTTTTATTTTATTTTCTGCTGATTTGTTCTTGTTGCTAATATACAGAGCTTTAACCATCTTGCAGGTATTTCAAAAACAATTGGAATATGTAGCAACGTACTTGTTGAAAGTTTCAGTGTTAATGTAAGGCTTAAGGCCATACAGCTCGAAGAGTCTTTCCCTAAAAATAAAATTAGGGCAAATATTTTTTGTTTTCTTTTCAAAAGTTTTATTGAATTCAGTGTGCACTACTGAAAAGAAACCCTCATACAATAAATTTTCATCGTCCATATTATGGCCCAGAGCGTTTAACTTATTATTTAGGCTACTATTGAATCTACTTAATTTGCCAGTTGTAATTGGTGTAAATTGTATTTGCACTTGCTTAAATGATTTAAACTTAAAAGCTACCGTTTGTCCACTATGATCAGACGGCAAATAATGTACAATGTCTTTATCTAAATAATCACAATCGCAGAAGTTATTATCGATACAAGTAGCAGAAGTTGGAGTTACTCGAGTCGGTTATATAAAAACATTAGACAAATTGAACGATTTAAAAAGGCTTAATATTCTACTGCTATTTGAGTTATTTTCCAGAATTTGTATATTAAAATCACCACAACTAATTACGGCATTGTTACTTGATGCAAGTTTCGCTAAGACATGTCCCATTATTGACTCAAATAAAGAAAAGTTCTGATAATTAGGGGGTCTGTACACGCACACTAAAACATGCTTATCCAGCTCAACTCAGGACAGTTCGATGCAATGTTCAACTGATAAACCAACTATTTCATTACGTTGCTTAGATTTTAAACAATTTTTTATCAAGTTTCCTTGCGTTCTGGCCTTGTATAGAACGGAAAGACGCAGTTACGCCTGAGTCAATTAACTATCTTTCATGTGGATACTTTATTAGGTAAGTAGTTTTTGAGCTTGTTAAAAGGAACAAGACTTATAGCGATTTTACTTCCTCACTAATATTTTTGCAGATGATGATTTCTCAAATGAGTATCAAGTTCTACATATAGTGACCAAATATCTGTGGCGCTACAAGGTTATTTTGGCGCATGACCAAAATTGGACCCAACACCGCCAACTCGTTTTTTTAATACATTTCAAGTAACATTTGCACAACTGTTTATGGCCCCTTTTAACGTCATGCGAGCGCCAAAGTAAAACGAAAGCCTTAAAGCAGTGTACAACTATTACCGATTTTTTTATGTATAATATCTTTCCTCTCTATTTCCTGCAATCTAAATAATCAATTCTGTGGGAGTGATTTCGTGAAAAGGGACGGAAGTACGTAACAGGAAGCCGGGGAAGCGCGCGCTATTAGATTTGACCAATAAGCGCGCGCGGTGCTAGAGCTTGCCCTCAGAAATTACATTGATAAGGCCCCGCCCTTTTAATGTTACTTATTACTAAGGTGAGATGTTACACATCATATGCGACTACTGTAAGGCTCACTCGTTTTTTTTTTATCCAGTATTCTGATGTCCCTGTCGACTGGAGACGACCTGCACGCGCGCGCCACACTCCTGGACCTAGTGCGTCGCAACCCCAGCGCGTACGCATGGACGGCGCTCGCTGAAGACTGGTTGGCTAGCTCTCCTACAGCAAATAAAACATCTACAGTAAGAATTAATGTTAGTAGTCTGTAGTTTGTAAGTATTGTATTTTTTTGTTGTTGTTATACTCGTAAATAGATACTACGCAGTGAAGCTGCATTTATGCTGCTGATTTTTGTTTAAATTCCTCTAATTTTCCAAAGAATAATGTCCGCCGTGTATTGTCTACAGTCCTCTAACACCAAAGACTGAGAGTTTGGCGAGGAAAGTTGTTTAAAATCTTGTAAATCATTACACAACATTATCTAAAATTGTCAAACTTTATTATTCACACGGAGTCTCCAGCTAAATTAAAAAAAAACAAAATAATGATTAAGTACTTGTATTAATTGAGAAAAGGTGATGTGAACCCTAGGTGGTTGGCAAACTCATTAGTCAATAGAGTAAAACATCAATACTATAATGATTAAGACTTCTTATGAGAGCCAATCCTTTCTGTGTGTCCAAACTGTCTCAATATACTTTTCTTAATCCTTAAAACACCCACCCACCCTCTTTCACTCCACAACACTTCCTAAAATGAACTTGCTAAGAAGTAGGATGCCTTAGATAGATAGATAGAATATTCTTTATTATGCACACCATACAAATTACAGAAATAAATTTAGAAATTTTACATAGGGTGACACAATGGGCGGTCTTATCGCTAAAAGCGACATCAACATATCGGCTGATAATAATATGATGAAGGCATCTTACTTATTAACAAGGTATCCTTGGAAAACTTTAAAAGGTACATAAAATTAGAAATTTTCGATATCCTGTTAATTTTTGGTGAAAATACTTCGGAAATCAAATCGGAAGGGTGTCGCGGGTTCGCTCCCCGCACGGAACAATTATTTGTATGATCTGCAAGTAGTTGTTCCGGGTCTGGGTGTTAGTGTATGTGTTTGTAAACGCACCCAGGATACAGGAAGAAATTCTTAGTGTGGGGCAAAGTTTAAAGAAAAAGAAAAAAAAAAAAAAAAAATGTTTCATTTTTGAATAAAAGTTGATGTCTTGCTTAATGACCGAAACCCCGACTCCCGCGCGTATCTGCGCTCGCACTCATCGACATTTGTACAGAGCCGCACTCTATAGGCCAAAGAGCCGTGAGGTCGCGAGCCGCGGTTTGCCGACCACTTCCCTAGGTACTTCCATAATAAACAATATAATTTCAAGAAATTAATACTCAACTGTTTACTTCTTTCATTGGAAGGGCGATGTAGGAGACCTCGACGAGGAAACAAAGGCCGCTGGCATCGCGCAGGAGTATAAGAAGGCGAAAGCTAGCGCAATAGCCTGTGCAATCCAGGCGCTCAAGATTGACCGGCAAGCAGGCCGGGCGTGGGCAATTCTGAGCAAGCTTGTGATGCCCAAAGCCAAGCGCTTATACTGCCTCCATATGGCTAAAATTGTAAGCGCTACTTCACAATCACACAGTTTATCTGTTTTCTTTAGTAACTAGATATAGCCAGCGAACTCTATAATCGAAGCTGTTCTTCTTCTTTTCATGTGGTTAGTGACTAACCTGGTGTCGAGAGTTTTAAAGCCACCCATGGGCCTCTGACTTAGCTTCACATGCCGTCGAGGAATATCTCTCAGGCATGCCGGTTTCCTCACGATGTTTTCCTTCACCGTTTTTGAAGCAAGTTATAATTATGCAATACGCACATGAATTCGAAAAGTTAGAGGCCTTGGGTTCGAACTTGAGACCTATGACTTGGCTCTCCGACGGTCACACCACTAGGCGATCACTGATAGAAGCTGTTAAAAGGTTGACACGTCAATACCCTGACGCTATCCAGGTTTGGCGGATGGTAAAGATTGAATGAAATTGGATAAATTCTGGGAGATCGGTCGATGCATGGTCCTAATCGTAACGATCATAAACGAACGAAGATGGAGGAAGAAAATCAAGTACACCAACTCCGAAAAAAAATATATTTCTAATGAAAATACTTAGCGTCGGTACTTATTGTGATCTGTCCATCAGTTGATCTAATGTGTCTAGTACCGCGTCATAAAAGTGTATTGGAAATCAAACTTCAAGATTTGTGGCATCCTTCGCCCGCGGCGAAGGTCCGAAGACGAGCTTCGTCCCTTCGCCTGTTGATTACTAAATACGTAATGAATTTTTGTATTCCAGAGCGGTTGGAAAGTGCCCAAAGAAATTATTGATATAGCAAACGAGCCTTCTCAGCGCTCGTACTGCCATGCTGTTGGCACCGCGCTACGGGAGTGCCGCTGCGGCATGTGCGATAAAACACGAGTCTGAGATAATTACCAACATGGCCGCTGGGTACGTCGGGCACCGTGGACTTTAAGCGTCCCAACGATGATCGTTGAAAAATGAAAAGTCGTACGACTCGGACCGTTCGGATTTTTCCGGACATGTCCGGCTTTTTGGCCTCCGTCCGGACATTTTCCGGACTTGTCATTTGTCCGGAGTTTTGACATATGGGGATTTTTTTTAAAGAAAGGAAAGCGGTTTTTATCTACTTTCAAATTTCGAAATGGTTCCCTTCCGTACAACGGGCACTCGCCGTATTTTTTCACATTTGTTTTACATATTGAATGTACTTTCTTTTAACTGACCTTAACATTAAATTGTTTCGTAACAATAAATCTGTTTTATTTTGACAGTTCAACCAAATTCATTGCGTTATTTACGTTGTAGAGCAAATTCTTTTTCCAACTTATGAAGCAATGGATTAGCAATCTGTTTCAAAACGATTCAGATTGTGATTGATCGCGTATTTACGCAATTAGGGTACTGGTGGAATATCCTACTTACAATAATATTTAATATAATATTTTATTATTATAATCGCGAAAGTTTGTGAGGATGGATGGATGTATGGATGGATAGATGTCTGTTACTCTTTCACGCAAAAACTACAAAACGGATTTAGATGAAATTTAGCACACAGATAGTTTAGAACCTGGATTAAAACATAGGATACTTTTTATCAGAATATTCCTACGGGATCGAGACTTATGCAGGTGAAACCGTAGGGCGCTGCTAGTATATTCATATATATATATTAATATATCCCCGTTCGAAGCATGTTAAAAAAGAGATTAAAGAAAGCGAGACAGGATTAAATAGTACTTTTTCGCCAAACAATAAAAACTTACGCACGTTTGCACTAAATATTATATAAATAATGCGTTTGCATTGTTGTGTTTATTGACTTATCACAACATTGCAATGGACTGAAATCAAAAACAGCAGTAAAATAAAGAAGCTTTTAATATGCAACATTTCTTCTTAGATTGCTAAATTATCATAAAAACATATTTGTCAACGAATCCAGTTTACCTAAAGCTGTGTCCGCAACGCGAGCATTAATAAAAAACGAGCCGCGATGTGGACTGGTGTTATCCGTTAAACGGTCGAGTAGTAACCTCGAACGCTGCCTTCGGTAAGGCGTTTTCGACAGCGTTCTTCACGATCCATAATGTTCCGTAGATAATAATTATGCCGAGCACCGTGCTGTAGAATGAAAATATATTATTAGGTATATTTTTATTCACACATCTACCATTTAAATGTATTTTTTTTTCATTATTAGTGCGAATTTCTCTAATGAAACTGAACGCGATCAGCGCATCAAAACCGCGGTCAAGAGCTGTCAGTGTCAATATTCCACAGAAAATAATGACGCTGACGGATCTTTTAAACTCCATCAGCAGCCACAGCAGCAGCAGCTTAATGTGCTGAACGCGTTCAGTGTCAGTGATGAAATTCGCACTTATATCTCTAGTGATTTAACAATAGGTACAATCTTCGATTTTGTCATTTTAGGCGGCAAGTAAGAGTGAGATAGTAGTATCTCACTCTTACTTGCCAACATAATTCATGGTTTTTCACTCTGTGTGTAGAGTGAAAAACAATGAATTATGTTATAAATAGGTTGAGCTCTTGTATTTTAGTCATTTGTGGTGCAAACTGTGGCTTTAGATTTTTTTTTTTGTTTTGTAACGTCTATTCAAAAAGAGCTAGTTTATTCTTCGTTAGCTGGTACTAAAATATCTCTTTAATCCCTAGGGACTAACAGTGATTTAAATTTGGAATGTGCATATTGTTACTAAAATACTCATATGTAAATAAATAAATGAAGTATTCTTATTCATAATTTGCACTTACTTATTTTCTCATAGTGGGTGATAAAAAGTAGAATGTCCACCTTGGGAGCAACGTTATTGTAAGCTCGAGTGACGTACTTTGAATCCCTCGCTGCGCTCAGGATTCAAAGAAACACTCTCGCCCTTAAAGTTGTTTGCTCCCTAGGTAAATAATCTACAATTTCTTGTTTGTTTTTCTATTATGTAAAAATCTTACCTTGAAAATTTAGGTGAAGTGACCTGTACCTTAATCCCTAGTATCAGATACAGTGACAGTTCGTTTCACCTAAGCTTTCACAATAAGATTTTTACAGAATAGACAAGTTGATTTGTGAATTATGGCTTCTATGTCTTAACAACATAAACACATCATGCCAGTTTTTCCCGAAGGGTTGGGCAGAGGTGTACCTATAGTACACCCACATTTCACCAATTATGTTTAAGTCCCATGTAATAGGGGGGGGGGCGATCCTATTGCAATCAACCGGGTACAATTCCAGACTCCGGGCTGCCACTGACCAATTCCTGATGGAAAAACCCAATAACACTTTGCCCGACCCGGGAATCGAACCCAGAACCTGATGCTAAGCAGTAGCGCTAGCGACCACTAGACCAACGAGGCAGTAAAGTTAAAAAAAAAAAATTGTTACTCACTGTAAAACCATTGTCCTCACACTACAAACACTGCCTTCCTTCTTATTGAATAGGTATTTCAATGCCTCTTTATGTAGCCATTTATTTGTATGGAACATGGATGTAAGAAGAGTAGAACGATAATATAAATGAATAGTTTAAATTGCCGCGTGTCGCATCAGAATTGGGTGAAAGTAGCCACAGATTAGGTTCCGACGGCGACTTGGTAGAAGTTAAACTCCTAACTTGAGGTTTGGGCTCTAATTGCAAAAGACGGAGAAAAATCGAAAGACGGAAGGGAGGCCTTTGCCACAGCCTAGATAAGGACAGTAGAGAAACTACGTAGTAGACGTTCGAAACGGCACTCTAGCTATTGTCGCGGTACTGTCAGTTGCGTGCCGTGTCCAGACGCGTGGTCACCGCATTTTTTTTTTAAAGAGTAGGTTATTATTTCAACAAATAGGCACAGTTTCCATACTGTGGTTGCATCTACATCGCCACATGTGAACTACGCATCAAAGGCCTGACGTCACACAAATCCTGCATCGCGCAATCAGAGTTTACCGCGCGAACGCCATATATAAGACTTTCCGACATCAAACGTTGGGCAGTTGCCCGCCAGACACGACACCCTGGTCGGTCTGGTCGGAGGATCCTCCCTTTTCATTAGAGGATGAGTGAAATTTACGCCCTGTTCCTCATGCCTTAAATACTGTCCATATTTATACTGTGCCCATTTAGTTGGGAATTCTGTAAATATATAAATAAATAATAATTATAAGGTTAATAATAATTGTGAAAAGTCAGTAGATAATTATGTACTATTCTTCTTCATATAATTGGATGCATTATGCAATAGGTATGCTTAAAATAGGTAAGAGGACTGAAGATGTTTGTACTTTTGCTCTCAAATCTACCTACCAAAGTGCCTAAAAAATATCTTCATGCTGAAAGATGTAGTGTGAAGCTAAAATTTTAAATAGTGTATTTAAATCAAATTGGCTTGAAAAATCTGCATCTAACGTAGGTACTATCGCGGACTCTGGCGCCTGACTACTTTTCGACTCGTACATACTTATACAATTTGTAAATAATTCTCCAAAATTCTGAATACATACCATATCCATTTTACAAATACTGCGGAAGAATAATTATTTCCTCTTTGGATGTTATAAAATCTGCAAGAACTAAATTAGCAATTGTCTATATTGTTTACCTGACAAAATAATAAACAAGTGTCTTTAACACATACGAGTACGTTTGTTATGAAATTAAATGAAATTGTTTATTCTGTAAACAGGATATCGGAATCATTTTTACACGTCATATTTAAAAAAAAAGATAGATGGTGTCGTCATTTCCTATCTGACTAACCCTAAGAAGAAATGGCGAAACAAACTCAGGGTTGTAGATCTTTAGTCTGGTACAGCAGCTTACCAGATCATCTGAACGTTTTTTTTTCTATGGGTTAATCCTTTTGGATAACCCCCCATCTTGGGAAAACGGAGGGTTATGTCGGAGACCTACCGACTGAACCACACGGCTCCTTCCACTATCACGAATCGGAAGCCCGGGAGATCTTTTTATACATTCACCGCACCCGAGATCATCTGAACCTGATTACTAGGAAGGTCAGAGGTACTGATTTTGAAAATATTGTCATTCCAACTTTTATCAATTATAAGTTGACCACAAGTAATAAAATTACAAGAAGAACAGCTGTGCTATTCTGTAACCATCTCACCGTGAAAACTTAGGGGAAGTGTTCGTGCAGTGAGCTGTCAGTGTCACCCCACCCGATACTAGGGATGACCAAGCATTACATTTACAAACGTAATCGAGATTTAAATTATATTTTTTATGTTAATTCTATTGATAACTTTATATTAAGTATTCTAAAGCTAGTATTTAAATGTCTAAACATTATTATATAGGGGGGCTTTTAATAAAATAGCAAAACAGATATCCAATCAGAAACTCAATTTTGTTTTATTCTATTTTGTTCCTAGACTAGTCCCTTAATATAAATAGCCTGAGGCGCGACGCGTTACGTACGTAGGTACCTACCAACAACAATAAATAAAATAGAACGTACCTACATAGGTATCTAAACGTTGTTGCTACTTAAGTACTAAAGAAAATGCTCATCGACATAGTTTGTTATTATGAACCCATTGTTAACTTATATTATAAACGCAATCGAGTGTTAATAGTGTGTAATTTAACCCCACACAAACTATGTGGGAACCTACCTAAACGATGTAAGTAGTCATATAGATAAAAAGATGTGTATATTATTTGTACCTACCTACCGAATATTTTATTGGAGATAACCTACCTACGCGTTGAATAAAATCATATTCATCAAATCCTTCTTAAGTTCAACAGCTGACACTCTTGCAGCGCGCGCACACGGAATCACTTCACCACGTTGAAGCGGTAAGAATTGCGCTTGCGCGCTAGGTAGACACTATCACATTGAGGTTTTTTTTTACTTACTACGTACCTACATACTTATTCAACTTGTAACGCGTCACGTACTTGCGTACTAAATACCAACGTCCAATAAGTACCTAGATACAATGTTTTATTCATCATCATTATATATAACCCAAGTAAAACTGACACTTGTAGCGCGCGCACATCACATCACCGAAGTATTGTGGCCGAGGAAATAACACGCCTTACCACGGTGACCACCCGCGTGATCACTTCAACCGATTCTTAAAGAATCGGATGAAGTGATCACGCCGCGCAGGCGCGCTGTTACGCACTTTTTTTTTTTCCCCTCTTTGACGGCCATGTCCATAAGCCTATACGTATTCAGAGTCAATAATGAGTACCTATTTATTTCAATACTTTTAGATAATTCAATGTCTAAATCATACCGTTTTGTACATTTAAAAAGTCAGTTTATTGCCTAGAAACATTTTGTTTTCAATAATTAAACTAGTTTTTTTTAAATGAACTAGTTACATACTACTTATTTAACCTGTAGGTATGTAACGCGTCACGCATGTGCAGTCAGAACATATATAAAATAAAATTTAATAAGTAGGTACCAATAAGTACAGCAATAAGCAGCAAAAAAACAAAGTGCGTAACAGCGCCTGCGCGGCTTGATCACTTCATCCGATTCTTTAAGAATCGGGTGAAGTGATCACGCGTGTGGTCACCATGGTAACGCGTGTTATTTCCTCAGCGGCGCGCCTGCGCGAAGTGATCACTTCATCCGATTCTTTAAGAATCGGGTGAAGTGATCACGCGGGTGGTCACCATGGTAACGCGTGTTATTTCCTCAGCGGCGCGCCTGCGCGAAGTGATCACTTCATCCGATTCTTTGAGAATCGGGTGAAGTGATCACGCGGGTGGTCACCATGGTAACGCGTGTTATTTCCTCGGCGACAACACTTCGGTGATGTGATGTGCGCGCGCTACAAGTGTCAGTTTTACTTAGGTTATATATGATGATGATGAATAAAACATTGTAGGTACTTATTGGACGTTGGTATTTAGTACGCAAGTACGTGACGCGTTACAAGTTAAATAAGTATGTAGGTACGTAGTAAGTAAAAAAAATCTCAATGTGATAGTGTCTACCTAGCGCGCAAGCGCGATTCTTAACCCTTCAACGTGGTGAAGTGATTCGGTGTGCGCGCGCTGCAAGAGTGTCAGCTGTTGAACTTAAGAATTTTGTAATGATTTGATGAATATGATTTTATTCAATGCGTAGGTAGGTTATCTCCAATAAAATATTCGGTAGGTAGGTACAAATAATATACACATCTTTTTATCTATATGACTACTTACATCGTTTAGGTAGGTTCCCACATAGTTTGTGTGGGGTTAAATTACACACTATTAACACTCGATTGCGTTTATAATATAAGTTAACAATGGGTTCATAATAACAAACTATGTCGATGAGCATTTTCTTTAGTACTTAAGTAGCAGCAACGTGTAAGTACCTATGTATGTACGTTCTATTTTATTTATTGTTGGTAGGTACCTACGTGCGTAACGCGTCGCGCCTCAGGCTATAATATATATTAAGGGACTAGTCTAGGAACAAAATAGAATAAAACAAAATTGAGTTTCTGATTGGATATCTGCTTTGTTATTTTACTAAACATTATTATATCGGGGGGGTATATAATGTAATGTTTAGACATTTAGATACTAGCTTAAGAATACTTAATAAAAAATGTCCAACAGAATTAGCATAAAAATTATAATTTAAATCTCGATTACGATTGTAAATGTAATGCTTGGTCAATCCCTAGCATCAGTGAGTTTTCACTGACAGCTCACTCCACGCAAGTTTTCACGGTGATATTTTTACAGAATCGACATGCAGATACCTTTTTTCAATAAACCTTTTCAATAAAAATATTTTTCTTTTTAACTTTAATTAATTAAAATACTTTATAACTTTTTAAACTGATAAATATTACAATGGTTGCGGAAACCATAGGTTGCTAACTTCTAACGAGTGGAACTAAAATATCTACTTAAGGTCTGGCGTTTCAAAATTTGCAAAAGATGTAAACAACAATGGCTGCTCGAAAATTGTCTATGATTTGATTACTGATGCGGTCGTATAACTTTTAAGTTTTGGTGGTTTCGATGTTACGCTTTTAAGTGTTCCATAAGTATTTTTTATATTGAGTAACTTTCAAATCAAAAACAATTTTTATTGTAATTCTATTGAAATATGTTCATAATTTAAGCCGTGAAAACGAACAAAGTTATATTAAATATATAATCATATTTTGCATTTTTTGCAAGAAAAAATGAAAAAAAATTATAATGAAAATGACAGATAAACAATCGCAATCAGTAATTTACTCTATTCTTCCGTCGATAAAACCCGTTTATATGGTTGCTACGCGTGCAGGTGCTGACAAACAACTAAGTACTTTGAACCAGTATCGGAACCGGAGTTGGAATAGGAGAACCAGTGCACTTTTTGGAACACAGCAAAAGACATGCAAATTCGACATAGCGAAAAGCTTTTGTATTTTTAACCGACTTCAAAAAAGGAGGAGGTTCTATGTTCGTCTATATGTATTTTTTATGTATATTTATTTTTATATGATTTCTCCGTAATACTGGGCCGCATTATTTTATTAACTTTGCATAGGTCGTTTTTGAGTTAGCTTCAATAATAATTATTTTTTCCACGTATTATATGTGGATGTTAATAATGTCGATTCAAAAAAAAAATCAATTCAAAATTCAAAAGTCATTTATTCAAACTAGGCTGAGAATCAGCACTTTTCGAACGTCAAAATTACATAAGACAGTCCCCCAAAACGCCCACCCTTCACCACTTCCTAGTGCATTAGCTGGGAAGAAGAAGTGGCGCAACAAACTCCCACGCAGCACAGCTGTCTGTTCAGTTAGAATAAAAAAAAAAGATTCTATATAATAGTATTCAAAATAATTTACATTACGCAACACAAAACATAATTTAAATTATTAGCCATATGTTAGCTAGCACACGCCAAATACCACACAAAATTATCGAGAACTATACTCAGGCAGAAATAAAAACTAAACGTAAACAGAACTTAATATCTAAATAAAAGCCTCCAGGCATAAAGCGGGCGTGCCCGCTTACATATAGTTGTAACTGGAAGTTATAAATGATAAACTAGGACCATCGAGATAAAATAAATAAAACAAACAGTTAATTACTAATAACAATAAATAATACGAGTATGATCAATTGTCGAGGTCACTAGCTAACCACATATTGCAATACAACTCATTAAAAAAAACATTGTAATGAGTGGATTATGTCAACAATAAATTAAAATAAAATTAAAATAGCTTGACTTATAAAGTCGAATAAAAAAAAATAAAAAAACAATTATATAAACTCATATAACTTGTCAGTAGGTAATTTGGAGAAAGAACATAAACATTGTCTTGGGTTAATCACAGCGACCAACTATTCTTATCATTTAAGTAGTCGTTGATAGAATAGTATGCCTTTGAACAAAGCTTGGATTTTACTTTCGTTTTAAACGCATTAAAAGGCAAATCTAGCAAAGAAGAGGGTGGCTTGTTATAAAAGGTTATACCAAGCCCAACAAATGAGTTATGAACCTTATGAAACCGGTGAAAGGGAGCTCGTAGTTTGTCCTTATTTCTAGTTTTAACATTGTGAAAATCACTGTTTTTAGTGTATAAGTGTATATTTTGCCTAATATATAAGATGTTGGCGAAGATGAATTGAGACGCCACGGTGAGGATACCAATATCTTCGAAAAAATCTCTCAGGGAAACTGTGGCACCTAGCTGGTAAATAGCTCGAACAGCTCGTTTTTGAAGGACAAATATATTTTGAATATCAGCAGCTTTGTGCCACACACACACATACACAGATTCCAGCGCGTACGGTAATCAGGCGCACGCGTAATCTTTTCTAACTGTGGCCTTGTACTGTTTTTGTCGGGTGTAGCCTCTGGTCGATGTCCTTTCCCTGCGACAGATTACCCTATTGATATTTTCTCTGAGAGCTTCGCTAGCTTATGGGTTATCGAATTGAGCGAATCGACACTTTTCAATAATAATTTTTTTTTTCTGTGCGAATCTACTTTATACGTATTAGGCAATTGGCATTGGCAAATACTGTATTTTAGGGGTCAAAAACCGAAAGGGATATCGTGGCCCCGGCACGCAGGCAACGGAAGGAACACGGGTGGGTTTCAGTCAGTAAAAGTCTGACACGCCCTCCCGCGCCGCCCAGAGCGGGAGAAGTTATTTGATAATTTCGCAACCTAAAAAAAAAGGGGCGTTTTGCCTCCTCTGCCCCCTACTTCCGCGGTCCCTGGTATCCGATAGTATCAGAACGTAAATAAACCAAAAAACCCTCTTCAAAAAAATTATACTTACTCAAGCAACACCTGAGGTGACACCTGACTAGTGAAAATGGACGTATGTTAATTGTTCATAAATTTCTAATTAACACGGCAAACCTGAAACAAAGCGAGACTCATTAACGTGTTACGTGTGTTAACATACGATATAATATTATAAGTACGAAAAACTAGCAAATTATTCTTTAGATTATAGCTAGGATAATTTACTTGAAACTGTGAAAATTATATATGTAACTATAAAAGTCATGGAATTAATTAATTATCACTTAGAGCGTCTCGAAAACGAAACCAAGCCATATAGATAAAAGCGCTCCACGAGCAGAGAAAGAGATCACAAACTATACTGGACTTGAAAAATGCTGGACACCCACAATTATAATGATACTACCACAAGGAGTAGGAGCATTATGTCTTTGGTCCGTGCCCTTGACAGCAACCAATGAAAAACATTGTTTTACTTTTTATATTTTTATTTATTGGATGAACACGAGGCTTTTGGCTACTTTTGTAAATGTGTATTTTATGTGTTTTTATCTTTATATGTGCGTTTTGTTTGTGCAGAATCAACAATTTTTCTTTCTTTTTTTTCTTTAATTAAGTACAATAAAATGTTCAAATTGGTTTGTTTTTGTCATTATAAATAATACCTACATCTATGGTTTTTATAGTGTTCTTGATTTAGGAAGGTCTACTAGACAATTTTTATTGTTCTCTTTTGTCTCTCAATTTAACTGCCTAGCCTTTTCCCAACTATGTTGAGTTCGGCTTCCAATCTAACCGTTTGCAGCTGAATACCTGTATTTTACATGCAGCTACTGCTTATCTGACCTCCACAACCCAGTAACTGGGTAATACGATACCCCTTGGTAAGACTAATTGTCATACTTCGGGACTTTCGTCTATGATTACTGAAAAGCCAATTTTTGCTGTTTTTTTATTTGAATTTTAAGTGACTGCTGTTGGTGTTCTTAATATACATAAATAAAATTACTATAGTGTTTCACGACTTTCTTTTTATTATTTTTTTAATCTTTATTTAAGGAGCTTGGTCAACAAGACTAAGTCGCTCCGTAAGGGTTTCTTATAATTTAATACACCATTTTATAAATATAATACAGTTCTTTTATATAAGTAATCTTCTACGAATACCAATCCGCATAAGTTTATACAATAGTCTCGCTGTTTCTGACAAGGGGAATGCTAGGATATTATTGCATCTTCCCACCTCTCTAACATCAATACCAAAGTATGTCAATAACTCAGCTCTAAGATCTTCGTTCCGGGCACACTCCACCATGATGTGAAGAACGTCTTCCACTTTTCCACACTCAGTTATGGGAAGGAACTTTTTTCAGTAAGTATTTTTTTATTCAGTGACTATACTGTTGGTGTGCTTAATATACATAAATAAAATTACTAGTGTTTCACGACTTTCTGAAGGTACCAATGCACCTTTTATATTATCAAAACAGTTGGATAATTCAAACATTCCCACCTATATGACATAAAAATAATATTATATAAGGCATGGCTAAGGCATACCATGAAGCCCCGAGCAAGGACACCGTCAGACCGCTTGTAATTACGCCATGACCTGTAGCACCCTATTTTTACGGACTGTTTGGTTGCATCACACACCTAATTAGCTATTGAATTCAGAAATATAGGTCAGATCCGCCATTGCTTGCTTCTTGTTCCCTTCGATCTTGTTTCCCATAACTAGTTTTTTTTTTTTTTTTACTTGGATGTCTTCTTGTGATATTATTATTTAAATTTACTGACAGACAACGCACAGCCTAAACCGCTGGCTGTGTCTAGAAGCTTGAATATTTTGCACAAAAGTTTCATAAATAACGAAAGTGAGCACTAAGGAAGAACTTTTGAAAATTCATACCCTAAAGGGTTTACCTAAATAGGGGTCGATGAAAGTCGGTATGGAAGTTCGTAAGTTATTAACCGAATTCAAAAAACGTGGAGGTTAAAATATTCGTCTGTACCTATGTATTTTTTAATTTTTTTATGCATGTTCATCGATATTTTAGCCAATTGTGGACCTTTTTTTTTCATTCGGTACATTAAGCTTGCTCGTATTAACTTTCGATAATGCGTATTTAATACAGTTTGTATAACTTGATGATGTTATAATCTTGCTGTCACTGTTGTTTACATAGCAAGTAGTGGTAAGTGGTGTCGGGTAGGTACCTCTAAAAAGTGAAGTAGTAGCTCCGAAACTATCGCAGCAATTTTGTAATCTTTGACTTGTGTAAGGGTTCAACTTAGACAATTTTTCTAGAAAAACTAACTTTTTTAAGAATAAAGTCGACTCTTCACTGCTACGTAGAATACCTATTCACGGAGAGGTTTTCCTCGTTAGCTGCGTAGATCATTTGTTTCGTGTGTAGAGACTTATAAAACATACTAAATGATAAATAGTAAAATTATCTCTAAAATCGTGAAGATTTTAGTAAAATAAGCTTGAATATTCATGCGTGATTCTCGGTTTTTTATCCGCGTTAGATATAACTTTTAATATACACATACTCTAAAATATTCCCAGATTACGTTTATAAGAAAATGCTATAATTTAACATTTTTTTTTTCTAAATCATTAACACTACTAGTTTTGACTTGATCTTCAGTATAAAATCATTAAAAGTCGATTAGTGTCTGTGGTGTTTTTGGTACTGACTTCCAGTACCAAAAAACATACGACGACAGCGATTTATATCGCTAAAATATAACCCGACCAAGTGAAATGGCTCGTTAGTTTTGTATTACACGTATGTTACTTTGAGTTGATTGGATTTGGGATTATTTGTTGTTGATAGAATCGTCGCTACGTAACTTAGTAAAAGTTCTTTGTTTACAAAATTTATAGCTTCTCGAGACGGGGACTTTAGGTGCTGTGGAGCGACGCCTTTAAATAATATTATGTTTAGTCGTGTCTGCGTGAAATAGTGTTTCATATTATTCATAAGTAAATTAAAAACTTACATAAATAACAACAACCTACACAAGACACTAATCTTTATTACACCATTTTAATTATACTGATTACCAAACTACACTTCAAGTCTGTATGAGGAAGTCAACATCGAGGTTGTGTTGCAAGTCTGTATGATGAAATCGAATCTATATTGGTTTTATTTGCAATATTAAGAAGAAAATTAAAGAGCAATCTAGGTGCAAAAATAAAGTTTGTACAATACATAATATTACATAGAAGTTAACATCTCGCTTGTAATCCGTGGATGGTTGGGCAGAGGTGTACCTATAATATCTACACCCACATTTTATCAGCTATGTTCCCATGTAATAGGGGGCGAGCTTATTGCCAGCAACCGGGCACAAAGCCAGACTCGGGGTTGCTACTGAGCAATTCCAGATGGAAAAACCCAATTCCACTTTGCTAGATCTGGGAATCGGCAACCCAGGACCTCTAGCTCAGCAGTAGCTCTAACGACCAAAGAGTCAGTTTTTACAATACCTAAACAGTAAAATCATAATTAATTTAAGAGCAGTGATGGCCTAGTGGTGTGACCGTCGGACTGCCAGGTCATAGGTCTCGATTTCGAACCCAAGGCACGCACCTCTGACTTTTCGGAATCATGTGCGTATTGTATACGTATTATTATCACCTGTTCAAAAGCGGTGAAGGAAAACATCGTGAGGAAACCGGCATGCCGGAGAGATATTTCTTGACGGCATGTGAAGCCAAGTCAGAGTCAAAACTCTGACACCAGGTTAGTCACTAACCGCACGAAAAGATGAAGATAATTCATTTCATTGATGTTTAAGGGTTTTAAGTGGGCAGTGGGCGTAATAAATAGGAGTTAGCCTGGCTAAGAAATAACAGCCGCACGGGTCGATCCATCAGGTTAAGCTACGCTTGCCGGGGTTGTTCCGTGGATGGGTGACCATCTTTACATACCAAGACTACTCCGTGCCTCGGAAAGCATGTTAAGCCGTTGGTTCTGGTTGTTATTCGTGGATCTTTTGACAGTCGTTACGGGTCGACAGAAGCCCGAAAGTCTGACAGCCAGTCTTACAAGGGGTATCGTATTTCCCAGTTACAGGGTTGTGGAGGTCAGATAGGCATTGGCTCCATGTTGCTGGAAGCTGACTCCAATATAGTTGGGAAAAGGCTTAGGCAGAATGATTTAAAAAGGTACGATGTAACGACATTAATCATGAATTGGCATTGGGTTTCCGATAAGCAAACACTGAAACTACGTGCCCGTCAAGAGACCAAATCTTGGATTTCAAATCAGCCTACATAAAAGTTTAATAATATACTATTAGCTACCTATGCAATAATTTTAGCTACCTCAATGTATCATCATCTGCCGAGCCTTTACCCAACAAATTTGGGGTCAGCTTCCAGTCTAACCGGATGCAGCTGAATACCAGTATTTTACATGGAGCGACTACCTATCTGACCTCCACAACCTAGTTACTAGTTAGCACGGTACCCCTTGGTAAGACTGGTTGTCAGACTTTCGGGCTTCTGACAATCCGTAACGACTGTCAAAAATCTACAAATGACAGCCGGGTCCAACGGCTTGACGTGTGTTCCAAAGCACGCACGGAGGGGCTGGTATGTAAAATTGGTCACCCACCCATGGACCAACCGCAACAAGCGTAGCTTAACCTGATCTATCGACCCGTGCGGCTGTTATTACTTAGCCACAAGCCCCTCTAGCTACCTCAATGTATTCGTAGTTATTTAATCTATAAAATCAACCATTAAACTGTGTACTCAAAATATTTTATTAGCTATAATTTATAAATAACCGAACATATCAAGTCTATCCTTTTTGAGGCGGACGATAAGTAGTAGAGCGTTGTGTCGTCGGCGGGAGGTGACGGTCCGGCGTGGGCCGCGGCGCCCTAGTGGGCGCGGGCTCTAAGCGAGGGAACAGCTCCAGCACCCCGGATATCACCAGCGTAAAGGTAAAGATGACTATAGCCGCACCGAGGAGACTTCTGGAAACGAGCAAAACAAACAACATTATTGGACAGGGATCACCAATCCGTTTATTGGGGGTTCGTTTTAAGCTTCTTGCAAACTAGCGCGACGCGACACCGGTTATTGTTATACCGTGCAATTTTCTTAGAAATTGTATTGTTTGAGTCGCGTCGCGCTGGTCTGCATGAGCATTTAACATAATATGGCTGTCACCGTCAGTCTGTAGACGATTACTACAACCAAGATTAAAAAGATTAATTAATTAATTAAGAAAAGAAAAAAAAAACAAAATTTTTGCAAAGTAGGTACACACACACAGCAGGCACATTTTTACTTTGAACCATATGTCAGCAGTCTGGAATAAAGTTGGTGCAAGCTATCTTCATCGGTAAGTCAAGATCGAAAGCGTGCATCCTGAAGTTGGCAACGCGCAACGTCGCAAATAGAAGTCAAATATTTCGCTATTTTGATTAATTTGGCAATATTGTATGGAAATATTATAGTGAATTAAAATATTGATGAAATGCAATAATTAATATCGTAACACCGAATATTTCGTTACAAAAACCGGCAAAGTGCGTGTCGGACCAGGCACAATGAAGGTTTTCGTAGTTGGGATAAATTTATTCCAAAAACAAACAACATTTTTGTTGAAAAACATGTCCGTACGTTATAAATATGTCACGATCAATTCTCCAATTCGCAAATGTAAGTTGGTTATCGCAAAATTATATTTTTATGTGATTAAACTATAAATTAACGATTTTCGGACCTTTTCCTGTCCTAGAGCTGTGAGACCTTGCTTCGTACCAAATTTCGTGATGCTAGGTCAACGGGAACTACCCTATATATTATTACGATTTATTTGTGAAAAAGAAGTCGCTTAAATGGCTTTATTTTTTTATTGCGTTGACTTAGAAGCTTCTTTTTTTGAACTCCAAGGGATCGTAGACGTACATACTTACGTATTTGATATTAATTTCAACGTAGTATCTATATTTATCTCAAGAAAACACTTACTATTTTAGTTGAATAACATGGTCTCCCATACATTCCAACTGCAAATATAAGTTTGTACGCACAATATTGAAAGATTTACCATGTTATTTTAAGACCATAGACTTCTTATAGCTTTTCCTGTAATCTATGAGTAAAAGACCGTTTAAAGTATTTTTTTCAAAATGTTTGGTTCAGTAGTTTCAGAGATAAGGGGAATGGACAATTTCCATCTATTTTCTTAAAAATAAAAAATAAATTGAGATGACAAGCCCTTTCATTTCATATGTCACACGGTACAGATAGCAGATTTTTTTTGTTTGCCTCCGAAAAGTGACCCCATATTCAAAATTCATTTATTTACGTAACACGTCCGTGTTGGGGTCACAGAAATTCATATGTGTACCAAAGTTCGACTAAATTGGTCCAGTAGATTCGGAGCAAATTGGCTGTGACAGACGGACAGACAGACAGAGAGCCAGCCTGCCAGCCAGAAAGACACACGAGTGATCCTATAAGGGTTTTGTTTTTTCCTTTTGAGGTACGGAACCCTAAAAAGTGTTTGGAAACTTTTCAAATGCCTTTTTTGCACCTAAAACGTCAAATTCAGTGCTATAATTGCAATTCATAATTAAACGTGAAAGTGAGTTCGTTTGTTTCTTTGTTACCCTTTCACGCTAAGACGGCTGACCGGATTTGGACTTTTTGTCCCGGTAGTACCACGGGATCGAGACTTATGTGGGTGAAACCACGGGGTGCAGCTAGTTATTAATATTCTAGTTCACTTAATATTTCATATTCCCATACAGTAATATTGCCAAGTTAATCAAAACATGTAAATACGATTAATTATTAGCTATTTGCAACTTTACCAACTTTTGGAAACTCATAAGGTCTGCACAAAATCGTCGGCGGTCCGGGCGCAGACCGCGGTCTGTCGTTTGGTGACTCCTGTAATGGTATTCTGTAAATATCTCACCGTGAAGACTTAAGTGAAGTGAAGTTGAAATTAGCATTAGTCATTCTTCTTGATTGACACTTTTGACAGCTCGCTTCACCCAAGTTTTAACGGTAAGATTTTTACAGAATAGGCTGACAATCTCTTCACTCGAAAATTCATCGAATTTCTTGAGTCGTGAGAAATTTTATAAAAATCCTAGGAATTTTTCGATTCTTCCCAAAAAATATTTTGTTAATAAGAAAACAGTACATTCTGATTCTTAAAATAATTTAAAATGAAATAATAAAACACATTATTTAACTTATATTAACGAGAAATATCGCCTGAACGAAAAAGTTCCTCAGAATTTCAACTTTCCACATCTTTATCACTATTTTTTGCTCTGTAATTTAAAGTAATACTCAAATTAAAATACTCACGACATAGGCATTTTGCTTGCACAATCACTGACTAGATCTTATTGAAATCTTTCGGCGGCGCCATAAATAGCCAAAATAAAACATGGAACTACGAAAGATCTACTTTTTAATGTAAACAGAAACAGGCATCTTACAATAGGTACAATCGTATCAGGACCGTCTTAAGGGGGGGTGAAGGGAGTAACTGCCCCGGGCGCTTTAGCCAGGGGGGCGCCAAAATCATTTTGATGATTGTCAACTGCATAGGCGCGGTCCAATGCATTCATTTAGTAAAATCACACGGAAAATCTAACTTGTCCAAGTTTCAAATTTTTGCTTTATCTCAGTAAAATAACAATGACAGTTTAACTAGTATCACAGTCAGGATGATTCAATTTCGAGCCCGCTTCGCTCGCTCTTTCATTCTTTTAGTAAAAAAAAACACAATAACAGCTTTACCCAGTATCCGTCAGAACGCTCCACATTTCTAGATCGCTTCGCTCGCTCTTGCATTCTCTTAGTAAGATCACAATGACAGCTCCAAGTCAGCATGCTACTTTTTTTTTCTACTAGCACAATACTATCTTTTGGAGCTTCACTGCGGTCGGGTGAAATCAAACATTTCGTTTAGTATTTTATGCGTCAATACGAATACATGAAATTATTAGTTTATAATAAAATACTAGAAATAATTTATTAGTCTTTCGATAAGCTCTCCCAAAATTCTCATTCAGGCAGGCGTGTCCAAAGAATGCTAAATAAAATAAAAATGCATGTCGGACCACGGTACAATGAAGGGTTCCATAGTTGGAATGACTATTTATCCCAAAAACAAACTTAACTACAAAGTAGAAAAACTGTTCTCCCATACATCGATATATGTCACGGTTAAATGTAAGTTTGTAATCGAAAAAAAAGATAAGTAATAAAACTACAAATGAACGAATTTCGTAATTTTTCCTTTACTTGTGCTGTGAGACCTTGGTTCCTTTTCATAATTCTAGGTCAACGGGAAGTACCCTATAGATTTTAATTTATTTGAGAGTATCCAAGTATGTCGCATAAATGACCGTATTTGTTTGTTGACTTGGAAGCTTGATTTTTTTAGAGCTCCAAGACCTACGTGGTCTTATTAGATTCGTATTATTTTATTATTTAGATATTAATTTCAACTAGTGGGACATTTTTTTTGCTATTTTTGACTTTTCTAGTACCCAAACCTCAGTTGGTCTAATAGATTTTCTTTTTCATCCTTATATTAATCGGATCGATTTGCACCAAAAGATTTTTTTTGTGAAAATTGCCAATTTTTTTTCAAAATCTGTGAATGCAAATCAAAATGTGTCAAAAAGTTAAGGACAGTCTCCTAGGACCGTTTTCTTGTAGCTACAACTGTTAAGGTAGCTGTCCTTACTGCCCCATCTCAAAAATCCACCCTGGATATGTTTGTGTTTTTCAGTTTTTACATGCAAATAACTGCGATGCCTCTTATTGCAGTTGTCCATAAATACATGGTGGTAACCACTTACCATTAGGTGAGCCAACGGCTTGTTTCCGATAAAACTTTCAACGTAAAAAAAACAAGTATGTTCTACGAATATGTTTACACATGAGACATACACAAGTCGAACTAAGTACCCAATGTACCCATGTTATTGCAGTTATCAATTAATTCCACACTAAGGCCCTTTGTGCAAATTGTAAACACACGTTTTTCTTGCCGTGAAAAACTACGGTTTATTCGCCGTGTGTAGCTTGTTGACAGACACGTTTTTTCTACGGCACGATATACAGGGTGGCAGGGACATCGACGCGAAGCCTGTTACCATGGATTCAGTACATGATTCTGAACCCCCTAGCGCTGAAACTTTTAGTCGGTAATTTAAAAAAAAAACTGCTGTTTCATAGAAAACTGCATTACCTACGCGGTCAAACTGTATGGAGCAGATGTTTTTTAGAACGGGGGGTTTAGAATCATGTACCATCGAAGAAGTTCATATCTATGCACCGTAAGGACTATTTCTGCTTGCAGTGCTCGGCCGCCATAGAACCGGGTTGGTAACAGATGTGGTCATCGCGTTCACGGGATTTTGTTTTCAAATTGCTTAGATATGAAATTCTTCGATGGTACCTACTGAATCCATGGTAACAGGCTTCGCGTCGATGTCCCTGACACCCTGTATACACCGTACCGTAAAGAAACCGTGCCGGCTTTACAGTACCATATCCATTTTGCAATGACCGAGTAAGAACAACTTTTACTTCCTTGTCGATAATATAAATAGCACTACTAAACTTGGATTACGTAATTGGTTATTGAACTCGCGCGTAAAAATAAACAAACAAACTCCGTCACATTTTTTTGCTTTTAATAATAATCGGTATTGTTTTGCAAACGTAATCCTAAAACTTTATTTCTAGATTATAAGTATAAGTATGGTACCTAGTGTGTCACCGAAACTATTTAACCTACTCCGAACTCGTTATCATTTAAGGCAATAATGTTTTATGGGTACCTTTATGATCCTTTAGACTTATTTTAAAATCATTTACAAATAATAGAATTGAGGTATCCGATGTAGTCCATGTTCCATCTAGTTTCGCTGTCCATGCATTACCTTTAACACGTTCAGTGCGGGGAGCCCTCCACCTAATCGCATATGGGGTGCCGGGAGCCCTCGCAGAGGGCTCTTTTTAAATGTAAGCTCTTAGCGTATACAACAGTATATACCGTGAAAATAAAGTCTATATTAGTATATGCGTTGGTTTTAAAACCCAAGCATTTTTTTTTTTTTTAATATTTTGTTCACGGTTACAAATATTTACAAAAAATTTAAAAGACTGAAAACTACATATAGCGACCAGACCCCCTTATTTTTTATTTATTTTTTTAGGGTATCATTCCATTGCCTGTGTGCCGGGGCCGCGATATCCCTTTCAGACAAACCCGCAACCCCAGCAGGAACCAGACCCCCTGAAAACAACATTTTTCTTCGTTTTATAACACGGTTTTAAATCTGACCGTCCGCGATGGTTAATCATAGCGCAAACGTAATACCGGCAACCCTCCTGGAGGGTTCACTTCCAATATTTATGACGGTATGGCGAATGAGTTCAATGAAAAGTGGGTGGAGTCGAAAGTGTCACTGAAAACGTAGCCATAAACGTCCGTGCATGACATGTAATGCACTAGTACCTTGTTATCTTTTTTTATGCAATATTCCAGCGAAATTAATCAAAATTTAATAAAACGAATCAGTTCTATTGTTTGTTTCGTGATAAGAGCGTTTATACAAAAAGCGGGCAACGTCGCCAATAGCTGTCAAATATTTCACTGTTTTGATTAATTTGGCAATATAACTGTATGGAGATAAGAAATATGCCTACTATTGAAATAAAATATTGATTATGAAATACAATAATTAATATCGGAACACCGAATATTTAGTTTGAGATGTAAAAAAAATATTTGAAAACTTTCCAAATGCCTCTTTCGGGTTCCGCACTCAACAAGGAACCCTTATAGTTTTGCCATGTCAATCTCCTCTACACGTAAAGTGGTGTTTTTCAACTACACTGTTAAGTTTGTTTTTGGAATAAATTCATCCCATCTACGGAACCCTTCATTGTGCGTGGTCCGACACGCACTTGGCCTTTTACACCTAAAACGGCTACAACATCAAATTCAGTGTTACAATTGCAATTCATTATTATTGTTCTAGTTCACTCGTTAGCCATATTTCTTCAATTCAAAAGTCATTTCTTCAAAATAGGTTGAGAATCAGCACTTTTCGAACGTCAAAATTACATTAGACAGTCCCCCAAAAACACCCGCCCTTCACCACTTCCTAGTGCTTAGCTGGGAAGAAGAAGTGACGCAACAAACTCCCCAGCAGCACAGCTGTCGGTTCAGTTAAAAAAACTTGATTCTATTCAATAGTACTATGCAAAGTAATGTACATTATGCAACATAAAACATTAAATTAAATTATTTGCTTTACGTCAGCTAGCAGACGCCAATATACTTAATTCCATACAATAATATTGCCAAATTAATCAGGTAAATATTTGATAGCTATTTGCGACGTTGCCAACTTTTTGGATGAACGCTCTTAAGTAAAGTTAAGTGAAGCTCATACCTACGTCCGTGCATTGCTTGTAATGCATTTTTGAAAATAATATGAAAGTAATGGTAATCAGCGAGTGCTAGACGAATATTTCCCTATCGTAGAATTAGTAAATGACCATAAATAACATTACAATGCAATATTATTATTGGACGTATGGTGATAGAATTACCAATTACGTTTGAACAGTGAAAGTGATAAAGTAGTAAGAGTGACGGGTTCTTTAATTCATTCTAATGACTGTTTAATCACTATTAAAACGTTCTGTGACTGTAGTCGCATTAAACATTATTTAAAGTGTCGGTTCCAGTCTTTATTCATTCACAACTTTACAGCAGTAAAGTTGTGACGTTTACTAGTGTAATTTGTGGATTGTTTTATTACAATGAAGAAATCGACTGTGTCACAATGTGTCTTGCTGATGCTGAGTTATATATTCAAAGAAGCAACCTCAGTAATATGTGCCAGTTATACTGAAACGATCAATCTTCCACAGGGAATAATTAAGGGATGTTACGACAGGTTCGAAAATCAAAGAACATTTTTGGGAATACCATACGCTTCAGTAACAGAAAGATTTCAGGTAAGTGTTTATTTTACAGACAAATTCTTAAGGCTAGCTCAGATAGGGGCGACAAAACAATAACAATTTCAGCCAAAAGACGTCCACTGCTGGACATAGGCTTCCCCAAGTTCCGCCACTTCCACTGGTTCTGTTCTTCCCGCATCCAACGGATTTCTGCGGCCTTCACAAGGTCATTGGTCCACCTTGTGGGAGGCCTTTCAACGCTACGTCTTCGCGTACGCGATTGCCACTCCATAGCTTTCGACCCCATCGGCCATCTGTTCTGCGAGCAATTTCACGAGCAATGCCCATTATTCTTCGGGCTATGTAAGTTACCTTGATGTTTCTGCGGATGTCTTCATTTCTGATTCTATCACGTAGAGAAACTCCAAGCATAGCCCTCTCTATTGCCCTTTGCATGACTTTCAGCCTTGTGAGCGAAAACTTTCAGTGCTATAGGTTATCACTGGCAACACGCACTGGTCAAAGACTTTCGTCTTGAGACACTGCGGTGTTGACACTGAAATCCTCCTTCATCATTTTCGTGGTAGATGAGCCGCACTGCATTTTTTTGTATGAAAATTTGTTGCGCTGTGGGCCGTTGCGGCAGCAATGTGCGCTTGGCATCAAAAATGTATTATGGTTCCTAGTAGTACAAAGTAGTCTGAATTATGCCCGGTTGATGACAATAGGCACACAACCTAAAGGACTTAAAAATAACTGGCGAAATGTGGGTTTACAATTACAATTACAATTACAATTTACCTCTGCCTACTCGTTCGAGGAATGCAGACGGAATGATATGTGTTTACTTAATTTTACAACAAAGTACCTTGTGACATATTTATTACAAATAAAAAAATAAAAATAAAACTCATATTAAAAGTACACTTTGTAAACAAGCATATTACAAATTAGAGGATTAAATCCAGAATGCTTAGAAACAAGCTGGTCCTGCTCCATAGGATGATCTAGAATCTAAAAAGTATCAAACTGGTTGCTAATTTAAGTTGTATAATTTTTATTTTATTTTATTATATGACATTTGTTTTACATTCTGTGATTATTTCCTCACACACTGACTTATTAATTGTATTTTTTTGGAAAATCGTCTACTTTTACAATGTTTGTAAACGTGTGAGAACCATGTATCTATCACATAAATAATTAGTTTATCTCTAGTTGCTTCATTTTTTTTTTACCTGTTGTGATATAGTATTTTTTTAGGTGCATCGTCTTCACATATAAATATATAACTAATGTAGGTACACACCTACACTACATATACAAAATATTGTAAAACATTTTGAAAGAGTAACGGTGAAGTTTCTTACCCATTCTTCTCCATACGAAAACAACCTTTTGGAAGGGGCGACTAGAATCAATTCAAATTTTTGTAAATTTTGACGTTCACAAAAGTGCCTTGCAAGGGCCTATTTGAAATAAATGATTTGACTTTAATACTTAAATGTGACACTACCATTTGCGATAGTACTCGCAATATCACAAATGTCATCAGATAAGTTGATATGTCACTATGTTATCAGAGATTGACATTAATTATAAAAAGTACATTTTCTTCCATCAGGTCCCTGGGAACCCTCCTTCGTGGAACGGCACACTTATTGCAAACCGTGGGAACATAATGTGCAATCAGTACTTTACAGCTTTGAAAACACCTATTGGTCAAGAAGATTGTCTGGTATTGAATGTTTTCACGCCACCCTCCCTGGAACAAGAGCTTTTTCCTGTTATGGTTTTCATACCTGGAGGAGGATTTTACTCGGGCAGCAATTCGGATCTTATTTATAATCCAAAATATTTAGTTAAAAAAAAAGTTATTGTTGTTACTGTAAACTATCGTCTGGGGGCATTTGGTTTCCTGTGCTTGGGACTCCAAGAAGCTCCAGGGAACGTTGGTCTGAAAGACCAAATAGCTGCTTTGAATTGGATACAGAATTATATCACCTACTTCGGAGGTGATCCAAATTCCGTCACAATATTTGGTGAAAGCGCTGGAGCAGCTTCTGTCAATCATTTACTTCTTACCCATTCTGCCGAAGGGTTATTTCATAGGGCCATTATGCAAAGTGGATCAATTCTGATGCCACAGGATTTTACTTACCAACCCGTTGAAAGCGCATCTAAGGTAGCTTCGCGTTTAGGCTTTAACACGTCAGACCCAACTGAACTATTGAAAATATTCAAAAATTCAACAGCTAACGACATTGTCAAAGCTTCCCATGTTGATCAATCTAATAACGCATTCGCGCCTTATTTGTTTACACCATGTGTGGAGACCGCTATAACGAGCAGAACACCATTGATACCGGAACAACCAACACAATTACTTCATAAAGTTGGTCTTAATGTATCTGTTATTATTGGCTTCAATAATAGAGAAGGAATTTATTGGGCAACTCATTATGTTTCTCAAACTTTTGGCAAACTCATGGCTAGTTTCGATCATATAATACCTTCGTACTTGCTGTTTAAAAAAGATAGTGACAAAACAGCTTTTCGTGATGATATCGTAAAAATTTACTTTACCAACAGAACATTAACAAACAGCTTAATAGAGTACTTCACTGACTCTTTGGTTGCATTTCCAGTACTGGTCTCATCTGAGGGTTTTCTTCGAAATCCTACCAGAACAGTAAATAACTATTATTTTAAATATGATTCGTTTAGAAATTTTAATAAATTTCTGACCCGGCTACCAGCAACACCAGGAGCGTGTCACGGTGACGAGCTATTTTACATATTCGAACCTCTCATGTCCTCTGTTCTCCCTTCCACTTCTAATGATGCTGCTGCGATAAAGACTATGACAACGCTATGGACCAGCTTTGCTAAAACTGGGTAAGTTCTATAAATCTTAAGAGAAATCTAATTTTATACAATTTAATATTGATAGACTGAAAGAAGTTACACAAACTAAATTCTTGGGTGTACTCATAGATCAAGACTTCAATTGGAAAGTACATCTAGATAATTTGTGCAATAGGATCAATAAATTTTCATGACATATAGAAAAATGGCAATTATAAATTTATTACATACCACGCATATATAGAATCCATTTTACGTTACGGGCTTATTATACCGGGGAACAGTACTGATAAGGATAGAGCATTTATTGCACAAAAAAAATGCATCTGAGCCATTTGTGGACTCCATCCTGATGAGTCCTGTGAAAAAAAGCTAGGTTTATTATCTACAATTTCCCTCACTTTACTTATAAGAAATCTGTAAATTTGTGTACAGTATTATGGGTTTTTTTTTAAAAGCGTATGAAGTAATCTCTCGACCAACAAGGGATTCATAAACATAGACTCGTGTAAAACCATAATCCTAAATCAGCCAAGTATGCTAAAAGCTGCCTTATGATGAATGTACGTGTATACAAAAAAATACCAAAAGAACTAAAATTATTCAATAATCCTAACTCATTTAAAAATAAACTATATAAATGGCTGTATGGACATAATTTTTATGACATCAAAGATTTCTTTAACTTGACAATATAAAAAGTGTATGTACGTACAGGTATTAATGAAAATGTTTGTGATGTATGCTATCTGAATTACTATTATTGTATTACCAAATTAATCTGCAACATTCTATAGTTCACCTATAAGAGCATGCATTCTGAAAGTGGGCAACATCGCAAATAGATGTCAAATATTTCGTTGTTTTGATTAATTTTCAATATTACTGTATGGAAATATGAAATATCGCTAACTAGTGAACTAAAATATTGAGTATGAAATGCAATAGTTAATATCGCAAAACCGAATATTCAGTTTTAAATGTAAAAAAAAAGTATTTAAAAACTTTCCAAATGCCTTTTTTGTACCTAAAACGGTTACAACATCAAATTCAGTGTTATAATTGCAATTCATTAGTTAGCGATATTTCATATTTCCATGCGGTAATATTGTCAAATTAATCATAAAAACAGATAAAAATTTGACAGCTATTTGCGACGTTGCCAGCTTTCAGAATAAACGCTCTTAGCTCGTTTATTAATTATTTTGCATGCAATTGATACAATATTCTGTAGGTATAGCTAAACATGTGGACGTTATAATAAGATCAAAACCAGACCTAAGGCAAATAAAGACTTATCTTAAAATGTATATTGCTCAAATTTTTATTATTTTTATGTACTTATTTTTTTTTGTTTTCAGGACACCTTTGAAATCGAATATTACTTGGAGATCTAGTGGAAAGCAATTGGAGTTTCTTGAAATAAATAAAGAAATCCAGATGACGGCGTTACCTCATAAAAATCGAATGGAGTTTTGGAGGAAAACCTTTGAAAAATATGGAAGAAAATAAATAAATATGAATATGCGACTATTTTTTTATTTTTTTTTTAGTTACAGCATTAGACGTGGTTAAATCAAAAATACACAATTGCCTCCGGCCTCCAGCCAACTTAAACAAAGTTCTTTAATGTGGTGTATCAGATATTTGTAAACCTGGGGTCTCCCGCAAATCTTAACAAGATTCACTATCACCCACCCACCTATAAAGTCACAGTAACCCGAAAGTTACGTGTTCCAAACCCTAAAACAGTAAGGCCAAAACTACACAGCTAGGAGCTACGCGTGCCACAGCCGCGTTTGGTGCAGTCACAGTTGGATGCTTGAAGATCTGTTGTATAAACTTCCTTCATCTTGTTGTTAACACGCCGCTGATGCACGATATGCATGTTCACTCGGAGACACCCTGTGCGTCTTCGGCCTAAGTGCCGTGACGGTGCAGGACTGTGTCATCCAGGGAAACATATGAGGAAACCTGGACTTGCCTATAATGGCAGGTAATCGGCTATCCCACTCTGAGCAAGCAGGCTCTCTGTACGAGAAGAGGCCAGTCTTGCAGCCCCTGCAGTCAAGCGCGGATCCACCGTTGTGGACACGATGGACATGCCCACAACCTTATGAGACTTGAGTCGTCACCCTTTCACACTCTATTGATGTCGATAGGCTGATTATATTATATCCAATGCCTTAATAAATAAAATAAAACAATGAATCGTGCGTGATTCGGAACGCAGCGAAGTACCTTCTTAGTTTTCGATATGCTGACACGATATGTCACATTTTTTACAACATATTATCTATTTCTTTTTGGCACATGAATACTTATATTGGAAAAAAGAGATGACTATTCGCTGGGTGCGCAGCCCATCTACGAATTTCTATTCTATTTTTCTTTATGGCAACTGTGCCGATGTCGACAATTCTGCCAATGTCAATGTGTGGATGTATGTACATTGCCGCCAAAACTGTCTTCCTTTTTGGTGATGTGGCGTGGCGCTGACGTTAGTAGTTTGTACCTACTGTTTGTAAGCATATTTAAATTAAGTTTAATCGTTTTGATGAAATCGAATAATTTCATCTAAATCAGCCGTTCGATTCTGTAAAAATATCACCGTGAAACTTAGGTGAAGTGAGCGTGAAGTGAGCTGTCAATAGTGTTAATCCCTAGCATCCTGCCGGTCGATTCTGTGGCAGTGACAGCTCACTTCACGCTCACTTCAACTAAGCTTCACGTTAATATTTTTACAGAATCGACCGACAGCTGTGCTATTCTGTAACCATCTCACCGTGAAAACTTAGGGGAAGTGATCGTGCAGTGAGCTGTCAGTGTCACCCCACCCGATACTAGGGATGACCAAGCATTACATTTACAATCGTAATCGAGATTTAAATTATATTTTTTATGTTAATTCTATTGATCATTTTATATTAAGTATTCTAAAGCTAGTATTTAAATGTCTAAACATTACTATATAGGGGGGTTTTAATAAAATAGCAAAGCAGATATCCAATCAGAAACTCAATTTTGTTTTATTCTATTTTGTTCCTAGACTAGTCCGTTAATATAAATAGCCTGAGGCGCGACGCGTTACGCACGTAGGTACTTACCAACAATAAATAAAATAGAACATACCTACATAGGTATCTACACGTTGCTGCTATTTAAGTACTAAAGAAAATGCTCATCGACATAGTTTGTTATTATGAACCCATTGTTAATTTATATTATAAACGCAATCGAGTGTTAATAGTGTGTAATTTAACCCCACACAAACTATGTGGGAACCTACCTAAACGATGTAAGTAGTCATATATACGTAGATAAAAAGATGTGTATATTATTATTACCTATCGAATATTTTATTGGAGATAACCTACCTACGCGTTGAATAAAATTGAGGTTTTTTACTTACTACGTACCTACATACTTATTTAACTTGTAACGCGTCACGTACTTGCGTACTAAATACCAACGTCCAATAAGTACCTACAATGTTTTATTCATCATCATCATACATAACCCAAGTAAAACTGGCACTTGTAGCGCGCGCACATCACATCACCGAAGTGTTGTCGCCGAGGAAATAACGTAAGTATGATTTAGACATTGAATTATCTAAAAATATTGAAATAAATAGGTACTCATATTAGTATTGTCTCTGACTACGTATAGGCTTATGGACATGGCCGTCAAAGAGAGGAAAAAAAAAAACAAAGTGCGTAACAGCGCGCCTGCGCGGCGTGATCACTTCATCCGATTCTTTAAGAATCGGGTGAAGTGATCACGCGTGTGGTCACCATGGTAACGCGTGTTATTTCCTCAGCGGCGCGCCTGCGCGAAGTGATCACTTCATCCGATTCTTTAAGAATTGGGTGAAGTGATCACGCGGGTGGTCACCATGGTAGCGCGTGTTATTTCCTCAGCGGCGCGCCTGCGCGAAGTGATCACTTCATCCGATTCTTTGAGAATCGGGTGAAGTGATCACGCGGGTGGTCACCATGGTAACGCGTGTTATTTCCTCGGCGACAACACTTCGGTGATGTGATGTGCGCGCGCTACAAGTGTCAGTTTTACTTGGGTTATATATGATGATGATGAATAAAACATTGTAGGTACTTATTGGACGTTGGTATTTAGTACGCAAGTACGTGACGCGTTACAAGTTAAATAAGTATGTAGGTACGTAGTAAGTAAAAAAAATCTCAATGTGATAGTGTCTACCTAGCGCGCAAGCGCGATTCTTACCGCTTCAACGTGGTGAAGTGATTCGGTTTGCGCGCGCTGCAAGAGTGTCAGCTGTTGAACTTAAGAATTTTGTAATGATTTGATGAATATGATTTTATTCAACGCGTAGGTAGGTTATCTCCAATAAAATATTCGGTAGGTAGGTACAAATAATATACACATCTTTTTATCTATATGACTACTTACATCGTTGAGTTAGGTTCCCACATAGTTTGTGTGGGGTTAAATTACACACTATTAACACTCGATTGCGTTTATAATATAAGTTAACAATGGGTTCATAATAACAAACTATGTCGATGAGCATTTTCTTTAGTACTTAAGTAGCAGCAACGTGTAAATACCTATGTAGGTACGTTCTATTTTATTTATTGTTGGTGCACGCGTTGGCACCTACGTGCGTAACGCGTCGCGCCTCAGGCTATAATATATATTAAGGGACTAGTCTAGGAACAAAATAGAATAAAACAAAATTGAGTTTCTGATTGGATATCTGCTTTGTTATTTTACTAAACATTACTATAAAGGGGGGTATATAATGTAATGTTTAGACATTTAGATACTAGCTTTAGAATACTTAATAAAAAATGTCCAATAGAATTAGCATAAAAAATATAATTTAAATCTCGATTACGATTGTAAATGTAATGCTTGGTCAATCCCTAGCATCAGTGAGTTTTCACTGACAGCTCACTCCACGCAAGTTTTCACGGTGATATTTTTACAGAATCGACATGCAGTTCAGTAGTTTAGAGTCTAAACGTGACACTGTGATATGCAAACAAACACACATTTACTTTTGTAATTTTCGTGAGCGAACAAACTAACATTTTACAGGTTTATTAATTTAATAGTGTTCGCCTCACGGCTTTGCCCACGTGCAACTATACGATGTACAAAATCTTGGTCAGGGCGCCATATATTTTGTAAACATCTCCTTTGTAGAAATGCGCTTTATCGATCATGAGTGAGTTCATACTCCGACTCGCACTTGGCCGATTTTCGGGTGGCCGCGCGACCACAAATTTTTTTGAGGGCTGGGTCCGCGCCTGCCTGCAGTGGAACGTTTGATATTGTTGGGATTATTTAACTCTCAAGTGCAAAAGCAAAATAAAATAAGACATTTTGTTTGTACGTCAGAATGTAAGATAGAATGAGGACAGGAGTTTATGGACGGATCGTAACACATGGGGTTTTGTAGTACCTATCGTTCTACCTGTCCATAACTATAGCCTAGAAAAGACTTAAGTTAGTGCTTACAGCCGTGATGTTACGCACAAAGCAAGTGAATAAGAATGTTTAGGATAAATAAATAAAGTTTAGTTAGTAATAAGATATATTTAATTAATAACGCTTAAGATTAACTTAAGTACTTACAACGCGTTACAGAATAAACAAAATCCTAAAAGAAATAACAATTTTTTGTCGTGCTTTTTTCCTTAGTTTAATTGGGGTACATGTCTGAGATTTTACGCTGAGGTATTCTGTTACTTGTTGTACCTAAGCCTACAAATGAATGAAGCCTCATTCAACCGTGAATATTATGACGGCTAAATTCCGTTGTAGTAGTCCACCACGACGGAGGTGTGGGGGGATTTGGAAGCTCGTTCAGCTTCTTTGTCAGCCATATCATGAAGTACACGAACATACCCAGACCTGAGATCCTGAGAATAAAAACATACCTATGTATTAGTTACGCGCGTCAGTTTCAGTCAGATTTCAGAACTTTACACACACAAGCACAACAAACTATAAAATGTGCTTCTTATATTGATTCTTAATTTCACATGGAGTTTACCTACGTACCAAATACTTTAAATAAATTATTTTGTGGGTGTTGACTACCACAGACCAAAAAAAAAACCGGCCAAGTGCGTGTCGGACCACGCACAATGAAGGGTTCCGTAGTTGGCATGAATTTATCCCAAGAACAAACTTAACATTGTAGTCGAAAAACATGTTCTCCCATACGGAATGTATGGGAGATCATGTTTTTCAAACCGCAAATTTAAGTTGGTCGATTATTACTCATTAACCTGTAGAGCCTACTTAGCTCTGATAGTTTTCCTTTTAATTTCGTTATATATAATACTGCTGTGAATTTTTTCACAAGTCCAAGTACAACCATTTAGCTAGAAGGGGGGGGGCACACTTGACTCTAACAAAAAATTTCAGTTAAAAGCTTAATATTTCGCAAACGGATCCCTGAATCCAAAAATGGTTTCGACAAACTCACAATATTTCGATACCCCACAACATGGGGTAGATGAGGAAAAAAAAAACATCCCCACTTTACGTGTAGGGGAGGTACCCTAAAAAAAAATATTTTTCTTGATTTTATTTTACCACTTTGTCGGCATGATTAATATGTATACATATGCCAAATTACAGCTTTCTAGTACTAACCGTCTCTGAGCTAAGCCGCGGACAGACAGACGGACAGACAGACAGACAGACGGACATGGCGAAACTATAAGGGTTCCTTGTTTACTACGGAACCCTAACAAAAAACGAAGACAGCACTAGAAACAATACAGTGAAGCATGCCAAAACTATACCTCCGCTCTGTGCATACACGCTCACCGGCACACATTTACAATCAAACTACACCTCACTAAGTGCACACATGTTTACGAAACCGGCCTCATGTCACTGTTGTCAGCGCTATGTCTTGGTTTTTTATTTGGTCTGAGGTTGACTACTTACATAATTATCTGCTTGTACACTTCTTATTTCGTTGACGTAGGTAGGTACCTAGATCGTTGGTAGGTACTCTACAGTCTACACCAACATGAAAAGCCCATTGATAGATACCATAACCAATTGACCATAGGCTATCGAATAAATCTTCAACTACTTTTAAAACTTTAGCAAGTAGTTTTACATGCTCTCTTCGTATATCTCTGTTTTTTTTACTTTGTTAAAAAATAAAGATCACAAATGATATAGGTACCTTATTTAAGAGTAATTACAAAATGATCTTACATGCCCAACATTTTAGAAATGTAATGATTCACTGCATTTAAATATAACTATACATATAAGAGTTCCCGATCACACAATTCACACAAGTGAGGGCTGCATGTCTATCCAACGACTGTATAACAATGAGACACACAATGAGATAATCGTAACAATAATGGCACATCGATGTGTAAAGGTAAAGCACACATCACAACAAAATAGCTGGTCTTTAGCAGAAAAAATCTACATCTCTCCCGGTATACCTACTCTGGTGGTAACTGGTCGTCTTGCTGACCACGGTTTTGTTATTGTTATTAGTAATTAACTGTTTATTTATGTTTTCATAAATAACAAGTGTTCATTGTTCATTGTACTCATCATTATGAACAACTTTCACTATCACTGAAATCGCGAAACTACATTTATGTTCACATAGCTCGTCAAATTTTTGATTTTTAATTTTTATACACAAATATGGAAGCATAAGTAACATAAAATAACGTGATCGCCAACCGCTATTATCATAACGACTTACCTACAATCATGATTTTTGTTTTTACCTATGCATTGAGACAGTTCACTAGCTAGTGAACTGAGACCAATTAAAAAATATTAATTTCTTAATGCATATGCAGGTTGCGGAAACGTTACTCCTACAAAGTTAACAATATTATAAAAGCATCCGCAAACAGACACAATTTTCAGTCAGTCTTATTTACTTATTATGTGGCGACATAAGAGGAGTTCCACGGGGATGTCATTTGGGGCCAACCTTGAAATAAGGGTGTGGTGTGAAGTGTGGGTGTGCATGTGTAGTAAAGTGGTAGTTGGCTTTTAATCGTCGGACTTAACAACAAAGGAATCTTTAATCTTGAATAGATGTCTCGGGATAAGACTAAGGTCCAGCTATCAATTTGACTCAATTGCAAATCGAAAATGTGTTGCGTAATTAGGCTACAGGTCCTGGTTTAAATAGTTAAATAACTAAGTAGTTAAAATTTAAATTTAAAATCAATACAACGGACATTATTACCTAGTTGTACAACTTTATCAAGGTTGTACCTAAATCTTGTGTATCCATCCTCCCTCAGCTGACGGGAAATAGTTCCTCCCTATTGTACCTACGCACATTTAAATACTTAAATCTAGGAATAGGTCACAATTAATGTTTCAGTTTATTCGCTTTTTCATAGCTCACTATAGCACTTCGCTGTAACTGGCTAGTAAGCTCATCCGTAAACAAACGATTATTGTTTGTATGCAACCATACCCAAATAGAATTGATGATTCCAATATAAAAATTATAAACAATGCATAAATAGTTTTATCTGTAGGTATGTTTTAATTTACCTCTCGAAGGATGACGCATAATTAATCAGATTAGATCAATAGACGTACCTACGGGGTTTAGGAATTGAACATCCAGTCAATCAGACCACCGCCCGTTAGCAAGGAGGTCAGCCACAAAAGCCGATTAACAAATCGCAATCGTATTGAGCAAAATATTCATAAAAAATCTTAACCCTTTTTTTTCCTCCATAGGCAATCAGCCCTCGAGCTTTAATCAGATTGATTGTGTCTTCACTGGCAATTCGAGATTGTTCTCATCCTGCGATGCGTCATCTTGTTATTAGGTTTATTTGTATTGGTTAGATTGACGCTATTCGTTCTCTTTTAAGTATGTCGGTAGAGACTGAGGACTTTCGAAGTGTCTCTACAACCTCCTTGATAGTTGGAATTTGTACCTATTCTTGTACTTCAATGTTTTTTGTGAACCAAGGAGCACCACTTAAGGTTTTAGTGCTTTATTTTGGAAGCGCTGTATTACATATCTCAATATTTCGAGTGGTTTGCCGATCCCCAGGTAGAGCTCTATACCATATGTCCATACAGGTTTAAGGATGCATTTTTAGATGAGAAGTTTAATTTCCAGGTTTAGTGATGACTGTCTGCCTATCAGCCTGTGAATGTCTCTTAGTTTTATGTTTGCTTGATGCCTTTTGGTCTTTGTATGTTTATGCCAGGTATGGCTTCTGTCTATGTGCATTCTTAGGTATTTGGCAGTACTTTTCTGTGGCAGAACGTCTTCACCGAGTTTCACTTGTGGGTAGTCCCCTTTCTTAGAGCGAAAGTAATATGAACAGACTTGGCAGCCCTAGCCTTGATTCTTCACTTTTGCAGCAATGATCCAAACTTGTTAAGGTGTTCTTGGAGTTTCGTGGATGGTCTAATCTGGTCTTTATCGCAAAATACGACTGCAGTATCATCAGCATAGATTGCATTCACAATTATCTTTGAGGTGGGTAGGTCAGCAATGTAAACTGTGTACAGGACAGGGCCCAGCACAGAACCTTGGGGAACTCCAGCTTCTATAGGATAGAATGAAGATAGGCAGTTTACAGATTTTACTTCGAACACTGATCGGTCCTCCAAGTAAGACTTGAGCAGCATGTAAGGTAAGCGGTGTGTGGTAAGCAAATTTTTAGTTTACACAGGAGCCCCCTAAGCCATACTCGGTCGAATGCTTTTTGTACGTTAAGAAAAGCAGCTGAGCAGTAGTTCTTTCTTTCGAAGAATTGTCAGATTGTGTGAACCACTCTGTGTATTTGTTCTGTCGTGCCAAGGTGTGCTCGGAAACCAAATTGATGGTCTGGGATTGTCTTTTGTTTCTCAAGTACGTATAAGCAACAGTCGTTGTAGCAATAACTTCTCGAACAGTTTAGACCAGAGATTCCCAACCAGTGGGGCGCGCCCCCCTTGGGGTTCGTAGAGTGACCAATGAGGGGGTGCAGCAGCTCTAACAATAAACTATAGATTTATTAAATTTTACGTTTCACAATATTGTAGGGAGGTACTATAAAATGAGCTTCAGCTTTTCTGCATAAGTCGACAAAATAAGTTTTCCTACTTCTGTATGAATGGACTAAAGAAAACCGAACCTATCCGAGGTGGCGTGCTACAATTTTCGAGCTCATTTTACTCGCTCTTCGATTCTACTTTTTCCTTCAACTATTCTGTCTAAGTCGACAAAGTAACTCCTTTATCGGCATGAATGGTCAAAAGAAAAATGTAACGAATCCGAAATTGTACAACATTTTTCGTGGTTTGGAATCCCCGTTTAGACAATGAAGGAAGAAGACTTTTTGGTCTGTACCTACGAGAAAACTTCTGGAGGAGGCTTTCCAGGTTTAGCTACGATATTTATTTTTGAGACTTTCCAGATGAGAAGGGAAATAGTGTAGTGTCAACACTGCAGTGAATGGTTAGCAAGACAATTCATTATGTCGGTAGATAGATGATTAAGGACTTCTGATGTAATCAGATCAAATACTGGTGCCTTTTTTTTCTTTAAGCTATTAATAGCTTTCTAAACGTATGTCTTCTTCTGGATATATGATACCGGGTTCATGTAGTTTCAATACATCTTTTAGGAATTCAGCAAATAGCTCGGCTTTATCGGCTGGTTTCCTCGTCTATTCACCATTTAGCTGTCTCAATGAAAGCATGATGTGTTCTTGTGGCCGGTTTAGTGACTTAGTTATTTTCCAAAGGGAATAGTCGACTGCTTTGTGAGGTGATCAAAGCATCGATTTATATCGGATCAGTCTTTAGTTTATCTTGCAGAGTGGCGTTAAGGTACTCTTTAAGCATTTGCTTTAATGAGAGCTATTTTATCAGGTGCGTTCCTGCTTGTGAGCCATTGTCGTCTGTCTCCGTTTAATTAACAGCGTCCTTTCATTCTGTTTTTTTAAGGACTGTGTTTTATATATGGAGTAGACATCTAAGCGACTGTTTGGATCAAGGTAATTGTATACCAGGCTGCATTTTCTATGCCTTCCTCTGCAAGATAGGAATGAGAGGGGATTCCGAAAATATCTGGCCGACCACAGCCAGAGGCAGAGAGTTGAAGAAGGCAATAGACTCAGATTCTCCATGTTAAGAATATCGCTAAACATTTGTTCGTAGACTCAATGCCGAGGCTACTGCCTCGGCATTGAGTCAGACGACTGGCAGGGTCCACTTAACATCGCTGCAGGGTACTCCCTGCAGCGATGTTAAGTGGACCCTGCCAGTCGTCTATCAGTACTACAATAGCCTGTTGGTATGTTTGTGTATGTGTATGTTTTACATAACGGATTTAACGAGCTGTTTTGTAAAACAGCTAGCGGTTATATAAAGGCCAAAGGCGGAGAATGACTTGCAACGTTTGTTTGTAATGTATCGACTTTTTGTAACGCGTTACAGTAGTCACTGCAGCGAGCTGAGCCGCTCGATGCGAGCGCTGGATCCTCCACTCGACTTTCGGCTTTTCGTGAATTCCCTTGAAACGCGTTACAGAAGTCAGAGCAGCGAGCCGAGCATTGTTTATAATGGAGCATAAACAAAAATAGACGCCGAGTCAAGTACTCGAAGCGAGCGTTCACCACGTTTAGTGTATCGCCGTTTTGTAACAAGAAATGGAGCGCGCTTGTGACATGTACTCGAAGCGAGCGTTCCCCGCGTCAAGTGTATCGTCGTTTTGTAACCAAGCTCGCCTCGAATTATATATAATTATATATATATACATTACAAACAAACGTTGCAAGTCAGTCTCCGCCTTAAAACATTGGATTCGATAATCCAACTGCGATATATGCACGAAGTAAATCTATTTCGTGAGTGTCAAGATATCTAAAGGTGAATACCAACCTTGCTGCAGTAGGACACTCTTGCCAACCTTGCTACAGTTGAACATACTAACCTCGCTATAGTTGAACATATTGCCTGCGCCTGCTATCATGCTGTTCTTGCTCTTCTTTGAAGAGACTATGGGATTTTATTTTGAAGCGATAAATAGCAATAAGTGCTGCTTTCATCCATCCAGGTCAGGTCATTCTGAACACATACTGAGTAACTAACCCCTCATAGGTCCCTACGGAAAAAAGAATCTATAGCACGACAACTGCAAACATAACCTTTACCGTATTTATTAGGGGATTTATAAATAGGGATGTCGTCGCATGGCAATGGAATCCATATGCCTGTAATGGTTTTACTGTTGTGTTGCTACAGCACTTATTTTTGCTCATAGACCAAAAAAAAAGTTTGGTTGCCCTATGCCGCAGAAAAATAGGTAGGTATGGTCGAATATAGTAAATTAACACATGTCTACCGTGTGATGCGCACGATTGTGACAATGAATACAAAATAGCAACACTTGTCGATTCAATTCGGACAACCAGACTAATTTAAAGAGCCATACCGCAACCTGAGAAACAAAGGCATAAGTACGTTTGTAATATTGCATTTATTTATTTATTTTTATACAAATTGACTAAATAACACATACACATTTATACCACTTCTAAAATTCAAAAGAAATGTTACAAAACATCGTCGGTCCTGAATCTGTACGTAATTCGGATTTCTACTTACGCCTTTATTCCCCTCGTGGTTCAATGTAAGCGAAATGAAATTGATAAACCGTAAAGGCTTCGCCAAATAGAACGCGTTCTTAGCGCCGGCGCTCTGTTTGACAGTAAACGTATGTCATAATGCAACTCAATAGGTATGATGCCTGGGTCAAAAAGAAGAAGTTCTATTTCGTCCGTCAATCAGATAATGAAAAATTATTAGACACTTATTTTTTGCTTTAACATATTAATAAAAAATGACTTAGATAAAACGCAGTAAAGTTGGGGAGTGGGGGTCGCTACGTCACAAGTATAAAATCTACATACTCATGACGTCATGGGACATTTCAACTCAGTGTGTCGCCATAACAATTGTTAACGTAAAAAAAAATACGTGTACGTTATTTTTTATAATCTACATTACGGACAAAAAATGTTTTCGTCATCTTCCCTATTCGGCGCTATAGCGCGGCGTTAGGATAGCGCTTAGTACGCGTTCTATTTAGCGAAGCCTTAAGTATCCTGATGAATCTGTTAAGTTCCAATATTATTTATGAGATAAAATGTTTATGAGTCAATAGCATAGGGAGCCAGTTATTCTAGAAGGGTTACAGATCTACCAACATCAATATCTAGTGTTTACATTAAAACTCGCAACCCAATGAACCGACTTTAATGAATTGTTATAAATTGAATAATGTACATAATGCAACAAATGAGTTTATATAGTATGAAATGAGTATATAAGAGATAAGGAAGACCCATTTCTCAAAACTCTATTTTTTTTTTCTTGCATGGTAAAGTTATTCAGTCAATAAAATCTTACTTACTAGTTTATTAAAGTAGGGGTGAAGGGAAGAAAAAAACAACAAAATATAAAAAAACAACATGCAAATCGGTTATGTTGCTTTTTACTATCAATTTTTGGATGTATGTGTACAAGTATGACTTCGAGGAAAATAAAGGAATATGTAAAGGTTCATAATATATACTCTACATCGCAGTACTCGTTACGAACAAACATTACTTATGTTATTTTCGATATAGTACTTCTACTCAATCATTATTTTTGTTCGATTGCTCTTCATTCGCATAAGATATCATGAGAGCATGTTAATGTAATACGTGTCACAAAACAAAAGAAAATATCATCTATAGAAATCCGATCGATTTAAATAAAAATAATCTAGCTAAGAAACACCATTCGTTCTTTGCATAATATTAGCAAATACTGCGTAACATTCTAACTGTACAGACACGCAAACATAATGAACATATCGAGGAAACATCGTCGTGTCCATATGATATTTATTATAAGGTCTCGCTCACAGATGCATAGAAACGAACAATATTCTCACTGAGTTTAGTAAAATCGGTGAAAAAGTCGCGATAAAAACCTAAAATCCACATACTGAAAGTCTAAAAATATATTATAATAAATTTCAAATGTCTATACATAGATGAGTGTTCACTACGCGCTTATAACGAGCGTCGAGCGCGCGTCCATTACGTTATAATATTAAATACGATAAAACGAACCGGCGGCTCCGTCCGTACACAACGGCGTCGTCGAATCGCAGATACGTCGCTACTCGTAACCGTACCGAAGGGACTAGACACATAATCCAAGAGTACCGGTCGCTCCTCTACGAGCGATGACGCGACTCGCTACTGCGTTACATAAAGTTCGTATCGAAAGTAAAATTACATGTAATGTATATATACTATATATATGTGGAGCGGCTCGCTCAGACGAACACCTTGGCGAGCCCGTCGGCGCCCGCGCTGGCGATGTAGGGCCGCAGCGGGTGGAACGCCACGTCCAGGATGCTCTCGTCGAACTTCTTGCGGTGCGCCGTGATCTCCTGCACGCACGTCTTGGTGTCGAGGTTCCACAGGCGCACGGAGCAGTCGTGGCTGCCCGACAGCAGGAACAGCCCGTTGGGGTCCAGCGCCAGGCCCGTCACCGCGTCCAGGTGCGCCACCATGGCGTGCGCGCAGCGGCCCGACACGCAGTCCCAGAAGCGGATGTGCCGGTCCTCGTGCGCAGTCACCAGCAGCGGCAGCGTCGGGTGCGACCGCACGCGGTGCGCCGGGCTGTCGCACGCCACGCGCAGCACCGGCTGGAACACGACGGAACGCCACGAATGTTATTGGAACTGAACGGAAACGAACTCGGGTAAATCATAGCAATAACACTGAACAAATCTCTATTACCTGTCCAGTTTCAAGGTCGTACAGCAGCAGCGTGCCGTCGCGGTAGACGACGGCGGCGCGCGAGGCGGCGTCGGCGAAGTCGGCGGCGGCGGGCGCGGGCGCGTTGGGCTCGTCGTCGGGCCGCAGCGTGGCCAGCAGGGGCCGCGCGGCGCGCGGGGCCCACAGCCGCACGGTGCCGTCCGCCGACGCCGACAGCAGGCGGCCGTGCGCGCTGGCCAGCGACCACACCGCGTCCGTGTGATCGCGCAGCACCGCTCCCTGCGCGTCACGGTACTGATTTCATTTTAGTGAACTTTCAGCATGGCAGGCGTGAGGCTTTCTATCCCTGCCCGATAAGCTTCCCCGACATACGATTTTTTTATTTTGACAGTATAAACATCTGCGTGGATACGTCCTGCTAATGCCCAACAAATAGTTTGCGGGACGATCATCAGTCGCAACCTGCAGTTCGACCAGCGTCATTCATATATAATATACTCAGAAGGTTATCCACCGTATTTATAAACTTTGCTTAAAATTAAGAGATGTTTATATGTCAAAAAATGCATGGTAAACAGACACTAATCATTACATTACTTTAAGAGACGTTCATAAATATGGAGGATTATGGCTGGTCATCGAAGCAAAATTACCCAAGAAAAACACGAGTCATACCTGAACAGCGGGGTCGTAGGGGTCGTAAGGGTCGGCCGTGGGCGGCGGCAGGTTCCACACGCGGATAGTCCCGTCCAGGCCGCCCGAGAAGCACTCCTCGGAGCGCGGCGCGCCCATGGCCAGGCACAGCACGGGCGCCGTGTGCGCGCGGAACGTGTACAGCGGCTCCACGTCCAGGCCGGCCGACTTCTTGGCCGGCACCGTGCGCTGCAGGTTCCACAGCTTCAGCGTGTGGTCCTCCGACGCCGTCACCAGCGCCGCCTCGGTGGGGTGGAACGCGAGTGCTCGCACCTGGAAAATTACAACATTAAATTAGCATTTTGCGTAACACAGTGATATGCTGAATTCGATAGCCTCAAAAAAAATATTTTTACAAAACAAAAAATACTGACTTCCAAAAAAATAATTTACTACAAAGTGAAAAGTAACTTTAATTTCGGAAGCACTTTGCACTTGGTGCTTGTACGTATCGACTCCTACCGCTGCGTCCGTTGCCGTCAACCATAATTACCAAGTGCAAAGGGCAACTGATAGAAATCCGACGACCGACGAAACACGAAGTTTGCCGAGGGACATTAAGAAAATAGTTGTACTGTACATACATGAGCGAGTCCCAATTTATATATTTTTCATTTCTCTAAAAAAAAATAAAGATACTCGCCGAATATATAACCTTTTTTTTGGATTCGGTTTTAAAATATCAAGAAAATAAAGTAAAAAGGTACTTACTCCATCGAAGTGCGAGCGCAACGTGTACTTTGCGTTCCAAGTCTTGCGGAAGGACTCCTTGTTGGCGCTGGCCACATCGTAGGCCTCGGGCTCATTGCTGACTGTGAGCTGAGCGAGCTCGCCGAGCGCCAGCGGCTCCTCGTCGGCCTCGCCCGCGCCCGCGCCTGCGCCCGACACCACTGCGCTGCCGCCGCTCGATCCACTGCCTGCGAAATCATAATATCATATTTAATAATACCAGCCTAATATTATTCCACTGCAGGGCAACAGCCCTTCTGATACTGAGTAGGCACGAGCATTGACTGATCTTCACGCTCGCTCAAGACGGGTTGGCGATTTCAGAATTTTATATTAACTTATAAGGGAAATCATAATGTTATTGTTATTGTAATATAGTTAGTATAATAAAAACCGCAAAGTAGAGGAAAGTAGAAGTTCAGTTTTCCGCTCCGAATTATTCAAGTTCTGCTATGTTCGATGCCATAAGGAGGCAATACCGATCATTGTACTTGGAGTCAACTATTAAAAAAATATAGCCTATCTGTAACAAATTGGCAACTGTATTTAGCAAACCCTGTACCCCAATTGCGTAATACACGATCAATCAGAATCTGATTCGTTTGAAACAGATTGCTAATCCATTGTTTCATAAGTTCGAAAAATAAAATCTGCTCAACAACGTAAACGCAATGAATGTTGGACTATCAAAATGAAACAGATTAGTCGTAATCGTTTACGAAAATGTATTGCGTAATTAAACAGCTGATCTTTAAACATTTTCATTCTCTCCTGACTTCTACCAGAAACACCATATGAATCTTAGTTGTTTATTTTATGAATACACAACTTACCAACTGGGTACTCGTCACCCTGACCTCCACCTTCGGCCTCTCTCTCAGTCAGCAAGTTAAGCTCGTTCAGCACCTCCTCAGCCTCATGGTCGACTTCCTCGCCTTATGTGACAAAGTAAAGAAACACCTATGTAACCAGGTATTATTTCAAGATTTTCACTTATAGAATTTATAGAACTGATAGGAGCAGAGCTCTAGAAGAAAACTTAAATAACGATAACTATTAGTGGGTAAAGTTAGGAACCGAATTTGTGAAGCAACTTTATTTTCATGCATAATTTAATTTCCTTTTTACTAAATATTCCGCAAAACAGTGTGAATTAATAATGGATGAATGAATAATTGTTATTACTAAACAGTATTTCCGCTGTAATAAAACAGGAAACTTTACTTCAAGACAAAGTACTGTAAGTATAATTTAAAACTACTTGGTTGATTTGCGCGGATTTGTCGCATAATTTCATAAACTTTGTCTTTTCGAAAATGACAACAATACACTTTTTGAATTCACCGTTGGTAATAATGTGTGTCGCGAAGTCATAAAGAAATAAGTTTCATGTTTCTACTAAAATAATAAGAAAAAACTCTCGTACAAAAGCTTGGTTTTTTATAACTTTACCTTGTTTACCAGGAGGGTGGTGTGTCTGCTTGGCATCCAAGTCATCGATCTCGTCCATGTCCATCTCCTGGTTGGTGAGGAACTCGAAGTTGGCGAACACTGCAGCCGTCTCCTGAACTGAGAGCCCCTCCTCATTGTACCCGCCGCCCGCAGAAACGCCACTTTTACGCGGTTCTTTTCCTGTATCTGAATGACCATCATATAGAACATATTTTTAGGAAATTGAACCAAATGATGTTCGGAATAAAGCGTGTAGGTAGAAGGCTGGCCGTATTCGTACGGTTTCCTGATTAGGAATTCCGTGAGACTAGCGCAGACGTTCGTTTTTTATTTTTTTGTTTCCGATATGAACATCATGTTTTTTCCGTTCGGAAGATGTACAAATGTGTGAACTAGCTGAACATGTTGTATGTAAGGCAAGCATTCAGATTTGCGAATCAAGAATCCTGATCAGGAAACCATACGTTTACGGCCAGCTTAAAGCGCCGATACCAAATAAATTGGGAAGAAAGATGATGGTATATAAAAAAAACAAGTAAAACAAAGCATTTTGGGGGACTGTCTTATGTAATTTTGACGTTCGAAAAGTGCTGATTCTCAGCCTAGTTTGCACTTTTAAATTTGAATGTTTTTTACTTAGCATAGGGGTTTGATACCTGCTTTCTAATTGAGACATCAGAGTTTTTTTACTAAGGCTGTCCAGGCCAATTCTCTGGTCATTAATATTATGAAAAGAGATTGTTATCTTGGTGATGAATGCATGTATTGGGTATTGTTAAAACAAACTTCTGAAAAATTAATTGAATCAAATACGACCTCCAACACATTTATGTTTTAACAAGTGTTAGTGGTACAAATTAATTATTTTTACTTACCATAATCGTATTTGCGAACCATATGGTTCATAGCGTAATCACATCTGTCGTGTTGCTGCTTGTCATAATTTCTGTAGTTTGGGTTTTCTACTTCCTCATTGTTCAAGCCGAGTAAAGCCCGCACTCTATTTGAGCGAACGTCCAGAATAGTGTCTGTGTAACCTATTTCCTGTTTGGCAGAAGGAATAGTTACAATTAATATGCATAATAATCACGTCATTTGTAGCAAAGATTAAAATACCTGGACTCTCATAAGATTGACACTGGAGAACGACACGGCGCGTGGGCTGTGCTTTGCTTTGTAAATATTACAATACAAAAGTCAAATTGAGGCAGAGTAAAAAGAATTACGGCGATTGCAGCACACGTCGTCCTTAAATAACTTATGAGGCTCCTAGATAAATTATGTCACAATAGTGGCCAGCGGTTTTCCTGTTCACTAATAAATAACATGTGAAAAAAAATCTAATCAGCAATCTGTTAACCAACCACTATTGGAAAACCTAGTCAATAAATTAATCCAGAACATTCCCAATCCCGTAATTTACAAGCTAGGCTATACTTGTTACATACAAATACTAGCAACATCCTTTAAATAAATCGTATTATCATTGCAGTTATCTACTTTGCTAAACCACCTAATCTAAAAAAAAATTATTAAGTACCTACTTATAAACATTTCAACCTTATTATTTATTGTTCGTAATATTAGCGATTTGCGACACCAGATATAGATTACACTTAGGAAGAGTAAAATAAATAAGAAATGTTTGGTGCATACACAACAATTTTAAACCTAACTTTCATGTAACGTCTTAATAAACAGTGTGGTTTTATAAACATGAATGACCCTAAAACCTTTAGAACATTATAAAAGGATCCTGATGGACAGTAGCGGATCCAGAGAGAATCCAGGGGTATTCTAAGGGGCTCAAGCCAAAAAAAGCATCTAAGTTCTTACGTGAGAAATCTTAAAGTGAACTTGATATTATTCTAATTAAACTTTTTTGCAAGCTTTACTCTGCCTAAGGTAGAATTTGACAAAAGAGGTATTGTTGGAAGCGTCTTGATAGTCTGCTGGTTATAGGCGAGGACGTCACATCAATATGGCCTAGAGGACATACGACATTTTATTTTTAAAGTCTTTTTTGTTTACGCGACGAATTTTGAATCCGCGCACCACTCATTCTGCCGCTCACGCTGCCCGGTTTGGACGCCATGTATATTCACCGAGAGAGATATCTCTGGTAGTCTACAACCTAAGGAAGTCATTGAGGAATTTGCGAAAAGTAATCCATTACCTATGTGTTAAGCAAATTAAAATATTGTGTGTTTTCTTAGTGTTTTCTTTGCTAAGGTAGGTTTTAGCAAACACTAAAAAGAGCACACAATATTCTAATATCACTCAGCGGGGTCAAGCTCCCCCCTCAAAAAACAATCCTGGATCTGCCACTGCTGATGGGACTCAGAATTGCTTATCCCCAAAAAAGCTGCTAATATGTTAATTACCAGAGTTTATGAAATTAAAACTACTTGTGAACACATTACACAGGAAATGAGACACCTAACAGTATTCTTCCCTTTAGGCACTGGTATGTCTGGTATTACCATTCTTGGGCTCTGGAAGTGCAGTTACCAGCTCTATGATTGCAGAGACAACCATAATATATTTTTGTTGGGAGGACTAATTCATGACATAATGGCTTGCAATGGGTGGGTGTAGAGTGGCGAGAACTGGCGCCAATAATTGGAATAACAGGGCACATACCTGCAGGTACTGTTTAATGAGCTGACGGCCTTGCTTCCACTGAGCTCGCTCAGCCGGTTCGGGCTCCGCAGGGGGTTCCTCCGGCGGCGGGCGCACGTCGCCCTGCTGTAACTCCACCCCATACTTGAGCTTGTGGAACTTCGCCCTCTCTTGCTTAAGTGCATACTCCAGCATCTTAATCCGCCTCACCAGGTCGTTTTTTAGATTTTCTTGGCCCTTCCTCTCACCCTGGAGGAAGGCAATCCGCGCCTGTGACCATAATGCGCTAATTAAGTATGTGATTTAAAAACATTTCATTAATCATCAACTAAAGTTATTAACTTATTAACATAAATGAAATGTATTTTTTTGTTTTGTAATATTATATGTGTTTATTATTTCTGTATTTTTTTTTGGAAACAATTCATCTATATGCTATAAGATTCGACCAGCATACTGGCACTATTTGACTCATTTACAATGTTACACACATTGTGACATTCCTGGGTGAGTAATATGAGTTAAAGAATTTATTAAGCCACTAGCTACGCCTCGCGGTTTCACCCGCATAAGTATCGATGCCGTGAGAATATCGGGAGAAAAAGTATTCTGTATCTTCATCCACATCATGGTCTACCCATTTGCCACATTTCATTCAAATCCGTTCAGCCGTTTTAGCGGAAAGCGTAACATACAAACACAAAAAAAAAATCTCATCTCTTAATAATATTAGTTTAGAAGTTTAGATTTAGATATGCAGGGAGACATGTAATTTGACGTATTCCTTCTAGCACGTGATAGTGTGACCCATTTGCAACAATTAAGTACCCCTTATACCTTAAGCGAAAATTCATAGGATTCGAGAAAACACAATTTTTATGTGTTTCTGAAAATTTCCTAGAATTCGTCACTAAGTGCGGATTTCACCACGGAAATTGAACGCGTTCAGCGTTTCTAAAACGCGTTCAAGAGCTGTCAGTGTCAAAATTGTTATGGAATATTGTACACTGACAGCTCTTGCACGCGTTTCTTTAGTGAAATCAGCCCTAAATATCACTTTTCTCTAAACTCTCAAATTGAATAGCCTTCCTTACAATACCATTGTTTGCCTAATTAACCTTTCGATGTAATCAAATTTTCTAAAAACATCAAACATTTAAAAATACGCCACGGTTCAGTTGTTTCTTAGTTTGCGTATATATTTTTTAAACATACAGCCCACATGAATACTCTAATAGTTTGACATACGTCGCCTGACCTTACTCTCCTCTAGATTTTTATGTTTATCATTTATCGAAAACCAAAAAAGATAGAATTGGCTATTGTTTTGATTAAATTTCAACAATTTCCAAATTCGACCATTATCGACATTTTCATCGGCAACGCAATTTATTTATTTTTTATACCTCGTATAGCATATTAAATGAAGGTCTTCGCGGTAATTTGTATGCTTAATGCCATGGTAAATTTTTAAGATAACTGGTGTCAATGATCAAGTACATATATAATTTTTGAAAATGGTTAATAAACTTCTTCCTTTATTTTTTAACTGTGTGATGTTTAAGCAAATATGGTTACATCAAAAGATTTATTAAAGTATTAGGTACCAAATGAAATCGCAATGAAGGCCATTCAATTTGAGAGTTTAGAGAAAAGTGAAGAAATTTTCAAAAATACATATAAATTGGGTTTTCTCAAATCTCATGATTTTTTGCCTAGAGTTTGTGATGATTTTATAATATTCATATGACAATTCTAGAAATAGAAGCATCAGTAGCTAATATAATGTAGCCTCACAATATATTTTTGAAAACCTATTGTATGTACACAAAAATATATCAAATTTTAAGAAAATGTCCGATATTCATAGTTTTTTTGTGAATGTGAGGACTGAGTGGATATTTTTTTTAATTTCTTTTTTTCGTTTTCATTTATTTTTTCTTTCTCAGTTAGTTTTAATGATGGTCTGGCAGTTTGAGTAGTTGATGCGGCCTACCCAAATATCCTGTCTTTGGTATTGTTCGTCGAGTTGAGCTCCTTAAGTTCTGAGTTGAGCTCCACGATTACTGACAAATGCTTGCACTGACTGGACAGGTCCACTCGAATCTGTGTGGTTCTTTCCTCAAAAGACCATTTCAGACACTAATCTACATGCTCCTCACATGGCTTGACCAAGATTATGTCTGGACTTTAAAAGAGACTGCGACCTCTGAGTTTGTTTCGGCCTTTCTTCTCAGAGTAATCAGATAGGAAACACCAACCTCATCTAGCTTATTTTTTAAATAATTTTTATATGACATGTAAAAGTGATTCCGATATCCTATTTACAGAATAAACAATTTAATTTCATCAGTGAGATGTGCCAACTCTCTGGCCAGTTTAAGTCCTCTTCACCTCAAATGGAAGAAAAGGAATTAAGAGGGCCCTTCCCGGTCCGTCTATCGTCAACGCGAGCACGTTCGAAAAGCTTGTTGTTTCATCGAGCGCAAGTGAGAACTGCTAACAAACAAGCGAGAATGCGAGAACATTGTACAAAAAATAGTGTGTAAAAAGTTGTATATACATCAGGAAATACGTGTTTTTGAGTAAACCTTACAAGTTTATGAACAAAACGTTTGATATTTAGAATGTCCATTACATGTGCAAGGTTACTATGCAGATGTTTTCTTTACTTTTACCAATGATGAGTATATTATGACCGACCAAAGTTTGGGTAAAATTTGTGCAAAAAAGCTGATTTTTGGAGGCTTATACTGAATTTGTTTCTCAATTTTTTAATTTTTACTTTCATAGAAACCTAGTTATAGTGCACAAGATACTTAATAGTTTAAAAATTTCAAAGAAAGATGTGTTACAGCGCCATCATCACGTACGAGTGTTTGTATGACGGGTTGGCCGCTCTTAAAATACCTACATTAGTATAAACCAATAAAATAAAGCATAATGCACAGAAGAATAATTCAAAGAATGCTATTCAATTGTTTGCACATAAATTGTATACATCAACATTATTTATTTCAGTAAAAAACATAAACATGTCTCATTTTCATTATAACACATTAATATGATTTCAGTAAAGTAGGTAGGCAAAATGAGGAAGCAGTCAAGCATAAAACCAATTATCAGTCAGTCAGTTATAGTTGAAACCTAGAAAGACAGTAACCCACAACCCACAGACTTACTTAGCACACAGACGCATCAGACACACAGACTTAGCTCTTCCCATTTATGAGGAATCACAAATATTCACAAACATCTAATATGCCACTTTCTTAAGATACCTGATATTATGAATATGTATGCCATTAATTTAATGATGAAGGGAGAGTGGGGGGCCAACAAAAATATGGGTGGACTGTATGAGGGTAAGGGAGTGGGGACAGTTGACAAGGGAATAATGGAAGAGAATACATTTTTAGCCTACAAGAAACATGGGACCAAGGCAGGGAGAAAACTTTAAGCTCTAGAAAAATGTGTTTTAAAACCTATATAATCTAGACAACATTCTCTGTAGTAAGATGTTTTGTAAACTAACTTCAAAAATGATAAAGTTCTCTGTTTGCAATCTGTTTGGGGTGAGATTGACATTGTTACCTATTCATAAGATTATTGGAAATATATCCAATAAATTTCATATGCAATTAATTTACATAAAAATACATTGTTATTATTCTATTATGTTCCCTCAAGGATAATTTTACAATAGAGTATTAAATTGAGCCTCATTACTCAAGACTTGTTGTTTTACCAAGTTATGTTTTTTTTTTTTTTTAAATACTTGATCAATCAAACTTACATTTAGTTCACAACATTACATTTAGTTAAAATGAAGGATAATTTGCCAAAGACAACAGGTAAGAATCCTATAAGAAATCAGTTGTATTTTGAACCCAATCTCTCATTTACAGCAAATTCAATACTAGCTTTAGATATTTTAACAATATAATGTTTAATATTGCATGAATGATCAGTGACTACTGTCATTTGAGTTAAATCAATTTAATCATCCACATCCTACTATTTATTAGCAAAAAAAAATCTTCAGGACAGCAATTGTAATTAAATAGAACATAATGATAACAAAACACAATGAAAAAAATAGATAAACAGATTTGAATTTTTGCATGCATGCAAACAATTTCACCAACAGACAGTAAATTATATAAAAAAAGTAAAGAATTGCTACTAAAACCATATTTTAAATTACATTAAATATTCTAGTAGACAATTCTATATATCAACATCACACAGCAGTGGGTGAAAATGAAATCTCTATTTATATGGAAGCATAAGTTTAGATTCAAACACCAATACTTTTAAGTCTGATCAGATTTTGATATTGATAAAATAGAATACAAGACTTAATTAGTAACTGATTACTAGTATTTTTTTTAAACAAGTCTGAAAAGAAAAAAATAATTCTATACAGTATACTATTCCAATATTTTGGTCTGAATACAGTACCTATCAGACTAAGGTGTAATTGTTTTGAAGTCCCAAAATGATGGTGTAGTAAAAATACGTGGAGCCAACGACACGACAATTTCGATTTTAAATTTTAGTTCGTAAATTGTTTGGTGTCAATGAACGTAATACTATTTACGATAAACATTGATAAAATAATAAAAAAATCACCTCAAACTCAGCTCTATCCACCTCCCATTGTGATCTCTCGAGCTCGAATCTCGCCCATTCGTGTTGGATAAAGTGCAAAATGCCCGGTATTGAATACTGGATACTTTGGCTAGGTTCGTCATTTTGTTTGTTATTTACACTGACTCCGATTTGAGATCCAACTTGCCCTCCGTTGTGATGAGATACGGAGCTATCATCCATGGCTGTGGGGATTTTCATGACATGGCCACCATTACCATTACCGAACTTTACTTGTCACACACCTATCCTATAGAACTACGATGATGAACTATGCGAAACGAAATACTAACACATTATTAAAACTATATTTCAACTAATGTTCACGTATGTGACACCATCTAAAATATTTTTTATCGACGAATTCATGAATGACAAAAATTATTGCATGACGGAAAGAAAAGTCGCAACGACGTCCGTCCGCTACATCGCTTTTACTTTTTTTTTCAATGTTGCCATACATTTCGTGACAATTCAAAGACAAAGAAGAAACCTATTTTGTATGAGAAGGGGTTGAAAACGTTATTTTCTTTCTACCACAAACCTTTACGGCGCCAGCTCCACACGATTAGCACTTGCCTCAAACTACAAACCTCCACAAGCGCAAACGCACAAAGGGGTGAATGCATCGCAAGCGCTTCCCGCAAGCTTCATTTGATTTGTGCACAAAATCTGACCCTCGATCCGAGTCGAACGAAACGGCATCAAAACCCTTACAAGTTGCAAGCCTAAACCACAAGCCAAGCTAAACGCCTATTGGATCTAGCATTACTATCACATTAGAATTTAAATTTATTTGTCGAGGTTGAGCAAGCATCTGGATCTCTCTAACATGTGTCCCTTTGCAGTTACTTTGACATGGTGATAAAGGGGTGATAGACGGGCGAGCAAGTAGGCGTACTTATGGCTCGGTGACCTTTCTCGCCCGTGTGTCATACTAAGTACGCGTACTTTAAAACCGCTGAATAAGTTTGCCGGTTTGAAATTTTGCTCGTAGCTCGCCTTGGTTCGTAGTATCGTATGTCTGTTATCGCTGCGAGTCGTGAGCCGCCATTTTATTTCAACATTTGTGTAACTGTGCATTTGTTCATTTGTGTAACTCTATTTTCTGTCCAAATGTTTGACAGGAACTAGAGATTTCAACCTGCTTACATTAGATTAGTATGAAATCATCTGCTCTGAAACACGTCACGATCTTTTACAGGGTCGAGTTACTGATCCCTTTGCCATGCCATGTAGAGGAAAAGTTAATTTTAAGGTTTCGGTCGGCACGGGTGCGTTAACAGTATGTGACCGGTAAACTTCGTGCAGACTAGCACGACGCGACACCGGTTATTGTTATGCCGAGAAGTTTTCTTAGAAATTGTATTGTTCGAGTCACATCGCGCGGTCGCGTCGCGTTGGTCTGCACGAGCCTTTAAATGTAAATAAAAACAATTTTATAGCCTTTTTTAAATAGTTTACATACGGACAAACAATTTTTGACGTGACAACGTCTTATAAATTGGTTTGCCGGGTGACACTTCAAGAAACTGCGTTACGCTCCGCTCACGTTATGCGCTCACAATGAGAGCGAGTGAGAGGCACGCGTCCCTTCCACTCGGGCATGGTTAGCCCGCCTAAGAGCGAGAGAGACAGACATAAAAAGTGAAAGGCACGCGTCCCTTCCACTCGAGCACAGTTAGCCCGCCTAAGAGCGAGAGAGACAGAGTGAGAGAGAGAGAGTGAGAGAGATAGGCATAAACACCGGTTCATGTCTTGCGCTTCTATTTCGCTTAGGCGCCTGATAAATATAATTCTTTGTATAAATAAATGTTTTAAATTGTTACTATTATTTCATCCTTCTTCCTACTATACGAATGAATATTCACATTAAAATTATTTTACCACTCAAAGTCGTTGTCACGTAAAACTTTCGCCCGTATACCGACTTTACAGGCAACCAATTTTTTTTTTGATGTTACATACTGCTGCGCCACCCTAGCGGGAAAGCAAACTGACATATATTGCCACGGGTGTCGCTAGTGTCTTTTGACTTTAGCTGTCAATTATTATAATATACAAAACTTGTTTGCAAAAACTTAGGAAGACTTTATTAAATTCGTAGATCGTTAACATCGAATATATAATAAAAATTACTGTGTAATTACAATACAGTAAACATATGTAATAACTTCGATAATAATTATTGATCAACAGTAAGATAATTTAAAATTTGCTACTTGGCTTTTAAAATCAACTAGAAAATCTGCTGTAAATATCTGCTAACAAACAGTGTGTTATTATGATTCATAAGACATGCACCGCCACCTGTTCAGTCCGATTGGCAAAGATAACCGATAGTGCTTGGTAAATCAGCATATCTGATCTGCGTATCAATTGTCAAATTATTGTGTCATCCTATCTCATTCATTCGTGGCATTCGTGTCCTGGCTTGTGTCCGTGAGGATAGACGCTGCTGGTACGACCATAGCTTCCGAGTAGACTAGGCATACTGTATTTCTTAATAGTGCCGTTGGTGTGTGCTCAGCTTTCTCCAAAAAACCAAAGGCTCAAATTTTACAAAAAAAAAAACAACTAAATCCTTCCGGTGGCGTCTGCACGCCATTTTGTGCGTAATAATTTAGTGTAGTTCGATTGCGTTGCTTTACTAGCGGGTAAATATTATAATTCTGATGATTAATAACAAAATAAAATGCATTAACCTTTGTTAATTTTTATTTGCAATGAATTTATGATTTCTTGTTATACTTTCACTAATCCGGGTAAAACTACGCATTCCGTGCAGAGCATCCATTCATCCACCGCCACACTTGTTTGACTTCGGAAAATTATTCCTATTGCTGATAATTACGTGGTATTTTTCAGGAAAAATGTCACGTTATGGTGACTGTAAAGTGTATGTGGGAGATCTAGGTAACAATGCAAGCAAACCTGAACTTGAAGATGCATTTTCATATTACGGACCCTTGAGAAATGTTTGGGTAGCTAGAAATCCCCCCGGCTTCGCTTTTGTTGAATTTGAAGATCCTCGTGATGCTGAAGATGCCGTAAGTTTTCTCTTTGGAATTGTTTCTTTCTGAATAATATTTGGTTTAATAATTACTGTTTTTAATAAAAATGTTCGTCTATTTATAGATACGTGGTTTAGATGGACGAACAATATGTGGTCGACGCGCTCGTGTAGAAATGTCCAACGGCGGTCGTGGTTATGGAGGCCGGGGACCACCACCTCGCTCTCGCCTGCCGCCTCGGCCGTATGATGACCGCTGCTATGACTGTGGAGACAGAGGACATTATGCTCGTGACTGCACACGCCGCCGCCGCCGCAGGTGACAATTTGAAATCTGTTTATAAATCTTGTGTGTCGGAACCTATCTTTGGCATGGAATCTTTAAAGGTAAAAGGAACTATTCCAAACCTAGTGTCAGAAACACAAGATATTAACTGGACTTGTCATTGCGAACTGTTGTTCTTATTCAAAGATTCCATCCCAATGTATTGGACTCACTTATACCAATGATAACTATGTTATAGGTTATCATTGGCCTGTGCGCCGAGAACGAACTCGTCAGTGTCTGCACTTCTTATTGTCTGCGCTACGTAGCTTTCACTTCGCGGCGTGTACTCCAATTGAGTTGGTTGCATCGGTAACTTCGCTCGCTCTGCGAACTACGTAGCTACAGCCTACGTGCACACTTCACTTGTCGAGACCGTCATTGAGAGTAAAGTTCGTTCTGCGCGTCGCAACGCACGTCTAATGTAATCACTGCGTGCACTCAGTGAGTTACACATTACTATCCCATTTTTGTGTTCAAAGAAAGCCTGTGCTGTTATGCCAGTCATTTTTTTAGTAGGAAGGTAGTATGTTTAGAATAGACACTATAGATTAAGCGCTGATCTGGATGATACTAGAGGACCAGAAGATATAAATCATCATTGAGGACCGAACTATACTGGCCTACCACTGTTTAGGTTAGCCCGTTAACTGAGAAACTTCTCAATTAATGGGTAAAACTGAACAGTAAATGTTAAGTACTATTGTTAATAAACAGTTGTTAAAAAGACGACATCTGGTTTATTAGCACTAGTATTGCAAGATTTGTGTCTAACCTAATTTAGTAAATATGATTTCCTATTATCATCAGCATGTATTCTGTAAACTGAAGTTGTTGTACTTGTTTAGTACTTACTAAATTAGGTTAGGCGCAAAGTTGTAACCACAATGGAAACTTTTCTAATACCATATTCTGTAAATTTGCAGCCGGTCGAGGTCCCGTCGTCGCACGCGCTCCCGTTCCCCGCGCTCCGGCTCTCGCTCCCGCAGCCGCAGCCGCTCTCGCTCGCGCTCTAAGGCAAGGTCTATGTCGCGGTCAAGATCTCGTTCTCCATCCAAAGATTCAAAAAAATCTACCTAAACAACCTACACTAGTTCTGTGCATACCTACATTGAACAAATTAAGTTTTGCTTAAAATATCCGTTATTCTATTGTGTACAACAGTCACTCAAATCGAGTGTAATTAAATCCACTCCACCTGTTCGTCAGTTGTAAGAATTTTATCATTCCTGTGTATGTGTATTGATTTTAAGTTGAAGAACGATTGATTTTGAGATCAATAAATTGACGTTTTAAAAATATATGGTTATTATTTCATTCAACTTGCTTTACACAGTAGACCACAGGTTCCCAAACTTTTTTATGTTTTAAACCACTTGGTATGTTTTTCGGCCTGATACCTGAAAAAGAAAAAAATACAATAGACGACGTAGATTTAGTAACCGAATCCGATAATAAAATCCTAATCTGATAATGGATTTCCACAAAGTCACGCCTGAATCAATTAACATTATTTTTTTTTTTTTTTTTATCTTGTAGTTTTGCAAATTCATCAACTTCAAATATGTGTTGCTGACAGCTAGTAAAGTGCTTTGAAAGATTTACATTTTTAATCTGTGGTGAAGAGTAGAATGAAAAAAAAAAAATTATGTTCAGAAGTTATGAAGCCCGAAATTATCTTGGACGAAGTAAAAAATTTTTGAACTAAGAAAATTTACTTTACTTCGTGCAAGATAATTTTGAGCTTCATAACTTTTTTCTTGAATCAAGAATATTTGAACTACAGCCAAGATTTTTTTTTGTGATATGTGTAGTCGCAGCGGAGAAATGCATGAAAAATGCAGCATGAAAAATGTCTAATTTCTTCATTTCAGTTTAACAGATATTTAGTGTATCACGTTCACTGCCGGATTAAGATTACTTGGTACCCTGAGCAATCCACGCCTGTGGGCCCTATCCACTAGCTAAGTAGTATCGGTAATTTAAAAAAAAAAGTATTTTTAGCAACGAGATAGATCATTACGAACGAACCTTAGAATATGCACGAAAGACGAAAGAGATACGTGGAGTATTACAATAAAAACCAAAGCAATTTTTATTTATTGTAATGCAACTTGTGACTTTTACGTGCAATAAATTCGCGACAATGATTTTTAAGTTTAACGTTTTTATTGTCGTTTATGTCGTGGCGATCTTAGAATTGATAATTTCGGGAAGTGTTCAACCATTTCATGAAATGGTTGTATTTCATGAAATAGAAAATCGACCGCTGGTCACACCATGATGCATTCTTTCCAGATCATTGAATACTCAACGTTTGACGATATGAACAGTTAAACGCACGATTACTTCCTGATGTGGCCAAACATTTGTGACCATAAATCGTTAAATAGCTAGATTCACCGCGGGTAAAGGCGTTGAGGTGGCTTTGTTTTTGTTGCGCATTATGGCGGTGGCATACAAAAAATTAAACAAAGTAGGGAAAACCGAGTTACCACACAAAAAAAATCAATGGGCTTTTATTTTATTTCCAAATATGATATTAAATAATAAAGTGACCAACTTTGAAGTAGCGCTCGCCGGCCGCTGACACGGCACCACTCGCATCGCTCGCTCGGCTCGCGCGCGGTTTGTCGCAGTTCTAACTTATCCTCACTCATTTGGTCGGGGTGCCACGAGCAGCGTGACAATTTAATTTGTTTAAACAAATTTTAAGTGTTATGTTGCATTTCTCGCCGCATGTGGCACCCCCACGAAATACCAGCGGCCAGCGAGCGATACTTCCAAGTTGGTCGCAGTTACTTGGCAATTTTTACTACACCTTAAACTATGGATACCGCAGGATACCCTACAGCTGATATTTCCAAACGTCGACTGACATATTATTAAATGTTGACGTTTAAAGCTGGGAACAAATTATCGGACGCGTCCGTAAGCCGCGGCTGAGAGTCGCGGCTTATTTGAATCTGGATAGTACATTTAGCACTACATTGTGCAAACTATCGGTCGTAAGTCGCGGACGTGCCCTTGAGCGTACGGACGCGTCCGATAATTTGTTCCCACCTACGATACGGTAAATTTTTGCTGGCTATTTCTCGAAACACAACCATTTTATGAAAGTCGAAGTCGAACACTTCATAAAATGATCAATTCTAAGATCTGACTACGACTATACCTACTGATAAAGCATCGAGCCTTTCCTGCAGCATCGTCGTTCTTTTTTCATTTTTTATTACTTTCAACACCATCTTCCGCCGACAATACGCGCGGGTTTTCAAACAGCCTTGCGTTTCACGTGCTAAATTTTTTTGTTTCGGTATTGTTTATGGTGCCCCCCCGGAACGTGATGCCCTAAGCAATTGCTTAATTTGCTTGGGGTAATCCGGCACTGATCACGTTCACGTCGTGTAATTGTGTATGGTAACTTGGTAAGTACAAATTTGTGCATCCAAGCATTGGAGAGCTATTCAACAAAAACTGTTTCCGCTGGTAATACCTACGTCATCCCAGCACCTTTTTTTTCCTATGGACGTCAAGAAAAAAAAAAAACAATAATTAGTGTGTAACGAGAGGTAAATGTGTAGGTATGTTTAAATGATATTTGTGTGTCTTTTATGTTGAAACTTGAATAACTTGGTAGTTTTACGACACAAACATTTCATGTACCTACTTACCATACACAATATTACACGATGTCATTGTCGATGATGATGACACTAAATATTTGCTAAACTGAAATGAAGAAATTCGACATTTTGCGCTGCAACTACGCACACTTTTCTGAGCAATATGTAATATCCCTACTTCGCTAGATACTAATATTATAGTTAGGGTGGCAGGCTGATACCACGGATTCAGTACTTACATGATTCTGAACCCCCCTGCGATGAAATTTTTTATCGGTTATTTTTTTTAAGTCATCTGTTTCATAGAAAAGTGCAATATTTACGCGGTCAAAATGTATGGAACAGCAGATTTTTTTTAAATAACCGACGAAAAATTTCAACGCTGTGGTGTTCAGAATCAAGTACTGAATCTATGGTATCAGGCTTCGCGTCGATGTCCCTGCCACCCTGTATATGTATAAGAAAGTAATAAGGAAGTAAATGTGCACCTATTATCTGTGTACAACTACGGATTATTCTATTCATTGAAAGCCAAAATTAAAGTCATGAGATCCACTATCGTGGACATTAACATCTTATGGTCCCCCATTTTTTCTCCCGCCGACACTTGCAGGTCGTCGTGGACCTCTAGGAGTCGATATAGATACTTTTGGAATCACTGCAGTAGACTAAGGCCGCGCGCATGAATTGAGTGCGCACACTGAATACGTTTTTCTCCGTCAAATAGATAGTCATAGATAATACACATAATACGTAATGTTCTTGTGATATCGTATTCTAGGCCGGGGAAATTAGATAAACCCTGCACTAAATCCTAACAGCGATTTTTTTTCTTGAATTGTGTTTTTGAACTTAGCTCTTCAAATAATATAATAATAATAATACCAGCCTGTTACTGTCCTACTGCAGGGCAAAGGCCTCTTCTCATACAGAGAAGGCACGAGCATTGATCACCACGCTTGCTTAAGACGGGTTGGTGATTTCAGAAAAATAATATAAAAAAATTAAACATTTTCCAGGACCGCATCAAAAACAAAAACGCATTTTTGTGAATAAAAATTGAGGCAAAATAGTTAACAGGAAATTTTTGGTTAAATTATGTGAAAAATTGGTAAAACTAATATATTATTTCAGAATTAAACATTTACCTCCGCGGAAATTTAAATAAAATTACGATTTTTTTAATGGGGTTTTTCGCATTAAAGTACCTAGTTAAATATTTGAATATGCTTTTCAATAAAATTAAACATAATGTACCTACTAGCGCAAGATATTATTTAAAAAAAAATTGCAATAGCACTTCAGGTAAAAATGTAACAAATAAATTTTGTTTAACTTTTATTTATAGGCTCCATTCGAACATATCTGTTAATATTTATTTCTACCACGTAAAATTGAAATACTTAACATGTTTTCTAAAAAACAAACGTACACGCGGGGGTGAACTTTTCGCGGTATACATTTTAACATACTCTCTTGTCCATACCCTACACGTTAAATGAAAAAATCGCTGTTTTAAAATACTGCAAAGTTAGCCTAAAATTCGGCGTATCTTCCCCGGGCTATTCGTGTAGTCCTCTTTGTTAATATAATTTACATGCATGTAACTCGGACACTGCGGCGGCGTCGTCGCTGTCCTAGAATCAAATAGGTGCGTAAAATATATTTGTATTTAAATATAATACATTTTTAAGACATGAATTCGGTGAATTTCACGAATTTAGCAACTTAATTCACTCTGATTCCACAAACATTTATGTCCGTAAACCATGTTACTTAATCATTTTCAGTACCGGCGTTAGGGTAGGGCGCGGTCGGGCGACTGCCCAGGGCGCCAGGGGTAAAGGGGCGCCAAAGGCCGGTGCCTTCGATTTGAAGAGGCGCCCTTTCACCACTAGTGCCTGAAGAGTAGGTTCTTAAATCAAATCCCTAACAAGAACAAAATAGGTTATCAGTAAGTAAAAGGGAGTTTGTTGAGTTAGAAAAAAAATAGCTCTCTTAGCTCCCTTTGTATCCTACATTCTCTGAATTCTCAAACTTTTCTGCTTATGTTGACAAAGTTACCGACTCCTTATTCTGCAGGAACGGTCAAAAGAAAACCTAACCTTTCCAAAGTCTTAAAGAAGGACGACTTAAATTTTAGATATTTTTGCTGTCTGTATGGGTCGACAAAGTAGGTAGGTACCTAACTCCAGTTTTTACACGACTGCCCAGAAAGGAATGTTTTCAGGGTTCATATATGTTTGTTAGTTTCTTTGTTCCACCATAACTTTGTAATGCCTGATCAGATATGGATGTTTGGCGTATCGTTACAATCCTTACATATTCCTGAGTGACATATGGATATATTTTGAAAAAAAAAACAATGGCGGCAGTATGGCTCCATAGTCAACTGTGTAAAAAAAAAAAACTTCATACAATAAAGGTATCCAATTGAAGGCATTGATGATATTGGCACATTCCAAAACTATATAATTTATTGGCATACATTTTACATAGGTAGGATGTATGTATATACATGCAAAACAAATATTTCATCCCCACGCCATCCACATCCAGAATCAAACCACCTTTAGTGCTTAAAAATTAAAGCCACAAAGCCTGACATGTTAAAAATAAAACTTAAAATAATTAATTTACAAAATTAAAAAAGCAGTACCGCTCTGCCAAAAACCTAATTAAAAAACCGGCCAAGTGCATGTCGGACCACGCACAATGAAGGGTTCCGTAGTTAGGATGAATTTATCACAAGAACATACTTGCAAAACATGTTCTCCCATACCTACGGAATGTATTGGTGAACATGTTTTTCTAACTGCAAATTTAAGTTGGTCGATTATTACTCGTTAACGTGTACAGCCTACTTAGCTGTGATAGTTTTCCTTTTAATTTCGTTATATAAACTACTGCTGTGAATCAACGCGCTGGAGCGATAGTGCGTCCTAGCGCGTTGGATTCTCAACGCTCGGCTCCACATCGAAAGTTGAAAATCTAGTGCGCGCTAAAACCCCGCCGCGATATTCTTACGTCCGTGCGAACGTGGGCTAAAATTCGTACAAAAACGCGTCCAAAGTGCGCGCGACAGTCCCTGCGCATTTTGGACGCGAATTTGTATCGTACGTCGACGTATGATCGTGGTCTTACGAATTATGTGCGTTACTCCAGCAAGAAAATCTCTTCTAGAATGAATTGAGTTCAACGAATAATTAGTGCGTAATCTGCTTTAATGTGCCCCGAGTAAAAAAATTGTGCGTGCTGTCGTTTTGGAAAAAAAACGGTAAAACGAATCCTGCTGGAGTAACGTTGTTCCAGCAGGAAGATTTTTAAACGAATGAAGGGAGAGCGAAATGAAGTACATGGGTGGATAGCTTATATTTGTGCCCCTAGCTATAACCGACGCCGGCAGGAACTAAGGGCCCCATGTTTCGCGGGGCGCTGGGCAATTGCCCGAAGTGGCCAATGGAAAAGATGGCCCTAGTAATAAGTACTATTTGTATGTACGAGAGGAGTAGCGCTCGAGGTCGGAATTCCATGCGTCCGAATCTCCGAATTTAGACCATCGTCAATTCTGATCGGATCTGCCTCAAGTCAGGCAGCGATCCAAAACTCCCACTGCCTTATCAACAGCCGGGTAGGTAGGTATGCGAAGAAAACACCGTTTTCATTGATAGTTTGTTTATTAACACTTATTAAAACGTTCTACTATTACACTTATAAAATGGCGACTGAGTGTTAACTAATTTAGGTATGTAAGTTTTCCAATTTGGCTGCTATTGAATTTAGTTAATATTATTATGGTGTCTAAAAAACTATCAAACAAACATTTGAATCACCTTAAGTTATATTCACTCTTGAGATCATTTAATGATATTTAGTTTTACATAAAATTGCAACTCAGAATATTTTGCATTATATTGATAATATTGTATTAATGACTTAAATACAAAAATAACGCGATCAATAATCTCACTTATATAATCTTTAACTTATAAGTAAATAGGTATATATTATGTATATATAACTTAAATAATATTATTCATTTTGTAATACAAAAACTGTTTTTAATAGGTATACACACATTTTTATAGTGTTGGATTTGGGTCGTAAAGTCACAAATGTTCACCTAACTTTTTATGTTAATAAGCATTTTAACGGATTATTAAATATAGTGAGAGAATACGTTACAGAGTACCTATGGATAAACTGGCATTATTCAAATTGTTCAGGATTACATGCAGCTCTGATTCCAATATACAATTATGTTAACAAGAGCAAAACCATAGATACTCAGTTCATCAATAACTTACTTTAAATCCTTCAGTAAAGTACAATACTAGATTGGTAGATTATATAAATTAAAGATGTTCTGTATATAGAGCCAGTATCGAAAACTAATTACCGATTAATGTAATACAATAGGCCAAAAATTGTATTAAATAGATGATAAGTAATATAGATCAGCACCTTAATTGCGTAATACACGATCTATCACAATCTGAATCATTTTGAAACAGATTGCTAATACATTGCTTCATAAATTCGAAAAAAATAATCTGCTCAATAAATAACGCAATGAATGTTGTTGAACTGTCAAAATGAAACTGATTAGACATGGTCATTTACAAAAATATGTTACGCAATTAGCAGCCCTAAATCACATTATTTTCATGCGGTGCATCTTCATCACCATAAACCCAGTGGTTCAGTTAGTATTTATAATTTTGTCATGGGGCTTGTTTGACTGCACAAACTACAGCTTCATAATCATTTAGATAAAAATTATATTCATTTATCGGTATTTATTGCGACTGGGATTTCGGGGAATAATTGGTGGATATTGATGTACATTCCTGCACGCTTAGCATGACCGGAATAGAAACGGATTTTGTCGACGGAAGAATAGACAAAATAACAGATAGTGATTGTTTAAATGTCATTTTGTCTATTCTTTCGTCGAAAATACAGTAAAAAAAAACCCGTTTTTATGGCTGTCATGCTAAGCGTGCTGGGTGATAAAAACGAGTTGGGGAGGATTCTGACAAAAGCGACTTGTAATTTTCTTCGTTGAGTCTGTTTTACTTTACCGGTTAATATTAATGTTATGTTATTTTCAAATAGAAAAATAACGAGATGATTGTAACATATAGGTCGAGAAGAAAATTGTTCAGTTTACAAATTAGTATAATCATTAAGTTTTGAATGAAACAAAACTAAATATAGGTAAATATAACTTTTACGAATTGGTTAGTCCTACTTACGATCTATCTACTATTATAGCAATACATAGTATCTTCTCTTATATTTTGTTACATAGAAATTAAACACAAAAAAACATTAATTGACGAGACTCGCACACAAATATACACATTTCCATGTAAATTATCAGTACTTAAACGCACTGAAATCATAAAAGACATCCACTGCGGCAAATCATTATTATCAATGTTTTTACTGAAATCAATACTGCTGATAAAACAGTATAGAGATGAATTTCTGATTCTACTCTAAGTAAAACATTCGATGTAATAGATTTGCGACAAGTAAACATTTAAGTTATCACCCATGCATTCGATACAAATATTATGTAGTATACTGCTTTGAGACTATGCAACATTTTTGGCTAATTAAATGAAATACACAAAACAAAAATATGCAAATCTATGACTTGGCGAAAAATTGCCTCTAATCAGCGACAAAATTTGGGAGAAAACAGATCTTCGCTGGGTGCCCTAGCTCTTGAAATTCAATTGGGCCAAGCTGGGGAGATGCTCCCGAGATCGGCCATCTATAAACCCTTCTAACTTTTGAACCAGTGACCGACAAATTCTGTTATTTGGCGACAAATTTCGACAACTTGGCGACTAATTATTTGTGTTATCAAAATTGCAATCCCTGATGGTGGCCACGCCAGTGTCAGTCACACTACACTTACTTATGCTGACGGTACTTTACGTTGAAATTAAAATGTTTTTAGAGTTACGAGGAAAGATCTGATCAAATCTATTTATTACTTACTAAGGTAAAATGAGCTGATCTGATGATTGTGACAATACAAGGTAAAATGGATTATATTATTACAATAAAGTCCGCTTTACACTGCAAAGTAAATAATATAAATAACATCACAATGTTGCGCAGTATCAAAGCAGGTCCATATCACATACAGGGTCAAAATAAATTAACTAGCGAAACTCCGCAGAGGTGATGAGTATATCTAAAAATGATAAAATTAATTAATTTTATGATATTTTTGCGGGGTCTTCGATCACTGTTAGTGTAGTTACTTGTTTACTGGTATGAGGAACAGGATGTGAAGTTCACTCATCCTCTATAGAAAAGGGAGGATCTCCGACCAGACGGGTGTTGTGTCTGGCGGGCAACTGCCCAACGGTTGAAGTCGGGATCTTGTATATATTTCGATCGTGCGGTAAACTCTAATTGCGCGATGCAGGATTTGTGTGACATCAGGTCTTTGATGCGTAGTTCGCATGTGGCGATGTAGATGTCGCCACACTTGAAATATTAGCTTAAAAAATCAGTTTATTTTTGGGTAAACTGACACAGACGATGAAGGGCATCGATATCCAAACATGATTAAACAAAAGAATACACATTTTCTCAACTCATACTTCTAATAACAACACTAACATTGGTAGTTGACACACAAAAAATAAAACATTATTTTATCGTGTTTTATATGAACACCTCGTCTGCAGTTTAGTCAGCTAAATTAATTTGACCCTTATATTTGAAAATGACCGCCATTTAAGATATATATCCAATTAAGTAATGTTCATCGAAATTTTGTATATTGCAGATTCATAATATTGAAGGCATTAGGTACTGCATATGAACCCCACCCCAATCACCAGTCCAGGAAAATATTTCAGTTGACATTGGATATATATCATATGATATGGAATAATTTTAAACCTCACATCACATTAAACCATTAAAAACAATGTAACAAAAATCAATCACATAATATACACAAATACCAGAACACTCAAATGCTAATCATTACTATCACATACATAATAAACATATCTCTATGAGAACTTCGTATGTATTAAGTCTGCATCTGCATTCATTAACACATGAGACAGACTAAACAACACTCAACATTACTGCAATGTTTTATGAATGAATGGAAAAGTGAAAATAAAACATTAGGCCATTCAAGATAATCACCCAGCTTTAACACTACGATCAATGCTTGTCATTCAAAGTTCACTCTTATTACAAGAGTGTAAGTGTCAATATGGATGCAGACTCAATATCAAATTGAACTGAGAGCTTACATTTTAAAGTAATTTTGTTCTCAACAGTCTCCAATTTCGAATCAGCTGTTATTCTTATCCTTCCTCCTGCTGCCGATCCGTAAAGGCCCCAATCAATTTAATAACATCAATTATGAATAAGAAAGAACACTTTTCCAATCTTTGTAAATACATACAACAAATATAAAAATATGTGTACAGAGTATCCTACTCTTAAAAGCTCTTGAGAATCATTTTAAATGTTCATACAAACGATAGAACTGGGATTTCCAAACTGATCATGGTTTTATCACAATATTATCACAATAAAAATAAAACCAAATCAATAGAAAGCAGTTTTCAAATCTAAGTTTATGATAATTTGTGCACATCTAAAATAATATGGTAAGTACCATAGTACATGGGTACCAAAGCATTTTATTTGTACAATAATTATTTGATCACGTTATAACGACACTATAAAGCTATAAAACATGGAAATATCAACTTATATTACTTTTCTGTACATGAATACTTTCGTGTCGTGTTATTATGTTCCCTCACAGTACATTTATAGAAACAATGAAGAGTAATTTAAAGGTATCCCTTTTTCTTTGGGAGAATTTTGCATGAATCTGCATTTTTTTTGGATTTATAACTTTAAAATCATGCTTAGCTGATAAGCTTTCGACGCTGAAAAGTTCATCCTTATAATTTATCGTTGATTACTTGAAGGTGACAATAAGGTAATTTCAACTCAATGTCGTCATTATGACCTGTCTACAAATAGACAAAAAACTGGCAACCACAAATTTTTCAGCATTCACCTTTTATTGCTTCTTTTCAGGTTTCTTCACAAGATATGCATTCAGTGGGAACTTCAGTTCCGTTTTCAACTGATCATTATGTTCTTCTAATGAGTTCACAGCGTAATGGAGAACAAGCTCATTTAAAGTTCTGAAACATAAGAAAATAAAAACTTTTAATTGATAGTTTTTAAACACCAGATTGATTGGATATTCATTTAATTGTGTTTCCTAAAGTTTTATAACATTTGCGAAACAATAAGTAGGTAATATTTTTTTTATTTCGGACATTCTAAGGTCCAAAGAACAAAAAAACCCTCATTTTATATATAAATTATTATGCCAAATAAATCTTAAAAAGTGGCACCACCAGATTGGTAATGGGCTGGCTCTGTGTCAAGACATAATGATGCATTACTAATATGTATTTAATTTATAGTATCTATGCCAAAACTATTTACAAGTCATTCTATAACACTGACTATTATTTTATCAAATGGAACCATTTGATCAAAAAGTTAAATAGGAAAACTTACTCATAAACATTATAGGGTTCTGCAAATCCATACCCTCTTTCAGTCTTAAATATAATACAGTGATAGACCTCGTTGTTACAACAAATAGATAAAGCTAATTGACCAGTGGAGTTAGGCCGAATTAAAAATGTGCCTTGAGGTTTCCCTGTGAGGAATTTTTGTGCCATTTCTCTTGTACAATTAACTTTCCAACTAATACACTCTCTGTGTGCATACAATTCTTCAAGTTTATGTATATTGTCATCTTCTAATAAATGCAAGTATTCATCAGTTTTACCTCGTCCTTGTAGCCACCTGTAAAGAACATAATAATCAAAACGAATTATATTATATTTTAAGAAATCCCATGTGAATATAACATTACGCAGATGTCTAGTCAACAATATGATACAATCACAAATTATTTCATAAACTAATCTGAAACCCATCAATATTTGAGTTTTCTTTTTGTAACTTTACCTAGTTTTTTTTTTTTTTTCAATTATTTCTATCAGTGCTATACTATGTGTAGCCCTTAACCTAACAAACATCAGAAATATCTCTCTGTTTTCCTTGTTTTATTGAATTAATATTCTATTTAGTGTTCAAATTTTGGAACAGCATTGTTTCCATTGTATGAGGGAGGAAAATTGGATGGTGCCTATCATCGAATGACACATCTATAACTCATAGAAGCATTTTCCAATAGATAAGTAGTTGAAATATGTACATAGGAATAGTTAGGTACATGAAGAAACCTTTCAAGAGACTTCGGTACAAATATACCAAAACTTAGAAACCACGAATTCTATCGTATTGTAGAGCCTTAATTTATTTAAACTAACATTATAAAGAGAGAGAGAGAGATTTAATTGTTGTATGTTTGTTTGTTACGCTTTCACGCTAAAACGGCTTTGTATGAAATTTGGCACATGGGTAGACCATGACCTGGGTTAGCAAAAAAGGATACTTTTTATCCTGATATGTTGAAACCGCGGGGCGCAGCTAGTGCTAAATACATCATGTTTAATTAAACTAATCTTATGTTTGTGAGCACTCATAACCTGTTACACCATTGCACCGTTTGCATCGCGAGACACCTGTTTTCAAATCCCCATACTAACATACATTATTATGCCAAATGAATGTCAATAACAATTGGCACTAATTTTTTGGGTGTGTGAAAATTATTATGATCTTATGAATGCTATTTAAAGAATTTCACTTACACTTTATAGCGGTCTTTTATTTTGTATAGATCTGTAACATCTGACTTCAGTTTAGCAATTTCTCTCTCAAGTAGCAATTGAGCCGTAACTGTATTTCTCAAAATATCATTTAGTTCAGCTTTGGCTTGCTTCAAGTTTTGAACTCTTGATATTAAATTTTTATTATTTTCTAAAACAGGATTCTTTTCATGTGGCTGTGCTTCAGCTTGCATCTTCTCTTGTAATTTTAAATGATCTTCACAGATTTTAACTGTTTCTCTAAAGGCATCCAGTGCTTGTTTTTTCATATTTACTTCTTCTCGTAATCTTGTATATTTGTAAGAGCGACCCTCAAAGTCTTTTGTTTTCAATACATATTTTTTGTGGATTTCCTTAAATTTAGTTTCTAGGGTATCATCACTCATGTTTTCTCCACCTTCAGTTTCGAGGAGTCTAGACAGAGGGTACATAAGCTTGATGTCGAGGCTGCTGTTACAATGTGCCAGGGAGAATTCCCTATAAAACCGAACCAGCTCCACCACTGACTTGAAGTCAAATGGTTCACAAAATCCATAGCGCCCCTCATGGTTATAGATTTTGATAAGTTTGTTCATACCCCCTTTTCTCACTGTCAGAGTATAACCACTATCTTTGTTAGATGCGTTGCGCACCAGGAAGGTGCCATCGCATGTATCCCGCAGTTTCTCAGTAGCCTCATCTCTGGAATACACAATTAGCATCATTGAGACGGAATAAGAAAAATGTTTTAACACATAAGATCACTAACTTGAACCTAAGAATGACCTATAAAAGTGGTGGTACATCTTCTAATAAGACCTATGAATTGCTCCTAAAGTTGTAATATTTCACAACATTTGGGTCCTATGTGAGCATCTAGTATTTTTATAACCAACCTGAATGGTTTTGTAACCACTAGACATTTGGGTTGCAGGACATAGGTTTGACACTGTCTTGTAAAGCCCGTCACAGACGTAAGTAATATATTATATGAATATACTTTGCTTTTTTTTGCATAGTTTTTGGTGACATACTAGAAATGTATATTATAGCTCCGTCTGAGGTCACTTGAAGATTACTATGGAAAATATATCGTAATATGTCTTGCTATAATATATATTATAGCTACATCTTTGATGGGCTTAACCCAGAATTCTAACCTATTAGCAAACAAACAGTTTTAATGGAATGTGGAAGAAGTTTGATAAACTAGATGCAGATTCGTTTAGTTAATCAAATGCCAATTCTGTGCAGGCTCAAGTCTACCTGAGCTTTTGAGACTTTTGAGCCTGAGACTTTTGAGAATGAAATCAAAATCGAACAAAAAAAAAAACAGTATTTTTGATTCCTGATTTCTATAATAATAAACCTAATTTTGCATATGCAAACAAACACAAACATTATTGAAGTAGACTTACCTAGTGATATCACCCCAATACCAATCGGCATTCTCCAAACTCTCTTCGGCTGACTGTTGAGGGGCGCCTATTTCAACCATTATTTCATAATTGGCACTCAAAGTTCATACATAATGAGATTTTCACTTTATTCATCAATAACTAAGATAAACTGAACACCCTTTAACACATCTTCCGAGGATATTGTACTTTAAGAGCGGCTAGATCACAAAACTTCCGCGTTCGAGGTTACAAGATAACCAATTAATTCACTCTCAAAACATTTAAAACAATATTTAACTCTATTTTACTGAGTTCACATGCACATAATCTGTTAAAACACGGCAAATCTTGAACTACACTCCGAAAAAGAGGTATCTAGATCACAAAGGAAATGGGCAAGAGTATGATGATTGTTGCTATGGCACTAATACTTCCTTAAATCTGTATATGGGAGTTCGCGTATATGGTCATCATTTCTTTATCCTGGAAAAAGGATATGGTAAATCCATGTTATATACAATAACTCAATGTAACTTCGTTCACTTCCTTTTTTTAAGTCAAAGAGTAGCACCAAACCCGTCCGCCATCTATTTAATCGCCTTAAACTGCCATATACTAAAAAATATGCAAGTGATGCGCTGCTGAAACATTGCAGATGTGCGTCGAAAGTTGAAATACACGATAGGACTAGGAGTATCGATTTAAATCGAAATGAACAACACTATTGTGGAATGTTGGGAAGAGAAAAAACTAATGTCTTGTGGTAGATTTCTTGCAAATTAAATAACTAGGAGGTTTATAATAGTTTAGTACTTAGTAGTTTCTCCACAAGTATCTAGTTCTTTGATACGAATCATCATGAATAACTAAACTAACTATTCTTATCTTTCATTGCATACCCAGTCTGCATAAGGTATTTCTAATCAACGGCTTGATTGCACCAATCAGTGATAGACCAAACCATCGGGGGCCCCGGGCGGCAATACAAAATGGTCTTCTTAATTTAAAATGGTATTTCTAATAACATTTTGCAAATAATTAATAATGCCAAAAAAAATAAGTTTAACGTGTGTCCTCAATCGTAATTTATTCAACTCTTTCTATACCACACGTTCTACAATTTTTTTTTCGAACGTGCATTTTTATTTCCTCAATAAGCTATTGAGAAACGTAACCGCTTTAACATGTGGGAGGGAACATCGAAAAGCAAGAATGTAGGAGTCTGAGCGAGGCGAGTTTCTTTTTTGCACCTTGTCTCTGTATTGTCGGCTAGGTTTCTTTTTAACATTCATACGGAAATAAGATAAGTTTTGTCGACTTATGCAAAAAAAGTTTGAGAACAATGAGAATTAAGTAGGATGCAGTGAGCGGCAATGAGCTCGAAAATTTGTAGCCTACATTTATATTTTGCATCCCGGGGGCCTTCAACTCCAAACTGCTTCTTTTTGAACATATTTTGGCCTTTTTTGGGATTTGATCAAGTAAAAAGTATTTATAAAGATGGTTAGACCGTCCGTGCCACCCTCCCATGGGTGTATACCTCGATTTTGGACCTAGCTTAGCTTTTTTTGGGAGGGCCAATCAGAACTTTCTTAAATCAGGTCGCCCACACATGTTTATGTTTTACCCTACACACACGCTTCTACCGTAGTAAAATAAGTAAACTAAGTGCTTACATGACCGGCAGCGAAGAGCAATTTTTTCTAAAATTAAATGCATTATCTTGTAAAGCAAGTCTTAACGTGACTCTAACATAACTTTTATTGACAACAGTAGGTACCTATCAATACGAAATCCAGAGGGAGGCAGCTGCCCTCCCCTGCCCCCACCTTGGGTACGCCAATGCATCCCCCTCTTTCTAGTATAGAAGGATATTATCACATAATGCTTGAACCAACAAACAATTCCACAAGACTAAAATCCATGACCCTAAATGGATGGGTGGCAGTATGGCAACCTTTCTATTTGTGAAGGAAAACGTCCAGAAACCGGATTTATTATCGGGATAACCGTTCCGTAAATCTGATTTTTGCCGATTCCCGAATTAATTCGATTTATAGGAGAAATCAATCATATGAAATCTGGTAACACATGCAGTACGGGTCAACGGGTGGCAACTGGCGTGCGAAGTGTCTTTGTAAATTTTGTACATCTGTCTAATCAAAAATGTTTTTTATTTTCATTTTTGCCTGGGCATTGTGAATTTAATAATGTACTGTTGTATTGAAATTTCGGTGTTATGAAATAACAGAAAAGGAAATCATATAAAAAAGCTGCGGTGTTTTACACAGAAATGTTATTTTTCTGCGGTCCCATCCACCGATTCTCAAAATGTGTATCAAAGCTGGTACAATAATATTTTGCTCCCTTTTCGTCTTTGTTTCGTCAACGCATATAAAGGGAGAATTTTCGACAAATGAATTTTTCAAGTTCCTAGTCAAATTCGGGTTCCAGAAAACTGACATCCATTATCAAAAGGAAACATATGGCTATATTTTCGGGAACTTAACAGCGAATGTTCAATTCAAATATCCCATAACGTTCGCTGTATTAGACAGAGGTCACTTTTTACACTATTACAAAAGCCGTGATATTGCTGATAAAGAGCTAGCATGCCAGGCTATGTTCCAAAATTTGAATGGAACAGCTTATCATCCCAAATGCAATGCCTATGGTCAAGATCTGTTTCGAAGAATTCCATGTCCGAAAGGTGGTCTTTGTATAGATGAAGACACACCTTGGAATGTGATAAAGAAGAACCAGTTTACTTATGTTATTCAAAACTCTGGACAACCAAGGTAAATGATAACTGACATCTGTCTTATTCTATTGTATGTGGTAGATAATATCCTAACCAAAATTATAAATTAGACAGTGAGTTTGTTTGTTTGTTACGCTTCTTTCTAAAAAGGCGGAATGGATTTGGATTAAATTTGGCACATCGGTAGACCATGGCCTGGAGAAGTACATAATATAATACCTTTTATCCCGATAATCAATTATATTTTATCCGAGACTTATGTGGGTGAAACCACACGGCGCAGCTAGTTAGATATAAATAGAAGTGTTTTCATAGAATAAAAATGATGATAAAAAAATAAAAATAATGTTAATAGACATTCCTTGGGTCCATAGCTTTGTTACTTTACTATGGTTTTTAAATGTTCACACAGGTTTTGGTATGTTTCAATGGTGTCATGTTACCTAGATGAGATTTCCTGTACATGGCACCATTATACTGGAGCCCCTTCAAAGGACAACAAAACATTGACAAATATACCGCAGACTATAAACTATGATTTCTGGCTAGTCAATGGAAGCCCCAACTTATCATTCTACAACACATTGCTGTACCAGTTTTCATTTGATAGACAGAACACGCTGGAACTGTATCTTGTTTTCTGGCTCTGCTATATTATCCTATTGCCAGTACAGATTTACGCTGTCAGGTAAGATTTTAAAACATATGTTTAATAATTAATGTTTGTTTACATACACCATTATGTAAAATTAATTAATACATTTTCAGAGATATTCACTCCAAAACTTTTAGATCAATAGAGTAAGCAGTATTTTATGTACCTATTACTGTGATTTTTGTGTAACTCGATGCAACATCTTTAGAGCTTTATCAGTTCGTAAGATTGTCAGATATTTCATTGAATATACTCTTCATATTTAACCTGTATTTACACCTATTCATCGTATTGCTATAACTATACTTTTTTCTATTGCATTATTGCTTTGAATTTTGATTTTGACACAAAAATTTATAGTAAATGAACCATTTCATTTCAGAACACAAAAGCATCCAGTGACAAAGTTGTTCTCATGCAGCCTTGTCCTGGAGTTTATTGCTCTATGCTTCAATGTGCTACATACTGTGAAGTTTGCTGTGGATGGTGTAGGATTTGCTGGGCTGGCGGCCGCTGGCGATGTTTTAGATATTATGAGCAGAGTGAGTGACAATGCATCCTCTTACACTAATCAATCTGGCTGGTTATATGTGACCTGTCGTTGTTTATTTTCAACCAGTATACAATAATATAACTGCACCAGATATTCTCGCCCTGTGATAGGTCACATACTTGGCCCAAGACAAAGTTGAAAAAACTTGTATATTGGCTTTGATGTATTTGTTTCAACTTTGCTGATATTGGTGTCATTATTACTACTTATAACTGCAAAATTTTGTGTTATATAATTTAATATTATAGGTTGTATTTTTTTGTGTTTGAATCTACAGGGTTATATTAAATTAGCTAGCGAAACTGCACAGACATGTTGGTTATCGATATCATTATCTAAACATGATAAAACAAAAAAGATTTAATGATTTTTGTTTTGGGGTCAAAGACTGCAGCTAGTCAACTTTTTTTTTGTTACAACAAAATCTTTTTGTTTTATGATCTTAAGATACCGACACTCATCACTTACGAGTAAGTGGAGTGTTTCGATAGTTCATTGATTATCACCCAGTATATGTGATGTGTCCATGCTTTTAATTTAAATTTTGTTGTGCTATGTAGGTAAATTATTCATGTTTATTTTGTTCTTTTTATAAATACATATCAAATTGCATGCCACTGATCCTGCCTTACTTCTAATACAGATTGCTTGACAGAGTTGTAACATACCTTACAATCAAAAGTAATATTGTTGTCTTAATTTTCTAAGCTTCTATATACAAAAAAAAACTGCTATAAGAGCTCTACTTCGGGTCACTTTGTTAGAAAGCTCTGTAAAAAAAAAGCTAATATTGACTCACAGTATTCAACACTACTGATATTCGTTTTGGTTATTCATATTTTGATTGCCTATTTCCATAATACACAGCATAAATTTTACCTTTATCCTGTATGGAAAATTCCATAGATGTTTCCTTATTTAGCCATTAATAATAATTTTCGCTATCTAATTCTATTTCTGGACAAGACCGAGAGGAAGCAACATGTTTTGTTTAGAGTTTAGGCGTTTTACTTCTTTTTGATTTGCGGCCATTGAGCTTCCGTTTTACATAAATAAATAAGTATTAATTTAAAAAAAATATTACCTTTAAGTATAGGTACTAATGACAACACCACTATTTCTAAAACCTATTATATAGCACATGAATGAGTAACTGATCCTGTCGATCCTGTTGACGTTCGAAAAGTGCTGATTCTCAGCCTAGTTTGAATAAATGACTTTTGAATTTTGAATTTTGAATTTTGTCATATCTCTTTTTGTTTATGCAGTTTCAGTTTTTACATACATTTTATTGCATGCTAAAATTCCGATAGTTACTTATCATAAAACTACACTTGAATAATGAATATTTATTGTATTTCAGACACTGTTCATGTTGCTCCTACTTTTGTTAGCAAAAGGCTGGGCAGTGACTAGGTTGGAGCTCACATACAAACCACTTGTATTCGGAGTCTGGCTTGCATATGGAATTGTTCATATTCTACTGTACGTTTGGAATACAGTGAGTATTTCACTTTTTGAAACATATTTTGAAAAGTTAAAAAATTATATTGAGACAAATTCCTCACACTGGCGGGCGGGACGGCAATGATTTTAAATTTATCAAATTAATTTAATTCTTATCCAATCGAAATAAGGTATATATATTTCAATGCTCGGTGATCGACCTTGGAGCATCGCAGCGCAGTTTTCTTGGAAACATCGAGCATTGAAGTATATACCTTATTTCCATTGGATAAGTATTAAATTCAATTGATAAATTTAAAATCCTCTGCCGTCCCGTCCGCCAGTCTGTGCAGGCCATTATGCTTGATTCCTATAAACAAAAACGAATTGTTTTGCTTACCAATGGTAGCGTTATTTATTGCCAAACTGGTTATATAAATAGATTCGTAACCTAGTTTTACCTTTGATAGCTACTTCCATATGGGAGGGTCTACTATGCAAGGCTATGAGGTCTTTGCTTCATTATTGGTAAAAATACAAGTCTTCATTTTAACCAATAACAGTCCTCAAATTATAGGAATCGGCCATTAGGAATTGAAGGTGAATTTTATTATGAGTTAAGACAAAAACATACCTACTGTAATGTTAACGCCTGGTAGTTCTATTGTGTGTAAAATGTTTTTAATAACCAATACCATTTTATTGAAATGGTGACCTTTATTCGAGACAATCTCTTTTTAAACATAATATTATTTATTTATAGACTGAAGTGGACATTATAGAAGAGATTGATGAATACCAAACATGGCCGGGTTGGTTGATCCTTGCGCTACGCGTAGCGATAATGACTTGGTTCGTCCTAGAACTCAGATATACAATGATGTATGAACACAATATGCCAAAGCTAAACTTTTTATTACACTTCGGCGCATCTAGCCTTGTGTGGTTCGTGTACTTGCCGATTATTGCGCTGATTGCGCTGCAGATCAGCCCTCTGTGGAGGTTCAAGTTTTTATTAGGTAAGTGTTAAGTACTTTTTCTTTCTCATTATGTAAGCCCAGTGACATTGCATAACTCTTCTAGTTTATTACCAGTTACATTCTCCTCAGTTGCGGTTCAATTTGGTAGCTGCTAGAAAGTTGGTTCACTTTATTAATGACATCATTTTGAATTGTTCTATACAGGGCTCGGAAACGTTAAAATAACGTTTTTACAGTTCTCGTTCTTCTTTGTACAACATTTTGTTCGGAGCAAAAACTAAATGAGAACATTTTCAAAAACCGGTTTATTCCGCAGGACGCAGCAGCGCACAGTGCGTGCGCCGACAAGCATAAAGTTAAATTGTACCTTGTTTTCATTTCATAAAATCATTGATTCCAATGCGCTTACCGCTTACGTATTGATTAGGGTTGCGAGTTTCCTATCGATCAACCCAAAAATGATTAAAAACGTTTTATTAACCGAGAACGATTTAAAATTTGTTCTTCTTCAAAAACGTTTTAATAACGTTTCGTTCGAACGTAACCGATATAAATCGTTCTTTAGGTTTTTAAAACAAAACGCTTCGAAAAATATACCGTTATCCGAACCCTAGCTCTATAACTGAGGAGATATCATTTTCTCTTTGTTTGCAGTGTACTTATTATTTCGCTGCTAAAACGATTACCATTTATTTACGTATATATGTTTTATTTATTAAGTTTCATTTATATGCGGAATATCTTACTCTTATTACTGTTGCTGAATAACATGTGAATAATTATATTTTCAACTATCAGTAATGGGTTCTCATTAGAATTGTCACGGCCAATACAGTTAACCGAATAGTATCTGGTCACGTATCGGTAATTATCTTTAACAGTCGTTTGTGAAACTTGTTGGTGTAAAATAATTAAATTATCGCTAATTATTTGATGTAATTAATGTTAAATTGATCTACGTTTATTAGTTGTTTTAAAGCTGGGCCGATTCTGTACGAGTATGAATGTTTTAACGTGTATCCGTAATGGACATTTTCGCGTCATTAAAACTACGCAAATCAGGCGTTTCAATTGGATTTCCGTACTTACTGTAGTAGGTAGGTACCTACTTGGGTAGTAGCAATTTACGCATTCGCATTATTGCACTCGGTAAAGTCCGCTTTAATTTAATGCCCACGTCATATGGAGTCATTACGCTTGAAGGCTCGTTCGTTGAGGGAATTAGGACTTGTAAATTAATAAGAAAAGGCTCACTTATTAAAAGGATGGGAATTTACAGTAACTTTTATTAGAAATCTTTGCTAAGCCACGGAGCAATGAAAAAAAACTACTTTATTTTTTTTATTAAATGAGAAGTCACATCGATCGAGCACAAGGCTTTGAATATTATAATATTAAAAAAGGCTTGAATATCATAATATAAAAAAAAAAAAAAAAATTATATGGTACACACGGCTACAGATCCAGCTATACATTTCCAGTTTATGCTGATCTCGTATTGTATGGGATTTCCGCACAATGCAAGGTCAGCTTATACTGGAAATTTGTATCTTGATGTGTAGCCGTGTGTACCATATAATAGGGTTGTCGACAACCGTCCTGTTTTCCTAGGACATGTCCTGCTTTTTGGTATATCCTGGGGGTGTCCTGGATAGTTTTTAAGTAACGTCTTAAATTTCGCTCCTTCAACGTTTATCTGTCGGACCCGCGCGCCCCGCGTTTGAAGGTCATAAAAAAGTCTTCTCTATGACTTTCAAACGCGGGGCGTGGGGTATTTTAAAAATAAAGATGTAACGTGCACTCTGCTTCGTCTCTTTCTCACTACTATTTTCGCGCACTAGAGTTCTCTATTTAAATAGAGAGAGCTCTCTCTATTTAACCGTTAAATAGAAGCGCGAAAGATGAGTTTCATTGAACCTGTTTTAATAGCGTGTTGATATTAACTACTGCTCTTATACTGCGTCTTGTTTTTAATCCGAAATGTCCTGGTATTTTCACCTTCTAATCCTGGTTTTGAAAATTTGGGGATGGCAATCCTACCATATAAAAGCTATTTGTACTTTTGCTTACCTCTTGCGATGTACAATAATATTATTTCAATCATAAGCTAAAAAAAAATACTAAAACTTGTTTTCAGGTATCACATATTCAGCGGACTGTCTCGCGTTTTGTGTGATGGCTCACTTGCTGTGGCCGACGCGCTCAGAACAGTACTTATTACTAGCGCCCTCAGATTATACAGGTATTTATGATTACTATTTTTACACGACTGCCCAAAAAGGAATGTAATATTTTCAGGGTTCATGTATGTATGTATCTATGTGAGTTTCTTTGTTCCACTATAACTTTAAAAAATATATTAACGATACCCCATGGTATCGTTAGAATCCTTACTTCATCCCGAGTGACATAGACAATCTTTTTGTTTGGATCCATTTTCAAATGTGATTAAAAAAACAATTATTACAATAAGGGTATCTAATTGAAGGCCTTGATGAGCACGTTCCAAAACTATATAATGTATTGGCATACATTTATGTAGATAGGTAGGGTGTACATACAAAACAAATATTTCTCCCCAGCAGCACAGCTGTCTGCTCAGTTGGAAAAACTTGATTCTATATAATAGTACTTATGCAAAAATAATTTACATTAATTACCAGAAATTGCAATACAACTCATAAAATAAAAACATTTGAATGAGTAGATTATGTTAATAATAAATGAAAATTAATTTAAAATAGCTTAATTAGTCCCAAGTCTTTTTGTCATCTAAGTAATCTTTAACTTTAAAACCTTTTTGACATAGTTTCTGTTTAATAAATGATTTAAATTTATTGAGGCTCAGTTTTTTGACATACATGGCTTGGGAGTTTGTTGTAAAAACGTATACTTTGGCACTTAAATGAATTACTAATTTTTTGGAGCCTAGTCCTCGGCACAATAAATAAATCTTTGTTTCTAGTATTTATGCTATGAGTGTCGCTGTGAATTAGAATGATTAAGATGAACTAGCTTAGAATGGTCGATCGTGACTTGTTCCTGGGTTCGATTCTTAGATCGGGCAGTGTTATTGGGTTTTTCATTGTGAGTTTCTTACTCATCTTTTTTGTTGCCAGGTAACGGCAATAAGCCCATTAACTCTGTTACATGAAAGTATGAAACTTAAACATAACTGGCGGTGCACTACCATTTAGGTGCACTACCGGAGAATAAAATGCGTTATAAGCTGTGTTGTTGAGCAGAATTACAATGCTTAGATAGCGTAATTAACCTACAATTACTATTTTAAAGTATATATTGTTTACATATAGATTAACATTATAAATATTACAATACCAACATTACAAACGTTTGTAACAAAGTAAGAGTGCTTCATGTATTTGATATTATCGTAATTTCTGGTTAAGCTACTTGTATTAAGGCGATGATAACCGTCAAAAACCGTAAATTAGATCATTTTATATATTTTAATATATGAATATTATGGTGTCGGACGTAAAGAATATTACTATCTCATTTCTTCCCGTGGGTGTCGTAAAAGGCGACTAAGGGACTCACTAGAGAATGGGCAGCAGCGTTCTCTATGCATTTTAACACCATACTGCGATCGCCAACCCGCCTGCCAAGCGTGGCGATTATGGCAAACCCCCCCATTTGGGAGAGGCCTATGTTCAGCAGTGGACGTCTTTCGGCTGGAATGATGATGAATGATGATGATATTTTAGATTATTTTTATAATACATAGTGAAATTAATTTGTAAAGTTATGTCTAACGCGAACAAAAACCTGAGAATCACGCAAAATATATCAAGGGTATTTTTCTGAAACCATTTTAAAGATAATTTAATTATTGATCTTTTAGTATACGTGTTTTATTAAAATACCTTTTGTTTTATGTATAATAAATTAATAATGCGTTTAATTTGGGACACCGCTCCTGGATGTGTGAGTCCTATTACTAGCTGGACTTACGACGCGTTGCGTGAGCTTAGTACAGAACGCGCAAGCTAACCACTCAAGGTCGCGGGCATATATCTGCGTCTTAAGACCACGTTACGATAACGCGTTATTCAAAGCATATCAATAGTGGTCAGCCATGAAGTAAAACCAAACCACTTTACGTAGTTGAACACCTCTATAATAGAAGTCATTGTAACGCGTTATAAATATACAATGCAGTTATAGTCTATATTGATTGTATTGTGCTCCTATCTATCTACCAGTCAGTCCATTTGCTAATTGGTAAGATGTGGGTGTAATGTCGATGATGTCGTTACGTCACAACGATAGATAATGAAGCTGCCTGTCCTTTGAAGCGGAGCAGAGAAGTACAGAGTTAGTAAAACATTATCCAATAAAATTCCATTAAATTGACGTTTTGAAGCTAGTGGAGTTCTAGATAATGCTTGTACTTCTCAGCTTCAATGTAGGAATAAGAATAATAATCATTTGATAAGTAAGCGTTTCATGCAAACGTGTACTTTATTCGTATGTTCATATTCGTTTATGTAAATGTGAGCAAACAATTGTGATGTAGACAAAACAAATATTGTCCGTCATATAGTGCTTATATTAAAAAATATTAGACATGTATTTTTTATTTATTGGATAAGGATTCATTTAATACCGGTCAAAATAGCTTCGGAAATAACAATTAAATTTTTATCTATTTCTGAAAGATAATAATGGTTACTGTGGGTCATCTTTAGAAGATAGACATATGCCATCGTACTTTTTAAGATGAACAATCCCGAACGACTTAAATTTTATGTATATTTTACGAATTAAGAGGTGCACGCCAGTAAAGCTCCGTCGGCATGATTTTTTCCGACATCTTCATGAATAATCGTCATAGTTATACACTAAAACCTTCCTAATGAATCGCTCCGTCCATTGGTGCAAATCGTTTGAAAATCAGTTCGGTCGTTTTTGAGTTTATCGCGTTCAGACAGACAGACGCGGCGGGGGACTTTGCTTTCTACTATGTAAGGATCAATTGGTTTTATTTTATTGTCGTTATTCCCTAGTTTCTGGCATCATAACTTAAGCACATTTTTTTTTTTTTTTTCAGTTAATGTTCTTAAGAGCGGCCAACCCGTCACACTTTTCATACAAACGCTTGTACGTGATTGTGGCGTCGTAACACATCTTTCTTTGAAATTTTTAAACTATTATGTATCTTGTGCACTATATCTAGGTTTCTATGGAAGCAAAACATTAAAAAAATTGAGAAACAAATTCAGTTTAAGCTTCCAAAAATCTGCTTTTTTGCACAAATTTTACCCGAACTTTGGCCGGCCAAAATATACTCATAATTGTTAAAGTAAAGAAAACATCTGCATAGATACCTCGCACATGTAATGGAAATTCTAAATATCAAACATTTTTTTCACAAACTTGTAAGGTTTACTCAAAAGCACGTATATCCTGATACAACTTTTTACATACTATTTTTCGTACAATGTTATCGCGTTCTCACTTGTTTGTTAGCAGTTCTCACTTGCGCTCGATGAAACAACAAGCTTTTCGACCATGCTGGCGTTGACGATAGACGGACAGGGAAGGGCCCTCTTAAACGTTCCGAAGTTTCGGTTTGTGAGTCCGTGCGCGGGGATAGGTATCACAGAATTAGGCGCGGGTATAAGAAGGTTAAACTGCTCAGTTTACTAAACCCTATTGATTTATTGACAAATAAAATAATAATCAAACAATAATAAAAACTAATCTTGATATCTGTAGGCTGGATTACTCGCATCGCCGACATACTATGGATGGCTATCACTTTTTCGTTCTTAATAAACATGATTTTATCTGTACGTTTATCAAGGCACTTCATCTATCGCAAAACATCATGTAGTAATGTAATGTAATGTAATGTAGTAAATAAAATGGAAATGGCCGCATGCCTGATTAAGTACACATGAAGCATACATTAAAATGGCCCTGATAGATTTTTGCTACAAAGTTATACGGGTTATTCCACAGAATTAGTACAGATAGCTCAAACAGCAAAATCATTTAAATAAAAACCGGCCAAGTGAGTGTCATACCACGCATAATGAAGGGTTCCGTAGTTGGGATGAATTTATCCCAAGAACAAACTTAACATTGTAGTTGAAAAACGTGATCATGTTTTTCAAACCGCAAATTTAAGTTGGTTTGATTATTACTCGTTAACCTGTACAGCCTACTTAGCTCTGATAGTTTTCCTTTTAATTTCGTTATAAATACTATTGCTGTGAATTTTTTCACAAATCCAAATACAAAAATTTAGCTGGCAGACACACACACACACACTTGACTCTAACAAAAAAAAATCAGTTAAAAGCTTAATATTTCGCAAACGGATCCCTGAATCCAAAAATGGTTTTCACAAACTCTAAATATTTTTGAACGACCTTTCTAACGATACCCCACAACATGGGGTAGACGAGAAAAAAAACCCTAACCCTAAAAAAAAATTTTTTTCATGATTTAATTTTACCACTTTGTCGGCATGATTAATATGTATAAATATGCCAAATTACAACTTTCTAGTACTAACCGTCTCTGAGCTAAGCCGCGGACAGACAGACAGACAGACGGACATGGCGAAACTATAAGGGTTCCTTGTTTACTACGGAACCCTAAAAAGCGACTCTTGCTACGACACAATAAACTAATTACCTAAAGTTATATTCACCTGCCTTTCGCCTCTCTTTCTATCGTGTAACTTTTGTATCTTCTGACTACGTGGCGCCCACTGAATTCCACGAGTCTATCCCGCCGCGTACATACTTGTAGCTTCATACATAAAGTGCGGCGTGACCCATCTGAATTAATCTGTGGTTATACCTACAATCTTATCAATAAAATTCTCTTTTAAAGACATTTTCCCTTTATTTCTTTCAAAAACGATATGCTTTTTCTAATCTGGACCAGAATACTACCTAATAACTGAAGAGATACAGTTATTTTAAATTGTTGATATAGTAATTCGTTATTGCAAATTAAGAGCGCTCGCAATGAGGCTTTTATTAACATTGGTATAAGGTTTAAATAACAATGGCTGCCACTCGCTTGTGAAATGCAATTACTATCTCACCATTATCACATTCTGCTGGATATTGAACCGTCATAGTTAGTACTATAATCATTACATTGCATTAGTCTCGCAAAAACTCGGAAATGGCTCGACCGATTTGAATATACAATGTCGCCCATGGGCATGTGACCGCCCGTATTTTTCTGAATATTCATGAAAAATTATAGAAAATTAACATTAAAAGGGGGGGTCTATCTTTAATATTTTTTATGTTTTTAGTAGCGTTTGCCATATCTTCTATGTTATTGGCTCGATTTGTATTCTGTTTATTATTTCTAATAGCTTACGAGTTATTTTATCGGATTAACTAAAAAATTGTAGTAAAATTTGTCGACTATGAAAAAAAAACGGAGGTGAAGATTTTTTTTTCCAAAAAACAGTATTTATTTTAAAAAACATAAGTGAAATTATGTTAATTATACATAAAATTATAGCGGGATACTGAAAAAAAAAAAAATAAGAAAAAATGAAAAAAAAACAATTAAAGATAGACCCCCCTTTTTAAGTTTATTATCGATAATTTGTCATGAATATTCAAAAAAATACGGGTGGTCACATGCCCATGGGCGACATTGTATATTTTTTTGTTTTGTTCACCTCTGTATTGGACTTTAAAGAAAACTAGGAACAAAGGACCAGTCGAAAAATCAAAAAAGAGCAAAATTTGATTTTTTGTATGTTTGTTTGTAATGAAAAAAACTCAAAAACAGCTGGACCGATTTAAATAATTCTTTCACCAATAGAAGGCTATATTATCACTGAGTAATATAGGCTATAATTTATAAAGATATCACTCGGGCCAAGCCCCTGGCAGAAGCTAGTGTTTAATATTTCTATTTTATAATTTTTCAGCGGGCATTGAAGAGCTAGACGAATTCAACGAGTCCCCTCACGTAGTACACAGCGACACCGTAGCACTCACAACTGCCGAAAGCATCAACGCAGACGACGAAGACATCATATTCACCAGAGCGGCGCACAAAAACGGCACCGCTTTCTCATAGCAATGCGAACAAGTAAGAGAGGATACCGTCAAATAACGTTCAGGGCCCGCCCCTCGGACGAATTAAATTATGAATTTAACACGATCGAAATTATTTACTGATATTGGTCTCATTGAACTATTTGTCTCCAATATTTATGTAGTAAAAGTCATGTTGATTGTGTCGATTTAATATTGTTATTTGTAATATTTATTATGAAAACGAGACGAATGATGTTGAGTGAAGGATATTATGAATGAGTGATAGAAATTCGAATATAATGGCTAATATATTTAGTCCATAGTAAATTTTAAATTAATGTATCCAGCTGTGTGATATTCAAGTACATTGATTCCTTATCGAAGAAATCGTTGCAAGCACAAAATTAATTGTATTTAACTAAGAATACATAATTATTATGTAAGCGATGTAGTTCCGGTCTCGAAAGCGATCGTATCAGTGTCAATTAACAAGTTTATTTTCTTCAGTTTCAATATAATATGACACTAATGCCCGTTTACACCTTCACTAAGTGACACTTAAATTAATCCTTAAATAAAAGTGCACTGTTGGATTTTCAACTCTCAGCGCTGAGCCTAGTGGTGAAAATCCAACTGCACTTTTATTTATGGATTCATTTAAGTGTCACTTAATTGTAAGTGAAAACGGGCTTAAGAGTGGTACAAAAAATATCACAAATGTACTATGTGCCAACGATTGAATCAACTATTATGTAATGCGAAGAAAATATTGCAGATACCTATAATATAAGAGTATTCGTAATCATTGTGTCTTTGTGAAAAATGTCTGAATTTACCAAAATATATTTAAGAAAATGAGTGTTAAAAGTGCTGTTAAAGTTGAATGGAGTTTTTCTTATTGTATGAATTTGTATGTTTAGGTTTATATTGTTCTGATTCACTCTTGAATAGATTCCATGTTCGATTACCTACGTCTGGTACTTATTTATTGTTTACTTTAATTGTTTGTGGTATGTGTAATTAAAACATTAAAGCACAGTGATCCTGGATGTACCTGAGTATTGTAAAAATGTCATGATATTTGCATAGCACTGGTATATACCATTGCACTGATTAGCCATCTTTTAACCGCGCTATGCAGTCGAACCTGGATAAGAGAGACTTCAAGGGACCGCGATCTCTTTTTCGCTTATGAAGGTGTCTCCCTAACTTGAGTTTCTAGATTATAGAGGTATAGGTGTGGCCTATATTACTTATAAAGGTTTATAAAAATACATATTTGGCCATTCGAATAGAATACGATACAAAAGCAATGTTAGTTAGTTCCTCGAAAAAGAAAACAAAATCTCTTAGTTCCACGAAATTTAAGAATGAGTCATAAATAACATGTTAAATTACGCTCGACTGTCGCTTATAGAGGTACCTACAGGCAAGTAGCAGTCTCTGCTCGACTGTCGCTTATAGGGTACAGTCTAGTAGCCGTCTCAGTTATAGAGGTCCACGAGTGGAAAAAATACTCTTATTGAGGTTTCTGTATCTGTGTTGTAGAGGTTTTAGAGGGTTAAAATGACGGTACCTGGCAATTACTCTCATTTATAGAGTTTTCTCGCTTACCCAGTTCTCATTTACCCAGGTTTGACTGTAAATGAAATGGTATCAATTTTGGTCTGATGTTGTTATGCCAAGACAGTAAAGCTCAACGCATACACAAGGTGGCTTTCTGTCGGGCGCGGAGCGGGTTGGGAGCGGGAGCTGCGCACGCGTTTCGTGTGCTGACATCCATATAATACAAGGAATGGGGATGATGCATGGGTAAAAAAAGAAATTCTAATTAGTCTGTCAGTCAGATAATAAAAAAATATTAGACACGTATTTTCTGCTTTATCATATTAATAACAAATTACTTAGATAAAACGCATTTTAAGTTGGGGAGTGGGGGTCGCGACGTCACTAGTATGTATAAAATCTACATACTCGTGACGTCATGGCACGATTTAAATAAATGTGCGATCTTTAGATTACGTAAAAAAAGAAAAAAAATATGTGTCCAATATTTTTTTAATAATCTCCATGACGGACTAAAAAAAATTTTTTTGTCATAATCCCTATTTCAATACATATATACAAGCCCGCTGTACTGCCGTCCCGACCCGCTCCCGACACGCACCCGCCTTGTGTCTGATGAGCTTAAGTTGTTAGGCGTAAAACTGTTTAATTCTTCTGTTATGAACACCATATTCAACAAACTATCAGAACGTACGAAATTGTATTAATTAAATGTATTATTTCGGAATGAGATCGAATAATCTTACGGGTTACGGTTCGCTAGTTAAATCGAATTCTTATGAAAAAAACGCTGATACATTTTGTATACAAATAGATACTTGAATATAACAAATATATTCGTGATGTACAGTGACTTTTAGAAATGTTAAAGTACAATTAGATCTCAAATTGATGTTATCTTTGCGATTTTTATAACAAAACGGCAGCTGAATTATATTTTTGTCAATGTCTAAATTAATTTGCTTTTCGTGTTATCTGTCTAATTATTGTGTATAAATTATTTATATCGTCGCCAAATTAACTAAATTGTCAAACTAACACACTATTAAAATTATTAGAGAAAAATAGCTTCTAATGCATTCTTTTAGCAATCTTTAGGACATAAAATAAATTAATTATAGCAGAGCATGCTCTTTAAAGTTTTTAGAATAGTTAGATTCGATGGTCATATTGTTTTGTTGTGGAACACGTAAATTAAAAGCAAACTCGCTTTTTTAAATTCACAGATATAATTTGTGTAAAGCATGCTCTATTATCTATTGAAGTATAACGTTATTGTTTCAAAAATAATGTCGTATCAATGTAGCATAAGAATAGAAAAGCTAGTGATGTAAATTTTGGTTACATAATTTTTATTTTAGTAGAAATAAATTATTTTATAACATTTAAAAATAGTTAGCCGAATGCTGATTTCTAAACTTTGACAAAACGTAATCTATTAATAATATGAACTTAGCAGTCGACGAAACCATTACTGTGCATTAGGCCCTACCATGTAACAGAAATATTGTATAATTTAATTTACCAACAGGGGGCTAGGGTTGGGTTCAAACATTAAAGACCTATTCACGCAGGAAATCGTGTTCACATACCTACTACTAAATATTATTGCCGTGAATTGTGCTCGACCAACATATTTATGTTCTCTAGCTTAAGTCACCTATTGCTAAATTAAAAATAATCACAAAAGTACTGATGTAATTTCCATAACAAAACCAACCTCAGCAACGTTGAAACAAAATTTTGACTAAGGGAAAAATATCTGTTGAAGTTTTGAAGCCGTCTCGTCTATCCGTTTAATTTATTGCAATTTATGAAATAAAGAAGAGCGGAGTCTTCTCAACAAATGATTTTGCTGCGCTTTTTACGGCGCGAACACATGCTTTTCCAAGCGTCCAGAGAGCTGCTTTTGACCACAAAAGAGATACAGAAGGATGGCTTCATACAACGAGCGAAAATAGGCTTTCCATCTCAGACGAATGCCACCCGCGAGCGCACTTGCACTCTGTACGTAGACGCGTGTCTGTGTGTGCATGCGTTTTCACTCGTATGAAGCCGGCCATCTGTACCTATCTAGTTTATGGTTTGACGTTTTAGAATTGGTCAACCATTTGGAACACAGAATGTAGGGTGATTGGACCCAACAGCGTATGCATGTACGCGCTTGCCTCATACCTACATTTTGATAACAGAGTTTGCTATAAGTCCGGAATAATGAGGACAAAAATGGAGCTTATTTATTTTTTTATCGAATTTTAATGAGATTTATGGACTAAGTTATATCACATATAACCTGTTTACGCAGTATGATTTTGTTAATCATGAATTATTTTTTCCCTATATAAATGTACACTGATGTGGGAAAAAAGCCACAGTTTTTATAAATATTATAACAATTTGTGGTATTGGTTGAATAACAATCAAATATAAAAATGTAACTTATGTTTCATTTCAATGTTATTGAACTTAAATCACGATAACATAATTAACTGACTTTGTTTGATTACATTCAAACAATGGGTGTATAAAATCATACAAGGCAGTTGTGTCGGTCTGTTAAATTAGTTTATACAGGTGATGTTATATTTTAACTCGAGGCCATTGCAAAAATAGAATACTGATGATGAAGTGGTAATGGGTAGATCGATCAAAACTGGAGTTATTTGAAGGTTGACGAGGTTATCGAGAAGCGTTTAGGTTAAAATCAAGACCCTGTTAAAAATCGACTTTTTGAGTTCACTGTTCAGACGTTAGGTAAGTACCTCCGACAGTCTCACAGACACACACATTTATTTAGCCACCCATCTGCTGTCAAACCTCGAGATTTAATATAAATCCTGTATACATAGGTATATTTTTTATTTTTTAGAACTTGCTCTCACTTACGCCTATTCCTAAAGAAAAGTATTGTTTTAATAGTTAATATTATTTTAACCTACCCTTAACGTTTTATATTTTGTGTAAAATCCACATTTTTATACGTAGTGTTATATAGTTATTTCTAAGCCTTTGTAGGTGTAAATTGATGTAAATAAACTTTCTTATTATGTACACATATGGTTGTTTAATTTTTTAGTTGAATAAGGGGTTACTACTAGAGATGCCGCGAATACACGCTATATTTCGGTATTCGGCATTGCTCGTTTCTTTTTGTTATTCGTCGAATATCGAATAATATTGTCTATTATTCGACATTCGGCGAATAGTTGTCTAAATAAGAAACAACTTTTAATCAACAGAAAAACTATAGACTTAAGGATAATTAAACTAAAAACAAAACAGTATTATTATCATTAATATAAAAAAGTTAGCCAAAAATCAGTCATGTTGAAAATTTTCAACGCAGGGGTATTCAGGATCATGTACTTACTGAATCCATGGTATCAGTTTTCGCGTCGATATCCCTGCCGCCCCCCGTATTATTATTTACGAATAAATATACGTTTTTTAAGACGAAAGCATCAAGGTAGCCCGCGAAATTCAAATTTTGTAACGTTTTTTGCTATTTGCAGGTCAGTATCATGTTGTAAGTTGATTTAAATATGATTCGCGGCCGTATCAAATGTATATTTTTATAGAATTGTAATCATAAAAATGATCAATTTAACTCTAAGTTCATATTGAAAATTTCCATTGAATGACTATTTCATGAAATCATGACATTTGACCATTGTGCTTACTTATGGATTTGTATTCCTGATTGTAATGATTATAATTATGTAAAACCATATTTGTTACGGTCGCGAATCATATTTTCATCAACATAAAATCTGACACTGACCTGCAAAATGCAAAAAACTAAAGAAAATTTGAATTTCGCGGGTTAATTTAGCGCATGCCACTTAATATTCCTTTTTAGGGTTCCGTAGTAAACAAGGCACCCGTATAGTTTCGCCATGTCCGTCTGTCTGTCTGTCTGTCCGCGGTTAGCTCAGAGACGGTTAGTACTAGAAAGCTGTAATTTGGCATATGTATACATATTAATCATGCCGACAAAGTGGTAAAATAAAGTTAAGAAAAATATTATTTTTTAGGGTACCTCCCCTACACGTAAAGTAGGGATTTTTTTTTTCTCGTCCCTCCCATGTTGTGGGGTATCGTTAGAAAGGTCGTTCAAAAATATTGTGAGTTTGTGAAATCTATTTTTAGATTCAGGGATCCGTTTGCTAAATATTAAGCTTTTAACTGAAATTTTTTGTTAGAGTCAAGTGTCCCCCCCACCCTCTAGCTAAATGGTTGTACTTGCGACTTGTGAAAAAATTCACAGCAGTAGTATATATAACGAAATTAAAAGGAAAACTATCAGAGCTAAGTAGACTGTACAGTTTAACGAGTAATAATCAACCAACCTAAATTTGCGGTTTCAAAAACATGATCTCCCATACATTCCGTATGGGAGAACATGTTTTTCAACTACAATATTAAATTTGTTCTTGGGATAAATTCATCCCAACTACGGAACCCTTCATTGTGCGTGGTCCGACACGCACTTGGCCGGTTTTTTATATCGAGTAATAATAGAGTATTCGACTTTTTCGCCATAGGGAATGGCGATTAATCGGTATTCGACTATTCGCCATAACAACTATTCGCGGCATCTCTAGTTACTACCCGGCCAAGTTAATTCGTCAGCACTATCAATCGTGAGGTCATTCGCAAATATTTCACGGATTTTAACGCTACTTAGACGAATGCGGTACTTGAGGTGCTAAGTGGGCGGATGGACAGCATTCCAACCACCACCCAAATTGCGTAATTTGCACAATTTCAATCATTATGAAGTATATTGCTAATCCATTGCTTCATATCTTCAAAAAATTTGTCTGCTCATTAACTTAAATAACGCAATGAATGTTGTTGAACTGTCAAAATGAAACAGATTGTGATTGATCGTGTGTTATGCAATTAAAGTGCTATTTTCTAATTGTTTTGGTCGGCTATCGGGTAGTACTTTATTCGACGATCTGTAATTGCTTTATTTTTCATTCTTTTTTACCTATCGCGGTATAGTAATCTTATTCTAGATGCATCGTCTTCACATATAATTATATAATTAATGTATACAAAATATTGTAAAAACATTTTAAAAGAGTAACGGTGGAGTTTCTTGCCCATTCTTCTCCATACGAAAACTACCTTTTGGAAGGGGCGACTAGAATCAATTCTATTTTTTGTAAACTGGACGTTCATAAGTGCCTTTTATGTGCCTAATTGAAATAAATTGTTTGACTTTGACGTTTCTCGGCATTCCGAAAGATGATGCAAACAGACCTCAAGTTAAATTTGACACATACAAGAATATTAGGTATGTTCGTGGCTTCGTGCTCGTACCTACTGAATTGTTCACACCTCTTTGTTATGTCTACCTAGACGCAAACATCATCGTGGGTCGCCAATCGCCGATTACATCATTTTTAGATAATCGATAGGTAAGTACGAATGATACGATTGAGTTCGAGTATGTACATAACCACTTAGTCAATTTAGATAATTAATGCGAATTTAATGTCGCGGTTGTCAAGTGCTCGGCTAAATGAGACGGATGTACTGCGAGTTTTATCGGTTGCTACAACTATTACATTTATGAATTACTAGCTTGCGCCAGCGGCTTCGCCCGCGTGATATCTTTATAAACTATAGCCTATTATATTACTCAGTGATAATATACCGTTCTACTGGTGAAAGAATGTTTAAAATTGGTCCAGTAATTTTTGAGTTTATTCACTACAAACAAACAGACAAAATCAAATCTTTTCTTTTTATAATATTAGTTACTTGTCGTTTTTTTTTTTAAACTTATGTAATTGGAATCTAGTCGTTCTATGTTGAAGTAAAATAAATAAATAAATGCTCCATACAATCGTAGACCTACCTTAATTGTAGTGACGGAAACGATAAAGATACAAAGAATTTTAGTATGTTACACATTTTTACAACATACCTATGACTCAATTGTAACGACTCACTGACACTTGACCTTGATTATAATCAGATAAAGATTAGGTAGGTTTTAGCTTTATCTGTCGCCTGCTTTTTGTAGAACCGACAGATGGTTTTCTTAATTCTATGCCGATAGTCACCTGCGAAATAAAACTTGGATGGTATATGATCGCCGCAGGAGACGCCCTGGGCGTCGGGAATCGCAAGCCAATTCCCGGCCAAAGTAGGCGTGGGCTTGCGGACGGTGAGCAATGGGTAGCTCTTCGTCTGATAAGGGCCAGGCCCGGATCGACGGCGCGTTGTGTTCCACGCGTGCCTCAAAGAGATGTCAGCATAACTGACGGAGTCCGCTAGGACCGATGACTGCTGGGGTCGCGCCAGAACGGGAGAAGTTATTTGATAATTACCCCACAAAAAAAAGGGTGTGTTATACTTATATGATAAGACCCGACAAGAGAGTATGCTGTAAGTAGTCTTGATTCCGATAGACTGATGAAATCCTCAACTGGGTAGTTGAGGATTTCTTACTTTTTAACAGACTTTATAAAAACTTTTACAAAAAAAAAAAAACAACTGACTTCCAAAAGAAAACACTAATAATTTTTTTAATGTTTTTTTTAGAAGTCGGTTGTTATCTTAATGTAAAATTAAACAACAATTGCCAACAACAATAATTTATTTTCCCACACACTAGTACATACATTATAAAAGAATTTGAAGCTAGCATAATATAAAGGAGAAATTAATTATATAACAGGTACAAATAAATACATTAAAATTTTATCGTTAAACTTCTAATTGTATAGGTTTTTAGAGAGACCAGGTACATACACATTAAGTCATTTATTATAATACTTATCAGAAATACCTTTAAACTCTAATGAAATAAATATTAAAATGAAGAAACGTTGGACTCGTAATTATCAAAATACTGATTGAATATTACGCCTGCTGATACAATAGACATGAGATTGCTGAATTTGAACAAATTGTATTTTGCAAAATACAAGACCGTTCCATTCATGAATTGCTTATAATAATTACAGACAGCTTATTACGAAATTTTAAATCATAGTTGCTATCTAAATGGGCATAGCCAGTGGGGTAATTGCGTAACACACATAAATCGACAAATGATCGCAATGGCTTTCACTTTGACAGTTCACCCACGTTAATTGAGCATTTACTGAGATTTTATTTATATAATGAGAATTTACGTTGTTGAGCAGATTAATTTTTCAAACCTATGAAGCAATGGATAAGCAATATGCTTCAAAATTCTTGGATGATGAATGGAAGTGTGTTACGCAATTAGAGTGCAGGATGGGGCAAAAACCACTAGCTATGTATATCATAATAATAATTACGCAACACATTTTCGTAACCGATTATGACAAATCTGTTTCATTTTGACAGTTCAACAACATTCATTGCGTTTTTTACGTTGTTGAGCAGATTTTTTTTTCGAACATATGGAGCAATGAATTATCAATCTGTTTCAAAACGATTCAGATTCTGATTGATCGTGTATTACGCAATTAGGGTACTGATCACATTTATGCCAGTGGTTTTTGGATGTCGAAAAGAGTGTATAAATCTTGACCGCTTTAATTCAATCGTAGTAATTCTTAGTACAAATAACAGACAAGGTGAACAAATCCATCGCTTTGTCGCGTTTACAGTTTCCTGGACTAGGCTAGGGTGCGGCAAGGTCTTCCATCGTGACTTCCCGCCCCACCCCATCATGGCTACGCCCATGCTATCAGGTGTTGTCTCCTCAATAAGTGTGTAATTTAAAGGTAAACTTACTAATTCGGAATGACTAAGAAAAAAAACAAGAAAAATAGCAATTTGAAAATTATTCTGAAGTTTGTACCTACATACTCGTACAAATAGCTTGGTTTACATTTTCTGTTTGTCCCAAAAGTAAGCTACGGTTTCATAAAAGCTCGGCGCTCCCTACTAACCGTCACACCACGGTGTATATTCAGCTACAAAGTGATCTACTTCTACCACTTCGAAATTCGTTTGCCAAGTGTTGGCAAGGCAATGATCTGCCAACCGTAGGTGTCAGAAAGTCTTCGCCACACTCCCTTATTTAATTTTTAGAGACCGAAAATCACGAATGAATTGAGTTAAGTTTTCTCCTGAACTATGTATAGAATCGCTGAACATGGAATATCCTGCGTCGGTTATATATGTCGGTAAGCCCTCGGAAAGAGACATAAAAAAAAATATTGTACTACTTACTGTAAACGGGCAAGCCTTTGTATGGTCATTAGATTCACTCATATATAATTCAAGGTTATATTGTAAGTTGTCTCGACAAATATTTACCGGTTTCAGGCGGGCTTCAATGCTAACTGCTTATACTTACACTCAATTTTTTTACTCAGTTCAATAACCTCACTCTTAACACCTACAGTACCTACCTACCTGTCTCACATAAATATACTTGCATGTTTAAAATTTTTGCGTGATGTTTAATATAGTCAATTTATGCGACTTCGCAAGTTCGCAATACAGCGATACCTACAACATAGGTACCTAGATGTTGTAAGTATCCATTTATAGGACATGATTAGGATGCCTACGATGTATTATGATAATAAGCATCTGTTTTCTGTTATAAACACAATTTGTACCGAACTTCCGATCAATAAACAGACTAACTAGTAGGAAGCAGACGATCGCGGATGAAATGGTTGACCATTGAAACGTAAAAAGTAGACCAGCGGTTTATACTGGAACATATAACACCTAACTGACCTCATAGGGATAAAAATAAACATTTAGACCCTTTGAACTTTAACCGTGAACATGTTTACATGGTCATACTTAATCGAGAAAGTCGAGAAACCACATTACATTGGCATTACTGGATGTTGATATAATGTTTAAATACAGTTTTATTAAACGATTGGAAGATATATTTTCAGTCTCCTAGCTGGTCAAGTCTAAACGAAGTAATTGACCTTCAAATACATCCACGATAGTTCAAGCATTTAAATAAAACCGCTAAAAATAAATCAAAGTACTTATACTTATAGTATAGAGTGCCAACAACAGATCTGTTAAAATTCTATCTAACTACGTGGTAGGTAGGTATAAAGATTGATAGCTAATGTCTGCACATCGTATCAACATACAAGGGCGCGTTTGCGCTAGCTGTCTATTTGCGCAACACGTTACGGCTTTCGGATATAAACATCAAATAGATCATATTCTCCTGTGTTAGTATCGATGCCAGGGCTTCAGGTTTATACCAAACGGTTAATTTTAGATTGGTAGAGAGTGGGCGACCTCGCGTGAAGCCATGCAAGTGGCTATGTGCTTATCTACAGGTTGCACTTATATCCAACAATAACCAACTATAGTATAAACTACAAACCGGTTTATACCTTACTATTATTGTAAGACAATTGTGACTTGGGACCTCGATTACTTATAGCTTCAGATAAATTTATATAAATTCAAATACTTACTGACTTATTGCAATATAGCATACATAATTAACTGCTTTGTTAGATGAAATTAGTTATTTACGGATAATACAAATATGCGATTAAAATGCTTTATAATATTAATCTGAGCATTCTGACTATGTCACAGAATATTGCCTTCTCGTTAAAGGTCTCTTAATATTTGTTTGCAAATTATGATACTAACATCAATTGAATACACTGATCAAAAAACTTTAGGTAGTATTATCTGACTTTGATTGTCTTATTAAAAAATTCAAGTCAGACTTTACTTCATTTTACTTATGCCAGCGTTTAAGAAAATAATTTGTTGAACCTTTAAATAAATCTATATTAGCTACAATGAGAACATTAGACAATATTATAAATACTTTACGTTTAGGTACATTATTATAATAATTAATTTCAAAAAATTGATAACAATAGAATTATCTCTGAAACAGGAATGTACATAATAAAGATTATACAATTTTCTTTATAATAGATAATAATAATTAATATAATTTACTTATTTTATATTTCTTATGAACTCAAATAATTGTGAAATAGAAAAATAATTTTATTATCTGGTTTATATTTTTTAATATCAACGATATAATTATATATTTTTAATTAAAAATTGAATTACGATATTACCTTTTCAGTTATTTACTTATTTTCAACCTTAGATAATTCTAAGTTAGTAATAAGTAATAACACACTGTTTGTGACACTTAATTTTCCAGATATTTGACAATCAGCTTAATTTTTACAATGCATAATAACAAGTATCTACTTAATATGAATATTAAACAAGAATTTATAAAAACAATAGCAAAGTCGGTATGCAAAAATGAATAACATTGCACAAATATTTAGAATAATAACTTTTTCTAACTGTAAGTACTCTACATGAATGATCAATTCAGTTTCAGCTAACATCAATATTCTAGAACAGATTACAGCCCACTACGACAATTTTAACAAAGGATTAAGAATTATTAGTAATTCAGATAGTAGCTAAATTATTACTAATCCCGGAATATATCGTACCTTAAGGTAAGATACCTACCTAATATTTTCCGGTCAATATTTTATTAAACGATTAATACGTAACCGTAGCCGGGTAGTAAGTTGCAAATGCATAAAATATCAATATTATATTATTTGTTCAAAAACTATCCAGAACTATAAATAAATAACAAGATATAATATCACGTAATATAGTTACAACGTCTTAACATTACTTACCTATAAGTATTGTACCATTACTTAAATGTCAGAAACTATGGAAAACTCACCAATAAATAAGAAAATATGTATACTATCCATCTTACTATACATACAGTGTAATTTCGTAATGATAAAAATATACAAACAAACGGTTAAGACAAAGTATATAAATTATTTAAAAACATCACGGATAAATCTAACTATGACTGCAGATGTATTTCGAGACGTTACACTACCAGACAAGATTAGTAAACATTCTTGTAAGACTGCGATATTACGTTTTTTTACATATTCTCGCCATTAATAAAAAGTAGATACATCAAAGCAAAATTAATATCTATGAATAGCGAATAGACTAGAAACAGCACATTACCTAAGTCATGAAATTCTGTGCAGAGATTTCGCTCCTCCACTCTCTAGCATACACTCGTAACATTAAATCATAAGGATGTTCTTTAATTATATTCTGCACGTTATCAATTACAACAATAGAAGTACGTAACAAGTTTTTACAGTTAGAACTTTAAAACAGTCATTACAATATTTTAGCATTTAGGTATAGAATGAGGATAATTAGACAAGGGCTTTCCCTATCCCCGATTTATTTATTTTAAAAGTTGTTTATCCATTCTTATCCATACGCAAATCTGAATAAATAATTAAACCCGAATTGGGAAAGTATGTGCATATAAATGTTGTCTGCCCAAACAATAGCGATGTACGTGAAACAGAATAGTCATAATCTAAAAATGAGATGATAATGTTACGATGATTGTACATTAACCACTATCACAAATATCGTCTAACCCGAGGATGATTAAGCGTTTTAAGGAATACTTTAATAGAAGATTTCACTAAATTAACGACGAATTCGTGATGTAGCCCCGCCACTAACAGGAGCCAGCAGCCGTCTAGGAACCAGAAGACGAGCGTTGCCTCTGGCAGGCCTCGAAGCTCCAGGCAGCTTTAAATCAGCTAAATGCGAAGCGTAGCCGTCATTAAGAGTCGTTGCCATATTGCTGTACTTTTTACTGATGCGTCCAATAGCATAAATTTGCTTTGGAGCAAGACCACAGTTATGATAAACAGTAATGTCTTTCCCCGAACCGTATGCTGCATGCATAATTACTCCATGTTCAGATATAAGATTGTTCAAATGCGCTGCCTTATGTCCTAATGGATCCGTTGAAAATCCATCAGAGAAAAATACTAAGCCATGAGGGAAGTTATGTTCAGCCAACCATGATATTACTTTCCTTTGTTGCATGTCAGGCCTCCCGGTTATGTATAGAATGAGATACCCAAGATCTTGCCAAAATCGCACGACATCAACGGCACCTGCTCTTACTTTTGGGTCTCGACCAGTAACTGATACGCTGGCAGTAAAAGAACCATCAATACTGAACACTACACATTCAGTTTGGGGAGGCACAACGGCTAAATGGAAATTACACATGGTGTGATCCCCTCGAACAACAACTCTTACCGGATATATGCCGCAAGCGACACTTTGTCGTTCTGGTAAGGTGTAGGTGATTCTTCCAGTCTTATCAGTCACGACAGTAGACAATATTCCCCATTCGCCTGCAGGAGGATCTTTCATCATGTAAATGTCTACTTTTTCTCCAGTTAAAGTAATCATATCTAATGGGCCGTACATGAAACGGGCAGAAAAGGTTTGCGGGCACCCTTCCTTGACGATAACGTCATTAGCCCTATGATTTGCAGCTACATTTTTCAATTTAACCGACGTTCGTTTTCTCATCCATTTTTCTCTCTCTTGTCCAGGTTTAAACATTGAACACTCTTTATCGTCCGAGTGTCCATATAGAGCTAAATCAAAATGTCCAATTTGGCGCAATATGAAAGCGATTACATCAGAACTTTCCCAATAGCTAGCATGGAATAAGTGAGGTAAAGCGTTTGTGGGAAAATTCGTCAATCCTTCGGGACAGTACAAAGCGTAGTCAAGTCTTTTGGATCCCCACCATTTCTGCTGTAACGCGTTCATTGTAATTAAAGGAATGTTATCCACTAAGCCACTTATAGTACTTTGTACAGATACTTCAGAAAGCCGTCTCAACACAGGAGTTGGCGGCATTTGCAAGTGATCTCCAAATAATTGAGGATGACTCTGTATCAATTCCATTAAATGGTAAGGTTGACCATTACCTAAAGGATATTTAGTATACCTAGCAACATTTATTGGTGGTAAATTAGTGAATCTTGCTGACAGCAACGGTTCTAATCTTGAGCCAACAGGATCTGTAGGATGAAACAAGTTGAACACTTGTTGTACAGGTGGTTTCGTAATGTCTCGAGTTTTGTCATCAGAAATTTTTCTTGATGCTAATATAAGTGCCAATGGACTCCCAAAAGTGAAAAAGTCGCTCACTTCGAATTCAAATTTTATATGATTGTCACTTGTGGACGACGAACGCCTCCTGGGTGTCGGAGCTTGTAAGTGAGACTTGTTGAGGTAATGTGGTTCTAATGGATCATTTGGAATAGTTATTTCAGTATCCAGTATGCTATTCTCACTGTCGTGTCTGGATTGGTACTGCATAGTCCTGATAAGAGCATCATACGCTAACACTGAGCCCATGCTGTCACCAACAATACAGACTTGGCCATTGAAACCTCTTCCATCATCGGATCTGATAAATTCAGTGTAAGTGGCGTTGGCCGAGTTTATTGTTTTTGTTACGGACTCTGCATAATCTGGAGACGTTGTTGCAATTAATGGTATAGCACCAATAGGTATAAGATCGTTTGTGAGAGAAGGAGATTCAATAGTTGAAGGTGAACAATCAAAACTGTAAGGACTCAGTGTTGAAAGGACCCCCAAAGCTTCAGTGCATATAGATGGACATGATACAAGTTTTATTGCTATGTGTCCTATAAGCGTTGGATAATGTTGGCGCATTACTGATTCGAAAGCTCCTTTAAAAGTGGTGACATCCGATTTCTTGGCAGTCATATCAACATTTGCATCTAAAACACTTCCAGCATGAAATACTAGTATCAAGACAGTTGTTGGGCATGAGCTGTGAACAGGTGTCTCTGGGCAACCATCAACACTAGGATGACTTTGTAAATTAGGCATTCTGCGTGAGCCTCTCTCAGATGTCACCCTTCTTAAGAAAGAAGGGTTGAATATGCTATCTTCTTGACTATTATCGCCTTGTGTTGGTGATATATCAATATCAGCTTCATCAAGAGAGCACATGGAAGACCATTTATTAAATGAGGATTCACAGTCATAAAATTCATCTTCTGAGCCTGTTTCTGTTTCTGATTCTCTAACAAGAGTTTCCATTCTCCAGTTAGCAGCTTGTGCTTGCAAACTTTTAATAGATCCAGAAGATGAAGATCTAAGATTTGTTTTGGAAGAGGTTTTGTGTTCTGATGGTGGAGTCCCCTCAGGAGTAAGATGTTTTTGTATTCTCTTTTCAACAATTTTCTTTGAGACTAATGGTGTTGGCACATCTTCATTCTTTTCTAAACTGCTCATTGTAGCTGCCAGAGACTTAGAATTCTCTTCAGAGACATCTTGTTCATCACTTGTATCACCTGCCATCTTCTTCTGCAAAGCTAATTGTGTCTGACGCTCTATTTCTCGGATGTCATCCATTGTAAGACCATGCCATTCATCCTGCCATGCCCAGGCTTGACGATGAGCTCTTAACATGGTTTTTCTTAGTGCAACATCATGAATAAATTTTTCTAGTTTTGTTTGCATGCCCCAATATCTGAATTCTACTTTACAGAGTTTATAAGCGCACATGAGAGATTTTCCATTTGCCAGTGGCTGCGTCTTACCTTGTACTTCACCCCAATATTCTTCAAGCCAATTGTCAGTAAGTGGACCCCTATTACATTTCTGTGACTCAAATATTGCAGGATCCTCCTCTTTGACATAATCTGCACCATAAAGCTGATCTTTGCAAACATCAATTACATCAACTATTCTACTTTTTAAATCACTTCCAGTTAGTTTGAAGACATTTTCTTGGTGGCCATTATCAGAAAAATAATATGTTTCTATTTCTAATGAAAACTTTTCAACAAATGGGCATGTGTATCTTGTTTTTGTGTAAGGATACGCATTCCAAGCTTCTTCAGACACTGTTAAGGCAGATTTTGGAAGCAAGCTTTTGAACCATCCAGGTAAATGGCTACCAACATGATAAATTTTCTGAGTGTACTGACCTTTTCCACCGGGGCCATCGTCATAGGGTTCATTAACTAGGATCTCCACACCACTGCCTTCACCAGAACTTTCTTCTCTACTCTTTTTGGCTATCATATACAGCTGTGCGATCCTGTACTCCTCGACAGTAAGAGGCAAAGGTATTCGGTACTCCTTAATCAGCATTTTGGCGACTTAATTGGAGCATTCAATATAATGAAACATATTCTGAAACAAAGAGATTAAAATCTTGTTATTGTAGTAGGAAAATATTTGGAACAATGCCACTTAGAATATCAATTCAAGGGCACTAAAGTATTGAGTGCTTTCTACCTTATTTATTCAATCTGATCAAAGTTTTATTTATTCAATAAAATAGAAAAGAAAAATCCTATATTACAATTCCATTTATTATTATTGTTGGTTCTCATAGATAAAAAAATCATGTAGTTATTAATCAAAGGGACAACATTGTTGTAGCTAAAATGCAAGCGAGCTTACACTTCATCACGCCAATTTCTACTCGAAAATGCAAAAACAATGAGAATGTAATCATTTGAAAATCAATGCATTTGTTATCTTTTATTTATACTGTACTACACTTATAGGTGATAATGTAGGGATTTTAACGCATGAAAACATTAATCCTCCGTTTAATTGAACGTAGATAGTATTATGATAACATGTGTAAGTACATAAGTTATTTTTTACTCTATCGTTTTTCATAAAAACATAAACGCTGTTCTATTTTCAAAATTTCGAAAAGCTAATAACACAAATATTTACCTCAACAGATCAAAAATGAGGAGTGCCGCATCACACTTTACACGGCATTTTTAATTCAATAATTTCTGTTTTTCACAAAACGCATCCCAAGCACAGATCTACGGATGAACTTTGACATTTTCGCGATCGTAATGTCAATATGGCCTAAGTGCCATTCCTTTTCATCTTGTACACACGATTATCCAGCATCTCACAATAGTAACAAGAGGTGGTTTATATCCACTGAAGAAGATATTAATCACATGTACTTCATATGCCAGCACGGTATCACATCCTATGCGAGACTATTTCACAAACTAAATGCACCATCAAATCTAGTGTTCCACGAGTAGAGTAAATAAATATACTTTGTGTACAATACTAGCAAAGTTTATGTTGCTATATGCGCGAACGTAGATTGGAACGCTGTTGATTCTGCGTAGGTACGACGAGGTCGTATTCATAGCCTTTCACATTTTAAATACAGATTTTTGCGATAATTTTTATAGTAATTCATATTTTAGAGAATGTGTGGTGTGGTGCCAATAATTATTATCTGCGTGTGTAGGTACATAATTTGAGGTACTTCTTTTGGTGTTCCCAATTTGTCTTACTTACTCATTTTATATCCAAGCTAAACCAACAATCTTTATCGAGCTTAGATACTTAAGTGTTTTTCCAAATATCGACTTATTAGATATCTTGGCTGCATCAGCAGCAGGAAAAGAGCTAAGCCCTGAAGAATCAAGGTTAAATAATATACCTGTAGATTCAAGGTACTCAGATAGAATTGCACGTCCTTCCTTGGCCCTCCCATCTCTAAATTCGCGTAAGTAATACCTACATGTATAAAATGGAATTCGTCAAGGATGGTTCCCCTCCTCTTCATCTTAGCCCGGAAAAAACTGAAGCCAACAACCGCCCACGCCAGATCAGCAGTAGCCTCCGTGCAAGCGCTATAGTGTAGGGACAACAGTGTGTAGTAATTCCTATTCCTACTCGGTCTGTGGTCCCTACACGCCATATTAAAAAAGGTTTCTCTGTAAATCTCACCACTTTCGATTTCACCCACTTTTCATTGAACTCATACGCCATGCCGCTATACATATTGGAAATAAGCTTGAATTTGAAAAACAACGCATAAACTAATAAATCTTGTTAAAATATACATCAGATTTTATTTTCACGGTTTATAATTCTTTATTCACTAAGAAAAACCTACATTTATTATCCTCCGCGAGGGCATCCGGCATCCCATATGCGACTAGGTGAACCCTCCAGGAGAGCTCCTGGCACTGAACGTGTTAATTTCTATTACGCTGCTGATGTTTGATAGTTAGCATGGCACGAAAAATAATAATTTATGTTGGAAAATACACGGCTCGACTATGAATGTTCTCCTCTTTACTAGATGGACATGGGAAAATCGATAGCAGTCGTCGCAGAATTAAAGCGCCGACGTTGTAGTTATACATATGTATCTACTCACTTACACAATACACAATTTGAAGTAGGAATAAGCTATTTCATTAGTAATTGCAGGTTTTTTTCATAAATGAAGGGATACTTGATATAGGTACCTACCTAATTAGTTTTTGTCGGTTGGTATCGAACGTCGTAGTGTACCTACTCCTCGCTCATACCTACTAGGTATCAGCTTCATCTAAAAAAACTTGTACTTACTACATATTTTGTAGGGTAATTTTCAATTATGAAACGTAGAGTGCAACTGATTATTATGAGGTACCTTTCCTTTTAAATAGGTACATTTTCTGCAATGCAATATCATGCTGCCTGCCATACAGTGGCGGCGTAAAGGGGGGGCGGAGGGGGCGGTCCGCCCCGGGTGCCAAGCACCAAGGGGTGACAATTACAAATCAATCGTAGCTACACCCAAATAATGCGCACAAAATCTCTTTACAGACATACTTACCAATAAATAACTACCTACTTTTGTACTTAGTAGCTAAGTAGGTACATAGGTACTAATATTATATTTTCAAACGAATCTTTCGATTTTATCAATTGAAAGAGACAGGGACGTCAATTTTGATAATGTGATCGAATATTTTAGTAAAATAAAGTGTCGTGTTTAGTATTCGGAGTTTTATTTTAAGAAGGGGTACCCTACGCCGCCAATGCTGCCACATTACTTTTATGTTTGCATAAATGGTGATTGTTCCCGGAAACCCTTTTTATCTTGGTATTGTATTAATGATCTATTACAATAAATGACTATCCTGTTAGAATATCATCACGCTAAGTATTCTTGCAGAATGGTGGCATAACAAGCCATAACTCAAAACGCGGTAAATTCAATGTTTAGGTACTTCTTGTGTCCGATTATTCGTGTATCAAGGTCTAAATCCAAAGTAACTACTTTAAAAAAAGACAAAATTAAACAAATCAAAATCTTTAATACAAATGAAAATCAAAGTTTATTGTATAACACCACAAAATATATTACATCCATTTTATATTATACTATAAAAAATACTTACGTGGAATAGCAAAAAAAATAAAAAAGCAGAAGCGTGTTGTAATGAGATTATTATCAGAAGCCGTAGAGTTGCATATCTATGTTGCATTGCATCATTCATGGATTTCTACAAGCAAAATCCTTGTCTGAAGCCCGTTAGGGTTATATAATTCTAAGGGTGCATAAACACGACGTGTATAATAACTTTATCATCTACTATTTTTGTATATTACCAATAAATAACTGAACACATTACATAAATCAGGCGCCGCTGTCGGAGACCTAAACTCAGCCCGAAAATGTGCTTATTTCGTATAACATTTTGTTTATTTTCACAAAATACACATAAAGCCCACCACAAACGTAGCTGCAATATATATTTCTATGCACCAATAACTACGCAAAAAAAGCAAAAGTGAAGTATATTAATATATATTATAGCTGCGTCTGTGACGGGCTTGAAGGCTCCTCAAATAAGCGCGACGCGACTCCAACAAAAAGATTTCTAAAAAAACTTCACGGTATAACAATTATCGGTGTCGCGCCGGACGATAAGTCGCGCCTGTCTGCACGAGCTTTAATTTAACATAACGTAAAGCCTGTAGTTCCCGAAGGGTTAGGCAGAGGTCTACACCCCGATTCAAACTTAATGACAGCTCGGAACATGAGGCGAGTCGCTGCAGTAACGAATTCATGGGTCAGCGGGGGTGAGGGGTGCGGTACTGCGCAGCGAGCAGCACACTTCCGAGCCGCCATTAACTTTGAATTGAACTGTACTGTACCTATAGTAAATTTCGCCAGTTATGTTTAAGTTCCATGTAATAGGGGGCGAGTTTATTGCCATCAACCGGGCACAAATCCAGACTCCGGGTTCGTAGGTACTGAGAAATTCACAAAATATAATATCAAAAACAAGTTTTTTTTAATAATAAATAGTTTCGCGTAAGCTAAGGCACCTTCTTAAATTGCACGCACTGACTTATTTCGTTTCTTAATTACATATTTTTAGGGCGATAGTGCTACAATGGTGAATTCGCCTCTTTTTAAAAGCTGCCGAAATGGATCCAAAATCTCAATATGTAATTTCATAGTTTCGAATGTATAATATAAATCTGCACAAGAGTCGATTTAAATCGCCTTAAATATCAGTAGTAAATCACAATCTAAAAATAACAACAAAATATTTTATATACCTACTTAATATGCTTATTTTAATATTGTTTCATAGCATAAATAATGATGAACAATATGTAAATAGTTTTCTTCTTATCTTTACGGTATTTTAACATACAATACAGTAAGTATTAAAATAGTATATTTCTTTACATAACATAATCAGCCTATGATGTAAATTATAAAGCCCACTGCTGGGACTCAGACCTCTCTGTGAGAGTGGGCCGTAATCCACCACGCGGGCCCAGTGCAGGTTGGTAGACGAAACATGTTTTCGAGTTTTTGGTTCTAGGACATGCTGGTTTCCTCACGATGTTTTCCTTCACCGTTTTGAGAGCAGTGGTGATGAAATTATTTACACAAAGTAAAGTGCCTGCTTGGGTTCTAACCCACGACCTACAACTTGTAAGTTGGGGCCGTTACCACTGGGCTACCACTGCTCTCCATATATTTCTTTATTCTTATACAGGGTGGCAGGGACCTCGACGCGAAAACTGTTACCATGGATTCAGTACATGGTTCTGAACCCCCTGCGTTGAAATTTCTCGTCGGATATTTAAAAAAAAATCTGCTGTTCCATACATTTTGACCGCATAGGTATTGCACTTTTCTATGAAACAGCAGATTTTTTTTTATAACCGACGAAGAATTTTTACTCAGTTTTCGCGTCGATGTCCCTGCCACCCTGCATAAAGTAATTTTTTAAAGTTAGTATCGTGTTCTAAAATGCAATCGGTTAAAAATATATAAAAAAAGCTTTGTTTAAAAAAATATAATATCTACGTTCCAGACCAGTAAAAACCCTAGTTTTAAAAAAATATTAAAAAAAATATGTAACAAAAATGCAACAGTATAACTTATCAATTACACTATAATGACACAGAAGAATACAGATGGTTCACTCCGCAAAATCATTTAAACAAAAAGCGACTCTTGCTACGACACAATTAAGTGCAATTCAGCTATCTAATTACGTAGCACATTTTCGTCGACTTCGATCGGGACACATTCCAATGAACAGTTTCGCATTTCTCACGGGTAAAGTTACTTCACCAAATTGTCCAGAGTGTAATGTAGTGGAAGACACTTACCGTTTACTGATGGAATGCGTCCTGATCGATGCCGAAAGGATTACACTGTTATCGAACACACTTGATGTTGGAAGGTGTAATAGCATGCTTGCGTCCCCATTGTTGACGGATGCAAGATACTTGTATAAGTTAGCAAAAATAGGATTTAGATTATAAGGAATAATTGTTTGTACCGATGAGGGTGGCATAATCAGTTTTTGATTACACACAAAAAAAAAAAGATTAGCCTGCCGCGTACTTGTAGCTTCATACCTAAAATGCGGAGTTAACCATCTGTATTTATCTGTGAATAAATTATGCGGATAATATTTTGGTAATGTCTAAGAATGATTTGTGTAACGCTTCAATGTACTGTGAGCTGTCGTTGTGTGCTTTATAACTCGCAACTGCTGCGCCTAACTTATCAGGGAACGCCGAATATCTGAAAAAAACATTTATTTATACAATACAATAAATTAAAATTATTTAAATCTGCCTGTATGTTTACTATAGTTGCTTTATTTTTCGATGGCACGTCAATCATTGCATTTTAAACCTTATATCGATGACATAAAAGTCACATGACACACGCTTGTGATTTGAAACGATTATAATTTAATTCGAGAGTTTTAATGAACAGTTGAGTTTCTCATTCTCTTTTTAAGTTGTGATACTTACCTTCGAAAACATATCGAGTGTATAAAACACGTACAGTACAAATTTTCTTAATGTCCCTCGGCAAACTTCGTGTTGCGTCAGTCGTCGGATTTCTATCAGTTGCCCTTTGCACTTTGTAATTATGGTTGACGTCAACGCGGGCGCAGCGGTAGGAATCAATACGTACAAGCACCAAGTGCAAAGGGCAACTGATAGAAATCCGACGACTGACGAAACAAGAACGAAGTTTACCGAGGGACATTAAGAAAATAATTGTACTGAAATGATGTTGTTCAGACATGTATTGTTAAATATTTTGTTCACCTTTTCGATAAGTTTTGTGTACAATCAAATAAGTTCATATCTAACAAGTTTGACAAAAAAATCCCGTGAACACGATGACCACATCTGTTACGGGCCCGGTGCTATAGCCGCCGAGCGCTGCAAGCAAGAATAGTCCTTACGGTGGTTCGATATGAACTTCTTTGATGGTACTTATAACAAATTTTAGGTGTATTTATAAATAAAACTAGTAGACCCAAAAATCTTGAATACATATTTTATACCTTGGTGTAAACAAGGGGTTATATTTTTTTTTTTAATACGTACGCAATTCCAAATCCTTCTTTCACAACGGGTCCAAATCCACCGGCCATCACGCTAGGAGAAGACAAAGTACTTGTGCTCAAAATGGACTTATTCAAGAACTTGTACTCATTTGAGTCGAATATCTCAGGTCTAGGCATGTTGTTGTCCTCAGCCATCTTCATCAGGGCAAACATGTGACGATCGAAGCCTTGTCCCATTGCAGCATCTTTGACGAGTTCCAAGTGCATCTTGGAACATTCTGCCAGTTTAGCGCGCAGTTCTTCGTCAGAACTCTTGTTGGAATGTAGGGTTTCGCAAAATGCCTGGAAAAGGGAAGGAACTTTAGTGATGATAAAAAAAAAAATGATTCGTTGATCTTGTGTTCGCAAGCGCTACTGTTGAGCATAAGGTTCGCAAAGGTTATTTCCCAGTCGGGCAAAGTGTCATCGGGTATTTCCGTTAGGAATTTCTCAGTAGCAGCCCGGAGTCTGGATTTGTGCCCGGTTGATGGCAATAGGATCGCCCCTATTACATGGGACTTAAACATAACTGGTGAAATGTGGGTGTACTGTAGGTACACCTCTGCACCTTCGGGGGTTACAGGAGTGGTGTTACGCAGTGGCGGATTTGCAGTCTTGGCTGCCCTAGGCCCCGGGCCCTGTAGTAAGTATCAGCTGCCCCTTTCTCAGCACTCATCAATTCATCATATAGACTACATAATGAATTTACTTTATTGCCAACTTTTATCGAAATCGGTTCAGATTTTTTTATAACTATGACTCGGTTTGGCGAAATTCTATGACGCGTCTATTTGGACATATTTTTAAATGGTTTTAAGTTATTCTTGTTATACAATGCGGTGCAGAGCGGCCCGCCATAATGTGCGCAAACGTTTAGAACATGAATAGTTACTTTGAGTTATTTCTTGTTATCATCAGTGAATTTTTTGTCACGATTGGCCGCCTCAGGCCCAGGCCTGCTGGGCCTTAGGTCAAATCCGCCACTGGTGTTATGTTATGATTTTGACGAATATAAATATGAAATGAATGCACTGGATGGGTAGTATAGTTACTTGCTTCACAAACACCCATCAGAGGACAGGAAAAAGGTCGAAAAAAATAAACTATCGTTCCTAGTAACTAAAGGTGACAGACAAACTGATCCATACAGATTAAAGTGGATGAGAGATTGTCTAGTATACTCTGTTTTGTGGCCAGCCCCTTCTACGCTAGATGGCGTCCTATATTTATATTAAATGGTAAGAGCGTGGTGGCATCGCGGTAACGGCCGCGACTTACGAGTTGAAGGTCGTAGGTTCGAACCCTGACAGGCTCTTCACTTTGTGTAAATTATTTCATCACCATTGCTCTCAAAACGGTGAAGGAAAACATCGTGAGGAAACCGGCAAGTCCTACAACCAAAAATTCGAAGACATGTGACATCTACCAACCCGCACTGGGCCATCGATCGTGGTGGATTACGGCCCACTCTCACAAAGAGGCCTGTGTCCCAACAGTGGGGACATTTTTAGACTGATTTTGGGCGGCAATATCCTACTGTGTGTAAGGAACAACAAATTGTGATGTTCACTCTGTCTTTCAAGCTTATTCCAATTTCGGAATTGACTTTATAATGGTACAGATAGTGCCAACCATGGTATAATCATATACTTCGCCAGGTATAGCATTCCGAGACACAGTGGTCACGTGGGTGACACAAGTCTACGTCATCACATCTGTGTTACCAGAAGTTTGTAATAATAACTTCCCAACCACCTTTATTTTTCGCACAGGTATGTGCGAATCCGATAAAACAATGATGTTTTAATTAACAATTCTGTTGGTTTATGTGTAAATTGAATTGTTTCGTTTGATTAGACAAACGAAACGACAATTTAAATGCTTTGTACATGTTTTTTAACAGAATGGTGACTGAAAACCTTTTCTTAATTCGTGTTATGGTGCATTGAAGTGGCAATTGGATAGTGACGTAAGCATGTGTCACTCCCGGAATTCCAAACCTTGTTTGTTTAGACCATGGTGCCGACCAGGAAGACGCGCCCCAGTCCGCGATCACTGTACTGCAAGCTGTAATTTAGTACGGAGCGGAGCGAAGCGAACTGGGGAGCGTCTTCGTGGATGGCACTATCTATAGCCGTGAACGTTATTCGCTGATATGATTTATAATGTAGGATTAATGTGGTTACTATGAGACTGCACGTAGGTTTAATGTTATAATTATAACGGAGTAAACTGGTGTATAGGTCAATTATGAATCGCTTAGATTTTACTGAAGGACCATCAGATATGCGAAAGTGAGTTTGTTCATTTGTTTTTTACACTTTCAAGCCAAAATGGCTGAACGGATTTAGAGGAAATTCCATGATCTGGATTGGGATATAGGATACTTTTTATCCCGATATTCCCACGGGATAGTCCACGTAAAAATATCGCGGTGGGATTTTATCGCGCACTGGATTTTCAACTCTCGGTGTTGTGCCGAGCGTAGAGAATCCAACGCGCTGAGACGCGCTCTCGTCCCGGCGCGTTGAAAAAACACACTGTTGGATTTTCAACTCTCGGCGCTAAGCTGAGCGTTGAAAAACCAGTGCACGAAAAAAAATCACCACTGCGAACTTGGGCTTACGCGGGTGAAACCGCGGGGCACAGTTCAAATTCAAATGTTTATTGCTCAACACAGTACATAATCATACATTTCTAGATGTCAAGTGAATGCGCCAGTCCACTGTGTTGCACAAATCCAGGCATGCAAAATTATAGATGAAATTATACCATGTCATAAATTCCAATTAATACCTTATACACAGTGGCGTAGCTAGATAATAGATAACCAAGGGCTCTGGGGCAAATAAAAAAATGGGGCCCCACTACTATCTAAACTTGTTAGGTTTTATTAAGTAAAAATATTAAATATACAAATACTTTAGACTTCGTTGGGGAATCCCCGCAAACATTTTATCGCCGCTAGTGCTACCACATTTAAAGGAGGAGACCAAGAACGATATTCTCGCGCGCGGGCCTGAATTAATGCACCTACTGTAGGTGACCTGCATTTTTTTCACGATATTTCGCGTTATACAATGAGTAGCCGAAATTATAGATTTGACATGATTTATTGACGTAACGGACATGACATCAATATGAGTGGTACTAAAATCAAATAAAATTTAACCACTATATTGAACTAAGTACTAAAAAGTTTATTGACATTAGCTTACTTACTCCTGATACAGCATTAATTTTTTAACCGTTCTCGAAAAAATCTTGTAAAATCTTGACTCGAATTCATAATAAAACGCACATCGATGAATAATAAAACGCACATATCGCTATATAATAATAAAACGCACATATCGCTATCCATCAAATTGACAACACTGCCAACCCACAGAAAGAATTTAGGGGAATTCCCTAGGTATAACTTTCGAATTTCTCTCAACTGAGTTGCCATGATTAAAGTCGGGTTGCAACCTGTCATATTTATTTTGAAAATGGGAGAAATTTTCAAAAGTTCAGTTCGATCGAGATTTTCTGGTAAGGATTCGAGGGGCCCCTAAGCTTGAGGGCCCCGGGGCACTGCCCCGCCTAGCCCCTAGGTAGCTACGCCACTGCTTATACAATGTCATTAATTCCGATGACTACCATAAAAAATGTCATAAATTTAATTTAGTACTCTACACAATGTCATAAAATCATTATTAATATCTTATCTATTATATATGTCTAAAATCGTCAACACATAATTAACAATTCGAATAAAATAATTTTAAGATATTTTATTTTTTTAATATTTTTATTTTTCAGTAAGTCGGATTATAATTACTTACCAACCATTGTATGATTGTATCATATCACGGACAAAGTTTATAGATAAAAAAGACAAGTTATTTTCTCACCTTTGTTTTGTTTGTGCAAGGCCGCATTGTTTCCGTGCGACCGTGTTTGAAGGCCGAAGTACTGCAAGACTCGTAGGTACCAACGAAGTTTCCTTTCAATAGATGATGCGCAGCCTGAAAAATTTACAGTATAATATACAAATCAAAATCAATCTGTCTAGCTTTTTCCCAACTATGTTGGGGTCGGCTTCGTCTAACCGGATGCAGCTGAGTATCAGTATTTACACGAAGCGACTGCCTAGTTACTGGGTAACACAATACCCCTTAGTAAGACTAGTTGTCAGACTTTCGGGCTTTTGACGACCCGTAATGACTGTCAAAGATCCACGAATGACAGCTGGGACCAATGGCTTAACGTGCTTTCCGAGGCACGGAGGAGTCTCGGTATGTAGAGATGGTCACCCATCCACGAACCAACCCCGGCAAGGGTAGCTTAACCTGATGGATCGACCCGTGCGGCTGTTATTACTTAGCCACGAGCTCCCCAGAGTATAATATACAAATACACACAGTATAATATTAAAATTATATACTGAGTACACACCGTGACATTTTAATTGTCTCATAAAAGCAACCCACTTCATGTATCCAATGACTACTAAACTTTCATTTAAAAAAATTGATATATTGCAACGATTTTTTTATTCCTTCTAGAGGTATTTTATGTCGGGTACATTGAGTGGCCCTTTGTAAGACGGTTAAAATGTCACGGTGTATAAATTTAGTTCTTGTGTATTCGTTCTAATTATCTAGGATGCTCTGAACTTAGCCAACTGGTGAAAACAGCATTATTATAATTTTTTATCACCATTATTTAATTTTAGTTTGTGAAGTTATTTTTTGTTAAGCACACCGCTGCGTGGAAGTCGCTGTCAAATAAATAACAACCTTGTTAAAGATGAAATAAGGTCGAAAATAAATACAATTCCGTCTGCTTTAATGTTCTGATGGACTAACGGAAGTTGGTTTATTTTCGACTTTTTTTCAATCAAGGTAATGTCGATATTTGATTGGCAGTGACACCACGCTGCGCTGTGCTTGCCTTCAAAGTTTATTTTTGCATAAATAAATTACAATACCTGAAACGACAGTTGCATAATGCAGTCAGGGCTAACTTTGAACTCCTTACAAGCTGCTTTGTTTAGACCTTCATACAAAATGTAGTCTATGCTGAGCGAGTCACACCATGCCTTGTAATCTTTCTTGGCATTGTCGATAAAATGCTTCGATTTGTCGTCTAGTTTGAATTCTGAAAATATAAGTTGTTATTCAACACAAGCAATATTTTTTATTTATTGTATAAGAAAGTCGTTTACGAACCGCTGCATTAGTTGACTTAAACAGGGCGTTTCACAAAGAATGTTTTTGGATTGGACAAAACAAATTTTAATAACACATTTTCTTCCAAAAACTAAAAAAATACTGTAGGTTTAGTTTCTCAAAAAAAAAAGAGGTAAAAATCTCTTTGACCACTTTGTTTAACTTCGTAAAATGTCAGATTTCACTCAGAAGTTTCATCTGAAAATCTTGCGGCACCTGCAATGCCAAGTAGTAGAATAGCGAATACATATATACAACGTCCCAACATCAATCGGGCAGCTGCCCACCAGACTTATAGACACTCGGAGGATTCTCCCTTTTCTATGGAGGGTGAGTGAACTTTACACCCCTTATAAACTTATCGCATATTATGAAAAAAATACACTTCTTACCTAATTTCTGAACACTAATATTACTATCTACAGGCTTCGAATCTGGGTGGATGAAAGGTTTCTTGGTAGTTTCAGCATAAATGTCTTGGAAGCTTCTCAGTACTGCCACTCCATCACCCCAGGAGTGTTCAAAGTTAACTCCAGCCACTCCATCACTGGTCACAATCAGGCTCAACGATTTGTCAAACCACCTGTAAATTACACGAAAATTCAAAATAATAAAAAATGTTGTAAAATACGAAATCTGAATGTAATAGAAAATATTGCTACTTGCAGTTTGTTTTATTTTGTCCAAGAAAGAAAAAGTAAAAAAGAAAAACAAAGAAAGAAAGACGAGAAGAAAGAAAGAAGAGAGGAGAAGAAAGAAAAAAGACTGAAGAAGAAAGAGTAGCTGTAGTTGTAGAATGTCTTACTGTTAGTCTATTACACAGTAGGAAAATACATATTCTAAGAATAGAACAAGGGCATCTAATAGTTTATGTAAAGTTGTCCTATACCTAGTATTATTATAATCTTAAGTATTTTTACCTAAAACACTTTTTCTAGCTTCATGACGGTGGAAATCGTTGTTGGTTGCACATTTTGTATAGCCTATAATGAGTGATTGTTAGTTGTTCAAAATAAATAAAATAATTGGTCTACAAGTGCTATTTAAATTTAGCATAATTAGTTAATAACCCTCTAACATGATTACCTGTTAGTACCATCACTATGTAAGTATTTCTTCAAGAGTACACGCTTATCATCATTTATTTTATCATCATCTAATATCAAATTAAATACTGCTGAGTCTATCTTCCTTAAAACTTCACTATTTCCCGTTGACTCCAAATGTGCCCGTTGTTTTGCCCATTCGTCCCTGTTCTGGGTAGTTAATATGCCTAGAGGATGTTCCGAAGCTGGTGTATTGTCATTCATGATTTTATTCAAGTTGCCAAGCATTTCCAGGGGTGACAAAAGGTTACCTGAAAACCATTTTAAATGTAAATAACGTGAATAAACTAAATTGATAAGGTAATCTAAAGATTAAGATTAAAGAACAGTTAGTAGTAGGATTGAGTACATTGAACAGATTAATGAAATTTTTTCCACTACTTATCATTCTTTTTTTCTCTTGTGTCAGTATGAGGTAAAAATAATATACAGTTCAAGCGGTGGCTAGGCAGTCAGCAGACCAGCCAGTTAATAATTAATACATCTATAGTCACTTTTCAAGCTGTTTTAAATACCTGCTTTTTTTCCTTTTCACAGACAGTAAATGTTGGACAACATAGGTTAAAACAAAAATCCATATTAAAGGTTTTCCTTGGAAGAATTACCAGAAATGCTAGGGTTTACTTTTGTTAATACTCTCAGACATGGCACAGATTAATACAGATGGTTCTCTCCTCAAAAAAATTTAAATAAAAAAAAACTCTTTCTATAACACAATAAAGTGCAATTCAGGTTGCACAGCGCTAATAGGGATGAAGACAAAAAAAATATTATAGGCCGTCTTTGAGATTATAAAAAAATATTGGACACGTTTTTTTCCTTTTTTAACTTAAATCTAAATCTTACGGCGATACATTGAGGTAAAATGTGCCATGACGTCACGAGTATGTTGATTTTATACATACTAGTGACGTGCGACCCCCACACCCCAACCTAAAATGCGTTTTATTTAAGTATTTTTTTATTAATATGATAAAGCAAAAAATATGTCTAATTTTTTTTTATTATCTGACTGACGGACTAGATTAGAATTTTATTTTTTTTACCCAGGCATCATCCCTATTCCCAGAGTTATATTCACCTAGAAGTTGTCTCTTTCTATCGCGTAACTCTTAGATCTTCTGACTACGGTACACTCACTGAATTGGCCCAACAAGTCGAGGCTGCCGCATACTTGTAGCTACATACCTAAAATGTGGAGTGAACCATCTGAGGGCCTAGTGTGAGTTGCTTTTAACTTTACGCATCAACCGCGTTCGGCGGTCCGATTGGTCCTTCACTGGCCTTCACTGTTGAAGGGCCAATAGGAGCGCCGAACTCGGTCGATGCGTAAAGTCAAGATGGCTAAAAGAAACTCACACAAGGGCTCTGTACTAATCTGTGGACATGGTTTAAAGTAAACACTACTATATATTTGAATAAAAAATTACCATTGGCATCCAAAACATCAAATGCATAAAAGTTTCCTTGTTTCTGAACAATGACATGCTTGCTCTTTGGGTCCCTAAAAATCTCATCCTTATTCAGCCGAGGCAGACGAGTGGCTCCAAATAAGCCAACAAACTGACTCATGTCTAGAGGGAAGACTTTCATTAGGTAGGCACCATACCTTAAAATATAAAGAGTAAAGAATAAATAAACAGGGTGTAAAGTTCACTCGTCATTGTATATATACTCATGGTGCGGTAAAGTCTGCTTGCGTGATGCAGGATTTTGCGTAACGTCAGTGTGATGCGTAGTTCGCATGTGGGGTTGTAGATGCTGCCACAGTAATAATTAATGGAGGAGCAGTGGTGGCATGGCCGATGGTGGAGTGGCGCGATGTTGGCGCGGCCCAGTGGTAACGGCCATGACTCGAGTTGTATAGATTCGAGCCCTGGCAGGCTCTTTACTTTGTGTAAATTATTTCATTACCACTGCTCTCAAAATGGTGAAGGAAAACATCACATCACAGTGAAGATACTGGCATGTCCTTGAACAGAAAATCAAAGACATGTAGCATCTACCAGGCCCGCGTGGTGGATTATGGCCCAGTCTTTCTCACCGAGAGGAGGCCTGTGTCCCAGCAGTAAAAAGATTAAAGGCTAAGTGTGCTATGATGAATAAATGAAGTAAAAAAAGTTTTTATATTGTAATACATTCAATATGTAACCTCAAATAAATAGTTCTTTGAGAGTTCATGTTAAATATAAAATCTTTAAAAAAAAATATCAGCCATTAAACCATTTCAGTACTGTGTTTAACAGTACCTTTATTAAGCTGTTCTAAATTAAATTAATGTGTAAACATACCAAGAAATTGCTTCAGGCAGCATTCTGGTAAAGGTCCTGAACATTGGTGTGTCACTTTTCTTAGGATTTAAATGGTACACTTCAGGTTCCAATATTTGTTCTCTTAGAGACAACATAAACCGAACTGCGGTTATTAAAATGTTAGTGGACCTTATGAGCTGATCATTGTATTCTGGTCTCACATCATTTTGGAACACAATCATAGGATTATAATTGATGGGAAGCGCCGCTCTATCACGTAAATAAAGATCAAACCAATACTCTGAAATATAACTTGTATGCTTGTTCCTTTTATCTTTTGCAATGAGTTTCTCTTGGAGTACTTTTCCCTCTTTATCAATAAAATTGTTAGTACGCTGTTGAGCTTCTTCAAACTGATTATCGTTCAATAAAGGTCTAAGGGCTTTCAAATATCGCTCCCCTGTCTTTGATAGGTCTGGTATCGGCAAACGAGGTAGAGACTTTTGAAAATGCATCGTCGGTAACTTGCTTCTTTGCAAATACTGGTAGTTAACATCTTTGATATTTTTATTAGTAAAGTTTCTTTCCTGAATAAACTTTTGACACAATATATTAGTTTTGCTTATGAGTTTGTTAGCTCCGATCATCTTAAATAATAACACAAAAAAAGCTTTCACTTAAACTACAGTGACTACTCTACAAAAATAATAGTACTAAGAAAATAAATAAAACAAAATATTTTGCACGTAAAAATTAAATTACACTAGAGAAAGAGAATGTCATCGAACTCGTAATGTCAAAGTCTGACTTTGTTTTTTTTTAAACCGGTCGGCTAGTGCTGCCCCACATCCAATTTTTTTAATATTAGTCCATTTTAGTCGATGTCGATAATAAATAAAATGTCAAAACTTTGATCAAATAAAATTAAATGTCAAAAAAACTGAAAAAGATCACTGCGATGTGATCCTGAAATAGATTTCTGCGTGCAAATTAACTGAACAATTGATATATTGTTTAATAAAACATGCAGTAAGTCTATTCTTCTCTACGTTATAGTCAAGTATCAATTGACGAATGTTCGAGTATCAATTGTGTTAATAAAAATTCCATTCAATTACATCCACCAATATGAATGAATCGCCGGAGATTAGTAACAACTCTGGCGGCAATGATTTAGAAACCTTGGATTATTTACGAGGTGTAAAGTCATCAACGTGCCTGTTACTGCCGACGACACCTAGCCCTACACCACTAGATTTCAAACATCCTCTCTCAGAAGAAATGAGTGACCGTCCGTTTTTAACATTAAATGATGATCCTAACATGGTTAACATACAGACAGGTGAGAATATATTACATCTGTGTGCTTTTTATATTTGTAGTTATTAAATTATTATTATACTTTTCCATAGAAAACTAACTATAAGAACTTGCTGAACAAGCATTAAATTTTAAAGTTGCATCATTACTGTGTGTTGTAGGTACCTAGTATAGGGACCTATACTATAGTTTATTTACCATACCTGCTGAATAAGTAACTTGCATTATCATATTTAAGTAGGAGCTACCTATTAATTTTTTAATGTTATTTATCAAATGCGAACCATTTACTTTTTTAAATAAATTTAGACATTGTAACAATTTCAGATGCTTCAGCAGGAGATTCTAGTTCATCGGGAGACAACAGCTCGGTTATTCAAGATCCAGTCAGCGCTCAGCTTATCAATAACATCAGCATGCTAGACTATCAGACTCTTAGCAAGAATGGTGATCTCATCATGGGACAAGTAAGAATTTATTTATTACTAGCACTTGGCCCGCGACTCTTTCCGCATGGATTTCATACTTTCCAAAAGATTTGAAATGTTGAATGAATTTGAAAGATTTGGAAGACTTTGTAAATTAATGTTAACAATCTTTATCATTTATTTAGATAAATAAGCATTCAAGCCAATTTTCAAGTTTAAGTATAGATAAATGGAGTAGGAGTATGTAAGGATCGTAGCACGTGGCTTTCTGTAGTTTCTGCCTACCCCCACGGGAAGGTGTGAGTTTATGTATGTAGATCAATGGAATAAGATTCTCCAAATAAACTGCCCTCCCATTTCATCACAACAGAGCTTGTTTAATAAAAAAAAAACGAAATGTGTGCTGGGACACATAGTACAAGTGAAACTTCAACGGACAACTGGAAAAACGAATCGTAATGGATAAGTGGATAAATAAATGGCAAAGGACTGGTGGAAAAACGAATCGCAACGGACAAGCAACAACATTTTTACTTGAAGTTTTATGGGCAGATTGTTAATGTACTTGTCCAATTTGAAAACCTGCCCATAAAACTTCAAGTTAAAATTTTGTTGCAATTCGTTTTGCCACTTGTCCGTTGCGATTCGTTTTCCCTACCTACCCTACCTATCTACATACCTAGCTACCTACACCTACCTTCATTTCTTGACATTGACTGGTGCCGTACGGCCCGTACCCCAGTGAAGCCTACATTGCATACGGTGCTGCCTAGGTAGCCGAGCAGGGTGAGCGGCTACCACGCAATTTTTTTCTAACCCTTACTTTTTTAAACTCGTGATATCTTTCGAATTGAATAAAGGCTTGTGCAGACCAGCGCGTATTGTCGCGCGACGCGACACCGGTTATTGTTATACCGTGAAGTTTTCGTAGAAATTGTATTGATCGTGTCGCGTCGCGCGACAAGTCGCGCTGGTCTGCACAAGCCTTAATTCAAAAAGTTATATAAAGGTATGAAAGCAGTCTTGAATATGAAGTAATTTATTTTGATAAGGATTAATACCAAGCTACAAATAAAGAGCTTTTTCTAGCGGCGGCATTTCAATTAAATTTTTTAAATAAAAGAACACTTATTGTGGCATAACTATAATAGAAAGACATATGCTGTCGCGACACTTTTTGTAAATAATGATGTGTTCTGCAAAGTTGCATTGTTTTATTCTATCATCAATAGTTTTCGCAGCGCACGCGATGTAAAGAATATTTTAGGAGTTTTAGCTTACTAACATAGGCTATATTATATTTTCAAAAAGATTAGGGATCCTTTCACCCGGGGATAGTGTAGATTCCTAACAGTGAAAGAATTTTTCAAATCGGTTCAATATAAAAACTTGAGATTCCAATCTATTCTCTCCCTTCGCCGCTGCCGCCTCTCACCACGCGATATATCGTCTACCTCCTCCACGCAGCCGTAACGCTTTTTCGTGACAGAAAAAATCCAAATACCCCCCGGGAATGTATTACCGGGATTACATACCTAATAGCCGAGGAAAAGGTCATTGACTCCTGCCGCTGCGCCCGCGTTGCCGTCAACCATAATTATTTTGTTACGCGTAATTTTGAATCTGTGATATCTTTTATAATTATTCATTTAAATTTTAAATGATATGATGTCACGGCATATTTTAATCTAAACTAAATGCCCAATTTAAATAACATATTTTATTGGATGAGGATTAATATAATACTGGTCAAAATTGCTTCGGAAATAACATTGAAATTATCAATTCTGAAAGATAAGTTTCTTATTATCTTTCAGAATTTGATCATTTCTGGAATTTATCAATAGCAGCCCGGAGTTTGGCCATCAACCGGGCACCTAGCCCGGTTGATGGCAATAGACTCGCCCCTTATTACATGGGACTGAAACATAACTAGCGAAATGTGGGTGTATTATAAGAATACCTCTGCCCAACCCTTCGGGGAATCAAGGTGTGATGTTATGTTTGACGGTTTACGCGGCGCACACCAGTAAAGTTCCCAGTCGGCATGATTTTTTTCCGACATCTTCAACAATAATCGTCATATTTCAGCCAATTTATACAAACGTAATGAATTATACACCAAAATCTTCCTCATGAATCACTCCGTCCATTGGTGAAACCGTTTGAAAATCCGTTCGGTAGTTTTTGAGTTTATCGCGTTCAGACAGACAGACGAGGTAGGGGACTTTGTTTTATAATGCGTAAGGACTATAAATAAATCAACTGTCCCATACAAAACTTCAATGACCACAATCCAAATGTACGGTACAGCTGATAATTTTTCACGATTATGACGTTGGTCCCACGGAATTAAAAATCAATTTGATGGTCTGGACCACACCCGACTAACTTAAATGTGAGAAGGCGCCAATAGTGTAGGTAATTTCTTTTTACGGCAAAAATAAAGGAAATAAAAAATAAACTTAGTATGTTTTATAGTTAGTTCAGTTTTTATAAAAATTTGAAGTATTTTTTTAATATCAGCGGTTTATTGTTCAGTTTGAAGGTAGCTTTGGTTTTTTTTTATCGAGAAAATTTTATGGAATCTTGTTTTCGTCAAACATAGTAGTTAACATTAATCCTGAATTTTACCATATATTTATTTCAAAATTAATGCTGTGCTTAGTATTTTCGATATAACGGTGGATCATGCTAAGCAATTTGGGGCATTATAGACTTAATGTTAATATTTATTTCCTATTTGGTGCATCATTGGAGCTGTCGAGTGATAACGGCCCCGACTTACGAGTTGTAGTTCATGAGTTCGAACTCAGGCATGTGCTTTACTTTGTGTAAATAATTTCGTCACCACTGCTCTCAAAACGGTGAAGGACGAGCAACGAGGAAAACAATCGTGTGGAAACAGGCATGTCCTAGAACCAAAAATTCGAAGGAATTTTTGGTTCTAGGACATGCCGGTTTCCTCACGATTGTCTCAGATATCTTCACATCTGACATCTACCAACCCGCAATGGGCCCGCGTGGTAGATTATTAGCCCCACTCCCACTCCCTCTTGAAGAGAAGAGGTCAGCAGTGGGAACATGATAGGTTGATTATGCTGTGCTATATGTATCATTGGTTTTGATTGAATGATATTACTTAATCATTCTGCATAACAAGAGGCCAGAGCAGCAGTTGAAAAAGATTAACTATGTGGTCCAGACTCAGATATTACAATAATGGATACAGAATCCGGCATTACAAGAGAAGCAAAAAAAGCTATTTCTTTAGAATAGGGATGATGCCTGGGTAAAAAAAAGAAATTCTAATTAGTCCGTCAGTCAGATAATAAAAAAAAAAATAGACACGTATTTTTTGCTTTGTCATAAAATTATTAAAATAATTTATTAAAATTACTTAGATAGAACGCATTTTAAGTTGGGGAGTGGGGTCGCTACGTCACTAGTATGTATAAAATCTACATACTCGTGACGTCATGGCACATTTTACCTCAATGTATCGCCATAATCTTTAGATTACGTAAAAAAATAAAAAATACGTGTCCATTATTTATCTTTTTTTATAATCTCAAAGACGGACAAAATAAAAATTTTTAGTCATCATCCCTATTGGTCTCATGATTTTTATTTTATAATTTTCAGACTGAAGACTGCAAGCTGAATGGCAACCACAATGTCAATGGCAGAAAGTTACCAAACTTTATCAACTGGAACTGGAGCGTCATCAGGAAAGTACTTCTTTGGATTGTCCTCTCTGGTCTCATTGCCTGTATCGGAGCTATCATAGGTATGGTTGTGACTATACCAAAAAATTGCAACCCTGATCTGCCATGGTATCAAGGAAAGGTATTTTATGAAGTATTCCCAGCAAGTTTCAAAGATTCGAATAAAGATGGCACAGGTGATATTAAAGGCCTTCTTAATAAACTAGACTATATCCAAGAATTAGGAGCATCTGCTATTAGGCTTAATTATATTTATGAAGCACTAAAGTATCCGGATCAGTACTTTAATATCACTTCCTTAGTAAAGATAGATAGAAGTGTTGGTGTTCTTAAAGATTTCAGAGATTTGATCACTGAAGTTCACAATAGAAATATGTCTCTAATCCTTGATCTGCCTGTTGTATCGCTAGCAAAATCTGATTCATCTGCAAATTTTACTCAAGCTGTATTAATTGCAAATGAAACTATAACCAATAACCTTGTTGATCCCACATCTGCAGCTATCATATTTTGGGCTCGAGAGAAGGTTGACGGATTTTACTTAAAGGATTTAGAAAATTTTGTTGATGATGATAGTTTTGGTAGAAGTTTACAGTTGTGGAAACAAATATTAGGTACCGACAAAATATTTATCGCCAGTGAAAATGCTTATGAAAAAGCTAAAGGTAATGGTTTGAAATTAAATGTGTTGTTGTCTAGAATTGATCTTATTGATATCCATCTAGATTTAAATGATGGTATTACTGGTTTGAAAAATCGTATTGATAAGGTTATTAAGGGCAAACTGTGGGAGAAGCCACATTATCCATGGGTTCATTGGAATATTGGTAGTGTGTACAGTGAACGAATATCAACAAAACATGTGAATAACACTTTGGTGTTGACTGCTCTTGAATTAGCCTTGCCTGGAACTGTTAGCATATTTTATGGAGACGAAATCGGACTCGGTGGACTTGGCGATATTGAAGGAGATTTTCACGAACATAAAGATGTTGACAATATAGTGTCGATGTCATTTCCAAATGAAAAAGATTCTGCAATTATTTTACCTTGGATTTCGAAATCTGAACGGAAACCAAGCTACCATTTCTTGGATGTTATTAAATTGTTTACCAAAGTGAGATTAGACACGCCAACAATATACTTAAGATCTATTTTCAAGGAAGGCAATAATCTGAAAAATATGGAAATGCGTGAAACTGAAGAAAACCTCGTTGTTATAGAACGTTGGTATCCTAGGAGGAACACTTGTGTATTTGTAGGGAACTTAGGAAGTACATCTATTACAACTGATTTATCCACCATGTTTTATGGTGGCACTGTGCTTGCTGGAACAAACACCTCTTTAGTCGGACAAGTATTGTATTTTGATAAAATAACGTTTCCTCCAAATTCTGCCATCATTTTAAAGTTAGAAAAGTAAGTAAACATTACTCTTGTTGATAAACGGCATTATCAAACTAAATATTATTAAGCTAAAATTGAAATTAATGCGTAGGTACAGGCGTCAGGTCCTTGGTACCTGTCGGCAGCTTACGAGTTAAAATCAATATATTTGTAGGTACTTAATGTGAAACTTCAGAACTTAACGTGTTAAAAATATAATTTCATATTTAAAACTGATATTATATCATAGATTACAATTAAATACTAAAATAAGAAAATGTAATTGTTTGTAATTGTAAGACAAATATATCTATGTGTATCATAGTAACAGAATCTCGAGCTTCCGAAACGATCTGAATGTTAATCTCATTACTCAGTAAATTTTGTAACAGTATTAATAATAATTTAATTTAATAATATTTATATAATTACAGTTTTCTCATAAACATAGATAATATTATTAATTACTTGAGAGTGATTTAGTTTTTTTACACCATACTAATTTTATTTGTTGATTTTTCCTGTTGTTTTGTATAATGAGCGTGTCCTGTCCTGACTCTACTCAAATATTAGTTCCTGATTACCAAAGATATTGCATGATATACATACTTAATATAACTTGTAAACCAAAGGAATGTACTTACATAAAAGTAAGAAAAAAACAATTCTAGAGTTACAAAAAATTTAATATACATTTGTACATATTGAAAACAAATATTATGTACTTAGTATACTTATGTATTATTATGTACACATTATGATATTAAAGTAAATAAATAGTTGTTGAAATTATTACACTTTCATTTACTATGATTACAAGCAATGATTTTTGATAGGTACACTTAATTATAACAGGTAAATAATATAAAACAGTGAGTATTTCATTACAAAGTTTCCTTACTATATTTCACTATTTCATAGTGAAATAGAATTGTGAGTTATGTGCTTATATTTTAAACAAAAAAAATATATTTGCAGGGGTAAGTACCTATTCGAAAGGATACCGTTTTAGTATGTAACGCTAATTGTATGGAATTATTCAGTTTCATTTGAATATAATTATTGGGAAGGCACATTTGTTTAGATTATATTATGTTCTCTTGAGGCGTCTAACATAGACAATATAGGATACTGGAATGCTTATTGCTTAGTTAGGAGAATTCTTAAAATTTTCAGACAAACGTACTTAATAAGATAAGATAATTATTATAGCTAAGCGGGTAATTTTGATTTGCTTACCAAGGATTTTCATATGAGTGATGTTATTTTCTAAATACCTATAATCCGCCAAATTACTTTGGTATGAATGATGTCTAAAAATAGTTTAGGTATAATTTCTATTATAATATTGAGCAATACAGAATTTAAAAATCATATGCTTACATAAATAGTCATAATGTTTTAACCCTGACATTATAAATAGGTACCTACTATTCTTGTATGGTAAACAGTGTAAAATTGAGTTTATGTGTTCCAATAATGTAAACAAAACATGCAATTCTTTAATTATGACACTTAAAAATTCAGTTGAAATTTCAACCTCATGTCATTAAAGGTCACGTGATGCGTCACAATGTAATAGAACACTAGTACACAAATATATGTAGTAGGTAAATAAACCACATAATAGTCACAGTTCGTGGGAAACAGTATCCCTAAATACATTTTCTGTAATTTACTGTTTGCCATTGTTTACATTCATGGTAATAAATATGAACCATTATTACTTTTGTGCAGGAGGTGGATTTAAATATTAATTATACGTTTTAAGTTTAACATGTATAATATAATCTAAATTCGAAACCACATTTGTACGTCAGTTCAATTAGTAACAGAATTTGAATTTTCAAAATTAAATCTTATTTGATTTGGTTTTAAGGTCAAAATTAAAATATATGAGTTAACCATTGATGTAAGTATGGCCCTTATCTTAAGTTCTGGTGGTGTTAAGCTCAGTCTTTGTATCGGTGGATGAAAGATCATAGCACTGGAAGGATTCACAAGCAGTAGGTAAGAATTTATCATAATGTCATGAGCTGGGTTGAGACTTTTTAATTTTAGCTACAGTTGGATGCATGACATAAGTATTGGACATTGCTCTCGGATGACTTTCAGTAACTGGCAATGCTGGGAGTTTATCAGTAGGATTTCGTATCAATATTTTTTTCTGGGACCCTGTCATTACCCTCTTAGTATTATATTCTTGTTTATTCTTAAGATCTATGTTATCGGTGGTGTTTGGAACAGACTTTACGCACTTCCGCTCACTTTCACAGTCACTACCTGTTGGTTTGTTTAACTTTGGAGCACCAAAGGCTTTAGTTTGTTTCAATAACGAGCGATCGTTGCACAATGCCGCGATAAGCGGCAAATCAAGGTTCTTACTTTTCTCTCGAAGAGTTTTTATGTCTAAATCACAATTGGAGTCTTTTACTTTGTTCACACTTAGTTCACAGTTCACATTTGTTGAGGGTTGCGGAATTTTGACTTCTCTCGAGTAGTTGAGAAGTTTCTTTTTGTATTCGTATGGCGGCGGGGGAGGCGGAGGCATTCGTCTCATTTTAACTGGCGGCGGATCCTTGGCATTCAACACATTCTCATCCGATTTCGTCCGAATAAAATGCGAAACGTCTGGGACGCGCGCGGACTGTTGCGGCCGTTCAAGATTTATGGAATGGTTGCTGAGCGACGTCCTGCTCGTTAACGAGTACCAACTCGTTCGCGTTCCCGGTAAATGGACATAAGAATCCGAGAGATTTTGGATCGATCCATACATGGACGACGCAGCCATGGAAGTCGATAGGTAAGGCGTACTTCTGTACTGCAGACCATTTTTGTGCATGTTCGACACGCGAGACTCGGTCAGTTTGTGGTCGAGATAATTTTGCTGCGACACGGCCGGGTCTTGTAAAGGGTAGTAGACGTAGTCCACGTCGCTGTACAGTTGCTGGTGGAACATGGGGTTGTGCGGCGGCGGAGGCGGCGGCAGGCGCGCGGCTGTCGGCGGCGCCTGGCGCGGCCGCCGGGGCGCGGGCGGCGCCGGCGGCGGGCCCGGCGCCAGCTTCATCATGGCCACCAGCACGTTGGAGTCCACGCCGTGCGCCATGTCTCTGGACGGTGACAGGTTATTGCTTATCCCTTGAGCTAATTTCGACCTTTCGGCTCTGCGACTCGATGCTTGTTGTCGTTTAAACTTTTGGAATTTGTGCTCCAACACCATGGGACTAGCAAATGTCCTTTCACTAGATGCGTTCACTTCGCCCGCTTCTGCTTTCAGAATTGTTATCATGGGCTTTGATGTTACCACTCTGGCTGCCACTTCTTCTTTGTTGTCGTTCAACTGTTTCAAAGTCCTGGCTTTCGCTGCCGGGCCAGGATAAGCTGGTGGCGCCTTGGCAGGAGGTGGTGCATAAGATGAAACAGTTTGATGATTGTATTCGTAGGGAGGTGGCGGCTTATCAGGAAATGGAGGCCTGATGGGTGTATCGCCGCTTATGTCAAAAATATTTGGTAAAGACAAATTGAGCAATTTACGACTGTCAATTCTAGTTGGGGGAGTTGGCGGTCGATCGAAGAAGGAGTTATTCGGATAGTGATCATCTGAAGGAGCAGTGTCTTCGTGACCCTGAAGGTAACTGTCACCAGAAAATGGAAGAGGTAGCCTTACGTAATCTGACACAGAATCCAAAGTGTCACTTACAGACTGGCTCTTAGGATACACGCCTCTTCCCACAATGAGGTCACTTAATTCACTCGCAGTCAGTAAATTATGTTTGTTATCTGTTGGATCGCTACCGTCACCGTGAAACGAGATTGCGCTAACGTTGGAATTTGTTCTTTCTCTAAATAAGTTTTCTTTATTATGTTGTTCTTGGTTCTGAAACTTTGCAGCTCCATCGACACAATCCGAGCTAGGTTGAGATGACTGTATTCTTAATGTGCCTGTTGCATGACTAGTTCTCTCTGACTTGTTTTTCAGGATTGAAGAAACGCTATCGAAATCTGCAAGATCATTTTCTTTTGTTGGCTTATAGCTGTCATAATGAGAGCCATCGTAATCTGTTCTACTAGCTTCAGATAAGGTGTCCATTTTCGATCGCGCAGTAAGTTCAGAACTGCTCATGGTGTAGACTCCGCTTGTTTCACTTGATGCCGCTACAGTAACTGGTTGACCTAAACCGTCATACAAAGCGGAAGCTGTATCTTGAGAATATTCTACATCTATGCCAACTGTACTGTTGTCACTCATCATTGAGTTCTGAGCAGTATGACTGTATCCTAATTCTAAACTGCTCGCGTTTGATGTCCTACTAAGAGTGCTGAGACCCGCTCTGGCCATTATCACTGTACTGCAAGATGAGGAACATTGTGATCCGGTGCATTTTAATTTATTAGATCTTGGACTGTCTGTCAAGGTTTCGCTAATACTTTGATCAGGTAAAGAGGTCGTTTCTTCTAATTGGTTCATAGAGTGTTGTTCTGGTTGTGTAATTTCATTTCTATTGCCATTCTCACAGTCTTCCTTAGTCTTCTTCACTCGGATTTTAGATTTTTGTAGTTGTAATGACGATGTTTTAGTTAGTGGCTGATTATCTTGTGGCATATGCTGTATAAAGTAAGAATGTGTGCTATCTAGCAAATGAGCGAAAGCCAAACTTTCTGTAGACGGTGCTGGTGGAGAATCTATCATAATTTCTAATTCATCTTCAGATTGGACTCTGTCACTCACAATGCCAGATGTGGTATTCGAACTTGTAGAAGAAATCACTGATATTCTTTGTTCACTTTTATTTTGATTGTATTGAATGTTTAACGATTTCGAGTAACCAAAGCAAATTTTACGCTCCTCTTCTTCCTTTCTCAAGATTTCATTGAATTTTGGTGCAATTTTCATGGAGAATTGATGTGTCTCTCTACAAAGAGCGAAAAGATATTTACATTTTTCTTCACTTGACGAAAATAATGTAATTTTGCCCTCTTCGGTTCTAATTTCAAATTTCTTTCTATCGAAGCTTAGTTTTCCGATAGCGCTCCATATGAAGTTTGAAAGCGATCCATTATCGGGCAGAATCTTTATGCCCTTAGCTGTGACTAGCAGCCAAACTGTCCCAGGCTCGGGTTCTGATTTAGATTGTTTTAGGCGGTATCTATGTGAGTTTATCGTATCAGGGAGGAGACAAACTTCTCGAATAAATCTGGATTCAGCGTCAGCTTTTGTGAGCCCACGGTGTTCTCTATGGCAAGCGCGCATGGCTGCTGCTACCCAATCGCCAGTGAGGGATGAGGGTGCATAATCATCAACTTTGAAGTAGTCCCTGTCCTCGAAAGTGTCTGCGTCACCGTATTCAGCTTGTAATGCGAGTCCGGTGAGCAGCAATATCAGTTCGGCGGGCAGAGCGTCTCGCGTGCGCACGTTGTGGCGCAGTTGCAGGAAGTAAAGATGGCGGCCGACTTCGTCGTGCAGGAGCAGCGGACTCTCCACGTGGAACTGCACGACCAGGTGCAATTCAAGGAGCGGCTTGCCGTTAGCGTCCAAACCCTGCAACAAATAAGTTAATATTAATATCTGAACATTATAGATTTCTATGATTTATCAATTGCTATTTTAAATATAAATATAATAAAAAAATCTTACATGGGTGTGAGATGATCTCCAACTCTTTGGCGCATATTTAGATAGTTTGCTTTCTAAGTCAACAAACAAGTATTCTCCATCTGAAAAGACAACATGTTATGTTAAGTAATGTGTTTAATGTTACATCAATTTGATTATAAAAACTAATGTAGGTACATATGTATAATAAGTGATCTGCATAAAGATATTGTTATTTGGTCAATACACTGTTTCTTGTTGGAGTATACATTATTGACTATATAATGTCACATTGTGATGCCTGTACCAATATAGAACATCGATTACCCAACAGCGTTTGTTTGTAAAGTTACATAGAATGTTTATGAGGTGGAATGTGTGACGCCATGAATACATAATAACTTTGTTTTGTGAAATCACTTCGCCAACGTTTAGAACTTAGTCAGGTACGAGTAGTATGTGTAAGTCTTAGGGTGAAAATGACGACACTCACTTTGCAAAATTGCTAATCCGAAGAGTTCTGTGTCGGTCATGCCTTGTAGTTGCGCGTGAGCATTGGCCAAAAACTTCAATTCTTTGACCCTTGCTTTGGCTTCGACGACGAAGTGCAGTGGTTGGGGCTGGCCGGGCATGCGCAGTGACAGGAACCGCGCGCCCGCGCCGAGCGCGCGCGTGTCGCCGCCCAACGGCCCGCGAACCGAACACAGAGCACGCATATCGCATCTCGAAACCACTGTTACTCGCACTGAAACAAAAAATATTGATATTAGCCATCATTGACAACTCATCTCTTAAGACAACTAGAACATTGCTGCTTACATGGTTTGGTCTTAGAGCTAGCGCTAAGTTCAATTTTGGATATGAGATTATTGTACCTACACCACGACCATCTTGCTTTAAAGAGCAGATTTAGGGTACCCCGCATGACCATTGGCATTCAAATATCGAACGATACGTGTTTTTCAAGCAAACAGAGCCTTAAAAGCCTATAAAATGTGTCTATTCCTAAGCTCGATACCAGTATCCCACTAGTTGAGTTTTAAAGGTCGAATAATAGCCCTATAATAACAGAGCGAAAGATCCTTCATAAGTGAATGCATTCGAACCATTTTATTGGGACAGAAGTAGGCGAAGAGTGAGAGCTAGATATATTCGAAAAGACATCGCATCGTCGAAAACCTTAATAACATTCCTAAAATTTACCACATTTAATCTGTACATAGCCAGTGTCAGTATTAGGTAGCTTTGTTCTGGCTTGCGTCTTCGTTCGACCGGATTCCAATGTGTTTACATCCTCACGAATTCTTTGTGCGTCATAGTAGATTTAACATTCACCGAAAACTACAATTATACGACGTAAGACGATAATAATCATACCTAATTTAGAATCATAAAGCAAATATTGTTCGAGTCAATTTGTTGCTCACTTGATATTTGTTTTGTTTAACAGATGCATGGAATGTTGTATCTCATAAAAATATGATACCTTTATATTATTATTATAGGCATACAAGTCCTACCTACACGCTGGTCCTTTTCGGTGTACTTTCCTATTCAGCAGCAGAGCCTGAACGTGGTAGGAATGTCGGATCCGCGCCAGCTGTGCATTCCATTACTTTTTTTTCGTACACGATCTCCTTTCTGCTACCTGCTGTTTTTGTGGCGCACATTGTTGCGTTTACTTGTAAATTATATTTTTGAAAATTTGAACACAAGCGCACGTGTTCATTTGTGTAGATTTCGTTATTTTATCTTATTGATTTTATGCTTTTTTATGACACAAGCCTAGGTATAAATTAGAAATCAGAGAAATAAAAACGCTCGATTAGAAGAATTTTAAAAGTGCAATCATTGATGAATGCGACGCGTATTTAAAAAACATAATAAAATTTTGATTTTAACGCTGAATTAACCTATATTGATAACTATATGGACGTCAATGCAGAAGAGTTTACTTAAACAAACCATAAAGTTATTGAAACTGACCTATTGATAACACTTGTAAATTTAGTTAATTATAAAGAGTCTATCGGAACGTAGGGACGACTTATTTTAGGTTGACACCGATAGTTGAGCTAGATCATTTGGTATTTCGTTGAATATGTATTGTGATAATAGAACAATGAAAAATAAGCGCTGTGCAAAGATGAGTAACTGGCACAAAACTAAAGGCTGAACCACTGATGGAATCTACACTCTTCATTTTTTTTTTTATTAGGTAGTGTGGACCTAATAAGTTTTCCCCTACCTAATTATTTATTAAGTAAGTATATCATTTTTCAGGGCCTTTGAATGTGCCGACATAAAATGTAGAAAACCTTGCAGCGTAGAAAGATAAGACAGATTAGTAAGACCTGGACTGGCTTGTCGGATATGAACGATCCAAATCCGCGCCATGTCAGTGGTATGTTCACTATGATAGGTAGGTACCTACATATTAATATAAAACATTTATAGGAATGTAGAACCACAAGATCACGTAAAAAAACTAGACGCGAATAAATTTCATCCCATCCGGTACCTCTGCGGCTCTTCAGCTCTTGATAGCCATAAGAACATGTTTTTTGTTTTAGTAAATGCGCGATAGTTTGTGATGGCGGTCAGGCGCAGCGGGGCGGGGGCAGACCGGTCGGCGCAGGCGGCTGCGGGCGGCGGATGGGGCGCGGGCCGGAGGGGGAGGGGGGGCGCTACGTAAGCGCGGTAGCAGCGGACGGCGACGCGAGGAATGCGGACGACCTTCAGATGCCGAGCGCCCCTCCCCCTACGCCAGCCGCATCTTGCGTCCTCGCATACCTAAAGCCGTCGTTGCCTCCAATTTTCGTCATCTCGCCACCAATTTTGACACTCAAAAATTTTTAAGGACGATAATGGATGGACTCGAACAGGGTCATCTATCATCTCTTCGTAGTTCCGACTGGGGCACAAGTCCTGTAGTGGGTATGTTAAATAGCACCAGCAGTTTTTTAAATTTAATTTATGGTAAGTAATTCATTTTATTTACCTTGAAGATATTATTCGAATCATAGTGGCAGTGTTTATATTAAAAACTGCTAATACAATGAATTCAATCAATCTCGCGTTAGAAAATGTCAAGAATGTGTAAGTAAACGAGGTACCTACCTGAATGGTTTCTACAGCACACTTTACTGCCTATCCAGGCCATCCTACCATTTTGTTTGTCTCAGTCATTTATCCAGCTAGATTTATTGATCTAATTTTATATGTACCTAATGTTACTTAAAGCTGTATAAGCGCTAAAAGTTCCTCTCCCTAGTCCCTTTTTGATGCTATAATCTTATCACGAAAGATGACAAAAGTGATAATGTAGGTATTAAATTAGCATCGAGCCACTGACGTCAATAATAATCATCTTACCTTCGTAATATGGTTCTCAGTTCTCATCTTACTAAAATAACAGACAAGACAATTCAGGCAACGCAAGATGAATGTTGGAACAAAATTGCCTATGTACCTAGGTTTAAAAACTAGTACTGAAGCAGATATTTGCCTGGAATTTGATCAGTTCTAGTTGATAAGCACGTATCCAAGTTGCAAGTTCCTTAAAAAAAAACTGGCCAAGTGCGTGTCGGACCACGCACAATGAAGGGTTCCCTAGTTGAGATGAATTAATCCCAAGGACAAACTTAACATTACAACAACAGTATTTAGAAGTTTACTATGTTATTGTAAGACCATAATTATACTTCTTAGAGGTTTTTATGTAATCTATGAGTAAAGAACCATTCTCGGCATTTTTTTCCAAATTTTCGGCTTAATAGTTTCGGAAATAAGGGATATTTAAGAAAATTTATGAAAATTTACCATACCCCATGGTCAATTTTCATCAATCTTCTTAAATATCTTTAAAAGTGCTTAGTTTAAAATTATAAAAAAAATGTATTTGAGATCCTCGCAACAACACGGTTCAGTTTGCAATTTTTTTTTTTTTTTTCTTATTCGCAAAATTTCAACTAAATCGGTCCATTAGATTCGGCTGTGACAGACGGACAAACAGACAGACACGCGAGTGATCCTATAAGGGTTCCGTTTTTTCCTTTTGAGGTACGGAACCCTAAAAAATACCAACGGTTAGCAAGCATACTTATTATAATCATCATTATTATGTATGACTTCTGACAGCTAATTTTTAATTAATGATTTTGTAGGTTCCTACTTTCATCCTGTTTTCTAAGCCTAAGGGCCTATTGCAAGCATCGCCTTGCATCTTGTCATCGATAAGTTTTTGTATACAACTAGGCTCTACATCATATCATAGCAACAGTGATAGCCTAGTGGTGTGACCGTTGGACTGCCAAGTCATAGGGCTCGAGGTCGAACCCAAGGCCTCTAAGAAGACCTCTGACTTTTCGAATTCTAGTGCGTCAATCAATCTGCCAAGCCTTTTCCTAACTATCTTGGGGTCGGCTTCTAGTCCAACCGGACGCAGCTGAATACCGTATTTTACATGTAGTTTTTCGGATTGATGTGCGTATTGTATAATTACGAGTCACTTGCTTCAAAAACGGTGAAGGAAAACATCGTGAGAAAACAAGCATGCCTGAGAGATATTTCTCGACGGCATGTGACGCCAAGTCAGAGGCCCAGGGGCGGCTTTAAAACTGACACTAGGATAGTCACTAATCACACGAAAAGAAGAAGAAGATCATATCAGAATCTTTGGGATTGGTTCGTTTTCGTTTGTCGGTTAGGTTCTTAACTGGTTTGTCCTTCCTACATGTGACAGAACATTTCGACATAGTCTCAATGTACCTAACCTTTGTCAGAAGAATGGCGACCATCATTATTTTAGATGAAAATTTAAAAGTATTCTGTACTAGCCTGTAGCATATTTCTCAAGTTCTTTTGATTATTACTTTTATTTTATTTTATTATTATTAGAACTTCGGATTGTTATTTTCTAAGTTTTCCAACTTGGTCAGTCCCACTCACACACTGTCTGCTCAATCAATTACACTCACATATTTGGAGCTCTGAGCTTCAAAAGTGAACAGACAGTGAGTGGCTCTACGAAATTCCGAGCATTCACATTCCCGCACTATATCTAAAGTGTTTGACCTGCTTATACGACGACAAAGCTTAGTACGAATTAGTGGGCCATCACACACTGTCTGTTCAGTCAATTACACTCACATTTTTGGAGCTCTGAGCTCCAAAAGTGAACAGACAGTGTGTGGCACTCCGAAATTCCGAGCATTCACATTCCAGCACTATATCTAAAGTGTTTGACCAGCATAAACGACGACAAAGCTTAGTACGAATTAGTAGGCCAGTTGACCATTTAGCAGGAGCGTAGATTGACGTACTAGAGTTCATTCATGGTTCAATGGACACATCCGTAACTCGAATGGCCTGGCGGTTAATATCCGACAAATTCGACTAGGTACAGTTGGGTGTTTAGTTTTAACTTTCTATGGTTGGCTGCATTTTCTAGCTAATATTACCAGTGCGAAGATCGATCAATCTGTGAGGAGTTTCAACTGTCTCACGAAGTCATCGCTAGGTCGGTTAGGTCCAGATTAATGAACCATGGATGTTAAAGATGATGATAAAGAGTAAACCATGGATATCCACACGACCGAGGGAATTATTTGTGAGCTAGTCCTGTCCACAATATACAAAACGTAGGTACTCGTATTGGTTTTTAACTTCAGATATAAGTACCTGAAGCATATAGCCATAGAGTAAAGAAAACTCATGTGACATAGCTACATAATCTATTTAGGAGGTACGGTAGTCAGATGCATTCACTGGGTAAGTATCGTTTTAGGTATTTTGTATTGGTACTGACTGGGTGTTAATTCTATCTAAGATTGTTCAATCATCATTTTATTTTGTAGGGTACCGACCTATATTTGTATTACTATTCATCGTCATTATTAAGTGCCTACTGGCTATCACAAAATCTGCCCATAATTTATGAACACTGAATGCTTATTAATGTACTTGCACCTTTGCTTGCAGGTATTGTAAATACTAATGGATACAATGGGGATATTTACAAATAAATGCACATATATTGTGTTGAGGTGTCTATGTGTGCGTTTATAGAGCTACCTCTACCTATATCTCCAGAACGTTCGCTTAGGACCTATCAGTGATTGGAAGAAAGGGATTAAATTAGCGTCTATCGCCTTTACGTAATTTCTGATGAATGGACTAAATGTTTGTCTGGTGTATTGTGAGTAATAGTGACATAATAGTTTATACCACTATCACGTTGCATCCTCAAGTAACAGCTCAAGTTTCTACAAATAGGTCATGATTAGTTTACGTTGGTCGAAACTAGCTACCTTTTATTTTCTCAATTACCTGCACCTAAATGCCGATATAATCATGATTGAAATCTCTCCATTGTATTGTATAGTGAGCGTTTTTTATGTAGGTAGGTACTCTATGACTGCGTTCATGTGTTCTAGAGACGACAAAACAAGTCATAAAATTTTAAGTATGCTTTGTCATTGGTTAAATTTACTTTTATTTACCTACTCGTTCTGCTATCAACGGAATGCGGTCGCTATGTTAGTCGTTTATTACGAGCTAATGATTCATCGACTTAATCAATCACTGCAGTGATGAGTCTGACCACTAAGTATTACAGCTATGTTTAACATTCGTAATGTATGAGATGCTTAATGTGAATTGCAATTAATATCCATAACTTCCATAAGGTACAGACTCTGCTTATAGACGTAACTATTTTATTTGTTTCTGAATCGAAAACATGAAGCATATTTATTATAAGTACTTATTCGCAGAAACTTGAATGAAATGATTATTGTCTTCTCATGGATTTGGTAGCGACGGTTCTCATAATAAGCAGGGATGTTACCAATGTTACCATGCACTCTTATAGCAGGCTTATATGGGCTCTATGGTAGGTAACAGGATTGCGAGTTTTTGTCAAGGCGTAGGTTAGTGTATGAAGTGATCTCATTCTATGAGTCTATGGAATAGATACCTATTTATCTCAGAATATTCTATATTATCTGCTGGGAGTCTGCACTGTAGGTATGCTTCGCACTTGGTGAAACTGTATTACACTCATCATCATCGGATGATCTCATGGACGCAGGGAGGGCCCTGGCTTCAAAGTAAAATATTGGTGTAAAAACATTCAGAACTTAAGAAATATCTGAAAACGCCTAACACAATAATAGAGAACTTAACCTATTCGAGGCGAGATCCTAAAACTTTCGATATAAGACAGGAGGTACGCAAGCAAAGGTATTATTGGCTATGGCTGGCGATAAGTAGGTAGACGGTACCTACCTTTAGCATAGGGTAGGATAATAAGAAACCTAAAAACATACTGAATTGAGGACCGTGCGGTAAACAGGGTTTCTATAATTCTGTGCAATGCAGCAGTGAACATTAATTCATGCTATTACAACTCGGTACAACATACCCAAGGATTAACTGGTCCAGGGTCCTTATGTATCTTCCTAAGCCTTCGCAAATAATAATAAATCATGCAGCCTTCGCAAACCCTGATTTAAAACTTTACTTTGAATCCAATTTGTTTTGAAACCAGATTTATGGTCTCGAGCTACCGTTTTGTAACGATTCGTAATGATGACGTTTTGTAATGATTCGGGTAGTAATAACTACTACGCTATACTAAGGTATAGTACCTACCTAGGTACTAATATGTAGGTATTGGGAAACCTTGTTTCGATTTCAAGAAACACGTGCGTTTGTTTTGTATCAATAACAGACTATCAGTATCCTAACTAATACAACACGAATATCGCGATCCGACGTCGAGACTTGCTGCTTCATTAGAATCGGGCTATAGAACCGTTTCGGATATCGTAGAAATGTTATCAAATTAATGATTACACTTCATACATATGCGATATTGATCTTTACTGCGATTCTGGACAACCTGACCTCTTTGAATAAATTAAATAGTTATCTAGTTGTCATTAGAGAAATATTAAAATTGGTCCTTGTATGTGAGTCAGGCAGGATGTTTTGTATACAAGTAGAGCGTGACGTGATGAGATATACAAATCCCGTTTGGTTTTCGGACTAGTTTTGCAGGTTCATTCTACAAACACGTTAGGTACCTACGAGTATATTGTGCTTCTTTTAGAATTTTACTCAATAGCTGGGTGTATCTAGTGTTTGAAACTTAGGCAACTGGATTAATTTACGATTTCGCCTGATTCTTAGCGTAGAAGCATTGAAGACCTTCTAATATATTGAAGTGAAATATGATGAGATGAATATTAAGTATGTTAATAGCGTTTAGAAATTTTACAATACTTAATTATGTATTTAAGTCAAAAACTAAAATGTTTCTACAGCAATAATAAATTTGTAACTCTTTAGTAAATTAGTTTGATAGCCAACTGGCTGCACGGTATGTGTACAGCCTCTAATGATCTAAGTCTAACTTTAATATGAATGTTTATAATTAACAGTCTACATTGACCATTCGCCGCATTGAGCATGGCTGCTATTGCTGCGGTGGTGGTGTCGAGGAAGGGCGCGCGAGCGCAGGGTCAGCGGCCGCGGCGCGGTCGGCGCGGGCGCGCGGAATTCGAGCTATGCGTATGAAATGAAAGTGGCCGTATCGTGAAAGCGCGCGCATCCACTGCGGCTGTCCATGGCGCCGTCTGGCTCCAGCTCACTCACCATGAATAGACAAATCCAATGCAGCTGCACGTAAAGACACTATAATCCTTGGTAAACCGCATCCATTGGCACTTCACTTCACTATAAGTTGCGCGATCTTGTAAGCTGAATGGCGTGACGGCTGACGTCGAGGCGCACTAAGTCCATGGGCGCGCTAGTACGACTGAGTGAAGCAAAGCGGGCGCGTGGGTCGGCGGCGAAGGCACAGGCGAAGGCACGCGCGGGGCGCGCCGCGACTTCGGCTCGGTGGAATGCGGCAAGATAGTGGCGCGCGGGTACCGGCCGAGGCCCGCTGTAGGCTGGAGCCTCCGAGTGGGTACGGTGTGCGACGCGACTCGGCGGCGTCACCGTGTGGCCGGAATGCGCGCGGTCAACCTCTGCCCATTAAAATAAATAGAATTTCCAAACACTTTGAGGCCGCGGCCCCAGCGACCTGCCTATGAGCACCTCTAATCTTTTGTTCAGCTTACAGTTAAGTCGTCAACTAGGGCTCTAGTGCGCCCACACTGCTAAAACTTGACATTTCTAACTTCTTTTTAGTTTTGATTGTTTTATAGTAAGTGCCTATCTATGGTCTAGGTAGAATGTACCTAGGTTAAGACCAAGGTACCTTCTACCTAGACCGTAGGTAACTATTCCACGGAGGTAAATTAAATGCATTATTAATTATTTCGTACAGTGAATTATGTACTTATCTACTAAAATCTGTTGTAGTAGGTAGGTACAGTATCATATCACTTTAGAATGAAACGTATTTAGGTAAGTACCTACCTACTGCAGCTGCATATATAAAATGGTATCTATGTGAGTACCTACCTATAATATTATGAATAAAAAATAAGTTAGATATACGTACCTACGTATGAGAATCAATTAAGACGAATCATAAATTCATAATTTTACAAACTATAGGTACCTACTTACGATCATACTAGTAACTCACAGATATGTAGTATGATCGCAAATCGGTAGTAGGTAACACTCGCAGTATGAAAATCAACCTTAACGCTACGACATAAAGGCGCTGTCAATGTCAAATTGTTACATTACATTGGTGTGCGGTTGACTGTATTAGTCCTAATGAGTATTTTTTGTGGAGTATGGTTTCTCACACAGGACTTCACAGGAGGAAATTCTGAATACGTTTTACTCGCACTTAGGTGGTAACACTTGCACTACAAAATTCGTCCTAAAATTAGCAGCGGCTATAAGTCCATGTCGTAGCAGTTTGCTACGACATGGACTTATAGCCGCTGCTAATTTTCTACCAACCGATGTGATGTTGACGGTACCTTTAACATCATAGTTCGCTGAGGTGTCAAGTAAGCATAATTATTATTGTAAGGAGGGTAGTTACCTACTTACTGCATGGAATTCAGTTTATTTGGATTTCATTATTCTTTGAATTCATGCTCATTAGTTCATTTTTTGGTGAGGAGTGGAGGCGTGTGACAGGAATAACCTGATCGGAGTTGAAGACCAAGGATAATTGTCCTGACTGAAAAACTTCAGAGAAGCCATAATTATTCTAGCATTGATCTAATATGATAATTATAACCACCTTTACTATAATTTACATAATATCACACTACAAGTACCTGTGGACAAAGTTCTTTTGGGAAAATCACTTGTATACGAATTTATCCCTTGAAAGTATTCAGTCTATAAATAAAGGATAGCACATAGTCCCGACGAAATATGGGTTTCAATTTTTTTTTCGGAGAGCTTTCATAGTTTTCGTATAATAACATCTTTGGCAAATACATATGTCCCCCGTATTTTTGCAGTCAATAGCTGCGCAACGCGGCATAATAATGATACGTAAAAGAAGTCGCTTGTTTACAAAAATATATAGAAAGTGCCAGCTAGCTATCGAATTGTTGGACACGTGATAGTAGCGACATCTGAAGGGAGTAAGTGGTAGTTTCTATCTCCATTTGTATATTTGCTATAGTGCCCACTTATTTTACAGATATCATGAACGTGGCGAAATAGAGAACATATTATCTCATGAAATTATGGATCCTGCTGGATTTGAGCACATAACTAATTCCTTGGTTGGAGCCTTCTACCTTATATATCCTTCTCTATGTAAGATTGTGCGTTATAGCGCCAGTAATATGATGTCGAAATAAATAAAGATTTCTGATATGATTATTATGAAACTATAGAATACCTTAATTATATATTAAGAGCGTTTATCCGGCAACGTCGCAAATAGCTGTCAAAAATGTACCTGTTTTGATTAATTTGGCAATACTACTGTATGAAAATAAGACATGTGGCTAACTAGCGAAGTAGATTATTTAATGAATTGCAATTAAAACATTGAATTTGATGTTGTACCCGTTTTATGTGAAAAAAAGGCATTTGGAAGGTTTCCAAATACTTTTTTTACATCTAAAACTAAATATTTGGTGTGACTACATTAATTATTGCATTTCATTATAATTATTCTAGTTCGGTAATTAGCCACATTTCTTATTTCCATTCAGTAATATTGCCAAATTAATCAAAACAGCGAAATATTTGACACCTATTTGCGACGTTGTCCACTTTCAGAATAAACGCTCTTAATTCCACATGATCGGATCAGATTTGACAGGTTCTTGGCATTTTCTGCAACAAGCTAGATTAAAAGCTATTAATGCACTCAATTTTACAGTCGTATGGTACGTTCCTGATGAGCGCTCAGCGCGCGCGTTCTTTATAGCGTACACATGGTGCGCGCTTATCAGGCGTTGAACGCATGCGGCCCCCGAATCAGTTAAGAGTTCTACATTCTTAAATACGTCCATATAAGTCAAAAGCGCGCGCTCAATTGAACGGTAGCACGGCACGACTAAACGGTAAACCAATGATCTCAAAGTCGTTGACGCGCGCTTACAACAGTCGGGCGCTGGCGCAGCGTTGACGTGCCTTACTTAAAACGCGCGTTAACATGTGTACGTCTTGAATCAGTGGTAAATTTTCCCTAGGGCCCAGTTGGCCCGGGCCTAGGGCGGCCAGATATTGGAGGCAGCCAATCGTGAAAAAAAAATCACTGGTGATAACAAGAAATAACTCAAAGTACCTATAAATAATTATATTCTAAACGTTCGCTCACATTATGGCGGGCCGCACTGCACCGCATCGTATAACAATAATAACATAAAATATGTCCAAATAACTAACAGTTAGCTAGGTATAGTTAACTAAATTTCTGAACCGATTTTGATAAAAGATGGAAATATAGTGAATTCATCGTAGTCATGATGGGTGCTGAGAAAAGGGCGGCTGATAGTCTGATACCACATGGCCTGGGGCCTAGGGTGGCCAAGATTACAAATCCGCCACTGCTTTGAATACAATTTGAGAAGTTCGCGTTGTGAAAACCGTGTTAAACGCTTGTCATGTGAACTAGCTCATAATATAGTTTCAATTTATTAGAGTTCAAAATGGCGACTGACAGAACAGTACTATCAATCACATAACCACAAAATTCAGTGCTACCAATCGCGTCACGGGTCAAGTTATAATGAACGCACTGTATGTGGAAAGTGGGAATTGACTAATTTGAGGAAGTCAATACTGAATTATCAACTATCGCACTATCGATGCTATCGACGTTATCGTCCCGTTTCGATTACAACATCACTAAATGTCATAGTTGTCATACCAGAGGTACGTTCAATTATAACGCTCGCTCAATTTCGTCGACGCACGGAGCGATAAAGGACCCATTATGTCATCGGTCAACAACCAGAGAAGGTTTCATGGGTCGTCGAACGCGAGCGTGCTTAGTAATTGAGCGTACTGATACAAACTGTCAGAACTAGAAGAATGAAAGAAATGTCAAATCGAACTTTTTTTTGTTGACTGTTGAAGATAATTTTTCTGATTATTTATTTCAAACGATAAATTCTTTCAAGTTTCCTGACTCAAAATTAGAAGATATACAATTTAGTAATGATTCCTTCAAAAAGTACTGTATGGTGTTTGTGTGTGCTATTGTTGCTATCAATTTTTATGGCCAATTTTTTAAATAGTATAGCTACGGATCACAATTTTTATATTGAAAATGAAAATGAAGGAATAAACTTTACAAAATATTTAGCTGAAAAATATGGTAAAATTTCAGATACTACTGAGAAGATAGTTTGGTTTCTACAGGTATGTTAGTTTTAATACATAGAGCCCACATAGATACTTGCTTGTTCATTAATTGTGACGTAGTTTAAAGACAAAGGCAAAGTACTAAAGACTACCATTGTTTTGATAAATAATGCCGGCACTTTATGCGTCGCTTTAATTTAATTATTTATTCTGCTTTGTTTTCACTGAGTTCTAATAGAGTTATAAAGCAATATAATGTTAAGTTTGTCTTTACTAGATTTCAGATATACATATCAGTATTTTTCGGGATCCTGGAAGAATATCACAGTTTCAACAATTTTGTGACAATACAGTAAAGAATATTAAACCTGCGGTAGTTTTGGCTACAGGTGACCTGACTGATGCTAAAGCCAAAGATAACTTAGGGAGTTCTCAAGTGAAGACAGAGTGGATATATTACCACAATATTATAGAAGAGTCAGGAGTAACTGAAACTACTGTCTGGTTAGATATAAGAGGAAATCATGGTAAGTTTGCAATAAAAACAGAATAGCTGGTCTTGTTACTACTACTCTCATTGCCACTACTTAGCAGCTGCATTAGCAAAATAGTTACAAGCCTTTTTTGGTAATATTCTCGATCTACTTAGCAGGGTATGGATAGTGTGAAAATATATATTTAAAAAAGGCTCTTGTGCAAATGAGTTATGTTTTGCTACTAGGAAAACTGCACAGGAGAATCCTGAGTTAGATTGTCATTTGACATCACTATTTTTTGTTTAGTGTGTACTACTTCAAATACTTTAAATTATTTCACTTTCAACTAAGATGAAAATACATAAGGTATTATTTTAAATTTTTATTCATTCTTCTCATTGTTTATTTTATTAAAAATTTATGAGAGAGAAGGCAACTGCATTATGACTCGCAATATATTTGAAGTGTTCATTGTAATCTAGGTATGGATTAATATTATCACCTTGTGTTTTCAATATTTTGGTATGTCTATATTATTTAGGTCTATCTTCTGTGTTCGTTTTGTTTCCAATAATTATTTGAAAATTTTGCTATATAGAAAGTTATAATCTATGCAATCTTTTACAAAATGTGTTCTATGCAATCTTTTACAAAATGTGTTCTATGCAATCTCATACAAAATTTATTTTTCCAGATAACTTTAATATCGGAACAATAAATGCGAAAGAGAATTACTACAGAAATTATTCAGTACAAGGAAAGTTACATGCTAAATCTTATGTGCATTTCAAGGAATCTAATGGTGTTAATGTCGCATTTTTGGGCATTGATGCATGTCCAGACCCTGGACTAAGAAGGCCATTCAATTTCATTGGCATCCTAGATGCAGCAGAACAACTTGTTGTCCATAAGCTAAAAACAGAGGCAGAAAGTAAAGCTGATCACATTGTTTGGTTTGGACACTATCCTACCTCATGTATACTGCCCCTCGAGAATGAAGCCGAAAGACTAAACTTGCGCCAGCTTATAGGTAGTAGTCAGGGATCTCAGGTTTATGTTTGTGGGCACTTACATTCCATGGGTGGTTTGGTGCCAAGAATGTACACCAAACAGAAAAAAGGTTACTTAGAGCTTGAGTTAGCAGACTGGAAAGACAACAGAATGTACAGGTTGGCAGCAATAGACCATGGGCACTTCTCATTTGTTGATCAAAAACATAATGTCTGGCCACTTGTATTGGTCACCAATCCTAAGCATGCCAGGTATATCATGCCTGGGAGAGAACCTTTACAATTGATACCTGAATCAAGTCATATAAGAATACTTGTATTTAGTGATGTAACTGTTAAGACTGTGGAAATATCCTTTGATAATATAAGTTGGATGGCATGCAAGCAAACTAAACTAGAGCCTCTTTATGTTTGTAAATGGCTACCTCATTTGTTTAAAACAGGTCTTCACTATTTATATGTAAAAGTTAATGATGAGTTAGAAAGAGAGGCTTATGTAGAACACCCATTCACGCTAGATGGAAGTTTAATGAATTTTGAAATATCACCAAGAATTTTGCTGATGTTGGACGCTGGGGTGGTGGTAAGTATTGGTGGAATTATTTTGTTCTGTATGATCTTTATTTTTTTGATCGAACTGGACTCAAATAAGTTGTTTTTAACAGTTTCAGGCAATATTTGGAACACTTCTAATGGCTAATGTTTTACCACTAGTCATTTTAAGATTATTCAAGTGGCCACCGAGGTGTCGAAGAAAATACGGACGACATATGTTGAGGAGACTTTGGCTATTGAGTAAAATTGATCGAATATTTTATCCGATTGTGCTATACGCGGCTTACTTGCCTATTGGGCCATGGTCCATTGGTGAGCTCATAGATGGCTATGTTGGAGCAATTTTTGCTTGGGGTATACTGATAAAGGGATCATTTCTGCCAGAACCATTTACTTACATGTATGGAAGTGTGCAACTAATGTTTGTGCAAATACCCTTAGTACTTGTATTGGCCCACTGCTTAGAATATCGTCTGTATGGACAGAATATAAGGGGAGTGAGACGGGTGATAAAAAATTTGCCATTTGTCTTTTTACTCTCAATACAGCTGCTATTGGCATACTTCTTTTGGCTGGAATATGGAACTATGTCTCTTGTATTTGGACCGCTAAGGACGTGGAGTATTGCTTTAAGTATATTATTGTGGTACAAAACACTGAATTTGCCCCCAGAATATTGCAGGTTAGTTCTTTTTAAGTGCTGCTTATTTGTCAGTAAAATATTAATAAACAATAGGGATGTTGAGTGGGTAAAAAACAAAAAACGAAGTAGTCCGTCAGTCAGATAATAAAACAATATTAGAAACGATTTTTTGCTTTATCATATTAATACCAAAATGATTTAGATAAAACCCATTAATTTGGGGAGTGGGGGCTCGCTATGTCAGAATTCAGTAAAAAATCTACCGGGCAATGACGTCATGCCAAATTTTAACTCAATGTATTGTCGTAATCTTTTGATTACGTAAAAAAAGAGAAAATACGTGTCCAATATTTTTTAATAATCTATCTGAAGGACAAAAACATTTTTTGTCAACATCCCTATTTGGAATGGCAAACCTTATCAAATGTGAATTTTAATGCTACGCCTTTTTTGTTGCAGTAACCTGAAAAAGCTAACCGAAATGCCATCATAGTATTGTCATAGAAGACTTCTTGAACAAATTGTGTAGCAACAAGATATATCATGTGTTGCGTGTTGATAGCTGTAGCTTTCCAATTGCGCCTAAGTCCAACCGTAGGCTTTTGTGATAGATACCATATAAAGGTACTAATATTAAACAATAAACAGATCTATTTATTTTATAGTTTATGTGATCAAAGGCCGATTATTCAGTCGACAGATTACTTTCTCGCTTCAAATAAAAGTTACCGGATGATGGAAGAATGGCAGAAACTATTTGCACCAAAGATTTATAAAGTTTATTAAACAGAATGGATATAGATCCCGTAATATTCGCAACAGCATTGTTACAAAGTCGATTTGATTGTTCTTGATAATATTTTTTAATTGATTTTCTACTGATTTAATAGGTATGCATTGCATTTTTTTAAGTATTGTGCATAACAATTATATTGTATACAGGCACTTATGTATAAATCGTTATTTTTCCTTTGAAACCGATATTTTTTTTTGTATTTTTGCGAGTATTTTGATTTAGTAATTAAATATTTTAACTGATTAAACCTAGTCTGTACCTTGTAAAACAAAAACGAAGTATTTAGCTGATACAATACAAATATTACAATACAGTTCTACAATAGAATTTAACTAATTTAGTTTATTCTTTAAATTGACGAAATTGCTTGATTACAATGAATAAAATCACGAATCAAATCGCGTGTCCGAAATTTTAAGATTGATAAACCATTCCTATATTTATTCCGACCTAGAAGTCATATCTTCATTTTATATGTAAAATAGCTCATAATGATCAGAATACAATAATAAAAATAAAATGGTGCTCCACGTTGTACACACGGCTACACATCAAGCTATACAATTCCAGTTTATGCTGATCTAGCATTGTATAGGATTCCCGTACAATGCGAGGTCAGCTTATACTGGAAATGTATAGCTTGATGTGTAGCCGTGTGTACCTACGGGCAAATACAAATGAAACATGATGTATAAAAATAAAAAGTATATTGAAATAATCATCACATTCACCTTAGTAGCTATGTACAATAAGTTTTATCGCTTAGATTCTAAAAGGCTGTGAATGAATCAAACTTTGAGATGTATGAAACGAACGCACTTATTTTTGACCTCCTTAGTACAGCTTTTGTATGAAATAGTAATTATTTAAGACATTTACACTTGGTTCCTAGTTGTTTTCGTAAATTCTTCTTTGGTTAGGTATATACTTATGCATATATTTTTATTGTACTTGCTATTTAGATATTTTATCGTCCTCCATACCTCCACATGTCTGAATGTAATGTAGTCATTATCGTGGAGGATAGGGTAATGTGTTAATAGTATTAAAGTGCGCACGCTGTGACCAGTGTTACTCAGCTTTTGTATCATTTAGAAATGTATCCTAATGTCTTGTCTATTTATGTATAGCCGACCTCGTAATTGCTTTACCACCGTAAGGTTGAATGTCAATTGCACGCCATAAAACGAGAAGGTCCATTTGTCTATGTTTTTTATTGCCAAATGGGCCAGTTCTCTCAGAATGAACAAGCTCAGAAGATGCGTTCAGTCTTGCTTTGAAGGGTGACAGATTATATGTGGAAGGGAACACAGACGCTGGCAGAGAGTTCTACACTTTGGCCGTGCGTATGATAAATGTGGAGGAGAGGCGCTGAGTGCGCCTAGTTGATATATCGACCAAGCGCGGATTGTACCCTGCAGGTAGAAGGCAAGTAACGTGATTTCAACCTTAGTGAAGTTTTAATTTACTGGGAATTGATGTCAAAAGTGGTAACACTTATTATGAGGTCGCCTATACATACAGCTTTTTAATATAGCTGTACAGCACGTCAGAAGATAAGTGAGCGATTATATATATATATTATATTATCGGTATTGGTTGCTTTTCATCTCAATCAAATATTTTTTTTACACTTAAAAACATAAAACATTAAGTACTAAGACATTTACCATTCCAAGGTGATATTTTTTTGTTACTTATCTAAAACTCGAAGAATTTCATGAAATCATTTACAGGTAGCTAACATAATCTATCTGATCGACCTTTTCTATTGTCAAAGAGACGTTCAGTTATGACAGTTGAAGCTATTCTATAATGCCCGTTCCAAAGTCTAGTTGTCTATGGGGGAACGGGCAAGAAACACGATGATCAATCTATAAAATTTGTCGCTCTTTCTGACGTGTGCGTTAATTTAACTGCGACCATTATACGAAGTTTTCCGTGGTGCTATATTAAATTAAAAACATGTAACACTTTTCCTGAAAACATTCATAGAGATGTTATTTTTCTAGCGTGTAAATATTTTTTAATGTTTTTCATAAAATGGTCGCAGTGTTATACCAAGTAGGTATCTAAGTATGTATGTTTGTATCTCGTCATAGTCTTAAATGTCTAGTCTGGACAGTATTTTTGTATCGTAATGTAGATAGTTGTATTGTCAATATTATATTATATTTAAATTGTACTGAATGTTTGTAGTAACTTAAAATAATCATAATAAAAAGATGCTTGATACTTTGCTAAGATAAAGAGAGCTTTCATAGAGTAAACATTAACATTAAAAAGACAATGGTAACTTCAATTATTATCTTATAATTTTAGTAAATTCATTGTTTATTGTTATTTTGACTGGAACGGGCCAATGTATGGCCCAGTGCTAACATGCGACATTGTTCATGATAATGATACGAGAATGAGGGCACATATTATTCGCACAAATGAAATTAGAGCGATTCATTTCCTTGTTTATTTCCTAGTTAGATATTTAAATTAACAGTTGGTAAAATTTTGCATTTAAATTTACAGCATAGATAGTGCTCAGCGTATTTTGGCAAGTGGCAGAAACTAATAGAACTAAAATTAAATGTACTGAGTTTGAACAAATTTTGCTTCGTCCAGAAGCGGACTCTGGAATCTGTAAATGTCCGTAATCTAAATGTTGTTTGACAATTTGAACTATCTATTGTTGTCACAGTTCACATTATTGTCTGATAATATAATTAACATTGTCATGTTACTTGAATCAACCGTGGGCGGACTTTGGATATTGTACATTATTTACAAATATGAATTAAAACAAACTGATGCAATAAAATAATTTCATGTCGTATGTGAGTATTTTAAATCTTCGTCTGGAACCCCTCTTCCACTCATTTATGACCAACATCCGAAATTAAAATTGATATACCACACCTCGAAATCTTATTAAAATCTCACGATTGTACGTAGGTATATTATATAAAAAAATAATCTGTAGAAATTAAAAATACTACAATCAATAATTTCTTCGTGCTAAAAACAAAGAAACACATTCATAAATCTAGATAAAAGTCATTCAAATCATGTATAGGTACATAGACCATATCAGGTCAACATAAGTAGGTATTTTTCATACATACCTATGTATTTCTGCGACTCTTATTATAGGTAGGCAGTCAGAGAGAGTCAAAGTAACGAACAGATTGATTATTCTGCGTCTATTTTCTTCCGGTCTTACGGCGCGGATAACGTCTAAATAAATATTGCAGAACTAAGAAACAGTGTTCTTAATTTGAGATTTATAAAAATGACCCATCAAAAGTTTGAACGAATGTTCGAACCTATCTGCAAGCCTTGTAGACCCTTAGAAGTAAAACAAACACCAAAGCGATTTGTAATAAAACAATCCATATGACCAAGGCAACAAAGTCAGCACTTAAGTTTCTAGATAGGCCTAAGAACTCTAGATGTCTGCTAGGGTCTTTGAACATACAAAATACTTCATAGCATGGTAGTTTTCCTCGACCAAGACCATACACGGTTTCCAGAAAAGCGTCGAACGCGTATCGGAAGTATGAAATAGTGGCGAATGGTCGAAGATACACGGGCATCTCGCGATACGGTATGAAGAATTCGGAGAACATCAACATTGGAATGTTTGCCGCCGGAATCACGAACAGTCCCAGCTGAAAATAAATCACAGGTTTAGTTTATAGTGCATGGGTTTTTACCAGACTGCCTCAGAAGGCGGGTAATGTTTTTCAAAAGTATGTACGTCTGTATGTCTATTTCTTTGGCACGCTCTGTAGCCTAAACGGCTTGATGGATTTTAACATATGAGGTGTCGTTAGACTGTAGAGTGGAGTGACATAGGCTATATAATATTTATATATTGCATCTGCAAATTCTAAAAAAAGGGAGGGGATGTTTTTTTTTAAAATAAATTTCAAGAACATGGGTATCAAATTAAAGCTAGTCAATTCGAAATATATGTTAATAAAACTAAAAAGCTTGAAATAAAGAAAATTATATCAAAAACAAAAACCCGACTGTAAAAATACATAACTGAAAAGAGAAAAACAAGCATTATAATCTATAGAATATTGGTATCGTAGGCTGAACAAACTAATAACCGGAAATAATACCTGCGATACCAAAATTCTATAGATATGCTTGTTATTCTCTTTTCAGTAGAGCTTTGTGCAGACTAGCGCGACGCGACACCGGTTATTGCTATACCGCGAGGTTTTCTTAGAAATTGTATTGTTCGAGTCGCGTCGCGCTAGTCTGCACGAGCTTTTACGTGCTTTTGCAGTCGGGTTTTGTGTTTATTAAATAATTTTCTTTTTTTTCACTACTCTCTGTGAAACATAACAATGTGTAGGTAGGTAGGTAAGAGAAACACAACCCAAGTTATCGCAAAATTAAAACTTCAGACGAAAACTGGTAGGTAGGCCACCCTACTAAAATAGCAATTTTGACAATAGCAACTGGCATGAGAGTCCTCGTTGAACATGTCTATGTTGTCGTATTAAAATAAGTGGCTATGAAATATTTATGAGCTGTATCTCATTCTTACCTTCATTCCACAAGATGCGCCCACAACAAATCCGAATGTCTGAGCCAATATGGTGATGAGAGCACACGTGAGCCACGCCAACCCCATGCGGTTTATGTCAAGTGGTTGAGAAGTCAAGTACCAGGCAGGGAATAAGAATACTGTTGCACATAATAACTGAAACAAGCGCAGGAAAACGTTATCTCAGGGCTTATTAAAGTAAAGTCCTGCTGGGGTTGCGGGTTTGTCCGAAAGGGATATCGCGGCCCCGGCACACAGGCAACGGAAGGAACACGGGTGGGTTTTAGTCAGTAAAAGTCTGACACACCCTCTCGCTCTGCCCAGAGCGGGAGAAGTCATTTGATGATTTCCTTTCTCAAAAAAAAAAGGGCGTATTAAAGTAGGTAGGTACTTACGTTTTAATGTGGGTACTTTTCAGGAATGAATCTATTCAAGTGTTTTATTAGAACTAAGTACCTACTCCAATATCCAACCAACCAACGATAATAATGTTTTTTTTTTGCACTTATAATTTGCAGTGGAATCTGCCCCACTAGTTCGATTTGGTGGGGCGGATTCCACTAGTCTAAAATCTTGTGGATTCTGCCCCACTAGGGTTGGCACCTTAAAATTTGTGTAGGAAGACATGCTCGTATTTGGTTTGTCCGAAAGGGATATCGCGGCCCCGGCACCAAAAGAAAGATATTTACATAACGAACTAGGTAACGTTGGACTTAGTACATAGGTAGTATTTCTAAATAAAAGTACAAAAATAATTATTTGGATTGGCTCGCGGCTTCGCTCGCGTGGAGGTCGGAAATGATCCCACGGGAACGTACTATCGGGATACTACTACCTACACAAATTCTAAGGTGCCAACCCTAGTGGGGCAGAATTCACAAGATTTTAGACTAGTGGAATCTGCCTCACCAAGTCGAACTAGTGGGGCAGATTCCACTGCAAAATTTTAGGCATTCAACTTTGCTCCATCAGTGGGGCGCCTTGGTGGGGCAGAATGATGAGTGGAATGATTCGATTATTTAGATTAATAGACATCTCCATCTGGGACTTATGAGAGAGAAACGAATAGGTGTTCGAACTTAACATACCTGTATGGGTAAGTCCACAATGATTTTGGAGGCACAGTATGCTGGTAACGAGTACCACTTGTTCAGGTGTTCATGGAGGACAACTTTAGCTTCCACAGGAACTGAAAAAAAAAGGTTGCGTTAACAAAGATTCTGTAATTGCTACAAGCTCAAAAACCAGCCCGATTGCTGAGCGTGGCGTCCCAGGTCGCGTAAATACAAAGGTGGATGCAACACAGACAGTAGCTGTTCTATAACGCAGCCGCGTCCGTATGAATAAAGTATTAGAAACACAATTTCACCACAGACATTTGAACACTATCTGCAATGTGATCGGCTTCGAAAGATAAAGTTTTAACAAAAACGACTGCAATACAGCTTATAATAGTACTCGCTCTGTCTACACTGCAGGTATCAAACTTGCTTGCGACGCAACGTAACGCACCTTGCGCTAATACTAAATAGCCTGCCTAGCTACGAGCGCGATTAGATGCGATTTCACCCAGTTCACAATTTTTTGACAGTTTATAATCTAACAGAAATAATACTATGGGTGTTTGCGTAGAATCCACCTTTTCATTGCGTTATACAAACAAACGCGGCTGCACTACAAACCGCTGTGTTGCAGCTGGGTTCGGACGGACTATTACTGCTTTAAGCCATTCGCAAGATAATGCAGCACAGACTGTGGGTGTCTATCTTACGTCCGCCTTTGTATTTACGCCCCCAGGTCGGGCAAAGTGTTATTGGGTTTTTCAATTAGAAAATTCTCAGTAGCAGTAGCGCAGTAGCAGCCCAGAGTCTGGATTTGTGACCAGCTGGTGTTTTGTGGCTGGTGGTTTAATTAAAGTTTTAAAGGCTGCGTATGGTAGGTAGGATTTACTCAAACGCCCAGGCAATGATGGTTGCCCTAAAAAAAACCGGTTGTACGCCCAGGCTACTATGGTAGCCCGCTGATTTGTTCCCTTAATTGCGCAGAAAATTCGCTGGCGTCTTTAACGACCTTTTTTTCTTTGACATTTGTGACAGCGGGCGTCTCAGTGGTATAGGTATTCTAATGTGTCTAAAACAATTCGACTAACTTTTTTCAAGAATCAATAGGTACTTACACGTATGTATCGTAGGCATGGCATTCGAGAAGAAAAGAAACAGTAGGAAGAAGAACAGGCATCCAGTATTTGACATCATCCGCCCTGCTTCTGCGCCCGCGCCGTTATATAGAGCACCCAGAAGCAACGCGACGACGAAATGACACACCAGCCGAATCTGAAAATATTTATACAATGTTTTTATTAAATGGCGATCAATAACAAAGTGATAGTACATAAGGCGAATAGGTTATGATAGGTAGGCAGATACCACGGCTAAGTAAGTAAGTTGCAAGTTGTTGTAAGTGCAATGATATACTTTTTCTTTTATTATCGGCATGAACTATAATTGCAAAAATGATAGGCTAATTTGGTGATACGTCGAACTTCTACAAATTAAGTTTTAGATACCTACTTTGAAGTACATATGTTAGTACTTACGGTGTTTAAAGTTCGGGACCGATTATGTTTACCTATGTGCTGTCATGTTGTGATTGTATGCTCATTGTCAGAACCCAGACGTGGTTTGTTTGTCTGCGTTAGGATGACTGGACCACGAGAGATTTTGGAAGCTATAGCAATATCAAGTTTTTGTACCTATTTGGTACTATTTGGTACCAGCCATCAAATAATTAGTATCTCGCTAAAGAGGGAAAACTATTAGGAGGAAAGTGGCCATTCTGAAGCCAGAATGGCTGGCCGGTACTGTACAAACTTCCAAAATCTCTCTTGGTCCAGTTATCCTGACACAGACATTTGTTTTTAATAAAATAAATAAAAACTTTTTACAAAAAAAAAAACCCAGTTTCCAAAAAAACACTACAAAGTGAAAAATAACTTTAATTTCGGAAGTCGGTGTCTTTGGTTTTGAATTTTCGTTTTTTGCCACCGACTTTTTTTTTTTTGGAGGTCGTTTTTTTTTTTTTGTAAAAAGTGTTTTATGTTTCACTTTTTAGTTTTGGTACACCTACCCCACACAAATTCGAATACCACTACCTGATATGTAAATAACAGTGACAGGAACTTATATCATAACATTCACATAGACTAAGTGGGAAAAATACGTAATAATAATAATAATAATAAAATAATTTATTTGCGTAAAACATGGTATACAATGGTGTTTAGCATGGGTTAGAGTGGCACAAACATGTTTAGCTACGATAAAACATAGCATGCAAAAATTTAATGTCACAGGGTAATTATAATTAAGTAATTGTAATAATAATTGGTAATTATAATAATAAATGTTAGAATAGAATGTCAATATTTTTTGTCCATAAATTCTTTCAAACTATAAAAGCTATATTCATTTAGCCATTTGTATAATTTGTTTTTAAATAATCTTACATTTAATAGTTTTAAATTATTTGGTATTTTATTATAAGTACGTACACACATTGCTAGACAGCTTTTATTATATTTGGTTAGCTTTGGTAAATCATTTAACACCAGTCCATAAGCATCACGTCTGCTCCGAGGACATACATCGCTTGCTGTCTTGAATAGTTGTTTATTCTTGGTCACAAACACACATATTTCGTAAATATAGAGAGATGGAAGCGGTAACAAACCAAGTTTTTTAAATATTGGCCGACATGTATCATCCGGCTGAAGTCCATAAATTGATCTTAGGCACTTCTTTTGGGCGATGAACGCTCTATTTAGATCAGTGCTATTACCCCACATTATAAGACCATATCGTAGTAACGATTCAACATATGCATGGTAAGATATAATAGCAGTTTTTATGTTTGTTACATTTTTGACTTGCTTCAAAGCGTATACGAATTTATTAATTCTACCACAGACGCTGTTTACGTGTCCCTTCCAGTTTATATCTTGATCAATTATTACTCCTAAAAATTTTGTATGTGGTACTTGTTTAATTTTACTTATATTAAGTTTAATATTATTTTTATTTCCTTTATTTAAACTTTTAACATATAAAATACATTTTTAAATATTTCTTAAAAACTATATAAAAAACATTTAAAAATATAAAAAATAGTGTTCCGCCGGTGTCGGGAGCAGGGTCCAAGCTACCGGTGGTTAGGGCTGCAGAGACAGGAATCTCCTCACAATGCGAGCCGTATCGAGGAGTACTGCCTTCTGGATCAGGCCCTTGATCCAACCGCCTAACGAGAGCCTCGAGAGATGTTGGTCGAGGCTTACGGCTATCAGGCCATTGGCCGTTACGACAATCGGCACAATGATAGCCGAGCTCACATTCCACATGTCAACAACCTCGTGTGCTAAGTCGAGATATTTGATCTGTTTCTCTTTCTCAGCCTTCACGAGGTTCTCGTCATGCGGAATGGTAACATCGACTTATTTTTATTATTATTAGATTGGTTAAATTGGATGTATACGGATTTTTCTAAATTTATCTTCAAATGGTGTATGTCAAGCCAGTGTATTAGTATATCAATAGTATTATTAATGTCAGTCTCATGATCTACAACGGTATTTTGCTTTTTATCAGATGTCACAATTATGGATATATCGTCAGCGAATAAGATGCATTTATGATTAGTTATTTTTATGATATCATTTATATATAAAAGGAATAATATTGGGCCTAGTACGCTACCTTGGGGGACGCCATATTTATTTTGACTATATTCTGATGAATATGATGTGATGTCTTTGGTTTCGTTCATTTTACTGATAGTCACACATTGTTGCCTATTGCTTAAGTAGGATGATATCCACTGAAGTGCAGGTCCCCTAATCCCAATTGTTTCTAACTTTTGAAGCAGTATATCGTGTATATCGTATTATTGAAGCTAGCTCAAAAAATATCCATGTAAAGTTAATAAAATTTATATGGGACTAACTTGGGAGCATGCATCTTTCTTAAAAAAAGAATTTCAAAATTGGTCCACAATTGACGGAGAAATCGGTGGACAAACATAAAAAAAAAACATCATACGTACGTGAACATGAACATACAACCTCCTTCTTTTTGGAAGTCGGTTAAAAACACTAAACAGCAGTAGGTACGAACCTGAGTCAAGTAAACATCTCTGACGACTCCTATGCAACATCTCCATAGGAGAGCGTTCAACTGTTGACAGATGCTGGCGGAGTATCCCTTTGTAGGACTAGGGCTGGGGCTCAGCAGAGCTACTGATTCGGGAAATAACTCTGCAAGAATTAAATAAGGAATTAATTAAGAAAATTGAACGATCAGCTTGGAAGATGATTATCTAGGTAAAGTCTATTTATGACCTTGTTTTCCAATTGATGTTATTTCCAAACAAACATCAACTTTATATAAGTGCAAATTAAGTTGATTTCAGACTGACTAGTACTGTTGAAAAAGTCATAAAAAATATGAAGTTTTTGCGCAAACTGAACCTTATGAGCAGGCAATACAGTTGTTTTTCTTAAAACTCGTGTCTGTTTACATGTTTGGCAAATAAATTGCGAACGCAGATTAGGTAGGTATCTAAACTAAAATCAGGGAAATTAATGACATAATATCACGCCTGTAATCCCCGAGCCCGAAAGGATAGGCAGAGGTGCATCTATAGTACATCCACATTTCGCAAGTTATGTTTAAGTCCCATGTAATAGTGGGAGAGCCTATTGCCATCAACTCCGGGCTGCTACTAAGAAATTCTAGATGTAAAACCCCAATGACACTTTGCTCGACTCAGGACTCGAACCCAGAACCTCATGCCATGAAATGACCATGAGGCTCATGGTCAGCAGTAGCACGACCACTAGACCATCAAGGCAGTAGATAAATTAATTATTACCCACTGATTATTACACAAACAAGCAGAACTTTTTTCCGTAAATTCCTTAGCTATAACACGGCAAATTGACGTAGGGTGTCAATTTGCTTTACCTAACCGATATCCGATATCGCCATGTGTTGACTTCCATTGAAAGTTCAAATAAGTACCTAGGTAGAAATGCTTCAAAATTCAAAATATTTTATTTCACATAAACCTACAAGGGCACTCATGAAACGTCAGAAGCTAGGTGCACGGTTCCAATTGGTCGTTTCCTATAGCGAAGTGCCGGCAAGAAACTCCACGGTTACTCTAGTAAATAGTTTTTACAATGTTTTCAAAATACAGTGTAAAAGGTATGAGAGGATAGTGTAGGCCTATCAACAAGTACCAGGTACTTAGTAAAATATAAAATGGTCCACAAATCTACAGTCTGTTAAGCTTACAACGTTCTCACATTCACAAAAATTTTAAGAAAATAATCTACATATTTATAAGATATGTGAAATAATAAAAATAAATAGCTATTTAAACCAAATGACATGATTGCCACTACAGCTGTAACAAATCTAATTTAATAAAAAAAATATAGAATATTGTAAGTATATAATGTCAAATAATAAAAAAGATTAAGTATGTCAAGGAAGTGTGTAAAAAAAGTGTTAAAATAAAATAATTTTCGTAATTTGTGAGCAGTTAATAGAAATTTACATAGTTATGCCGTTAATGAGGTACCAGGGAAGCCGCATGTGCAGAAGGAATTATTTCCAAACTACCTTGTCTTCAACATAGTCTTGATCTTTTAATATGCTTTTTTGATAAGGACACTTTCTTTTTCTTTTTTGTCGATACAACGGGCTATCTTATCGCAATCAGCGATTTTTACCAATACTACCGTAGTCGCTTAGTTGTTCTAGGTCGCAAGCACTACTGCTGAGCATGAGGTCTTGGGTTCGACTCCCGGGTCGGGCAAAAAGTAATTGGGATTTTCAATCTGGAATTTCTCAGTAGCAGCCTGGAGTCTGGATTTGTGCCCAGTTGATGGCAATAGGCTCGCCTCCTATTACATGGGACTTAAACATAACTGGCGAAATATACCCATATTTCGTGTACTATAAGGACACCTCTGACGGGGTTAAATAGGGGTAGAAAGTTATTTTGGGAGTGATTTGCTTCGAAGTTGATATCAATACTTCTTAGTGCTTTTGATTTAAATTACATTTTATTTTGACACATGTTTGAAAACTCAATCCGATTTTATTCAAAAAAGGTTGAACTCACATAAAAGCTTGGTGCAATGCAAATACTCTTTAAAATTGGAATGTCTCGAATGTCACCGTACTATATTAGTACCGCATTTGAAGGTTTCTAAGCTTTACAGAGGTCTGTATTTATTCCTAGGATTCCCCTAACACTTTCAAATTACCCCTTCGAATTCAAAAGAGTGCAGTTTCCCATCAAAGTCTGCTTCGCAATTGCCATTAACAAAGCTCAAGGTCAAACTCTTAAGGTAGCGGGAGTAGACTTGAAGGAAAGCTGCTTCTCTCATGGCCAGTTGTATGTGGAATGCTCCACAGTAACGCACAGAGTACCCTGGTGATTCTAGCACCCGAAGGAAAAACAAAAAGTATTGTTTACAAAGAAATACTGCTGTAGGTGTAGTATTTCGATTTCGTTGTAAAAAGATGTATTTAAGTTTCACCAGATCAAAGGCCGAGCTTCGTGTTCATAAAAACATTTTTTTTTTCATGTTTATTTAAGCTTTAAATCCCAACACTATAATAAAGATTGTTATATTTTATAAGTATTCAAAAATTTTAACATAATATTTTATATGTTATAACAAAACGAATAAAAAATCCTATTAGAACCATTTCGACTTCTACGCGGACGAAGTCGCGGGCAAAAGCTAGTATATATATATATATATATATATACATAGATAGGTATTAGGTAGGTGTTAAAGAAATTGCGTGCCATAGCTTAGGGGTAGGTTCAGTTTCAAGATCAACCTAATTTAGTACCTATTAACTTAAAATAGCTATAGTTTTATTTTATTTATATGCTTTAATTACTTACCTACTATCGAACGCATTGTCAGGTAGGTAGGCTAGGAAATTATTAATTAGCATTTAAACAAAACAAAAACTTATTTTGAGCAATTTTTTTATCAATTCCAAACGATTGCTATTTAATTAGTAGGTACTAAATTAGGTTAATTTTATGATAATATCGTTTTTTTTAAAGGTATTTATTTTTTACGGGTTCCTTTATCGACTCTGAACTCACCCTGAAGCTATGGCACGCAATTTCTTTAACACACTGTATATAAATTAATAAACATGAAACAAGTGATGAAATCAGTGAATTTTAAGTTACCTAATCCTTTTACATTACAAATGTCATTCTTGGCGATCTTGCTCATCTCGTGAGCATAGCTGTTGGCTTCTTTCTCCAAGAGATTCATGTCACCAGCGTGTTCGTCGCTTGCTATCTCTAACACTGGAAAATAACAATAAAAACAGTTAATGATAAGTAGGCACTTGTGGTGTCGTGAGGGGGGGGCCCTTGCCTCTCATGCATGAGGTAGTTGGTACTTAGATGTAGCATACATTTGAAAATTTGCATTCATTCATTTCAATTTTACGAATGTATTTGGTTATACGACTTCACAAGTTATTGCGTTTGCGTAAAGATCATTTTCACCTAAAGCAGTAATAAATATTGGTGATTTTGAAAGCGCTCCCAGTTTGGATGGTGATCGGTTTTACGAATTTTGCCGATGCTACATCGAAGTTGTCTTGTACTGTACCAATTTTACTTTTTCAATTCATATGTACATTCTAAGTTTATCTTGGACTTTGTCTACTGACATCGGTGAAGGAAAAAATCGTGAAGGAACCTGGACTTTTAGTTAACTAGCTGCACCCCACGGTTTCACCAGCGTAAGTCTCGATCCCGTGGGAATATCGGGACAAAAAGTATCCTATATTATAACCAGATCATGGTCTACGTATGTGCTAAATTTCATCCAAATCTGTTCAGCCGTTTTAGCGTGACACCGTAACAAACAAACTCACTTTCGCATTTGTAATATTAATAGTTAGGATTCAAGTCTGTAATCGCCAACCCACCTTGAGCAAGTGTGAAGATCAACGCTCGTGCTTTATCTGTATGAGGAGAGGCTTTTGCCCTGCACTGGGACAATAATAGGCAGGTATGGTAGGCACTTACAGTGGTAAAAACTTGCGAGAGCGAAAACTTTAATGTAACCATGTAAACCAGGCACATGTGGACCCAAAATGAAGCCTTGAGGAACTCTCTTAATCATTCATCGTTCGAACTGAACTGTTTAAAAACAAGAGAAGTGTCAGAACCCTTGTTATTAACTGATGAGTTGATTCAATTATTTCCGGTTAGTCTTTAACACTTTTGACTCCAACCACTTTTCATAGAACTCATACACCATGCCGCCATACATATTGGAAGTGAACCCTCCGGGAGGGTTGCCGACATTACGTTTGCGCAAAAGTTAACCATCGCTGATAGTCAACGGTATTAGATTTTATTCTGTGTTATAAAACACTGTAAAACGAAGTAATGTGTTTTAGGGGGCCTTGTCACTATACGTAGATCCAACCTTTTAATTTTTTTAAATAAATAAAAATGCTTCTGTTTTAAAATCAACGCATTTACGAATAATAATTATTCGTAGCAAAGCTTAAACTAATAAATCTTGTTAAAATATACATCAATTTTATTTTTACGGTTTATAATTCGCTAAGGAAAACCTAAATTTAAAATGAGTCCTCCGCGAGGGCTCCCGGATTCCCATATGCGGCTAAGTGAACCCTTAACATAATCCTAGGTCCCAGCTCAGTTATACCCTTGAACGCAACAGATAACAATTTTAAATTCTCGTACTAACTTGTAAGTTTGTGTGAATATGAAGCGATTTTATTTTCCTCATCTCTCGTGTCAATGATAACACCACTTTGTCAACAGCAATCGTCTTCAGGAATTTATTAATAACGCCGCCTATCTATCGTTGACTTACCGCGACAAGAAAGTAAATAAGGAGATAATATTTATTTTTATAATTCTATATCAATCCTATTGGTTTAAATAAATACTTACAAAAATCAGCTATATTATAATACTGTGGACACGTGAATCCAGCCCTGGAGAGTGCACTGGGTACATCAGCTATGGCACCCGCGTACAGTGTCCTGCCATTGGCTAGCACGATAACGTCATCAGCGGTGTTGAACAGTTGTGATGACGGCTGGTGAAGAACACATGCTACAGTCCTGCCACTGCGGGCCACTGTGTGAAGAGCCCGGGCCACGGACAGGGATGATACAGCATCTAATCCGCTGGAAAACCAATCGATTTGTAGTTATATTATTTGAATATCATTGCTTCATTTTTAATTCTTTTTTATGTTGGTATAGTCATTTTATTCTAGGTGCATCATACAAAATATTGTAAAACAAAATTTCTTGCCCATTTTTCTCCATACGAAAATTACCTTTTGGAAGGGGCGACTAGAATCAATTAGATTTTTTGGTACATTTTGACGTTTAAAAGTGCCTTACAAGGGCCTATTTGAAATAAATGATTTGACTGTGACTTTATCCTAATACATACAAAAAATGGTAAGTCGTACGTAAGTACGTTATTACTAAAATTAATCGATGATCACGATTTAAAACCAAGAAGATAGGTATGGCAAGGATCTGACTGCTACGAAACACGTAAAACACGTAGCAGGTCTACGAATTGTGCTACGAGAAATATATTAAAGTAGCAGTAGTATTTTTTCGAAAACTACGTAAAAATCCAGCGTCTGGTGCAGACAGTCGTAGACATGCATGTATTTTTAGGCGTGGGATTTGTATTGACGTGACTCCGAAGTCCGAACCAGTTCTCAATGACACTATGGGAAGAAGGTTTTTTTTTTTTGCTTTATTAAAAAATTATTAACGTAGTAGAAATTAATCAACGATTTTATTCTATTAAGTGCGTACAATCTAATCTGGTCTATCCTTTTAGGTATTGAATTAAATGTGTGAAATGCAAATTAAAATATTATCTTTAATTGAAGGTTGTGATAAAAGTGTAAAGAATTTCCATTCATTTGTACATTGTGCTCAGGATTACCTGGTAGGCTCGTCTAGTAACATGATAGTGGGGTCTGTGAGCAGTTCACAAGCGACGATAAGTCTCTTTCGTTCGCCGCCTGATAGGCGACCCGCTCTGGTGTTCAGAACTTCATGTATCCCGAGCTGCTTTGTGACTGTATTGATCTGTAACAGTAACATAAACGTTTATTTAGGATTGCAGATTGTATTACAAAAATAATGGATTAATTGGGTTCACTTTGTTACACCGAATAGTGAATTACATAAACCCGAACACTCATACCCGATGACCTGTTTTACCGATGCTTCAAAAGCCCGAATACTTATAAGGGTTTTGAAGAAAAAACATATTTTGTTTTTTAATGGTCAGTGGCGGATTTGCACTTAGACACCCTAAGTGCAAATCCGCCACTGACCATTAAAAAACAAAATATGTTTTTTTGTGTCTGGTGACACTCAATCACATTATTCATGGTTCTGTAAAGTCAGCTACGGTCAAAAACATTCAAAAAGCCAGAAATAATAAGAAGTGAGATTCAAAACCTAAAATGCAACGCCATTGTCCTGTTTCACCAATAACCGAACAGCAGCCATCATGGCCGTCCTAGTGTTTTTATGTTTATTACGTGCGTATTTTTTTATATGTAACATCTTTTCTCTCGCTTTCGTGCAATCTGTGGGAGCGATTTCGTGAAAAGGGACGGAAGTGTGTAACAGGAAGCCGGGGAAGCGTGCGCTATTTGATTTGTCCAATGAGCGTGAGCGGTGCTAGAGTTGGCCGACAGATGGTTTGTACTATCAGCCAAGATGTCACATGCTAGACATTATTATTATGCGACTACTGTAAGGCTCGCTCGTTTTTTATTAGATTTCTGTGAAAATTACAGTAAATTTTACTCCAGTCCCGAAAAAAAAATTAAGTTACTTAGTACACAGTTTCGTGCAAAACCACCTCTATACCTATGAATGAAGTCCAAAAACGCCTGTATCCAGGGTTTGAGGTGCAAAATCGCCTCTATTCACTTTTCAATTGAATTTTATGCATAAGATATTTATGCTATTGTTATTAAATTAATGATGAGCATGAAAAACAAAAATGTCATAAATCTAAAAGAAATCTCCAAATTTTCTCCCTCTAGAGGCTCGGAGGGGTTTCGGTATGTTAAAAAAAAAGTCACCCATCTGAGGACTTGCCGCGGCAAGCGCAGCTTAACCTTGCAGATTTATTTTAATTGCCACAGAATATTCTTTAAGTACCATGAAAATTTTCAGAAACTGGATCGTGGCAGATTTGCACTTAGACCCCCATTTTTCCCTTTTTTTTTTGAGGGTGGAACATTATCATATAACTTCTCCCGCTCTGGGCGGAGCAGGAGGGCCAGTGTCAGACTTTTACTGACTAAAACCCATCCGTGTTCCTTCCGTTGCCTGAGTGCCGGGGCCGCGATATCCCTTTCGGACAAACTCGCAACCCTGGCAGGTGCACTTAGACCCCTCATTTAAAACTGTTTAAAAAGATTTAAAACTAAGCATAGTTAACTGGATCCAATAATCTCGTAGTAAGTCTTACTTAACTAGATAATAGTTGGGGATCGACCGATCTGCGAGGCTAACTACACTCGCACATAGTTCAAACATGAAATGTCGAGGCCTTTCGTGTCCCGATGAGCACATTAAAGGCTAACTAACGCAGTTTCAACGTATTTTCAATCATATTTTGCATCAGTATATTACATTTTGTATGAACAATCGCACACTATATAGGCGGCACAACACTATTCTTGTATTGTAATGCAATACGCTGCTATCCAAACCTTCAACTCCCGTGATAATTTTTTAGGTGATCGCGGGGATTTTACACCTCTAATTGGTATTTACATAAGAACCCATACTTGTTATTATTTAATGTACAATATAAATGCTGTTGGCGTACCTATTTTAACACCTTCCCCATTGTCATAGAACTCATACGCCATGCCGCCATACATATTAGAAGTGAGCCCTCGGGGAGGGTTGCCGGCATAACGTTAACTTTAAAACCGTGTTATAAAACACTGTAAAACGCATGTAAAATTGTGTTTTCAGGGAGTCTTGTCGCTATACGTAGTTTTCAAGCCTTTAAATTTTTAGTGAATATTTATTTGTAACCATGAACAAAAAAATAAAATGCTTGGATTTTAAAACCAACGCATATACTAACAAATTTTGTTAAACCATACATCAGATTTTATTTTCACGGTTTGTAATGCTGTATGCGCTAAGAAAAACCTATATTTAAATGAGCCCTCCATGAGGGCTCTCAGCACTGAACGTGTTAAATAAATAAATAAACCATACGAATATCTATGATAGTCTAACACTGACTGTCAACTGTCAACTATTGTAATAAAATATTTTTCTTTCTTTCTTTCTTTTCTTTCTTTTCAGAAGTTCGACAATCCGACTTAGTTCAAGCATGCATTATGAAGAACACAAAGTTATCGTAATTACCGCATTATTACGTTCTCTATAGGAGATATTCGGCAGCTTGAGACTGGCGGCGAACCTGAGGGTCTCTCCAGCAGTCAGGGTGTCAATGAGCGTGGTGTCCTGGGCCACCAGCACTGAGCTTCGACCTGCACCATACAAACATCCCGTTACACCTGTTTTTCTGCAACAAATAGTCTTAATTAATAAGTATATTATTATACTTATATTATTATTATTGTGTATTGTTTTGTTTTTAAGACCTTTGTTACTAACATTATATGGACAATTTTAATTATGTCTGAAATAAATGTATTATTATTATTAATAAGGAATCTAAGTATACCCTACACATCTGTACGAAAATTTAAGAAGTATTTTTTTCTGTTTGTAAGTTCGTCTTCAACAGAACTGCTGGACCGATTTGCTAGTTCCCTTTAGGTATTAAAGGGTGCAAGCTCTATTAGATCATAATATACATACCTTCTTATAGGTACTGAGAACGGATGACAATAAAAACGATCTGTCGAAGCACTCATTGACTCCGGTGCTAATCGCGCAATAACAATGCAATCAACAATACAAGCACTATTTGAAACCTGTTATTGAATTGCAATTTAAATGTGTTTGAATTAATAATATCTCTGTATAAAATCAAAGGTATTTTTTTGCAAAAAAAACAGGTTTTATGTTTGATACCTCATGATTTATAAGTACCTAAGGTAAAAATTGCATACAAGGTTATTGGTTGTAGCTCGGCAATCCGTTAAGGGGGTGTAGGAGAGGTCATTTGCGACCAAATTACCCCTCATGACCCCTATGCCAATGTCAACAATTTTCGAGTAATTTGGCATTTTATATTTTTATTTCATTAATTTTAAAATATTAAATGTCAAATTAGCTATTAAATGTCATAAAGCTATGTTAATTCTTGTAACAATGAAATGTTTGAACAGTTTACGTTGCAAAAACTTCACCTTGGTAATTAACATACCCAAATTCTTATAAAAACAACAGGTGAATCGTGTGTACCGAAGTAAGCATTAAGTTATTGGGGGTTTGAAACTTGGCAGATAGACCTTCAAAGATGTATCCATTGTTGTATGATGGGTCATATTTAGGTTAATCTCAAGGAAAACATCTTGAAGGAACTTAAGACGCAGATTTATGCCAGTGACCTTGAGTGGTTAGCTTGCGTGTTCTGTACTGTGCTCACGTAACTTGTCGTGCGTCCAGCCAGTAATAGGACTCTCCCATCAAGGAGTGCTGTCCCAAATAAGACACATTAATAATTTATTATACATAAAACAAAAGGTATTTTAATAAAAAAACACGTATGACTAAAAGATCAACACTTAAATTATCTTTAAAATGGTGACGGTTTCAGCAAAATACGCTGGAAAGATTTTGCGTGATTTTCAGTTTTTTATCCGCGTTAGACATAACTTTACAAATTAATTTCACTATGTAATATAAACATAATCTAAAATATTATTATATTAAGTTATTAAGAAAATGCTCTAATTTAACACATTTTTTTTTCCAAATCATTAACACTATTCGTTTAGAAGTGATCTTCAGTATAAAATCATTAAAAGTCATTTATATTCAGTCTCATTTACATTCAGCCCCTGCCGCTGCTGTTCGCGCTGCCGGAAAAATTGCCGTGGCAGGATCGAGGGCAGTGAAGTTTTCACATATGCTTTGTTACTCACTTCGCGTTCGACTTTGGGCAATGGTCGAAATTATTACAGCGTCAGCGCTTAATCTCCTTAGTTTAAACAACTATGTAAACTTGAAAAAAAGAAAAAAAAATACATATCTTCTTCATTGTAGATTGTGAATGATATCGATTCATTAAAAGTGGCCTAAACGTGGCCTTAAGCGACTTTTTCTTCGCTTTTAAATCGTCAATTGAAGTATTCTCCATACGTTCGTTTAATATCCTCGACGCGACAAGGACTTTATGCATATTGCTTTTTCAATTTCGTCCCGTCACATCACGTCCATTGACTTCCGCTGCCGCACAAAAAACCGCTAATTTGGGGAGCACCGGGCAGCGTGAGTGGCAGGGGCAGGATCATGAGAACTGAAGTGTTTACATACTCGTAATGGCCACTTCCTTGCCTCTTGCCGCGGAAGTGAGCTGAATGTAAATGAGGCGTTAGGATTCTTAGTAACACTGCAGGTACACAAGTGTTTTGATTAGGTAGGATTGCTGTCTTTCTGTGAATAAGAAGTAAAAAAATATGCCTTTGCCCTAGCAGTGGGGCAATCAACAGGTAGGTATTTGATTATAGCTTTACCTACCCATACCTATACCTATTTATTCACAGATGACGGAATGACGGAAGTTACTACATATAATGTATCACATAAAGTAAGAATTATTTCCTCAATTTAGGAAGAGTAATGTGCAAAGGTTTTGTTTGCGCAAAAATTTTAGTCAATAGGTATACTTACTAATACTATGAAACATAAAATAGGTACTTAGATCATCATCATCATCAGCAGCAGCCCACTGCTGGACATAGGCCTCTCCAAATGCACGCCATTCAGCTCGATTCTCGGCAACTCTCATCCAGCAGCTACCTGCCACCTTGCGAAAATCGTCGCTCCACCTAGCCTGAGAGCGTCCCACCTTACGTTTGCCGATTGGCGGTCTCCACTCAACAACACGTCGACCCCAACGGTCATCGGTTCTACGGCTAATATGGCCGGCCCACTGCCACTTCAGCTTGCTTATTCTATGAGCTATGTCGACAACTTTGGTTCTCTGCCGGATCTGTCGGATCACTTAGATATAACGCGTAAAAGCATTTTCTTTTAAAATTTTAAGAAAGGCTTTTATTTAAGTCGCCTTGGCAGGGACATACAGCGTGTAACAAAAACATTGTCCGATCTGTGAGGGTGTTGTTAAGAATCATCCTGAGAATACTCTCACGGATGTGGTAATAATATGAAGAAAAAAAAAATCGCGCAGTTTTTTTCAATGGGGTTGTTTACCTACCGGGCTATTTACATGGGGCGCGGGTGGGCGTTATTTAGCGGGTGTCTACAAGTCATAACTAAAACTTTGCAAATTTATTATTAAATTGTATATAAAATGTAAAATATTTCTACAAAAAAAAAAATTAAATTATAAATAGTACCTGGGCGACCGAGCTCTGCTCGCGTGAAAATGGAGAAAACGAATTTTCCCAGATATGAGATCCAGCTAGACCGATTTTTCGCCCCTATATTACAACTTTCATCGAAATAGTTAGCGCCGTTTTCGTGAACGCGATTACAAATCAATCAATTGATTTTTATACGTATATATATAGATTTAGCATAAGTGCCTATCAGCGAGTTTGAATGAATTGTTTATTTTGTACCCGCAAATACCTGAGTTTAGTTTCCGGAGGCGCCGTGACACGCTCCTCTTTACGCGGTGCACACTTTGGGAACTTTTGGGTATAGGATATTATAAACTTCGATTGCTCAGTAAGGGAACCATACAACAATGGTTCAGGACCCCTGTGCGAATGCCCTCAGGATGCCGATGGAGCTAGCCCGAACCCTGCGCCCCACGTAAGTTTGTGCATCGTTTCCGCATAGTAGAATAGAAACAGTCTACTTGCGACTCGGCGAACATCCCTGATGCGCTACAAAATCGGGGCGGTTTCATCGGCACCCTGAATTCGCAAGGCGTTGTACTGCATGCGCGTGTATGAAACCCACAGGCTGCTCGTTTAGAAAGATAGACAATATGCTCTGAACATTGTTATTTCACCCTTGCGTTTGTTTTGTTAAAATATCTATTAATAAAATAAAATCTTATCACTACTTTATTTGCATGTATCTAAGTATACGGACAATATAACAGTCATTAAGCTCTATGAGTTCAACAAACCCAGTGCCCTTAAGTTTTCTACATAATGTTTTTACTGTCCACTTCTATAAGTACGATGTGCATGGAAAGGCAAGAGAGGTTTCCAACGTTAGCTGTAGCAGTTCATATTTTGTTTCCTAGCAGAATGCGTGATTCTTGCATACCGTGGCCGTGTGGCAGTAGACCAGGGGTTCCCAACTTTTTAACATACGCGCCCCCCTAACTTTCTTTTAAAATCACTGAGTAACTTTGTCGATATAAGCAGAAAAGCAAAGGAATGTAAAGCGAGTGAAAGAGAGGTTGAAAATATTTGCACCCTCTTGAAAGGTTAGATTTTCTTTTGATCATTCTAACAGAAATAAAAGTCACTTTGTCGAATTTAGCAGAAAAACTCAAGAATTATGTGAATGCATACTGCAAGAGCGAGCAAAGCGAGCTCCGAAAAATTTATAAAATTTTGGATTCGTTACATTTTTCTTTTGACCATTCATACAGAAAAAGGAGTTACACTCCATTTGAAATAAGATTAGACATTTAACTAAACCTTTTTTACAGTCCGTTCAACCGATTTTGACTTCTATTGCGTTGGTGGCATGACAACTAGCAGCTGCAGTAAACAGTTAGTATTTTAACCACTTTTTTGCTTTTAATGCCATCCTTATGCCTATCGTACAGAAGTTAGAATCAGTTGAACGGACTGTAAAAAGGTTTGTTTAAGTATCTTATCTTATTTCAAATGGAGTATAGGTACTTTGGTCACTTATGCAGAAAAGTTGAAGAATCAAGGGGATGTAGAATGGAAGAGCGAGCAAAGTGAGCTCCAAAACCACTGAAAAGTGATGGCAAAAAAATTCAGTAATAGGTATTCTTACTTTCTTCCAGCTAAGATTTTGAGTAGTGTGGTCTTGCCGGCTCCTGAAGGACCCAGTATGAAGGTCATCCGCCCAGGTCTGAGGGCTCCCGAGGCACCACGTAGGATGATATTTGGGTCATTTGGATCCTCTGCTAAGTCTGCTTTCTTTCTGCAACTTCGCCCTGAGAATAAAAAAGAAAGGTTGATAAGATAAATGATAACAAAAAATTGTGTCGAAAACCTTTTGAAAACTTGACTTTGTCGACGGATGTAAGAACAAAAGTTCAATGACTACACACGATGATGACATACATGATAGACGTATACATGCTAAGTCAATTGAGTAATATTCGCATAAAGGACATGATTGTTTGTTGTTGACTTGTTTTTATATCCTTTGTATAAGTAGGAAATCTTTGTTTATGTTTAGGGCTACAATTATCATAATTTATATACATGTACATGTATATTTTGAAAAAACAATGGGTTTAATTTTTAACAAATTTTACCTTTTTTTTTACTCGACTACGGCCGAGGGTTATTTAGTTTCACTTATAAAAGTCTTAGTTTTTCTTAAAATCTGTTTTTTTAATACAGTAGAAATACCATTTCAGAATATGTACTTGACATCAATAATACAATTGACAAATTATTGCATTGGCTTGAAATTAACCATTTGAAGATAAATTTAGACAAATCCGTTTACATCCAATTTAATCGATCAAATAATTCCAAAAATGACATTAAACTCAATATTAATAAAATCGATGAAGTAACACGAACCAGATTTTTAGGTGTAATAATAGATAAAGACATTAACTGGAAAGAGCACATAGACAATGTAAGCACTAAATTTGTTTATGCATTAAAACAAGTAAAAAATGTAAATAATATAAAAACTGCTGTAATGTCATACCACGCGTACGTCGAATCGTTGTTACGTTACGGACTAATAATGTGGGGTAACAGCACTGACTTCCAAAGAGCATTCATCGCTCAAAAAAAGTGCATGAGAGCAATTTGTGGACTTAAGTCCTGACGACTCATGTCAGCCAATATTTAAAAAACTTGGTTTGTTACCGTTACCGTCGCTTTACATTTACGAAATATAGCAACCATGCTATAATAATATACTTCGCCAGGTATAGCATTCCGAAACATAGTGGTCACGTGGGTGACACAAGTCTACGTCATCACCAGTGATCGGAGTAGGTAGATTGAACTGGGGTCATTGATCCGAAACGTATATATTACTATGGACATTCCTCCGGAATTGGTGGATTATTTAAAAAAAACCGGAACTTATGTAGGAATTGTATTCTGCCAGAGTGGAAGGAGTCATTTGATGATTTGCCATCCTCAAAAAAAAGGTAGGAATTGTAATAAAATGAGCAATTTTATTCTTTATTATTCTTCCTATTTTTTTTTTTGTCACGATTTGACAAAACCCAACGACCAATCAGAACAAAGGATCATGGGTGGTACAGTAGTAATAATATCACTACCAACATTAACAATATTTAATTGAATCCGGAAATACCGGAATTACTTTCCGGAAAAATGGCTTATCCATGTTATTCTTTCTGTGTGCATTTATGATACAAGTACTAAAAATCAATCTACCTACTCCGATCACTGGTCATCACGTCTGTGTTACCAGAAGTTTGTAATAATAACTCCCCAACCACCTTTATTACCTGTGCGAATCCGATAAAACAATGAGGTTTTAATTAACAATTACGTTGGTTTATGTTTAAATTGAATTGTTTCGTTTGATTAGACACACGAAACGACAATTTAAAAGCTTTGTACATATTTTTTTACAGAATGGTTTCTGAAAATCTTTCCTTAATCGTGTTTCGTTGCAATAGAGTGGCAACTGGATAGTGACGTAAGCATGTGTTGGTCCCAGAATGCCAGACCTTGTTTTATTAGACCATGATAGCAACTATTTAAGACTGCAAATGATATCAATCCTCGGAACCGACGAGATCCATATTAACTAGTGTTAAATGATTTGCCTATAATAGACTGTCTAAATACAATATTAACTGCTTGGCAATGTGCGTGTGCATTTATAATAAAATACCAAGGCATTTCAAAGCTTTAAATACAAAATTATTTAAAATAAAATTTCATAAGTGGTTACTCGAGTGTAGTTATTATAGTTTAAAAGAATTTATAGATAAAAATTGTTGATGTTTTTTTTTTGATTTTAACGATTGTTGTTGCTTAACTTGTCTTTAAAATTTTGCATGCTGTTTTATCCTAGCTAAACATGTCAAAGTCAAAGTCAAACAATTAATTTCAATTAGGCACATAAAAGGCACTTATGAACGTCAATTTTACAAAAAAAATATTGATTCTAGTCGCCCCTTCCAAAAGGTAGTTTTCGTATGGAGAAGAATGGGCAAGAAACTCCACCATTACTCTTTTAAAATGTTTTTACAATATTTTGTATACATTAATTTTATAATTATATGTGAAGACGATGCATCTAGAATAAGATTACTATACTATAAAAAAGAATGAAAAATAAAGCAATTACAGATAAATTAATTATGTGATAGATACATGGTGCTCACATATTTACAAACATTGCAAAATTATACGATATTCCTAACATTTTAACAAGTAATACTAATAAGTCAGTGTGTGAGTTCAAGAAATCACAGAATGTAAAATCAGTGTTATAAAAAATAACAAATACATAGTTAAATAAGCAACCAGTTTGATTTTGTCTAGACTCTAAATTGTCCTATGGAGCAGGACCAGCATGTTTCCAAGCATTCTTATCTTGGATATAATCCTCTAATTTTTAATATGCTTTACAGAGTGTACTTTTAATATGAGTTTTAAATTTTCTTTCATTTAATTGTAATATATCACAAGGTATTTTATTGTAACATTTAACACAGCACCCCATAAAAGATGTATGTACTTTAGATAATCTGAAAAATGGTTGATCTATTTTATCTTTATTTCTAGTATTAAAATTATGTCTATCACTTATTTTATTAAAAATATGTAGATTCTTTCTTACATACATAATATTTTCATAAATGAATTGTCGGCTGGACTGTTCCAGCCGACTAGCGAACATGCTAAGGATGCTGTTGGCGCTGCCACGTACTCTATGCACCAAGGATGCACACCTTTTACGCATCGTAGCATAAAAGCAGTCTACGCGATGTTCAGCAAACATCCCTGATGCACTGCAGTATCGCCGCAGCCCCATCAGCACCCTGAACGCATTATTAAATTGGACTCGGAGGGCACTGTAAGACTTTTGAGTATAGTCGGCCCACAGATTGCACGTGTAGAATGATGCGATAAGAGCTAAAAAGTGTAATTTTGACTTCTGTCGAACAACGTGCAAACCTGCGAGCTATCATGTTCGCCCTCACTGCCAGCACCCTCCGTTCCCTCTCGATATATGTCGTCAATTGTGGACCGATTATGAGAATTCTTTTTTTGTATGAAAGGGTATGCTCTCAAGTTGCTCTCAAGCATGTACGAGCAAACCCGTACTATATCAATTGAATCAATTTTATGCTGACATCGACGCGCAGCGAATGAATAAAATATACATGTTTGAGTTCGCAATGAGTAGTCGCATAGCATCGGTTGGGTAGTAAAACCAAAAGGACTCATTCGCCGCGGGTCGATCATTTATCAGTTTTGGGCGCTTGTGCTTATAAGTTTATCATTTAAATGTACCTTACCCGTACAGGTACCATATCAATTTGGTCATCTTTGCTTGGACAGTTTTTGAGTTAGCTTCAATAATACGTATTCTTCCCACTTATTATATTTGGATGATATGATTATAACTTCATGTCACTGTTATTTACATAGCAGGTAGTGGTATTCGAATGGGGTAGACACTACAACTAAAAAGTGAAAAATAAAAACTTTTACAAAAAAAAACAACGGCTTTAAAAAAAAAAACGCTACAATGTGAAAAATAAATTTAATTTCGGAAGTCGGTGGCAAAAAACGAAAATTCAAAAACCAAAGGCACCGACTTCCGAAATTAAAGTTATTTTTCAATTCGTAGTGTTTTTTTTGGAGTCGGTTGTTTTGTTTTCGTAATTGTTTCTGTAGGCACTTAGATAATAAAATAAAATATTAAATCGTGCTGGCGTGTCTTCATTTTTTTCTTTGATGCTATAGACTGACAATTAAGACTTACCTAATTGTTGAAATGAACCATTGTGAGAGGTAATTTATTCGTGAGATGTAATTATCTTATCGCTGTGCAGATTCATTCACAGATCTTTCTGAACAACCATTGTCTTTCAGACCTTGTGTGGTTCCAGAATGTACAACCAGGCAAATTAATTGTTATTAATAAAATTATATTATAATAAAAAATTTAAATTATTTGGTGAAATTTTAATTTAATTAATTTTATAACATCCTGTGTGTTAGCGACCTCGACGCGAAAACTGTAACCATGGCACAGTACATGAAAAAAAAAATCTGCTGTTCCATACACTTTGACCGCGTAGGTATTGCACTAACCTATGAAACAGCAGATTTTTTTTTTAATAACCGACGTAAAATTTCAACGCGTAGGAGTTCAGAATGTACCGAATCCAATGTAACAGTTTTCGCGTCGATGTCACCACCCTGTATATTTATTTGTGATTTCATAAATTTTGCCATACCATACAACTGTAAAGAAATGACAATTGTGATTTGAATATTGTACGGGCAATTTAAGTTGGTAGTCAAATTGTTTACCGATCAATTTCCCTGAAATTACGTAAGCAGGTAATTACGTACCTAACGTCTTCAGGATTTCCTCACGTCCATGAGTTGAATTAATGTTTATCCTTTTATATCTTATAATATAATTATCTTGGATTACACACGTTAGTAGGTACACAGATAATATCAGCATTAAGATACTTGTTACAAAATTGTTGGCAATTATTAGGTTATTTAAATTATTATCGCTTGGTAAAATAATAATGTATAAATTGTTTCTTTAACAAAAGTACAATGTTATGTATTCTGAAACGGATGTTGCAGTAGTTTTGATAAAGCACTCAGATTTCTGATCGGATGTCCCGTTTTTATAAACGAGATAAATAACTGGCATTCCTCTGTAGGTACTCGTACCCCGTAGGCTTCGACAGCCGATTGCATTCTGATATAATTTTAGGGCTCCGTGTGGTGCCGGAAGTAAAGAATAGTACCATCCCATTTCTTTCCGTGGGTGTCGTAAAAGGCGACTAAGGGACTTAGTAGAGAATGGGCAGCAGCGTTCTCTATGCATTTTAACACCATACTGCGATCGCCAACCCGCCCGCCAAGCGTGGCGATTCTGGCAAACCCCCCCATTTGGGGGAGGCCTATCGAGAGACCAGTGGACGTGTTTTCGGCTGAAATGATGATGATGATGATAATTTTAGGTGTTCTAACTATGAACACCAACTATGTATGTAGGTATTTACCTATGTTAAATCCATTTTTTCTACAACAACACTTTATGTGTTAAGGCTCCTGCAGACAGGTGCAACGCTACAACGCGGAGTGACTCTAATAGAACAATTTCTATGAATTAGTGATGGGTAACTCATCATTTTTATATGAGGTTGAGGGAGTACCTCATTTTACCTCGCGAGGTCCTCAAGAGGTACCCCTCATTTGAGGCGAGGAGTCGTACGTCGATGTATTCACCTCACGAGCCGAACTCATTTTGTATATTCTGTACAATTATGAAAGTCGGTTCATTCACTCACTAAGCTCACTCAATACTCACTCGCGAGTACTCGCGTCAATAATGTCCATGACAATTTTTAAGTGAGGACGCGTGAACGAGTGAGTTGGTTCAATGTTGAAATTCGAGTAACTCTTTCAATTTGCGATCGCGAGTACCTCAAACGAGGCACCTCATGAGTGAGGGACACATCTCTACTATGAATACTCCATGGAAATTGTTCTACTTGAATGGCGTCTGCGGACGCCTTTAGTGAGTGTTGGTTAATGCTTTGTTCTACAACTGAGTCAGCCCCCCTGAAAACTGAATGAAAAGATTTTCTTGAAAGAGTGAAGCAGTTTTTAGTTTAGTTTTTACGATCATACATACATTTTACGATTTAACAATTTGCGCTGTGCGTCATGGCTACATCTTACGAGGTAATTTCTTCTTTGTAGAAACTTACAAAATTATGACAGTCTGTCTAATTCAGCGACTTTTAAGTTGACTTTGAAGGAGTCAACGGTGAAAACGCACAATTATATTGGAATCGAAAAACGTTCCACTACGTATACAACGTTCCGTAGCCGTCTCCCTAAATTTAAGATCCCTTTTCTGACTAATTAAACACAACATTTTCCTCTCCCGATCTGCTTGTGGCGCCGATGACTTTCATTCGTCACAATAACATTAATTTATGAATTATTCTGTCTGGGGTTGCGGTATGCGTATATATATTCTATGTTTTAACAATTTTAATACACTCCTTTCCAAAAAAAAACGTGCACCTTATAGTCGCTTTTCTATAGATATTCTTAATATTTTTAGTATGTCATTAGCATAAATGACTAGTAATTTCTTATTATCAATGAGAATATAGTTTTTAATACTTAAATCCTTTTTTTTTTCTGAGTTTGTGAAATTATCAAATAACTTCTCCCGCTCTGGGCGGAGTGGGAGGGTGTGTCAGACTTTTACTGACTAAAACCCACCCGTGTTCCTTCCGTTGCCTGTGTGCCGGGGCCGCGATATCCCTTTCGGACAAACCCGCAACCCCACCAGAACACTTTAGTCCTGGAATCGTGGTTTTAGTCAATGTAAACAGATTCAAGAAGAACACATTTTTATCGGTATAATGAAATTAAAACTACGAGTATTTTAATAGAAAAAGAAATAAAAATAAGAAAAAAAAGAGTATGTTCTCAGCGATTTAATCGTCTTGGCATGCTTTCCACCACGCTTTTGATGGTGTCCGGTGGAATGTGTTCCCACACAGCCGAGATCACACGTTTAAGCTCCCTGATGTTTTGTGGAAGTGGTTGGACAGATCGTACTCGCCTTTTAAGGAGGCCCCAGACCTGCTCAATGGGGTTAAGGTCGGGGCTCCGCGCTGGCCAATCCTAACGACGAATACCGCCCTCTTGCATATAAGCATGTACGTCGCCATAACGGTAGGCCCTAGCATTATCGTCCATGTAAATGGCATCTTCACCAATTACAGTCAGTGCATGTTGATAAAAGATTTCTGTTATATGCCTTTGCGCATTTAGTGAGCCATTTTCAATGAATACTATCTCGGTACGATAGCTGGAAGTTACGCCCGCCCAAAATATAACGGACCCTCCACCACAAGGGGTCATTTCTTCAAAACATAGCGTTCCCCTGGTCTTCGTAACACTCGCCGACGTCGGTCCCCACCATTCATACAAATTCGAGCCTCATCGGAGAAGAGTACGCTACTCCAGTTACCTAGTGTCCAAGATAGACAATTTCTAGCGAACCTCGATCGAGCAATCCGGTGCTCACGGAGTAACTTGGGGGCCCGCGCTCGTCGTCGACTGCGTATATCAGCCGCCAAAAGCCTCCTCTTCACTGTCTACAGGCTAACTTCAGCTCCTCGTACCTCTTCAAGGTTTCTTTTGTGGTCTATGTAACTGCATTTGCGGTCTGAGTCACTAAAAAGCGGTCGTCTCGTGGTTGTGTGCAACGTTTTCTCACACAACCTTGCTTTCTCAGAACGGAACCTGTCTCTTGGTATCGAGGTCCAGGTTCTTTGGACGGTTGAACGACTCACGTTTAATCGCTGTGAGACATAACATTGGCTACACCCCTCTTCCAGCAGCTCTATAATATTACTAGTTCTTATTGCCTTTTCTGCCATTACAATCGACACAAAGATATCTGTTTCAAGTCACAATAAGGCCGGAGTATGCGACAAACATAAATGATTCTACAAAAAATAACGAGAGGTTAGTTTTAGTTGCCTGATAACCTTTTAACCGCAAACCCGCGAAAAGTAAGCAAAAAGTCACAAACAGAAAAAGGTTTTTTTTTTTAACAAGAATTTCGAATTTGGGATTAACTTTTTTTCATACCCAGACCCTTTATTAAGTGCCAGTAACATAGTTTGGCTATTAAAACCTCTTTAGAACTAAATGATTAACAATAATGTAGAAAAACAAAACCAAAAACCAAAAAGAGTAGTGTATTTATATTTTTTGTTTGTTTCAGTCCCGTACTAACCCAACAAGATCTACATTGTGCTACAATTTTATTGGTTTTAATTTTTTGCACTTGCTTTTTCCAACACACTTTAGAAATTGGCAGAACAGTCGACATCGGCTTTGCTTACCATTTAATAAAATAAAAAAATAGAATATATTTATATTGGTACAATTATTATGTACCGACCTAATGGTACTATCGCGGACACTGGCGCCTGAGCACTTTTCGACCTTATTGCCTAAGCCGAAAAGTGTGTGTGGGTCGAAAAGTGGTCAGGCGCCAGTGTCCGCGATGGTACTTAACTGTAAACCTGCTAATTTTTGTGTTTCTGTGATTAGTGAGTCCCTCACTTAAAGTAAAATCATTTATTTCAATTAGGCACTTAGAAGGCACTTTTGAACGTCAAAATTTACAAAAACAAATAAAATTGGTTCTAGTCGACCCTTCCAAAAGGTAGTTTTCGTATGGAGAGCAATGAGCAAGAAACTCCACCGTTACTCTTTTAAAATGTTTTACATTATCTTGTTTACATTATTTATATAATTATATATAAAGACGATGCACGTAGAATAAAAATAACTATACACAATAGGTAAAAATAATTAAAAATGAAGCAACAACAGATAAATTAATTATATTATTATAATATATACATGGTGCTCACATATTTACAAACATTGTAAAAGTATATGATATTCCTAAAATTTTAACAAGTAATACTAATACGTCAGTTCAAGTAATCACATAATGTAAATTAGATGTCATAAAAGTAATAAATTATACTTACAATTAAATTAGCAACCAGTTTGATTTTGTCTAGCATTTAAGTAATTGAAAATATTTATTTTAAATTCTTAATATAACTAATACCTACAGGTTAAGATTTTGCATTCTTGCACGCAATCTGCATTTAAATCTGCTAATAATACCTACGTGCGTTTTAGAATAACTTATAAAGTTATAAACAGTCGATGAATGTTGTCATTCTACGTGGTCAACTCAAATGGCCGATATAAAGACTGGAGCTATGTAATGAATTATTAAACGTTTTAGCATTAAATATATGTATAGTAAATAAATAATAATAATAAAAATCTTTTATATCGGACCCATAAGTATAGTCCATTTTGGTTAGTATACGCACGACTTAGAAAAATCTACCAGAAAAATGGCACAAACAATTCATTACTACGCCACAGCTGGCATGTAGGCGTATCCAATCTTCCAGTATGGGGCTGTCCTACCAGCTTTAGTTATCAGGTTGCTGTTGGGGCTGCCGCGTCCCCTGCGAATAATGGAAATGCAACGCCTGCGCATGATGGCGTGACATGGTTGGTATCTGAACAAAGATTCTGTCTAGGACTTTTTTTTTTAGATTGTTGAATAATACAATAACAAATATCTGTGTGACCCAAAAATTTATACTTTTAGGCAGTCAAGAATATTACCGTAGATATCGCGAAGACACGGCGCGGTGTAAAGAAGCCGCAAAAACAGGCACATGAATGAACTAGTGTTTCTTGATTAAATTGTACATTGAACATATTTAGTGCGTTAGCCTATTGATAGCTAAAATTAAATAAAAATAAACATACGACTTCCAAAAAAAAAACACTAAATAGTGAAAAATAACTTTAATTTCGGAAGTCGGTGTTTTTGGTTGATATTTTCGTTTTTGCCACCGACTTCCGAAATTAAAATACTTTGTAGTGTTTTTTTTGGAAGCCGGTTGTTTATTTTTAGTAAACAGTTTTTTCGTTTTTCACTTTTTGGTTGTGGTACTTCCTACCCCACACTAACTACACCACTTGCTATGTAAACAACATTGAAGGGAAATTATGTATAAGACATCAGCAATATACACAAACTGATTTAAATACAATATTATTGAAGCTAAATAAAAAACCACTTAACAGAACTTGATCAAATTTATATGGGATCATGGGAAAACATATTCCCAAAATTAGACTAGGACTAATTTGAACTCAACATCAACGGGAGAAATCTAAATCATCTCAGATCCGCAGATGACCTAGTCCTGTCCGAGGAAAACCCGGAACACTTAAAGAAAATGATGCAAGACAAAGAACTAAGCAAAGAAAGTGAAAGCGTAGGATTACTAATGAACTCAGACAAAATAAAGATAATGAAAAACTCAGTTGCCTTGGATACTAAAATCAACAACAAACTGCTTGAATACGTCGAAGAATATGTTTATTTGAACCAGCTTATTTCACACAAAGACCAAACTACTAAGGACATTGAAAGACAATAACAAATGGGTGGAAAAAATACTGGTCATTGAAGGAAGTCATGAAAGCAACGGATCTAAGTATTGGATTAAAACGTCTTCAACACATGTATACTGCCTTGCATTACATATGGCAGCGAAACTTGGGCTCTTAAAAAACACCACAGACAAATGCTGGCACATTGCTAAAGATCAGTGGAAAGGAGTATGACTGATGGTATTAAAACACAAGACAGGGTATTTCGTATCCTACGAAATACGCTGATTAGAGAAAATACAAACAAAATAGACCAACAAAAGTGGAGATGGACAGGCCACAGGATAAGCGGCATTCAAGACAAGTGGAGTAAACTTATGACACAACCCCAGAGATGGAAAAAGGTACAGGGGAAGACAATATAACAGATGAGAAGATGAATTGAAGCTTGCAGCAGGTCCAAATTGGAGAAAAGTTGCGAGAGATAGGACTCAGTGGAAGTTGTTAGAGGAGGCCTTTGCCAAAAGGCAAACTGAACTAAGAGACATTCTGTGTCTTATTATTATATGGGATCACTTGCCTGCCTAGCCTTTTCCCAACTATGTTGGGGTCGGCTTCCAGTCTAACCGGATGCAGCTGAATACCAGTATTTTACATGGAGCGACTGCCTACCTGACCTCCACAACCCAGTAACTGGGTAATACGATACCCCTTGGTAAGACTGGTGTCAGAGTTTCGGGCTCCTGACGACTCGTAACGACTGTCAAAGATCCACGAATGACAGCCGGGACCAACGGCTTAACGTGCTTTCCGAGGCACGGAGGATTCTCGGTATGTAAAGATGGTCACCCATCCACTGACCAACCCCGGCAAGCGTAGCTTAACCTGATGGATCGACCAGTGCGGCTGTTGTTACTTAGCCACGAGCTCCCACGTGGGATCACTTGAGAAGTAAAAAAAAAAAAAACTGAATCGGTTCACAATTGATGAACATACATAAAAATACATCCAGACGAACATAGAAACTCTTCCTGTTTTGAAGTCGGTTAAACATTTACAAACGAAAAAAGAGAAAAACCAATAGTCCGCCTATTGGTTTTTCTCTTCTTCCCAATTTAGTGTTTTCGGTCAACTGTTTGGTACTTAGGTAATCAGTATTCGTACAGAGTACTCGATTGTTTGTTAAAATTATGGGTAGGTTCACACGGCTATACATCAAGCTATAAATCTATTTTATATTTTATGTATAGCTTGGTGTGTAACCGTGTGTACCAATATTATGTCCCTTGGAAATTCCACGCGCTTAAAATTAAAAGAACTCGAATGAAGTCGTATGCTGTTTGATTATGGTTTGACCAAACAATGATTCCGCATACGGCTTGCGCATTATCACAATGCTGATTGATGGTCAGATGGCTGCATTAGGTGTTGCACATTTATGAATCACAGTGCACGTGCACAATGCTAACAGAAAACTATTTATCTCTCGGTATCACTATTTATCAATAGTTCCATTTCATAGTTTAAATAGTTTCATAAGTCTTGCTTCAGTTCAAACCCAAGGTTCAACCTTTGACTTTTCGGATTCATGTGCGTATTGTATAATTATCCGTTGCTTTAAAAACGTTGAAGGAAAACATCGTAAAGAAACCGGGATGCCTGAGAGATATTTCTCGACGGCATGTGAAGCCAGGTCAGAGGCCCATGGGCGGCTTTAAAACTCTGACACCAGGTTAGTCACTAACCACACGAAAAGAAGAAGAACAATAGTTCCATTCACAAAGAATAGGAAATTAAATGAATATAGGTAGAACGGTGCCTATTAATTCTAAAACCAGGATATTGGAATAATTTTTAGGTACAATAAATTTTTATCGGCTCAGAAATGGAGGTGGGTAGGACACTTGGTTAGACGTAATTATGGCAGGTGGAGTAGAGCTTACTGAATGGCTGCCGAGATACGGTAGAAAGAGTGTTGGCAGACCAACAATCTATATGATCAATTAATCTATATTCTAAACACAGCGACATTCATAGCATAAATACTAGACACAAAGATTTATTTATTGTGCCCAGGACTAGGCTCCAAAAAATTAGTAATTCATTTAAGTGCCAAAGTATACGTTTTTACAACAAACTCCCAAGCCATGTTAAAGAACTGAGCTTCAATAAATTTAAATCATTTATTAAACAGAAACTATGTCAAAAAGGTTTCTATAAAGTTAAAGATTACTTAGACGACCAAAAGGCTTGGGAATAATTAAGCTGCTCCAATGTACCCCCCCCCCCCCCCCCCCGAAGCAACAAAAAAGTGTTTTAAAATCAACGACTAGATGACACTATATGAGTTCATATAATTTGTTAGTTCATTTTATTTGACTGTATAAGTCAATTTATTTTTTTTAAACTTATTATTACATAATCTACTCATTACAGTTTTTTCTTTAATGAGTTGTAATGTTTTACGTTGCATAATGTAAATTGTTTTGCGTAACTGCTATTGTATAGAATCAAGTTTTCTAACTGAACAGACAGCTGTGCTGCTGGGGAGTTTGTTGCGCCACTTCTTCTTCCCAGTTAAGCACTAGGAAGTGGTGAAGGGTGGGCGTTTTTGGGGGACTGTCTTATGTAATTTTGACGTTTGAAAAGTACTGATTCTCAGCCTATTTTGAATAAATGACTTTTGAATTTTGAATTTTTTTGAATTTTGAACAGCAAGGTGAATGACATTCAGAACAACGCGGGTAAGATCTGGATGAGACTCGCACAGGCCAGGATAGCATGGCACAAAAGAGAAGACGCCTTTACACAGCGATGGGTGGAACAAGACCAATGATGATAATGTTTTTTTTAAAGCTATCTGGAGACCAGTCCACATTTCCTATCTGACGTCTGGGAAGCGAAACAAACCTACAGGGTCTCTTTTTCAAGACGTATAAGTACAGACTTAAATTATGCTATGAAACATTTAGATAGTGAAACTCAGATGCAGGGCAGCGTTCGGACTGGCCTTTTAAGAAAGGACCAGAACAATTTGGGTAAACCTGTCCCAACGAACGGCATGTGGGAGTTCAACAGCCTCAAAATGGCGTCTTTAAAACTAAATAAGTGACGAGCTCAAGGTTAAATAAAAATTGATAACTGTATGTCGATTCCTCTACCTACATGAACTATTTGCCAAAAACTAGTTAGGTACCTACTTATTAAGTTTTGCAAAATCTATCAAAAAAATGTGCAAGAGGTCATTGATACATGCAGCCGGTGCATGTGGTCGGTGGGAAATATTTTTTTTTTTGGTTTGTTACTAGTGGTCCAATCAGTGTCGGCAAACAGTATTTCTGGGTATTATTATTGTATTTAGGTGTCTTGTGGTGATCTGCCTTTTTTTTTCGGTGGAAAGTTATCAAAAAAAAAAATCCGCTCTGGGCGGAGCGGGAGGGTGTGTCAGAGTCTTACTGACTAAACCCCACCCATGTTCCTTCAGTGTTGCCTGTACGTTGCCAGGGGCCACGGTATCCCTTCCGGACTTCCCGCGACCCCGGCAGGCATCGGTCCTAGCAGACCCCTTCAGTTATGCTGACATCTCTTTGAGGCACACGTGGAACACAACGCGCCGTCGCCCCGGCCTGGTCCTTATCGGAGAGCGTGCTAACCCATTGCTCACCGTCCGCAAGCCCGTGCCTACGGTGGTCGGGAATCGGCCTGCGATTCGCACGCCCAGAGCGTCTCCTGCGGCGTCTAGGGGCGTGAGGGCGCGAAATTTCAATTGAATTCCCTCATGCGCTCTCCTTCGCGAGCATTACTTACTGCTTCGCAGAAGGAGGTGACGGCTTCCCACGTTTTGATCTGCCTGGATAACACAACAAACATCTACCTACTCCGCATAAACATATTTTTATCAAAAATATACTTTTTTTATTCCAGTTTCCAGTTACTTATAGTGCTTAGTGACTCTAGTACTGTATGTGTATGTATTTTAATAAACATAACTTAATAAGTTATGAACATTTCGAATTCACGTGTGAAAAGATGCATAAAATTTGTGTACAGTCGCCGGCCGGCACGTAACTTGGCAAGATTTTGGCATCCTTTACTTGATCAATATTTCTTTATATCTTTTCTGGTGCTATATCAAAAAGTACGTCTGCAGGTAGGAATTATCAACGACATTGAGGTTGCATCTAATATTTGCTTTGACATTTTAACATTGGAAGGTCGATGCAATGCAATAATGTTCTAAAATAGTCGGAGCCGGATTTATACAGTTTTGTTCGTGTATTAACTTGAACGGTTGATGATAGAAAATGGTTAAATGTTTGTATTAAAGGTTAAGTACGAACAAACCGGTATAAGGCTAAAAACAGGTAGATGTTAGAATTAATAAAAAAGTTCTACGTATAACCAGTTGGATTGGCAATTTTAATGGAGTGTAACCAAGTTGCGTTTTATGGGGCATTAGTTTTTTGTCAAATGTAATATGATTTTCCATATAAATAATCATTACAAATTTAATCTTACCTCAAATAATTCCCAAATTCACCCATATCAATATTAAATGGCCAAGTAATGGCGACCAACTTGGATTTAGCGCGGTAGCGCGGCTGGTCAAAGTTGGTAATTTATTTTTTTGGTAACGGATGGATGTGCTCCGTCCTGCGGCGGACGGAGAGGTCTGTAAGACTTCTACTGACTAAAACCACCCCGTGTTCTCTAGCATACTTGCACCGGGGGTTACAAGGGTACTTAATCACTCAACGCAACCCCCGACTGGTACCAGCCCGCATCAGCGGGCTCCGTCTGGTTAAGCGGGGGGAGTGAGGTGTTTGACTACCCCCACGACGCACTATGGGACCAAACAGTATTTTCCATCTCAAAAATGGTTTTGTCGAAAGTCGTAAATCCATAGATTGTTTTATGGTTTTATACTCTCAAAAGATGGAACTTACGAATAAATTACAAAATATAAAAAAATATAAAGTTTTACGTTTATAAAATGAACCTCAAACATTGGGCATAAATATTTTCATGCCAATTAAATTACCGTTAAGGGAGTTCAACACATAATTATTCGGAAGTTTTCCAAGGAAACATATTAGTGTTATACATCATTAGATAGCTTAGAATATACACTTTGCAACCACGTTCAGTTTTTGTAAAAAAAATATTTTTATTTAATTTTTTAATATTTTTTTAGTGAAGTAAAGAAAATTTAGTTTTTGTTAATTTCAATTGGAGTTTTCGTTGTTGCCGAAAGCAGCCGGTGTCAAGTTAATTACTCTATTAGAGACCTTATCTACTCAGTAATATGAGGATTTAAAAAAAACTTGCGCGTTTTTTGCGCCAGAGGTGATTTTGAAGCAATAATGTCAATCGGGGAAAAATCCTCGAAAATTACGGTTCTTCTTTTTTATTATGAAATATTATATTTAGTTATTATCCTTTGATGTCTATATTGTTTTTTTCTATTTCTATGATAAAAACATACATTTGCAAATTAAAAAACTGCTATTATATTTGAAAGAATCTTCCCATGGCAATTTTGTTTGGGGTGGTCACCTTAACCACAAGTATGATAAACTATATTGCTGCGGAAGTTCTATTTATCTGTTGTGGTAAATAATTACAATCAGTACTGATTACACTATTTCGATGAGAACTGTTATAATCAATTGTCCCATGGTTTTTGCACAAGGCACTAAAATATTAGTCCTTTAAATACCCGTGTATGTTCAGCATACGATTCATCAAAGTGTTCAGATACTTCTTTTCAATAACAATTAACGCATAAAAAACATTATTATCTAACAATGAGTGAATTCGTTTGTGTTCGACGCGATCTTTGTGATCAAATAATAAAAGGGAAAAGTAATTCAGACCTCAAAAAATATTTATTGGAAAATTTTCAACTATCAGAAACTGACGTTAATACTGTAATAGAGAGTATTCAAAAAAATCTAACATCGAGTTGCAACCAGAAATGGACCAAAGCTCAAAGAAAGCCGGACCGGTTCGAGAGCCTATACTCAAAATTGGTTAAATGGTGAGTTTAAAGTATCATTGAATTCTTGCAGTACTCAACCACTGTAAATTCTGGTTTGAATACTTCTGGTGAACGTGGAAGACCAACAAAACAATATGACGAGTGCTCGGAAAACACAAAGAAACGAAAAAATATGGAGCTGGTCCAGGAGTATGGAATGGGACATGTCCGTAACGCTTATGTGCAAGGTTTAAGATCCACGGGGGAAAATGACGAAGCGTCGATTGTGACTATTATCAGAAATAAGGAAAAAGAAGAGAAAAAAGTTATTCTACAAAACATACTCAATCCAGATAACGCACTTTCCTTTACAAAAGAGGAAGCATTGAGTATATGCATTGAAACTGATTTAACCAAAGCACAATATGCGTACCTAAGAAAAAGGCTCGTTGATAAGAATTTAAGTTCTGTATTGCCTTCGTATCAAACACTAAGTGAAGCAAAAAAGGCTTGCTATCCGCCTGCATCCAGCATTACGGTGACAAATATAAGCGCAAAAATCAACCTGCAAGATCTCTTAGACCATACAGTCTGCCGTATTATAAGGATAAAGTCAGGATCGACTTACAATCGTCTCAAGCTTTTCACTAAATGGGGATGTGATGGATCCTCCGGGCAAAGTGAGTAGAAACAAACTCTACCGGAAGAAAACGAACAAATATCGGACGCTAATTTGTTTATAGTGTCCCTTGTACCACTGCGACTAGCAGACGAAGAAACTTCTACGGTCATATGGAAAAACCCTACTTGCTCATCTGTTAGATATTGCAGACCAATTTCATTAGAATTTGCAAAATAAACTCCCGAAAAAACTACAGCGGTTATCAGTGAAATTGAAGCCAAAATTAATCAATTGATTCCAACTCTTGTGTCAATAGAAGACAAAGTCATCGAAGTTAAACATCAACTGTTTATGACAATGATTGATGGGAAAGTTGCTCAAGTGTTGACAAACACATCATCCAGTGCTACCTGCACTGTTTGTGGAGCAACTCCCAGACAAATGAATGATCTTTTAAAAGTTACAACGAGAGTTGAAAATGAAAATGCGTTTAAATACGGATTGTCGACGCTACACGCATGGATAAGATTTATGGAAATGATCCTCCATATTTCTTACAATTTAGGTTTTGAGAAGTGGTCTGCAACAACTCCAGAAAACAAGCAACTTAAAGAAGACAAGAAAAAATTTGTCCAAAAACGTTTCCGAGAAGTGCTTGGCTTGCATATTGATAAACCACGTCAAGGTTCCGGTAATAGCAATGACGGTAATACGGCAAGGAGATTTTTCCAAAATTACCAATGTTCTGCAGAGATAACCGGAATTGATGAAGAATTAATCAAGAGACTATATGTAATTCTTCAAACTATGTCATCGGGATTTCCTATAAACGCAGAAAAATTTGGTCGGTATACATTGGTAACCGCGCAATTATATGTAAGCAAATATAACTGGTACTACATGCCATCTTCGGTTCATAAAGTACTTATACATGGTGCTAAAATAATAGAGCATTATGCAGTTTTGCCTATAGGACAATTATCCGAAGATGCCCAGGAAGCTCGAAATAAAGAATATAAGAAATATAGGTTACATCACGCTAGGAAGTGTTCCAGATCAGCAACAAACGAAGACGTTCTGCATATTTTGTTATATACATCTGATCCTTATATATCTAGCTTAAATAAACCAAGTTTTCTAATATCCAAAGAATTATTTGACGAAGCTAAAGAATTGTTGGAAATAGAAAGTGATGAGTAGGATAAGTTTAAGTAATAATTTTTTTTTGTCATGTAACTGTTTGTTTAATAATAATAATTTAGTTTTAAACTTATTTTAAGCATAAGTGTAACTTTTATTGCTATTTTAATATAACTGTATGATTTTTTGTATGAAATTTCGTATAACTTTATCTTTGTCATTTTTTTTCGGAAAAAATATTTTTTTTAGAATGATGATGTTTGATTTCTTTTATTGCCTAGATATTCACAAATACGTGAAAAAAAAATCAAGGAGATAAATCACAAAACAACAGAGTTATCGATTTTTGAGATGGAAAATACTGTTTGGTCCCATAGTGCGACGTCTCGAGGGGCGCGCGTGGAACATTACGCGCCACCACCTCGGGTCTTATATGATAGGGGGCGGCGGACGTCCCCGAGTATACCGTCCCTGGACCCATTTAGGGGGCATTATCTGCCCTCTACCGACGCCCGGTGCGCCTGCTGCGGGCCGGAAGAGCACTTGAAATCTCCCTCTCTCTTTCCACTGCCTCCTTTTGCGACATGACATTTTCGCAGAAGGAGATCACCATGTTCCACGACGCTGCGCCGCTGACCATGGAACGAATCACAGCCGATAGCGACAGGTTACTTCCCAGTTCCGAAACACATAGGCTAAGTTGGAAAACTACGTATTATAGAAGCTAGGTAAGTTAATACACTTTTATGGGACCACCGCGCAAGCTTTTTCTACCAAATGGAAAAACTATTTTCAAAATCCGTCCATAATTGACGAAACTTTCGATGGACATAAATAAAATAAATAATACATAGACTACGAACATAGAACCTCCTCCTTTTTGGAAGGCGGCTAAAAGGACATAATAAAAACTATTTTGCGTCAAAATTGAGTCGTAAACTGTTGATTTGATAAAATGATGTTGTAATTATCATTTCTGGAGATAATAGCCACATTGATATGACCACGTAGGAAGGCCGGGATAAAAAAATATGACCTCAAATGAAATGATAACCAAATGAAACATTCGACTGCTTAGATAACGTTGTAGCAAAATGGGACAAGAGAATAAAGTCCGCCGATCCCAAAAACAGTATCAACATCATCACCACTGGCCGCCTTGTTCCACCCACTGCTGAGTATAGGTCTTCTCCCTTTTGGCCATGCTTGCTACCCTGGTCTGTGACACTATCACCAGTTCCCAATTGACATTGCCAGTCAAAATCAAAGTAATTTCTAAAGTTGAATATTAATTAATACCATCATCATAAATAAAGAGACAAGATTTGATTTTTTGTATGTTTGTTTGTTACGCTTTCACGTTAAAACGGCTGAACGGATTTGGATGAAATTTGGCTCATGGGTAGACTATGACCTGGGTTAGAACAAGGAATACTTTTTATCCCGATATTCTCACGGGATCGAGACTTTTGCGGGTGTAAGCGCGGGGCGCAGCTAATTTCTTAATATGTAAATACATTTTAAAATAATGTCAGAACGATATCTACTTAATTCAAGTAGAACCTACGACAAATCAGGTTGTAGCCGCCATGATGTCTAACTGCATAATAAATGAAGAATAATAAACTAAAACCACAGACGAATACAGATCGTTCACTCCGCATTTTAGGTATGAAGCTACAAGTAGGTACGCGGTGGGCTCGACTTGTCGAATTCAGAGGGCGTACTCGCAACGTAGTCATAATATATAAGAGTTATGCGATAGAAAGAGAGGCAACTTCTAAGTGATTAAAACTGTAGGTAACTAGCGCTGTGCGACCTGAATTGCAATTTATTGTGTCGTAGCAAGAGTCGCTTTTTATTTAAATTATATTACCGACTGAACCATCTGTACTAATCTGTGCTAAAACTGAAAGTTACGAGTTCTAATTATGTAAAATTAGAGGCAAAAAATATATGGTCCGCATAAGATACAATTTACATATTTAAAGAGTTCAAACAGGACCAGGGTAGTTAGATAGTTCTTTTGCATTTCACTAAATTGATTTAGTAAATTCGTATATAGGGTCAAATCAAATTAGCTAGCTAAACTCCGCAGACGTGATGGGCGTATTTGAACGTGATAAAGAAAAAAAAAGAAGATTTTATTGGGAAAAAACAGCTCTGCGTCCGGCGCTCGGCGTGGCAACACGGCGTATCCGGGTTCGCGACAAGTCAATCATCATCATGAGGATGCCTCGTTGAGAGGTGAAACACGTGTCAATTTCCTAGAGGGTTTTTTATGACTTTTAAGCGGAATAGGTTACTAAATATATCTACGTCTATTGTATTTTATATTGGATTTCCGCAAGGTCACGCCTGAATCAACTAACGATTTTATTGGGGTCTTCAACCGTAATGTACTTGAAATATAAGTGACAGTTATTTAGTGTAAACTTCACAGACGTGATGGATATCGTTATTTAAACGCGATAAAACAAAAAAAAAAACATTCTCAACTCATACTTCAAGTTACAACATTACCAACGGTCGTTGACCCCAAAAGTCAATCATCAATATTTTTTATATATTTTTTTTCGTATTTATATCGTATTTGTTTCGCTAGCTAATTTAACTTGACCCTGTATAAATATTATGATAATGAACGAATTTCTAACTATATACCTATCAGGTTTGCTTTTAGAAATCTGAATTCTGATCAAGCTTGCCTGTATAAAATATTGATAACAATTTTTTTATGTATGCAATGAGACAATGAAGAATGGAATATATGAAGATGAAACTCTGCAGCATTCTCCAAGTAAAAATATATATTTTTTAGTTTATTGCGCTGTGTTAACTATCTGACAAAGTTGCACAAGGCCGAGAAGGTAAATAATGCTTTCAAACGAGTATAATAGAGGCAGGTCTAGGTAGATTTTTGCAAAGGTCTCCATCGAAGTTTGGTAGAAACTAATTAGCTCATTGTGTATGAAAGATATTCTGCTAAGATGGTTAAGAAAGATTAGCAAATTAAATAAATTTTATTAAACCTTCATGCAATCATGCATGAAGGTGCAAAATCAGACCCTTTCATCAAAAAGGGTGTGATTTTACACAGAGGAACCTTGATATAAATATCTCATATCCTTTAGAGGATAAATACCTGCTACAATAATTTATCTCAAGTAAATAACAGAGAAGTACGATGTCGTAAGAAAGAACCGCAGCCACTGATGCAGTTACACCGTCGTAAGTCGAACAGCATATTACCGCCAAAAGGAAACTTTCACTTAGAAAAAGAACATTTACCATTAGGAATCCTAAAGTGTATATCCGAAAACACAGACACAATACATTTTTGTTTGATATCATCACGATTTCCAAGTTCGATGTCCATTTTGTGGGATTTAGAATTTAAGTCGGAAAGTTATGATTTATTTCGATCGCGATATTGATTTGTTTGCGCGTGCGACGTATGCGCAGCCGGCTGTGAGACTGACCCGCGATATTAATGTAACGCTTGCATTGTATGTGTACACTCGTGGCAGAGAGGGTTCTCTTCAAACTCGTCAAATTATCTTGTTAGACTATGACATGAATTTGATTGTTCATTAAACGTAATAGCGATGTATTTTGAAACTGATTGCGTTTTTGGTGTTGATCATTTCTATACTTGAATTAAGTTTACGTAGTGCTAATTTTGGTCGTGTGTAGGGTTTTGTTAAAGATATTACAGAATATCTTTAACAAAACCCTACACACGACCAAAAATTATAAGTACAGACTTATCATTTTTATATTTCTTCTGGTGCCACTCTAATTACAGATCATATCTGGATGTTTCTCCTTGTAATTTTCAATTTTCATAATGTTTGTGAACACATTTCTTTCCAACAATTAGGTATATGTACTCGTATAAGATTCGTTATAGAATCAATAAAATCTAAAGTCACGTATTCAAATTAGGCTGGATATCAGTACTTTTTGAACATCAAAATTCACTGCCTAGTTGCCATGTTGTGATCACATTTCTTTCCAACAGTTAGGTATATGTACGTATATAAGATTCGTTATAAAATGGGTTTCGTGCAATGAAAACACACCGGGTGCGATACACGGCGTTTATTCAAATCACAAATTAACACAATAATCACAAATTACAATTAACACAATAACCGAGCACAATGAATCGAGTACCAAGTTCCACGACGTCTTAAGGCGCGGTGTTACCTCAATATTCACAAAAAACTGGTTTCTTGGATAGTCGAGTATGACGTAATGCAATGAAAATATACGACGTAAAGAATACAGTGGACAGAGAAGAAAATAAAGATTTTTTTAAATTTTAATAGAATAGTCGAAAATAGTTTGATATTCCCAATAAAAAATACTTCACTAAAATAAACTTTGGTGTCGAACATCTCTGTATTTTCAGCAATAACAACATTTTTTTTTTAAGAATTCAATAGAATAAACATTATTTAATAACGTTAACCAGACAATTATTTAATTGAATGTGTATATTCTGAATAATCTAAATAAAACCCGTAAAATAAATGTCCATTCGCAGCGTACTCACATCGTCGACCCAAATATTTATTAAATTTTCAACCTTATTTAATGCTCTGTAATTGTGAAAATAGATATTGCGGCCATACTTTAGTCGTCGGGCTACCGTATATCGCGCTGACGCGGTTGTGTGACTGCAGCTGTAGCTTTTAAAATCGTAGTCAGTTTGCGCCTTTCCGTGAGCGGATCCGACAAATAAATGTATTATTGCGCACAGAAGTTTGTATAAAACTTAGTTCCTTAAGTTTACTCACTTTCATACTGACGGCACCAAAGTTAGCAGATTAGATATTGGTAGGATCTTAATTAAGGCTTAGTTACCCACCATATTGTTATACATATACTCAACTTTGATTGTTTTACTTTGACTTCACTTTCTTCGAAATTGTAGGTATTTTGTTCGTTTTGGTTTCATACTTAGTTTTCATAATTCTGGAATGTTGAAACAGATGAAAAAAAAAGTTTGTTTTAATAAAATTCCCACCTGCTTACAAGTATCTACTTCAAGACCGACCAGTAATTTTAAAAACAGCTCTCCCATACAGGTTAGAACAGTAGGTATTAAACGTGTATGGAACAGCAGATTCAGCAGAGAATCTGCAGAGCAGATTTTTTTTCACGATTTCGAATTTGTCCTCATAGTAAAAGTTTAAATTCGATGGTCTAACGCACCTCTTACAGTTTGGAAAGGTATTTTTTTAACACCTTGTACATTTATATAGACAAAATGACAGATAAACAATCACAATCTGTCATTTTGTCTATTCTTCCGTCGACAAAACCCGTTTCTACAGTGGTCATGCTACGCGTGCTGACGGACAAAGCTTTCTTTTACTTGTATTCGAACCGAAGGTTGAAAATGAAATTGTTCTTGGTTTTATTTGTGCACGTCTTTCTACATTGTATGTAACCAATATTTTTGTAACAATTTATTTAAAAGAGTCTCCGTGGAGTTTCTTGCCCGTTCTTCTCCATAGGTACCTTCTACGCTTTGGAATGGGCAACTAGCTTCATATTTCTGACTGACTGATTCCTTGACAATTCAAAAGTGTCTGTAAATGGTTTAATTGAAATAAATGCTTTGAGTTTGAGTTTGAGAAAGTGTGAAAATTCCAGACATACCTAATTAATTATTATATATACAAATAAATAAAATTGAAGGGTTTTTACTAAATGCATATGAAAATATATACGGTACGTATAACATTTTTTATTTTTGTTCTGTCTGTCTGTCTGTTTGTTCCGGCTGATGTCCGAAACGGCTGGACCGATTTTGACGAGACTTTCACTGGCAGATAGCTGATGTAATAAAGAGTAACTTAGTTAAATTTAGGCTACTTTTATTTTAGAAAAATAATTAGGGTCGGCACGGGGGAAACCGCGGGCAGCAGGTAGTATATAAGTATATAACGCAGTAAATACAACCCATGTTGACACAACAGTAGATAACAGTGACTCAATTGATTAAAACATAATGCAAGTATAATTTTGTAATGAACATGTGTAGCGACCTAATCCTGCGCATATATTATGATGACCAAAACAGTTCACTATGAAGGATACAAAGACCTGACTAAATCGCGTGGAGTGTTGGATTAAAAGCTGTTCCTATACAAGTTTTTAATACAATCTGTTTCATTTTATAACGCCTTAACGTCAATGACTTGAAATGATAACATAGTAAATTTAAAAAAAAACATAGTATTTCAAAAGCTAAACGCTATTAATGGTGACGTTTTACTTGTTCAATTTTTTTTTGTTATTGCTCACTGGTTTTGGGTTTTTATTAATTTAATTATAATTTGATTGGCTAGAAGCTATTAAGGAATAGGTACCTTTTAGTAATTTAGATAAGTATTTGACTTATAGTAGAAACCGGGAACAGGGTCAAGTATCAAGTGGTTAGTTTACTCTAGGCAAACGTAGGTACACTATTGTGAACAGCATTATAGCGTAGGTACCAGCAGGCATCAGGCGTGTTAAAATACTATCGGCTAAAGCAGGGTTTCTTAATTTGTTCATTGTCATGGACCACTTGCAATATTTAAACAATCTGACGGAGCCCTTATCAACTTAAATGTAGGGAAAGAAAACAGGACATTTTAAAAATATACTTTTAATTATTGCCACATAAAAAGATAAAATTAATGCGACGGTTGCTGCTATTTATTTTCTATAAGCACATACGTTAAATTGTGGGATTGTCTTAGACTATGCATGACGCATAACATGTTTTACGTCTAGTCGGTTTTGATTCTTAGTTTTTATTGCAACTAATGTTGAGAATCCCGACTCAGAAAGATATGTAGTACCAAATGGACATGACAACGACATTGCTCGTTTCACTAGAAGAGGGTAAGCCTGTCCTAAACTTAACCAAAAGTTGCAAATATCTTAAAAATTTTCGCTTGCAATACTGCTTTCGTTCTTAAATCAATCAAGTCATCTTTGATAAGATCTTCTTCATTCATTTATGACTGATTGTTTTTTAAAACGGATAACGCGCAGATTTTTTTAACGTCTTCACGGGCTAATGCAAGCGGTAGTAAGTGGGTGCCGCTGGTACACACGGCTACATAATTATCATGCTATACATTTCTAGTTTAGGGTGATCTCCCATTGTATATTTCCGTACAGTGGGTCGTTAGCTTATACTGGAAATGCAATATTATGACGAACTTAGAGTCAATTTATCAGTTGGCTCTAAGCTCGTCATAATATTGTAGATATTTTGGTGTTTTATGCCACGAAATGTGAGTAATAACTATTATCGGGACCGTTACATAGTTGGTAACTCTATTGTATGTACAAATATACTCGTATATAAGGTTTGCACTACATTCGACGATAAAACTGGGTTGACGATAAAACTTCGCTCGCTCATTGCTTGAGTAAGTGCGCTCTGCTCAGTCGTGGCGTCATTGGGCTCGCTTCGCTCGGTCGGCATGAAACTGTTCTCGAGTTCGATGTTTTTTCGCTCTATCATTAGGTACTGTATCAGAAAATTTTGCACAATGCTGTTGCGAAGCGTTTCTGTGTAGCGTATAGAAATCAATTCATTTGAAATTAGCAGTTGATAAGTACCGTGAAATATTGCAGAGTATTATCTAATACCTACTTGATAAGTGAGGTGCAGTCATATGTTGATCGCGAGAAATATTCATTAATTGGCTTTATCTCCGTCTCTACTCTACTTGGGAAAAAGAACGCAGTGATAAAGTCTACAAATAACATTCAATTAAAGGGACATATTTTGTACATTTTAGTTATTATTAGGTCATATCCTTGCATCTGTTACTGCAGATAATTTAAATATCTACGTCGAAGACTGATAAGCATGATAAAGTCTTTGATGCAAGTGATGACACGAATGAAACCAGCTCTTTTATTGCTTAAATTATAAAGATTAGGAATCATGTAGGTACAAGAACTATTATACTGAAATGTGGTTAGAAACAAACATAAATTCCTCTGTTGTAACAATAGCTTACCTACTAGAGCAGTTTTGACGCGTGCAGAAATTAAACGTGATCACATTCATAACGACCAGTGAGGTTAAAGGGCTCAGCTGTAATGCAGATCTGTAGTCAGATAAACTTTAATGTTACTTAATAGAATGTGGATAAAAAATTAATTGTCATCGTGGTACAATTTCCTAGTTGTAACTATATAAGTATACATAACTAATATAAGTAAAGGTTGAATTAGGTTGAAGAAATAGGTTAAAAACAGTTATTTCGTTTGAGTTCTATAGTAGTTGAGATATATTCGAAACTGATTTTCAAAGGAAATCCGGAAATATCCAAACTAAACAATTGGTTTCATTCAAACTACGAGTATAAACAATATCCCTTGCGTCTGACGTAGACTATAACTATAAACAGAAACTGCACTCCTGCAACATGTATTCTAGTACTCACGTGTAGATTTAAGTCGAAAAACATGTATAATGGGTCTGAAATTATTCCAACAGAATATTCGCAAAAGAATGTTTGCGGACAAAGCCATTCGAACGCACAGCAAGAACTTGATTACCTTCACACACTTTGCATCTCAGATACTTTAGCATATTATTCTAAAATTGCGACTGTTCATTTTGAAAATTCAAATTAAACATAATTTTGTTTTTCACAATAATATGATCTACAGCTAGTTACTTACTTGTACTTTTGACTGCGTAAAACATATCAGTGTAAACAATGAAACTCCCATCTTCGATACTAATGTCATCCCGTGCTGCTTCCACATCCATCTTAGCACTCAAAACTTTAATTTCGTTATTTTAGTATATCAGGATCTGGCACGGATGGTAATGATTATCACGTATTATGCGCGGAATTGGAAAATTGGAGCGATGCAGGCAGTCGTCGGTCACAAGACCGCGAGACTTCCTCTCCGCGAGACTCTGTTCGTATTAACGCGCAAGTCGCTACTAGCACACTATACTGGATATTGGAACACCGACTGGTGTTATATTTATCTTCATACAGTAATTTATCACTAGATACACAATAATGATCAGTGTTACTTATCTTTGCTTATTAACTTATTATAATTTGGATAGTGTCCTGTGTGATAATTATCGACGATAAATTGGACTTCGAAGCTTAGAATAAAATATTCTCAGCAAAGGATTAAAACTTTAGAACGTCACAATCAGGTATATGATAATGAAAAGAAGTACCTATATAACTCGCAGCTATTATCACGAAACACATCGTTGAAACCGGTGTTACAGTGAACTCACTCCGTGAGGTAGATGATTCTTCATTCATCTGCTTTTTAGGGTTCCGTAGTAAACAAGGAACCCTTATAGTTTCGCTATGTCCGTCTGTCTATCTGTCTGTCCATGGCTTAGCTCAGAGACGGTTAGTACCAGAAAGCTGTAATTTGGCATGGGCATACATATTAATCACGCCGACAAAGTGGTAAAAAAAAAACATGAAAAAAAAAAAACGAAAAAACCGGCAAAGTTCGTTTCGGACCACGCACAAGGAAGGGTTCCGTAGTTAGGATGAATTTATCACAAGAACAAACCTAATTTTGTAGTTGGAAAAAAATGTTCTCCCATACGGAATGTATGGGAGAACATGTTATTTCAACCGCAAACGTAGACATTCAAAAAATATTACTCGTTAACTTGTAAAGCCTGCTTGTGATAGTTTTCCTTTTAATTTCGTTATATATACTACTGCCGTGAATTTTTTCATATATCTAAAACCAACACTTTAAAGCTTAATATTTCGCAAACGGATCCCTGAATCAAAAATAGTTTTCACAAACTCACAATATTTTTGTGAACAACCTTTCCAAAGACACCTCACATGCCAAATTACAGCTTTTTAGTACAAAGAGCCTCTGAGCTAAGCCGCGGACAGACATACGGACATGGCGAAACTATAAGGGTTCCTTGTAAAAGTACTACGGAACCCTAAAAACTGAAAACGAAAGGTAATTTCTAACGATTTATGCAAAGCCTTCAAAATTCAAAATTTTCAAAATTCAAAAGTCATTTATTCAAACTAGGCTGAGAATCAGCACTTTTCGAACGTCAAAATTACATAAGACAGTCCCCCAAAACGCCCACCCTTCACCACTTCCTAGTGCATTAGCTGGGAAGAAGAAGTGGCGTAACAAACTCCCCAGCAGCACAGCTGTCTGTTCAGTTAGAAGAACAAAAAAATAAGATTCTATATAATAGTATTCAAAATAATTTAGATAATTTAGATTACGCAACACAAAACATAATTTAAATTATTAGCCATATGTTAGCTAGCACACGCCAATATACCACACAACATCATCGAGAACTATACTCAGGCAGAAATAAAAACTAAACGTAAACAGAACTTATCTAAATAAAAGCCTCCAGGCATAAAGGGCGTGCCCGCTTACATATAGTTGTAACAGGAAGTTATAAATGATAAACTAGGACCATCGAGATAAAATAAATAAAACAAACAGTTAATTACTAATAACAATAACTAATATGATCAATTGTCGAGGTCACTAGCTAACCACATATTGCAATACAACTCATTAGAAAGAACATTGTAATGAGTAGATTATGTCAACAATAAATTGAAATAAAATTAAAAATAGCTTGACTTATAAAGTCAAAATAAAAAAATTAAAAAAATACAATTATATAAACTCATATAACTTGTCAGTAGGTAATCTGGAGAAAGAACATAAACATTGTCTTGAGTTAATCACAGCGACCAACTATTCTTATCATTTAAGTAGTCGTTTATAGAATAGTATGCATTTGAACAAAGCTTGGATTTTACTTTCGTTTTAAACGCATCAAAAGGCAAATCTAGCAAAGAAGAGGGTAGCTTGTTATAAAAGGTTATACCAAGCCCAACAAATGAGTTATGAACCTTATGAAGCCGGTGAAAGGGAGCTCGTAGTTTGTCCTTATTTCTAGTGTTAACATTGTGAAAATTGTGAAAACACAGTTCGATACAGTTACCGTTGTTTTGGATAATCTTAATATTATAAGTATTCGGTGCCCCACAAGGTAGCGTTTTTGGTCCCAGTGTATTATTTATCAACAAAACAGGAAGGAACTGAAGCTGATTCTTCCCTTCTTTTTTATAATGGTTTTTGTGTACATTGGCGTTTTCACCCCTTTTATGTAGCTTTTCAACCACGGTTTATTTCTTACCTGAAAATATTGATCTTATGAAGAAACGATTCGCCAACTTTGATGGTAATTTCAGCATGATCATCTAGTCTTCTAGAGGTAGGTAATTAGAAATAAAATTACATTATTACAAAGTTTCATTATTTATTCGCACGGCCGTACCGTTTGTATGTACCATTTTTTTTAATTTAAATGTTTATCTTACACGTTTATTAAATTTCAAAAAATAGTTAGAGTCTAAACAGAAATACAGCTATGAAAACGTTTTTTTTTCGTCATGTTATTTTCGAGCCCTTTTTTGTTCATTTTAATGACTCACTCTTGTTGACATAATTTCAGCTAAACACATTTATTTAGGAAACTGCATAACATTAAGAAGTTCTTTCATTACTTATACGATTTCTAAGATGTTAGTTACAATTTAATATCATTCTCAGTCAATGTAATAAAATATATAACATATCAGAGCTGCATTTCTGATGTCGAAATAATTTATATGTAAATTAAAAGATATCTATGAATAGGTACCTAATATTTATTTAAATGCCATTGCATTTATCATATTTTATAACACTAATAAACCTTATGGCAAGACTTTGGTAAAAAAACATATATAATTAATGATAAGAAGATAAACTTGCGACTTTAATAAACTTCTTAAAAATATTGGATAACATTATATATAATTTAGTTTTTGACACAGCTTTACTATTTTCAGGTAACAGATTCACCGCCCAAACATTTACAATAATATCATACATAAATGACAAAAGTTGAATCGTTTTAATAATGAGGAGGATTAACCTTATAAAGCACTTTTGTACCTTTTGTTGTTGTTAGACTATATGTACACAGGTACCTGTGTACATATAGTCTAATATAATACATCAAAAATATATTTACAGTAGGTAAAACTGCTGTTTTACTCGACAAAAACAGTCCCATTGTCATTTATTACTATGTCTATATATTTTTTATTTACATATAAGGTCTTAATTCTAATACCGCCAGTAGCCCTAATGTTTCGTTCTTTTATTCTATTGAGCTCCGCAAAGCACACCTGTCTGTTGCCTCAGTGAAAAAGAAAAGATTAATGCATAAAATGTTGCAAAATTCAATGTGTGCGAATTTGTCATTAATTATCTTTTTGTGACCATTTGTATTTAAAATGTCTTTGACATATCTTTGGAGGGCGTACGACGGCCCGAAGGCAACTCGCAGAGTCTCGTTAGATGTTTGTAATAAAATGAGGTACCAACAGACGATTACCCCTGTATGCTCTATGCAAGTGCACCCAACGACAACCCCCGGTTGGTGTTGGACTATTGCTGGATATTGAACGATAGGTTCGGGTGGCTAAAGTGGACTGGTTACCTAGAACTATATAAGGAATATTGCCCCAGCCTGATGAATGCTTTATTTATTATACATATATGTATGCCCATTATTATTATAATGTTCAACATCACAGATTAATGCTTTAAGTAAACCTAAACCTATTATTTGTATTTTTTTTTCATCTTGTGAGCTAATGCACATTTATGTTTTAATTATTCAAAACACAAAATTACATTTATTAAACATATATAATTCCGTTGTCAAATATACATAAATAATTATATTTACATACTTAGTATTTGATAAAGAATTCAAATTGTTGAGTCCAATTTTAATGAAACGTTACTTCAATTCGTACTGAGCTTCACTAGATTGTTGGGAATTTACTATTTTGTTGATAAATACTGAGTCTGCATTGATTATGGGCAATGGAATAACTCATTAAAAAAAGTTACAAATAAAGTTGGCACCGAAATACTACCTTGAGGTACGCGTACTTCTAGTGATATTTATTTTATATTAAGGTACTGGCTTGAACATTAACCCAAAAACTGGCTATGATGAGTAAAGATACTTTAAAACTAATCTATAATAGTTTTCAGCTTATTGCTTTGTTTATTTGGAATAGGATTAAGATTATATTCTTGTCGAAAGCTTTTGTTAACTGTCATTGAGATAATTATTCTAATGGCTAGGAAAACAATAAGAAAAAAGCTGTTATTAGTTTACAAGACGAATCTGTTTTAAAAAGGTACTTACATACATACATCACAACATCGTAGTCTAGATTATTGTGTATGCGTATTTTGTTTGAGCTTTTAAAAACAGAACATACTGTGGTTACTTATTTCTGGTAAAATTATGGACACATTTTTGGTAATACGTATTTGCTTGGACATTGGATACAATATATGAGTTTAAATCCCATCTCATAAATAATATTCTTAAAATGTACAATATTTACATTGGAATGTCTACCATACTTATCTTGACATGTACAATCTATTTGTATGTCACCTCAGAATAGGCGTTTTTCCTACATTCTGCAACAAAGAGATTTTTACATCGTTCTTGTCAGTATGTAAAATTGTGTTTACAACATTACAGTATATAACTATTAGGTACATCATGTGTGATTTTAAAACTTTGGAACTCCTTAAAATATATAACATGTCTTTCCTAGAAACTCAATTTCTTGACGTTGTAAAAACCTCGTTTGGTAAGAATATCATAATAAATAATGCTGACGCGGTACGCATTACATATATTCTATGATTGGCGACCACGAACCGACTAGTTGTATTGTCATATTCAATAAGAAAACGAGATTTTCACATCTCGTCTTACAATTACTATTATTAATTTAATACATTTCTATCATCACCATTTGTTCTTTAACCTAATTTTTAAAATAAGAAAAGCTAATACACTTACAATTAGGCCTATGGAGAATAATGCAACAATGAGCATGGAAAATTTCTCGCCGACTACGTGGTTGTCCTGTAGGAATTGTGTGGGGTATGTGTAGTGGCAGTACAAATTTGAACACGCGAGGTTTGGCCGGTCCATGCCGTAGATGGAGAGAACGAGGCCGACGAGCCCGTGCTTGAGGAAGGAAGCCTGGAACAACCACCGGACGAACACCGGTGCGTCGTAGAAGCGGAGGAAGAACCCGGAGAAGATCGTGAATGGCATTATGAAGAATGGCCCGAATATCACTCCGTTCTGAAATGAGAGAATATTTGATTAACCTCAATAATACTAACACGGGCGGTTTCTTTTTGTGGAAGCATGATTTTGTCTATTCGGTATTTCTTTAATAAACATTATAGTTACAAGTAGATCTGTTATCTTTAATACTAATAATGAATCAAGTTTTCAGTTGTCCATTTTTAAGCCTGATTAATTTTGCTTTAATCTCAATTGTTCGAAGCATCCTAAGATCATCTACGGCCGTATTTTTTTCATGTATTTTTTTTATGTGCTTCTCATCAAATAAAGGATAAATATGAGAAGTAGTACTAACCTTAACATTAAACAAGGATCCAATAAGCAGTCCTTTACACAACGCTACATAGGACACCAGCAACAGTACGCAACAGAATCCAGAAAACCGTCGTATTTCGTTCGGCTGTCCCGTGAGCCAGTACGCTATAAACGCGTAAGACAATGTGCACACCGTCTGAGTTGGGAGCGTCGATACTAAGGTCGACGTGTAGTATGCTCCCGCCGTATACCACCTGTTGAAGTGCTCGCGACGGATCACCGGGATTTGTTCGGGAACTGGAAGTGAGAAATTGATTCGTGATTTGTCTTCCAGTCGAGTTGGTGGAAAAAGGTATTTTTAAACCATTGATGTGATAAAAGATATTGTTTGATTTTATAGAATCAAGATAATGGTGTGTTTCTTTGTGGGATTGTACGAATTCTAGTAACTGTAAATGTAATTCTAGTGTTTATGAGAACAAAGGATTAACATAAATACAATAGAAAATAGCCTTTGTGTAGAAGTAGAGCTTCCTTACATATTTTACATATTATAAAACAAAATCCCCGCCGCGCCTGTCTGTCTGAACGCGATAAACTCAAAAACTACCCAACGAATTTTCAAACGCTTTTCGCCAATGGACGGAGTGATTTATGAGGAAGGTTGTATAATTCATTAAGGTTTTGTGTAAATTGGCTGAAATATGAAGATTATTGTTGAAGATGTTATATGGAAAAAAACATGCCGGCTGGAGCTTTACTGGGTGCGCCGCGTAAACCGTGAGAGATAAATAAAATGTATGTTCTACAGGATTGTACAATTTAAAAAGTTCAACAAAAATGTCTGCGGTAATATGTCTATCTTCTAAGGAAGACCCATAATAACCATTATTATCTTTCAGAAATTGATAAATAATACATTTTTATTGCCGAAGCAATTTTGATCCTTATCCAATCAAATATGTTATTTAAATTGGGCATTTAATTTATAATATAATATGCCTTGATATCATGTCATTAAAATGACTACTTTAAAAGATATCACAGATTCTAAATTACGCGTAGCAAAGTAATTATGGTTGACGGCAACGCGGGCGCAGCGGAAGGAGTGACAATGACCTTTTCCTCGGTTATTAGGTATGTAATTCCGTTAGTACGGTCCCGTGGGATATTTTGTGACATCCATGCGGGCGGAGCCGCGGGTAAAAGTTAGTTTAATATAAATATGACTATATGAGTATCCCAAACAGCACGCTATAATTAATACTGGAAGAAAACACACTTCAGTAAACAGTAACAATTTAGTAGGTTATTCAATGCTCTCTGTTTATGCATAACAATTCGTACGTGTAAATCAAGTTTTAATTATTCAATTATAGCTTCCGTTTGACCTACTAACGTGTTCTGACTCAGATGTATTTGCCAATACCTTGTCGTTTCAAGTTCACCGACACGTACGTGATCCTTTACGAACCACTTACCTTGTTGCAGTTCTGTTTCAATGTGCATGCAATATTTTGACTACTTAATTTAAATAAGACACTTTTGACATTTCAAAGAATGTGGAAATTTGATACAAGTATTGTAGGTACCAAATATCGGGATTGCCGAAAAATTATAAACGTAAATAGGTACGCTTGACCCAAATTTATATAAGATTAAATTGGCTAACATTTTTCTACAGAGCAATATCAAACCATTGACAGCAGGAGGCCCACAAATGTTTAACATAACCTAAAATAAATAAAAATTACTTACACTTTATAGTAACGGCACTGAAAGCCGTAAACATGAGGAACATAAGGCTAAAGTACAAGAAGTTATAGTTGTCGCGCACGTCCTTAGCGTCCTGTCCGATGTTGTAGAACAGAGAGCCGATGAAGAGGGCCATCGCGCAGTGGATGCCCGTCGTCATTACTGTAAACGAGGGGTCTCGCCATATAGACTGGAAAGAAAACAATGACGGTAAATTGGCATATTAATCTAACGTAGATGTTGGTTTGGGAATATAATTAATAGCTTTTGATTGAAGATACATGAAAACGAAGCACCCATTTCTAAAGTCAACAAACCGACGATCACGCCTGCATTGAATGACTAAACTTAAAGTAGAAATAAGCTTTTAAAAACCACTTTTCAACCAAATCCAGCACTGACAGTTCAAGAGAACGAGCAGAGCATTGCCCTTATTTCGCACGAAATGAAAGGCAAACGAAACGTATCCAAAGCATATAATTTTAAAATGATTACCAATGATTTAAATTGTTGTTTTCGATTTATTTTGTATGCGTGTTTTTCTATAGCAGCCTTGTCTAATGAGACGTTTGAATCTCGGTTAGCGGTATTCCCATTTCGGAATAGTAGGTTGAAAGTTAATTTAAGTTACAGTTTTGGATTCAAACAATTTTTTTTTACAAACGTATCGTTAGTTAAGGAAACAATCAAACATAGGAAAGAAAATAATTTACACTAGTTTACCAAAAGCGATCTCCTTGTGAGGGTGGTGAACTGTTTCATGAACGATGTGGTGTATGTACTCTTTAGTGCTAATAGTATTTTACTAGTCGGGTCCTCCTTCGGGGCCGGCAGCGTCGTCAGGCAAACCTCTTCACACGCACCTAAATTAGATTTTACTGAAAAGAGGAATTAAAAAGAATATTATGTATTTGTGTATTACGTCAAAGTTAAGAACCTGTTTATTAGTTTTGGTCTCAGAAACCAAAAATATCAAGAGTTTCATGTTGTATTATAGTTTGCTTGTAAAGATTTTAAAATACCAGTGTTTTATCACATTACTGTGTGAGCTTTTCGTTGATATGATAATTTTTATAATGAATTCAGTCAGTTTGGACGAAGTCCATACGAAGCATGATAGAAAGCGACGTGCAAGTGTTATAGTCATCGTTTCAAGGATTCAACATGGTTGGAATACGGTAGCATAAACACGGAATACCTACTATCCTTAAATATCATAAAACATGACGTCTGTCTGTCAGTTAGTTCGCATAAAGGACAATCACATATCCGATTTACGTGATATTTTTTTTAAATTCATTCAGATGTGTTATGTAGTCAGCTTTAAGTGTTTATTATTCGTCGTATAGCTGTAAGTAATACATACCTATTAAATTACTATCAGTCTCATGAGATACGTTTGAAATCCACCTCTTATTTCTTCCATTTCCCGAGCTCTCCACGAGATCGCTCGCGTTTTCTACACATATTTCGATTACTGAAAAGAAAAAAACAATAACGTTATTATGGCAACACATATTCGAATATGGCTATTAGAAGCTGTTGGAAGATATTCGTTTTAATTTAGTTGATTAGTGGGATAGTATACAGGGCGTCCCACGGATATGCCACATGGAGGGAAAGTATCTTGACTATTGTAGATGGAACATTTTACTGAAAGAAGACATTATTTGAATTTAAAAAACAATTTAAACTGCATTCATAGATATTTAAATAATGACATGGTTGAACCGGAAATCGAACCGGTTACACGAGAAATATAATCACCCTGTAGCTTTATCATACCGATCGAAAGGCTTCATCATAAGGATTATTTTTTGCTATATAACATAGTGTCAAAAATAAAAGGAAGACCATGAATTTTAACTGTATAATTCGTATAAATGATAGCAATGCACGACCCGTCTCCCAAAAATATTCTGTCTGTGTGGATTATTATATGTTTTTAATGTTCTAACAATAATTATAATATTTATGTAATTCATTTTTTTTGTTTGTTTCAGTCCAGTAGTAACCCCACAAGTTCTACATTAAGCTCAACTGTATCATCGAAGATTTTTACTATTTTTTATTTTATTTTTAGCAATACACACTTGATTTTCCAAATTCACTTTAGACATTGGCAGAATGGTCAACATCAGCTTTGCTTGCCATAACAAAAAAATTAATAGAATAGAATGTAAATACTGGTGTAACGTGAAGTTCACTGGCTGTGAGATTCAGAATTTTAGAATATTATCTTTTATACAACATCCGTCATAGAGTTAAAAATGTATAGTATCTAAAAGTTAAAATTAAATTTTTGCTATTTTCCGACGTTAAAATGAATATTGTTGTTGCTGTCAAGGTAATACATAATAGAATTATCCATAAAATAATCTTCTACATTCATATTACTCTGTTTCTAAATAAAAATAATAATTTTATTTATTTCACCAAAAATTACATCATCGACACCGTGTTCCGAAGAGGGGGCCGGTTTATAACTAGGCTGATTGATACTACGAATAAATTATTCGTATTAGTGATGTCGTTTGCAGTAGAGATGTAGGTGGACAGTGAAATGTTGACAATAAGTAATAAGTGTAAGTGCTCAATTGTGCTTTTAATAGAAACTGAATAACAGATGTTAGATAAGCCTATGTCTAGCAGTGAATGCCTTACGACTGAACGTTGCAGTTAAAAAGAAACGTAGATACAGAATAATTTTCAACTTCCAAATAAAAAATTATGAACCTGAACATATTACCAAACATAAAAATCAAAACGTACTCGTATACTTACAGAAATCAACAGGATTATGGTACGGAGGGCACATCAAGTTCATTTCCTCTAGACACGGCAGCAGTTGCGGCACGGAGCCGACGTAGGCGCAGCGGCCTGCCACCACGGCGTACAGGCGGTCCACCATGTGCAATAGGGCGGCGGACGGCTGGTGCATCGTCATCACCACCGTCCGCCCTTGCCGCGCTAAAAGGTGAAGTAAATATACTATTTGCTTCGATATTGAACTATCCAGCCCACTGGAAAGAAGATATAGTTAGGTTGAACTTTTTGCTATTTGTATTATGGACTTTTTGTTTATTTGTCCGTCATAACCTCACGCGTGTATTCCCCGAAGGGTAAGGCAGAGGTGTACCTATAGTACACCCACATTTCGCCAGTTATGTTTAAGTCCCATGTAATAGGGGGCGAGCCTATTGCCATCAACAGGGCACAAATCCAGACTCGGGCTGCTACCGAGAAATTCCGATGGAAAAACCCAATAACAACTTGCCTGACGTGGGAATCGAACCCAGCGCCTCATGCTCAGCAGTAGTACTTGCGACCACTAGACCAACGTCTCTGACTGTCAATAATATGCATCAAGTGCACTCTCAAATAGCATGTATGAAGATCCTGTACTGGCAAAGTCACGTCTCCAAAAGCAAGTAAAGCTTTTATCAGAGAATTTCAGGAAAAGCCAGAAAACTGTTTTCAAATAATGTTAACTAACAGAGGGCGTTCCCGTTAGCCCGCAATAGTAAAGCGTCCACAAAGGCAAAGAAAAAAAAATTGTTGATACGTAAAAGAAACACTCTTTATACACGCGCACTTGTCTTTCAACGTGGAAAGACAAGTGCGACAAAAATACTTTTTTAGTTACATACTGTATATTGTAGGTAGTCCAAATATCTTGAGATAATTTCATATCTGGTAGCTAATTTCAAAAATTCAGGCATTCGTGATAAGAAATAGAAAACTAGTATCTATAGTGTAGGTACAATATAATTTATTGATTTAAAATACCTTCCACTTATATTTGTGCCGAAATTTTAAGACTCACGTATACCGGATTTGTTGAACGTTACATTGTAATAATCAACAATAATAATGTAGGTATATTTGATATTATAAATGTCATATATTGGATTAAATTACAATGTTTTTAGTCTCACCTCATTATCAAGATAATGATATCATTAAAATGTTAAAAGATAAATACTTTTGGCACGGAGCCATGACGTTATGTAATTTTACATTTTCTTTTTGTTTAATTTCCGTTCCATGCATGAAAAAGATCCTTTGTCGTCAATAACTTATCTAATTGTAAGAAAGCTTGAAATAATTGAAATTTAGCCTGTGTAACTATAAAAGTACAGTTTGCGTGTTGCTAAACCATTCGTGTCAGTCATAGCCCTTGTTAAAAGTTGCATCACTTTTGCGCTCTCGAAAATATGGTTTATTTTGAATAAAGATATTGTATAATCATAAAATAAAATTTAGATTTTATTTCAAGGATAGCTGAAGACTATGTGATTTAAAAATTTCTTGATATGGTTTGCTAAACAATAGGAAAAAATACATTACTGACAGGGATTTAAAAAAAACAAGATGGTTTATCTAACATAATTTTTCTGCTATATTTTGTATCAAAGTTGAAAAAAGTGGTACAGCCACATGCAAGTAGACCATACAAAAATGTTGGTGATATTTTTAAATATTCAAAATCAAAAGTAGTTTCTTGTAAAATAATGATCAAACATCAGTCTCGCGTCATTTTTCGGAAAACTTGTTGCGAATATTTTTGATTTTCCATGAATACTTAACTTATTTGAAAAATCCCTTTAAGCCACATGACAAAATAAAGAACTCAAATTTTTAAATCACAAATAGTTTTCATTAAATTATTTTTCCCTTTCTCACAACTAATGATCAAACTCAGTCGATTTCGTGCACGGCCTCTTAACGGTTTCGTGAAGACGCATCTTGGACTTGGTGGCCGGAAAACGTAATTTTGGTCAATCCCCTGATATAGTAAACACTAGGCTCAGCCCTGAGAGTTGAAAATCCAACAGTGCACTTTTATTTAGGGATTTATTTAGGTGTCACTTAGTTGTCGGTGAAAACGGGCATCAGTGTCACTAATCATGGTAATAAATAAATTACTAATTTTAGTAATAACTGAGTTGTGATTGAACTATACAAATTTCAGCATAGTTCATTTCATAGCAGGCTACTGAGTCATTTTTAGTGACCGAAAAAAAAAGCTTCGTTTTCATTTTCAGCCATTTTCGGCCAAAAACTAATGATTCGGCCATATTTTCTTTTCCAGCCATTACCAGCCGAAACTTCGGCCAAGCCAAAAATCTGAAGTTTGAAGAATTATATTGTATTGTATTGACAGATTATATAATCAATCAATACAACAAGATATACACGAAATATTGTATCCTCTAATGAAATTATCGTGTTTTATTTCTTGTAAACCCTAAATTTACACTTTCACTTCGTAGGAATAAAAAAACAATCTTCTAAATCTACATCATTTTCGTTTTCGGCCGAAAAAAAACAAAAGCCGAAGCTTCTTTTTAGTTTTGGGCTGAAAATCCATTTTCGGTCGGACACTAGTCATTATATGCGTGGGTACAGAGTGATAATTACCATGCGATGCTAATATAAACACTACACCATCTCTTACACAATACAATTTTAATTAAACATTGTATCTACCCAAACAACGTGTGTTGTTATCTCGAATATTTAATTCCTCGACTAATCCTTCTGATTTGTTTTCGATAACGTTGTTCTAGTAGTATTTACAGTGGCACTTTTAGACGTTTCATGTGACAGTAACGTGTTGTTTGAGAACAGTATTTTTAAATTATTATGATGGACTATAAATAGAGGCAGGATGTCGTACTATTGTCTGTTATTAACAATAATGCAATTGTTTTTATTTAGGTGGCTTCGGTTAGAACGAACGTGTAAACCGAACAGTTTTGAAAGTGTCGTGTTAGTTTAGAAATACGCCACTAGAGGCGCTTTAGTAGATGTCAACTATCTTTCATAGTCGGGTTATAGGTACCTACTCTTAAATTGTAAAAGCTACACAGTCTTTAAGCTAATAAATATATCTACAAATTAATACTTTAATCCTGGATTATTCTGTTAAAACCCTTCAGCTTCGATACCCTGCTTTAAACGCATGATGGCCCACACCATACAATAGCCATGAGCCGTAGAAACTTATCGCGTTACATTTGGTACATTTATCATCGACTGTTATTTTTTATCATACGGTTTCTTAGTCACCTCTGGCCACTCCCGAAAGGAAGTAGTGGGTCGGTTTTATTAGTTATCAAGGCCAAGAACTAAAAAGTATAGAGCCACTTTACTTTTCTTTGTCGTGCAATTGGACATTGTAGTTGAAATATAAATAACCATTTACCTGGTAGGTTCGTCTAGAAACATGACCGGAGGGTCACTGATTAATTCCAGACCTATTGCTAGCCTTTTCTTCTGTCCTCCAGATAAATTGCCAGCCCTAGTGTGTCGTGCTCTAATTAATCCAAGGGATGTGAGAATTTCTTCTACCTGAAAGAAGAGGAATCATTAGGGTACCTTGATAGCAGAAAAATTGACGTTGTATTTTTATTATTTGTTATTTTGAGAAGTATCAAGGTATCTTAATTGCTTTACACATAATAATAGACTATTATCTTCTTGCTTTATAAAACTTGCGACCCACTCCAGCTTTGCGCGGGTGCAATTTACAAGTGAAGACGGTATTCTGTCCAGGACACGTTGTGCACAAATTCTGAGAAGTAACCTAACAAAAAGTACTAGGCTTGCATGAATTCAAAATGGTATTTCATGAGTATTATTAAGTTATTATTTTTGTATATACAGGGTGGCAGGGAAGCCAACAGCGTTGAAATTTTTCGTCGGTTATTTAAAAAAAAATCAGCTGGTTCATGCATTTTGACCGCGTAGGTATTGCACTTTTCTATGAAACAGAAGATTTTGTCGATGTCCCTGCTACCTTGTATTTATAATACCTGGGCGACCGAGCTCCTCTGGTGAAAATAGAGAATGCTCATTTAATAGTATAGGAAAGTTCATACTAATTCCATGCTGCCATTATACTACATACTAATTCCATGTTGCTATGTCATTATTCTTGTTCTAAACTTTGGGAGACCGAGCTGTGCTCGGGTGAAAATACGGAGAAAACGAATTTTCCCAGATATGAGCTTTTTTTCCCATTCAACATCCCTATTTCTTTAAACTGCTTATCAGAAGCGAGGCCCTTGTAACAACTATGGCAGTTAGCATTTATAGCTGATATGATTATTTAAAAGTCGTGAACATTTTAATATTATTATGATTCGACCTCAAAAGATTAGAAACATGTGATAAAACCAATTTAGATATTAAAATAATCCGCTACATTGTATTGATAGATAACACTTACTCGTCGTTTTTTCTGTTGACCACTTATATGATTGCCTAATTTGAGATCCGCTGCTATGTGGAGTGATTCTTGTATTGTGAGCATGTCTTGTACTCTGTCGTCTTGTAGAATGTAACATGATCTTCGCCTGAACATCTTTTCATTGCGTACGCGACCATTGACGCAAATACTGCCACTTGTCGGTTTTCTGAAATTGAAATAACATTCAAGTTAGATAAGAAAGAAATAAAGACAACACATCAGATAGAGCTCTTTTGTCATTCATTTATGTAACTACTAGCTCCACTCCGTGGTTTTTCACCCGCATAAGTCTCGATCCCGTGGGAATATCGGGATAAAAAGTATTCTATGTCTTAATCCAGGTCATGGTCGACCTGTGTGCTAAATTTCATCCAAATCCGTTCAGCCGTTTTAGCGTGAAAGCGGAAAAACAAACAAACTCACTTTCGCGTTTCATGTTTTTTTTTTCTGACTTTTCGGCTTCATGTGCGTACTGTATAACTATCACTTGCTTCAAAAACGGTGAAGGAAAACATCGTGAGGAAACCGACATGCCTTAGAGATATTTGTCGACGGAATGTGAAGCCAAGTCAGAGGCCCATGGGCGGCTTTAAAACTCTGTCACCTGTGGGCCTACTCCCTAAGCGAAATCCGTAGTTTCGGCCATCGTTACGGCTGCGTCGTTCTCCCTCTTACAGACATACCGTAAAGGAGAAGGAGAGCAAAGCGCACGTAACGACGGCCGAAACTACGGATTTCGCTTAGGGAGTAGGCCCACAGGTTAGTCACTAACCACAAGGAAAGCAGAAGTATAGTTTGTAGCGACCTCGCTTTTCGCAATTTTTTTATATTCAAAGTAAGCTTAATTCTATTGGTACTCAAGGCTGATTTTGCAATACCTATGATTAAAAAAACTGATTGTGATATTAATATGACTAAAAAACAAAGAAGTTATATTCGCAACACTAGTACGTACTGATTCATCATCATCCATTTGTGGGATAACATTTTAAATAACAAATTATTCCACTAATGGCACCTGCGAAAAAATCGATAGGTGCCGTATGTGGAATACCTCAGGTGCTATTTAAGCGGGTGCCCAATGTGGAATACGTCCAAAATACAACTGTAAATTGCTACTAAATGCTGCTCGAACTGTCAAAACGCAATTTTGTGATAGGCCTCTTATTCTTCTTGATTACTTTATTCTTCATCAAGTACATATACATTTTTGGTACGAGTAGTCTGTTGATTTTGCAGCCATTCCTTATACTTTTCTTGTATTTGTATGAATATCAGTATGGGAGTTGAATAAGCAATGTTGTAAGACCGTTTATGATATTATGATGCATGTTTGAACATGAAGAAGACCAATTCGAAAGTCATCTTTGAGCAGCTGCCTACGTGTCATTCACTTAAAAACTACGTAAGGCTAATGCTGGGGCTACACCAAAGGGAAACGCCGTTGATTATATTATCGCGATGATAGACGGTAACCGTAGGTGTATATGATTTATCGCGAAAATTTGGCAACGGCATTCACATTGGCGTTTGACGTTAGGCGATAACTCGGGTGGCGGCAAATGAGCATTGACGTTGACCGTTGAAGGCCCCTCAATTTATCGTTATAATTATCGGAATAATTGCCGCGTTGTTTATGGCGATGATGGGCATTGACGTTTCCCGTGGTACATAGCCGTGATATTTGTACTGTATTTCATGAGTTCAAAATTGTATGTGTAAATGCAATGTGACCTACTTAGCGCTTTTTGCGTTTACTTTCGTTTGGTACTTTCAGTGGTGCTTGCGCTAAGGGCTCTATATTTTACCCTCTAATATGGTTGGTGGAAAAGTAAGTTTTTTTTTTGCTGTAATTTGTCAGAAACCTTCGCAAAACCAAAAATCAATAACACGTCCATGAATTCTGGTTGACGTTGCTAGTGGTAATCTAATCTAAATACGTATGACATTATGAATGCAATGTAGGTACACCATCGACCTCGTCAAGCCTAAACGTGCAGTCAGTCACTCGAACTAAGGGAAACAAAATCTTGTATAAAACGCACACTATGCTGCCAAGCATATTATAAGTTGGGGGATTACTCAGCGCTGGTCCAGCTCCACAAGGGCGCATAAACTAGATTAGCATTGAAAATATTGTTGGAGCTGCTGATGATTGCAAAAATTATCTTTGCATTGTATAAATTCAATCTCCTTGTATTGTATAATTGCATAGCACATGTGTGAGCACTGTGACCATTACCTTCTACAAAACTACCATTTAGATTTACTGGGTATGTCTTTTATTGACTTGAATGAGCCCTGGCCGCTGAGAGTATGTCATGCTCACTCAAATGTCTCGCTGGTGGTGGCGTGTGTGTTGGATCATTAAGTTCCCTTCAAAATGGTTGAGCTGAATGGTGCTGATCCATGCGTCATGTTCGTGAACGGGCGACGTCAGTAGGGACTGGTCATCTCTTAGCTGCCATGGCTTATTTTAATTTTTGAATTGTTTTTACCTTTTCATTATGGACTCTTTTAACGTGCACGTCTTTCTACATTGTTTTCACATGTATAATTTCAACATGAATGATGTAACCAATATTTTGTAAGAATACTTTGATTAAGAAGAGTATCCGTGGAGTTTCTTGCCCGTTCTTCTCCATAAGAACCTACTACGCTTTGGAATCGGCAACTAGCTTCATCTTTATGACTGAGCGACCCCCTTGACAATTCAAAAGTGCCTGTAATTGGTTTATTTGAAATAAATGCTTTGAGTTTGAGTTTTGAGTTTCAGGGAAATTGATTGTTAAAAATCTAAGGTTTGTGTAGAGTATCAAATTGACGTTGGGCCGGGATCACAAATTAATTTTATGGGGGTCCGTTTAAAAAAAAATATAGTTGACGATTACTAGAACTCAATTTTTTTTTTTAAATTTCATTAATTAATTATCAAATATTGAGTATTGAATCAAGAAAAATAACAAAGTTAGTAATTATTATGAATGTGTTTTTTTTTTTACTTGGTACTATCTATCTGTAGCCTCGAGTAAAGTTGGTGCAATCTATTGCCATTAAATACGCCATTCATTGACGTGCCGACGGCAGAAAACAAAGCGCGGGCTAAATTAAATTACTCAATTTTTTTAGGTTAATATTTATAAAACGCGGACCGTGGTCCTCCAATTGGTGACTCCTGGCGTACCCACCCTACATCAACTTGCCGTGTTATAGTAATTACATACAACTGACAAAGACAATGAAAGTTGTGATTTGAATGTACTGACAATTTAAGTTGGTATTAAATTTGCCATATACCATATACTCTATACTCTATACCATTACCTATTTCTATCATTTAACTCTGTGATCATTTTATTTAGGAACGACCCAATGCCTAACGCTCTAGAGCCTATTGTTTTATCGTACCACAGACTTGGCAACGTTTATCTTTAATACGCAGCGCACCTATCAATTAGACTTTAATTTGTTGTATCTAGCAGGTGCAAAGATTTATTTAATCTTATTAGGTACAATGATAGTATCTGTGCAGGAATCTAACTGTAAAAGTATCTAGATTAATTTTATTCTTCTGATTGGAGATAGAAAATAAATCTGTAGGAAGTAATACTGTATTTCTACTTATCGCGAATTAAATATTTGCGTATTTACCGATCTTGCAATATGGGTTTTGTTTTATAATATACTCGTAATATTACCGGAGACTGCCTCGTTGGCTGCTGTGCTTGAGGTTCTAGGTTCGATTCCCGGGTTGGGCAGTGTTATTGGGTTTTTCCATCTGGAATTTCTCAGTAGCAGCCCGGTGTTTGGATTTGTTGAATCTTGGCCCGGTTGATGGAAATAGGCTCACCCCCTATTACATAGGACTTAAACATAACTGGCGAAACGTGGGCGTACCTACAGGTACCCCTCTACCCAACCCTTCGGGCAGACAAGGCGTGATGTTATGTTGTGTATTAACGTAGAATTTAAAAGTTTCAATTAATTTGTAACTCCAAATAAAGTTTTTTTTTAGGAAGCGTAGACTACACAAAACAAATAGTCTACGTTTGGCCCTAGACTAATAAAAAGTCAGATCTAATAAAAGCTTTGGCAATTTGACAATGTACCGTGTTCCATGACAATAAAATGACAGCTACAATAAGTCCGATATAGGAACTAACCTGTCCTAGTAGTCATAGTAACTACTACCGGGGCTTCTCATCTCCTACGCTTTGACTCACCGCGCTCAATGTAAGAATTTGGAGAATGAGGAAGTATCCATTAATTGTCCTGTATGTTGTTTCCTGTGTGTAGGTATACGTGGAATGCAACTTGTTTCTTGTACGTACTTCTGTTGAAGGAATATTTCCCCTGCCTTGTATGTGAACTCAGCATGAGATCAGTAACAAGCAGTATCAGCATCAAGTTAACTGTGATGAGCACCTAAATTGAGTAAATCATAATCTGAATCATTTTTGAAGGATATTGTTAATCCATTGCTTGTTACGTTCGAAAAAATTGTCTGCTCAACAACGCAATTAATGTTGTTGAACTGTCAAAATGAAACAGATTGTGATCGATCGTGTGTTACGCAATTAGGTTGCAGAATTGTTAAACATTCTTTACTTTTACGCAAAGTTATAAAAACTGGTCTCCAGTAGCAATTAAAAAAATGAATATTTGTACTTAAATAATAATATGGATGCCTTATGTCGAGTCTAAGTCTTTTATTACTTCATTAGTATGTACGTTGAATATTTGTAAAAAGTGTCAAGAGGAGATCTACTCCTCTTGACACTCCAAAAAAACTGTACTTCATATCTATGAAGTACAGTTTTTTTCGAGTGTTTCGTTCAAAGATAACTCGCGGAAAAAGGGTGTCAATAGTTATTTATGCTATAAGTGCGGAAGGTAGGTGATTTCCGACGAGTGTATAAGCCGACACGAGTCGAAAATCATCTTACGCACGTGTATCATACAACGTTTTACTATGCATTGTGCGAGGAAATAAAATAAAAAAAACGAGCGAGCCTTACGGCAGTCGCCTGTGATGTGTAACATCTAACATACGACGACGTATATAAATTATGAAAACAATTTTTTTTTTTTGACTTTTGGCTTTGATTTTTACATTGACTTCGACTTCGACTTTGACTTTGACTTTATGATTTTGACCATCGTCATCATCATCATCTGATTTGTAAATACTAATTTGTGAAAAACTTTTCTCAAATAATAAAATCTCTGAGACGAGAAGGGCTGACGATGGCCTCAAAAATTAAAAAAAAAACGGGAAAGTAAAAAGCACTAGTGAAAAAAAGTGACACTTTCCGCACAAATTGACTGCTTGGAAAACGCTCTTTTCAAGCAAATGCATTGTAAAATATCTTTTTTAACATCTTAACCGCTTTTATTTGTTATTTAGCCGGACAATGACATCCACAAGTCTACAACAAAGTTACAGGGGGGTCGAAAATGTCCTGAATGGCTTCGAGAAAAGAATGGTACTATTACAATGGTTACAATGGTTTATTTTCATTCTACAATGTGTACTTAGGTGGTAAGTTAAAATTATATGTGATCATTATGGACCCTGTAGGGCACAGCAAAATAGTAGGAGAAAGCTTTGAAAAAACTTAGCTTATCAGTCTTCTGAACTAAATCTACGTATTATATTATTATATTAGGTTTGTTTGTTTTGCTCAACTTGGCGGGGGCACTGCTGTGGTCCCAGATTAATACTTCTGACCTTCCATTAAAAGTGGTCAGGTTAATATTAAAACTAGTTTTTGTTTTTGAATTAAGCCAGAAGTTGTTTTGACAACTTTTGCTGAAGATGATGATTGATATGGTCAAATATTAATTTTATTAGCATTATGAGAATGTAGGCAGAACTCATTACAATTGTGTGGAATTAACAAACCAGAAATTGTTTCAATTTTGTCCTAAGGTACAAAATTTGTTAATAAATGTAACGGCACAGACGCACCATTTTAAATCTATTTATTCATTCTAGATGTGGTGTTTCAGCGTAAGTACCATGAAAGAAGTTCATATCTAACCAGTTTCAAAACAAAATCCCGTGAACAAGATGACCACATCTGTTACCAGCCTGGTGCTATAGCCGCCGAGCGCTGCAAGCAAGAATAGTCCTTACCGTGGTTAGATATGAACTTCTTCGATTGTACCTACTGAAAGTATCTACCTACATATATTCTGAGTTTCACTAAACAAAGGCAATGGTGTTTATATTAAAGTAAAAACAAGCTCAACAAGGCTTACGTAGTTCTTGAGTAGACTAAACACATAACAATTTTAAACATTTGTATTAATAATTGATTACTTCTACGAAGAATATTTTGGTAATAATAATACAGGCCCATAGAAAAATACCTTAACCTAAACATTTTTTTTTTAACTTGTCTTAATAAATAAGGCTTAAGACCACAGATAGAATAATAATTTATGAAAATTATATACGGTACTCATTTGTGTCACTGCATGACTGAAAACTATATCGAGAAAAGATGTATGGAGACTCCCTTTAGTTTTAAATTTTATTTCATTTTTAACCGACTTCCAAAAAAGAGGAGGTTATTATGTTCGACGCGTATGTATGTGTTTTATTTTTTATCTGTCCGTGTCCGTCGATTTTTCCGTCAATTGTGGACCGATTTTGAAAATAATTTTTTTGTTTGAAAGGGTATGCTCTCGAAAAGGTCCCATATAGATTTTATTAACTTTTCTGGGATAGTTTTTGAGTAAGCTTCAATATTACGTATTTTTCCCACTTAGTATATGTGGATGATAACTTCCTGTGACTGTTATTTACATAGCAGGTACTGGTATTCGAATTTGTGTGGGGTAGGTACCACAACTAAAAAGTGAAAAATAAAAACTTTTTACAAAAAAAAAGAACAACTTCTGAAAAAAAACACTACAAAGTGAAAAATAATTTTAATTTCGGAAGTCGGTGTCTTTGGTTTTGAAACAATAGTTACATGAGCGTAGTAGCAACAATGCTTCATCTTAAGCCTTTATAAATTTCGTGTAAATTTTGTTTTGGGGACCTACCATTTTTTTTTTTTGAGGGTGGCAAATTATCAAATAACTTCTCCCGCTCTGGGCGGAGCGGGAGGGCGTGTCAGACTTTTACAGACTAAAACCCACCCGTGTTCCTTCCGTTGCCTGTGTGCCGGGGCCGCGATATCCCTTTCGGACAAACTCGCAACCCTGGCAGGCATGTTGATCGATGCCTCAGGCAATTAAAAAGAAATCTCACATTACATCTTGATGAATTAAAATAAATCTCGAACTTAAGCCTACCATAAATTATGTGGAGCAGAACAATATAGACCTAGTAATATATTTAATCTAACAAATCCTTTATTATCTTAATGCCGGATTTACATTACTCTGTCGTGTCGTGACGCGTTCTGACACAGTGTTAGCCAATCAAAAGTCGTTGTGATTTGATGTGGTCCTGAACCGATTCGTTTGATAGGTGTATCCAGCGTCACGACACAACACAACACGGTAATGTGTGTGCATTAAGATAACTACTGATAATTTCTTCTGTGTACTTACTTTTCTGTTTGAAAACAGAAATATGAAAGTAATGGCAATCAGCATTTTATGAGAAATTGCCGAATATATTTTAATTACTTTTAACATGCCTGAATACGTCTGCTGACACAACAACAACGATACTGACCGTCCCATAAGGGACGGTCAGTATCGGCTGTTCCAAGAAACTCTTGTTATAAAACAAGAGTTTCTTGGAACAGCTCAGATAAAGAAGAGATTAACAATACCAAGTCATTGTGAGGACTGTTCTGAACTTCTGACGTATATGGGTAGATAACGTACATCTACATATTTAAAGATAAACGTGATTACAATTGGTAAAACACTGTTACCAAGTAGTGATAAGAGAATGGCCGATTAGAACAGCGACGATTCGGTATTTTGAATTTCAACCATTATAATTGAATTATTACCAGAGATTTCTGAGATTTTTAATTTTTTTATTCGGTCTCGATTAAATAAATGTGTGGCGGCATCTACATCGCCAAATGTGAACTACTCATCAAAGACCTGACGTCACACAAATCCTGCATCGGTTTGGTTGGTGGTAGGGCTTGTTCTAAGTCCGCCTAGCTACCACCGTCTTATTTAAGTCTGTTGCAATAATAACTATGTGAACAGCATGGTTGTGTTTCGGCAGTTAGAGGTAAGATAGCCAGTTTCTCCGTAGTTGAGGATTCCGGGTGAACATCGCTTCTACCTTCGGTTTGATCATCACTTACCATCAGGTGAGATGCAGGCTAAGAGCTTAACCGTTGCGAAAAAAATAAAGAAAATAAAAATGCTGTCAATGTCGCCGAGGAAGTGCAAAAGTTTTGACCAACAAGATCTGAAATACTGTCGTATCATCAGCGACACGAAAAAGACGAAAAATATTTATTTTAGATAATTATTGAAATACCTATGACCTATTTATTCCACATCGGAGACCGAAGTTGGTAAACGTTGAGAATCGTCGTTTCAAAATCTGCCTAACCTTTTCCCAACTATAACCAGATGCAGCTGAATACCAGCATTTTACATGGAGCGACTGAAAGCGGTTACTACAGTAATAATTAGGTACCTTAATTCTGTCAATTTTGTGAATTTCAACTGCAAGGACAATACGGCCGATATAACTTGGCAGGTCTGAACATAGGCACTACGAAGTTTCGCGCGTGATCTCTCACTCACTCTCGCCTCATGTCACCATTTGGTTCCTAAAAATGGTATTGCGCAGCCTTCTGCACGAGTTTCAGAACTGCCAAGTTTTACTGGCCGTATTGTATGAGATTTTTTTACTGATGTGGTGTTGCGTTTATTTTAAACTGATTTTTACTTCGAACAGTAGAAAGGGACTTTGTTATAAATACTTTACTTGACTTTGAAACTAATTTTAAACTGTGGCTATTTACTTATAGAAATGTACTATGTATTCGACAAACAGCCAGTTGACCTTAACTTTTTAATAAATAATAAAAACCACGACTGCCCTGCCAAAAAACGAATTAAAAAGTAAATAAAAAACAAGTTGTATTAGTTACTCTTTTATACAAAGCGAAAGGTATTCACATTCATACATTCATTTACTGGAATGTTTTCCCATTGTTTGTGTTATTTGTTTTAGTATATTTATGTGTATTTATTTGTGCTTATATAATTAGGTGTATTTATTATATTTATAGTTTTTAATAGGTATATGTATATCTTTATAAATATTTATTCCTTAATTCACGCTATAGCACCTACCACTGTTTGCTCTGCGTCACCCAATGGTTGACTGGTAAAAAATGCCTGTGGCATTAAGTCCGCCTTTGTACATTTGTGTGCTTGAAGTATTAAATAATTAAATTAATTAAATTGTCATTGGTGACGGAGATCGTTTTGTGGAACACTTTTAAATTTAAAGGTGCCCCTCACAGGGGGCAGGCATTCGCTTGTAATGTAACAATTCAGATTAAATATTACAAACATTGCGCACTGTAATGGTCGGTTCTCCTCCCTCACTGATGTAATGCTCGACTCTGAACGTTACATTACAGGCGAATGCTCCCGGTGCAGCACATTAAGAGGTCCCCCGACCTTTAGTTACCATTTATTTTTATACATTTTAGTAACAAGTTTGATGTGTGATGAAGATGATGAAATAATTCTAATGATAACTCAATCACCTATGAAACCATTCACTCATTTAGACATTCGCAGTCTCACTAAAGTCTGATCAAATCGTTTGCGGCCAAAGATGAAATGATTGTTTTGCGGTACACCCTACCTATGTATTTATGGCAACAAATTACGTAGTTTGGGAATGTATTCATCAAGGGCTTCAATTTGATACCCATATAATAATTGAAGGATTTTATTTTAAATTTTTGTTGAGCCATGTCGGCAGACATACTGAATTTAAAAAAATATATAGCCCGTGTCACTCGGGATGATGTAAGAACGATAACCGGTACCCCATACATACAAAATCTGTTCAGGCATTTAAAAGTTAGGTGGAATAAAGAAACTCACATACATGCATGAACCCTGAAAACATTACACTTCTTTTTTGGGCAGTCGTGTAAAAAGTGTTTATTTCCTGATTTATTGTCTAGTAGTGACAAAAGTCGAAACATTCCTTAACATTTGATACAATTTATGTTTAGATTACATCTTTTTCATATCTATGTCTAATCTGCGTTCGCAATTTATTTGCCAAATATGTAAACAAACACCAGTTTTAGGAAAAACAGCTGTAATGCCTACTTATAAGGTTCAGTTTGCGCTATAACTTATTATATATTTTTTATGACTTTTTAACAATACTAGTCAGTCTAAAATCAACTTTATTTACACATGCATAAAATTGATGTTTGTTTAAGTGGAAATAACATCAATTGGAAACAAGGATTTGAATAGACCTCAGCAATACAATTTTAATGAAAAATGGTTAGATATTCATATCAATTTTATATTTATTTTTGGTAAATAAGGGATATTGGGTTTTTGGGTATTGGGTTGGTGGTATTGGGTATTGGGTTGGTTGGGTTGGGAATATTGGATTATTTTTGTTTTTTGGGGTGTTTGGTGGTTGGATAATTGATTGATATATACTTTATTGTACACCAGATAATATTATTATTATTATTATTGGTTTTGGTTTAAGGTAATAGCTAAGTATTTATCGATCGATGGTTTGTTATAGATATACATACCATACTTTAAATATTACAAATACCTGCCAACAGTTAACGTAAAAATCCAGAGCATAATACAATATTGATAAGGTTAGTCATCTTGACATTGAAATTGCAGTATTAATACTAGTTAAACTCAGTAAATATGGACGGCATTGAAAAATCTGCGTTATTTAAAGTAAAATGTAACTTTTTGCTTTGGTAGAACGTAATGAATTCAGAAATATCTGAATTAGCAAATCGATGCGTCCCTGAAGCTGTAGCTCCCAACCTACATAGGTAGATAGATACCCACATTACTCATGGTCATTATTACTCATAGTTTAGATGTAACTAGGCTTGCCTGGTATCTGGCTTTAGCCGGACATGTCCGGCCTTTTACAATCGTGTCCGGCCTGTCCGGCTTTTGTTAGGCTTTTGGTCAACCCCGCCCCGCCAAAGGATGCCTGATTTATTGATTGTTTTAGTTACTTTCAATGTTAAAAAGTTACAAATTACTTTAGTAATAACAAAATGTGATTCATAATTAATAGTAGTGTCTCAAATGAATTACAGTAATAAATACACATATAAAAGTTTTTTTTTTATAAATCTGTGTGCCAGGCTTTCAGGGTAAAATGTGTGTTTGTGTCCGACTTTTTTATTTTTGGGCCTGGCAACCCTTGATGTATCTAACAGTGTGCATTGTCGACTAAAGTCCATTGCTCCTCATTGTTTAAAATATAATGATAAACAATTCTGTAATTTATTCTGTTTTCTGCATGCCACGTCGGCATTTCTGTTTTTTTCGCAGCCTGCCTTTGTCATCTTGATGTTTTATTCTCCTTTTATAATCAACAGTTGGAATACTATAAAATTAATCTACAAGTAAGTATAAAATGTATGCAGATTTGACTAAATATGTGATCTTGATTGAGTAAAGCAAACTGATGACGGCGAACTTTGTGTAATTGATGTATGTTCTAGTGTTCTCAAGTAAGTGATACGTATATTTATGTCTTTATTGAGAATAAAGTTTCTTGTTTGTGGTAGGTGGAAAGCGCAGAAATATAGTTGCGGCCTGCAACAATGGCATTGGCCGAGGCACACATACATGAGTCCATCGATGCCTGGTTGAGGGCAAGGTTTGTATAGTACTTTTCCCAAATATTGCGCGGAAATTCAAACTAAGTGCATTAACTATTAATTCTAGAATAAATGACAAACAACGATCATTTTTCACGCGCCATTATGTTCATTTGTTTCTTCTTAATATTTACTTTAAACAGCTCTGTTTGCAAACCAAATCGAAATTTAAATAAATTCTTTGATAAGTAACCTCCTCGGTTGCCATGAGTTGAAGTAAAAAGTTCGTTCAATTTTTAAATAATTTGACAGCTGTGAATTTTTATACAAACATTGCCGGCCGGACGCTCGCATTTATTCGGCCAGTACAGCAATTTCGATTTTTCTCGAAGAAGGTTGCCCAAATGCTCGAATTTACAGGCATGTTTGAGACTTCTCATTCATCGGGTTATCTTGATGGTTTTGAATACTATCATAATATCCTAATCTACTGACGCACTGCAGTTGTGTAGTGACGGTTGTTTTTATTATTGCTGTTATTTGTTTATATTGATTGAGAGTTATTTTGAATTCACTTGAGTAGTAAAATACTTATTAGTAAACAAATATTACTGGGCCAGTAGGTTGGTCCCGGCAACCTTGTAATTATTATCGGTGGATTAATAATAATTAATAAAACGAGTGTTATGTGCGATTGATCACGCGTGACGTATTAATCAATATAGAGAAGTAATAAGCTTTGCTTATTTTTTAAATGTTTAGAATAACATTAAAAACATCAGTTTAATGAGTTGTTTGGTTCATTATTTAAATTTTTAGAACATTAAGAAGTTTTTTTGTAGAATAATAAATAAGTTAAGTACCTAATGAATGAAGAAATGGAACAGTTACAGTAAACGTAGAAGAACTATCCCTGCAATGTTTGTGAATGTTAGCGCTTTAGTTTGTCGAGCGAAAATTGTGTCGCTCTATCGTTCGTCGATCAAAAGTTTCGTCGTCCATCGTTTGTCGTGTAAACAATCAGTCGCACTAACGTTCGTCGAGCTGATGTGCTGTCGCACCGCCGCTGATGGTCGTCGCTCTAGCATTTGTCGCGTATTTGTTTGTCGCAAGTCGCAACTATGATACGGAGTCAGGTAATCTGCGTTCGCAATTCATTTGCCAAACATGTAAACAAATACGAGTTTTCTTTATGCAAGTGTAAATAAAGTGTAACACTGATTAGTCCTCTTGAAAAAGTCATAAAAATATGAAGTTGTAGCGCAAACTGAACCTTATATGTAGGCACTACAGTTATTTTTCCTAAATCTAGTGTTTGTTTACATGTTTGGCAAATGAATTGCGAACGCAGATTATAAGTTATCGTGTGGTCACTAACATAATTTTAACTGTGATTAACAAGACCGGTTTTCGACCGTTAGTGTGTTAAAAGAGTGTTAAAAAGTTTCTAACATAACATGCCTAGTACGAGTCGAGATCAAGTTATGTAATTAACTACGCAGTGAATTATTGATGGAACATTTGTGTGAACTATCGTTTATTTTAAAATTTAACATAGGCATAATATGACAGTATTAAGATGAATGAGTTGTTTTCGCGGGGTGTTATGATAACTGTCATTAACTTATGTAATTGTTCCTATAGTATAATGTAAAATTCATAAAACATTTATGTACTTACTTAAATAAAAGAGAAAGGCTAGAGGGTTCATACAGGGTGTCAGGGTCACCGAGACGAAAACTGATACCATGGATTCAGTACTTGATTCTGAACACCCCTGCGTTGAAATTTCTTGTCGGTTATTTAAAAAAAATCAAAATGGTCAAAATGTATGGCACAGCAGATTTTTTATAATAGTACCTTTCTATCCATGGATTTGTATGCGGCTAGGGTTACCATATGAAAAATTGAAAAGTCCCGACAAAAAGCCTGATTTCCATAGAAACGTCCAGAAATTTTTCACAAACAAAATTACAATCATGTGACAAAAAAAAAGGAAATCATTGCACGCAGTTCACCGCCCACCTCGCCCTTATTTATATTTTGTTATTTCAATTTAAATCAAAGTAGGTAAATTAGATTATGTTTTTAAATATGTTAATTACGTTGATTTGTGCTGTGATAGAAGATCATATTTTTGTTTATGTTGATTGTAACTTTCCAATAAAAAAATCCAAAAAATCTAGCTTACTGTATTTTATAAAAAAATCGCCCAACATTCTGAGCTTTTCTAAACTCGGCTGATCCTGTCAGGAGTCTAAAAAGCCTGACTATATCTCAGTCTGTTACTATATCTAAAACAAAGGGTACTTATACAACTACAACACCCACACTACGCTTAGTAGTTGAATAAGACTTCATCGTCCAATATTTTTATCAAAATATTCTGATTTGTTTAATTTTCAATCTTGCAGCTAAATTTTAAAGTCGAAAACCATTTATCAAATAACAGTCAGTGTTGAATTGTTATCAAAAGTGGTAATGAACTAAATACAGTCATTAGTTTTGTTGGCGTAACCGTTCTTCTGTTAGTATCGAACACAAATGGGGTCGGTAGAATTAGTAAACAATGAGTTCATATCGAGTGTAGTCTTTGTGTCTTTGGTACAGGAAGTTTTGTTTTGAGTCCGTCTTAAAATAAACTTAACCGATAATATTTTCATTTTAAATAGGTACCTACATGAAAACTAAGATGTTCGTAATGCCGTCACAAATGGATTTTATGAGATTAAGATTGAGGTAAAATTATGTTTTAATAAGCACTAGCTGCGCCCTGCGGTTTCATCCGTATTAGTCTCGATCCCGTGGGAGTATCGGAATAAAAAGTATCCTACGTCCTAACCTAGGTCATGGTCTACCCATGTGCCAAATTTCATCCAAATCCGTTCAGTCGATTTAGCGTGAAAGCGTAACAAACAAACAAACTCACTTATAAAGTTATAATTCTAGTAGGATTCATCTTTTTCTCGAGCAAAGACGCGGACTGACTGGGTGAGGCACATACAGGCAGGTACAGGAAACGAACATATTACCTGTGTGTGCCCGACAATTATGTGTTGTGATTTGCGAAGGCGACGGCCACGTGCATTGGCGGTGCCCAGTAGTGGGATGGGATCAATCTACTGAGTAAAGCCCCTAAAACGCGTACCTTGCGTGTACTTAATGACGTAGCAGACAGCATAGGCATAGATCTTTTTACTTGTTCTCGAGTGAGTACACAAAAACCACGTACGTACATAATATGTTATGGTAAATAATAAAACTGTAATTATGGCCACACTATTGAATTAGACAATTCCTGGAATTATAGTGAAGATGAGTTAATAAATAAATAAGTAAATACATATTTTAATCGAAAAATATGGTAATTCTACATGATGAGTTGATGACTGTTTCCAAGCAAATTGTAAAGCTATATAAATTGATTAAAATCACTGGCACTTAATTATGTAAACACTAAACATAAAATCACGTGGACATTGACACGTAATGAGGATGGGCTGAGGAGATCAGCTGGATTTTCCTTTTAATATTAGGTACATTTAAAGGTCAAACTGACCTGTTTGTGAGTGCAGTAAAAATACGTCTAAGAATGAATTCAATTAGACTAGTCACGTTCCCTAATTGCCTAACTATACGATTTTGTCGAACGATGAAAATGATCGTGCGATGGTTCAACAAGTGTCCTAATAGCTCGCGCGATGGGCATCATGTGATGCCGCCGCGTTGCTGTGCTGGAGCGATGACGCGTGACGGCGAGACCAATTAAAGATTTTTGTAGTTTTGATTGCACGATCGCAAGTATTAAGCATTTCCTGTGCTCGCGCGATTACTTGCTGGCTTTAATTAGGACACTCTAAATAAATGTGTGTGTTTAATCTCGTCGTGCGAGGCAATAGCGTTTTTTGGTCGTACGAACGTAGCCAATTAGGACAACGCCAGGTCTCTAACTGTATACTTTTCCCAACATTTCAAGATTAACCTTTAGTGTCACTATGACTGTCACTGTGTTTTGATAAGTAATGCATTTCTGAATAATATGAATAAAATCATTTCTTCTAGTACCTACCTATTCATGTTAGTTTCTAAAAGGGATGTTGGGAAAAAACTATTAAGTCGGTCAGATAAAAAAAACATTTTGACACTTATTGATTGCTTTATCATAATTAATAAAAAAACGATTTAGATCAAATGGGTGTGGGGGCTCGCTACGTCACACGTCGGTATAAAATCTACCGGAGAGTGACGTCATGGCTACATTTTAACTCAATGTATTGTATTGGCGTAATCTTTTGATTACGTAAAAAAAGAAAAAATACGTGTCCAAATTTTTTTAATAATCTATCTGATGGACAATTTAAAAAAAAATCTTACCATCCATATTCTTTTTATAGTCTTTAAACCATCTGCTGTTTTAATTAGTAAGCTAATTCAATAGGAATTACGCGTAGGTAAAAAAAAAACTAAGTAGTCCGTCAGTCAGATAATAAAAAAATATTAGACATGTATTTTTTGCTTTATCATATTAATAACAAAATACTTAGATAAAACGCATTTTAAGTTGGGTAGTGGGGGTCGCTACGTCACAAGTAAGTATGAAATCTACATAAATGTGACGTCATGGCACATTTTAACTCAATGTATCGCCGTAATCTTTATATTACGTACAAAAAGAAAAAATACGTGTCCAATATTTTTTTATAACCTCAAAGACGGACTAAAAAAAATTTTTGTCATCATCCCTATTCAATTAGTATGGAATGCTATGCCACTGTCTTGCTCTAACTTTCATAACCCTTTGATAGTACATTACTAAACGTATGTAGATCGTATTTATAAATCAGCTTTCTTCCTTCTGTGTTTCTGAAGTTAAAATATAGTAGATATTTATTTAGAAACAGTAGATACTCGTATTTGCGTTTTAACCCATTGAGCGTTGAGGTAGGTCAATGAGTATAGCAAAAAGCTCAAGGGCGTTAGATAAAACGAATTATCAATTACGACAACATTATGCTATGATTCATAAGAATGTATCTCATAGAATTTATTCATAGAATAGAATAGAATAGAATATTCTTTATTATACCATAAAAAATACAGATATAAATGTAGACATTTTTTTGTTTTTTTCTTTCATTTAAATTTTGAAGTTATTAATAAAATATGAAAACATTATAAAAAAAAAAAAAACAATTTAAGTTGCTAAACGTCAAAACTTTGACTGTGTAGCGGCATTTACAACTACGCATCAAAAAGACCTGATGTCACACAAGTTCTGCATCGCGCAAGCAGAGTTTACCGCGCGATCAACATAATTATATATAACTTCCCGACATCGATCGTCGGGCAGTTGCTCACCAGACACGACACCCGTCTGGTCGGAGGATCCTCCATTTCTATAGAGGATGAGTGAACTTTACACCCTGTTCCTCATACCTCTATAACTGTGCTTTAGAAGTCATTAGGCACCCACCTAATTGAAAATGCCTTGGGCCACCACATGAATGAATAAATGAAATACAAGAATAATTAATTAGTTCCTGTCAACAATGTTCTGTCACATGCTATTTAACATCCGTCAACACATTAAATCATGGGCATTTATGGTGTTTTAATATTGACTTATTGACTTGTGTAGTACCTATGATGTGGACACTTGCCAATGTATGTCACAAAAGGGGGGCTTCAACGCCTGCAGCAGTAACCCAAAAAAAAGTCATCGACATACAAGCAGTAGGTAGATCGTAAATTGTTGACCTCTGAGTTTGATTCGGTTCTCAGTAGTCAGTTAAGACGCAGATATATGCCAGTGACCTTGAGTGATGGTTAGCTTGCTGTTCTATACTGAGCTCACGCAACGCGTCGTACGACTAGCCAGTAATAGGCCTCGCCCATCCAGGAGTGCTGTCACAAATTAGACGCATAATTAATTTATTATACATAAAACAAACGGTCTTTTAATAAAACACATATACTAAAAGATCAATAATTAAATTATCTTAAAAATGGTGACAGTTTCAGGAAAATACGCTTGATAGATTTTGCGCGATTATCAGTTTTTTATCCGCGTTAGAAATAACTTTACAAATTAATATCACTTTCCAATATAAACATAATCTAAAATATTCATATATTAAGTTATTAAGAGAATGCTCTAATTTAACATTTATTTTTTTCAAATCATTAACGCTACTGGTTTAGGCGTGATCTTCAGTATAAAATCATTAAAAGTCGGTTATCGGCGCCTTAAGTTTATCTCTACTTATGTATTTAGATGGTGCTACTAAACTGGTTTATTTTGAACTCCGCAGTAGTTGTTGACAACTGGTTCAGATGGTGCATTGATCCGATTCGACTTTGATTACCAGTCGTCTTGGTAGTTTTTAACGTCAAAGGTTTCAATAAAAGTCGAAAATATTAAAACTATCTTTGTACTCAAAACTATAACTATGTCGTATCTATATATCTACTGTGTGTACATAAATAATAAAATATATAAATAAACTACTGTTCGAGGTTTTGGGTTCAAATCCGGGCAAGTACACACGGCTACACATTAAGCTATAATTTCCAGTATAAGCTGACCTCGCATTGTACAGAAATCCCATACAATGCGAGATCAGCATAAACTGGAATTGTATAGCTTGATGTGTAGCCGTGCGTACCAATGTAACTTTTCAATTCATATGTACTTTTTGGGTTTATCTTGAAGAATGTACAAGATAAACTTGACATCGGGGAAGGGAAAACATCGTGAGAAAACCTGGACTTATGGTTAACATAAGTCTGAAATCACCAACCCGTCTTGAGCAAGCGTGGTGATCAACGCTCGTGCCTTCTCTGTATGAGAAGAGGCCTTTGCCCTGCAGTGGGACAGTAACAGGCTGGTATTATTATTATTTATTATTATTAAAACTACTATCCTGACTGCTTCGTAAGCGCTACTGATGAGGTCCTGGGTTCGATTCTCGGGTCGGACAAAGTGTTATTGGGTTTTTCTTCCATCTGGAATTTCTCAGTAGCAGCCCATAGTCTGGTTTGTGCCCGATTGATGGCAATATGCTCACCCCCTATTACATGGGACATAACATAACTGGTGAAATGCGGGTGTACTACAGGTACTATCGAAGAAGTTCCTATCTAACCACGGTAAGGACTATTCTTGCTTGCAGCACTCGGCGGCTATAGAGCTTAGCCGGTAACAGATGTGGTCATCATGTTCACGGGATTTTGTTTTGAAACTAGTTAGATATGAACTTCTTTGATGGTCCACCTCTGCCTAACCCTTTCGGGGACTACAGGCGTGATGTTATGCTATGTAAAACTACTGATATTTATTTACACTTCATTTAATTTTATTTTATTGGATGTGGAAGGCAAATGACCAGAGATGTCTATGTCCGTTCAGTGGACTGTAAGGGTTTATTATAGTGGTCCATACCACTAACTACAGTACTAACTACCTATAATTTTTCAGACAGATAATTAAATACAGTAATACGGTATTCTTGGGTGTGATTTTCACACGAAATGATTTTGTAAAACGACGGTTAGGTATTATTTAAATAAGAGTGACAGGAATACAGGATATCGACTGTGAACTGGCAACCGTTTAAAACTTTTTAATACCATTTTATACTATTTCATACTATGGGAGGATGGGATATCTTGCAACGCTGCGGCGTTGCAAGATACCCCATCTCAGATACATTTAAATTTGGCGCCAGAATCGACTTCAATCAACTTGTACTAACTTCGACGCGCAGTGAATGCGAGCGAGATTTTTCTTCCTCCTGTAAAGTTGTCAAAATTGAGATAGTACCGGTTGCGAGTAGACAGTCGATATGTAGTTTTGTGTTTGTATTCGAGCAACCTGTTACCACAGTATAGATATGGACAGTACAGAAACTACGTACTAAGCGTTCGAAACGGCACACTCCACGACGCGCTCATTGACGAGACCCCAAGCGATTGTCGCGGTGCTGTCACTTGCGGCTGCCGTGTGAAAATGGAGGGTAGGTTATTATTTTCAGCAAACAAGGTTTATAAGCCCATATTTATACTGTGCTGTTACTATGGATTCAGAACATGATTCTGAATCCATAGCGCTGATGAATTCCCGAAGGTTATAAAAAAAAAAAAATGTTTTCAATACATTTAGACCGCGTAGGTAATTCCATTTTTCTATGAAACACCAGATATTTTTCAGCGGAAATTTTCTACGCTAGGGTGTTTTGAGCCTGACCATCAATCTGACCACTGGGAAAAACTGTAGAATACTGTTCTGAATTCATGGTTACACTTTGCGCATCGATGTCCCTGCGGTCCCTGCCGGGTCCTGTTTACATGTCAAGAAACATAATCGTAACTCACTTGATAACGAGTTACAAAATAAAAGACAATGTATATATGTAATTTGGTTTTCTTTGGCACGCAGCTGAACGAAAATGCGCGTTAGTTAGATAACTATTACCTATGTGTAATGTTTGGAACGTGCTCTTTTAAGTAAGTTAATACATTGTTATTACGTGCTACGGCGGTGTACATTATTTTATGCGTTACGATTGCACACGTTTATAGTAGAGTGGGCAGAAAGCAAAGATTCGTGCGCAGTCAAAAAGTAAAGACGTAGCAGCACGCGCAGCATGACAACCATAGAAACGAGTTTTCTACGGGTTTTGTCGACGGAAAAATAGACAAAATGACAGATTGTGATTTTTTATCTGTCATTTTGTCTATTTTTCCGTCAATAAAACCCGTTTCTATTGTGGTCATGCTAAGCGTGTTGGACTGCAGGATAACAATCAAATAATTATTTAATTTTTAACACAGTTGGATAGAAACATAAAAAAATATGTATGAATGTATATGTATAAAGCAATTATGAAATCATCTCTTTTCACACTAGCAAGATAAGATATAAATGTAATTCCTGTTTGGGCTGTCTTAAAACAACTTGTATGAAAAATAGAACAAAAACAAGGTGCATTTAAACACAACTAATGTAGCTTCCTGCTATGACAAATCACTTAATAAACGTACGTTTTGCAAATAAAGAGGTAGGTATTTAAATTAAATCTAGAATAGTTTAACATCATAATGCAATTTAGTAAATGCTGAAGTCCTTTAGCGAAGTGTCCTAAAGTCCACTAGCTATTTTATTGCGGAAGTCACCTTCCGCGACCGTCTTGCACAATAGAAACACTCTTAGCAAGTCAACTTGCTGCAAGATTTAGGTGTCATTTAAACTGTCAAAGTTACCAAAGACGGGAAGTCATTTTGCGTTTAAAAACTTGATAATGTTATGGACACCATACATTGGGTAAAACCGAATGATTTTGATAGGTGCCTGTTTCTTTAAGGTAAGGAACTCTAAAGAAACAGGTATCAACCTGTTTCGACCAAGTTAAATCCTAACTAACAAGGATGTTGACTGGGGAAAAAAAAAGAACTATTAAGTCTGTCAGTCAGATAATAAAAAAATATCGCTATTAGTAACTTCAAATTAGTAATAAAGTACCGTATTAAATACAAGTAAACAATACTGTCAACCATAATGATATAGATTTCAAGGAACAAGTGACCTTTGTAGCAGCACACGTGTCTCTTTGTGGCCGTTTCTCGGTAGCGCCACAGAGTAACTGTAAGCGTTGTGTTTTTGTACGGAATTATGTCAGTATGACAACAGCAGTGAGATAATGCATTGTTTGGTGTTATGTAAACGTTTCTAAGGTAATATTGTTGTGTACTCTGTGATAGTTTCCTGAGCCTTTGTTTACGTTATCTAAGTACTCTAGTCTAGACGTCGATTGTGGAGAGTTTGTAAGTGTTTAAGATACGCATGTAACTAAACTAGAATAGGACCGAATATAGTTATAATATATACTAGTAGACTACATATTATGTACTAGTAGTTCTGCGAACAGTAGATCTCGCGAGCACAAAATTTTCTATCGTATAGTCATAAAAACTTTTTACAAAAAAAAAAAACAACCGACTTCGAATAAAAAAACACTACACTTCCGAAATTTAAGTTATTTTTCACTTTTTTGTAAAAAGTTTTTATTTTTCACTTTTTAGTTGTGGTAGCTACCCCACTAAAATTCGAATACCACTACCTGCTATGTAAATAACAGTGTCAGGAAGTTATCATCATATCATCCACATACTAAGTGCGAAAAATACGTATTATTGAAGCTTACTCAAAAACTATCCAAGCAAAGTTAATAAAATTTCTATGGGACCAACTTGGGAGCATACCCTTGGGGGTATACAATTGACGGAGAAATCGACGGACATAAATAAAAATAAAAATAAGACATACATACGCGACGAGCATATAACCTCCTCCTTTTTGGAAGTCGGTTAAAAATTATAACGACTTCGAAGGGACCATCGGATTACGGTTGTTATCGCCGATAGTTGTTATAACCAAACACTATGTTAAGTAAACAGTAATGCTGGGTCCTCAACATTTCGTTATCGCCGATAGTTGTAACCAAACACTATGTTAAGTAAACAGAAATGCTGGGTCCTCAACATTACGTTATCGCCGATAGTTGTTAAAACCAAACACTATGTTAAGTAAACAGAAATGCTGGGTCCTCAACATTACGTTATCGCCGATAGTTGTTATAACCAAACACTATGTTAAGTAAACAGAAATGCTGGGTCCTCAACATTACGTTATCGCCGATAGTTGTTAAAACCAAACACTATGTTAAGTAAACAGAAATGCTGGGTCCTCAACATTACGTTATCGCCGATAGTTGTTATAACCAAACACTATGTTAAGTAAACAGAAATGCTGGGTCCTCAACATTACGTTATCGCCGATAGTTGTTAAAACCAAACACTATGTTAAGTAAACAGAAATGCTGGGTCCTCAACATTACGTTATCGCCGATAGTTGTTATAACCAAACACTATGTTAAGTAAACAGAAATGCTGGGTCCTCAACATTACGTTATCACCGATAGTTGTAACCAAAGACTATGTTAAGTAAACAGAAATGCTGGGTCCTCAACATTACGTTATCGCCGATAGTTGTTATAACCAAACACTATGTTAAGTAAACAGAAATGCTGGGTCCTCAACATTTCGTCGTTTTATCTAGTACCTATGTCGTTTAAAGCTAAGTGGTTATAAACGGTTTTGACTGTACCACTAAAGTTACTTAGACCGGGATATTTACCATGTTTTTTGTTTTAAAAAACTTCGTAATGAACTATAAACTTAATTCATGGTCTTCCTTTTATTTGTAACACTTTGTTATTTAGTAAAAAATAATCCTTGATGAAGCCTTTCGATCGGTATGATAAAGCTACAGGATAATTATTTTTCTCATGTAACGGGCTCGATTCCCGGTTCAACCATGTAATTATTTAAATATCTATGAAGATTTAAATTGTTTTTTAAATTAGTATAATGTCTTCTTTCAGTAAAATGTTCCATCTGCAATATTCAAGGTACTTTCCTTCCATGTGGCATATCCGTTGGACGCCCTGTATAATATACCTACTCAACTTAAAAAAAAACCAGATTGCGACTGTACAAGACGATAATTAAACAGAAATAAACTAACCCACAACTAACCAACTACTATCCGTTAAACATGAATTTCAATAGGACCGAATAGATTAATATTAAGTTCTATAAGGAAAAATAGATTAAAGTTAAATAATAGAGATACTTAATTATTACATTAATTAATCCGAAGTTTTGTTACTAAGTACATTTTAGGTATAATGATTTTTTAATTATCCTCTTAGATAAATGTTATCTTTGAGGCAAACTAAATGACTTCCGGTCACCTAGGTTACCTACCTCATTAGTTACTTGTTTACACTACTTAGTCATGTTTTTGTAAAACTCCTGATTATTCAAGTTCTTTAATATTTTGTATGTTTTTGTTTTTCGTTAGTGACCTAAACTTCCAAATTAATATTATAAAGGGGTAAAATTGTTTGTTTAAATGTCTGTAAGAGTAAAGGGTCCGTGCACGAAATCGACTGATTTTGATCAATTTTGTTCATTAGTTGTCAGAAAGAGAAAAAGAATTCAAATAAAACTATATGTGATTTGAAAAGTCGAGTTCTTTATTGTGCATGTGGCTTAAAGAGATTTTTCAAATAAATGAAGTATTCATGGAAAATCACAAATATTCGCAATAAGTTTTCCGAAAAATGACGCGAGACTGACGTTTGATCACTCTTTTAAAAGAAACTACTTATAGAATAGAATACCTTTATTTCGGACACAAATATCCATATAGTGTTAGTAACATACAAAAAATAACTTATTACCTAGTGTTAGTAAAAATCAACCTCCGCACAAACTGCTGTACAATCGGAGAGCCAAAGCTCTCGGCTACAGTTTTCAGGATGCTGTTCCGACTCCTCAATCACTCTGATTTCGAACATTAAAAAATATCATAGACATCTTTGTATGGTCTACTTGCATGTGGCTGAACCACTTTTTCAACTTCGATACAAAATATAGCAGAAAAATAATCTTGGAAAAACCTTTTTTTTTTAAACCGGTCTTTTTTTAACGGTCGGTAATGCGTTTTTTCCTATTATTTACCAAACCGTATCAAGAAATTTTTAAATCACACATTAGTCTTCAGCTATCCTTGAGATTTAATAACTTCATTAAGTAAATCAAGGGCGGACTAAACCATATTTCCGAGAGTGCAAAACTGATGCAACTGTTAACAGGTGCTGTGGCTGATACGAATGGTTTAGCACCACGAAAACTATATTATTATAGTTAGGCACACAGACTTAATGTTTTAATTATTTCAAGCTTTCTTAAAATTAGATAAGTTATTGACGAAACAGTTTTCTTTTCGTGCACGGAGCCTTAATCTCAGGATGTAAATCCGATTACAAAAATTATGTCATTGATGGAAAGCTACGCTATTGCAGTGCCATATGATATGTTTTAAAACAATGTCGCGTGGGCAATAGCTAGTATTATGTTAATACAGTTTTAGAAGTCATTGTTATGGTAGGTGGACCTGCCAGGGTTGCGAGTTTGTCCGAAAGGGATATCGCGGCCCCGGCGGCGCACAGGCAACGGCAGGAGCATGGGTGGGTTTTAGTCAGTAAAAGTCTGACACGCCCTCCCGCTCCGCCCAGAGCGGGAGAAGTTATTTGATAATTTGCCACACTCAAAAAAAAAAATGGTAGGTTCCCAAAACAAAATTTACACGGAAGTTGTAAAGGCTTTTTAAATGTCAAATAAGATATATTATATTATGTATGATTGGAGCAAGAAGCATTGTTGCTACTACGCTCATGTAACTATTGTTTCATAAGTTTGTTGGCCGTTACCTCCCCCAGCTCTCCCCCGCACCGCCACTTTTTCAACTTATTAATAATACTTTCATTCATATATCACAAACCGATTTAAATTCTTTTTATAATTACAAAGATTACAGTAAAATAAAAATAATTAGGTATTATTTTTTTTCAACGTTAGTAGTAGTTGTGCCATCGTTTTTAACGGTCGATGACGGCCAACTGGAAGTGAACGGCTAGTGCAATCTATAAACTTATAGACGATTGTCAATTGTTTTTTCTTGACCTACCTTCCACGAAATCAATATTTAATTCAATCGTTTTATTTAAGCGTAACACATTGTGGTGATGTGTGGTAATACGCAAATGAATAGAATAAAAAAATTGTACAGAGGAAGTCAGAGAGTGGCACTGGTGGCTGAAGGTTGTGTGGGACCGATAATTATAAAAACTAAAATTTTGTTACATTTTAGTTTTTATAATTATTTTATATTTATTTATATTTTATGTAAATAAATAATCATAATAATTTTAATATCAATCAATACTTATTTATTAATAGTTTTTTTTTATTTTAATAATTGGTTTATTGTTAAATATTTGGTAAAAAATATATGTATTATTATGAATTGGAATGTTAAATTATGATTGCATGCAGTATTTATATATATTTTTTTGTAATTCAGACAGCAAGAAATAAAAGGCTATATTTATTTTATTTATGTATGTGTAATGTAGGTACTCGTATCTATAGGTACGTTCTTAATGCACATCCATGTAGAGAATGATAAGCAGTGGACCTATTAGCTGCTTAACCGCAATGCTTGTGTCGAAATATGCGTCATAATTAACTATTGTTATTATTGTACATTAGCGGACGTTATTTATATGCAGAATACCCTTTTTTATCAACATCGAGGGAAAATTTAGGTTACTTTAGGTAATAGATAGTTATATAAATCATCACTGACTGTTTGCTGTCTCGTTGGTGTAGTGGTCGTAAGCGCAACTGCTGAGCATCGGGGTCGGCCAAAGTGTTTTTGGGATTTTCCATCTAGAATTGCTCAGTAGCAGCCCGGAGTCTGGTTTTGTGCCCGGTTGATGGCAATAGGCTCGCCCCCTATTACATGGGACTTAAACATAACTGGCGAAATGTGGGTGTACTGTAGGTACACCTCTGCCTGACCCTTCGGGGAAAACACGCGTGATGTTATGTTATGTTATAAATCACCACAAAAGTGAATAAGTTAGATCTTTTAGTATACGTGTTTTATCAAAATATCTTTTATTTTATGTATAATAAATTAATAATGCGTCTAATTAGGGACAGCGCTCCTTGACGGCCGAGTTCTATTACTGGCTGGACGTACAACGCGTTAACCTAACCACTCAAGGTCACTGGCATATAACTGCATCTTAAGCACGGGCCTGTGCTGTTAAATATACCTATCTTATACTTATCTCTTTATTGTAATAATTGTTTCATGAGAGAACTTTGAACTTAATTTAATCGAACTATCGGATCTGATCTATTGGATCTATAATATCGAACTATCGGACATACCAAGGTCGTAACCTTGGTAGGTCCTAGGTAGGTCCGATAGTTCGATAGATAAGTAGATCCGTGTTAAGCAAGAGCCTGAGCTGTTAAATATACCTATCTTATACTTATTTCTTTATCGTAATAATTGTTTCATGAGAGAACTTTAAACTTAATTTCTCCTGATGTCTCGTATTTTGGAATGATCGACTTTTTGAATTTGTGGTATAGAAAAGTATAATTAATTTTCGATTTGATTTAAGATCTAAGATACAAGATCATCAAAAAAAAGTCAAGACCAAGACAAGATCAAGTCAAATAAAAGATTTTGTGGATTTACTTCCTGATGCGTTTTAATACATTTCGACAATGGTGATGAAACTCGCTACGCCGTAGCAAACAGCTACGACGTAGCAGAGGTGAAGATTCGCCATGCGCGTCTTGAGTAATGTACGTATATAGATCTAGAGATATCCTCGAAACAAAGGAGAGGTATGCTGGATAGTATAATAATATTGTAAGAGCGAAAGTGAGTTTGTTTATTACGCTTTCACGCTAAAACGGCTGAACGGATTTGGATGAAATTTGGCATATGTGTAGACCATGACCTAGGTTACGACATAGGATACTTTTTGTCCCGATATTCCCACGGGACCGAGTCTTATGCGGGTGAAACCGCGGGACGCAGCTAGTAGAAAATATTTGTGACGCCCACGTCTATTGAAATATTAGTACGTCGGTAATATATTTATAGGTTTAAGACCTAGAATATATCAAACACAACAACAAAGAATGTACCTATGTCCATATTATGCTATAATTTCCAAGTGTGTTTTAGTTTTTAAGCATTATCTGTAACACCTGAAAACTAAATATAGTGATGGTGGTGTGGTGATTATCAGTCGGGTGATTAACGCACTAGTTGATATTGTGGGTCAATACCATCAGTTATCAGATATGTGATTCATCATAGTCACGTTTTTAAACATTGCTGCAACTTTGTAAAAGATAGCAGTCGAAATTTTAAATCTGTATAGGACATCGCTCATTATAGCAGCACGACTCCGACACGGCAAATAATTTGTCATTCAAGTTAGGATTTTAAGTCAAATCATTAAGGTCATTAAGGTCTATTTTACGATGGCTATACAGAATAGTGGACTGGTCGCGGGCGTCACTGCCCGCGAGCCGTGACACGTCGCGCCGAACAGCACGCGTAGCATGAGCATCGTTTTGTCGACGGAAGAGTAGACAAAAATGACGTTCCTTGTAGACAGTACGACGGCAGCAAAGTAGAAAGAGTCAACTGCACTTTTTACGAAATTCACTCTGACATAATTCGACTCAGAATTCTTTGTTTTGTCATAGGACTTTTTCTGTTTGATTCTCTATTTTTACTTATATAAAAACAACTACAACAATTATTCTTACCATGACGAAGTTCGGTGTTTTGGAACAAAAAATTACAGTAATATTGGCCCTAACCATTTCCTTGGTAATGCCCTATTAACTAAATTATGTAAAATAGGAGAAGATAGCTTTGTTCTTCTATTAATTATCACAATTTTGCATTCAAAACGTTCTTCTGTAAAATCATGATTTTAAGATTTTGTAGATAACCGTAACCGTATATACTTTGCGGCCGTCGAGTAGAATGTTTCAAAAAGGGATTCCAAAATCAAATCGTCTTCACTACTTTGGACAACTGTCAGTTCTCAGTGTGATTTTGACAGTTTGGGATAGAAAACTTTCTTCTGAAATAGTCTACGTATAAAAGGACGTAGACAAAGATTGTTCGAAACGTAAGACAAAACAACAGATTGTAGAAAGATTTCTACGGTGCGATGTCAAAAATGGAGAAACGAAATGTCAGTTTGTATAGAAAGAGCTATGTCTATTCTTCTTAGACATAGAAAGCGTCATGCTACGCGTGCAGCACGCTTCAAGCGAGGAGCCCGCTCCCCGGCAAAGAAACGCCTGTAGGCGGTATGAATGCCGGCGCCTCGCTGTGACACCACGCTTGTGAATGAACAACAAGCTGTCACCTCTCCGGTGGCGTGCCGGCAGCGAGCGGTTGCCTTGTTGACAGCGCGTTGGCGACTAGCGGTCGCTTTGCTGACGGGGCGTTGGCGACTAGCAGTCGCCTTGCTTGCGGCGCGTTGACGGCTAGCTTTTTCGAGGCGGTGCCGGGGCGTTACTGCGCTGGAGCAGTGCTGTTATAATGGGCGATGAACTATCTTCGATTTTGTTTCCAGAGACCTCAATAACATACAGCTTGATACACAATGTTTCAAATTAAAATGTCAAAGACCCAAACGCTGTTAAAATATGCAAAATATCGCGCTATTAAAATTATTCGGGGTTAAAGATTTTTTTGTCTTAAAAATATCTTTTGCTCTTTTTATGTTGTGTAATTATTTTATTTATTACACAGTAAGTTTGTAGCAAATTTTTTTTCGCCGACTGTCGAATATGTTAATTAAAAAAAAAAAAAAAAAAACAAAACTGGCCACTAAGCCGAAAAATATGTGTAAGTAAGCAGAAGTTCAAATTTTAATTTGTGCTTTATTTTTTATAAACCTCATTTATTTTTCCTCACAAAAAGAACAACTTCGGGTATCTGATATGTGATCATCCGATTGTTTCAAAATATAAACAAGATTGTATTGCATTGAAAAACTTATCAGTACCTACCTAATGGCCTTGTTTGTCTTAAAAGGATAAATTATCACCAAATATGTACTCGTATGCAAGAACATGAAGCATGAGATATGTGACAAAGTTTTTAATTTTATTTAGTTTCCGTCTATTAATGGACACTTATATTGTAGGTTGACATGTTGAGCTACAATTTTTTATCTGTATAAGACTTTACAACAATTAAAGATAAACTTAGGTTGCGTGACGATGTATTTTTATTGCAAGAACACCACGCCCAAACAATTCAAATCGGGTTCAAAGATCTTTTAAAAATACAATCAAACACAGACGCAATTCTATCATGCCTCAATTATAGCTTGCCTACATTTGAAATTCGAATGCCAAAAATAACAATAGCGCTCATGCAGATTATCAAAATTAAAAAGTAGACTCACGTATATCCCGCTAGGATGTCCATGAGCGTGCTCTTGCCGGCCCCGGACTGTCCCATGATGACGGTCAGCTCACCAGCGTTGAACGTGCCGCATAGCGCGTTGAGGATTGTCTTTCGTCCTGGGACATACAGGAAAATGTGTTACTCAGCGTACTGAGTTCGAATTTTAAATTTAACGTTTTCCTTATGATAGGTAGGAAAGGTAAGACTGGGTTTAAGATTGCAGCTCCACCATATTGATATATGCTCGGTTCCTATGAACAAAAACGAATCGTTTAACTTACCAATGGTATATTTTATTGCCAATTCGAAAGCTAATTTTACCTGTGATAGCTACTTCCATATAGTCCACTATGCAAAACTACGAGGTCTTTGCCTCATTATTGGTAAAGATACAAGAGTCTTAATTTTAACCAATAACGGTCCGTAAATTATAGGAATCGGCCAATAGTGGAGATATGGCTTCGGTAAACCATGAATACTTCTATCAGTTGGTTTATTACAATTTATTACTAAATTTATTGATGCAAGATTAGTGTCAATGTGTCAGGCAGGTGTACATCGATATTAAGTGACAAGAAAAACTTAAAGTTACATTTTGGGCTGCTTGAAATCCTTATAGTCAAAAAAAATCCTTCATTTTCATTCATTATGACGTAATAGAAGGTAATCTGCGTTTTCAATTCATTTGCCAAACATGTAAACAAACACGAGTTTTTAGAAAAACAATAGTAATACCTAAACATTAGGTTCAGTTTGCGCTACAACTTCATATTTTCTATGACTTTTTCAACAGTGCTAGTCGGTCTAAAATCAACTTTATTTATACGTTCATAAAGTGCATGTTTGTCTAAGTGGAAAATTCGTGTTTGTTTACATGTTTGGCAAATAAATTGCGTACGCAGAGTAGCGAGGGAAGTGTGGAAGGGTATGACGGATGCTATACTAAATATACTTCGATTACTTCGGTTTTATGGATATACTTCGATTTATTTAATTGTTTTCTTAAGCCGTGTAAATCAAAATAAATAAATAAATAGAAACTCAGTCTATATTCGTAGGTAATCATAAGATTGAGCAGTGATAGCCTAGTGGTGTGACCGTCAGACTGCCAAGTTTTCGGATTCATGTGCGTATTGTAACATTATCACTTGCTCAAGAAACGGTGAAGGAAAACATCGTGGGAGAAACCGGCATGCCTGAGAGATATTTCTCGACGGAATGTGAAGCCAAGTCAGAGGCCCATGGGCGGGTTTAAAATTCTGACACCAGGTGAGTCTCTAACCACACGAAAAGAAGAAGATGATTAGATTTGTTCGCCATTAAGTCAGTATTCGATCACCCACGGACACTATAGGTACCAAAGAGTTTCGTAGTTTCAATTCCTACAACATCCACATCTGCAGGAAGACGCAAATAAATCAGCAGATATATATTTTTTTGACCACACAATTGGAAGTAGGATTAGAACTGATTATTGTGCAGACCTGCCCGTGATTACCTACGGGATGGGAAATCAAAAGCGACACATCCTGGAGGGAATAATACAACGTAGAGCAAGTCTTCTACAGTTTCTACCTCATACAAAGGTAATGATGTCTTATCCAGAGGGATTGTGCTCAGTTGCTCTATCGTTAAGACGACGATAACCGACTTTTAATGATTCTATACTGAAGATCACGAATAAACGAGTAGTGTTAATGATTTGGAAAAAAAATATGTTAAATAAGAGCATTTTCTTAATAACTTAATATAGGAATATTTTTGATTATGTTTATATTACATAGGGAAATTAATTTGTAAAGTTATGTCTAACGCGGATAAAAAACGGACAATCACGCAAAATCTATCAAGCGTATTTTTCTGAAACGTTCACCATTTTAAAGATAATTTAATTATTAATATTTTTTTATACGTGTTTTATTAAAATACCTTTTGTTTTATGTATAATAAATTTATAATGCGTCTAATTTGGGACAACGCTCCTAGATGGGCGAGTCCTATTACTGGCTGGACGTACGACGCGTTGCGTGAGTTCAGTACAGAACACGCAAGCTAACCACTTAAGGTCACTGGCATATATCTGCGTCTTAACGAAGCTCTTTGCATTAACAAAGTTTTAAAATCTATGTAGCGCGATGTCATTCTAAAAATTTACATTGAATAAATGGACTCAATTTTTAAATGTAGTTCTAGACTTCTCCAGTGTTAATCATTATTATTTCAGATTAATACTATAGTTAATCAATTTTTGTTATTGAATAAATATTTATTAATTATTTATAACTTGGACCTCAAATTATGAGCGAGCTTACTGCAGGAGCGCCTATTGATAATAAAACTATAAAAGGACTGACCTCTGACCCTGATTAAATCATACTTAATTAAATACATATTTATGCACGTTTTACATAGTTCAATACAAAATATTAAGATAGTGCTACGTTGGCATCACTACAAACTTATCATATTTTAGAAGCGAACACACAAAACGAGACTTAGGTAAATATGTAGTTACATCCAATATTATTGGTACTTATTTAACCAGAAAGGGCACAACCTTGTGCTGGTTTGCCTTTATGTGCACATCGCCTAAACTAGCCGACTTTTTCGGCAAATGAAGTCGAAGGTCTTGTTTTACTTCCTCAATTTATAATTCCGTGTAAAGTGTTACCCGGGATACATATCTGTACCATAATTGCGTAACACACTATCAATTACAATCTCAATGATTTTGAAGGAAATTGCTAAATCCATTGCTTCATATGTGCGAAAAATTTGTCTGCTCAACAATGTAAATAACGCAATGAATGTTGTTGAACTGTCAAAATGAAAGCCATTGCTACTGCCAGTGTGTTACGCAATTTACCTCACTGGGTAAGTTATATCTATAGACTGCTGTGAACATTATATTTATAAAGATATGGATTTGGATCACCAAGATTATAGGCTGTGCCTAGTTTGGGCCTGCTGTTAAATCTGTCTAAGTTTTCTGTTGTTTAGAATGTCATGCCATTTCTTTTTTTTTTGAGGTAAATTATCAAATAACTTCTCCCGCTCTGGCCGGGGCTGAGGGCGTGTCAGACTCATATTGAATAAAACCCACCCGTGTTCCTGCAGTTGTCTGTACATTGCCAGGGGCACGGTATCCCTTTCGGACTTTCCCGCGACCCCGGCAGGCATCGGTCCTAGCGGACCCCGTCACTTGTGCTGACATCTCTTTGAGGCGCGCTTGGGACACAACGCGCCGTCTTTACACAACATGTTACTTGTATGTTTGTGAACTATGTATAAGTTTACTAAATTTATTTGAATATTGAATTTGGATATAGTATGGCAGGTAAAAGAATCGCGTCCGGTCTTGGTCCAAGCCACGAAACGGAGCGAGAGGGCATGGGAAGCCATCACCTCTTTCTGCGAAGCAGTAATACTCGCGAAAGAGGAGGCGGAACGCGTGAGGGAGAGCCAAATTTCGCGCCCTCATGCCCTCATAAAAGTGCGAAAAATACTAACGCGATCCAAATTATATTAAGTAACCACAAGAAAAGCAAATGTGATGCAAATGCGTAGGTACGCAAGAAATGCTGTGGAAATATTATTTTAAATATGTGTCGTACGTAACTTGTATTATATACGAGTATGTAGTTTCGAATTGTTATCTATATTCTCTTACGATAATGCATACTGTCTCGAATGGAACGATGACTTAGTTATTCTATCAAAAGATAAAGGAAACGTTTGTAACAATAAAAGACGTTGGCATTTTATTACATGCTTACGTATATCGTGAAGATTTTAGTCCAGAATAGTCTGGATTTTTGTCAAGAACGAGAAGAAACGTTTTGGTATGGATTTATTGAAATTCTGGATTAGTTATTGTAAGACAAGGCTCATTAAAATATGCTGAACGGTCGAGGGAAGTGGCGAGGTTCGTGAAGGCTCTATGCTCCAGGGGATGAATTAGCATAGCAACAGTCTATGACAAGATGTCACACGTATATATATAGCATATAGCATTGCTTTTCAAGCGTAAGTTTGGAGGATAGCTGTGTGCTAAGGGGGATTAATCTTGTTACTTACTTATTAACATGTATTGACGAATTAAGTGACCTCACGATTACAGACAAGTACTTTAGGATAATCACACTACGATTGAATTGAAGTCCTACTTTTAAACCAAGTAAGTGGGTATTAATATCGGCGTTCTTGACGCATATCTGGCACTCATGAGGTAATTAAATGATAAAATATGATCAAAGGTGACAAGTGGATTCCTAAAATAAATTGAATCTAAATAAACATTGACGAACACGATAGCAATATCTTAAAATTGAGTTTTACTATACTTAATTAATTAACTGAAGTTATTTCGTTAGTTTCACAAAAATTAAAAGAGTTTTAAGACATTTAATTTACTCTTTTTATTTGGGTTTTGGTTAAAGTAATTTGAGCAAAAAACAACTGTTTAGTTTTGTGCATTATAATTGGATATTGTACTTTTTTACAATAATTAGGTAGGTACTGCAATGAATGAAGAACCATAATAATGTGAATAGAATGAATTAGTTAAACATTTTATTACATTAAAATGTTTTACTAATTCATTAAATTAATTAAAGTTTTTTTTTGGATGATGGCGTTTTGTTTTTCTTATCTTTTTATGTTAAAATCATTCGGGCTCGATTGACAAAATATTGGTTATCAACATACACAGTCTCATTTATTTACGAACATCTAATCTTGATGGCAGAGCGATTGTCATTGTATAATTATCTTTACAAACGATATTAATACATTATTATGTAACTGCATTTAATATGCTGGCGATTTAAATCTCCTCTTTTAATAAAAAGCATCTTTTTTCGGTTCGTGTACACACACATACCCAAGTGATGGAACTGTTTATGTACAGTAGTCCACACGACAATGGCAACACTTTGACCTTGAGCTGGCTTAGCCTAGTACGGAGCATCAATAGAATAAGAGACCAGCACGCTTAGCTTGACCACAATAGAAACAGGTTTTGTCGACGGAAGAATAGACAAAATGACAGATAGCCTAGTACGGAGCATCAATAGAATAAGAGACCACACGCTTAGCACGACCACAAAAGAAACGGGTTTTGTAAACGGAAGAATAGACAAAATGACAGATAGCCTAGTACGGAGCATCAATAGAATAAGAGACCACACGCTTAGCACGACCACAAAAAAACGGGTTTTGTCGACGGAAGAATAGACAAAATGACTGATAAACAATCACAATCTGTCATTTTGTCTATTCTTCAGTCGACAAAACCCGTTTCTATGGTTGTCATACTACGCGTGCAGCTTAGTTTTTATGTGCGGTCTACCGTACTCTACGGATGATTGCAAATAATTAATGAGATTCAAAATGGAGTCTTAGAAATCTATTAGACCTAAAAGAAAGCTAACTTTTATGGAAACAGGCATAAATGTAGATACAGATACAGCAACACGGACACGGAAACTTAACTGCTTGGAGCGGAAGTTATTCTACCTGTTGAAGGCAAATGAAGTATGTTACTAAATTGTTTGTTGTCAGTAAATCGTTTACGTGTTTAAATGAAAACTCTCTTCACCCTGTATTCCAATACACGATCAATCAGACTCTGAATCGTTTTGAAACAGATTGCTAATCCATTGCTTCATACGTTCGAAAAAGTCTACTCAACAACGTACATAAATAACGCAATGAATGTTGGTGAACTGTCAAAATGAAACTGTGTGTGATTGATCGTATGTTACGCAATTAAGGTGCCGTTCTAATAATTTCGTAAACAAAATGGTTTTATTTTTGGACACCTATCACAATTTTCGGTTTATAGAATATATTCTCATAAAGAACACAAACAGTTCACTTAAATTAAGAGATATACAAATAAATCATGCACTTATATATAAAGTTGTTGCCTTATAAAGTAATACAGAATGCCTAGAGGCTGTACACGAAGTTTAAAAAAAAACTAGGTATTTAGATACTTTCCACATGTCTTCACAATTAATCAATCGCAGAGTATTTTGCCACATTTATTGTTGACAATATCAGAATTTTTGAATTCATTGATTGATTTCGATATCAGTCATTATGACTTCAGGTAGGTACCATCGCGGACACTGGTGGCGAACGGCGATGACTAAAAATATATTTTTTGTCTTTCTTTGAGATTACGAGATTACGTCACCAGTATGTAGATTTTATACATACTAGTGACGTAGCGACCCCCACTCCCCAACTTAAAATGCGTTTTATCTAAGTATTTTTTTATTAATATGATAAAGCAAAAAATACGTGTCTAATATTTTTTTACGAGTATTATCTGACTGACGGACTAATTAGAATTTCATTTTTGTTACCCAGGCATCATCCCTATTAGAATGCGGGTCGAATTTCTTTTTGAATTTGCAATATTTGTTGCTATTATCCTGGTTCACTGTTTTTAATTGGAGCTGTTACATGTATTTTTTTAAATAGAAAGTATTTCAATGTTGAACGTTGGTCCGATGGTCGCTAGCGCTACTGCTGAGTATGAGGTCCTGGGTTTGATTGCCAGGTCGGGTAAAGTGTTATTGGGTTTTTCTAAGCAGCAGTCTGGAGTCTGCAATCGTGCTGATATTGATGGCAATAGGCTGGCCCCTTATTACATGGGACTTAAACAGAACTGGTGAAATGTGGGTGTACTATCGGTACACCTTTGCCTAGCCTTTCGGGGATTACAAAATTATAAAAAAGATCACAACTATATGAGCTGTTTGTGAGGAACAGGAAGCCTCCAACAAGCAACGGATATATCTCATAAAGAAAAAATTGACTCAGCTTATCACGCGATTACTTTTGGACGCGACACCTATCTATTTTCGCGACAGTAAACGACAGTATTTAGCAGTTTTGGCATAATTTGTGTAATTAATGCCTTCTTTATTTAAGAAGATCCTTTTGTCCTGCCCTGGGATGGTTACAGAATAACTTATGTGAGCCGTAAAAAAAAAAGTCTGTAATCCATTTACTATTAATCAACATAACTATTTTATGGACGAATACTTCGACGCCTACATAAGTGTCCATTTGTTTTTTGTATTTATTTGTATATTTCGTTATTGTATTTAGTACCTAGTGTAAATAGTTATTTGTGTTAAATACTGTAAAACATCTGAATAAATATTGTTCTTTTACAATGATTCACGAATTAAAAATAAATAATTATAATAATATCAGCCTATTATTGTCCCGCTGCAGGGCAAAGGCCTCTTCTCATACAGAGACGGCACGAGCATTGATCACCACGCTTGCTCAAGACGGCCTCGCCTCTCATGTACGAGGTTGTGGGTTCAAATCCGGGCAAGTACCAATGTGACTTTTTCAATTCATATGTACTTTCTGAGTTTATCTTGGACATTACTGACATCGCTGAAGGAAAACATCGTGAGGAAACCTGGACTTATAGTTAATATAAGTCTGCAATCGCCAAAAATAAATAATATATTATTTTATTTAGAATTTACCATCGATACCTGGAGACTGGCGGCTGCGTGCGCCGTCCAGCAGGAGAGGAACTGGGTCACTACAGCACGACAAGATCAGTTTATCCTTATCACTAGCCTGTGTAATTGTCACCTGACCAGACCAGGTCCATGAACTGCTTCGAGACTTTCATGGACTGACTGTTTGCGCTAGAACTGTTAGAAGGAGACTCGGAAGAATATGGACTGAAACCTCATGAGCTAGCTAATGGTCTCATACTGATGCGAGTTCAAAGAATGGCGCGACTACAGTTTGCACGCGAACATTTGCATTGCACTCAACATCAATGGAGCCAAATTCTTTTTACGGATGAAACCAAGATTATCCTGTATGGCAATGATGGACGTTGGAAAGTCTACCGTAGACAGGGAGAACATTTTCAGCAATTTTGCATTGAAGAGAAGTTGAGTTATGTACAGTCAGTTATATCCACCGAAGAAAAGCTATATACTAAATAGCGACCGAACATTCGACAGTGCCTAGAGGCTCATGTGATGCAATATGCTGTGTTTGTGGGCCAGGATTTTATTTTTTTGCATGATAATGCAAGGAGGCACACTTTAATAAGACCTGCATGACGTTGAAAAGTAATGGAATGGCCGGCAAGAAGCCCTCATATGAATCCAATAGAGCACTTATGGGATGAGCTGAAGGCGTGTTCGAACTAACCGACCAGCTCCAGAAACATTGCAGGAGCTGAAAACTGCCATCTTGGAAGCATAGGAGCATATTCCACATCACGTCATAGTGACATTAATTTATTCCATGCCGAACCGCATGACGGCCCTCGTAAATGCACTTGGAGGTAACACACGTTACTAAATAAACGTTTTCTCTATGTAAACCGTAGTTTTATTTAAAAACTACACGCTGTGCTTCTGAGAAACGTGAAATACGACTTTTTGGAATTAAACTGTTTTTTTAATATTCCGA